>CM062291.1:278013323-279278253 GCA_031216915.1 Pictodentalium vernedei
ACGACGTCCCTCTCATATAAGTTCGTGGAAATATGGGAATAAATAATATTTATGCTGAATCAGTGAATGTCGTTGGCTTTTTCGGACCTCCGGCTTATATCTCCTCACCACCACCCTTTCTCTAATACTCAGCCAAAGACATCTCCGCGAGTTGACTGTTGAAAGAATCTGCAAAATCTCTGATGTTATTTGTCATAAATTGATGTTACGTAATAAAATCAATAAAAAAATTGTGTACGAGTTGGTTTTTCATCTAATTCCACTAGAGGAGGCGAATAAGCTGGAGGTCCGAAAAAGCCCGGGTCCGAAAAGGCCAGGGTCCGTCTCCGAATAAGCCAAAGTCCGAATGAGCCGAGGTCCGAATAAGCCGCATACCCCCAACAAGAACGTTGAAAGTTTCAGAAAGAAACCGTTACCATATTCATTTTGCTAGGTTGAACATCCGCAGGGAAATACCCGGATAATAAACCATCATCATTTTAACAAATTAAAGTGTTTGAACCATGTAATTTGTCGTAACATTTTATTACGCACGAGTTTGTGCAGTTTATTTAGTTTAACTCGAAATGTCAAATCACTCGATCTTATACTTGTGCGAAGATACTACCTTCTGTCCCTTTACAAACCAACACAAGTTAGGCCTATATATTGACGAATGCTTCCGCCTCCGGAATGCATCAGGGTGATTAAATCTACTTGGTTTGTTCCCCGAGGCAAATCAGCGACACTTGTCTTTTTCAAATTCACCGGAACGGAAGATTTATTATCACAGGACGCTATTTATAGATTTTTGAAATGGCTCGACTGGGATTCGAGCCCGTGCCGGCAGACTTCCCCACGGCACTAACTCGCCTAGCAAATCAATACCAACGCCCTAGACCACTCGGCCACCGGCAGAGTGGTCTAGGGCATTGGTATTGATTTGCTAGGCGAGTTAGTGCCGTAGGGAAGTCTTATGTGTTATGTTGATTTTTGAAATGGCTCGACTGGGATTCGAGCCCTTGCCCACTGCCGAAAGACTTCCCTACGGCACCAACTCGCCTAGCAAATCAATACCAACGCCCTAGACCACTCGGCCATCGGCAGAGTGGTCCAGGGCGTTGGTGTTGATTTGCTAGGTGAGTTGGTGCCGTAGGGAAGTCTTGTGTGTTCTGTTGATTTTTTAAATGGCTCCACTGGGATTCGAGCCCGTGCCCAGTGCCGAAAGACTTCCATACGGGACCAACTGACCAACTCGCCTAGCAAATCAATACCAATACCCTAGACCACTCGGCCACCGGCAGAGTGGTCTAGGGCGTTGGTATTGATTTGCAAGGTGAGTTGGTGTCGTAGGGAAGTCTTGACGAGTAAAGTAGTTACCGTAGGTCGGGCATTTCCAGGTTCGTTTCGGCTCTCAGTTCAAATTATTGACATCGATCACGTGATGTTTGTCATGTGCCGCCTACAATCTTTTTCTGCCAGGGTAAAGTCATTCGTCGTAAGGTAAATAGAAGATTATGTCCACCATATGTCTGCGAATATCGGGAAAATATTTCATGAGTGGGACGTGTTAGTATCATTTTTTGCGAGCCGCTATAGCTACGAGTAATGCCACCATCGTCGGTACGGTTCAAAATACGAAGTATTCAGTAGTAATTGTGGTGAAAAATTATTAGGTTTTTTGACTAAGTCTCGTCATTCGGAAAGCGCGGGCAGCCTTCAAACCACAAGCGCGATACATAGCGCACGTGGTGTTTTCTAAATTTTAAGGACTGATACACATACGACACATACGTCTGCAACCGATTGTTGAGATGTGTCGCAAACAAGTCTATCATAGGACGATCCCATAGGTAGCAAATCTGATTGAATACTCATTTGTTGAGAGTCCATTCTGACGGCAACATGCAACCTTTCCGAGAAAGGGAGTCTGCTAGAACTTTCAGACGACCCGGTATATGACGGACCGATAGGAGAACTTGATGCTCTAGGACAAACAGAAGGATTCTTTCTGTTAAACTGAATAACGGAATGGAATGAGTGCCTCCATGGTTCCGAATATACGCTACTACTGTCGAATTGTCGGACAGAATGTTTATCCACTGACGTAGCGCAAGCCATAGTGACATCATCTCTTTGATGTTTATGTGCTTGTTTAGGAACTGCGGATCCCAAAGACCCTGGCACCTCGAATCTGTTGGGCTCAGAGTTGCACCCCAACCTGTTTGACTCGCATCCATCAATATCGTAAAACTCGGATCCGGCAGTTGCAGTGGTACTCCTTGAGTTAACCACTGAATATCTGCTCAAGTCTGAATCTCATGTTTCACTTGATTCGACAAGACGATGTTCGTTTCGAGCGAATGAGTCTTCACACTCCAATTCTGAGTAAAAAATATCTGGAGTGGACGAGTGCGTAGCCGCCTCATCTGAATAAGATCCACAGCGGCTCCGCACAAACCTGTCAGTCTCATGAATTCTCTCGCTGTTAATAGATCTGAGTGAAGACAAAAGCGAGTGTAACAACTGACTAATTTCGCTCTGGTTAATGGCAGACAAACGAGATTGTTGTGCGTCTCGAAGCCCATTCCCAGGTGGTTGAATGACTTGGACGGCACTAGATCCGACTTCTTTTCGTTTACTATGAAACCAAGATGTCGGAGCAGTTGAAGCAGACTCTGAACATCGTTCTGAAGCGTTAACTCGTTGCCGTACCTCTGAAGTATGTCGTCCAGGTAGGTCGACATTACTGCAGATGAATGAGCTCGGAAATGAGTCATTACCGAGTTCATTATTCGAGTGAATGCCCAGGGCGCTAGATTCAGACCAAAGCGCATCGCTCGGAACTGATAAACGACTCCTAGGACAGCGAAGCGAACGCTGGATGTACCATGACGTGAAAGTATGCATCTTTGAGATCTATGCTCGCAGCATAATCGTTCACTCGAATGCTCGCTCTGACCGATCGGATGGTCTCCATATAAAATTTCGGAGCCACGATCAGCTTGTTTATCCAGCTCAGATCTATGACTGGACGAAACGAGCCGTCTGGTTTTGGAACCAGAAACAGGTGACTGTAGAAACCTGGAGATTCCTGGTTTTCTACGGCCTCTATAGCATTCTTGTCCAGAAGAGATTAACTTTTGATAGAAGCGATTCTCTCTTCTGAACATTTGACAGAAGCTGAGTCCAACGTGGACTTCGAGTTAACAGAGGTTTTTCCTTGAAGGACAGTTTTAGACCTTTGGAAATCACCCATTGCACCCATGGGTCGTCCGTAATTGACAACCAATTGGTTAAGAATCTCAACAGCCTTCCGCCGACTGGAACACAATAGAGGTTTAAACCATCACCTCCTGGACCTGCGAGGCCTGCGGGAGGAGAAACCACGTCCTCCACGACCCGCACCTCGTCCCGTCGACCTAGGGGCGCCTGACCAGTTATCCCGGCCAGTATAACAGCCCCTACCTGAGTCGCTACTCTGACAGTCTCTAGAGTTAGACGTAGAGGCTTTCTTAGATCCTCTATAGGAACTTCCCTTGGACGTATTCACCCCCGAAGTACCTGCCTTACTCTTCTCTGCTGAGTCCAACTTTTTTGAAGCGGATTTAAAAAGCAGAGAGTCCGAAGCTTTCTTAGTAATCTGATCATAGATAATAGAAAGCTTTCCGTCGAAGAGAAGCTCTCCAGAGACCGGAGCAACTCGAAGAGGGTTTTTCACTTTACTATCCACTCTAGTGGATGTAGCCAGAGCAGCATCACGTCTGACCAACTCCAGATTTGCCACTGAAAGGACGGAGTTATACGTAGAATATGCTATAGCCCTCGAAAGAACTCTTAAGGAAGTTTGAACATCCTGGAATTCTTTCCCTTCGAGACGTAATGATAATGCTCTGGTAAGGTGATCTGCGAAAGATAATGTGTCTAAATTAATTCTATTAGACGAGATTGGCTGCTGGGATGCTGCAATGAGTTGAGCTATCTGTGATAGCAAGTCCGTCATGGAGGCCTGTGGAGCCGCGGTCTTACGTGATTTAGCCACTGGGTGCTTCTGGGACGTTACTTCCTGTATACTTCTTTTATGCAAATGTCCCGACTGGTAAGGCCTCGTGTCCTTGGTTACCGGATGGCATGACCTGATCGACGTGGAATCCCTGGTCGGTGAAGCAGGCTGGATATCAGAAGTCACGTAGCCAAGTTGCGGTCGTGTTTGCTGCCATGAGGATGAGGAAGCCAATAGATTAGTTGCACCGGACTGTCTTTACAACGGAGCGTCCCGAGGGGTGGACGTATGCTCTGACTGACGAACATTACATACAACAACATCTGGTCCCAGATGTTGTTGTAAGAGAGAGGGGACTCTCTCGTTTGCGGTCCGGGCAGACCTGGACGAGCTAGGTACCGGACTGATTGGCTTCCTCCCTACTATCCTCGGATCCTTCGTCGCCGGGTGTGCACGATCCATGTTTATAGTGCTCGCAACACCCGATCTCCTTTCCTGGACAGCAATGGACGAACCTGGCGTCACAACCATTTTGTGAATGATTGCTTCACCGGGCGAGCTAGCGGGCAACAATGCCGTTATACACTTATAATTTTTGGAGTTTCCGTCCATAATCTAATAATCAACTTGATACTAGTCTTTGTATATTCTGATTTTGCAATGGGAAAATACAAATTCTTTACACTTGGTTTTCACAAAATGCTTTCCCTTTTCTTCATTAACCTCATGCACACATTTGTTATTTTGATTTTTTTTCAAATTTTTGAAAAATTTGCAGCTAAACCATTCATGTGACCCCCTCATTAGAACAAGCCAGGTGAGCTTGTTCCATTGAGGGGTAACATGATAGGGTTTTCTTTGAATTATTTTTTCATCTACTCAATATGCAAATTAGATGGATGGATGTGGCCAAGTTGTTGGGAAAAGGGCAAAGCTCAAATCACTTCCACTTCTGAAGAAGACAATTCACCTTAATAATTACAACTTATTCTGAATTCTTCACTCTTATTTTAATTGGATGTACAATAATGACTTTTAACTTTAAATTATATGTAGAATAATTTTGAGAGGTAACTTCATGACCAGTACCTTGTTCTGACTTGAGTAAACAATAAATATAACTTTACCTGATCTCTAGAAAAAGCTGTATGAAGAACAAGTTGGCCATTATTCACCATTGATTGCCACTCATGTCTACAGTAAAAATCTTTACTTTCATTCCGACAACCAAAAAACAAGATATTGCCTGAAGTAGAAGAAATATTTCATATTTTCATGATTATTATCAAAGTTTTAGTTCATTATGAAAAATTAATATATTTTTTTTAGTACAACAAATTAGCTAAATGGAGTTTGTTCAGGAAGAAATATCTCTTGGCTGATTTAACTCTGTACTCAAAAGTAAACTTTTTCAATCCATCAGAACTGTTGAGCCATAACTCTTGACACAACATGAATAAAGGTGACACTTAACAGAAAAATTTCTTTATCAACAAGCTCAGCTATGTTTTTGAGACAAAAAAAAAAAATAAATGAAATAACAACGACCTGTATGGCAAATATTAGTCAAATCGGAGAACGTTTGTTCAAGTAATTGGGGTAACAGTATGAGGATGCCTGCCCACCCCGATGCCTGCCTGGATGACCATCCACACACTGACCATTGCATAACCATAGGTCTTGGTTGTTAACACAACTCGACAAAAAATAATAAACTGTGAATGCCATTTTTTATGAATAGCACTGGCTGACTTTGACTATCGCAACAGTAGAGATGGGCAGTATTGGTTTGGTTTGGGTATTATTCCATAATCCATTATTTATTTATTGGGGTTTAACAACACTTTCGACAGCCAGGGTCACCTTGTGTCAGACAGTTTGATGAGCGGTGGAACCACTGAGATAACCACTGAGTAATTGCGAGCAACTGTCAGACTCCCTAACATACTAACTCCAGAGAAGCAGGGTTAAAATTGGTTGAAGACAATTGCATCATCAACATGCAGTACGCTTTAGTACACAATGTCATCATGCCCCAAGGTGGAGAATCAGGATTAAAAGCCTTGCCTTAGGACATAAATCAGTTACCCCTGGTGGGGATCGAACTGTGGACCTTTTGGTTTGAAGTCCAATGCTCTTACCACTGTGTCACCACATTCCCCATAATCCATTACCACATGTGCAAAAGAGGAGTGGTGGTGGCAGATAATAAAATGTGGCAAATGGGGATGGGGTACAAAATGACAAGCCTATCATTGGGCTATAATCAAGGTGTGCAAATAGGTGAGAAAATATTTTATTGGTTTTCTGTGAGTCCCCAACGCCATGTTTTTTTAACTCCCAACTGGCGATATTTGAATCTCCATACTCCATAATACCAGAGAGAGATCTATAATCTGCACAGGTTGTTTCTTGTTTCTGCACAGGGGTCTACCATTTTATCCCAAGCCCCTTTCAATAGCACACAATTAAATCTGCATGGTATTATGGTAATTCGATATTTACTGTTTTTTAAAATGATATCAAGTCAATACTGGTACCATTTTGAAAGCACCGGTATTCCATGATTTACGATACTGTATTGAATTATTGATGTCGAAATTGATATATTAATAATTAGAAAAACTGTGAGCACTAAATGATACCACCCACTCCCACCAAGAAACATTTTACAACAGTAAAAGTGTGTTTAATGTAGAGAGCACAAACACTGACCCCACCCCCCCCCCCCCCCCCAACACAGGGACCAGCCGTGAGGGCGACTAGGGCGATTATGTCGCCCTTCTAAGCCCAAAGTCGCCTAGAAAAATAGTCGGGGCGATTACAAGTCGCCCTCTAAAAATTAGCCAAAATGAGGAAAGGCTGAACTGAGTGATGCGAGTTTTACATGAAAACGATTATTTTCAAAAATCGAATGTGCTCGAGTGTGATAAATGGGCATTTTAATTCGTCAAATAAACGTCCATTTAATGAAATCACACGACAATCAATTGTCCATTGTCTCTTTTGGCGTATTTTTTTATTTCTATTTTGTTGCGTTTCAGTCGGAGCTTCAAATGTCAAAACGAAAATAGGTGACTTACACGACTCAACAAAATAACTCAGTTTGAAAGTAGGTTACGTCGCTTAGGATGCCGAAAATGCATACACAACGGATGTATTTTATAACACAGTATTTTTATTTCGTTTTGCTGACGACTGTTAACTGTTGGGCCGTCTATTCCCACAAAAACACGAATGGAATTGAAACACATGAAAAAAGCTTTAGTGATGACAAGAAAAGCTTTGTACAGGACACAAGAGTGCATGTGGACGATCTTGAAAAAGGGTCCTCCTAAACAACGGAATGACACGAAATGACGCGGAATGACACCAGAATGCCATAAAAATGATGCGGAATGACATTTCTTTTACAAAATACTCGCCCTCAGAATGTATTTTGTTTATTAACTAACAAAGTACCTCCCAAGCAACCTTCTCACATCTGGTCCTGTTCACACTTTCAGACTTAGGAAATTATTAGCTTAGTACACTTTGGTGAAAGGCAACCACAGGAGGGTGCTGGGGGATTGGCATGAAGAAGAGGGGAGGGGGTCATGAAGGAGAGGGTAGCAGTGGGGGATTTTCAGTCAATAATTACTTTGTGATTTTTTAACCTGGCATAGATGCATCATAGACAACTGGACGTGGATTATTGGGACATTAATGGAGGATCACAAATTGAAAATATGAAGGGGCGGCGGGGGTGGTACATGAATATTCTTAATTTTCCCCACTTGCCTATGAAGTCTCCCTACATGACTCTGCAGTCTCCCTATTTTTTCTGGAGGGAGACATGGAGTCTCCCTAAAATTTCCCCCTAGGCTGGTCCCTGTCCCAACACACACCTCCACCCCGAAGCTTGAATTGACAAAGCCCATTTTTCAATATGTGAAACTGTAAAAATAAAAATATCTGAAAACAAAATAGAAGGTACACATCTTCACTGTATGTAATGAATGTTTGAAGGTTTCATTGAAATCCATTCACTCGTTTAAAAGAGGTCGCGGATAGCAAATGTCAACAACCCCCCCCCCCCCCCCCCCACGCAAGCTTGAATTGACAAAGCCCATTTTTAAATATGGGAAACCCTAAAATGAAAATATCTGAAAACAAGAGGCCTCAGGGGGCCTGAGGCGCTCACCTGACATGGTAGACTAAATATCAACCCAGAGAATTGATTTCAACAAGTTGCATCTGCTCCTCTTAAGAAAAGCTCATACCAAATATCCAAAGATTCTGACCAGTGGATCTAAAAAAAAAAGATTTTTAAAGAATATTTCTCATATTGAACTAAGTTATAATTCAGGCTCCCACAGGGAGCCCATATATGAACCCTGGGACTTGGCTTTAACAAACTTGAATCTCAACCTCCCCCCCCCCTCTCCTAAGGATGCTGCACACCAAATATCAAAACATTCCAACAGCTGGATCTGAAGAAGAAGATTTTTAAAGAAAATTCCTCATTAGGCTTTTCCCTCTGGAAAAGAATATTGTTTTTCTCCGGATTATTTTTTGTTTTTTTTTTTTTTGTTTTTTTTTCCACACATTTTGTCCACACGATTTCGAAGCCATTTTCGGACTGATTTTCACAAAATTTTGCACACGCAGAGAGGGGCACAAAATCTAAAAATGTACCGAAGCGGAATTTTCGATTTAACCCTTATTTCGACAGAATTGGCAAAAAACTGTCAAAATTGGGGTTTATCGGCACTTTCTCAAAACACGTCTTGTAGATTTTTCTTAAACCTTCATCATTGCTAGACCTGTCTGTGCCACGACCTTTGATACACATGACATATCAGGAGATGCATATGGTAACCCTCCACAGGCTGCCAAACATCGAAATTTTGATGAAATGGGCCGGTTCCAGGCCCCCAGAGCACCCAAACGATACACGAGAGATAAACATAACTTCCTTTATTGGAAGTGGAATTCACCGGAGATCATTTTTGTAAGTAATAAGGGTGTTCAAAAAACCAAGCGTTAACCTGTTTTAGGCTGGTTAAACAGCAATACCCCCATCAAGCTCAAAAATTCAGGTTTTCCGTGGATTTCTTTAAATGAGTCTTGTAGATTTTCAAGAAAAAATTGTCACTCCCAGGCTTGATGTGACAATAGAAGTTGCATGGACAAAATACTGTGGTGAGCATTTGTTAACCCTCCACGGGCTGCTAAAAGTCAAAATTGTGATAAAATGGGCCATTTTTGGACACCAACGGGTACGCCACAAAGAAAAGTGTTTTCTTTTATCGAGCGCACAATCTATATGGAAACATTTTTGTAAGTAGTAAGGGTATTCAAGAAACGAAGTCTTAACCCATTTTGGCAGGCTAAAGAGAGAGACTCCTTAAAATCTAAAAATTCCCATTTTCTGTGGATTTCTCTAAATACATTCCATAGGTTTTCAAGAAACAATGACTACTTGCAGGTCTTTGTGTGACATTACAAGTTGCATGGACAAAATATTCCGCTGAGCATTTATTAACCCTCTACAGAATGCCAAGCATCATAATTTTGTTGAAATGGGCTGTTTTCGGACACACACAGCACGCAATGTATGCCCGAGAGTTACACATAATCTCCTTTGTTGGAAGTGGAATTCACTAAGGACCATTTTTGTAAGTAATAAGGGTATTCAAAAACCCAAGCGTTAACCCCTTTTGGGGTGGCTGATAGCGATACCCATCAAAAGCTAAAAAAAATCATGTTTTCCGTGGATTTCGTTACAAACATCTTGTAAGTTTTCAACAGAAAATGGCCATTGATAGGTCTTGGAGTCACATTACCGGTTGCATGGATAAAATATTCCAATAAGCATTTGTTAACCCTCCATGGGCTGCTAAATGTCAACATTTTGCAAAAATAGTCTGTTTTGGGGCACCAACAACAACAAATGGGAATGCCACAGAGATACATAACTTCTTTTACCGGATGCAAAACTGATAGGGAAAAATTTAGTAAGTAGTAAGGGTATTAAAAAATCGAGGTCTTAACCCATTTTCGCCTGGTTAAGATGTATCCCTTAAAAGCTTAAAATAACAGTTCTCTGTGGATTTCTCCAAAAAATCTAGTAAGTATTCAAGAAAAATTGACCATTTGCAGGTCTTGGAGTGACATTACAAGTTGCATAGACAAAATATTCCGATAAGCGTTAGTTAACCCTCCCGAGGCTGCAAAGCATAGAAATTTTGAGAAAATGGGCTGTTCTTGGGCACCCATTGCACGCAATGTGTACCAGCGAGATAAACATAACCTCCTTCTTTGGAAGTGGAATTCCCCGAGGATCGTTTTTGTAAGTAATGAAGGTATTCATCAAACCAATCATTAACCCTTTTAGGGCTGGTTACAGATCCATACCCCTCAAAAGGTTAAAAATTCATATTATCCGAGGATTTCTCTAAAAACATCTCGTATATTTTCAAGAAAAAATGGCCATGTTCAGATCTTAATGTGACTTTACAAGTTGCATGTACAAAATATTCCTCTAAGCATTTGTTAATCCTATGCAGGTTCTCAAACATCAAAATGTTGATAAAATGGGCTGTGTTTGCGTACCCACAGCACCCGAAGTTGAGAGGAGAGATCAAAACAAGTGGAAGTAGAATTCACTGAGAATTATTTTTGGAAGTAATAAGAGTATTCAAAAAACAACACTTAACCCATTTCGGGCTGGATAAACAATTATACCCATCAAAAGCTTAAAATTCATGTTCTCCCTGGATTTCTCTGAAAACATCTTGTAGATTTTAAAGAAAAAATGACCATTCACAGTTCTTGGTGTGAGATTACCAGTTGCATGAATAAATATTCCCGTTAGCACTTGTTAACACTCTACAAGCTGCCAGACGTCAATATTTTGGATACATTTGAGATACAATAGACCATTTTCAAATAGACACAACACTCAGTGGGTATGTGTCAAAGAAACATAACTCCTTTTGTCGGTCATTGACTTGTTGGACGACGATATTCACATTAACCCACTCCACCGTTAATGATGGTTTTTACCTAAACAATTTTTTTATCAAACTGTGTCATTTGAGACTACTATACTCACCTTTCTCATAACATCAATGAAGGAACTTCATTGAGACAGTTAAGTGAGAATTATAAAGTCGAGTTTTGAACTAAGTTACAATTCGAGCTCCCACAGTGAGCCCAAATATGGACCTAGGGACATGGCTTGAACAAACTTGAATCTTACCCCCCTAAGGATGTTGCATAAAAAAATATCAAAAGCATTCATCTGCTGGATCTGAAGAAGATTTTTAAAGAAAATTCTTCATTTTGAACTAAGTTATCATTCGGGCTCCCACAGGGAGCCCAAATATGGACCCAGGGACATGGCTTGAACAAACTTGAATCTCACCCCCCCCCCCTAAGGATGCTGCATACCAAATATCAAAACATTCCGGCTGCTGAACCTGAAGAAGAAGATTTTTAAAGAAAAATTCCCCATATTGACTAAGTTATAATTCGGGCTCCCACAGGGAGCCCAAATATGGACCCAGGGACTTGGCTTTAACAAACTTGAATCTTCCCCCCCCCCCCCCCCAAGGATGTTACACACCACATATCAAAACATTGCTGGATCTGAAGATTTTTTAAGAAAATTCCTCATTTCGAAGTTACAATTCGAGCTCCCACAGTGAGCCCAAATATGGACCTAGGGACATGGCTTGAATAAACTTGAATCTCACCCCCCTAAGGATGCTGCATACCAAATATCAAAACATTCTGACTGCTGGATCTGAAGAAGATTTTTAAAGAAAATTTCTCATTTTGAACTTTTTGAACTAAGTTATAATTCGGGCTACCACAGTGAGCTTAAATATGAACCCAGGGACTTGGCTTGAACAAACTTGAATCTAACCCCCCCCACCCCCCCCCCCCCCCCCACCCCCACCTCCCAAGCATGCTGCATACCCAATATCAAAAGATTCTGCCTGCTGGATCTTGAGACGAAGATTTTCAAAGAAATTTGCCTGAAATGCACTAAGTTCAAATTTGGGCTCCTATACTGAGCCCAAATATGAACCCAGGAGGCCAATTTGAACAAACTTGAATCAGATCCACCCCGCAATGTTGCATACCAAATATCAAAAGATTCTGCCTGCTGGATCTGGAGAAGAAGATTTTTTAAGAAATTTGCCTGAAATGCACTAAGTTCGAATTCGGGCTCCTATACTGAGCACAAATATAAACCCAGGGGACCGATTTGAACAAACTTGAATCAGATCCACCCTACAATGTTGCATACCAAATATCAAAAGATTCTGCCTGCTGGATCTGGAGAAGAAGATTTTTAAAGAAATTTGCCTGAAATGCACTAAGTTCGAATTCGGGCTTCTATAGTGAGCCCAAATATGAATCCAGGGGGCTGATTTGAACAAACTTGAATTAGATCCACCCTACAATGTTGCATACCAAATATCAAAAGATTCTGCCTGCTGGATCTGGAGTAGAAGATTTTTTAGTGTTTTTCCCATTGTCTACAGTGTTAAAAAGTGCCGACTCAGCACTTTTTTAAAGTCCCAAAACTGTACCCTATGATAAAACCGATGGCAATTTTTTTTTACCAATCATTTCTGTTGGTCCTAAGGAAGCTTCAAACCAAATAAAAATTCTCAGTGCCGTGCAGTTTTGGAGATATGGGCACTGAATCAGATCCACCCCACAATGTTGCAAACCAAATATCAAAAGATTCTGCCTGCTGGATCTGGAGAAGATTTTTTTAAGAAATTTGTCTGAAATGCACTAAGTTCGAATTCGAGCTTCTATACTGAGCCCAAATATGAATCCAGGGGGCCGATTTGAACAAACTTGAATCAGATCCACCCCACAATGTTGCATACCAAATATCAAAAGATTCTGCCTGCTGGATCTGGAGAAGAAGATTTTTTAAGAAATTTGCCTGAAATGCACTAAGTTCGAATTCGGGCTCCTATACTGAGCACAAATATAAACCCAGGGGACCGATTTGAACAAACTTGAATCAGATCCACCCTACAATGTTGCATACCAAATATCAAAAGATTCTGCCTGCTGGATCTGGAGAAGAAGATTTTTTAATGTTTTTCCCATTGCCTACAGTGTTAAAAAGTGCCGACTCAGCACTTTTTCAAAGTCCCGAAACTGTACCCTATGATAAAACCGATGGCAATTTTTTTTGACCAATCCTTTCTGTTGGTCCTAAGGAAGCTTCAAACCAAATAAAAATTTTCAGTGCCGAGCAGTTTTGGAGATATGGGCATTTTAATTTTTTTCTATTTTTAGCTCCTGCGGTTCCCACGGGGCTACAGAAAAAACAAATTCAGCATAAATTAGGTACTTATGACCCAATAAGCCCTCACCTAAAATTTGGTTCACACCAGCCTCTCAGTTCGGAAAACAGAAATTCTGGGCGGGGCCAAAAACTTTGCCCCTCCCATAACGACGCCAAATATAGCTCATCAAACTTCTCTTGAATAAATCTGAGTCTACACCTGAGCATACCACATATCAAGTCTCTGCTACTGTTGATTCATTAGAAGAAGATTTTCAAAAAATTTGGCCATTTTTTCCCCACCCCTCTGCTCAATATGAGCTGAAACCTAATTTGCATAAAAATCAAAATGCCCCTATATAACCACTACTTACATGAAATTTAATTAAAATGTGGCCAGTGGTTTAGGAGAAAGAGGCTCAAACACCACCTTCACGCAGGACGACGGACTGACGGACGAAGAGTGATCAGAAAAGCTCACCCTGACTTTCAGTCAGGTGAGCTAACAAGATAGGAGGTGCACATCTTCAATGTATGTAAAAGAATGTCTGAGAGTTTCAATGAAATCCGTTCACTGGTTTAAGAGGAGTTGCAGATAGCAGATGTGTACCCCCCAAAAGCAGAACAGAATATGAAAATATCTGAAAGAAAAATAGGAGGTGCACATCTTCAGAGTATGTAAAAGAATGTCTGAGAGTTCCGATGGAGTTTGTTCAATGGTTTAAGAGGAGTAGTGGATAGCAGATCTATACCCCTCCCAATTAAAACCTGAATTGACAAAGTTCATTTTTCAATATGGGAAACTGTAAATATGAAAATATCTGAAGAGAAAATAGGAGGTGCACATCTTCAATGTAAGTAAAAGAATGTCTGAAAGTTTCAATGAAATCTGTTCACTGGTTTAAGAGGAGTTGTGGATAGCGGTTTGTAAAAGAATGTCTGAGGGTTTCAATGAAATCCGTTCACTGGTTTAAGAGGAGTTGCAGATAGCAGATGTGTCCCCCTCCCCCCCTCAAAGCATAACACCCCTATAGCATATTGGACAGATGGATGGACAGACATATGACAGAATATGAAAATATCTGAAAGAAAAATAGGAGGTGCACATCTTCAGTGTATGTAAACGAATGTCTGAGAGTTCCAATGGAGTTTGTTCAATGGTTTAAGAGGAGTAGCGGATAGCAGATCTATACCCCTCCCTACTAAAACCTGAATTGACAAAGACCATTTCTGAATATGGGGAACTGTAAATATGAAAATATCTGAAGAGAAAATAGGAGGTGCACATCTTCAATGTATGTAAAAGAATGTCTGAAAGTTTCAATGAAATCTGTTCAATGGTTTAAGAGGAGTAGCGGATAGCAGATCTATACCCCTCCCTACTAAAACCTGAATTGACAAAGACCATTTCTGAATATGGGGAACTGTAAATATGAAAATATCTGAAGAGAAAATAGGAGGTGCACATCTTCAATGATGTAAAAGAATGTCTGAAAGTTCCAATGGAGTTTGTTCAATGGTTTAAGAGGAGTAGTGGATAGCAGATCTATACCCCTCCCTACTAAAACCTGAATTGACAAAGACCATTTCTGAATATGGGGAACTGTAAATATGAAAATATCTGAAGAGAAAATAGGAGGTGCACATCTTCAATGTATGTAAAAAAATGTCTGAAAGTTTCAATGAAATCTGTTCAATGGTTTAAGAGGAGTTGTGGATAGCGGTATGTAAAAGAATGTCTGAGGGTTTCAATGAAATCTGTTCACTGGTTTAAGAGGAGTTGCAGATAGCAGATGTGTACCCCCCCCCCCCCTCCCCTCAAAGCATAACACCCCTATAGCATATTGGATGGACGGACGGACGGATGGACATATGTCAGAATATGAAAATATCTGAAAGAAAAATAGGAGGTGCACATCTTCAGTGTATGTAAAAGAATGTCTGAGAGTTCCAATGGAGTTTGTTCAATGGTTTAAGAGGAGTAGCGGATAGCAGATCTATACCCCTCCCTACTAAAACCTGAATTGACAAAGACCATTTCTGAATATGGGGAACTGTAAATATGAAAATATCTGAAGAGAAAATAGGAGGTGCACATCTTCAATGTATGTAAAAGAATGTCTGAAAGTTTCAATGAAATCTGTTCAATGGTTTAAGAGGAGTTGTGGATAGCAGATCTGTACGGAATGTCAATTGAATTTGACAAAGTTCATTTTTCAATATGGGAAACTATAGAAATGAAAATATGTGAATACAAAATAGGAGGTGCACATCTTCAATGTATGTAAAAGAACGTCTGAGAGTTTCAATGGAATCCGTTCACTGGTTTAAGAGGAGTTGCGGATAGTAGATGTGTACATCCCTAAAGCGTAATGGATGGATGGATGGACGGATGGACGTACATCGAAATATGAAAATATCTGAAAGAAAAATAGGAGGTGCACATCTCCAGTGTATGTAAAAGAAGGTCTGAGGGTTCCAATGGAGTTTGTTCAATGTTTTAAGATATTGTATACTAATGTAATAAAGGAAGTCAATAAATAAAGCTAGTTCAGAGAAAAAGACTCTTTAGACTCATTTAAAAGTGTCCGGGGATTGTATATTAGCGCCTGTATGACATGTGACATAGACAAATGCTTCACACCGAGCTACACTTTAAAAATATTACATAAATGAGATATATATTAGCTTTACACTTTAAAACCATTCCAGTACCGACTCGGAATTGCCGACATCAAAAGAGGAATTCTCTTGCTTTTCACTATGAAGCCAATGATACAAGGGAAAACCGTCCTCCCTCCCCCACTTCCCCTTGCTCTGGGTCAAATCACCACAGAACGAAGAGGGCAACAGGACAGAGTCACTGCTGGAACAGAAAATCTACATAACTATAGCTGTAATCGTTTAGTGGACGACATTCTGAGCAACAGATAACGGACCTAATCACCAGAAATAGATAAGATAAAACTTTGTAAAGGCTGTGACCAGTAAGCTGCCTTCATGAGATCAGTAATGGCAATAATATTAGAATAAGCCCAAGATGTGGACAGCGCTCTAACTTCGTGCGCCAAAATCTTAAGAACGACTGCTGATTAGAAGATAAACTTTCATCAGCAGTGCGAATTGCTAACTGAATCCACCTAGCAATGGAATGAACAGAAATGTCCCTTCTATTGGGAATTGATGATAAACAGAAGCGTTTTCTTCCTTTTCTGATAAAATCTGATCTGCGTTTATAAATGTGCATAGCTCTTACTGGACACAGCAAAGGTCTACGGCTATCTGATGATGGAAGAGCCTTAATGATAATAGCCTCAGGATATTTATTAGGAGCCTGATTCTTCGCCAAAAATCCCACATTAGTAGTTAAAGTAATAGTATTACCAACATTACGATAATGAGAATCATCTATAGATAAAGCATGAAGCTCACTAACTCTTCTTGCAGAAGCAAAGGCTAAGAGAAAAGCTGTTTTATATATCAAGAATTTGAACTCTACAGCCTCCAATGGTTCAAATGGAGCTTCTTTAAGCTTCAACAGAACCCAAGCTAAATTCCACTTAGGAATTAACCTAAGGGTTCTAGGTCTATTGATCGAAAAGTCTTTAACTAACTTAAGAAACATTAGATCCAATTTCTAAGCTAACATGATGAGCATAAATGTCTGATAGCATAGACCTATAACCCTTAATAGTAACTGGCTGAAGTTTGAGAACGTCAAACAAATAGACCAGAAAGTTTGCAATGTCTGGAATGGATGGATCATATACGTCTATCGGCTGATCCTTACACCAGCGAAAGAAAACCTTCCACTTTGCCGCATAGTTGAGCGAAGAGGAGGCCCTCCTACAGTTAGAAATTGCGTCCACTGCTCGTCCTGCAAAGCACTTCCCGTGCAAGAAGGACTGCACAACGGAAATACATTAAGGTTGAGACCCTGCGGGTTGTGATGTAGTGTGCATGACTTCCCCTGATAAAGAAGGTCCTCCCTTGGAGGAAGCTTCCGGGGGAACGTCCCATAACAGACACCTGAGTAGATTTATCCACGGTTTCTGAGATGACAGAGATGCTACCAGAAGTATCTTGCACTGCGATTGCTTGATCTTTAACAAGATCTGTTGAATCCACGGAGATGGAGGATATGCATATCCTATCATTCCGTGCCAAGAAATTGAGAGAGCGTATACTGCATACGCTCGAGGATCTGGGCATGGCAACACATATGTCTGCAACTCATTGTTGAGATGAGTCGCGAATAAGTCTATCATTGGCTGATCCCATTGGTTGGAAATCTGCCTGAATACTAGCTGGTTGAGAGTCCATTCCGAAGGCAACATGCAACCTTTCCGAGAGAGCGAGTCTGCTAGAACGTTCAGACGACCCGGTATATGATGGACCGATAGATGAACAGGACGTTCCAAGACATACAGAAGAATTCTCTCCATTAGATCGTATAATGGAACCTTGGTTCCGAATATACGCTACTACTGTCGAAGTGTCCGACAGTATTTGAACATGTGAATTCTGTATTATGTTCATCCAATGACGTAGCGCTAGCCATATTGACATCATTTCTTTGATGTTTATATGTCTGTCTAGGAACATAGGGCCCCAAAGATCCTGACACTTCAAGTCTGTTGGGCTCAGGGTCGCGCCCCAAACTGCTTGACTCGCATCCGTCATAACGGTAAAAACCGGATCTGGCAGCTGCAGCAGAACTCCCTGAGTTAACCATGAATATCTCTACCCAAATCTGAACCTTTTGTTTTACTTGGTCCGTTAAAACAATACTGGTCTCGAGCGAATGCGTCTTCACACTCCAGTTCTGAGTAAAGAATATCTGGAGTGGACGTGTGGGTAAGCGACCCATTAGTCGCATAAATTCCCTCGCTGTTAATGCTTCTGAATGTAGACAAAAGTGAGCATAACAACTGACTAATTTCGCTCTGGGTAACAGAAGATGGACCAGATTGTTGTGAGTCTCGAAGCTCATTCCCAAGTGTATGAACGGCTTGAAAGGAGCTAGGTCCAACTTCTTTTCGTTTACAATGAAACCGAGACGTTGGAGCAATTGTAGCAGACTCTGAATATCGTTCTGATGAACCGTTTTGTTGCCGTATCTCTGAAGACTCTAACTTTCCTTAAAATCAACTGATCTCGATGAACTTTCATATATGGATTACTTTTATCAATACCTAGGTCACGTTCGAATGTGGGAAATTTTGTACCAAAAATCTGTCCGTCTGAGTGTCCGTCTGCCCCATGCATCAAAGCACCTCGGACTAAAAGCTGTATTTATGAACCGATCTTCACGAAACTTCTTTGGTATCTTTGTTATTGTGAGACCAGAATATGTGTTTTGGGGTTTGGTCCAAAATTCAAGATGGCCGTCAGCGGCCATTTTGTGCCGAAATTGGGTGTAATCAGTTTTTTGTACAGAACTTCTATAAGAAAGTTCGGATTTGAATAAATTTTTGTATGAATGTTTAGTAACATGCAGTACATCACATATAATACAAATAGGACAATGTTACCGCAGACGAATGAGCCCGGAAATATGCCATTACCGAGTTCATTATTCGAGTGAACGCCCAGGGTGCTAGATTGAGTTCGAAGCACATCGCTCGGAACTGATAAACGACCCCTGGGACGGCGAACCATAGTTACTTTCAGAATGCTGGATTTACCATGACATGAAAGTACGCATCCTTTAGATCTATGCTTGATGCATAATCGTTCACCCGAATGCTCGCTCTTACTGATCGAATGGTCTCCATATAAAATTTGGAGCCACGATCAGTTTGTTTATCCAGCTCAAATCGATTACTGGCCGGAATGAGCCGTCTGGTTTCGGCACCAAGAACAGGTGACTGTAAAAACCCAGTGAATCCTGGTTTTCTACGACCTCTATTGCGTCTTTCTCCAAAAGAGATTTTACCTCTAATAGAAGGGAATCTCTTTTTTGAGCATTGGTCGGAAGCTAAGTCCAGCGCGGACTTCATGTTAACGGGGGTTTCTCTCGGAATGATAGCTTTAGGCCTTCTGAGATTACCCCTCTGACCCAGAGGTCTTCTGTAATTGGAATCCAATTTATCAGAAACCTTGACAGTCTTCCACCAACAGGACCGCAATTGAGATCCTGACCATCACCTCCTGGACCTGCGAGGAATGCGGGAAGAGAAACTATGTCTTCCCCGAGCAGCATCTTGGCCCATCGACCTGGGGACGTCCAACCAGTAGTCTCGGCCAGACCCACATCCCCTACCTGAGTCGCTACTTTGATGATCTCTAGGGTAATTACCCGAGGATTTTTTGTATCCTCGATAGGCACTTCCTTTGGACGTACTTTGTCCTGAAGCTCCTCCTTTACCCTTCTCTGTCGACCAGTTTTACTTGAAACTGATTTCAATAGCAGAGTTTCAGATGCTTTCTTAGTGACCTGATCATAGATCAATGAAAGCTTGCCATCAAAGAGAAGGTCACCAGATACCGGAGCGACTCAAAGAGAGTTTTTCACCTTAACATCCATTAGGGATGATGACGCTAGGGCTGCATCACGTCTTATTAACTCTGAATTAGCCACTGATAGGGCAGAGTTGTACGTGGAATAAGCTATAGCCCTAGAAAGAATTCTTAATGAGGTACGAATGTCCTCAAATTCTTCTCCACTGAGACGTTGTGCTAACGCTCTAGTAAGGTGATCTGCATAAGATAATGCATCTAGATTCACTCTACTGGAGAAAAACGTATCCACTGTATCCGAGCGAATAGAAAAAGACGAGGGTAAAGACAAATCTAAGTCCTCAGCCTATTCGTCTAAATGCATAGGAACTCTCGATATGCCCAGACCTGCCGTTTTGAATTTATTTCTACTATTGATAAACGGCAGATCTAGAGCATGTGTAGATAAAAAACTGCCTCTCCTCGATCCCGAGGGTAGATTGATTATAGCGTCATTTATCAGATCAAAAGTCCGAGACACATTATTGACCGGGTAAACTGGTGTATCTTCCTTAACCCAGCCGAAACAATCAGAGTCCAATGACGCTAGCAGTTTTTTATCGTTTGTCGCAGCATTCTGATCTGGAGGAACAACATCTGGAAGGTATTGCTGGATAAAATTCATCGCTACCTTGTGTTGCTCCGAAAGGGAAAATTCTAAATCACTCGATTCCCTTTCACCATCCGACTGGACCAGATTTGAGTCTCGGTCATCCCTATCTGAATGTGCAGAGGAATGTACCAACCCAGCTATATTTGACAGTTCAACATTGGTAACTGACGTAGGATGTTCCGTAGTTTGTTGGGATGCTGCGATTAGCTGTGCTATTTGCTACAGCAAGTCCGTATTCAAGGCCTTTGGAGCAGCGGTTTTATGTATCTTAGCCGCTGGTTGCTCCTGGGATGGCATATCTGACATATTCCTCTTATGCGGACGTCACAAATCATGTGGCCTCGTTTCCTTGGCTATTGGATGGCAGGACTTTCTTGGATCCTTCATCGGCGATGCAGGTTGTATCTCCGTAGTCACATAGCCAAGGTGCAGTTGTGTGTGCTTTGAAGAACTGGAAGCTGACAGACTAGCCGGCCCTGGCAGCCTATTTGACGGAGCGTCCTGGACAGGAGGCGTGGACGCATGCTCCGACTGATGATTGCTCTGAACAAGCTCTGGTCCCAGATGTTGTTGAAAGAGAGAGGGACCTCTCTCGCACGCGGTCCGGGAGGACCTGGGTGAGCCGACCGTAGAACTGACTGGCTTCCTTTGTTCCGTAGTCGCAGGGTGAGCATGTTCCGATATTATGGTGCTCGCAACACCCTTTTTCCTTTTCTCAACCGCTCCATACTTACCCGGTGTCATGACACCCATATTCTTAGTAAAAGAAGCACCGGTTGAGCTAGCTGGCAACAAGGACATAAATCCCTTGATCAGTGATCTAGGCCCTTGTCTAATTTCCATGAGCACTTTTGCCACTAGCTCTTTGTTAGATTGCGACGACGGTAGCACACTTTCGGGCGATATCACCGATACATCACCATGTTCTTGTTCCTCTGAAAAAGAAACTGACATACTAGAGTGACCTTGTGGTGAGAGAGCAGGCATGGATCTCTCACCACTAACAACATATTGTAACACACGTCTCCAACGTTTGTCATCCCAATTGGCACAAACAGAACAAGAGTTAGTGCGAGAACACCGACTACAGCAGACACAAAAAACATGAGTCGGAGGAAGATTTCCTCGACTTACAATTTGAGCAATATTCTTTCATAATGTAAAAAATTATAAGTCCATAGTTCTCGCACTAACACTCATTATAATATGACAAAGATACATAGCAACACAATGCAATACAAAAATTTCATAAAATATTCATAAAAAAATTTTCGAAAAAATTTGATATGAGCCCAAGTTCCCAAAGGGAACAATGAGCCCAAATGGATGCCAAAAAAGCCTAAGTGTGGACAAAATTTTTACATGATTCTAAAAAATTAATGCCACACTTCCTGAGTATATAATGTATCTGATTACAGACCTAACATCATAATGAGTAGGAGACTACTTATCAAAAAGTAACCGTTGTCAATGTAAACAAAATGCTAAAAAAACCCGGAAACAAGACCCAGGCACTGAACAACACAGCCCGTAGTCAGTAACAGATTTTTTTAAAACTACCCGATGTAAGAGAGAATCTTCATCAGGAGAAACTGCGATACATCAGATGGTTGATGCAAGACCAAAAACGCCTAAACACCCAAAGGGTGAGGACATAACCATGGGGATATACAGAATAAACATTCTGTAACCAAGTTAAACTACCATGAAATTTTCAATAAAAAAATTTCCAAAAAGATCCAAAAAGTATGGGATCTTAACAGGGGGGTAGCAAGGAAAGAGAGGGAGGAAACACTTAATGAACAGTGGCAATTTCGTCAGGCCCATATCCCGAAGTTAGGAAACATGAAATAATTTTCAATAAAAATTATAAGTTACAGCCCTGAACACATCCAACCATTGTTTCTTCCTCTCATCCTCTTATTTCATCCTTTGATCCACCAAAATCAACATTACTTTGGGTCTGGCATCATAAAAACAGAGATTTTCAAGCACAGAAGTCAGTTAATTGTTACTGACAGATGGGCTAAACAAAGAATGAGGCTATGTGCCAATTTCGGTACTTCCTTGACACTGCACATGCGCAGTAGACAAAAGTATGGAGGACCAAATAGGACATCAGTTTTTTTGGTTTTGGATGCAAATTTGGGGGATTTGGCGGGCAAAATTTGTGTTTGGCCCTGAATATTTGAGAGTTAACACCAGCTAAGTCTGGGCCATTGGTTTACAGTATAAAAATAAACAGTTTGCTTTAGGCTCCACAAAGTAGATCTTCTGTTTTGTTTTTTTTATTTTATTTTATTTTTTATTTTTGTAATTATTTCTTTGCCATCAAAAGTTCATGTTCTTGGTTTGTTTTATGTTTTGGGCCTCATGATCTATAGAATAGCATGTGTGGTGCTGTATTTTGTCCCTTGAGTGCAAAAAGGCTTCGCAATGCTAAAGCATTGCAAACAAGCCTGAAAATAAGCAGACTGTCATCTGCATAAGGAGATCCCCAGAGGGTGAATTTGGTGATGCTTCCCTGCACAGCAGGGTAGCATTACCAAATTTTCCCTCTGTGCACCTCAGTCTGAATCAAGGTCTCAGGCCTAAACAGAAAGAGGAGCCCAGTAGATAAACTGGGGGATTCTAGCCCACTGTACAGGTTAGCATTAGCATATTCACCCTCTCTGGACCTCATTCTGCAAATGACAGATTGCTTATTTCCAGGCTTAATTGCAAAGCCTTGTTGCACTCAAGGGACAAATTTATCTATTTTATTAAATTGGGTAAAATTTCAAAAATAAAGCCCCACAAAGTACATCTTGTTTCTCTGGCCATTTTTTGCAAAATTACATGCAGGTGGGCAGTTTTTTATTTTATTTTTTATTTTTGTAATTATTTCTTTGCCATCAAAAGTTCATGTCCTAGGTTTGTTTTATGTTTAGGCCTCATAATCTACAGAATAGCATTAATGGTGGTGTATTTGGTCCCTTGAGTGCAAGAAGGCTTTGCAATGTTAAAGCATTGTTGCACTCAAGGGACAATTTTGTAAATTTTATTAAATTGGGTAAAATATCAGTCTGACATAAACCATTTAATTTTTATGTTTTTAAGTTTGCACTGGTAATAAAAAGAGAGCACGCGGCAGCAAAAATGACCATGCCGGAGGGCCTGAGAAACAGATTCTGAACTTTCTTAGGCCTTATAATGAGTTTATACATGTACAGATGATTACACTGAATGGCTTGATGCATGCTTTATTTTTAAACAGATTTGATAGTTTTCAAATCAGCACAACAACTTCTTGGCCAATAGAGCTTCTGTATTGCTCATTACAGAAAATTTGCATGGACTTCCCCCTCCTTTTTGTCATTGAAGTATTTGATTTGTGAGCTTCATGATGCTGAAATAACAAAACTGCAGTCAGAATCATTGAGTTTTTATGAACATGATCAAGTTGAAAATTGAAGAACATTTTTATAAAAATTATTTCAAGGTAATAATAGTACATCAATATTAACTGTATATTTTTTTATTAAATTTACTTTTCAAAAATCTTTTATTTGAGGTTGGATGACAGATCTTGCTGTCAAGAGGTATTTTGAACAAGACTTCTGTCACTAACTAAAAATGTTAAATATTGTCTTAAAAAATTGCTTCGAACACCTTTGCAACCTGATTTTCATGAGCAGTTACCAGTGGCGGGTCATAAACTACACTTCAAGAAAAAATGGAAAAAAGAAATTTGAATGTTGAGTTATGAGGACAGCACTGAGCACATGTGCTATGGCAAGTATATTAAGAGAAAAAGGGTTAAAAGTTACAAAATTTGAATAATTTCTGTGAACAGCATTGGGTAAATTTGTTTGATGTTAGGTACATGGTTAGAGCAAAATGATGTTTACCAACTGTGAGTTAAGTGATATAAATAACAAGAAATGCATCAAAATGCGATTCCAATCAAACAAATATATTTGAAACCAATCAAAATATCATCAAAACTATAATGAGCTCATTTATTTGTTATGGTTTTAAACAAATTATTTGAAAATTTTCAAATTCAGCCTCTATTAATTGTTTTGTCAAGTTTAGAATTGTTGGATGAAGGGTTAAATAACTTGAGTATTAACAGAGGGTAATAACTCCCATAATCTTCATCAAATAACACTGGTCATCGAACTTGACCTAGACAATGTTACTATAGAGACATACGCCAAAAAGAATTGAAATCTGATTACTATTGTTAAGTTATGCCATAAACATGCATAACACGATATTTTTTAAACAAAGGGCAATAATTTCTCTAATTTCCATTGGATATTGGTGATCATCAAACTTGATGTAGACATCGTTGCTATAGAGGGATATACTGAAAAGAACTGAAATCTGTTAGCTACTGTTCAAGTTATGTCATAAACAAGTTTTACAGGATATTTTTATAACAACAGGCCATAACTCCCATTATTTTCAAGAGATATCAGTGGTCATCAATCTTGAAGTAGACATTGTTGCTATAAAGACATAAACCAAAAAAGAATTTAAATCCATTAACTATTGTTCAAGTTATGCCATAAACAAAGTGTGGACAGACAGATGTACATATGGACGGATCGATGGATGCAGACATGTTAACCTCCAGAATAATTTTTCAGAGAACATGAGGGTGATTTTCAGGGAAATGGGATGGATTTCAGGTAAAAGTTCATGCGGGGACAAAACAAAAGAAAAAACTTGTGAATTTTCAGATCATGGACCACCATTAACACCAGGTTATATCCAGATCTTGTTGTCAATTATGCTGATGCATTTATACTATGTTAACAAATCATAAAATAATTGTTGATTTGCCCTCCCTGCCATCCTCTTCTTCATGACCCCTCAACCCCCACCCACCCACCCACAAACCCACCCACCCACCCACAGAGCACCACCACCTGTGGTTTGCTTTTATCAAAGTCTACTAAGCTAATAATTTCCCAAGTCTGGAAATGTTAACAAGAAAAGATGTCCTAATGTTCAGTTACTGCAAGAAGATTAGTACTTGGAAAGTATCTCTATCAAAATCCTTCTTGCATGTGTGGACGCTTGTGCCCTGTACAACACTTTTTTTTTTTTCAATTCCATTCAAAATTTTCTGTGTACAGACGGCCAACAGTTAACAGTTCTGTAGTCTGCACAATGGAATAAATGTAGTGTTAGAAAATAAGTCCATTTTGTATAAATATGCAGTCATTATATTTCGGCATCCTAAGCGACTTTAACCTATTTTTAAACTGTGTTAAATAGCTGAAGTCATGACAGGTGTTATTTATATTTTGATTTGGAAAAGGGATGAGGATTAAAGCTATTCTATGAATAAATAAATATATTTTATTCAATTCCTTTTCATATATTTTATTTACCAAAAAATTGCATTGAAAGTGGAGTTTTCAATTTTTTTAAAGTAAGTCACCTATTTTCACTTCGACACTCGCACAATGATCACGCATCCCCGATTAGTTACGAAGATAAAAACAGAAATAAACATGAACACAACTGAAATATATATCATAAAATACCCTTTTCTTAAATAAATTTAACTTAAATCCATATTTTACTGCTTCGTGAGTTTTTACCAGTGTTTGAAATGCAAGTGATTTGACTCTGAACAGTTTACATAAGTTACAACGGGAAAGAAATATTCAACTGTTGTTTTCCGGGATTTTTGGTCCAAAACTGATTCCCGTCCGGGAGGCTGGGAACTACACTGATATTTCAGGATTTTCACGGGCATTCCGGGAGAGTTAACATGTCTGGATGGATGGACGGATGTACTAACAGATGGGTAGATATGTGGCTATCAATTATGTGGCTGTAAGTAGTTATGTGGCTTATATTTTTAAGTGGCTTCTCAAATTAATGTGGCTGCTTTTTCTAACCAATAGTTATGTGGCTTATATTTTTAAGTGGCTTCTCAAATTATGTGGCCTTTTTTCTAACGGATGGCTATTGTGTCGAATGTCCATTCATATTTTATGTGGCTTATATTTTTAAGTGGCTTCTCAAATTTAATATGGCTAACAATTATGTGGCTGCCAATTATGTGTCTTTTTTACTAACAAATGGCTATATGTGTCCAATGTCCATATTTTTAAGTGGCTTCCCAACTTTATGTGGCTGTTCATATATAATTTTATGAGGCTTATGTTTTTAAGTGGCTTCTTAACTTTTATGTGGCAATCAATCATGAAGCTCCCAATGGATGTATGTCTAAAAATTTGGACATCGCCTTTCCAACCTTTAATGTGACTATGATGGCATTTGTCTTATTTAGTCACATATATGATTTTTAGATGTCTAAAAAATTTCTGTTATGTGGCTAACCACATAACAGAAATTAGCCACATAAATATCCATTTTTGCGAAATCCTAGCCACATAAGTAGTCATTCATGAACATGGATGGAGACATCAAGATGGATGGATGGAGGATGGACAGATGGATGGATAGATGAAAAGATGGATGGATGGACAGACAGATGGAGGTCTTCACTATATCCCTCCCTTGTGGGTAAGGAAATTTGCAATAATTTCAATTCTTCCAGGGGGTGCAATCGCTCGTCATGTAGTTTTTTGCATGCTTGTGTACAATGAAAAGGTAACCATTCTCTGTTGCTAATTGTAGAGTTCAGGGTTCTAACAAATGACTACCTCCATCAGGAGGAGCTTCCTTCCATCAGTCCCTCTTCCTCTGTGAGACTGCGCCTGAATGCATGTCAAACAATTGGAATGTGACTGATGCGACGGAATCCCATGATGCCAGGTGTATGTTTAATAATGCACGTACCACTGCAATCAAAAATGCTTGTGAACAAAACAATGAGTCTGAGGGTTCAAGCAGCTCACGCGATGAGATGGATAGGTATTTGCCATTTGGTGAGCTCATTCCAGTTTGCCAGAACAACTCTGATTGTGCTGGCTTGCCCATACTGGCTGGGAAGGGGTCAGATAAAGCATGTTCCCAACTCCCTGCATGTTTGGAGGCATTGTCTGCCATTATGTCTCCTTCCTTAATTACCATGGGTAAGGCTTCTATGCCAATCAACACCGCTCAATTGCATAAGGAGCTGCAAAGACACCCAGATAAAAATTACGTACATTATCTCCTTGATGGTTTGAACGTAGGTTTTCAAACAGGTGTCGAAGTACAAACCACTGAGACATTTGAATGCAAAAATCTCCGTTCAGCTATTGACCAACCAAAAGTTGTTGATTCTCTTTTAACTACCGAACTAGACAAAGGTTATCTCATTGGGCCTTTCACTTTTCCACCTTTCCTATATACAGAATCAGCCCAATTGGTATTGCCAAAGACAAATACTCCAAAAAGAAATGCTTGATTGTAGATTTGTCAGCTCCACACGAGAATAGTGTCATTCCCAGTATTAATGAACTCACTGACAAGCAATCTTTTTCTCTGTCTTACTGCAAGATTGATGATGCTATTAAAATTATATGCAAATTGGGACCTGGTTCATGGATGTGCAAAACAGACATTACTGATGCCTTTAAATTATTACCTATCAACCCTGAACTCTGGAATTGCATGGGGTGAAGCGGCAAGAAAAATATTATTTCTTTGTGAGGTTAGTTTTTGGCAGTCGCTAAAGTCCAAAAATTTTCGACTAGCTATCTACAGCGATATGTTGGGTTGCACAACATAATTATCCATCACATTCTGCACTTATTAGATGATTTTCTTACTACTGATCCACCTCAATGTGAGCCTTCTCGAACTATGGCATTGTTAACCATGATTTTCCACCGACTCAATATACTGATTGCCAAGCACAAAACACAGGGTCCTGCTACGACTCTGGAATTTTTAGGTCTTATTTTGGATTCAGAAAAAATGGAAGTACGTCTTCCTCTCACCAAAGTTGAACGTATCATCAATATCATCTCCCGCTTTTTGTCAAAATCTAAATGCAAGAAGGTAGAATTGCTGAGCCTTCTTGGCCATTTAAATTTTGCCTGTCGTGTCATTGTTCCTGGGAGGTCATTCATATCTGTTCTTATTGCATTATCAGTCAAAGCTAAAAAAATTACATCATTTTGTGTATCTGAACCAGAGTTTTAGATGTGAATTAACCACGTGGTATAATTTTCTCTCAAACTGGAATGGAGTGTCCTTGTTTCATGAAACCAACTTCACCCATGCACCTGCCTTCCATCTTTTTACCGATGCTGCTTCTACAGTGGGTTTTGGAGGCTACTTTCAAGGTAAATGGTTTCAAGGCATGTTGTCTGTAGAATTACACAATGAGCTCAAAAACTGTCATGACACCATGTCAATGGCTCTGTTGGAACTGTACCCCATCGTTGTGGCTACAGTGCTTTGGGGGCATTTATGGAGTCGAAAAAGAATTGTCTTCCATTGTGACAATATGGCAACGGTTCACATTATAAAGAAGGGTCGCAGTTCCTATAAGCACACTTTTATTATGAAACTTATGCAATGGTTGATTTGGTGTGCAGCCAACCAAAATTTCATGTTTTATGCCGAACATGGACCAGGTGGAGACTATGTTATAGCTGACCTTATTTCTCATCAGGAATTCCATCATCTGGTCCCAGCAGCAGAACCGACTCCTGTCTCACTACCAGCATTATCCGCACTGATCTTAGATTGATCCAGATTCAGAAGGATGTGTGGCACGCTTCTGTCAGTGTGAATACTCACGATGCCTATTTGTCCGCCTTGCTTAATTTTCATGAATTTTGCGTCCTATATCAAATCCCTTCTTCACCCTCCAGTTTTCTTCAACATCTCACCAAGGACATCTTGATAGCATATGTTGCTTACTGTCATGATGTTAGCTTTCAGTACTATAAAATTGTACTTGGCAGTTATACGTTATTTTTGTCTCAAGTTTAACATCGCGGCTCCATTCACCCACACCGATGATTCACAGGTTTTACGTTTACACTTATTTTTGCATGGTGTTAAACGTTTACAGAAACCACCAGGGCACACTCGTTTACCCATGTCTTTTCACATCATAAGATCACCAACCTCTTACAAAAGGGTGTTTTTACTCCATACATTGATGCCTTATTAGCCGCTGCTTGCTGTTCAGCCTTTTTCGGTTTTCTCCGCTGTGGGGAGTTCACCATGCACAATTCCCAGTTTGACCCCCATCAACATCTTTGTCTGCGTGATGTGCCATATAATGCCCAAGATAATGTTATGTCACTGTTTTTACAAGCTTCAAAAACTGATCCCTTCCGCAAGGGCATAACAATCCTCCTTTACGGCACAAAAGGTGCAGTATGTCCTGTAAAAAGTTTCCTCAAATATTTCCTTCTGCGTCAATCACATTTATGTAATCCTCTGGAACCTCTTTTCTGTATTTCTGTATGGAGAATGGACTGTCATTGACTCATGATGTTTTCATAGCTAAGCTGAAAGTGCTTCTCTCCATGCTTGGTTATGCAAACACACTATTCAATGGCCATTCTTTTTGCATTGGTGCAGCTACTTCTGCTGCCGTAGGGCGGGTAGAAGATCATTTAATCAAAGTCTTAGGTCACAGGTCTTCTGATTGCTATACCCGCTACATTCATGTAAATGGAAAGTGTTTTTCAATGCCCAACATGCCATGTGCTCATAACTAAGCCTTCCCTTCGCAACCTGTGAATCATCTGTCGTTGGTTGACCCAATGACCACATTTTTGTTCATCAGTTATTGCCCACCATATGTGTGTACTTCTCTCTTGCTTCCGTATCGTTTGTGGTCACACACAATCACTACGTTTTCCATCTGGATGGTCGTCATCCTGCCATCCTGTTCTTCGACATGGACGTTCGCGGATATTCTCGGATGTGTTGTGCTCTAATGCAGTTACTGCATGTCTCTCTTCTTCATGTTTGTGTTCAATTACATGGCCATAATAATGCCTGTGTTCTCTTCGTTCTTCTGCTGCTGCAAACCGTGCACATTCATGGATTCGTCTACTGGACCATTCACCAGGAACTGCCTTCATGTTGACTGCTGGCTCCATATACTGCAAGCTATTGACGACTTCAGGGTCCATCAGTACTGTCATTAACATTTCCACCAGTGGTTTAGCCCTGTCCATTCTGGGCTCACAGCGCTATATTTCATTTGCCGCAATTGCAGTTCTCTTCACCCCCAACCTACTGGTCTCTGCCGCTTCCTTCTTGGGGGTGTTCGGTTTCCTTCACAATCCTCTCCATGGTGGTGGCGAGCTTGAGAACACTTGCATGCTCTCAAGCTCGCCTCCCCAATTCAGTCGCTTACCTAGGCTGCAATATAATCTTCACCTATGGTGGACTTTGCACCTAGTCATTTGCTTTCTGTCACATCGTGACAATCAGTTCTCCGTCACATTTATCAGTGATGGCCATGCATCACAACGTGATGATTACTGACATTAGATCATATAGCTATTGTGAGGCAGACCAGATCACCTTCAGAAAGGCCTGCCAGCGACAGATATATCTGTCGCCAGCACATGGAATAGGGAATACAGGCCAACATGGTTATGTTCTGGGGGGCGCGGTGGCTCAGTAGGTAGAGGTGCAGGCTGCAAGCCGAGAGGTCCTCGGTTCGAATCCCACTTGCGGCAATCGCGTTGTGACCTTAGGCAAGACACTTCACCCCCATTGCCCACGTGGGGGCACGGTGATGCTGTGTACTAAGGCGTACTGCACGTCAATGGTGTACCTGTCTTCAACCAATGCTAACCCTGCTTGTGTGGAGTTAGTATGTTGGGGAGCTGACAGTTGCTCGCCGTTGCTCGGTGGTTCTCTCTGTGTACTCCGGCTTCCTCCACCCGTAAAACTGTCGTGGTCATGATTAGCCATTGTGCAGAAATATGTGACCATACACACAAATAAAATGTAACAGGAGGAGAGATAAGTGCGGGAGCCGGGGTTCGAACCGTCGACCTCTAGCACACAAAGCGACCGATTTACCACGAGACTAAGAGATCCGGACCAACCAGGCTGGTTGGTAAATGGCCATTATACCTCGACCGCTACACTACTCTCTCCTTCTTTTGAGATTCACCACATGTGAATCTCACCCAAGTTCCTCCCTCAGAGCGGTCGAAACACCCACAGTGCCACCTACTGCTGAGGATCGGACGAGCCCCCAAATGTAACAGGAGGAGAGATAAGTGCGGGAGCCGGGGTTCGAACCGTCGACCTCTAGCACACAAAGCGACCGATTTACCCCGAGACTAAGAGATCCGGACCAACCAGGCTGGTTGGTAAATGGCCTTTATACCTCGACCGCTACAAAAATAATAAAATAATAAAATGGTTATGTTCTGGACTAAAACACAATGTTTTTTTTTCCTGGTAACACAACTGGTAACCATTCTAATAAATTTGATTTCATATTTGATTCAATTCACGAACAGTGAGCTGTATTCAATTTGGTATTCGATTCGATCATATTAGAATATTCGCAGGGCCCTAGATCAGAAATTACCACAACAATTGCCTTACTAAATTGTCTCAAATGAATCCAAACTTCAAATGCTTGTCCAATATAATATATAAATAATATATACAGATTATAACCGCAGTGTGTGTCTCAGGGAATTCAGATCAAGTCGAGTTGTAGGAACAGAACAGTATTTTGACGAGCCTGTTAGGGCGAGTCGAAATGCGATTCTGTGCCTACAATGAGACTTGGTCAGAATTTCCGGAGACACACACTGTGGTGATGATAAATTTATCTCACAATATTGACCACAAAATGTGTTATAAAACTATTTCAAGAGGAACTTTTTCATTTGCCTTATCGACGGAAGACGCAAATTGAAAAATAGAATAGCGTTCATTGATCTCCATATTGAGGTCAGTGATGACGTTACACTTCTGAGAAAAATACGTCACTGGGATTCACTTTACTGAATATTGCTTGCGAAGTGAAGCAACTGTGTGTTTCGTCAATGTGAATTTGGTTGTAACTTTTGCAACAATTACTGGTGAATTAAATATCCCTCTTGGTGTAAAGGTTTATTATATTTTAAAATATGCTGTTTATCGTTTATTGAGGTGGAGTTTTCCACATTTCATAGAGAAAGCTAATCCTTTAACTTCAAGAGAAAAGCCTCGACTCAAGCGTTCAGAAAAATCCCAATAATAGGCTACAAACAAGCCCAAGATGCCGAAAAGTGTGCATAATTTAACTATTTGTTGAGTTAACTTCCCCGGGGACATTTTTGCATGCCGTGCATAATAAATACATTACAGGGCATTTAGTTGGCAGATACAGTGTCATATACGGCTCAGAGAAAACAATATTAGGTTCGGCTTCGCCTCATCTAATATTGTTTTCTCTGAAGGGAAAAACGCGAAGCGATCGAAAAATGATATTAATGCCGTTGTTTTGGCAACAGCAGAATTACGCGCTTGTATCAGGGGCCTTTGATACAGATTCGGAACAAGGGCCCAGATACATTAAACTTTAGTTGCGCAACAGTACAAAGACGCCCCGATTGTGAGATAAATACAGGATCTCTAATTAGTCACAATTTGATATGAAATTTCTGAACCAAGTTCAGTAAAATCGACCTGAGCTGAGGTTTACAGAGGCTCAGATTGATTTTAGTAAACAAGATTCAGAAATAGATTTCATGTCAAATCAAGACCAATTTCGAGATTATTTTTAGGCCCCACAAAGTAGATCTTCTGTTCCTCATGCCATTTTTGTAAAATTGGATGTGGGCGGGTGTTTTTTTTTAATTTATTTCTTTATTTTTGTAATTATTTCTTTGCCTTCAAAAGTTCATGCTCTTGGTTTGTTTTATGTTTTAGGCCTTATAATCTACAGAATAGCATGGATGGTGATGTATTTCGTCCCTTGAGTGCAAGAAGGCTCTGTAAAGCTAAAGCATTGCAAAGCCTTGTTGCACTCAAGGGACAAATTTATCAATTTTATTAACCTGGATAAAACAAGAGCTGGACTTTCATCCGGTGCATACCCCCACGTGGTGTACCACCTAGTGTGGGCATACCTATGACCAACAAATATCATTTATGAATATTCTCGTACAGACTGACAGACGGATGTACAGATGGACGGACGCAATCCAGTATACCCCCCCCCCCCCCCTTCCATTTTCTTCGAAAGTTTAAAACAATTTCCAACAATTTCTAAGTCAAAAGGTCTGGTAAATTGTTTGGTGTTTGGAAGTTTTATGCAATGAGGCAGAAGCCTTTGTCATAGGCAAACTGCATGCCATATTTCACTGAAATCCGATAACCCCAATCCAGTATGCCCCCCCCCCCCCCCTCCCATTTTCTTCAAAAGTTTTCAACAATTTCCAACAATTTCTAAGTCAAAAGGTATGGTAAATTGTTTGGTGTTTGGAAGTTTTATGCAATGAGACAGAAGCCTTTGTCATAGGCAAACTGCATGCCATATTTCACCCAAATCCGATAACCCATACCTGAGATAAAGGCTGAACAGACAAATAATGTCTATTTCCTACAAATTCTAAGTCAAAAAAGGGGGATAACTCTAAAAAGGAGAATGTGAGAAATATCGTTGAATCCTTTTTTAAAGCCTATATCATAAGCAGTGTTCATGGCAAATTTCATTGCAATAGATCATTCGATACCCGAGATACAGGCTGAACAGACAAAATTTGGCTCTGACGGACACAATTTCTAAGTGAACAAGTAATAAAAAAAAAAAATAACAAGAGCAACACTAACGCATGTGCTAATGCCCCCTGAAGGTAGCCAAGTCATACTCACATGTGGATAATCAGACAACAGCTTCACTGCTGCTACTTTGCAGAACAACACTACATTGCAGAACAACAGTAAGGAATGGCAAAGTGCCAATAAAATTATTATTACTTATATTTTGTTAATATGTTTTGTAACAACAGACAACAGCTTCACTGCTGCTACATTGCAGAACAGCACTAAGGAGTCAGTAATAGAGAAAAAGTTATAAAAATAATTGCAGATGACTTGAATGGTGCCATATTGAATAATAACTGAAAGAGGCAAAAATAGGAATAGTACATACCTTTGTTAAAAATACTCAAACCAGTGAAAAAGTAGAACTGGTCTTGCATCTTTTCCAACTGCATCAAAAATTGCCGAGTCAAACCTCAAATTGAAACCAACCTGTACTTTGACATGATTAATCAGCATATAAAATTTGAAACTCATCGGTTCAGCCAAACAATTTTAATTGGTAGGAAACCAAAAAATCATCAATTTTAAATAAATAAGGGACATAACTCCTGAAAGATTTGTCGGAAGAAACCCTAGCTACAAGGGCATCCGTTCCCCCAAGCTGCCCTATCACCATACCAAAGTACATTAAAATCCAACATCTGATGTTCAAGTTATAATACAAAATGTTGGTACGGACGGACAGAAAAAGTAAACAAGAGGCCCCAAGGGGCCTGAGGACGCTCACCTGACATGGTAGCCTAAATATCAACCCAGAGAATTGATTTCAACAAGTTGCATCTGCTCCTCCTAAGAAAAGCTTATACCAAATATCCAAAGATTCTGACCAGTGGATCTAAAATATTGAACTAAGTTATAATTCGGGCTCCCACAAGGAGCCCATATATGAACCCAGGGACTTGGCTTTAACAAACTTGAATCTCACCCCCCTAAGGATGCTGCACATCAAATATCAAAACATTCCGACAGCTGGATCTGAAGAAGAATATTTTTAAAGAAAATTCCTCATTTTGAACTAAGTTACAATTCAAGCTCCCACAGTGAATCCAAATATGGACCTAGGAACATGGCTTGAACAAACTTGAATCTCACCCCCCTAAGGATGCTGCATATCAAATATCAAAACATTCTAACTGCTGGATCTGAAGAAGATTTTTAAAGTTATAATTTATAATTCGGGCTACCACAGTGAGCCCAAATATGAACCCAGGGACTTGGCTTGAACAAACTTGAATCTCACCCCCCTAAGCATGGTGCATACCCAATATCAAAAGATTCTGCCTGCTGGATCTGGAGAAGAAGATTTTTAAAGAAATTTGCCTGAAATGCGTTAAGTTCGAATTCGAGCTTCTATAGTAAGCCAAAATATGAATCTAGGGAGCCGATTTGAACAAACTTGAATCAGATCCACCCCACAATGTCGCTACCAAATATCAAAAGATTCTGCCTGCTGAATCTGGAGAAGATGATTTTTTAAGAAATTTACCTGAAATGCACTAAGTTCGATTTCGGGCTTCTATAGTGAGCCCAAATATGAATCTAGGAAGCCGATTTGAACAAACTTGAATCAGATCCACCCCACAATGTTGCATGCCAAATATCAAAAGATTCTGCCTGCTGGATCTGGAGAAGAAGATTTTTAAAGAAATTTGCTTGAAATGCACCAAGTTCGAAATCGGGCTCCTATACTGAGCCCAAATATGAACCCAGGGGGCCGATTTGCACAAACTTGAATCAGATCCACTACAATGTTGCATACCAAATATCAAAAGATTCAGCCTGCTTGATCTGGAGAAGAAGATTTTTTAATCTTTTTCCCATTGCCTCCAGTGTTAAAGATAAGAATTCTCTGTGCCGTGTAGTTTTGGAGATATATGGCAGTTTTAAGGTTTTTCCTATTTTTAGCTCCCGAGGTTCCCACGGGGCAACGAGAAATTTTTTTTTTGCATCAATCAACTACTTATAACCCATTATCATCTCATATCAAATTTGGTTCAAATCGTCCTCACGGTTCGGAAAATAGAAATTTTAGGCGTGGCAAAAATTTTTGCCCCTCCCATAACGAAGGCAAATAATGCCTGATAAACTTCTCTTGAACAAACTTGATTCTAAACCTCAAAAGGACTCTGTATACCACATATCAAGTCTCTGCTACTGGTGGTTCATTAGAAGATTTTCAAAAAATTTGGCCATTTTTTCCCCCACACCTCTGCTCAATATTAGCCGAAACCTATTTTGGATAAAAATCAAAATGCCCCTATATAACCACTACTTACATGAAATTTAATTAAAATGTGGCCAGTGGTTTAGGAGAAAGAAGCTCAAACACCACCTTCCTGACGGCCGACGGACGACAGACGACGGATGACGGACGAAGAGTGATAAGAAAAGCTCACCCTGACTTTCAGTGAGATGAGCTAATAAGGGACATAACTCCTGTAAGATTTGTCGGACGAAACCCTAGCTATAAGGGCATCCGTTCCCCCAAGCTGCCCTATCACCATACCAAAGAACATTAAAATCCGACAACTTATGTTCGAGTTATAATACAAAATGTTCGTACAGACGGACGGATGGACAGACGGACGGAGACCTCCACTATATACCCCTCGAAAAAATTGTTTAGGGGGCATAATAAAAAAAAAAATAACTAGTGTGGGCATACCTATGACCAACAAATATTATAAAAAATAATAATTTACTTAAGTTATGAATGTTTTTGGACGGACTCACACATGGATGGACGGACGGACGGACGGACGGACGGACAGACGGACGGACGGACAGACGGACGGACGCATGTAATCCAGTGTACCCCCATTTTCTTCGAAGGTGGGGGTATAATATCAGACATAAACCATTTACTTTTTAATGTATTAAGTTTGCACTGGTTCTAAAAAGAGAGCATGCAGTAGCCCAAAAGACCATGCAGTAGGGCCTGAGAAACAGATTTTCAACTTTTTTTAGGCCTTATTGTATAATGTGTAATTTACATGTAACCTTTTTCACCTAACATATGACAAAGACTGGAGCTTAAACTGATCAGATTTGAAATAATCTGAAATGCCTATTGAAAACTTCCATATTTCTAAGTGGCAGACTGATCATTACCTTAATTTTGTATTGAATATTATTCATAAAAACATGAGGAATAATACATATTTTGCTCCAATCCAGAGTGCATTCTGTCAGGAATACACTTACAATACAAGGTTTGAGATAATTATTTATTTATTATTTATTGGTGTTTAAGGTCACATACTTATGCACAATGGCTAGTCGAGACCGTGACAGTTTTACGGGTGGAGGAAGCCAGAGTACCCGGAGAGAACCACCAAGCAACGACGAGCAGCTGTCAGCTCTCCAACATCGTAACACTGAACTCTGTGCACACCACAGCACAGGCAGGGTTAGATTAGTTGAAGACATGCGCACCATCGACGTGCAGTACGCCTCAGTACACAGCGTCATCGTGCCCCATTGTAGGCAATTGGGGTGAAGTGTCTTGCCCAAGGTCACAACGCGGTTGCCGCAGGTGGGATTCAAACCGAGGACCCCTCGGCTTGCAGCCTGCACCTCTATCAACTGAGCCACTGCGCCCCCGGTTGAGATAATAATAGGATGAACTTCTATATATCTCACTACAGTACCACTGAAAATAAGTTGTGGCATAACTGAAGAAAATGCCCCCTCTTATCCTTCCTTTACTAATAACACCAGAATCTTACACAGTTTCTCAGAAAGCTCTCAGACAGCATTTCAAGAATCATTGTCAGAGGCTAAGACATGTTCTGCCAGTAAAGTTAAAATACAATGATTCTTGTGCAAGTAGATACTTTGGAGATGGAGACCATCACATGGGCCCTACACCAAAGCATTATTGAATTTGAGCCCAGAAACTATTTTCAGGTTTGGAGCACATATATGTGGCTTGTCCTATGTTCCAGGGTGGCCAATGGCCAAGGGCCTCCAATCTCAGGGGGCCTCTATGGCTCATAAGGTCAAAAGGGACCCACAAGCTCACAGAAGATATAGAGGGAGAGAGGTGGGGAAGTACGTCTGTGTGTATTTGTAGGAATTTGAATTTTTGTACCGTAAATCGCCAACTGGGATCTCTTTGTTTACACCTTGCATATGAGACCCTGTCGAGTTCTGTGGTCTGCTATGGGACCCTCACATCAGTCCTCGAGACTAGATGGGGCCCAGCATGTGTACATGAAGGATCCCTGGACAAAATAGACCACTTACTGAGCCCCCCACATCGGTCCACCACACACAACAGTAGTACACTGTATGAGTGAACTTACATGTAGTTTGATTACCAGCATCTGATAGTATATTAGACATGAATATAATTTATGTATATCCATTCTGATGATCCCATCATGGTGTGCTGTCTGTCCTCTTTTCATAATGAAAGTTTTGTGCATCTATTCTCTTCACAAGACACTTGTAAAAGACTGGTTTGAACTCGCGTTTGTATGACCTTAATTTGAAGTCACAGAAAAGCGACGTCAAACCGCTAATTTTTCTACTTGCAATTCCACAGGGCATTGACTCTCAGAGTCAACAATTTTGCTCCTTTTCATATGCAAATTTCAAAATTTTTCCCCCACTGGGCTGAACTATGATCGGCCTGGTTCATCTTGCACCCCTTCATGTGTTAAGGTCGCAGGCCCCCATCACCATCAGTATGCCATTGTTTTGAGTGCCCTGGACCTTTTGACTCCCGATTGATAGGGTTCAATTCTCTCCTGTAAGCAGTGTACCTGTGAACTTTCATGATCCAATTCCAAAACAGTTTTCATTGAGTCATGAAACCATTATTAGGTAATATTATATCTCACGTGACCTACTAGGCTCCTGATTGGACGAATGCTGCACCCCTACTTTGTGTAGTTTGCATCCACAGAACTGACCAGGCACTACATCCAGGCACTACATGTTTTATATTTTTAGCACACTACTATATCAGTTTTCTTTTCATACTGCGCGAATAAAACTAATCAGGCTAAATTTAAATATTGATTCACAGAGGCACAACATCCACAAAATGACCCGGAAAGAAATCATTGTGGAAAAATGTATCGCTTTTCCATTGTTGAAGTCACATTTTCCGAGGCGTTCATTTTATTCCTGGAGAAGATGATCCATATCTCGTTTCGAAGAGAATGATCCACACCTGGGTACAACTTTCATGAGAATGGGTCCGGATATGAAAAATTGTTTGTTTTCACTGCTCATATTATTCGGCAGTAAACGAATAAATAATGGAATTCAACTGAATCTTCGGAGTTTGTATCCCGTACTGTCCCATTCGGTAATGTATGTGTGTGACAAATGTGTGGAAATTTTCAAACTGCATTGTCAAATTTCGAAAATTTTAGTTTTCATTCGCGATTTGCGCGATTCTAGAATACACAGTTCCGTTTGGGGGAAATGTTTTGTTTACCCTTGCCGATGGATTCAAAATCTGTCTTCTGCTCATATCAATAATCCAAGTTAGCCATGTTTTGGAAGAAGAAAATGTTTTTTAAAAACTACATGGTATTTTTTTCTATATAACGCTGGTTGGTAGGGCTGCTACCTGGGTAATAGATTAACAAATCGGACAGATGTTTTTCTTGATGGGTGTTCGATATAATATAAGGAATAGTGCATGTCTTGTCATTGACTACGCCCATATAGTGCTCAGTGAGGTGGGGTAGTTCCCTCCGCTTCGCGGCGGGAACTACACTACCTCACTGGGCACTATATGGGCATAGTCAACTCCAAGCCATGCACTATTCCTTAAAGAGTGACCAAACACCACCAAATTGATAGGGTTCATTATCAACTATCATTGTGAAGAAAGAGTGTTACATAAAATATGAAATGATGATTAAACAATGGATTGCAAATGATAATCATAATGTCTTGAAGAAGAATATTCACCTCCAACTTTGTCAAAATTTCTCTCTTGAAGAAAACTTCTAAAAGGCGCACAGCCTGTACCTGAAAATAATTTTAAAACTGTCAGCTGCTTTTTCTGTTACCTATTTTCCTACCTAACTGGCAGAAGTATTGTTTTACATTATTTCCATCAGAAACTTCTTGACAGCACGTGGACTTTGACCTTTCAGTTATACAATAACAGTAAAGCTTTATCTAATTATATCAACACAGTAGAACCGTGTTGACTGAATAGCTACTTTCTCAGTGAAAACCATTCAATCAGCAGGAGTATTCAATCAACATGTATTTGGCCATTTTTCTGTATTCTGGTGAAAAACTGTGCATTTATTCTATCATATCTTGTTTGACACATCTCTAATAGATCTGTCAAATTAGATATTATAGGTTAAATGCTCATACATGTAAAATAGGTTTATAAATGTGACAGTGGCTGTCAATGTATTTCTTTGATATATCTCAGGATTGTTCAATTAACAGGCGTATACTTGGCAACCAACATACAATTAGCTCAATTAAATTTGTACTGAAGGTATGGTAAATGACTTGGAGTTTGAAAGATATATGCAATTAATAAGGTTATTCAATTACGGAATATCTAATTAAGTGGGCACTACTCTTGGTGAATGGTATTATTGGTAGCAAGTATTCAATATATTTAATTAGCTGGAGGATATTTTCATAGTACAGTATCTATTAACCCTTTACCTAACATGAAAAGCAGACGACACTTGCAAATAAAATTCTTGAAGCACTATTTTTTTTATTTTTTGCGTCAAAAACATAGCTTATGACCCCTCATTGGAACAAGCTCATTGAGCTCATTCCAATGAGGGGGCCATAAGCTATGTTTTGTGACAAATGAAAGTGTCAATGACACTGTAGCTCAACCTGTTTAAGACATGTACATGTATAGTATGTGACACAGCAATGACAAACATCTAGGTAATGACCTGATAACAAAGGTACATGTAAAGTATTGCAACAATCTGTACATAAATGCTGACAAAGGTACATGTAAAGTATTGTAACGGTTTGTACATAAATGATGACCGCAGCCTGTAACAAATATATAGGTAAAGTTTTGTAAAAGTGCGGTGACAGTTAGATGCTAAACTAGAAAAGAAATCTTTGAGTCCCAGAGTGGGTCTGACTGAACCCAAAAATATTTGTTCTCAAAGCACAGCGATAACAAAGGCACCCAAAAACACTCGTTCCTGTCACAAGGTGATAACAAAGGTACCCCAAGAAGTTTCGTGAAGATCAGTTCATAAATACAGACTCTACCCCGAGCCGTATTGACATGTGCACTTACTATGTAGAAGTAGCACTGAACAAATCAAAGTTCATCTAATTTGCATAATTTCTGCACGAGATAAAAACCTGTATTATATGTGATGTATTCCATGTTACTAAACATTCTTACAAAAATTTATTCAAAGCAAAACTTTCATACAGAAGTTCTGTACAAAAAACTGATTGCACTAATTTTGGTACAAAAAGGCTCCTGGTGGCCGTCTTGAATTTTGGACCGCATCCAAAAACACTCGATCCTGTCCCATGGTTATAACAAAGGTACACAAGAAGTTTCGTAAAGATCGGTTCATAAATGCGGCCTCTAGCCTGAGCCGTATGGAAGTTGTGTAAAAAAAACTGATTGGACCTAATTTTGGTACAAAATGACCACTGGTAGCCATCTTGAATTTTGGACCGCACCTAGAAACACTCGTTCTCATCCCAAGGTGATAACAAAGGTACCCAAGAAGTTTCGTGAAGATTGGTTGATAAATACAGACTCTAGAAAGAGCTGTATTGACATGTGCACTTACTGTGTATAAGTAGCACTGAATAAATCAAAGTTCATCTAATTTGCATAATTTTTTCACAAGAATAAAACCTGTATTATATGTGATGTATTCCATGTTACTAAACATTCATACAGAAATTTATTCAAATCAGAACTTTCATACAGAAGTTCTGTACAAAAAACTGATTGCACTAATTTTGGTACAAAATGGCCACTGGCAGCCATTTTGAATTTTGGACTACACCCCAAAACACTCGTTCTCATCCCAAGGTGATAACAAAGGTACCTAAGAAGTTTCGTAAAGATCGGTTCATAAATACGGCCTCTAGCCCGAGTCGTATTGGCATTTGCAGTTACAGTGCTGAAAGTAACATTAAATAGATCAAAGTTAGTCTATTTGGCATAATTTATGCATGAGAAAAAAATCTGTATTATATGTGATGTATCCCATGGTACTAAACATTCACACAGAAAATTATTCAAATCAGAACTTTCATATGGAAGTTCTGTGCAAAAATCTGAATGCACCTAATTTTGTACAAAATGGCTGCTAGTGGCCATCTTGAATTTCAGACCGGACCCAAAAACACTCGTTCTCGTCCCACGGTGATAACAAAGTTACCCAAGAAGTTTCGTAAAGATCACTACATAAATACGGCCTCTAGCCCGAGCCGTATTGGTATTTGCACTTACAGTGCTGAAAGTAACACTAAATAAATCAAAGTTAGTCTAATTTGCATAATTTACACACGAGACAAAAACCAGTATTATATGTGATGTATCCCAAGATACTAAACATTCATACAAAAATATTATTCAAATGAGAGCTTTCTTATGGAAGTTCTGTGCAAAAATCTGATTGCACCTAATTTTGGTACAAAATAGCTGCCAGCAGCCATCTTAAATATCGGACCAGACCCCAAAACACTCGTTCTCGTCTCACGGTGATAACAAAGGTACCCAAGAAGTTTCATAAAGATCGGTTCATAAATACGGCCTCTAGCCCGAGCTGTGTGTACGGCGCGACAGATGGACAGACGAACGACGGGCCATGAAAATATCTCAACTTTGGCTTTGCCAAAGTTGAGCTAAAAATGAAAAGGTAATAAAAATTGAATGGGGAATTTTATGAATAGCACTGACTGGCTTTGACCGTTACTTTGGGTAAAGGGTTAAGTAAATAACCATGTTCATTGGATATAACCTAACACAGTAAGGTAACCAGGTGGGGCAGCTGGAGGGGGGGGGGATGGCTTCCCCCCTAACAATATTTCTGCCCCAAAAACATTGGCCCAATGCAACTTTTACATAACATATAGAGCCAATATAGGTCTCCAATATAGGTCTACACATTCTCTAAATGCCCCAGATTCGATCTTAGATTGCAAAATTTTCTTGGGAGTATGAGGTCCAGTCCTAAATAGGATGCTCTGGCTGTTACCCCCCTCCTCCCACTTCCCTTCAAGGACAGTGGGAGGAGGGGCAGGGGGTAACAACCAGAGGTCCTAGTTAAGAATAGGGGAGACTTCCACCCTCCCCCACCCCCAACAACAGCCTTTCCAATATCATGTTTGGCCCTTCCAAAACTGACCAATGCACCCCCTATTATAGAATCCTGGCTATGCATCGGCTCTAACACCAAATCATTTACCAAACCTTCAGTACATATTTGACCAGTTAATTTCATACAGGTTATTATGTAAATGCCTGTTAATTTAATATAAAATCTTGTAATACATCTAAGAATTAGTCTCACAACCACTGTGAATTATCTGTGCTTGTAGACCTATTTGATCTCAGTACATTCAATACAGGCATTTAATCTATTATATCCTATTTGACAGAGCTACAAGTGCTGTCAAAAAAGATATAACAGAATAAATGCTCAGTTTATCACTGGAATACAGGAAATAACCATATTAATATTAGATAAATACTCTAAGTATATCTCTTAATTGCATATAATTTCCAAACACAAAGCCATTTAAAATACATTCTGTACAACATTTTGACCTGGTAATTGCAAACTGACTGTGGAGTAATTTTCTGTTAATTGAATAAAAAATCCCGTAATCCATCCAGTAATACTCCGACAATCATTGAATTGTGTATATTTATGGATCGACTTGGCATCAGTACATCTAACATATTTATTTATTTATTGGTGTTTAAGGTCACATATTTCTGCACAATGGCTAATCATGACCTCGACAGTTTTTATGGGTGGAGGAACGCCGGAGTACCCGGAGAGAACCACCAAGCAACGGCGAGCAACTGTCAGCTCCTCAACATACTAACTCCACACAAGCAGGGTTAGCATTGGTTGAAGACAGTGCACCATCGACATGCACTATGCTTTAGTACACAACGTCAACGTGCCCCCACGTGGGCAATGGGGGTGAAGTGTCCTGCCCAAGGACACAATGTGGTTGCCACAGGTGGGATTCGAACCGAGGACCTCTCGGCTTGCAGCTTGCACCTCTACCTACTGAGCCACCGCGCCCCCTACATCTAACATAGGTATTTAATAAATTATATCTTGTTTGACAGAGATCAATGATATAATACAATAAATTCTCAGTTTATCTCTAGAAGACAGTAAAATGACCAAATTCCTGTTAATTGAATGAATGCTCATGTTAACTGAATATATTTCACTGACACAGTGGCTATTCAATTAACAGGGCTCCCCATATATATAGAGTATAAAGCACACTAGAGTTCCTTTTTCAATGTATTCACACCACAGACACATATTCGTGGTCAAGTCGGAGACAGACACTAGTCAGAGAAAGTGATTCTTATCCTATTTCTGAACAAAAAGAGTTTAACACAAAATGCACTGTCTGTTTTTAACTTGTCTTGGCCAAAACAAACACAAAGGAGAATGTCGCAGTTTATGAATACTTCAACTTCAACAATGAATATTCAGAATAAGAAGAGAGAAGAGAAGGAAGATACGAGAGCAAGAAGGGAGAGAGAAAGAAAAAAAAGGAGAGAGTCACCAGGAAACAAGGTTAGTGTAGGTAGTCAAAGTAAAAGTTAGGGCTCGGGAGGACAGGAAAAAAAGGAATCAGACGGGATTGCAAGTCAGTTAGAGTACTTAACAGCACAAATTGCTGAGTTGAAAGAAATAATCATGGCAAAAGATGCTATGATCGCCGATATGGTTAGGAATTCTTTCACTCTGCCATCTCCATTATCTCCTGGATTGCCTGCTAGGGAGATCCAAGCAGGGACCAGCCTAGGGGGAAATTTTAGGGGGACTTTAAGTCTCCCTCCAGAAAAAATAAGGAGACTGCAGATTCAAGTAGGGAGACTTGGTAGGCAAGTGAAGAATATTAAGAATATTTATGTTCCGCCCCTTCTTATTTTCAGCTCACGGACCTCCATTAACAACTGATTACATCCAGGTCCAGTTGTTTATAATGCATTTTATGCCAGGTTAAAAAAAATCATAAAGTAATTATTGATTGAAAATCCCCCCCTGCTACCTGCTTCTTCAAGACCCACTTCTTCATGGCCCATCCCCATTCCTCCCCCCCCCCCCCCCACACACACACACATACCCTGTGGTTGCTTTTGACCAAATTTAGTCAACTGAGCTAACAATTTTCTAAGTCTGAAAGTGTGAACAGGATCAGATGTGAGATGGTTGCTTCGCAGGTACTTTTTCCAAGATCCTTCATGTGCACTTTTACGCTCTGCACAGAACTTTTCTTGTCGTTTACTAAAGCTCGTTTTCACGTGTTTCAATGTCCATTTGTTTTTTCGAAAATACATTGGCCAACAGTCATCAGCAAAACGAAATAAAAATACAGTGTTAGAAAATACGTCTATTGTGTGTGAGACTTTTCGGCATCCTAAGCGAGGTAATCTATTTTCAAACTGGGTTATTTTGTTGAGCCCCGCAAGTCACCTATTTTCACTTCAAGACTTGACGATCCGATCTGATTGAAACAGAATAAAATAGAAATAAAAAATCCACAAAAAGCGACAACGGACCATTGATTCTTATGTGATTTCAAATAAATGGTCGCTTATTTGACGAATGGAAATGCTCATTTATCACACTCAAGCACATTCGATTCTTGAAAACAATTGTTTTTATGTAAACCTTGGATCACTCAGTTGTGCTTTTCCTCATTTCGGCCGATTTTTAGATGTCGCCCTGACTTTTTTTCAAAGCGACTTTGTGAGTAGTAAGGCGACTTAATTGCCCTAGTCGCCCGCACGGCTGGTCACTGGATCCAAGTAGTGGTGGAAATCCACTCTGTTCCAGCTCCAGATAATAAAGCTATTGCTATGAGCCTGACAGAGGACCTAGCTTCCTTGGAAGGCATTACACAAGCTGGGGAAACAAATGCCAAGAGGGCAGCAGAGGTTCCAGTTATCTCTGGTGATAACACATCTGTCATACAACCAGCTGAGGCATCGGTCTCCAGTCCTAGGTCAAAGACCTATGCTGAGGCAGCTGGTAATAACATAAATAATATAAATAACGACCCGGCTGATCCTTTGAACACTAAGAGTTTCATCCCTGATAAAACTCTTAGTCAGTTAACTGAAACTCCCCAAGTAATACCTAGCAGCGGGCCCGTCATCAATAGGGGTGGGGGAGTCTCCTCTGCTCAGGAACCCTGTTACATTCCTACTCCTAACAAGAGCTAATGCAAAAGGAAGAACTCCCTAGATCTGGAGATAGATCCAGAGGAGGTTATGGACGATCAGGGCTTTTCTCACACAACTGACAGACAAGTCAAGAATGTGAGGAACTGTCTCTCCTCGCCCATTGCCTCACCTGAGCCTTTCTCTCATAGGCAGCAACCAGCTAGCAACACCCTACCACCTGAACCTAGGCCAACTCCCCTCATGGAGAAAGCATGGAGCACAGATGTTTCAAGCAGGATCAGCCAGCTAAACAATATCAATAATCTAGCCTATAGCTCTAAAAAAGTAGGGGCAGAACCGCCGTCCCTGCCAGAGACCCACAACAAACAATAACAATTCAACAAAGCTTACAGTCGTCATAACCAGGATACACCCCGACACCCCTGTAGGTCCTATTAGTCAATGTCTAGACAAATGTACATGGAAGAGATTTCACTCCAAAGCCACTGGAATTGTTACCTGGAAACTTAATGTTACATGCCCAGACCGGGAAAAGTAAAGATTATTGCTAATGGAATTAATTTAAATGGCAGGTGGCACGCACCCGAGGAATATAGAACTTCCCCTCCTCCAATACAGTGCCACAAATGCCAAAAGTTTGGGCATATCGCGAGCAAATGCAGAGGCAATCTAACCTACATGAAATGTGGAGGTAACCACCTCACCAAGTCATGCCGATTGGGATTCCCCCTCTTGTCCCAATTGCAAAGGGGATCACCCAAGCAATTATCATGGGTGCCCTCACTACAAAAAGGTTAAAACGAACATAGAACTTAAGAACCTAAACTTAATCAAGCTCGATAACACCTCTTCCCCCCCATACTCTCTGCTCCCTAGTTGCTGGAGTTCTCTACTCAGTACTCAACAAACATGTTAACACCAATCTAAGTGACATAATGGCAAGACGTCAGCCAATCGGCGTCTCGGCTATTCAAAACACAAATCTCTGAATCTCTAGTCAAAGCTGCAATTAACATAAACTAATATTACTGTGAATATATAGTCAAACACAGTGACTAGGTTTCAACCCCCATCATGGATAAATTACAAATAGCCATGTGGAACGCCAGGAGCATTAATAATAAAAATCTCCGAATGAGCCGATATTTCGAAAATACAGACATACTCTTTGTGAAAGTTGGCTAAAGAGAAAAAAAAAAGTTCTCACTCAGTGGATTCAATGTTATTAGAAGGGACCAGCAGCTCACCAAAGGCGGCAGCGTTGCTCTTCTACTAAAGCAGAACATCAAAAGTAAAACCATTAAAACTGATCAGCTTGAGGCCGAGGTGATTGCAACCGAAATCACAGGCGACAATAAAAACATCGCGATTGTTTGTTATTACAATGACCCAAGCAAGATTGTCTCAGACACTGTTTTTGAATTTTTTATGAGAAAATATAAACACTGTATCTTCCTCTGTGATTTCAATGCCAAATACACATATTTTGGCCATCAAAAAAACGGCCCAAACGGAGAAGCCCTACTCGAAATCACCAAAAAGCATAACCTGCATGTGGTTATGAATGACAACTCTGCGACCTACATCAGCAGCAACCGACTATTGAAATCCTTGATCTAAAAATTACTAACGATTCTCTCATAAATCACACTGACGACCACTGGGTCGGCGAAGATGACCTAGGCAGTGACCATCTACTGGTCAATGAATAATAGGCAATGGCCCCCTGAGGTACACCCGCACCCTCAGCAGGAATTTTAGAAAAATTAACTGGAATCTCTACCGCGACATCATCGATGTCAAACTCCCCCATGGCTCCCCATCTAATGCCACTGAACTCGAAGCCCAATGTGAGGGCATAGAAAAAATTATCAACTCAACCCTAAACGAAATATGCCCAAAAGAAGAAGTGCACCCCTGGAGAAGTACTATCTCGAGCGACACACTTTCTTTAATCAAAACTAAACGAAAAGCCCTTCACGCTCTTAAAACAGAAAATGACCTCCTCAAAAAAGCTGACCTAAAAAAAACGTACAACCGTCTTCATAGCGAGGTTAAAAAAACCCTCCAAAGTGAAAAACAAGCCAACAGGGAAAAAGCCACAGCCAGCCTAAATGAGGTCAGGGAAGGCAAAAAATTCTGGAATTCTTTCCAAACCCTGACTGGACAAAAAAGCGAGGTAATAAAGCAACGGCCAAACCCCTTAAAAAAGATGGCTCTTTCACGCGTACCAACAAAGACAAGGCCCACACTTTCGCCAACTCCCTCAGAAAAACTCATCGCCCATATCAAGGCCCCAACAACAACGTCATCATAAGTGCGATTGACGACTTCATCAATGAACACCCAGATATCTACCATGACCCTAACTTTGACCCCGACCCAGAAGTAGGGGACGACGATGACCTCGACATTCCCATCACTAATGAAGAAATCATCAACATCATAAAAAAGTGCAAAAACTCTTCCTTGTCCGGCGAGGATGAGTTAGCTACAAAATCCTGAAAAAAAGCCCAAACTCCCTCATTAATAGACTCAATAGCCTATTCAATGCTTGTCTCATACACGGCTACTTTCCAAAGTGTTGGAAATCAGCCATTGGGGTCATGATACCCAAACCAGACAAAGACCTCTCCAATCCAACCAACTCTCAGCCAATCAGTCTCCAAAGTTGCTTTGGCAAAGTATTTGAAAGAATCCTTACCAATCGACTGAGGGGGCACCTTGAAGAAACCGACTTTTTCAATAAATGGCAAAGAGCCTACAGGAACCGTAAAGAAGGCATTGAACATGTCTACAGCCTCGTTGAACAAATGAAAACCCTGATTAACAACCAACAAATAGGCGTGGCTATCTTACTAGATGCAGAAAACATGTTCGATTCCATCTGGCACAACGGGATGCACCTAAAATTGTCCAGAATGAATCTCACCATGAAATTGCGTAGATTACTCTCCTCCTTACTTAACGTTCGCAAAATAAAAATCAGAGTCAACAACGAACAGCCCGATAGTGTCCCCCTTGAGGCAGGCACTCCCCAAGGATCCATCCCCAGCCCCCTCCTATATATCACCTACGTCAATGACCTCAAAATCACTGAGAATCATGCTCAGATCTCACAATTCGCGGACGATAAGGGCCTCTGGGACTCTAATAATACCGCCAATCTAGTTCAAAATGCACTCTCGATGACCTAGAGCCAAGCTGAACGGCAACAAAATCCAAAGAATCACGTTCACCCGTAAGAAAAACAAGCGGGACTTAGACATAAAATTACTGGACAAAGTCCTCCTCGAATGCTCGGAGGCAAAATTCCTTGGCATAACCATTGATCAAAAGCTATCCTTTAACAAACACACCAATGATATTGCCAGCAAAGTGACAAGACGTATTAACCTGCTAAAAATGCTACGAGGCACATCCTGGGGAGACAACCCAACAATTCTACTTAAACTATACAAAGCTTTCGCGCACCCAGTACTCGAGTATGGGCAATAATCCTAGCTGACTTAAATCAAACCAATATGGGAAAACTCCAAAAGGTCCAAAACCACGAGCTCAGGGTCGCCCTCCGTGCTCTCTGGGATACACCTATCAAAATACTCCATGACAGAGCCGAAATACCAACCATAAAGGATCGTCTCGCCTCCCTAGCCATTAAAATTTGTGATCGGCTAGCCGATAGCCAACTAATATCCAAACACCAGGACATTTGCGACAGCTGCCAGAAACCTAAAAACGCGACCAACTCATCAACCTAAATTACCACAAGTACATGCCCACATAAGTACTCTTAAGGACAAAGAGAAGGTGAATAAAAGGTGGTATTTTGTGTAAGCCTGTTCTTCTCCCTCTCAAAATAACCCAAAGTAAAACAGGAAAGAAACACCCTCAGGTGTGGTATTTTGTGTAAGCCTGTTATTCTCCCTCTCAAAAGCAACTCAAAATAACTAAAACCGCAAATTCAAATAGGAATCTTAGATGAGGAACATACAGGAAAAGCCCCTTCTCCTCTGCACCGACCCCACTCAATGTAACTCAAATAACTAAAACGGTAAAATTCAAATAGGAATCGCAGTGGAGAAACAAACAGGAAAGAAACACCCCAGAGTGTGGTTATTTGTGAAAGCCTGTTCTCCCCTGCACCAACCCCACCCAAAGTAACTCAAAATAACTAAAATAACTAAAATTGCAAAATCAGACATGAATCTTAGCGGAGGAATAAACAGGAAAGAAACATCCCCGGGTGTGGCTATTTGTGAAAGCCTGTTCTTCTCTGCACCGGCCCCATTGAAAGTAACACTAAATAACTAAAACAATAAATTCAAATAGAAATCCAAGAGGAGGAACAAACAGGAAAGAAATGCCCTTGGGTGTGGTATTTTGTGAAAACCTGTTCTCCTCCCTCTACAGCGATCCCACTCAAAGCAATTAAAAATAACTTCATCTGCTGCCTCGAAAGCACAGTCTGTGGTGCCGCACTGAAGAGAGCTCTAAGAGCTCGCTACAATGAGGGGCCAAGAGCTGTGTCTCCTGGGTAGAGACAAACTCTAGACATACAGAAATCTCATCTGTAAAAATTGTCTGCTTCTCATGGAAAAAAGGTTTGGGGAGACTAGATATAACAACCAACCAACCACCAACAAGCAAGAACCTTGGGCTATAGGAAATTACAAGCTGCTCCCAGAGATCGATTACCAACTACAATATAAGTACATATTTTTGTTAATTTTAAAAACTGACTAATTCTGCCTTTTCTCTTTTAGCAGGTGCACACAGGTGCTTTCTTTTTGATCTCCAGCTCCCCAATAACCGCTATGGAAAAACTCTAACCGATACGGAATACAATAACCACTATGGACTCTATACATCCTCCGCTCCATACCTAGAAGTGGTCATCCACCTCCTGAGAGCCGAGTGTTGGTCCTGTGTCCCTTTTTTACCCCTTTTTGTAAGCGTCAGAAAAATGCCCTCTGCATTGGCCAAATTTACAATGCAGGCCTGCCCCCGAACCAGAGAAGTTCGGGTCCTTCTCTGGGTGGTCCCCAAAAGGGGCCGTTTTCTTTCCACGATCCAACGAAACAGAATCCAATAAAATGAATCAACTGCAGTTATCACCGACTGCCTGAGGCAGATTATACTCCACCACACCTTGAATAACCTCCTAAGAGGCAAACTATACCTGCCTGAAAACACCATCACAGCACCCTCAGGGAGAGGTAGCACCTTTGCGAGAGGACCCTCTCTCGCTCTGGTCCCCACCCGAGGGTTCAGACCAACAACCATCATACAGACAAGCCAACACTCCTTAAATCATCTAATCCTGGACAACTGCCGAGTACCTGACCCTCCTCCTCCTTCATCGCACCTAGACATGTAACTACAAGATCTTTTACAGTAAAAGAGGGTCGAAAGGGACTTGCCCCACAGCGTCCCTGCGTGCCTTCGGCGCACGAAACCATTTCATTACGTAGAGTTCCTTTCTAACTACCACCCAATTAGCTTGTTTAGCTGTGTTGGAAAAATATTTGAGCGGATTCTCTCTGACGAGCATATAGGAGTCAGAAAGAGGGAATCGGACACATATTCAGACTGGTCGATTATATGAAAATTATAAATTCAAAGTAATTTGTATATTTTTTATACTTACCAATGGCCCAGACTAGCTGGTGCTAACTCAAAAAATAATCCAGGGCCAAACACAAATTTTGCCCCCCAATCCCCCAAATTTGCATGCAAAACCGAAAATTGAATGTCCTATCTGGTCCTCCATCCAGGAAGACACCGAAATTGGCGCCAACCATCATTCTTTCTAAAATTGCCTGCTAAATGTTGTAAACAGCGGGGAGGTATGAGTGCCCACTCATGGGAGGGCCATACCCGTCTGGGCCATTGGTAAGTATAAAAAATATACAAATTACTTTGAATTTATAATATTTTTATACAACAACCAATGGCCCAGACTAGCTGAATTGTAAAAAGGCTGCAGGGCGTAGGACATAGAGGAAAATCCAATTACTCAATCACTTCATAAAGGAGATCTCCTACAGGAGAATAGGAGAGAAAGGATTTATATATGTCTTTCTCATTTATGAGAAACGAAAAAGACATAAGACCAACAATGTAATTGAGTATTACATATTATATAATTCTCCATTTAATTCCAGCATAACCCGTAATGCTAATTCGGTGCAGGGAAGCCAATATATAAAGACAGTCCAGAGAATGAGACTCTTTATACTCATTTAAAAGTGTCCAAGGATTGTATATTAACGCCCGTTTGACACGTGACATATACAAATGCTTCACAGTGGGCTACACTTTAAAAACAATACATAAATGAGACATATTATTTGCTTCACACCGAGATACACATTAAAACCATTCCAGCACCGACTCGGAACTACTGACACCGGAGGAGGTCTTCCCTTGCTTTTCATTATAAAGCCAGATGGCTATAAGGGAAAAATCGTCCCCCTCCCCCCCTTCCCCTTGTTCTGAGGTACATGACCACAGAACGAAGAGGGCAGCAGAACAGCTTCACTGCTGGAATAGGTTATCTAAATAACTATAGATGTACTCATTTTAGTGGATGACATTCTGAGCAACAGAAAGAGGACCTAAACATCTAAGGTCACCAGAGATGGACTCTAAATTTCTAAGGTAAACCTTGTAAATGCAGAGGGTTGTGTCCAGTACGCAGCCTTCATGAGATCAGAAATGGCTATACTGTTAGAATAAGCCCAGGAAGTGGTCAGCGCTCTAACTTCATGTGTTGATATCTTATTTACAGAACGCTGATCTGAAGATAGATTTTCATAGGCGATGCGTATTGCCAACTGAATCCATCTAGCAATAGAATGAACAGAAATATTTCTTCTGTTAGGAATTAACGAAAGAAGCATTTACTTCCTTTTCTTATAAACTCTGATCAGCGTTTATATATGTGCATAGCCCAGACTGGACACAGCAGAGGGCTACGGTTGTCTGTAGACGGCAGAGCCTTAATGGTAATAGGCTCAGGCCGTTTATCTGGAGCCTGATTCTTATCCAAAAATCCCACTTCTGTAGTTAAAGTAATGGTATTGCCCACACTACAGTAGTGAGATTCGTCAACAGATAAAGCATGAAGTTCACTTACTCTTCTAGCAGATGCAAAGGCTAAGAGAAAAGCTGTTTTATAGGTCAAGAATTTGAACTCTACAACGTTCAACGGCTCAAACAGAGCTTCTTTAAGCTTCAACAGAACCCAAGCCAAATTCCACTTACGAATTAATCTGAGGGTTCTAGGTCTATTGATAGAGAAATTTCTAACCAGTTTGGATAATGAAGCATTAGATCCAATTGCCAAGTTATCATGATGAGCGTAAGTGTCTGATAAAATAGAGCTATAGCCCTTAATAGTGAAGGGCTGCAGTTTGAGATTGTCAAACAAGTAGACCAGAAAGTTTGAAATATCCGGTATGGACAGATCATATACGTCTATTGACTGATCCTTACACCAATGGAAGAAAACCTTCCACTTCGCTGCGTAATTCAACAAAAGAGGAGGACCTCCTGTAGTTAGAAATTGCGTCCACTGCTCGTCCTGTAAATTGCTCACCGTGCAAAAAGGACCGCACAACAAAAATACGTGAAGGTTGAGACCTTCCGGGTTGTGATGCAGTGCGCTTGACTTCCCCTGATAAAGAAGGTCCTCTCGTAGAGGAAGCTTCCGGGGAATGTCCCATAACAGACACCTGAGAAGATTGATCCATGGTTTCTGTGACGACAGAGTTGTTACTAGAAGAATTTTGCAACAAGACTGTTTGATCTTTAACAGAATCTGCTGAATCAATGGACTTGGAGGATACATCTACTGCATACGCTCGATGTCCGGACATGGCGAGACGTACGTCTGTAACTGATTGTTCAGATGTGTCGCAAACAGATCTATCATGGGTCGATCCCACTGGTAGCAAATCTGTCTGAATACATGCTTGTTGAGCATCCACTCCGATGGCAACAGACAACTTTTCCAAGATAGAGAGTCTGCTATTAAGTTCAGACGACCCGGTATATGATGGGCAGAGAGATGAACATGATGATTCATGACATAGAGGAGAATTTTTTCCGTTAGTTCGCATAACGCAATCAAATGAGTGCCACTCTGGTTCCTGATATACGCTACGACTGTCGAGTTGTCCGACAATATCTGAACATGAGCGTCCGCTAGAATGTGAATCCAATGTTGTAGCACCATATTGACATCATCTCCTTGATGTTTATGTGTTTTTCTAGGAACCAAGGGTCCCAAAGACCCGGACACTTCAAGTCTGTCGGGCTCAGGATTTGTCATAATCGTGAAAGTAGGATCCGACAATAGCAGCGGAACTCCCTGAGTTAACCACTGAATATTTGCCCAAATCTGGACCTTTTGTTTTACTAGGTCTGTTAAAACAATACTGGTCTCGAGCGAATGCGTCTTCACAATCCAGTTCTGATTAAAGAATATCTGGAGGGGACGTGTGCAGGCGGCCCATCGGAATAAGATCCGCAGCCGCTCCACACAGCCCCATCAATTCCCTCACTGTTAATGCGTCTGATGTAGACAAAAGCAAGCATAACAACCGACTAATAGTTGCTCTGGGTAATGGCAGACGAACCAGATTGTTGTGAGTCTCGAAGCTCATTCCTAAGTGAATGAACGACTTGGAAGGAGCTTGATCCGACTTTTTCTCGTTTACGATGAAGCCGAGAGGTCGCAGCAATAGAAGCAGACTATGAACATCGTTCTGAAGAATAATTTTGTTGCCATATCTCTGAAGAATGTTGTCCAAGTAAGCCGAACGTTACCGCACATGAATGAGCTCGGAAGTGGGACATTACCGAGTTCATTATTCTGGTGAAAGCCCAGGGAGCCAGGTTCAGACCGAAGCACATCCTCGGAACTCATACACTTTCCCTTGCACAGCAAACCGTATATATATTTTACCTTTTCTTATACTGTTTTTGGATATAAAAATCACTGATTGGGCTGGTTGGCTTCATATGATGTGTGACAGTATGTAATAGCCTAGTTAACATAACCTGTACTAAATACCAGACACCACAAAGGGGAAATAAGATACATTACTTTTTTACGTTTAGAATTTTGCAGACATTTGCATTCTTGCCAAACATCACATTGGATTTGTAATTGAATCAGTGAAAGGATTTCAAATCCAATTGAATCAAATTGAAGCAAATCTCAAACTTTGTCAGGCACTGAGATTTGATTTTGATTTGAATCAGTGAAAGGATTTCAAATCAAATTGAATCAAATCTCAAACTTCGCCAAGACATTAATATAAAGTCAATCATTTATATCAATCTTGCACAATAATTTAGAGGACTCCACCCCAGACTTCGATTACCAGGTCCTATTTTACCAGTGAAACTGAACTTATTTACAACAGTAAACATGCACTAGTACTGCTAAACTTCCTGGCATTCAAACAGGCAAGCAGGGGAAGTTTTATGTCACAGTCAACACTTCAGAATGAGGCATTCAAATGAACAACACTTCAGAATAAGGCATTCAAATGAAAAACAATTATTAGGTGTGATGTGCACATTTTGTTTATATGGTACTTCACAGACGGTCAGTAGTCCAAGAACTTCATCATCTTAAAGAGTAGCATATGCAGATCTAAACCTTATTATCCCTTACCTGGTCCGACCATTATCACAGGAGATTGAGAAGACTTTGGAAAGCTTATTGTTCCTGGCTTGACCCACACTGGAACTGAAACATTATCACTAGGATCTAGGGATGACAACCATGTCGAACAGGTTCCTTGTCTTGGTCTGAACAATTTTGTTTTATATTTCACTACTGCCATTAAAATGTGAATTTCATTCTCATATTCCTGAAAAAAAAAGCACGTTAGTCAATATGCCTGATTACAGGTAACTAAGGAATGGATATGTAAAAATTGTCACCCAAGTAGCATAACTTTTTACCTAACATCAGGGGCACATCAAGCCAACAATATTCACACATTTTATATTTGTTCACTGTATGCTTCCAAAACATAGCTTATGTTTCCTTACTGGAATTAGCTCATTGAGGTCTTTTCTAATGGTGCAAAAATGAAAATATTTATTCATTGAATTTTGTACAAGTATGCTCCTCCAGTCATGTTAAGTAAAAGGTTAGAATGGATAACTCCTCTCCTGAAAAGTCCACAAAATAACAAAGGAACTGAGGTTATGTTACAGTGTTAGATTTTCACTTGGAATCAAAAGTTGCCTAATGAATCACACAGTGTTTAGAGAATTACGAATAGCCATTGGCCAGCTGAAACCAGGTTCATGCAGAAGAACTGGAGAGCAACCACCCATAAGGCCAAATTGTCTCAAGCTTATAGTAAATTGCAGGAAACCTTCTTCAGGAAGTGGAGGCCATCTTTTTGCAGGAATACGCACAAAGACCTCCTAAGACAAACTAAATTATCTTATCTTCTAAATGCTCCTACCATATAGGTTAGAGTATATATCACTGCTTATTGAATAAAAAATGTTGCTGGAAGTTAAAATTTGGACTTTACTCTGAAGTGCAGGCACCATGACTTAAAAGCTTCATACTTAGTGGACATACTTCATGTTATCTTTGAAGTGACGTTATCTGGTCTGTAAGGATTTGCCTTCTTACAATTTATAGGAAAATATCTGTAGACAGTCAACAATAAATTGCTACAAGGCATAAACATGTAACAAATGTTGCTGGCAAAAATAAATGAACAAAAAATACTATAAAATGTTTCCAAATTTTTAGGAACACAAATAACATTAAGTAAACAACCGGAGCAGGATTAAAAGGAGTGAGAAAGGTTGGAGCAATTGTCCCTTCACTTTTGTTAGCTATGTATACTTTTATATTTCAATCATTCTGCATGGAAAGTGATAGACAGTTCTCACCATTGCAACAAAATATAGAAACTGATAATACTGTGGCATTTATTTACCTTTTGAGCAGATGCTATTGAAAATGCCCTGGGCTGCATTTGTGGAATTAAATCGAACAAATAATCAAATGGAATATGTGAGCTTGTTTTTGGAAAGTCTTGGAGTACCTACAATAACAAAAACTCATTAATTTCTCAACTTTATATATAAAATGGATTAACTCCTTGCATGCTGCTAGTGAATATTCCTGGCCAGGACAGAGTTTTTCTTGCTATTGAAATAAGTATAATTTGGGAAAAATTAATAAAATTCCCCACTGTAAATTCTATGGATTTTTTCACCAATGGTTTCTTGAGTTATATTTAGATGTTTTTTTTTCATAAAATCTAGTCATGGCTGCTCAACAGCAGTCATGACTAAATTTGATGAAAAATATCTTGAAAATACTCAGTGGGTTAAGAGTTAAAATAGTCTTTGCATGGTGTCTGAGATGATATGTTGTTCATTGTACTATGTTCTGTCAAAATTTCCCTCATTCTCAACAAGGAGAATAGTTTTTCATCCAGGATAAAACAGCCCACTATAAACTGATAGATCTATTCTGGATTTTGTTGGAGGATCAGTATTTATTGAACCCTGCAATATTGCAAGGTTGGAGGATAAAACTATCCTCTTCGTTGGCGTGACAATCAATGTCTTATCTACCTATCAACTGTCATATTTCACTTGTTGAAACAATTATGCTTATCATTACTAAATTTATAATTCCTTCTTTAAGTATTCCAGTTTAAATATATGAAATGTGAATAAATTCATAAAAATACAAACACGTTTTACCCTTTCCCTGACACGAATTGAAACTATATTGGCCAAATATTTTCTTAATTAATCACAGAAAGTCGATCTTCTGTTTCACTGAACATTTTTTTTTTTTTTTTTGAGGGGGGGGGGGGGGGGGGGGGAGTTAGGGGAAGGAATTATGGGCATTTGAAAATATTTCTATTTTTAGCTCCTGGGGTTCCCAGGGGATACAGGAATTTTTTCTTTTTTCAATAATACGACATTCCAAATCTGGTTCAAATCAGCTCATCGGTTCAGAAAACTGAAATTTGGGGCGGAGCCAAAAATCTTACCCCTCCCATTCCAAATTCAAATATAGCTCCACAAACTTTGAACAAACTTCGATTCTACACCTCATAAGGAAGCTCAGTACCAAATATCAAGTCATTGTACCCAGTGGTTCATGAGAAGATTTTTTTAAAGTTGGGAGCATTTTCCGCCACCCCCTCCCTTTGGGAAAGTTGATTTGAACAAAAACAATGCTATGTTAGAACAAACAATCATCTCAAATTTAACTGAAATCGGTTCACAGGTATTGGAGGAAAAGGTGCAAACACCATGTTTTCGGACTACAGATGACGGATGATGAATGATGGACGGCAGATGGCGGAAGACAGATGATGGCCGACAGACAGTGAGTGATCACTATAGCTCACCCTGACTTTTGGTCAGGTGAGCTAATAACAAAATTCAATAGCAAATGTTGTGTATAGCACTGGGTCAATTTATTAGGTCAATAGTTAACTATAAATAATATTTTATCACCAAGCCTTCTTTTTCTCTGCTGATAACACCTGTTTCTGACATTGATTTTTGGGAAATCTTCCAGAGAGAGCTTTTTCAAAATTAGGGTCAGAGGTAGCTTTTACCTGTGTACTAGTACAAAAAAAAACATTCAGAAATTATCTTGGAGAGACAAAGCTACATATTTTCACCCAATGATTTGTTAAAATTTATTAATTCATTTTCTTTACAACAACCATGTATTTTCTCCAATACATGTACAGACATCTGGACTAAATACAAATATGAACTGAGGGTAGCAACAGGGGTAGCAACAGACCACATACGGGCAAACTATGGAAGGTAGATTTTTAAAGCTGCATTTCATTTTGAAAGTAATCTAATAATGCAATTTGTATACAAGCTGGGGTCATCATTTTTGATAATGCTAATTAGTCAATGAAGCTAACATGAATTAATATGCAAAACAATATTAAGTACAAGCAGAAATCAATTGTATGCTCAACTGAAATGAAAACAGCAGTGACAATAATATTATTTTTGATCCATTTGAATGTATACTACTCAAAGTTTGCTAAGCGCCAAGTATATCCAACTACCTGTTTTACGTTTTAGTTGAAATATTGTTATGAAAAGTGTATATATTTTATATTTAATTATATCTTTAATGATTTAAGCACAGATATTGAGATTTTGTTTGTGTTTGACATTATTTTTTAGCTTTGAATACGATAACCATGGAAAATGGATATTATTGGTAAAAAAGGAAATTTTTCAAATTTGCCAACAAGTTGACGGAACAAACTGATATGGGTTCACTATCGAGTATGAGACCCATTATTGTTAATTACAGCTTGACAATGCCTTCTCATGCTCCCAATCAGGTTCCAGATGGTCCTTGTGGGATGTTGTTCCATTCTTGGACCAGCATGGCACCAAGCTCCTGGACACTTCTTGGTTGGACAGGATGGATATAAATTGTAAGCTGCAACTCAAGGACCCAAGGACACAACTCGGTTGCCGCAGGTGGGATTCGAACTGAGGACCTCTCGGCTTGCAGCCTGCACCTCTACCCTCTACCAACTGAGCCACCGCACCCCCTTGTGATTAATTAAAATTAAAAGTAACATTTTCGAGACTTTATGCATGATATGCAACGTTTTCAAGTTAACATCAATGAAAACTCTGAAGGTGCAGGAGAGTTAACTGGGTGAGTGCTGGAAGCCACTATCAGGACTTTCAAAAAAATGAAGGTACCAGAGCAAAGGTCAACATTTTCCTTGCTTATGTTTGATATTCAGTTAAAAACAAATAATTTTTTTATGAGTGCCTGTAGGCACTCTTCAATAATTTGTAATGAAACAAAATTTGATTAACAAATTCAGACCGCCAAAAATAATGTAGCCCTCAACCAGTTAATTTCCATATAAAAGTGTGTAAGTTCATAAAAATTGCTATATAGGTCTCACAGAACTAAATATTTTCCCATAGGCGACCATTATAACGTTCAGGTGGAAAAAAATATGATCGCATCACTTTAATTTTGGCATTCAAATATCTCTGTCAAGTATAGCCCTTCAGACAACTTTTTCTGATCTGAAAACAGGGGGTCATGCAACAAATAAGAGAGAAAAACTGACACAAAGGGAAGTACCGGTCACGTGCACATATTTTTCAGGGAATTCCCTACAAAAACACACAAAAAGTAAATTGTATTTTTTAGGTCCAAAAGTCATCAAATCACCCTCTTTTTTATCAGGAATATTCAACAATAATGCAAGATGTCAATAGAATGTTTCAAACTTTTATTGAAACAACGGATTTTCCCAAGGCTGTTTATTTTTAGAGATTGCGTCATTTCCGAGTGCAACATTTTAAGGCGGTTCACTCTAATTTCAATATTTAGTTCCGCGATACCTATAATCATCCCCAACCCCACCAAAGAGACATTTTACCACTTCCATGAGATAAAAGAGTCATTTCTGCATTAAAATCCAACTTTTGGCTTTGGCTAAGTCAAAAACATGGAAAATTTGCTCTTTTAAGGAAAAGTGTCCAAACTTTGTCAAGTGGGCTTGAAAACTGGTATTGCCTCCAAAAGATTTTTCTATCCTGTTACTTTATAAATTAACTGAGAAGGATGAGAATTTACAGCTTTCTTTAAAAAACTACCCTGATCCCAAAATAAAACTAACATCTGCATCAGCACAAAATATTTTTAGAAAAAATCTGTCTCATTTAACCATACTGCAAGCAAAACAGTGTCCCAACCCCCATGGAACAATATGGATGTCAATTTTGTTTCCAAAACTGGGGATGCAGCTATATATTTCACCAATATGAGAGGACTCTACCAGTTTATCCTAACAACTGATGTCAAATTTTATTCCACCATCTGATGTAGTAAAATTTTGCCCTGAATAGGACCCCCCGGTATGCCCCTTTTCATCAAAATATGTGATATAATTCATAATTTAATTGATATTGACCCAAAACAAACCTACTGTGATATGAACCATCCCATCTGTAATAGTTTATAAATCACAGTCTGTCTTCTAAAGACATTTCACATTGTATTTGATGAATATTTTTCAATTTTTGTAAAGGAAAAGCCTCAGTTTTCTCAGTAAAGGCACATAGAGTCATTGGTATGGCACTGACAAAACATAAAACAGTGTTTTTTTCCAAAAGAATGACCAGTACCTGCTACTGTGATATCTCATAAAACTGGTAAGATGCCTAAAACCATCAAATATTGATTCTATAGTGCTATGCTTATGCTGCAAGTTCCCATAAGTGCACTTTCATAACCTTTGTTTTAATCCCCACAGACACCCATTCTGGCAAAAAGATTGAAATTGTTGAAAACATGTTTCCAAAGAGGATGAATCAGACATTTGCTTCAAGAATATAGTGGTATTTGATGTTTAATATACTTGTGTGTGTGTGGTGGGGGGGGGGGGGGGGGAGGGGGGGGGGGTGAAAGTTAGTCAGCTGCCAATTATTGAAAATGTAGATCCAGGCAAGTGAAAAGCAAAGAAACACCATGTCTGATGAAGAGACAGACACACAGACAGACAGACAAACAGATAGGCTTGCAGTCACACATGTAGGAGGTCTACATGAGAGTACTGAATGGCATACAATGAAAAATATAGTGGAAGAGCCAGGGCAAGGTTGTTAAATTGAAAAATAACTCAGTGGACCATGAGTGCTGAAGCCTCAAAGTAAATCATAAGAAACTGAAAGTGTATGATACTAACTTCAGTCTCTAAAAACATGATGATCAGTCTTTCCAAATGTTTATCATCAGCAGAAGGGTTAAATATGTGTGGGAGAGAGGACTTGGTTCAGGGAAAGAGCAATATTTCACAACTGTCACTGTAAATTTATGCTGTATCAGGGGAACCATGGCAGCACTAGTACTAGACAACTATATTGGTAGCTATGCACAAATGCCATTCACTCACATTTGTAATTTTATTATGTTATTTTCCACTGTAGCCCCACCCCTTCCTCAAATTTGTGTTCCAGGATACTCTTTCAATGAAGGAATTGTTTTCCAACATTTTGAAGAGCATAATATAGAAGAGAAAAACTTCTAAATAATAGTGAATAGAAGGGCAGAGTAGGTTTTCTGTCTGTGTTTGAATGGTGATTTGGGAGGGGGTTGGAAGATTTGGAATCCTCCCTGCCCCTAGAAATATGAGGAGAAACCATGGTTTAAATAAATATGTTAATAGGGTAAGATAGGCTGTTAGTTAGCAGCTGCCAGAGGTTATAGTGTGCTCCTGGGGAATACACTTGCTCAAGATGTGAATTTTCTTGCATGAACAGCCTTAGTTTTGGAAATATATAGCTTTAATTGCTGACTGTGACAAAAATGTAACTTCTCAAAACAATAAAATGGTTTGGTAAGGTGTATGGTCCCCAAATAAATATTTAAATGTGAAATAATCCCCCAAAATAATAACTGAATCTGGTCTGGAAGCCAAAAAACATATTTCCTATAGGTCTCACAGAACTAAATATTTTCCCATAGGCGACCATTATAACGTTCAGGTGGAAAAAAATATGATCGCATCACTTTAATTTTGGCATTCAAATATCTCTGTCAAGTATAGCCCTTCAGACAACTTTTTCTGATCTGAAAACAGGGGGTCATGCAACAAATAAGAGAGAAAAACTGACACAAAGGGAAGTACCGGTCACGTGCACATATTTTTCAGGGAATTCCCTACAAAAACACACAAAAAGTAAATTGTATTTTTTAGGTCCAAAAGTCATCAAATCACCCTCTTTTTTATCAGGAATATTCAACAATAATGCAAGATGTCAATAGAATGTTTCAAACTTTTATTGAAACAACGGATTTTCCCAAGGCTGTTTATTTTTAGAGATTGCATCATTTCCGAGTGCAACATTTTAAGGCGGTTCACTCTAATTTCAATATTTAGTTCCGCGATACCATAAGTCCCCAACTTCATAAAAATGATAAACAGGGACCGATCAGGACTATTTAAAATACGCTCTAGCCTAGGAGCCTATTTTTTCAATTCATGCGCCAGATTTCAATTTATGGAGTCACACTGCTGTTTGTAACACACACTGCAAGTATGTAACAGCTCTCATCATTTTCATTTAGTACACTATAGCAAACATTAATCTTCACTGTGGTTTCTGATCAAGTCTTGGCTGCCTATTTTGGCAGCCAAGACTTGATCAGAAACCACATTGAAGATTAATGCTTGGTAATTAAGACTTGAAGTATTAACTTAAGCACTCTACAACACTGATAAATGACAATCATATATATAAAAAAAATGTAAGAGTGTCTCTCTCGATTATCCATCGAAAGAATATCAAAATATGATCTGAGAAGTTATGCGCCAACTGAGAAGCCTATTTCTGAGATTTAAGAGCCAGGTCCTGATGTTTCAGAACCAAATACGCACTGGCGCATGCCCAGGTTGGTCCCTGGATAAATTTTAAGTAATTTGTATATTTTTTATACTTACCAATGGCCCAGACTACCTGGTGCTAACTCAATTTAATCCAGGGCCAAACACAAATTTTGCCCCCCAATCCCCAAAATTTGCATGCAAAACTGAAAAAATCAAGTCCTATCTGGTCCTCCATACTTTTTAGATCTGTGCATACGCAGTATCCAGGAAGGTTCCAAAATTGGCACCAACCATCATTCATTGTTTGGCCCTAAAGTCAGCAATATTGAACTGACATCTGTACTTTTAAATCTCCCTTTTTGAGGATGCCAGACACAAATCAATGGTAAATTGGTGGATCCAAGGACATAAATGGATGATGGAAGTGAACTACGGTGGTTAGAAACATTTAGGGCTGTAACTTTATAATAATTATAAAAATTATTTCATGTTTTCCAATTTTGGGACATGTGCCTGACGTCATCATTGTTGCTAATGATTTATCCACTGTTTGTTAAGTGTTCCTTCCCTATCCCTCTTTGAATCCCTCCTGTTAAACTCCTAAGCTTTTTGGCTTATTTTTATCGAAATTTTTTATTAAATTTCTTGGGAGTTTAACGTGTGTAACAGAATGTTTATTCTGTTTATCCCCATGGTTACGTCCTTACCCTAGGGGTGTTGGGTCGTTTGGGTTATGCATCTGCTATCCAATGTATCGTTTTTTCTTCGTTTGAAGATCTTGCTTTACATCGGGTAGCTTTAAAATCTGTTACTGACTTTGGGCCTTTTTTCTGTGTCTGATGTCTTGTTTCTGGTTTTTCCTTGACGTTGTTTACATTGGCAACGTCCTTAATATATGTAGAATTTAGTTATTATTACTGTAGGATTGTTGTAAGATACATTTTTTAATATTCCGGTAGTGTAGCAATTAAACTTTGGATTTTGTTCACACTTAGGCTCTATTGGAATACCCTTGGGCTCTTTGTGTTCCTTTGGGAACTTTGGCTTTTGTCAAATTTTTTTCAAATTTTTTTTTTAAATTTCAGTTTTCAATTTCAATTTTGATTGTTGTTTATTATGTATCTTCAACATATATTTATGGGGGAGTTTGCGGGAGTACAATCGACTTAGTTTTGATTTAATCATGAAAGCTTATTGTTCAAAATGCAAGGCGAGGAAGACTTCCTCAGATTTACATGCACGTTGCCTTGCCTGTAGTTGATGTACTCCTGCAAATTCTTGTCCTATATGTGTCGATTGGGATGACAAACATTGGAAGCGGGTTTCATGGTACGTTGTTAGCGGTGAGAGGCAAATTTGGGAGATTGGGGGGGGGCGGCAAAATTTGTGTTTGGTCCTGGATTAATTTGAGTTAGCACCAGCTAGTCTGGGCCATTGGTTGTCGTATTAAAATATGCTAAATTTTCGAAATCATTCAAGATTAAGAAAACTGAAAAATAATTTAAATGGTGATTTTTGTTATCAGTTGCAAATGATAGATAATAGATTTATACACAATAAATGACAATATTTGAATTAAGGTTTCACAAACCAATGAGATGTGCTACAGAATCACCATATTCATTAACAGTCTTACTACCATCTAACAACCGTCTCTTTTCATCATCCAGCATGTGGTCCACACGCCGATATTTCTTCCTTCTTGGTCTTATAGTACCACCATTCTGTAACTGCAGAATTGTTGCCTCATTGAAACTTTGTTCACCTTTGATTAAGTTTATAAACTTGTAGATATTTGGATGACAAGCTGCAAGCTTTGACAGTTTACTATGCCATCCTTCAACATGATTCGTCGTACGCAGACCTGTGGTTTCAAAGTGATTCCACATAAAACTGTCACCACCTTCGACCCACTGCTCTGTTACGTAGTCTGCAAAGCTGCGAACTCCAGGAACTCCAGGAATATCCATATCCACATTCTCTATAGTGAACCACCAATAGTCTTAGAAGTGGGAGAGCTGCAGCACGTTTAACAAACATCTGTACCCATCTCGGAACCAACAGGGAGTATTGTCATTTCAGTTGTCAAAAGTTAGCTTAATTATTCATACTTTTCTTTCAGGTGTTTGTGTTGATATATATATTGTTTTAGTGTTGTTTTAGTGTTGTATAGATGTGATTTGTAATAAGAGATAGTTATATCAGTGTTTAGTTTAGTTTCTCTGTCAGATATAAGTGGCGTGTTACCTATTTTCACCCGGGTCATTTTCGGTGTTTTGTTTTGTTTTCGTTTTCGACCGCTTTTTCAAAATTTAAGTTTCTCATTTTTATTTTGGCTATGGTTGCTATGGACGGTAAGTGTTTCTTGATGCAGGAGGTTCAGACTAGCAGTGTAGCGACGGTTAGTATAGGTGTACAGGTGGGGGAAGTGGTTGAGGCCAGCACAGGGGGGGCTAGTGAGTTATCAATGGATGGCCAGCGGTTGGATGTGCGTAAGCACTGTGATATGGTGTATGTGGATGGGCGTGAGCTGGGGGAGTTGGGGATATGCGCTATCTGCGAAGAATTAATGCAGCTGTTAGAGGCCTATGTAAAGTTGGAGGAAGAGGTGCAGGAGGTGAGGGGAAAACTGGGGAAGACAGGAAAGTCTGGTGTTACCCCAGTTAGGGTGGCATTCGATGGGGGTTGGAAGGTGGTGGGTAGTAGGAAGCAGACTTTTGACGTGGATAGTGGGTCTTTTGGGAATAGGAAGGTGCGTTGGGTTGAGGGTAGGGGAGAAGTAGAGGCTAGAGTGTCAAATCCCCAGGCTAGTAGTGTGAGTCAGGGGGCCAAAAGACGTATTCTTTTAGAATCGGATAGTGAGGGAGATAGCGATGACCATGTGGCATCTGTCGGGGCAGGAGTCAGAGGGAAGGTTAGGAAGGTGGTAAACGAGGACAAGGAAGCTTGTAGTGGGAGTGGGCAAAAAGTTGAGTGCAGTGTCCAAAATAGATTCAGTGTGTTAGGTAATTTCGAGAATTCTAAGGAGTAGGTGGGGTCTGAAGAGGTGGAGGTAGGCTTGGAGGCTAGTGTGGCGGAGTGCAAGACTGCGAGCCGGTCCAGTGGGAACAGAGGTGGTTACAGGGGTAGTAGGACAGGAAAGAGGCAGTTGGTGGTTGCAGGGAGTAGTATAGTGCAGGGGTTTGATAGGGTGGTGTGTTGGCCCGACAGTGCCAACAGGACCAATTTGTGCTTTCCGGGGGCTAAGGTGGAGGACCTAAGGGACAGAGTGGGTGGATTAGTAAAGGGGTCAGGCCCAGACCCAGTGGTTGTTGTACACGTGGGGACCAACAACATCAGGGAGAGAAAATCAGTTCAGATTATTGAGACTTACAAGGACTTAATAACTCAACTGAATGCCAAGAATGCACAGGTAGTGGTTTCAGGGCTTCTCCTATTACTAGGTGGTGGGGGGCGAGTGTAATTTGCGGATCACTGGGGCCACTGAGGAATTGGGGGAGTATTGTAAGGAACTTGGGATACCCTTTGTAGACAATTGGGGATCATTTTGGGGCAGAAAGGACCTATATGGAAGGGATGGTCTCCATCATAGCCCAAGGGGTACAGAGGTTTTAGGAAGAAATATGTTTCAGGTGGTGGAGCCTTTTTTGGTATAGGGAGGGGAGGGGGAACAGAGAAGGGAGGAATGAACACAGGAAATGTGTTACGAACCATAGTTGTAAAAAAATGGGATAAGGGGAGATAAGGAAAAGGGACCAAAAATCCATTTCAATAGGAATAGCATCCCAAGGAAAGCACAGGTAAACAAAATAGGATATACAAACATACAGGGACTAGATAATAATGGGACCAGTAGACAGAGGCCAATGAATCTTGATACCCTGAAAGTTGGTTATAGCAACATCCAGGGTCTCCACCGGAAAGTAAGTGAAATTGCTACATTGAGCGAGGCAGAGGAGTTTGACGTCATGGGCTTAAGCGAAACGTGGATAAGACACGAGGAACGGGTAGACCAAGTAAGGGGGTGCGAGTGGATAGGTGTAGGACGAATGGAAGGCCAGAAAAAAGGGGGAGGGGTAGGCATGTACATTAAAGAGGATTTAAAACTGTCGCTGATCACAGACCTGGAAGAGGTCAGCACCTCGGCTGATGTATCGAAAGAAATTGGATGGGTAAGGATCAATCTGAGAAACAAAAGTATTGCCCTTGGGGTTGTGTACTGTGCGGTGGAAGGAAGCAAACCTGAGTGGAATGACTCGATATACTCAACACTAAGGGCCAATATCACAGAGCTACTAAACAAGAGGCTCGGTATAATTCTGTTGGGTGACTTTAATGGCCACATAGGTGATAAGGAAGAAGGTATAGAGGATGGGGACAAGAAAGTCAACAGGAATGGAAGGAAGCTGTTGAACTCCACAAACAAGCTCAGTCTGAAGATTCTGAACAGGGACGCGAGGTGTAAGGGGAAATGGACCTGGGAGAACAACAGAAAATCAATAATCGACTACATTCTCACAGATATTAATTTATGGAGGGAGGTGATAGGGGTAGAAGTGGATGATGAGGGTAAAATGGAGGTGGATAGTGATCACAACTTGATTACAGTGATGATCAGGGCCAAAAATCTAGTAAAAAGCAAAGGAAGCTTTAAAGAGATTTGGGAACTCAAAAAGGATGCTGAATGGGCGAAGTTCAATGAAAAACTGAAACCAAGGCTTGCAACCGTACCCAAGGGGAGCAATGTCCAGACGATGGCCGACGCCATAGTTTCGAGCCTAGTGGAGGCAGGGAAGGAAAGTGTAGGAAAGATCAGGGTGCCAACACGGGAACTTGGGTACAGAGTGAATGAAGAACTGAAAAGGGCTGTAAAGGGAAGAAAAGCTAAATGTGCTGCACACAGGAGAAGTAGAAAACTCAAGGGGGCGGAAAGCAATGAGGCCACATTAGCAAAGGAAGAATACCAACAAGCACGAAATAAAGTAAACAAGATTAAGACGATAATCGGAGAGTGTGAAATAGCAGTCTTATTAGGACGATAAGAACGACAGGGGGGTCGAGTTCGAACTTATTTTGGAAATGGGCGAATAAACGTAACAAAGGAAGTAACCCACTGAGTATTAAAGTAGATGGCAGAGTTACAGACGACCAAGATCAAGTCGCATCAGAAATTGTCAAGCACTGGGAAAAGGTAAACGATAAGCGATGGGGCATGAGGAGCCCACCTGAGTGTCCGAATAAGGTCGAGAACCTATCGAACTTCGCGTGCAGCGAAATTAAACCGGAGGAGGTGCGAAATGTGATCTCAAAGTTAAGGGATGGAAAAGTGGGAGGAGTGGATGAAATTCCAAACGAGTTTATCAAAAAAGGGGAGAGGAATTTGTGGAAAGCCTAACTGCCCTATTCAATCTAGCCGTAGAAAATCAAGAGGTCCCAAAGGAGTGGAGAGAAAGCAAAGTGACATTTATTCACAAAAAAATGGAAAAAGATGTTTAGGATAACTTTCGAGGGATCTCTGTCAGTAGCATCATTGGAAAAGTTTTCTGTAAAGTCCTGTATGAGAGACTAGAGGAGGTGATTGAAGAGAAGGGTTTTTTGGGAGAATTCCAGAATGGCTTCAGGAAGGGAAGGGGAGTTACTGACCATCTTTTCACGCTATCCCAAATGATAGAATCCGCGAAAGCAAAAAAGAAAAAGCTGTTCATGTCCTTTTTGGATGTCAAAAAGGCATACGATAAGAGTATGAAGGGAGGGTATGTGGCACAAGCTGGAGGCTCTGGGCTTAGGAGGCGAGTTTGTTGGAATTATGAAAGCATTATATAAAGACGTACAGAGTGAACTTAGCCTGGGAAACATTACAACAAAATGTGTGCCTATGGAGATAGGCCTAAAACAGGGGTGTATCCTTTCGCAAATCCTGTTTGCATTGTACATCAAAGATTTAGGAGATGAACTCCTGCATAGCGAGAAGGGGGTAGCAGTTGGGGACTTGAAGATCCCAGGGCATCTATCAGGACCACAAACTACATTGTCAATCCCACGTACAATGCAGCTCCCCGCTACAACTAATTTTCTTCTTCTGGCCCCAGTTCCTATATCATCTGCACCTCCTCTCGTTTTGCAAGCTCCTGGTCCCCTTCTTTCTCTTGATCACCCTCCTTATCCCGACTGGCCTATCATCAACAACAACCATCTCACCCCCACACTTTCCCCCTCGCTCTTGTCCCCAGGGGTATCAGAGTCTAAAACACTAAACCTGTTTTCTAAACACCGCCTAGCAACCTTGGCAACCTTACGCCAACTCTGGCTTCCGGACTCGACGCAGCACTGGCCTGACGCCACCTTCCGAATTTTCCTACTAGAACCCCCCTCCTCGCTTACACCCCCACATCAAGCATTATTCCCCCACGTTTCCTGCTTCCCAGTTTCCTCCTTGAGTCCACAACGACCATCCACCCACCTTCCACCTCACCATCGTAGGTAACCTTCAACGGGGTAACTCCAGATACACCGGCCCTCCCCAACCTCCCTCTCAGCTCTGCAATCTCCCACTCGAATCCAACACACTTCTCTAACAACTGTAGAATATCCCTGCAATTTGCACATACCCCACTACTCTCCATTGGCCGACCACCACCATACCTCATATTACACTGTCTGCACGCCTCCGGATCCTCACTCTCCCCCACCTGCACCCCTCGACTCACCTCCCCCAGAACTCCCTTGATACCCATACTTACCTCCGTCTGAACACCCGTCATGCACTTACCACTCATGATATAAATATTATGTAGAATCAAATGACCGAAAACACCAAGGCAAGAAAAACACAAAAAAAGGCAACTAATGTACACAAACCACAAAATTGGAAAAACCTATCAACTAACCCACCTTATTACACCCTACGATCCTCCCAAACACATAAACAAAACAAAATAAATAAAAACTTCCCTGAAATAAAACTAATATTCAAAAATATACTTATAAACAGATCTGAGCCGAAAATCCTCTTCTCTTCGTGAGTAGTATTCACTTCGAATTTCGAAAAGTAATGTTCCTGAGAATTTTCAGCTCAAATATCAAGACGGGGTGGATGGTCCAAGTGAGAGAGCTAGTAGAGAACTACTCATTGGAGATCTCAGACCTGGACGTTGGGGCAAACCAGGGTAAAAAAATCGTCAGAGAAAGGATCATGGAGGATTGTAACCGTAATTGGCGAGAGGGGGTCAAATCAAAGAGGTCTTTGGTTGGCCTCCGTGATAAAGAGAAGCCAGGTTTTGAAGAGTACCTTGATGGCACCTTTGGGGGGGGGGGGGGGGGATCACTGTTGTTCAAGATGAGGTCGCGATCCCTGGAGCTGAGGGAAAAAATTGAGAAAGACAGTGAAAGGTAGTGCCAGATGTGTAATTTGGGCATGGTGGAGACCCTGGAACACTTTCTTCTAGAATGCTCAAAGTACCAGTCTAAAAGAATAAGATTCACTGGGAGTATAATGGGGAAGTGGGATGGGAGAATGAAGGACATGTGGCTAGGGGGAGACTCAAAGGAGAGGGTCAATATGCTAATCGGAGAGATTGGGAAGAATGGGGCAAGGGATGACATCAAGCAGTTCGTCTCCGAGTGTTGGGCGGAGAGGAGAAGCATGGGAATAGGGAGGCAGTTGGGAGTACAGGGGTAACCAAGGCCTTCTCGCCCGAGAACCGCGACAAATCAGCGGTTGGCCAAAGTGTTATTATTATTACATATTAACACTCTGGTCGTTGGCAAATGCAACTTGTAAACCATGTCGTTGGGCATTTTTCCAAATTGCCTGTCTATAATGGAACAGGCACCCTTTCATGGTGGATTGGAAGACAGTCCTGGCGGCATTGTGCGCCGCTGTCTCAAAGTCAGTCACTACTGTAGATGGACACAGTTCCATGTTTAAATCATGTGCCTTCTGTTTTACCATTTCGAAAAACTGCTGATATGTCGACTGTCTTTTATTTGCCAACAGGCCATAAACAAGGGGAAACATTTTCCCTTCCACAAACGAATGAATTGTGTAAATTTGGTAAAACAGAGTTGGACACATACTAAAGGTTCCATCACAATAATAAGTATCTGAAGAAGCCAGAAGTTGAATGTTTTCATCACGAGCAAAGATCAGAAAAGAATTGTCAGACTCGGCATGTAACAATAAGTTGTGGCCTGTGTTAGTTTCTTTATATGCAGTTGGAAGGTCAATCTGTTGTCTCACTTTATGAACTGGCAGCAGAGTTTTAGATCTTGCTCTATACAAACTAGAGTCAACTGAATACAGTGTTGGAACAGATTAAATTATTTCAGAAACATCATTTGCACGTAGACGGTTTAATTCTTCTTAATAGATTGCTGGAATAGTTCTATGGTCGTATTTGATTTTTTCTCTCATTTCAATGAGAAATGTGTCCACAATAATTTTAACATTATCTGGTTTGTGGTTATGTTGGATCCCAAAACTAGTTATTATGCTGTCTTTAGTGTTAATAGTAGACGGACATCCAGCTTTACAACATCTCCAATGTATATTGTCTCGTCTTCTGTTTTTCACTCGGAACTTGAAACCATCATAAATCAAACTTTGTCCACCTGTTGCATTGGGAGTAAATGGGACATTCACTTGTGCATTAGCCATTTTGATATACTAAACGAATGAATGAAACACTACTGACTAAATTGTTTATACAAGTGATTGAAAACTCATCAATTAATCAACAGTAATCAGTGTTAACTTAATTGCTTTGACAAACACTGCTGGCAAACTAAGGACCAAAAACTCTTGATTAGCTGTCACTAATTGTTAGAACTGACTATAGCCAAGGTGTGAAGAATTGTTACTTCAGGCTGATGGCAAAGTGGGGATACACCTCAAGAACCTACATATTGCACATCATTGAACTGTTCACAATAATGCTTTATGGTTTTCGTCCTCTAAACTGAAAGTTATGGGAGGAGCTGATTTCATAATGGTGTCCCCATTTTGTACAAAAAACACCATTTATCCATTAAGAGCAATTAACTTTTAATTTTTTTTCTTAGTCTTGTCCACTAATAATTCTTAGTGGTTTTTGTCTTCTAAACTGAAAGCTATGGGAGGAGTAGAGTTCACAAGGGTACCCATTTTGTACAAAAGATGGATGGATGGATGGATGGATGGAATGGAATATGATGGATGGATGGATGGACAAAGTTATTTCTAGCATTCGATAACCATTTAATACTGATAATGAGCCTGCATGCAAGAAGTCAGAAAAAAATGGAATTGTAAATCAACACGAATAATGCATGTACATGTGTTAACACAGATGATGTAAAAAAACACCTCATGCACCAGATTTTTCAACGTAATATTTAAAGTTATCTGTTGAATGCAACATGAATAAATTCATAGCAAGAAGCCCCAGGGGGCCTGAGGGCACTCACCTGACATGGGAGTCTAAATATCAAACCAGGGACTTGATTTGAATAAGCTGCATACGCCCCTCCTAAGAAAAGCATATACCAACTAGCTGAAGCGATTGTGCCCACACAATACACAGAATTTTCCTTCTATTTTCAGTTCCTCCACTTTTACGTCCCAAAATTGAGATACACGCATAAAAAACAGATTTTTTTTTATTTTTGTTCGGAAATTTTCGAAGTCCCAAACAAAATATTTTCAGACTCAAATTTTTTTTTCTTCTTAAAATTGACCAAAACGCATAAAAAACAAAAAAAACTAATTTCTGGATTTTGGCCCAAATTTGGACCCCAAATTTTCAGTGTAAACAAATGCATACCAAATATCAAAAGATTCTTATTGGTAGATCTGAAGAAGAAGATTTTTAAAGAATATTCCTCATACTGCACTAATTTAAACATTTGGGCTCCCATAGAGAGCCCAAATATGGACCCAGGGAATTGATTTCAATAAACCTGTGAAACAATCTTCCAAAGATGTTATATGTGAAATTTGAAAGCTTTTGGAGCAGTGGTTTGGGAGAAAAGTAGTGTTAAATGTTTTTCCCTTTACCCACAGTGTTAAAAAATGCTGACTCAGCACTTTTTCAAAGTCCCCAAAAAGTACCCCATGATAAAATCGATAGCAATTTTTTTTTACCATTCCATTCTGATGGTCCTAAGGAAGCTTCACACCAAATAAGAATTCTCAGTGCCGTGCAGTTTTGGAGATATGGGCGTTTTCATTTTTTTTCTATTTTTTAGCTCCTGCGGTTCCCATGGGGTGACAGGAAAAAAAATTTGGACATAAATTAAGTATTTATGACCCAATAAGCCCTCATATCAAATTTGGTTCAAATCTGCATATCGGTTTGGAAAACAGAAATTTTGAGAGGGGCAAAAATTCTTGCCCCTCCCATAACGATGGCAAATATAGCCCCACAAACTTCTCTTGAACAAACCTGAGTCTACACCTCAAAAGGAAGCTGCACACCTAATATTACGTCTCTGCTACTGCTGGTTCATGAGAAGATTTTTTAAGATTTAGGCACACTTTTTGGGTGTGGCCCTACCAAGGGGCGAGGCAACTTGATTTGAACAAAATCAAATTGAGATGTCATAACAAAGTATTATCTCAAATATCAATTAAATTGGTTCAGCGGTTTGGGAGGAGAAGATGCAAACACCATGTTCGCAGACAAAGGATGCCGGACGATGGACGACGGACGGTGAGTGATCACTATAGCTCTCCTGACTGAAAGTCAGGTGAGCTAAAAATTCAATCATGTATTGAAATCTAATTTCTTGTCTGCAGGATTTACTGAGACATCCAACAGAGGTGGAATGTTCCACAACTGTATGTTTGTACCAAAATGGAAAAGTTAATGAGTCACATGCATGGTGCAGAAAATTGTGTTTTAAAGAGAGATATTTTGAAATGCAGAATATAGTTTTTATCATGGAGTAACACTCACCTCTAAAGTAGTTCTTTTCACTCTGTTACAATATGAATACAGCTCCTCCTGCCAAAAAATGTCAATACTTCCATAACCGAATATTTTATGGAAAATATCCCAATGCAGATTTAATTTCCGTAAAAGATGATAGATGGATAAAATAAGTAAAGTATGATGTTAACTATCAAAGTACATATAGTACAGTGTAGCCCACTTAAATGGATATCTCTTAACTGAATAACCCTGTTAATTGAATATAATTTCCCAAGACAAAATCATTTACCATACATCCAGTACAAATTTGACCTGTTAATTGAATATTGGGGATAGAATAAACCCCTGTTAATTGAATGAAAAATCTTGTAACCTGTCAAGAAATTACCCCGACTCTCCCCAGATGTCCTTTGTTTATAGACCCATTTGACCTCAGTACACCCAATAAAGGCATTTAATCATGGAGCTCTGTCAAACAAGATATCCTAGAATAGATACTAAGTTTATCTCTAGAATACGGGAAAGTGACAGGAAGCCTGTTAATTGAATACTCCTGTTAATTGAATAATTGTCACTGGCAAAGTGGCTATTCAATTAAGAGGGTTCCACTATATAGGTATTCAACCTACACCACCTGTACATGGGTTCAGATTGTGGAGTCAGATAATATGAGATGAAAGAAACACATCCCCTACAAAAACAAGGGCATTATTTACTTGGTTGGTCACCTACCTTCCACTCCTCTTATACAGTGTTCAAGAATTTCTTATGTCAATGTTACGTATATGGACACTCTTCTTTAACCAGAGTCCATTTTCTTAGTTGTCAATTTATCATACCCAATTTTAGAAACAGCTCTGCACCAATGCACTTCCTTACACATTCCCGCCATGTAATGTGATTTTATTCGAAGTGAATTCTTATACATTTAAAGACTTTCTTGAACTGTTATCAAATCAAATCTTGGCTTATGTTAAACTCTTTACATGCTGCTGGCAGATATTCCTACCCAGGACAGGATTTCTCTTGCCAATGAAATAAGTATAATTTGGGCACAATAATAAAATATCCTACCTGTAAATTGGATGGGCTTTGTCACCAATGATTTCTTGGGTTAAATATTGACATAATTTTAATCAAATCTAGTCATGGCTGCTTCAAAGCAGCCATGACAAGATTTGATGAAAAATATTTTGAAAATACTTAGCAGGTGGTTAAGAGTTAAGCATTTATGACTTAGTTCAGTAAGTTTAAGAGAAAGTACAATCAAACCTATGTTATGTAACTATGTAAGGGGACTTGCCAAAGTGTTGTTCAAGAAAATGTCCTTAGATATGACAGATTAGGCTTTTTCTTGTGCCAGGGTGCATCTATTGATTTCCCGGAAGACTATTCCTAACTGTCCATCACTTGATAAATTACTTTCATAATACATCAAATTTTCATTTGAAGGCAGAATGTATCCATATTTTACCAGTGGTGAAATCAGTCATCTTGTTGATTTCTATAGCATGCATTCATTCATCTAAAGTTAGAATCTTATGTTTTGACAGTGACATTAATGATTCTTACACAACAAACTTTTTCAGTTTAATCCTCTGTACACTGATCTTGAAATATAAAAAATTTCAAACTGAACATTTTTCCACATAAATGCAACAAGGAATTTAACCTGTTCAATATCACCTGCCAGAGCTTGTTGAGCTCTGTCAAACAAAATATAAAAAATTTCAAACTGAACATTTTTCCACATAAATGCAACAAGGAATTTAACCTGTTCAATATCACTTGCCAGAGCATGTTGAGCTCTGTCAAACTAGACTGAATTGGCTAAATGTCTAGTTGCAACATATTATATTCTTCATTTTCATGAGGTTACCAGATGTTTTCATCAGTCAAACAGTTAAAGATGGAAAGGTTGTTTATTTATCGGTTTACTGGGGCTTGAGAACACCTTTAGCATCAATTCCAACCACAAGTATAAAGTCAAGTTTAACATTGTTTTTTATTATTATGTTACCAACTCTGAAGGACTCTCTCCCCTGACCCTGCAACTCGAAAAGGACCATAAAATGTTTTTAAAGAGAGAAAGAAAAAAATAAAAGCCATAATACTGTGCCAGGTGTGATAAAATAAGTTTTATGTAATCCATTTATTCCCCTTATTATTCAACCACAGATATTAAACAAACCTGATTATGTAATCTTCAGATTCCAAAATAAACTCTAAATGCTTATTTAACTTTTCACCAGAAAGCACTTAAAAATGTTTTTCTCTAAAAAATTAACAAGAGGTGCACATTGGAGATGCAGGCGTCGAGTTGTGGTCGCAATCAGAGAGTATTGCATGTCCATAACCCAGTTATCAATCATATGGCAGTTGTCAAAGAACCTTTGTTCAAGTTATAATGCTGATAAGTTTAGAATTCGTAAAAATTAATTAAGGCCCATAACTCTGTAATGAAAAATAGGGCCAGGCCAGATTTTGAACCTGCTTGAAATATTATTGCAAAAGACATCTAGGGCAAATATTAGTCACATCGGAGAACTTTATTTAAGTTACTGCGCTAACGATCTCAAAATTAGTAAAAATTGACAAATTAAGGCCCATAACTCTGCAGCAAAAAGTTAAAAAATTTATAGTAATTTATATATTTTTTATACTTACCAATGACCCAGACTTAGCTGGTGCTAACTCTAACAAAACCAGGGCCAAACACAAATTTTGCCCCCCAATCCCCAAAATTTGCATCCAAAACAAAAAGAAATCATGTCCTAAAGGACCTCCATACTACGCCTCTACTGCGCATGCGCAGTGACGCAGTCGTCCCGAAATTGGCGCCAATTATCATTCTTACTGGCAGTGCCTGGTCAGCGCTATGTACTCAGCGGGGAGGCAAGAGTTCCCAACTCCAGGAAGGGCCATCCCCGTCTGGGTCATTGGTAAGTATAAAAAATATATAAATTACTATAAATTTTTTAACATTTTTATACTGTACCAATGACCCAGACTTAGCTGAATAGTAAACAGGCTGGAGGGCCTAGGACATAGAGAAAAATCCAATAAGCTCAACTATATAGTAAAGAGGTAACCCCTTGAGGAGAAAAGGAGTATTAGGCTTTACATGTATCTTTCTTATTTAATATTAAATTAGAAAGATACACTACCCTTAATAATTGAGCACAATAACATTCATGTTCTCTATTAACATCCAGTATAACCCTTATACTAATTATTTTTAAAGCAAGCCAATAAATAAAGTAGTCCAGAGAATTGAGACTCTTTATAATCATTTAAAAGTGTCCGAGTATTGTATATTAAAGCCCGTTTGACACTTGACATATACAAATGCTTCACACCGAGCTACACTTTAAAAATAAGACATGAATGAATTTAAACATTAATATTACACTTTAAAACCATCCCGGAAGCGACTCAGAAATACTGACTTGGAAGAGGCATTCCCTTGCTTTTCACTATAAAGCAGGTGACCTAAGGGAACACCCGCCCCCCCCCCCCCCTTCCCCTTGCCCTGGGTCAAATAGCCCAGAGCGAAGAGGGCAGCCGGACGGAGTCACTGCCGGAACAGAAAGCCTGCATAACTATAGTTGCAACTGTTTAGTGGACGACATTCTGAGCAACAGATAACGGACCTAAACAATGCAGGTCTCCAGAAATGGACTCAATATTTCTGAGATAAAAATTCGTAAATGTGGATGGCTGAGACCAATAAGCAGCCTTCATTAAATCTGTAATAGCAACACTATTAGCATAAGCCCAGGAAGTAGAAAGAGCTCTTACTTCATGAGCAGAAATCTTAAGCACAGACTGCTGAGAAGAAGATAAATCTTCATAAGCAGTACGGATAGTTAACTGAATCCATCTAGCAATAGAATGGACTGAAATGTCCTTTCTATTAGGCATCAAAGACAGAAAGAAACGTTTCCGTCCCTTTCTGATAAACTGAGATCTCTGTTTATAGATACGTAGCGCTCTAACAGGACAGAGTAAAGGCCTACGCCCGTCTGAAGATGGAAGAGCCTTAATAACAATAGGTTCCGGATATTTATTAGGAGCCTGATTCTTAGCTAAAAAACCCACATTAGTAGTGAAGGTGATACTGTTCCCAACACTACGATAATGAGAATCATCCACCGATAGTGCATGAAGCTCACTGACTCTTCTGGCAGAAGAGAAAGCTAAGAGAAAAGCTGTCTTATAAGATAAGAATTTGAAATCTACTGTCCCAAGAGGTTCAAATGGCTTTTCCTTCAATTTAAGGAGAACCCAAGCTAAATTCCACTTAGGAATTAATCTAAGAGTTCTGGGTCTATTTATCGAAAAGTTTCTAACCAACTTCGATAAAGAGACATTAGATCCAATTTGTAAACTATCATGATGTGCATAGGTATCAGATAACATAGATCTATAACCCTTTATAGTAACAGGCTGCAGTTTGATTTCGTCAAACAAGTATACTAGAAAGTTTGCAATGTCTGGTATAGAGGGATCAAATATATCTACAGAATGATCCCTACACCAACGACGAAAAACCTTCCACTTAGCCGCATAGTTTAGCGAAGAGGAGGTCCTCCTACAGTTAGAAATCGCGTCCACTGCTCGTCCTGTAAAGTGCTTGCCATGCAAGAAGGACCGCACAACGGAAAAACGTGAAGGTTGAGACCTTGCGGGTTGTGATGGAGTTGGCGCGATTTCCCCTGCGAAAGAAGATCCTCTCGTGGAGGAAGCTTCCGCGGTAGGTCCCACAACAGACACCTGAGTAGATTTATCCACGGTCTCTGTGGCGACAGAGATGCTACCAACAGAATCTTGCATTGAGATTGTTTTATCTTTAGCAATACTTGTTGAATTAACGGCGCTGGAGGATACGCATATCCTATCATTCCGTCCCAAGGGATCGACAGAGCGTCTACTGCAAATGCTCTTGGATCCGGACACGGAGACACATACGTCTGCAACTGATTGTTGAGATGTGTCGCAAATAAGTCTATCATTGGCCGTTCCCATTGGTAGCAAATCTGATTGAATACTTGTTTGTTGAGAGTCCACTCCGACGGCAACAAGCGACCCTTTCGTGAAAGGGAGTCTGCTAGCACATTCAGACGACCCGGTATGTGACGGACCGAAAGAAGAACGTGATGTTCTAACGCAAACAGAAGGATTCTTTCCGTTAGATTGAACAACGGAACTGAATGAGTGCCTCCCTGATTCCGTATATACGCCACTACTGTCGTATTGTCGGATAGGATTTGGACATGAGCATCGTGAATAATGTCCATCCAGTGACGTAACGCAAGCCAAATTGACATCATTTCCTTGATGTTTATGTGCTTGCACAGGAATTGTGGATCCCAAAGACCCTGGCATCTCGAATCCGTTGGGATTAATGATGCACCCCAACCTGTTTGACTGGCATCCGTCATAACGGTAAAACTCGGATCCGGCAACTGCAGCGGAACTCCTTGAGTTAACCACTGAATGTTTGCCCAAGTCTGAATCTCTTGTTTCACTTGATCTGACAAGAGAACGTCTACATCGAGCGAATGAATTTTCACACTCCAATTCTGAGTCAGGAAAATTTGAAGAGGACGTGTGCGTAGCCGCCCCATCGGAATGAGATCCGCGGCGGCTCCGCACAGACCTATCAGTCTCATAAATTCTCTCGCCGTGACTTTGTCTGCGTGCAGACAATAGCGAGCGTAACAACTGACTAATTTCGCTCTGGTTAACGGCAGACGAACGAGATTGTTGTGCGTCTCGAAGCTCATTCCCAGATGAGTGAATGACTTGGACGGCACTAGATCCGACTTCTCCTCGTTTACTATAAAACCGAGACGTCGGAGCAATAGAAGAAGATTCTGAACATCGTTCTGAAGCGTTAACTCGTTGCCGTACCTCTGAAGAATGTCGTCCAGGTAAGCCGACGTTACCGCAGACGAATGAGCTCGGAAGTAGATCATTACCGAGTTCATTACCCGAGTGAAAGCCCAGGGTGCTAGATTCAATCCGAAGCACATTGCCCGGAATTGATACACCACTCCCAGGACTGCAAAGCGTAGATACTTTCGGAATGTCGGATGTACCATGACGTGAAAGTACACATCTTTGAGGTCTATGCTCGTTGCATAATCGTTCACCCGAATACTCGCTCTGACCGATCGAATCGTCTCCATATAAAACTTCGGAGCGACGATCAGCTTGTTTATCCAGCTCAAATCTATGACTGGACGGAACGAGCCGTCTGGTTTTGGAACCAGAAACAGATGGCTGTAGAATCCCAGAGATTCCTGGTTTTCTACGACCTCTACCGCGTTCTTCATTAAAAGAGACTGCACCTCTGATAACAGAGCGTCTCTTTTCTGTGGATTTGACGGAAGATGAGTCCACTTTAGACTTCGAGTTAATGGAGGCTTTCGTTTGAAGGATATCTTTAGACCTTCCGAAGTCACTCCTCTCACCCAAGGGTCGTCCGTAATCGACGCCCACTCTTGTGAAAAACTCGACAACCTTCCGCCAACCGGAACGCGATAGAGGTTTAAGCCATCACCTCCTGGACCTGCGAGGCCTGCGATAGGAGAAACCACGTCTTCCACGACCCGCACCTCGCCTCGTCGACCTCGGGGCGTCCGACCGAATGTCCCGGCCTGAAGGACGTCCCGAACGAGAGTCGCTATCCTGACGGTCTCTCGAATAAGACCAAGAGGACGCACCGGAACCTCTATAGGAACCTCTCTTGGGCGCATTAGACCCAGAAGTGCCTGTCTTATTCGTGTCTGCTGTATCCGACTTCTTAGGAGCCGATCTGAACAACAGAGAATCATTAGCTTTCTTTTTAATTTTATCATAAATAGCGGAAAGCTTGCCGTCAAAGAGAAGTTCTCCTGAGACCGAAGCGACTCTAAGAGAGTTCTTCACCTTAGAATCCACTAGTGTGGATGTAGCTAGGGCTGCGTCACGTCTAACCAACTCCAGATTTGCCACTGAAAGGGCGGAGTTACACGTGGAATAAGCTACTGCCCTTGAAAGAAGTCTTAAAGAGGATTGTATATCCTGAAACTCTTCCCCTTGAAGGCGCAGTGATAACGCCTTAGTAAGGTGATCTGCGTAAGATGTTGTTCCGAAAGGGATAGCTCCAAGTCATCCGTATTCTTTTCACCATCCGGTCGGACCTCACGATGTTCCCGGTCGTCCGCCCGCGATGCTTCGGCGGATCGTACCGACCCAGCGCCGTCGGAAAATTCTCGATCCGACACCGTTTCTGTCGGCTGCTGCGATAAGCTGTGCTATCTGCACAAGAATGTCCGGCGTCGAGACCTGCGGAGGCGCAGTCTTTCGCTGCTTCGCCGAGGGCAGCTCCGCATCAGATGGTTCCCGCATACTTTTCCTATGCGAACGTCCGGAGTCCATCGGTCTCGAATCCCTGGCTGCCGGATGGTGTGACCTGGTCGCCGAAGAATCCTTCATCGGCGAAGCTGGTAATATATCGGCGGTCACGCAGCCAAGGTGCGGTCGTGTGCGCTGACGAGAAGAGGAAGCCTTAACAGTCTCTGCGGACTGCTTATACAACGGAGCGTCCCGAGCGACGGACGTATGCTCCGCTAAAGACACATTTTGTACCACAACATCTGGTCCCAGATGTTGTTGTACGAGAGAGGGACCTCTCTCGCTCGCGGCCCGGCTGGACCTGGACGAGCTATGAACCGGACTAAAAGGCTTCCTCCGTTCTCGCTTACTATCCGCCGTCACTGGGTGTGCATCTATTATGTTTATAGTGCTCGCATCACCCAAAATTTCCTCTTGGACCGCATCGGACGAACCCGGCTGCCGAACCATTCGGTGAATGGATGCTACACCGGGCGAGCTAGCGGACGACATTTGTCTAATCTCCATGAGCACTTTTGCCGCTAGCTCTGAATTCATTTGTGACGACGGACGCACACTTGAAGAAGATAACATGGAAACATCACCCTGTTCTGGTTCCTCTGAAATAGAAACTGAGAGAGTAGAGTGACCTTGCAGAGAAAGAGCCGGCATCGCTCTTTCTCCAGAAACAACATATCGTGACACATGTTTCCAATGTTTCTCATCCCAATGTTCACATATAGGACAGGGATTAATGCGAGAACACTGACTACAATTAATACAATGATCATGAAAGTCAGAGGAAGATTTCTTCCTATTACAATTTGAACAACGTCCCTTCATTGTGAAAGAACAACAATAAGTCCTAGTTACTCGCAAAAACCCCTGACACAAAGATACATAATAACATGATCCATTAATAAATGAAAAAACAATTGCAAAACAAAATAATTTTGAAAAAATATTTTTTCAGAGAAGCCCAAGTTGCTGAAAAGTAACGTTGAGCCCCGATGGATCCGATGGCAAAGTGTGGTCAAAAATTTCAAATTTATATAAAATAATTAATGAGACGCTTTCGGATAATATAAATGTATCTTATAATGAGATAAACTACCACAAAGGCAAACAGCCCCCCTCAAAAAAGGCTGCTGCCAATGAAAACAAACAGTGTAAACACACTAGAAAACATGACTCCAGGCACTGAAAAAACTGGCCCGGAATCAGTCATCAATTACACTCTATCTGATGCAAAACAGAGACTCCCAGGGGAGAATCTGTAGAACATCAGATGGAAGATGCAGAACACAAACGTTATACACCCATGGGTGAAAACGTAACTATGGGGAAAATAACAGAAAACATTCTGTAACCAAGCAACTCTCCCAGGAAATTTTAGAAATGAAATTTCTCAAAAATATGCCAAAAGCATGGGAGAATTGCCGGGGGGACTTTAGAAGGCTAGGGGAGAGGAAACACTGAATAAGCAGTGCAACAATTAGCAAGAATGACAACAAGAGGCCCATGCCTCGAAAATAGGCAACTTAACATAATTTCATCAAAAAATTTTAAGTACAGCCCTGATTATTTTTTGCCACTTCTTTTTCCTCTCCTCCTTCTATCCTCCTTAGAATCACATTTTCTCCAAAAATTACGTGTCTGGCATCCTTTAAACTGAGATTTACAAGCACAAAGATCAGTGAGATGTTGACTGATGAAGGGCCAAACAGAGAATGATAATTGGCGCCAATTTCGGGACGACTGCGTCACTGCGCATGCGCAGTAGAGGCGTAGTATGGAGGTCCTTTAGGACATGATTTCTTTTTGTTTTGGATGCAAATTTTGGGGATTGGGGGGCAAAATTTGTGTTTGGCCCTGGTTTTGTTAGAGTTAGCACCAGCTAAGTCTGGGTCATTGGTACAGTATAAAAATATCAGGCTGTGCCACTTTTCGAAATCGCTTGAGATATCATTGCAAAAGACCTGTATGGAAAATATTAATCAAATCGGAGAACGATTGTTCATGTTATTGCACTAACAGTACAGACTCTGCCTGCCTGGATGCACACAGACCATCAACAAACCATAGGTCTCAGTTGTTAACACAACTCGACCAATAAATTACACCAGTTGATATGCCTGAATATCAGGTATTCAAATTAGTCCCCTTGATATCACACAAAGACCAATGTTCCTGCCCTGATTTCTGGAAGTTATAGCAGGGTAATCAACACATGAAGATATAGACCTCTTGAGGAAATGTAATAGTAGAAAGCCTGGAAATAAGCAGGCAGTCATTTGCTGAATGAGGTCCCCAGAGGGTGAATTTGCTGATGCTATCCCATACAGTGGGCCAATTTATCCCCTGGGTACGTCTTTCTGTTTAGGCTTGATACCTTGATTCAGATTGAGGTTCATAGAGGGTAAATTTAGTGATGCTACCCTGCTGTGAAAATTTGCCCTCTGGGGACCTCATTCTGCATATGACAGTCTGGTTATTTCCAAGCATGAATAGCACTACTAAAGTTTTAAGATCATGAAATATTCAGTTCTTCAAACATCCAAGTCAATAGATTTGCCCATGGACAGAACAACAGATGGATACACATGAATGACCATTACAAAACCACTAACCAGGTGCTGGCAAGAGGTTCATACAAAAATAATGTTATAAACAAGAGGCCCCAAGGGGCCTTAATCGCTCACCTGATCAAGTGGTTCAAAGAAGTATTTGGGATCACATTCAGTTAGTCATGGTTCATCAACACTGGAGAGAAATGAAGCCATGAAATTATCCATAACTCTGATATCCATGTCAGATGATTATTATCATAAGTCTTCATGACGGCTTCCAATTCTATCAGCTGTAGACAAGAACTGACAAACTTCCAAGGGTGGTTATGTCACTGCAGGTTGAAAGGCAAATTTTAAAGAAAAACACTAAGGAATGGATTTGAACAAACTTGAAACTAACCTGCCCCCCCATAAAGAGCCCAAATATTAAGCCAGGGCCTTGAATTAAACAAAATTGAATCTGATCCCCATAGAGATGTCATATACCAAATATGAAAGGATTCTCATCATACTGCGGGTTAAATTTGGGGTTCCAATAAATATAAACCCAGGGACCCGATTTGAACAAATTAGAATGTACCCCCACACACCGAGATGTTTCATACCAAATGGTGGATCTGATGAAGAAGATTTTTAAAGAATGTAGCTCATAATGCACCAAGTTAAACTTTGGGCTGCAAAAGAGAGCCCAAATATTAACCCACAGACCTGATTTAAACAAACTTGAATCTTACCCATGTGGAGATGTTGTATACCAAATATGAAGGGATTCTGACTGGTGGATTTGAAGAAGATTTTTAAAGAAATTCCTTCATATTGCACTTAGTTAAAAGTTTTTTAAAGAAATCTGCACCAAGTTAAAATTTGGGCTCCAATATAAGGCCCACATATTAATTCAGGGACCAAATTTAAACAAACTTGAATCAGAGATGTTATATACCAAATATGAAAGGATTCTGAATGGTGGATCTGACTCTCCCAGAGATGTCACATACTAAATATGGAATGATTCTGACTGGTGCATCTGAAGAAGATTTTCAAAACAAATTTCTTCATGCTGCACTAAGTTAAACTTTGGGCTGCAATACATAGCCCAAATATTAACCCTGGGACCCGATTTGAACAAACTTTAGATACTGTATACCAAATATGAAAGGATTCTGACTGGTGGATCTGAAGAAGATTTTAAAAGAAATTTCCTCATATTGCACTAAGTTCAAATTTGGGCTACCATAGGGAGCCCAAATATTGACGCAGGGAAATGATTTGAACAAACTTGAATCTGACCCCACATGTTGTATACCAAATATCAAAAGATTCTGACTGGTAGAACTGAAGAAGGAGATTTTTAAAGATTATTCCACATACTGCACCAAGATGAAATTCGGGCCCCCATAGGAAGCCCAAATATTAACTGATGGAGTTGATTTGAACACACTTGAATCTGACCCTCATAACAATAATGTTTACCAAAAATTAAAAGATTCGGACTAGTGGTTCTGAAGAAAATTTTTAAAGCTTATTCCCTATATTGCCTTAAGATTCAGACTCCTGTATTGAGCCCAAATCTGAACCGACGGGCTTAATTTGAACACACTTGTATCTGAGCCTCCTATGGATGCTGTATATCAAATATCAGAAGATTGTGATCAGTGGTTCTGGAGAAGAAATTTTAAAAATTTTTTGCAAATATGGTGATTCAGCATTTTTTCAATGTCCCCTACAGAACACCCTGACATAACCGATGGCATTTTTTTACCACTCCATTCTACTGGTCCAAAGGATGGCTCATACCAAATAACAGTTCTCTGTTCCATGTGTCTTAGGAAATATGGGTGTTTGAAAATATCTCTATTTTTAGATGCTGGAGTTCCCAAGGGGACACAGGAATTTTTTTTTTTGCAAGAATCAAGTACTTATGATTCAATAATACCACATACCAAATTTGGTTCAAGAAATTTCGGGCAGAGGGACAAAAATCTTGACCCTCCCATTATGAAGCCAAATATTGCTCTAAGAACTTCATTTGAACAAACTTGATTCTACACCTCAAAAGAAAGCTCCATACCAAGTCATTGTACCCACTGGTTCATGCAAAGAAGATAATTTTTTTAATTTTGGAGCATTTTCCCCCACCCCTCCCTCTGGAGAGTGTGGTAACTTTATTTGAACAAACTAGAATTGACATATGATAAGGACCATGTATTTCAAATTTGGTTCAATTCAGCCCAGTGGTTTAGGAGGAGAAGTCGATAATGTAAAGTTCATGCCGGACAGTTGACAGAAAGTGATCACTTAAGCTCCCCCTGACTTTCAGTCAGGTGAGATAAAAGAACTTTTCAAAGAAATATTTAAAGAAGTTATCATGTTATTTAAAGCAGTGATTTTGATGCTTTTCAGGAATATTTGAAATTAAGAGCAGAGGTGGCTTGGTATGAACTACTGTTAAACTGCAAATCATACACATAAGATTGCACATGAGTATATTGCATTCCAACACTGAACAAGAAGTATCACAAATCTGATGGCTATTCATGAATTGTCAAATTCATGGTGAAGATTTGTACTCAAACAAAAGATACAAACCTGGCCCTCTGCGGATGAAAATTCCTCTAGTTTTTCTTTCTCCAGTTCATCATCAGCTAATATTGACAGAAGTTCAAAAAAATATCTTCTGGGAATTCCATTTATATCTAAATAATGCCTTATAAGGTAATCTACAGAACAGGGCTGAGGCAGTAAAGGCAGAGGGAAATCTGAAAAATATTGCAAACTTGCTAACTTGTTTTCCTGAATAAGTTGAACTTAAAGAAAGGTTGTGTAACGTTCAGTGGTACAGAAGCAAAAAGAAATGAAAGTGTCAATGACACTGTAGCTCAACTTGTTTAAGACATGTACATGTATAGTATGTGACACAGCAATGACAAACATCTGGGTAATGACCTGATAACAAAGGTACATTTAAAGTAATGTAACGGTCTGTACATAAATGCTGACCGTAGCCTGTAACAAATATATAGGTAAAGTATTGTAAAGGTGGGGGTGACAGTTAGATGCTAAACTAGAAAAGAAATCTTTGAGTCCCAGAGTGGGTCTGACTGAACCCAAAATTATTTGTTCTCATAACACAGTGATAACAAAGGCACCCAAAAACACTCGTTCCCGTCACAAGGTGATAACAAAGGTACCCCAAGACGTTTCGTGAAGATCAGTTCATAAATACAGACTCTAGACTGTGCTGTATTGAAATGTGCACTTACTGTGTATAAGTAGCACTGAACAAATCAAAGTTCATGTAATTTGCATAATGTCTGCACGAGAAAAAAACCTGTATTATATGTGATGTATTCCATGTTACTAAACATTCATACAAAAATTTATTCAAATCAGAACTTTCATACAGAAGTTCTGTACAAAAAACTGATCGCACTAACTAAAGTGCAAAATGGCTGCTGGTGGCCATCTTAAATTTCAGACCGCACCCAAAACCATGGTGATAACAAAGGTATTCATGAAGTTTCGTAAAGATCTGTTCATATATACGGCCTCCAGCTCGAGCCGTATTGGCATTTGCAGTTACATTGCTGAAAGTAACACTAAATAGATCAAAGTTAGTCTACTTGGCATAATTTATGTATGAGAAAAAAATCTGTATTATAAGTGATGTATCCCATGGTACTAAACATTCACACAAAAAATTATTCAAATCAGCGCTTTCATATGGAAGTTCTGCGCAAAAATCTGATTGCACCTAATTCTGTACAAAATGGCTGCCAGCAGCCATCTTGAATTTCAGACCGGACCCCAAAACACTCGTTCTCGTACCACGGTAATAACAAAGGTACCCAAGAAGTTTCGTAAAGATCGGTTCATAAATACGGCCTCTAGCCCGAGCCATATTGGCATTAGCACTTACAGCGCTGAAAGTAACACTAAATAAATCAAAGTTAGTCTAATTTGCATAATTTACACATGAGAAAAAAACCTGTATTATATGTGATGTATCCCATGGTACTAAACATTCATACAAAAAAATTATTCAAATCACAGCTTTCATATGGAAGTTCTGCACAAAAATCTGATTGCACCTAATTTTGTACAAAATGACTGCCAGCGGCAGTCTTGAATTTCGGACCGGACCCCAAAACACTCGTTCTCGTCCCACGGTGATAACAAAGGTACCCAAGAAGTTTTGTAAAGATCGGTTCATAAACACAGCCTCTAACCCGAGTCGTGTTGACGGCATGATGGACGGAGAGAGGGACGATAGGCTATGGCAATACCTCAAATTTGGCTTCGCCAAAGTTGAGCTAAAAATGCGGCAAAAAGTGGAGAAAATTTCTTTGCAAGACATACAAATGAAAGTGAAACAAATTTTTAACTCAAACACTTAAATTTCCATTTTTCTATAACTGTTCAGCCATTTACCAACTGACGCAAAAACATTAATTTCAATATTTTTTTCCGTGTCACTCAGCTGTGTCACTAAAGAAATTCATATTTTTTTCCAAATTTTACCATATAGTCCTTCACTGGAAGGAACTTAACTTAGCTTGCTCCAATGAGGTTTTATAAACCATGGTTTGGAAGAAAAAATGTTTTTCCAATGAAATCTAAATGAATATTAAATTAAATTCAGTAGCATTGCTTTAAGAAATTAAAAAATATATTCCACGAAAATAAAGAAGTGAAAACAAAAAAATATATTTTGCTTTAACTGAATGCCAATTGGATTTGAATGAACAACAGCTATTATTCTTGTTAATTGTGGTGGGAACAACTCATAAACCAGTGACTCTTTTGTTCTAGTTCATTTGAGAATGGCTATACTGATTCTTCAATAAACTTTAACAAAGCAAGGCCACAGGAATATAACATCTTTAGCATTAGCTGAATGTCAAGCACATCTGAAAAATTATAAATTTAAAGTAATTTGTATATTTTTTATACTTACCAATGGCCCAGACACAGCTGGTGCAACCTCAACATTATTAAGGGCCAAACACAAATTTTGACCCCCCCCCCCCCAATCCCCAAGATTTGCAGACAATAACGAAAATGAAACGTCCTATCTGGCCCTCCATACTATAGTACTTGTGCATGCGCAGTACCCAGGAAGAGCCCGGAATTGGTGCCAACACCATTCTTTGTAGATGAGCCTACTAAAGTGATGACTCAGCGGGGAGGTATGAGTGCCCACTCATGGGAGGGCCATCCACGTCTGGGCCATTGGTAAGTATAAAAAATATACAAATTACTTTAAATTTATAATATTTTTATACTACAACCAATGGCCCATACTTGGCTGAATCGTAAAAAGGCGGAGGGCCTAGGACTTAAGAATTAGCAGACCAAATACAGCTCCTAAGCCTGCATTCCAAGGTGAAAAGGAGATACAACTTTTAAAGGAATAACATGTATGTCTCTCTATACAATAATAGAGAAGACATATCAAAATAAGGAGCCATATCCAAGTAATTCTGTATTCTTAGCATGAATGATTATGCTAATTGGATTTAACAAGCCCCCAATTTTAAGGCTAGTACGGACTAAGCCACTTAAATCAGGATGGCGTGTTCGAGGGTGAGAGACTAACCCTCACAAACACATGCCATATATATAATAAACAAGCTGTATCTAAGATCAGTAATAATCTACAGATAAAAACAGCTTCACTCATAGTTACACACCTATCAGGCCAGAAGAGATGAAGAAAAATCACCCCCCCCCCCCCTTTTTTTTGAAGGAATATTTTTCAAAACAAAGAGGGAAGCACTCTGGAATCAGTGAAAAGTGGTACCAAATAATTTATATATATTCGCCCAACAGGCACCCAGACCCAGTTATTAATTTGTATGAATTATTGGTGCTTAACACCACCTCAGCAGCTAAGGCTAACATGGTGATCCCGGTTATTAAAAGTGCAAGCTTCTAACGTATGCCATAGTCAGAATATGTAGATAGGTCAAAAACCAGTGATATAACGTGTACAACCTTAAACTTGTCCAATTGAATCCCAATGGAAAGTTATCTGTTAAAGCAAATACGCTTCTGAGGCAACCAACAGGTGACCCCATTCAGGTGTACAATTAATTCCAATAATGAAACTCCAAATTGAACCGTGAGAATATAGGAGAACAGGAATTCTCCTATGTACCGTCTCTGGTAGAAAGCTGGATTCAGACCATGGAACGGGCTATGATTAACAGACCCGTCACAGTTCGTCCCCCAAATAATTCATTGTTCATTAGGTCTGTTACAACCAATGACTGTTCGGAGAAAGAATATACTACTCCAAATAATGAAGCCAAAAATTGGGAACACAGACGGCCTATTGGAAATTCCATAACTGATCCAACTAGCCCCCAAATTCTCTTAAGCTCTATAAAGCAGAGCAAGAATTTATAGAATCTATTCAATAATGCATCTGCCTAATAAATATACATATTATGCACGCGAGCAACAGAATCCCGCATGTACTAGTCTGAATACAGCCTGTATCCACGGTATGACTGAGTGATACAAATGTAACCAGGAAACGGAATGAATAATACAACGTTAATGCAGTTAAACTGAGTTATAAACTCATACATCGTAGGAAGGGGCAGATCGCTCTGAGCAAAACTTCTCAGAGTGAACTAATTGCCACATTTGGAAAATGTCACCCAGATAACCAACATGCCAACCACACAGGTACACGAAGGCTAGCAATATCAACCGAATGTGTTCATGAAAGAAATTCACAATCCAAAAAACAGTTATTATTCAGGAATCATATGCTCGTATATGACTTAAAAAAAAAACAACCACAGGAAACAAAACAACTAAAGAGTGGATGTGCCCATGACCCCGTTAGAACACAACCAAGCCGCCAATCGAGGAGCCATGAAAGGCATGCATATACTTGAATACATGAGCAAAATAAATGATTGTTTGTGTATAGAGTTCAAAGGTTCAAATATAATTAACATTTTGGCAAGGGGGGGGGGGGGATATATTGGCAAGGGGGGGGGGGGGGGGAGGGGGGGATTGTGTGTGGGGGGGGGGACTTGTTGATGAATAAATCATATCAAACCCCCTTCAACCGCAATACTTGAATCGCTAAATAAGTAAGGTCAGCGCAGTAGAATTAAGGCTTTACTGCTGCTGCTATTCTCAATAAGAGTAATACAGCTAAAAAGATTATAGTCAAAGCAATCATAATAACAGTAACCCGGTGCGACTCATAACCGCAGGGCTCCCTCACGTCTGACTGACTCCATATTGCGACTAGGGACGGAGGGGGACGTGATGACCAAATAATACACCATATAGACATAATATTCAATCCCCCGACTGGAAAAATAATCCACAACAATAGATTGGATAGAAATGAAGGGGGAGACGAAAACAATGTTCTGACACCCGCTCATAAAAACCTAGATGAACTCCTTATGTTCGATCTGATATCACGAAATATATTCCTGTGAAGGAGTTTAGTGTAGGCATTTGAAGAAATGCTCATTAATCACACTAGGTAAATATGGCGTCATCAATAGGGCTTACCACCTCAGATAACTAACACCAAACAATACTGGTGCGAAGAGAATAACCTCCTCTAACATAACGGCATCATGTCCGATACAACTGTGAACTCAGCCTAGCTGAAGCAGCTAAAGGTCTTCCTATTCATGAAGACAATTAAAAGGCTGATAACTGCGGCCTTAGAAGCTCACTAAGGAGACTTACAACACTAGCCGTAGCTTAGAAATCTTCATCTCCGTGAAGACAGATATTTAGGTGCAAGTTGCGAGCTTGAAAGCTCACTGAACGGAGACTTACAACTATCATCACGTAAGGTAGGGAATGAAGAGCTGCTATTTTTAACAGCCGTAATTCCCAAAGAGACAGTAGTCTCAAGGTAGCTATGTAGTTATGAGTCTTCATCTGTGTGAAGACATATCTGTGTCACCTGTGGCCTCTGAAAGCTCACTAAATGGAGACTAACAACACTAGCCGCTAATGTATAAGAAAAAGACCGCTGTAACAGTACATAAGGCTACTATGTCCATAATAGCATTAAATGTCTTGACACCAAGGAATATAACACTGAGAAGGAAAAGACGTACTTATTCCTTCTAATGGCTCTATTCCAAACAAGACAGTTGTCTCAGCCTATCTATGCACTATCAAACCTCTATTCGTAAGGAATAGAGCACTGCATTTCTTATAGTATTGCTAAGGCAAGGAAGGTGTTGTTAATCGGGACAAAAGCCCTCGACACCTGAGCCAAAAGATCCGGGGAGGAAAGATCTTCGTCTTTCCATCGCCCGGAATGTTAAGCTGTTTTTTGCCTTGCAAATGCAGACTTATATTCAGATGGAACAAGATTCAAAGCGCTTATGACTAAAAATTCATAGTGTTAAGGTTCCCTTCTGTGAGGGATGGAGACTCACCCTCCGTAGCCCTCTCACCATCCAAATGTTCCATCTGAAAATATGGTCAACACCATCCGATTGAACAGATGACTGGACCAATGGAGCACCATACGACAGCTCACCACCGAAGCCTGTTGACAGTAGTACCAGCGACTACTGGGATGCTGTGATACGCCGAGCAATCTGCAGCAGCCGGTCCTTGAACTAGGCTAGCAGAGCAGCGATAATGTGCTTGTTACCATTAACTGCTCACGGGACGGAGAATTTGGCCACAGATCATCGACACACAATACCTCGAACAGCTAGCTATCAACCTGAACATGCGAAGTCAAATAGCTAGTCTGCGGTCAACGTGCTTCATCAATGAAGCAGGGGAAGAAGCCATAGCTGCAACTGAACCCGGCTGCAGTGTGGAAGGAGCGTACCAAACTGTAAGCGTGAACGGGCATCCCAACTCACTAAAGTTTCTCGAATCAAAAACTGTTGACTCCGACTGCTGACGGAAAGGAGAGGGTTCTCCATCTCATGGTCTGCTTCATATCTCGCCGAGCGTTCTGTTAGAAACTTGTAGGCATCTACCCCTTAGCGTCCATATCCATGGAAGAAGAGGAAGCCGTAACAACAGCCAACCCCGGCTGAAGTGCAAAGAAGCATCCAAAGTTTTGGGCGGATGCTCCTACTCATTGAAATTTCTTACAACACAAAACAGTCATCCCCGACTGTTAACAGGAAGAACACTCTGCACTCGCGATCTGTCCGAAGGTCACGTCGAGTACCCCACTTAGAAACTTCTAGGGTAATTCCCTTTTGTGCGCTTCCATGTAAGAAGAAGAAGCCATAACTGCCACCAGCCCAGGCTGCAGTGTGGAAGGAGCATTCTGATGCATGTTCCGACTCATTATAGTTTCTCACAACGGACACAGTCGACCCTGACTGTTAACGGGACGGAGAGGGTTCTCCAATCGGCGATCTGACCACAGATCTAGCCAAGCATCTCATAGAGAAACTTCTGGCTTCTTCTACATACACAGATGACCAGACAGACCCAGCACCGTCCAATGGCTCGCTACCGGAGTCTGCGGACGGCTGCCCCTTGCTTGGAAGCTGCGATAAGCTGTGCAAATTGCAACAGCAAGTCTGCTACAGAGGCTTGTGGAGCCGCCGATCTCTTGCCAAATGTCCCGATGAATCAAGCTTCGAATCACTAGCTACCGGATGGACCAACTTCGAGGGCAAAGACTGGAGCGTCTTCGCTCGGCTGCATGAACATCTGAAGTCGGGTACCTAGTATGGGGTCACATGTGCTTCGCCAAAGTGGAGGAAGAAGCCATAACTGCAGCTGGTCCCAACTGCAGTGTAGAAGGAGCAACCCGAGCGGCCAGGGAGGTCATTAGCTCTGACTCAGTGCAAGTTTCTCAAAGCAATAGTCGACCCCCACTGTTACTGGGTTAGAGAAGGCTCTCCCGCTCGGGTCTGATCCCAGACCTCGCCGAGCTTCCCAAAGAGAAACTTGCAGGTTTCTACCCCTTTTTTGCCGTCGTCGCTGGGTGAGCTTTAGTTCTACACTCTCCTCGACTGCAACAGACATACCCGGTATTACGGTTCCCACTATCAGGTAACTGCCTGACCGTTCGAGCTAGCTGCTGGAATAAGAGGCCTTATTCCCTTTATATTCAAGAGCACCTTTGCAGCTAGCTCTGTTTGCTACTCAGAGCATGACGACAGCAGCACATTCTAGACAGGTGTTGCAATACCATCACCATGTTCTCGTACCTCTGGAAAAAACACTGAAAACTTGAATTATCTTGCAGTGACAGCTCCAGCCTCAGAACTTCACCGCGAATACATAGCAAGACACCCGCTTCCAATGTTAGTGTCCTAATGAGTCGACACCAACCACACAAGTAGGACCTGAATCAGTAGGAGTGCAGCGACTACAGGCAAGAGAACAAGCATGTAAATCTGATGTAGACTTCTTGGTGTCCTCCCATAACTTAGACATCCCATCACTTAAGACACCTTAAAACAACATAATTCACACCTTTGTGTAACACTAATCTCTTGCTTATTCCCCATCATTTTAATGGACTAATCTGGGAAGTCTGTTTAATGGAAAACACTAACTCTAATTTACTTGTGAAACTTTTTATTGCAATTTTTAAAGGCAGTAATTAAGAAAAATTTATCACAAAAACAAAGTCAACATTAATACACAAAAATACACAATTCAAACATTACTAAATTAACACACAAAAACACAACATGAAGCATGACATACACAAAAATACTTAATATAAAAAATTAATACACAAAAACACAACATGAAGCATTACACATACAGAAAAACAATACTAATACACAACAGCCAAAATAATTATTAGACAAGAATACATAAAACTGAACAATATACAAACACAAAATAAAATATATGATAATACAATTCAGGCAAGTCTGAGGAGATGTCTGACTGCATCAAGAAATGACAGTGGTGATTTTCCTCCTTCAATTAACATTTCTTTTAAACGTTGAAGTCGGTTATCTATGTCCCTATAAACTCTTTTCCTGCTTGGTGGAGCTGCACCGAAACTTATTTGCAAAACTTTGGCTCTGTCAGCATTTTCAATTTTTTTAATAACCTCCACAAACCTATAGATATTTGGGTGTCTGTGTGGCAATGTTCCATTGAGACGACTGTGGAACCCTTTTAAATGGTTATTTGTCCTTGGGCCTGTAGTATTATGATGATTCCAGAGTGGAATTGGAAACCTTGCGTCATCATCTATCCATGTCGTAACTATGTAATCATTGAAATCCGTTGCTCGTGGTATTTCAGGAGTTGTCTCCATGGCCTCTATCCAAGTTTCTTGGGCGATGGTTGGCGGAAGAAGGGCAAGGCCCGCTGCTCTTCTAATCCAGGACTGGACTGCTATGTCTTCCCTATATTGGACGGACAACCCAAGCTCTTGTGTTTTGCGTCAAATAGCCTGACAAAAATGGAAAAAACACCCTTTCACCTCTGCGTTTGGAAATTCACTTGAAACTGCATGGATAGCAGCACTCTCAAAATCAGTTTGTACACGGTTTGGAAGGAATTGCCGATTCAGTCTCTGTTGAATTTCATCTTTCAGTTTTCTAAAAAGTCTTGTGTATGTTGATGTCTGTCTGTTTGGCAATAAAGCAAAGACAAGTGGATATGAACTAGTACCATTCATTGCGTGTATTGTATAAACCTGACTCCATAAGTCAGGGCATGATGAAAATGTCCCATCCATGTAAACAGTTTCAGCAGACTGTAAAGCTTCCAGTTGTGCATCAGTGCAAAAGACAATCATTTTTTCTTCTTCTCCATCAGTAAAAAGTAAATATCGACGTCCATCTAAAGTCTCTGACCATTGGCTATCAAGGTTGACTTCTGCTCTTGTCTTAGGAAGTGAAGGAATATTCTTCTGCCTGTGCCTATACAATGCACTACTCATTGAGGAGAAAGATGGCAGCAATTCTACGTTGTCTTGACCGACTATTTCTTCATTGTATAATGACCGCATTGGAATTGTCTCTTCTCTTGCTCTCTTTCTCATAGTGCTGATAAACCTTACAGTGTTACTATCTTCTGGGGGATGTGAGTGATCAGAAATATCTCGGACAAAGTCCCCAACAGTTGTGCATTTTCCCTTACAAGTTGATTGTATACATCTCCAATGAGTGCAACTCTGTCTCATTTTATTTCTGTTGTATCTATAGCCATCCAAGAGTATCTGTGGTGTGCCTTTCTGTGAAATTACAAACTCGACTTTCTTAAGTGCAGCCATTTTCAGAATGTGATACTCAAGGGAAGTATTCTGTCTTATATAAAGAACTGTGTTTTCACAAAACTGAAACCACTGTAAAAAATTTTGTTTGATCTTGATTAATAATAATAATAATTAGCAAAATAAATGATTGTTTGTGTATAGAGTTCAAAGGTTCAAATATAATTAACATTTTCATAAATAATAATGATAATGTTTTGTTTTTTTGTGATCATAAACATGACACATCATAACAATGATAAGAATAGTAAGCAAACTATCTGAAGTTTAGCCTATTTTGAACAGAATTAACAAACAAATTAATTTGAGGGAATATTCTCTTGTCTGCATAAATGCTCTTTACCAGTATCAGGCTATTCCATTTTAATAGTAGGTAAATGTAATTAACACCTTCTCCTGAGTGTCTAAGTTTTGGGGTGTCTAAGTTATGGGGTGTCTAAGTTTTGGGAGATAACCGACTTCTTTGCCCTACACTGAGGACAGTAATTTCAGAAATAATTACAATCCAAACAAAGTTCACTGCACTCCAAACATCTAACATATAATCATACAATATAAGGATACATGACAAAGACAATCAAAAATAATTTCGAAATAAATAAATTAAAATGCCAAAGTTCCCCAAGGGAACCACACGAGCCCAAGGTTATCCCGATAGAGCCTATTTGTGGACAAACACCAAAATATTAAAGCTACACTACCGGAATATTAACAAGTGTTTGACTACCGAGGTGGTATTAGTCCCGTACGGCGCTTTTGTGACATAAGGTGTTTTTGTCACAGAAGACACTAGAGTATATAAGCATCTTGGATTTTGAAAAAAAAATATTGAGCGTGCATAATCCCCTCACAACCCCTTTATCCATGTACCATATATGAAAAGTGTAGCTTGAACCATGTTGGAGGGAGCAGTGGTAACATAAAATAGAGAAAAAAAGCTTAAAAAACACAACAGAAATGGTTGCCATGGCGCCATCTAGAATTTTGAAAAAAAAATATTGAACGTGCAACATCCCATTACAACCCTCTATCCATGTGCCAGATATAAAAAGTGTAGCTTGAACCATGTTGGAGTGAGGGGTGGTAACATAAAATAGAGAAAAAAGCTTAAAAAAACACAACAAAAATGGCCGCCATGCCGCCATCTTGGATTTTGAAGAAAAAATATAAAAACATGCATCATCCCTTCCCAACCATCTATCCATATGCCAAAAATGCAAAGTGTAGCTTGAACCATGTTGGTGGGAGGGGTGGTAACATGAAATTAGAGAAAAAAAGCCTAAAAAACACAACAAAAATGGCTGCCATTCCGCCATCTTGAATTTTGAAAAAAAAATTTTGAGCGTGCATCATCCCCTCAGAACCATTTATCCATGTACCAAATATTAAAGGTGTAGCTTAAAGCATGTTGGAGGGAGAGGTGGTAACATAAAAAACAGACAGACGGACGAACGGACAGATGGATGGATGGATGGATGGACAGTCGGACGGACAGATGGACGGACGGACGGACGGACGGACGGAGGTCAATCCTATAGTCCCCTTACGGTTCCCGTAGGGGACTAATAAATGTATCCTACTATAATTGTGATGAAATAAAACCCTGAATATTACCTGTTAAGGGCATTGTTAAAAGTAAACAACGTCAGGATTAGAAAAAAACAGAAACTAGACAATAGGCACACAAAAGGCCCAAGTCAGTAAATAATTAACTGATACCCGATGCAAAGCTAGGTCTTCATGTGAAGAAAAAACAATGTATCCGGTAGGAGATGCAAGACAACGACCAAAAACCCCAAGGGACATAACAGAATAAACCTTCTGTACAACACTTTAAAATCCCAAGAAATGTAATAAAAAATTTCAATAAAAAACAGCTAGAAAGCTTAGGTGTTTAACCGGAGGGTACATGGAAGGATAGGGAAGTAACACATAACCAACAGTAGGTAAATCATTAGCAAAACTAAGGACGTCAAGGCGTATATCCCGAAATTGGGTAACATGAAATAATTTTCATATTATTTAAAAGTTACAGCCCTAAACGTTTCAAACCAACATTGTTCACTTCCATCATCCATTTACTGCCTTGAATCCACCATATACTTCATTGATATGTGTCTGCCATCCACCAAAGAGAGATTTAAAGCACAGATGTCAGTTGAGATGTTTACTGACTTGGGGCCAAACAAAGAATGGTGTTTGTGCCAATTCCGGTCTCTTCCTGGGTACTGTGCATGTGCAAGTACTCAAGTATGGAGGGCCAGATAGGACTTTTAATTTTCGTTGTTGTATGCAAATTTTGGGGATTGGGGGGTTCAAAATTTGTGTTTGGCCCTTAATAATGTTGAGGTTGCACCAGCTAAGTCTGGGCCATTGGTTGTGGTATAAAAAGAAAGTGTCAATGACACTGTAGCTTAACTTGTGTGTTGTGTTTGATGAAGAGGATAATGTTCAATGTTTATGAAAGGATTATGAAATAAGACAAGAATTGTGATAATTGGGAATATGTTCATTTCTGTTCCCTGTGTGCTATGTTTTTGATAAAAATAATATGAGGTGTACACTGTACTAAAGAGCTGAGGGGTGGGTTAATATGACCTCACAGTTAATGTATGTGGCCCTCACAGTTAACGTATATCAACAAAAGTTACCAAGTTACAGTGAAATTATTCCAAAACGAGCCATCTTATCAAGTTACATTGAAGTCCCTTCATAAATATGGCCTGTAGACTGTTCTAAAGGTTTTCGGGCTTCGGGCCCCTGTAGCCGCCAGTTTCCCAATTGCATTCAAAGGGGACGTTCTCATCTAGACATTATATGAAGTCAACCTACCAAGTTACAAGGAAATCCCTTCATAAATATGACCTGTAGACTGTGCTAAAGGTTTTTGAATTTGGGCTCGGGCAGCCATCATGGTTGAATGATCGCAACTCAGCCAACTGTGATGGCTACAGGGGCCCGAAGCCCGAAAACCTTTAGAACAGTCTGCAGGTCATAATTATGAAGGGATTTCATTGTAGCTTGGTAGGATGACTCCAAATAATGTCTTGATGAGAACATCCCCTTTTGGTCGCGATCATTCATCCTTTATGGCTGCCCGAGCCCAAAGACCTTTAGCATAGTCTATAGGTCGTATTTATGGAAGGATTTCATTGTAACTTGTTAGGTTGAATCTATGTAATGCCTAGATGATGACATCCCCCTTTGGTCATAATTGGTCAACTGTGATGACTATAGGTGCCCGATGCCCGAAAATCTTGAGCACAGTCTACAGATCATATTTATGAAGGGATTTCATTGTAATTCCGTAGGATCACTCCAGATGATGCCCAGATGAGAATGTCCCCTTTTGGTTGCGATCATTCAACCATTATGGCTGCCTGAGCCCGAAGCCTGAATACCTTTAGCACAGTCTACAGGTCATATTTATGAAGGGATTTCATTGTAACTTGGTAGGTTTGACTTCATATAATGTCTAGATGAGAATGTCCACTTTTGGAAATGATTGGGCAGCTGTGACAGCTACAGGGGCCCGAAGCCCGAAAACCTTTAGAACAATCTACAGGTCATAATTATGAAGGGATTTCATTGTAGCTTGGTGGAATGACTCCAAATAATGTCTAGATGAGAATGTCCCCTTTTGGTCGCGATCATTCAGCCTTGATGGCTGCCCGAGCCCAAAAACCTTTAGCATAGTCTATAGGTCGAATTTATGGAAGGATTTCATTGTAACTTGTTAGGATGACTCCATATAATGCCTAGATGATGAAATCCCCTTTTGGTCGTGATTGGTCAACTGTGATGGCTACAGGTGCCAAAAGCCCGAAAATCTTGAGCACAGCCATCACGGTTGACAGATCATGCCCAAAAGGGGACGTTCTCATCTAGGCATTATACAGAGGCATCCTACCAAGTTACAATGAAATCCCTTCATAAATACGACCTGTAGACTGTGCTAATGGTTTTCAGATTTTGGGCTCGGGCAGCCATACCGGCTGACTGATCGCGACAAACAGTGGGCTGTAGACCGTGCTAAAGGAAAATGTGAACAGACTCATAGACTAACAGACTTCCGCACGCGTGATGGCAATAGCTTATCTTGACTTTGTCAAGTTAAGCAAAATATAGTTGCAGCCTATGTTGAGGTGTCAGCACTCAAAGATATAAAGTCTGAGTACTAAATACATGCACTGGACAACTTCTTGGGCTTCCAAGAAGGATCTCCAATAAATCATGACAAAACAGTCCATTCGAATATAATATTTTTGCCCTCTGAAAAAATGGAAGCCTAAATTATTGTATCAGCACTATCTTAGAGACATGATACAATGCACAGCGTCTTGGTACTCTGCCAACTAATGGGTGGGACAGACAGATTTTCCCACTGATCAGGTCAGGTGACAAATAAGCCATTTTTGGTGGACTTATGTTATCTGTTCTAATAGGTGTCAGCAATGAACACTGGTGAACCAGATTAATACCTCATTCACTCCCAAACCTATCCCCCAACACCTGTACAACCGAATATTTGGTATGTGTACAATGTAAGCCCATCTCAAAATGTTAATATGACCAGGGCAGTTGATTATCTTGAGTTTATTTTTATTCAGATTTTGAATTGCTGCTGAGAGTAGTGCATGGAGGTTACCAGAAGGAGCACATCAATAATAAATGATTTCCTAAAACTTCAACAAAGAACATTTACAGGTTATAACCCAAATTACACAGAATGCACCAGTTGTTGATTACTAATTAAGTAAAGAGATAAATACTGTCAACTCATTATGCTTGACTTCACTTTCACCACCAGGCCTTCAGATTGGTCTAATTTGGGGGAATTATAGACTTGCCGAGTGAGTTGCTGTCAAATCCTCACTGAAGAAACTTACTTTTCTATAATATTGACTACCTACCTGAAATGTCCCTAAGCTTCGTGGGCTGTTTTGGGGCCTCAGAATATCTATTAACCCTATAGGGGCTAATTACAATTTTGATAACTTTTTACAGCAACAGAACATGTTCCCTAATATGCAGTCTGTGTAAACTCTAAGTAACATTATAAAGACCTTGGTAGTTGTTTCTATGTAAGTCTTGGCTGCCTATATGGGCAGCCAAGACTTGCCTACAAACAACTGCAAAGCTATGGGATATTATGATATTATGCAGCAAGGATGTATACAGATCTTCAGGCCTTTCAGGGATAAATTACTTTTTATGAAACAGGACAAACACCATAAAAACAAACCATACTTTGTGTTATCCCCTCTAATTTGGGAACACCAGTTAGTGGTATGCGTTTGGTGGAATTTAAAGACCTGCTTTCACTGACTGATTGTCTCGTCAGTTTGTAATCTTGTCCACCTTACAACTCATTTGTAATTATGATTAACAGATTTAGAATCGGTGAAGACAACCGATGTTCAACAACACAGTGGCAAGTAACAGAATATGATAAATTTAAAATAATTTGTATATTTTATATACTTACCAATGGCCCAGACTTACCAGTAGCTGGTGCAAACTCAATATTATTAAGGGCCAAACACAAATTTTTACCCCCCCCCCCAACCTCCAAAATTTGCATACAATACCGAAAATTAAAAGTTCTATCTGGCCCTCCATACTTTTACTACTTGCGCATTACTCAGGAAGAGACCAGAAATGGCACCAACATCATTCTTTGTAGATGAGCCTACTAAAGAAACAGCTCAGTGGGGAGGTATGAGTGCCCACTCATGGGAGGACCATCCCCGTCTGGGCCATTGGTAAGTATAAAAAACATACAAATTACTTTAAATTTATCTTATTTGTCGACAACAACCAATGGCCCAGACTTAGCTGAATCGTAAAAAGGTGGAGGGCCTAGGATTTAAGAAATATATGTAGCAGACCAAATACAGCCCCCAAGCCTGCATTCCAAGGTGACAAGGAGATTAAAATTAAAAGAATTACATGTATGTCTCTCTATACAATAATAGAGAAGACAGATCATCAATAAGGAGCCATATCTAAGTAATTGTGTATTCTTAGAATGAATGATTATGATTAATTATTAATGATTATGCTAATTGGGTGTAACAAGCCCCCAATTTATGGCTATATCAGACTAAGCCACTTAAATCAAGATGGCGTATTCAAGAGTGAGAGACTAACCCCCACAAACACAAGCCATATATATATAATAAACAAGCTGTATCTAAGGTTCCGCTCCACAGTTTTCCAGGCATTTCCAAAAATGACATGCCATACACTCTCTTCAAATGCAAATATTCTGTAACTTAGTTATCTAACCCATAACATGCATTACATTTCCCAAATCCACAAAAAACATATACATGTACCACTATCTGACTAAGTAGAAATAAACAATCTGAATGTGGATGGCATAATATATTGTCAAAGACAAGACTTCAACCTGAAAAATTGCATGAAAAAATGCCGACACCAGTCATTTTCAGCCACCCAGCAGCCTCAAAAGTAGAATTTTCCCACCGACCCCCCTACCTACCCCTTGCGCAGAGCATCCCCTGTTTCTAAAATGCAAAAAAAAAATTATATGTTTCCGTTTCATTTTTTAGATACCTGTCTGGTAACAAACCTGTGTAAAAATTACATTTTAAAAAATAGCCAATTTTTCGAAGCCACTGTTTCCCACAATTCATCTGGTAATTTACCCCTATGCATTAGACTCCAACTTTGGGACCAAAACTTCAAATTCTCTTGTCCAACAAAAAGCCTAATGTAATCATATATCTGATACTAAAAATATATCTCTATTTTACATGGTCTTAGTTTCAACATATGCCCTATGTTTAGAATTTCACCCCTGTGCAAAAGTGCGAAACTGTAGAGCAGAACCTAAGATCAGTAATAATCTACAGACAAAAACAGCTTCACTCATAGTTACACACTTATTTTCAAGCTGGAAGAGATGAAGAAAAAATCACCCCCACCTTTTTTTTGAAGGAACATTCTTCAAAACAAAGAGGGTAGTGCTCTGGAATCAGTGAAACGCAGTACCAAATAATCAATATATATTCGCCCAACAGGCACCCAGTTATTAATTATTATTAATTATTGGTGCTTAACGCCACTTTAGAAGCTAAGGCTATCATGGTGATCCCGGTAATTAACAGCGCACGTTTCTAATGTATACCGGAGTCGGAATACATAGATAGTTCGGAAACCGGTGATATAACGTGTACAACCACACACTTGTCCAATTGAATCCCAATGGAAAGTATCTTACGAGCAAACACGCTTCTAAGGCAACCAACAGGCGACCCCGTTCAGGTGTACAATTCCAATAATAAAATTCCGAATGAACTGTGCAAATCTACGAGAATGTGTTCTGTGTCTCGTAGAAAGCTGGATTTAGAACATGGAACGAGCTATGATTAACAGACTCATCACAGACCGCCCCCAAAATAATTCATTGTTCCCAAGGTCCGTAACAACCAATGACTGTTAGGAGAAAGAATATACTACTCCGAATAATGATGCCAAAAATTGAGAACGTATGCATAGACGGCCTACTTGAAGTTCCATAACTGATCCAAATAGCCCCCAAATTCTCATGAGCTCTATAAGCAGAGCAGAAATTTATATAATCTGTTCAATAATGCATCTGCCTAATAAATACACATATTATGCATGCGAGCAATGAAATCCCACATGTCCTCATCTGAATACAGCCTGTATCCATGGTATGACCGAGTGATACAAGTGTAACCAGGAAACTGAATGAATAATACATTATTATGCAGTTAACTGAGTAATAAACTCATATGTCGTAAGAAACGGCCAGACCGCTCTCAGCGAAACTTTTCAAAGTGGACTAATTGCCACATTGGAGAATGTCGCCCAGATAACCGATATGTCAGCCACACAGGTACACAAAGGCTAGCAATTTTATTTATATGGAATCATTTGCTCATATATGACTTATAAACGAACAACCACAGGAAACAAACCAACTATGAGGTCGCCTTGGTGAGGGGGAGAGGGAGGGGGGGTTCGACGAATAATTCCTCTCGAACTCCCCTCACCCCTCACCCGCATTACCGGTACTTGAATCGCTCTTGTGTTAGTTATCAAATAGTATAGGAACTAGCAGGGCTCCCTCACGTCTGATCGACTCCATAATGCCACTAAGGATGGAGAGAGACGTTATGAACAAATAATACACCATATAGACATAACATCCAGTCTCTAAGGTGGAAATATAATCCACAACAATAGATTGGATAGAAATGAAAAGGGAGACGAAAACAATGTTCCGACAACCAATCATAAAAACCTAGATGAATTTCTTACGTTCGATCTGATATCAGGAAATATATTCCTGAGAAGGAGTTTAGTATAGGCATTTGAAGAAAGGCTCATTAATCACACTAGCTTAATATGGCGTCATCAATAGGGCTTATCGCCTCAGATAACTAATGCCAAACCATACCAGTAGGAAGAGAATAACCTCCTCTAACATAATGTTATCATGTCCGATAGAACAATGAACTCTGCCTAGTTGAAGCAGTTAAAGGTCTTCCTCTCTGTGAAGACAATTAAAAGGCTGATAACTGCGGCCTTAGAAGCTCACTAAGGAGACTTACTACCATCATTGTGCAAGGTAGGGAATGACGTGCCGCTATTCTAACGGCCGTAATTCCCAGAGACAGTAGTCTCAAGGTAACTATGCAGTTATGAGTCTTCGTCTGCATGAAGACATATCTGTGTCACTTGCGGCCTTTGAAAGCTCACTAAATGGAGACTTACAACACTAGCCGCTAATGTATAAGAAAAGACCGCTGTAACAATAAGGTTATTATGACATCTACAATGGTATTAAATGTCCTGACGCCAACAAATACAACACCAAGAAGGAAAAGATGTACTTATTCCCTCTAACGGCTATATTCCAAACAAGACAGCTGTCTCAATCTACCTATGCATTATGGAACCTCTATTCGTAAAGAATAGTGCATAGCATTTCTTAAGCTATTGTTAAGGCAAGGAAGGCCAAAAGCCCTCGACACCTGAACCAAAAGATCCGGGGATGAAAGATCTTCGTATTTCCATCACCCGGTATGATAAGCTGTTTTTGCCTAGCAAATGCAGACTTATATTCAAATGGAACAATATTCTAAGAGCTAAAGATTAAAATTTCATAGTCTTAAAGTGCCCTTCTGTGAGGGATGGAGACTCACACTCTGTAGCCCTTCCACCTTCCAAATGTTCCATCTGAAAATATGGTCAACTCCATCCAACTGGACCCCAATGCAGCACCGTCCGATAGCTCACCATCGGAGTCTTGTTAAACGGTAGTACCAGCGACTACTGGAATGCTGCGAAACGCAGAGCTATCTGCGGCAACCGGTTCGTGACCAAGGCTAGCAGAACAATGAAAATCCACTTGTTACCATAAGCTGTTCCGTGGACAGAGATCTGGCCCCAGAGCCTCGACACGTCCCATATAAAAATGCATCGAACGACAAGCTATCGATCCGAACATGCGAAGTCAGATAGATCTGCGGTCAACGTGCTTCATTAATGAAGCAGTAGAAGATGCTATAGCTGCAACCGGATCTGGCTGCAGTGTGGAAGGAGCATCCCGAACCGCAAGCGTGAACTCCCTAAAGTTTCTCGAACCAAAAACAGTCGACCACGACAGCTGACGGAAAGGAAATGCGTCTCTAGCCTGCGGTCTGCTCCAGATCGCTGAGCATTCCATTAGAAACTTGTAGGCATCTATCCCTTATCGTGCATATCTATGGAAGAAGAGGAAGCCGTAACCACAGCCGACCCCGGCTGAAGTGCGGAAGAAACATCCCGACTCGTCACATAGGACGGATGCTCCTGCTCATTGAAGTTTCTTACAACAGAAAACAGTCATCCCGACTGTTAGCGGGAAGAAAAATGCTCCGCACCCGCGATCTGTCCCCAGATCTCATCGAGTATCCCGCTTAGAAACATCTAGGCTAATCCTCTTTCATGCACTTCCATGTAAGTTGCTGCCGGCTGCAGTGTGGAAGGAACATTTTGATGCGTGTTCTGACTCAATATCATTTCTCACAACGGACACAGTCAACCCCGACTGTTAACGGGATGGAGAGGGTTCTCCAAACGGTGATCTGGCCCCAGATCTAGCCGAGCGTCCCGTAGAGAAACTTCTGGCTTCTTCTACATGCACAATTGACCAAACCAACCCAGCAGCGTCCGACAGCTCACAACCGGAGTCTGCGGAAGGCTGCACTTGCACTTGCTGGGATGCTGCAATGAGCTGTGCAATCTGCAACAGCAAGTCTGTTATAGAGGCTTGAGAATCAGTGGTTTTCCGTATTATGCAGCTTGCTGCTCCTGGGATGAAGATCCGGACGTAGATCTTTTCTCCCAACGAACGAAGCCTCAGATCGCTAGCTACCGGATGGGTCTACTTTATGGGCGAAGACTGGCTCTGTCTTCACGCAGCTGGCTGGATATCCGAAGTCAGGTAGCTAGCATGTGGTCGTGTTCGCTTTTGTCACGTAGCAGAGGAAGTCGTGACTGTAGCCGACCCCGGCTGCAGTCTGGACAGAGCGTCCCGAGCGGCAGGTGTGGACGTATGCTCCAGCTCGTGCAAGTTTCTCAAAACATTTGGCCCCAAATGTTGTTGGGTTAGAAAGGGGCCTCTCCCACTCACGGTCTTATCAGACCTTGCCGAGCCTCTCAAAAAGAAACTTGCTGACTTCCTCCCTATTTCCGTCGTCACTGGGTGAGCTTTTGATTTTGTGGTGCTCACTCTACCCAAATCTACACTTGCTTCGACCACAACAGACTTACCCAGTGTCACAGCTCCCACGGAGTGAGTAACCGCTTCACTGGTCGAGCTAGCTGCTTGCAAGGGATTAAGGACACTAACTAGAGGCCTTACCCCTTGCTTAATATTCATGACCCTGCAGCTAGCTCTGTTTGCTCATCAGAGCGCGATGACGGTAGCACACTTTGGATGGGTGTCACCATACCATCACCATGTTCTTGTTCCTCTAAAAAACTTGAATTATTTTGTGGTGAGAGCTCCGGCACAGAAACCTTACTGCCAATGACATACCGCGACACCCATCTCCAATGTCTTTCATCTCAATACGCACAAGTAGGACAAGAATCCGTAGGAGTGCATCGACTGCAGGCAAGGCAACAAGCATGTAAATCCGAGGAAGACTTTATCGCCTAGCATTTAGAGCAGTAAGCTTTCATATTTCAATCAAAAGACAAAGTCGATAGCACTCCTACAAACTCCACAACAAAATATATGATAAAGATACATGAATAATAGCAATTAAAATTAAATTGGAAAAAATTATAAAAAAAATTATGAAGAAATTTTTGAGAATATGCCTAAGTTTCCAAAGGGAACATCATGAGCCCAAGGGCATCCCAATAGAGCCTAAGTGCGGACAAAATCCAATTTTTTTGAGCTACACTACTGGAATAATAACCAATGTATCCTACAGTAATTCTACAGTAATATAATATTAATACTACATATATTTGAGGACGTTGCCAATGTAAAACAACGTCAAAGGAAAAAACTGGAAACAAGACATCAGGCACACAAAAAGGCCCAAAGTCAGTAACTGATTTAAATGCTACCTGATGCAAAACTAGATCTTCATATGAAGAAAAACGATACATTGGATAGAAGATGCAAGAACAAAACAACCCAACACCCCTAGGGTGAGGACGTAACCATGGGGATAAACAGAATAAACATTCTGTAATACACGTTAAACTCCCAAGAAATAAAAAATTTCAATAAAAAATAGCCAAAAAGCTTAGGAATTTAACAGGAGGGGTTCATGGAAGGATAGGGAAGGAACATTTAACAAACCCGGATTAATCATCAGCAAGAATGATGATGTCAGGCGTATGTCCCGAAAATGGGACACATGAAATAATTTTATAATTATTATAAAGTTACAGCCCTGAACGTTTGAAACCACCATCATCCATTTACAGCCTTGAATCCCCCAATTCTTTCATTGATTTGTGTCTGGCATCCTCAAAAAAGATTTTAAAGCACAGATGTCAGAACAGTTTACTGACTTTGGGGCCAAACAAAGAATGATGTCGGCACCAATTCCGGTCTCTTCCTGAGAACTGTGTATGCGCAAGTAGTAAAAGTATGGAGAGCCAGATAGGACTTTTAATTTTCGGTATTGTAAACAAATTTTGGGGGTTGGAGGGTTCAAAATTTGTGTTTGGCCCTTGATAATATTGAGTTGCACCAGCTAAGTCTCGGCCATTTGTTGCAGTAGAAAAATATCAAAAGACCAGAGGTGAGCAATTGGAAATTTTGCATAACCCCTGAACAGTTATGCAAAATAATTTTGTACAACCCTTGCTGAATTAGACAACCCCTTCTTCACGAGTCGATAGAAACGTGTTTTCCACCTTGGGCTAGAGCAATGCAGTTAACCGAAAATTTGGTTGGGTTATGGTTTTTCAATGCTGAATATCTCTAATCAGGTCTTCACTTAATGAATAATGAAAGAAATAACATGAAGTTACCTTTATTTTGAAACTTTAGAGTCACGATACCCCTTTCTCAGAACAGCTACACTAATTGGTATTGCATTCTAGCATTGCATTTACCGAATTCCGTGAAAATAGGTGACAAAATTGACTTTTCTCGCATTGGGTTTTTACTTGAGTTGAATAAAGTCAATAACAGTGTTAGAGACAATTCAAACTGGAATGTTTTACTACGACATGCTTATAATTTTTCAACAGACACAAGACAAGAAATCGTTTTCTTAAACTTGAATCTCTTGAGATAATTTATACAAATACTTTGCACTCAGGAAACTAGAGTATATTACACACATGCATTGCCATGGAAATGGAGTCCCTTCCAACAATGATGGGTGCATAAATTAACACTGTTGCATTGTATTCAGAGTTTATTTATGTTAAGAGACTTTTTGGATTAAATTAATGCTTCCAGCTGCAATTTAACAATAATTCACCATCCAGTATTCACTTACTGTAGTTCCATCAGTTGAGTAAATTACACATTTTTATACTGTACCAGTGACCCAGACTTAGCTGGTGCAAACTCTAAATTATTCAGCGCCAAACACAAATTTTGCGCTCCCCCCCCAATCCCCAAAATTTGCATCCAAATAAAAAAATCCAATGTCCTATATGGTCCTCCACACTTTTGCCTACTGCGCATGCGCAGTGTCAAAGAAGTACCGAAATTGATGCCAAATCCTCATTCTTTGTTCGGCCCTTCTATCAGTAACATCTCACTGATATCTGTGCTTATAATCTCAGTTAAAATGATGCCAGACACAAAATCTTGATGGAAATGGTGGATCCAAGGATGAAATAAGAGGATGAGAGGAAGGAACAGTGGAAGCATGTGTTTAGGGCTGTAACTTATAATTTTTATGTAAAATTTTTTCATGTTCCCTAATTTCGGGGCATGGGCCTAATGTTTTCATTCTTGCTATGAAATCTCCACTGTTTGTTAAGTGTTTCCTCTCTCCCTTTCCTTGAAACCCCCCTTGCTAATATCCCATGCTTTTGTCATAATTTAAAAAAAATTTTTATGGAAATTTCTTGGGAGTTTTAGCTTAGTTACAGAATGTTTATTCTGTTATCCCCATGGTTACGTCCTCACCCTTGGGGTGTTAGGCATTTTGGTCATGCATCTACCGTTTTGGTCATGCATCTACCATTTGATGTATTGCAGCTTCTTCTGTGGAAGATTCTGTTTTACATCGGATAGTGTTTTAAATTGGTTACTGATTTCGGGCCATGTTCAGTGCCTGGAGTCTTGTTTCCGGGTTTTTATTGACTTTTGTTTACATGGACAACGGTTACTTTCTGTTAGTGATTCCTTGTCTTCTGTAAGGTTTATTATATAATCAGATACATTAATATTATCCGTAAGTGTAACATTAAATTTTAGAAATGTTTTAAAATTTTTGTCCACACTTAGGCTTTTTGGGGATCCATTTGGATTTTGGGCTCATCGTTCCCTTTGTGAACTTGGGCTCATGTCAAAATTTTTTCCAAAATTTTCTTTTGAATTATTTTTTGAAATTTTGTTATGGATTGTATTATTATTATGTATCTTTGTATTTTCGAGGGTTAGTGCGAGTACTACGGCTGTATAATATTTTTTAATTATGAAAGAATATTGTTCAAATTGTAATTCGAGGAAGTCTTCCTCTGATTCTCATGTTCATTGTATTTGTTGTAGTCACTGTACTCGCACTAATTCTTGTTCAGTTTGTGCCAGTTGGGATGACAAACGTTGGAGACGTGGGTCACGGTATATTGTTAGTGGTGAGAGGTCGATGCAGGTCCTCTCACCACAGGGTCAGTCTTGATTTTCAGTCTCTTTTTCAGAGGAACAAGAACAGGGTGATGTTTCCATGATGTCTTCCAGAAGTGTGCTGCCGTTGTCGCAAATCAGTGAAGAGCTAGCGGCAAAAGTGGTCAAGGAAATCAGACAAGTGCCGAGATCCTTAGTAGGATTGACGACCTTGTCGTCAGCTAGCTTGGCTGGTGGATCTATCACTCGTGACGTGGACGATGTGACGCCGGGCATGTCAGGTACGGTCCAGGAGAGGAGAAAGGGTGTTGCGAGCACTATAATCTCAGATTACGCACACCCTGCGATGACAGATCGGAGGATGGAACAGAGGAAGCCAGTCAGTCCAGTAGCTAGCTCGTTCAGGTCTACCTGACCGCGAACGAGAGAGGCCCTTCTCTCTTACAACAACATCTGGGGCCAGATGTTGTTATGCATAACGTTTGTCAGTCAGAGCATATGTCCACTCCTCCTGCTCTGGATGCTCCGTCGCATAGACAGCGGGGTCGGCTAGTCTATTGGCTTCCTATTCCACACGTCAGCACATGACTGCACCTTGGCTTCGTGACCTCAGATATCCAGCATGCTTCACCGACAAAGGACTCCATGTCGTCTAGGTCATCCATCCGGTAGCCAAGGACACGAGGCCTCACCAGTTGGGACGTACGCATAAAATGATTATGCAGGATGTACTGTCCCAGGAGCTTCCAGCGGCTAAACAACATAAGACCGCAGCTCCACAGGCCTCTGTGACGGGCTTGCTATCACAGATAGTGCAACTCATTGCAGCGTCCGAGCAACCTTTGGAAACGGTTTCAGATCAGGAACTGTCAGAGGAAGCTGGGTCCGTACGTTTCGCTGTAGGGTCAGACAGGGACGACTGAGATTCGCATCTGGTCCAGTCAGATGGTGAAAGGGAATCTGCGGTGCTGGATTTTTCCCTTCTGGAACAACATAAGGTGGCGGTAGATTTTATCCATCAACAGCTTCCAGAGGTTGTTACATCGAACCAGAGAGCTGCAATACCAAATAAGAGACTGATAACATCACTGGATACAGACTTTTTTGGCCGGGCTAAGGATGATGCTCCTCAGTTTCCAGTCCAGTCCAGCAATGTCTCACGGACATTTGAATTGCTGAATGACACTATTTTTAGGCTAGCCTCTAAGACATGCAGAACCAGTTTATCGCAACATGCTCTACATCTGCCATTCATCAACAGTAGGAATAAATTTGAAATGGCAGGAAAGGGCGTTCCAAGAGTTCCTCTGCGTTTAGACGACCAGGCTGAAGACTTGGAATTGTCTTAGCCGGCGTCTATATCAATTCACTCCAGTACGTTGGAGACGGCAATCTCGTCTAACAGAGCCAGTTTAGACACTTTATCATATGCAGATCACCTTACCAGAGTGTTAGTGCAACGTCTCGATGGTAAAGAATTCCAGGATGTTCAAACTTCCTTGAGAGTTCTTTCTAGGGCAATCGTATTCTCCACATATAACTCCGCCCTTTCAGTGGCAAATTTGGAGTTAGTCAGACGTGATGCTGCCCTGGCTTCATCCACTAGGGTGGAGTCTAAGGTGAAAAACTCTCTTCGAGTCGCTCCGGTTTCACAATTTCTCTTTGATGGTAAGCTTTCATTAATCTATGATCAGATTACCAAGAAAGCTTCAGATTCTCTGCTCTTTATGTCTGCTTCTAAGTCAGGAGCTTCTGGAGCGAGTACATCCAAGGGAAGCTCCTATAGAGGATATATAAAATCCTCTAGCTCTTACTCCAGAGACCGTCAGAGTAGTGACTCAGGTAGGGGATGTAATGCTGGCCAAGACAACCGGTCAGATGCCCCTAGGTCGACTGGTCGAGGTGCTGGACGGGGAGGATGTAGTTTCTCCTCCCGCAAGCCTCGCAGGTCCAGGAGGTGAAGGTCAGAACCTCTATTGCGCTCCAGTGGGCGGAAGGCTGTCGAGATTTTTAACCAATTGGTTGTCAATTACAGACGACCAATGGGTACAGGAGGTTATTTCGGAAGGTCTAAAACTGTGCTTCAGGAAAAAACCTCCGTTAACACAAAGTCCACGATGGACTCAGCTTCCGTCCAACCTTCAGAAGAGAGATTCGCTTCTATCAGAGGTGCAATCTCTCCTGGAGAAGAATGCAATAGAGGTCGTAGCAAACCAGGAATCTCCCGATTTTTACAGTCACCTGTTCCTGGTACTAAAACAGGACAGCTCGTTCCGTCCAGTTAAAGATCTAAGCTGGATAAACAAGCTGATCGTGGCTCCGAAGTTTTATATGGAGACCATTTGATCGGTGAGAGCGAGCATTCGAGTGAACGATTATGCTGCGAGCATAGATCTCAAGTATGCGTACTTTCACGTCATGGTACATCCGACGTTCAGAAAGTACCTTCGCTTCGCTGCCCTAGGAGTTGTTTATCAGTTCCGAGCAATGTGCTTTGGACTGAATCTAGCGCCCTCGGCTTTCACTCGAATAATGAACTTGGTAATGACTCATTTCCGAGCTCATTTGTTTGCGGTAACGTCGGCCTACTTGGACGACATTCTTCAAAGATAGGACGACAGATTAACTCTTCAGAATGATGTTCAGAGTCTGCTTCAATTGCTCCAATGTCTCAGTTTCTTAGTAAACGAAAAGAAGTCGGATCAAGTTCCGTCATTCATTCACTTGGGAATGAGATTCGAGACGCACAACAATCGGGTTTGTCTTCCGTTCCCAGAGCGAAATTAGTCAGTTGTAATGTACGCTTTTGTCTACACTCAGATGTAGAAACAGCAAGAGAATTCATGCAACTGATATGTTTGTGCGGAGCCGCCGCGGACCGTATTCGGATGGGGTGCTTACGCACCCGTCCACACGAAATATTTTTACTCAGAATTGGAGTGTGAAGATTCATTCGCTCGAAACGAACATCTTGTCGAACCAAGTAAAACAAGAGATTCAGACTTGGGCAAATATTCAGTGGTTGACTCAGGGAGTTCCACTGCAACTGCCGGATCCGGTTTTTACGATTATGATAGATGCGAGTCAAACAGGTTGGGGCGCGACGTTGAGCCCAACAGATTCGAGGTGTCAGGGTCTTTGGGATTCGCAGTCCAACCAGTGAACAAGCACATAAACATCAAAGAGATGATGTCAATTTGGCTTGCACTACGTCATTGGATGAACATAATTCAGAATTCACATGTTCAAATACTGTCCGACAATTCGACAGTAGGAGCGCACATTCGGAACCAGGAAAGCACTCATTCCATTCCGTTATTCAACTTAACGGAAAGAATTCTTCTGTTTGTCCTAGAGCATCATGTTCTTCTGTCGGTCCATCATATTCCGGGTCGTCTGGACGTTCTAGCGGACTCTCTCTCTCGGAAAGGTTGCATGTTGCCGTAAGAATGGACTCTCAACAAGCGAGTATTCAATCAGATCTGCTACCAATGGGATCGTCCAATGATATACTTGTTTGCGACACATCTCAACAATCAGTTGCAGACGTATGCGTCCCCATGCCCAGATCCTCGAGCATTCACAGTAGATGCTCTCTCGACCTCTTGGGATGGAATGATAGGATATGCATATCCCCCAGCTCCGTTGTTTCAACAGATATTGGTAAAATTCAAGCAATCTCACTGCAAGATTCTGTTGGTAGCATCTCTGTCACCCCAGAGACCATGGATAAATCTACTCAGGTGTCTGTTATGGGACATTCCTCAGAAGCTTCCTCCATGGGAGGACCTTCTTTCGCAGGGGAAATTAAAATTTTTTAGTAAATTTTGTTTCTTAACATACCTACCACAATTGTTTACAATTGGCTGTAACATAAGTGCAAGCCCTACTTCGGAACTAACTCAAGCTTTTAGAATCTTTTCCAAACGAGTTGGAAAAGTACTAGAGTGCAAAAGCACGAAAAAGATCGAAAAAAGGGTCGAGCGAGACCAGCGCTCGAAATTACAGGTACTCTCTCTGCACACCTCTTGCGTTTACCGAGCGCATGCGCAACAACCGTGACGTCAATTCCGTATTTCCGCCAACGAGAAGTTTGTGATTTAGCGGGGAGGCATCGATATCAAAGATATCCCCAAGGAGGGTGGGCCTCCGGTAAACAATTGTGGTAGGTATGTTAAGAAACAAAATTTACTAAAAAATTTTAATTTCTTTTCAACCTACTCACAATTGTTTACAATTGGCTGAATAAACAATAGGAGGAGGTGAATCACATAACCAATACCAACAAGAGTAGCAGAACGAAAGCAAGGATGGCAGAGAACAAAAACTAAAACCTGTAATGAAGAAAGAGAGAAGGCACCTGAAAAGAACAAGGCTGAGAGAAGCGCAACCTCGACAAAAACAATTTAACGAGGGTGCACAACAGCCTGAGCAGCAACGAGAGGGCCTAAAGAATAAAGGTCCTCAGATTGCTGCTGAAGGTGGCGGAGATAAAAGGAGGAGAAGGTAGAAGCATTCCTCCAGTAAGCCGCATTCATAACATCACGGAGCGAAACAGAATTGGAGAACGCCCAGGATGTAGAAATGGCACGAACCTCGTGAGCATTAAGCCGGTTCGAAACAAGATCCGATGCAGACAAGCGAGAATAAGCCAGCTTGATTGCAAGACAGATCCACCTGGAAATAGAATGGGAAGAGACAGACTGCCGCTTAGGAATGAGAGACAGAAAGAATCTCTTCCGATCCCTCCTAATGAACTGAGTGCGAGTAATGTAAGTCTTGACCGCACGAACAGGACAAAGAAGAGGCCTCCGTCCATCTACAGCAGGGAGAGCCCGAATGCAGATGGGAGGAGGTACCGAATCGGGGAGTTGATTCTTAGCCAGAAAAGAGCAATCAGTAGTGAATGTGACACTGTTAGCCTCATTTCGGAAGAAGGCAGAATCAACAGATAGCGCATGAAGCTCACTGACTCGACGAGCAGAAGCAAACGCTAGAAGAAAAGCCGTCTTATAGGTTAGAAAACGCATGTCGGTCTCAGATAAAGGCTCGAAAGGCGCCCCCTCCAAACAGTGCAACACCCATGCCAAGTTCCACTTGGGTGTAAGACGCAAAACTCGAGGCCTCTTCAAAGAAAGGTGCCGAATAAGTTTGGAGAGGAAAAGATTACGACCGATACACCGCTTTCCCATATAAGAGAAAGTATCAGACAGCATAGACCGATAGCCCTTAATCGTAATAGGCTGGAGGCCCTTGGAGTCAAAAAGAAAAACCAGAAAATCCGCAATTTGAGCGATAGACGGATCACGGTAATTCACATTGTGATCTGAACACCAGCGGCAGAAAACCTTCCACTTGGCGGCATAAGTCATTCCAGTGGAAGGTCGCCGCGATGCAGAAATGCACTCCACTGATCGTCTCGAAAAACCTCTACGTCGGAGACTGGACCTGATAAAAGACAGGCGTGAAGGGACAGGCTCGCCAGGTTGTTGTGATACTTCCTGGGACGACCCTGTGAAAGAAGATCGTGACGTAGAGGTAGACGAATCGGTCGATCGGCCAATAGAGGCCGCAGCAGATTGATCCACACCCTCTGTGGAGACAGGGGTGTGATCAGAATGATCCTGCAACTGCAAGCACGAATCTTCGCTAAAACTTGAGGAAGAATCGGTGCAGGAGGAAAGGCATAGCCGACCCAGCCTGTCCAGTCCAGAGACAGAGCGTCTACTGCAAATGCCAGAGGATCTGGACAAGGGGAGACAAAAGTCTCTACCTGATGATTCCAGCGAGTAGCGAAAAGGTCGACCTGAGGACGACCCCACTGCTCGCAAATCGCCTGAAACACCGACCGATGTAGCATCCATTCGGTTGGAAGGACACTGTCGCGTCGGGACAGGGAGTCTGCTAGGACGTTGAGACGCCCGGGAATGTGTCGAATGGACACCCGAGCGTTCACATCCCGCGCCAACAGAAGAAGATCCCGAGACAGCCGATACATAGGAATCGAATGAGTGCCTCCCTGATTCCGTATGTAGGCCACTACTGTCGAATTGTCCGAAAGAAGTAGGACAACATGGTCCGACAGATGAGGGATCCAAAGCCGAAAACTCAACAGAAGAGCAAGGAGCTCCTTCTGGTTGATATGAAGGCCCACCTGCTCGCTGTCCCACTCTCCGTGAGTAGACAGACCGAGAGGGTCCAACGTCGCACCCCAGCCCCGATCGCTGGCATCCGCAGTAAGGATGCGATCGGCCAAAGGAAGATCCAACGGAACACCCTGTGTCAGCCAGGGAATATCTGCCCAAGGGCGGAGGTGACAAAGCAGAGACCGAGGAATAGTGAGTTCCAGGTCCAGCGGATCTACATTCGGACGCCAATGATCCAACAGGTAGTGTTGGAGAGGTCGGACAAACAAGCGACCGAGCGGAATGAGATCGGTCACCGAACCGCAAAGGCCCAGCATCCGAAGGAAAGTCCTGGCCGAGACCGAGGAAGATTGAAGCAGGTCCCGAGTCAAGGCGGAAAGAATCGTCGCCCGAGCCTGGGGAACCGACACTACATTGTGAAGAGTGTCGAAATCCATCCCCAAATGACGGAATTGCTGAGAAGGAAGAAGATCCGACTTCTCGCGATTGACTCTGAAACCCAGCGACGCTAGCAGGCAAAGAAACTGCCGGACATCGAACTCCAGAACAGCAGCATCGTGGTGCCGTTGGAGGATGTCGTCTAGGTAGGCGGACGAAGTCACCGCCGACTGAGTGCGATGGAAAGCAAGCACATGTGACATCAGTCGGGTGAAGGCCCAAGGAGCCAGGTTCAAACCGAACGGGAGAGCTCTGAATTGAAAAACTCGATCCCGAAACGAGAACCGAAGGTATTTCCGTGACGCCAGATGAATGGGTACATGGAAGTAGGCATCCTTCAGGTCGATACTGGCCGCAAAATCGCCCTGATGAACTGAACGTCGAACCGACCGGAAAGTCTCCATACTGAAACGAGGAGCAATTATGTACTCGTTCAGGGTACTCAGATCGATGACAGGACGAAATTGGCCATTTTTCTTCGGCACCAAGAAAAGTCTCGAGTAAAACCCCGGTGAAAGGGTGTTCCTGACCACCTCGATCGCCCCTTTGGTGAGGAGATTGTCGATCTCCTGCACCAGAAGGTCCCGACGCAGAGAATCTGAAGGGACCTGAGTCGGAAGGGGCACCCGAGATAAACTGGGGTGCCGATGGAAGGACAGTCGCAGACCGGAATGAATGACGTCGAGGACCCAAGAGTCCGACGTTATCTCTGTCCAACGGTCGTAAAACAGCGACAGCCTTCCTCCGACTGGAGGCGAATCGAGGTGAGAACCTTCACTTGCGGCCTCGACGAGGCCCCCGAGAGGAGAAACCACCTCGGGAAGTGACAGAGTCCTGAGACTTTCCAGCCTGAGGCTGCCAGCGGGCCTGGCCACGTCGGCGCTTCTTATGAGCAGAAGGAGCAGACGGAGCCGAAGGCGTAGCCGACGTCGCCGACGAGGCAGACGCAGCAGCACGCTTGGCGGGCCTGGAACGACCCCCACCCGCAGCAGCAGGTGGGTCAAGCTGTCTCAGCAAAAGCTGGTCCTTCAAATGACGAAGAACTTCGCCACGAACAGCTTCCACGGAACCATGGAACAACTGAGGTTCTACCAAAGAGGCAGACCTCAGAACAGCACATTGCCAGAAGGAAGGGATGGTAAAGAATCCAAAACCGCATCCCGGCGTGCCAGCTCCAAATTGGCCGTGTTACAGGCGTGAGCGTGAGTCAAGTTCATAAGAGCCTGTGACAAAACGCGAAAAGGCGCCTGAGCGTCATCAAACTCCCCTGGTGGAAAATATTCAGCCAGAGCAGCGACGACATGGTCCGCGAGAGATAACATACCCAGCATCTCTCGGGACAGGCCCACCATAGACTCAACTACCGACATCGGGAGAACTGCCGACTTAGGCTTAGTCAACCCGAGGGAAGAAGAATCCTCATCCACAGTAGTCATCCCTTGGAAGACTGGTGGAGAGACGGAATCGTAAACACGAAACCGCGATGGAGGCAGAAAGGCATCAGCTCTAGAAAAGAAGGAACCCTTGAGGGCCTTAGAACGCATTTTGGCGTCTAAGCCCTGGAAGGACTCAACCACCTGAGCCGATTGCAGAGGACGCAAAGCCCCGGAGCTAGAAGGCTCAACAGGGTTACGGCGCTCCACAGTGGACCGCGGCCGGACGGTCACAGAAGGCTGGTCGGAAGGTAGAACGTCCGGCAATAAGCCAAAGACAAAATCCAAAGCCTGCCCCAAGACTGACGAGGGGGGACCATCACCTTCAAGATACTCGTCATCCTCCGTAGCAGAGGAGACGTAGCCCAACTCGGGCTGACCAGCAGAAACCTCCTGTGAATACTGTGCAGTATCCAAGGGGCCAGGCGAGACATCTCGGCGACCGACCAAAGGAGGTTGTGCCTCAGGAGGCACAGGGAGGCCAACTTGAGGGTTGCCAGAAAGCAACCGGGTGAGTGCCAAAACGGCCTGGCGCAGGTCACCCTGAGAATCCGTCGCAGCAGAATCGCCCGACGGAGTGTCCTCCCAATGGACCCTTCTGGTAGAAGAACCCAAATCCTCAGAAGAGACCGACGGCGAACGTCGATCGGCAGACAGAATAGGAGCACGGTGAGAAGACACCGGAGGATAGTCCCGATTGTGACGCCCAGGAGCCATCACTGGCCTCTGCGAAACAGAAGGCCCTGCCTGCAAATCCTCGAAAGGGACCGACGGCGCACGTCGATCGGTAGCTGGACCTAGGACACGGTGAGAAGACACCGGAGGATTGTCCCAAGAATGACAGGAACCTGTCATTGACCTCTGCGCAGCAGACGGCCCCAACTGCCTATCCTCTGAGACCGACGGCAAGCATCGATCGACACCCAGACTCGGAACACAGTGAGGAATCACCGGAGGAAGGTTCCGAGAGTGACAGCTAACCGGGGCTGTCACTGACCGCTGCCGAACAGCAGGCCCTGGATGCCAACGTCCCAACACCATCCCGCTAGCCGGCACACTAGCAGGCGAAGGTGGAACAATAAACGATTCACTCGAGGGACGAGGAATCGCTGCCGAAGCGACCGTACGGCTCAACCAACTAGGAGCAAACCTAGCCAGATGAGACGGAGCAGACAGCAAACCCGCACAGCCTCGCCGCGAGGCTGGGGGAGGCTGAGAACACACAGACACACCAGCAGATACAGCCTCGGTCCCCCGAGACTGTAGACCATCCCCAGAGGAGATGGAAGAGCCACCATCAGACAGAATAGGATCTGGAGTAGCAACCCCCTCAACAACGGTCGACGGTGTAGGAGGCAGATCGGAGAGGGTTACCGAGCTGACCTCGGAAAAGCTCTCAACGAAAACAGACGCCTCAATAGTGACATCCGAAGACAAAGAGACCGCGGTCTCCTCATCAGGTATCACAGAACAAACACCGTCAACAGTTGCAGAGGAGCTCGCCACAGAAGTCAGATCCGAATCCTGTGTGACAGAGTCAACACGTGCACCAGCAGAAATGTCTGCAACGGCACGGCTACCCTTACCCCGAGAACGAGGGGTTCTAGCTCTGGAAAGAACCACCTTGTTAACAGAAGCCCAAAATTTAGAGGACCAAACCCCACAGATACCACATGATTGGGCCTGAGTGCAATTGTTGCAAGTGACACATGTGGTATGGGAATCGTCCACATGTTTCACCTGCAAACAAGAGGTACAAGGAATAGTCTTAGGCATGATATAAATACAACAATCAAGCTTCCCGCCGACGGAAAACAGAACGAAGGTCGTGTTCACACGTGGGGGAAAGGCAAGATAAAGTGTGAAAAGAACAGCAATAATAATACAAATTAACATTAAATGAGAGTAATAATTTGGTAGCTTGAAAAAGGATACAATCCAGTAGCACACTAAAGACGATTAATAAGTTGTTCACGAAGAATTAATATCATAAACAGCACAAGTCACAAAAATTTCCGACCATGAACAATGGCGGAAAATAAAGGAATTGACGTCACGGTTGTTGCGCATGTGCTCGGTAAATGCAAGAGGTGTGCAGAGAGAGTACCTGTAATTTCGAGCGCTGGTCTCGCTCGACCCTTTTTTCGATCTTTTTCGTGCTTTTGCACTCTAGTACTTTTCCAACTCGTTTGGAAAAGATTCTAAAAGCTTGAGTTAGTTCCGAAGTAGGGCTTGCACTTATGTTACAGCCAATTGTAAACAATTGTGAGTAGGTTGAAAGAAATCGCACACACTACATCACAACCCGCAAGGACTCAACCTTCACCTATTTCCGTTGTGCGGTCCTTCTTGCACGGCAAGCAATTTACAGGATGAGCAGTGGACGCAATTTCTAACTGTAGGAGGACCTCCTTTTCGCTAAATTATGCAGCAAAGTGGAAGGTTTTCTCTCGTTGGTGTAGGGATCATTCAATAGATATCTATGATCCCTCCATTCTAGACATTGCTAATTTTTTGGTCTACTTGTTTGACGAGATGGAACTGCAGCCAGTAACTATTAAGGGTTATAGATCTATGCTATCGGATACTTATGCTCATCATGATAGCTTACAAATTGGATTTAATGTCTCTTTATCAAAGTTAGTTAAGAACTTTTCGATAAATAGACCTAGAACTCTTAGGTTAATTCCTAAGTGGAATTTAGCTTGGGTTCTTCTGAAGCTCAAAGAAGTGCCATTTGAACCCCTTGACACGGTAGACTTCAAATACTTATCTTATAAGAGAGCTTTTCTCTTAGCCTTCGCTTCCGCTAGAAGGGTTAGTGAGCTTCATGCTCTATCTGTTGATGATTCTCACTATCGCAGTGTTGGTAATACTATTACTTTAACTACCAATGTGGGATTTTTGGCTAAGAATCAGGCTCCTAATAAGTACCCTGAGCCGATTATTATTAGGGCTCTTCCATCCTCAGATGGCCATGGGCCGTTGCTGTGTCCAGTTAGGGCTATGCGTATTTACAAACGCAGATCTGAGTTTATCAGAAAGGGACGAAAACGTTTCTTTCTGTATCAGCTTCCTAATAGAAGGGACATCACGGTCCATTCTATTTCTAGGTGGATTCAGTTGACTATTCGTACTGCTTATGAAAGATTATCTTCAACTCAGCAGTCTGTGCTTAAGACTTCAGCGCACGAAGTTAGAGTGCTGTCTACATCTTGGGCTTATGCTAATAGTATTGCTATTACGGATCTGATGAAGGCTCCATACTGGTCTCAACCTTCTACGTTCACCAATTTTTACCTTAGAATTATTGAGTCTATTTCTGGTGACCTTAGATGTTTAGGTCCATTATCTGTTGCTCAGAATGTCGTCCACTAAACAGTTGCAACTATAGTTATGTAGGCTTTCTGTTCCAGCAGTGACTCGGTCCTGCTGCCCTCTTTGTTCTGGGGTGATTGATCCAGAGCAAGGGGAAGGGGAGGGGGGGGGGGGTGGTGTTCCCTTATATCACCGGCTTTATAGTGAAAAGCAAGGGAATACCTCCTCTGGAGTCAGTAATTCCGAGTCGGTGCTGGGATGGTTTTAAAGTGTAAAGCTAATGTCTATCTCATTTATGTAATATTTTTAAAGTGCAGCTCGGTGTGAAGCATTTGTATATGTCACATGTCATACAAGCGTTAATATACAATCCTCGGACACTTTTAAATGAGTATAAAGAGTCTCATTCTCTGGACTATCTTTATTTATTGGCTTTCCTTTAAGAAATTAGTATAATGGGTTATACTGGATGTTAATAGAGATCATTGATGTTATTGTGCTCAATTACGGATTGGTAATGTGTCTTTCTTATTTTGTATAAACAAGAAAGATATACGCAAATCCTGTTTCTCCTTTTCTCCTTGAGTGGATAATTCTGTATATGTAATTGAGCCTATTGGATGTTCCTTTATGTCCTAGGCCCTCCAGCCTTTTTTCTATTCAGCTACGTCTGGGTCATTGGTACAGTATAAAAATCTTAAAAAATTTATAGTAATTTATATATTTTTTATGCTTACCAATAACCCAGACGGGGATGGCCCTCCCATGAGTTGGGAACTCATACCTCCTCGCTGATCATATAACATTTACCAGGCACTGGTTGTAAGAATGAGGATTTGGCGCCAATTTCAGTACTTCCTTGACACTATGCATGTGAAGTAGGCAAAAGTAAGGAGGACCATATAGGACATTGGATTTTCTGATTTGGATGCAAATTTTGGGGATGGGGGGGGGGGGGGGGCAAAATTTGTGTTTAGCTCTGAATAATTTTGAGTTAGCAACAGCTAAGTCTGGGTCATTGGTAAAAAAATGTGAAAAAATTTATAGTAATTTATATATTTTTTATACTTATCAATGACCAAGACGGGGATGGCCCTCCCATGAGTTGGGAACTCATACCTTCCCGCTAATCATATAACATTTACCAGGCACTGGTTGTAAGAATGATTTGGCGTCAATTTCAGTACTTCCTTGACACTACGCATGCGCAGTAGGCAAAAGTAAGGAGGACCATATAGGACATTGGATTTTTTTATTTGGATGCAAATTTTGAGGACGGGGGGAGGGGGGGGGGGGGGCAAAATTTGTGTTTGGCCCTGAATAATTTAGAGTTAGCAACAGCTAAGTCTGGTCTGGGTCATTGGTAATATAAAAAAATATATAAATTACTTTAAATTTTTTCACTTTCATGAATATTCGGAAACACAAGGCCACAAATGATTGTTAAGGGAGCTTACAGTGCAGGAGCGAAAAAGCAGTTGTCCAATTTAATTTTGCTCAACCCGGGGATGAGCATAAAGCTTGCTCGTCCAATTTGCTCATCTCTGAAAACACTGCATGCATACTGTAGATGCTTCCAACAGTAACTCAATTAACCCTTTATGTTAAATGAATAGAGACAACACTTGCACAAGAAATCTTTGAATATGCAAATTTTTCATTTTTAACCAAAAATCAAAGCCCATCACTCCCTCATTTGAACAAGCTCATTACAATAAAGGATCATAAACTGATAGTGCCTGAGATGCTCATAGACACCCAACCCCCCCCCCCCCCCCCCCCCCCCCCACACCTCCCCAGATTAGGAAATTTTGAAGGTTATGATTTTCTGAAAGCTTATTCAAAATGCTACAATTTGCACCAATGTTTGTCATTAGGGGTTGGGGCATTACTGAGTAATACGCATGTAAATACCATGACTGTGGCTAAACAAATTTAACTACTACAGTGTTAAATTTGTACTTGGTTCGTATATGAATTATGGGTGTTTTGACCATCACAACACAACATGGTGCCACTGGGTCATGTGATATATTACATGAGATCCACCAGATGAGATCCATAAGATGGGGGTTGTCCAGGTACATGATTTACTTTTATTTTTCCTATAATAGGCACATTCCTATTAAATATTTCATTTTGACCCCCATCTTATGGATCTCATGAGGCAGATCTCATGTGACGTCATAATCATGTGACCCAGTGGCACCATGCAGCATGATGTTGGGTTGTCATGTTAGTCCCATTAGCAGCCATGTTGTGACATAATTACCATAGTGATATGTGGTCTCTGTGCGTATGTGCTGTGCGAGTTGTGGGGGTTACACATGTTTCTGTCATTCATTTTGCATATTGGAGGCCGCCACCTTGGTTTCTATTGTAACATTTGGTTGTTATGTGGCCCAAAACCCTCTTAGTAGCAAAGAGGTATACTTGGAGGGTGTGTTCGGTTGAATAGGAGTAAATTTAATTACCCAAACAGACCCAACAATCCCACCAAATCACCAAAATCAATCCAAATAACTTTATTTGGTCCGGATGAATCAGATTCTCTTGAGAATCCTCCTTTTTCCAATAATAGGCATGTTCTTTTGTATAAGAGTCTAATTACCCAAAATCCTTGGTTAGAATTATCACAAACAACCCGACAAGTTGTACAAGTTCGGATTCCTTGAGAATCCTCATTTTAATAGGCGCGCATAATTCTGTTGGACCATCAAGGCTTCCAATATCACCTAGAGGCTTATAAAACTAGTATGTAGTGGTATATGGTGCATTCCTTTGTATAGGAGTCCATCTAATGACCCAGAATTACAACAAACCTGACAATTGTTTTACTAGTTCAGATTCCTTTGGTATCCCCTGCTTCTGCATATCCTAGTCTATTCCAGAGCTTATTATTCTGACTCCCCCGATCTCCCAATAAAGTATTCCGACTTTCCTAGATGTGTTTGTGTGTTAGTGTACAATGTGTACACATTATATGTAGCACATAGGCACATGCTGGATGTGCCGACATGTGTTTGTGTGCTAGTGCATAATGTGCGCACATCACATGCAGCACATAGACACATACAGGTATTTGAGGATACTTATGACATGGTGATGTACTATCAGAGGATACCTGTTGAGGATACTTTTTGAAGAATACCTTTCAAAGGATATTTATGTAAAGATAGTTATAGTTCCTAACCCTATTCAGCGCCTGGCTTCTAAACAACCCCATACCCTTCATAGCTTCAAAACTACCACAGCTGACTTGTCCATAATCACCACCATCTGTCCTATGATCAGTTTGCATTGTATTAACATTTAGTATGGTTTTCTACCAGCCTTTTCACCTTGTAATATTGTTGCCTTGTATCGTTACTACTGACTACCACTATTCTGTCCTGCACTAGAAGTAGGCGATATCTTCACCCTTAACACCAGGTCTTCGCCCAATTTCTTTCTCTGGGCGAAGTTGAAGTCGCCTTACAGTTTTGAAAAGTCGCTGAGAAAAGTTATTTCTGGCGATTCCGTTGCTAACTTCGCTTGGAAAAAATTTTTAAAAAAATAAGTGTAATGAAAGCAAATAATTGGGAAGGTTAAAGAATTACTAAATATATTGATTTTACTTCCCATAAAACTCCAAAATAATACCAACCACAGCACAATTTCGTCATAACAATTCAAGTTTTCACTAGAGTGAAATTAGATGACAAGACGAAAATTGCTCAAGTTCTTTTTTAATGTTTCATTTCAAAAGTGATTTCCACCATCAAACTTCGCAATGCAGGGTATTTATTTAAAAACAACATTTTTGGTAATGATAAAAATGTTTATTTTTTAGTTTGCACTTGTGAGTTTGAAGCATGTGATTTTTAAAAATTATTGTTGGGTGTGTTCCATTTGTGGCGGTCACAATAAGGGTCCTACTAAATTACCAAAAAAGTAGTAGGTTACAGAAATAAATGGTGTAAAAAGCAAACTGACAAATTCAATTATCTTCCTTGATAGCAGAACATTTGCCTGGAAGAAATGATTCTCTAAACTAATTGAAAGGATATTTGGCAAAAATAATTCACTAAACTGAATTTAACCCCCACTAATACCTTTAAATTGAATTGAACCCTTACCTAAACAGCTTTTTGTGAAATAATAGTTGGTTAGCAAAAACAATTTGCTAAACTGAATGTAACCCTTTACCTAACACAGCTTTTTGAGAAAAATTTGGTTGGCAAATATAATTTGCTAAATTGAATTTAACCCTTTACCTAACACAGTTTTTTGAGAATAATATTTGGTTGACAAAAAAATAATTTCTTAAACGGAATTTAACCCTTTACCTAAAGCAGCTTTTTGAGAAATAACATTTGGTTGGCAAAAGTAAATTTGATAAACTGAATTTAACCCTTTACCCAACACAGGTTCTTGAGAATATTTGGTTGTCAAAAGTAATTTGATAAAATGAATTTAACCCTTTACTTGACATAGTTTTTTGAGAAATAATATGTTTTGCTCACTTCTCCCTATTTTCACCTCACTTCTCCTTAAAACCTTGGGAGGGAGAAGTGACTTCTTCCTAAATTTAGCCTCTAGGCTGGTCTCTGAGCTAGGGTACCTTACATATAAGAAATTGTATGCTGATCGTACCAAGATGTGCTTATGTGTTAATACACATTGTGTTAGAATGTGTACACATTGGATGCAGCACCTTGGCACACACTGGATGTGACATTATGCGCTTGGGTGCTTATGCACAATGTGTGCACAAAACATGCTGCACATAGGCACATACGATGGAAAGTGAATTCTAGAAGTATAGTTGGATACCAGAAAGGGATTCCACAAAATGTGAATCTGTTGGTTGATGGAATGTGCTTGTGTGGTAGTGAACAATGTATACACATCACAAGCTGAATGTGCCAATATGTGCAAATGCACAATTTGCGCACAGCAAATGCAACACGAGTGACGAAAAAAGGATGCAGTATAGTGTGGGGTAGGTCGTGTTTGTGTGTGTTTGTGAGGTGTTGTGCAGTGGTTGAGGTTTGAGAAGGTAGGAATTGAGCCCTAAAAATATAGTGACCCATAGCCCTGATGGTATGGTCAATTTTAACTAATTCAATTCATCAGCTTCCTTATAAAACCTTGTACACAATTTTTAAAAAAAACGTACATAGGGTTTTACAATCAGGCCAACAAAATGCTTGTAAATTATAAAAGCTGCAGTCACCAGCTGGAAAATGTGATTTAAAACATTTCTTGAATACTGAACTTTCAAAAACATAATTTTTGAAAATTTGCACATTGGTGTGGGGTGGGGTGAGGTAGCGTTGGGTGGGGTGGGATGCAGCCTGAAAGGAGTGAGTTGTAGAGCTGGCTTGTCTATATATTGATTCATAGCCAAGACATTATGGTCAATTATGTGTGGTAAAGTCTTTCAAATTTTCGGCCTGTTTATGATACCTCAAAGGCGATTTAATAAAATTTTGTACACATGCTTTTATAAGCTCATCCACCAAATGCCTGTAGCTTCTAAACGCCCCAGTCACCAGATGGCAAACATGTCTTAAAATGTTTCTTAATTAGTGGACTTTCAGAAAAACATAGTCTGGAAAATTCCCTAATGGGGTGGAGGGGGTGGGCGGTGGTGGGTGGGGGTGGGGGTGGGAGTGTGACCATATACTGGCTCATAGTCTTTGATGTTTAGGTGCAAAATGTTTTAATATAATAAAATATGAATAGCATTAATTGTGAATAACTCTGGATGTAAATGTGGCAGGTTCATGGGTGTTTTACAGTGATTACACACTAATAAAATAAATTGAAACTAGAGGTACTGTGAGCAAGCTCACAAAGTGATCCCCCCCCCCCCCCCACACCTGAAATATATAAGTTAGATTATCTCCCCTTGGAACTGTCAGAACGGAATTATATTGCTTCATGCACATCTTCATATGGAGTTCTTCCATTGTGTAAAGTTTCATGAAAATTCTTCAAACGGTTTAGGAGGAGTTGCGCTTATAAGGATGGACAGACGGACGGACGGATGGACGGACACTCCAACATTTTGGGTTTATGGGCTACCAAAAAAACATTTTGTATGTCCAAAACCTTATTTTACCCAGAACCCCACCCCCTCCACCCTAGAACTTATATTTAACCCTACCCCTCCACCCAAAAACCACACCCTAACCCTAACCCTACCCCACCCTGACCCTAAACCCTAAAAGCCCACCCCAGACCTTAACCCCCACCCACCACAGGACCTAACCCCCCAACCTTAAGCCCTACTCTGGGGCTACCCCTAACCCCCACCCCACCCCAGCCCTGACCCAACCCAACCCCACCCTAGCCAAACCAACAGGATTAGGAGCTATTTTTCGGTTTAGGGGCTACTAAAACTAAAACCCCACCCCTGACCCCAACCGTAATCCCCCAGGGACCTAACCCTCCCCAACCTTAAGCCCTACTCTGGGGCTACCCCTAACCCCACCCTAACTCTAACACTACCTTAATTTGGAGGTAGCCCCTAATAATATCCCCTAAACCCAACCCGAAATGTTGGTCCGGACGGACAGACGGATGGATGGACAGGGTGATTCCTATATACCCCCCCCCCCCCCCCCCCCCCCAAACTTTGTTTACGGGGGATATAATTATGTTTGTATAGAGGGAAAGATTTCAAGATCAGGCTTTATGTCTCTATATAACTGATATACTGAAGCAATAAAGCTTCTGGTGGAATTTTAATTCTTTGAATTTAGATGAAAATGGTCTGAAAGATCATTTTCACAAAAATTTGAAGAAATAACAAATATGTTATTGGATAAGAAAAAAACTTAAATAAAAAAACTGAAAAGTCACCCCGGTTGGTTAAAAGGGCAAACACCATAAAAAAACAAAGCATATTATGTGTTATCCCCTCTAATTTGAGAACATTCCTTTAATTTGGGGACACTGGTTTCTGGTGTGAATTTGGCAGAAATTAAACACCTGCTTTCACTGACTGATTGTCTTGTCAATTTGTAATCTTGTCTACCTTACAATTCATTTGGAACAGATATTAGGAGCATTGTTTGCAATCTGAGTTGGATAAGCGTCACACAGCTTTGTTTCAAAATCATTGTCTTACATAAATGGAAATAGTTCAGTATGTGTCCCAATAAAAAACTATGCTGAAAGCACATTTACCATCATCATTCTGTTCAATGAAGAATTCTTGACTTGGAGACAAACCCAAATGCTTAATAAATTCTTCAACCAAGTCTGGCATGTTATTTGGCTTGACCATAACGACATCTCCAGGTTTATATCTGCAAGCAAAAGTATTGCACTGATGAGTTAACTAATTTTCAGCACAACCAGAAGCAAGCGGAGTATTGCTGAATGAATCTACTAATAATAATCCTCTATCTCACTTTTGAAAGATTTTCAGGTCCTTGGCATAACTACAGAACTTTCACAGGATTCATGAAAAACCCTGCAAGACAACCCTAAACAGGACAATAGGTGCTCTATTTGAGCAAACTTATAACTGACCAATACAATGATATTATATACCAACAAAAAAGAAACACTTGAAGAACTGTCAGTGTGATAATTATTGCTTTTCAATTAACTCCCTGCACACTGGGGGGTGGGGGGGGGGATGGGGTGGAGGGCAGGTTGGATGGGGAAAACTATGTGAACATAGGTGGACATTTTTATTTTGCAGATTTTTTTACCCACTCACCCTTTCCTGCATATTTTTTCCATAACATTTTTGGGACCAACCCCATTCTTAAACATTTTAATATACAAAACTTCGGCACTCAAATACCAACTTGAAATGCATAATGCAAACATGCAAAATTGGTATGCATTTACCATGATACACATAATTAAGGAATACCCAGGGAGATTTTCTTGTTTACATCATAATTTATGTCTCGCTAAAGCCTTATTGACAAAATTTCTGCACAATTTATTCTGGCAAAAACAAGCAAATTAGCCCTATATAATGTGACAGGTACATGTAGTGAATGCAAAAACACTGTTCGTTCTAAAATTGTGCTGACTGATATGCTCCCTTCCTAGTATTTGTGCAGTGGCATATCTGGAAAATGTAGAAGAAGTCACCTTGTCATTCCTCAAGTCACCTTGGCTTACATTGGGGCGAAATTCAAGTCGCCTTCCAGAACTTCCATGGGATGTTTTAAGCATTTTCTTAAGGTTTATTTTTGTTAAAAATGCTTCCGCATTCATTAAGTAAACACGACTGCAGTTAAAATCAGTTACAGTTCTAAAAAAAAGCCTAAACTAGCCTAATTTTATGTTTGTGAAAAGAGTTGCCATGGCATAGTCGTTCACACAATTTGCCTCAACTAGTAGCAACCAGCACAAAGTGGCTATTTAAAAACAAAGTGCCAGCAAAAACAACAAATCACTCAAGACAAGCATTTTGTCAATTAGAATTTATTAAAATTAACCACCGTTTCAAAACAAACAAAAATGTGTAAGAGACAGGTCATACATAAAAAGTCGAAATTCCTTTCGGTTACAGTACACTCTTTTCCATTGAAAAATTTGTTCCATTGAAATTCGCACTGCAATTTGCAATGGAAGTTTTTCTTTTAAAACTTATGTTTCAAGGGGGTTAAATGTAATAAGGCTACGATATAAATCACACACATGAGGATGGATAAAACTGGTAGGCCTTCATGGCACCAATGGCATGTGTCAATGTAAGATGGTCGGCAGAAATTGTCATTTTCTGCACAGTGACAGTGTACTGGTATTATTACCCAGTGAAGAAGGAAAGGCAGACAACAGTAATATTTTGTCATTTACCTTAGAAATAAATTAACTCAACTTGTTAATAACGCTTAATTAACGAAGGATATCAAAAACCTTTTTTTAACTACGCTTTTCAATTCAATTAGGGCATTCAGAAGCCATGAATGACCCAGCTTGTTACATATGAACTTTAAATTTATTTTAAATACTTAAAATATTTTTTTTTAAAGAATATACCTTCTCTTCTAGAGAAGAACACTCTCACAATGGGTAATCTTAAATTCCAAATCCACTGCTTTGAGGCAAAAACAAAATCAACTGCATGGTAACCATAGTCATCACTGGTAGGGAAAGAGTTAGGACATTCAGAAACCATAAAAGACAGTTTTACTGTAGGGGTGGGGGTGAATTTTAACCTACATTCTTGTTATATTCCGTCTGACCTAGTTTTGTGCGTGTATGTATTTTGTATAACTTTCATTTATTTTTTTCTCCACAAAACGTCATGTCAGCTATTGTTGTGTCCTCTATGTACATTTATTTTGTCACAATGTCATATACGTTTTGTTTTTTTCTGACTTCTCCCTCATGTCCACTGACTTCTCCCTCCTGGCCCCTGACTTCTCCCTAATGTCTCTGGAGGGAGAAGTCGCTTCTCCCTAAAATTAGCTGCCAGGCTGAGCCCTGGGTGTGGCAGGTTGGGAGTGCACCATATATGATACCCAGCATCATCAGAACCGGTTTCGGTTTCTACTTGTTTTTTTTTTCAAAAAAAGTTTGACTCCAGTTTCGGTTTTGTCTTTTTTAGAGCAAAATATTTAAGTATTGAACACTATAAACACTTGGGTTTTTCCCAAATATTTGTTTTAATAAAAGTTCAAAGTGCAAGAACCTTCCCTTCACTCTAAAATTATGAGATTATATATAATGTAGCACATGTACGGTGAACCATTAATCCAGAAGACAATGAAGATTGTTCACAGAGCCCTGGATATACAGTTGAATGACACTGGCAGCCCCTTCCCCCGACCAAGACAAGAGGAAAATTATAAATTTACAGTAATTTGTCTATTTTTATAGTTACCAATGGCCCAGACTTAGCTGGTGCTAACTCCAAAATATAGAGTGCCAAACAAAAATTTTGCCCCCCCCCCCCCCCCCCCAATCACCAAAATTTGCATGCAAAACCAAAAATTAGAAGTTCTACCTGGTCCTCCATACATTTACTCTCTGTGCATGCGCAGATGCTAGGAAGTGACCGGAATTGGCACCAACATCATTCTTTGTAAAAGAGAGTATTACATAATAATTCAGTGGGGAGGTATGAGTGCACACTCATGGGAGGGCCATCCCCGTCTGGGCCATTGGTAAGTATAAAAATATACAAATTACAGTAAATTTATAATATTTTTACACTGTAAACCAATGGCCCAGACTTAGCTGAGTCGTAAAAAGGTGGAGGGCCTAGGACTTCCGAAATAGTTCCAATCCTGCAATCCATGATGGAAGAAAATTAGAATAATTAGGAATTGCATGTATGTCTCTCTATACAGTAATAGAGGAGACATATTCTAAATAAGGAGCCCAATTTAAGTAATTCCTTATTGTAAGCATGAAGACAATGCTACTTAGGATGTAACAAGTTCCTAATTTTTAAGGCTAGTCCAGACTAAGCCCCAAAAATTAGGATGGCGTATCTGAGAATGAGTGAAAATCCCCCACAAACATATGCCATACAATAACACTTCTGCTGTATGCAGGATATAATTACAGATAAAACAGCTTCCTTCATAGTTACATACCCTTTAAGCCAGAGATGAGGTAAAAATCCCCCCCCCCCCCCCCCCCACTTTCTTTTGAAGGAATCTTCAAAAGAAAGAGGGGAGAGCTCTGCGGTACCAAAAAAACAATATACATAATCGTCGAAGAGGCACTCAGGTATTAATAATTCATGATTAATAAATAGTGCTTAATGCCACTTTAGAAGTAAAGGGTATAGCAACGATCCTGGTAATTAATATTGCCCGCTATGTAACATACACCGTAGACGGCGTACACAGATGCGTCAAAAAATGGCGATATAAATATAACATACACATGTCCAATCGAGCCACAATCAACGATCCCTGAAGAGAAAACACACTTTCTAGGTAATCCACAGGCGGCCTGTGTACAATAAATTCCAGTAATAACACTCTCCAACGTGTACTATCCGATATCTACGATCGTAAACACGTGAGAATATGCAAATTGAGTACTGACATAATAGAAACCCGGATCTAGAAAAGGAAGTAGGTATGATTAACAGGCTCTGACACGGACTGCCCCCGAAATATATTATAATTTCAAGGTCCACAAAATACAATAAAGCGTTAGCCTAATAATATGAAAGTGTCACTGACACTGTAGCTCAACTTGTTTAAGAGGTGTACATGTATAGTATGTGACACAGCAATGACAAACATCTTGGTAACGACCTGATAACAAAGGTACATGTAAAGTATTCCAACGGTCTGTACATAAATGCTGACCGTAGCCTGTAACAAATATACAGGTAAAGTATTGTAAAGGTGGGGTGACAGTTAGATGCTAAACTAGAAAAGAAATCTTTGAGTCCCAGAGTGGGTCTGACTGAACCCCAAAATATTTGTTCTCATAGCACAGTGATAACAAAGGCACCCCAAAACACTCGTTCCTGTCACATTAATATACATACATGTATTGCATACTGTAGAAACTCAGTTACCCTGGTGATAACAAAGGTACCCCAAGAAGTTTCGTGAAGATCGGTTCATAAATACAGACTCTAGCCCGAGCTGTATTGACATGTGCACTTACAGTGTATAAGTAGCACTGAATAAATCAAAGTTCATCTAATTTGCATAATTTCTGCAGGAGAAAAAAACCTGTATTAAATGTGATGTATTCCATGTCACAAAACATTCCTACAAAAATTTATTCAAATCAGAACTTTCATACAGAAATTCTGTACAAAAAACTGTTTGCACTAAATTTGGTACAAAATGGATGCCGGCAGCCATCTTGAATTTTGGACCGCACCCAAAAACACTCGTTCTCGTCCCACGGTGATAACAAAGGTACCCAAGAAGTTTTGTTAAGATCGGCTCATAAATACGGCCTCTAGTATGAGCCGTATAGAAGTTGTGTACAAACGAGAACTGATGACAATAGGTCAGCTTGACTTTGTCAAGTTGAGCTAATAAATGTGCCCTGTAGGGTGTGCCAAAGGGAAATCGAGGTCTGACTAAACTAAGATCTAAGAACGTTGACAGCGGCAACATTTTTCGACGGAAATTGAAGAAAATCGATAGCTCCCATCTAGAGGTCTCCCCAAACAAGCATACCAGGCATCAAAGCCATCCGATCATACATGTGCCCTGTAGGGAGTGCCAAAGGGAAATATTGAGGTCTGACTAAACTAAGTTCTAAGAACGTTGGTGTGGCAACATTTTTTTACGCAAATGGAAGAAAATTGATAGCTCCCATCTAGAGGTCACCACAAACAAGCATGCCAGGTTTTAAAGCAATCCGATCATAAATGTGCCCTGTAGGGTGTGCCAAAGGGAAATATATTGAGGTCTTCTGACTAAACTAAGTTCTAAGAACGTTGGCCGCGGCAACATTTTTTGACGGAAATGGAAGAAAATTGATAACTCCCATCTAGAGGTCACCCCAAACAAGCAGGCCAGGTTTTAAAGCAATCCGATCATAAATGTGCCCTGTAGGGTGTGCCAAAGGGAAATATATTGAGGTCTTCTGACTAAACTAAGTTCTAAGAACGTTGGCCGCGGCAACATTTTTTGATGGAAATGGAAAAAAATCAATAGCTCCCATCTAGAGGTCACCCCAAACAAGCATACCAGGTTTCAAAGCAATCCAATCATAAATGTGCCGTGTAGGGTGTGCCAAAGGGAAATATTGAGGTCTGACTAAACCAAGTTCTAAGAACGTTGGCCGTGGCAACATTTTTTGACAGAAATTGAAGAAAATCGATAGCTCCCATCTAGAGGTCACCTCAAATAAGCATACCAGGTTTCAAGGTAATCCAATCATAAATGTGTCCTGTAGGGTGTGCCAAAGGGAAATATTGTGGTCTGACTAAACTAAGTTCTAAGAACGTTGGCCGTGGCAACATTTTTTGACGTAAATTGAAAAAAATCGATAGCTCCCATCTAGAGGTCACCCTAAACAAGCATACCCGGTTTCAAAGCAATCCCATCATAAATGTGCCCTGTAGGGTGTGCCAAAGGGAAATATTGTGGTCTGACTAAACTAAGTTCTAAGAACGTTGGCCGCGGCAACATTTTTTGACGGAAATGGAAAAAAATCGATAGCTCCCATCTAGAGGTCACCCCAAACAAGCATACCAGGTTTCAAAGCAATCCCATCATAAATGTGCCCTGTAGGGTGTGCCAAAGGGAAATATTGAGGTCTGACTAAACCAAGTTCTAAGAACGTTGGCCGTGGCATTTTTGGACAGAAATTGAAGAAAATCGCTGGCTCCCATCTAGAGGTCACCTCAAATAAGCATACCAGGTTTCAAGGTAATCCAATCATACATGTGCCCTGTAGGGTGTGCCAAAGGGAAATATTGTGGTCTGACTAAACTAAGTTCTAAGAACGTTGGCCGTGGCAACATTTTTTGACGTAAATTGAAGAAAATCGATAGCTCCCATCTAGAGGTCACCCTAAACAAGAATACCCGGTTTCAAAGCAATCCCATCATAAATGTGCCCTGTAGGGTGTGCCAAAGGGAAATATTGTGGTCTGACTAAACTAAGTTCTAAGAACGTTGGCCGCGGCAACATTTTTTGAAGGAAATGGAAAAAAATCGATAGCTCCCATCTAGAGGTCACCCCAAACAAGCATACCAGGTTTCAAAGTAATCCAATCGTAAATGTGCCCTGTAGGGTGTGCCAAAGGGAAATATTGTGGTCTGACTAAACTAAGTTCTAAGAACGTTGGCCGTGGCAACATTTTTTGATGTAAATTGAAGAAAATTGATAGCTCCCATTTGGAGGTCACCCCTAACAAGCATACCAAGTTTCAAAGTGATCTGATCATAAATGCGACCTGTGAGGTGTGCCAAAGGTAATTGTGGATGTACGTACTAATGTACGTACGTACATATGCCGACGTACGAGAAGTGATGGCAATAGCTCAGCTTGACTTTGTCAAGTTGAGCTATTTAATGCGCGAGAGAATTTATATTTAGCATGTAATCATCTGAATACCAGTTAACTGGTTATGCAGTCTGCAAAGTACTCAAAGAGTAGCAATTTAATTGTGATGATTTTTAAATAAGTGCTCGAATATAACAAATCAACAAATAATCATAGGAAACTAATCCAACTAAAAAGCGGATGTGTCCATGAGGTCGCCATAGAACATGACCCAAATGCATAGTATGTATGTATTAAATTATAAGAGGCTTGCGGAAAGAAAACTACGTCTTGGCCAGTAATTGCCTCTAAACACACATGTATTGTGTGTGTGTGTGTGTGTGTGTGTGTGTGTGTGTGTGGGGGGGGGGGGGGGGGGGGGAATTCGAAGTCATATCGAAATCTCCTCACCCGAATTATTTAATTGTTCCTGTGCCAGTTATCAAATAATATAGGAACCGCAATGGTTCCCTCACGTCTAACCTACTCCTTTATGTCAATATGGGCGGAGAAGGACGTGAAGAATAGAACTTCCCCTGAAAGAAGGCCCTATCATGAGTAAGTGTCAACATACAGGACACTTTGAGAATAGTGATCCAGGGGTTCTGTGACAACAGAGGTGCTACTAGTAGGATACACAACGAGATTGTTTAATCTTAAACGTAATCTATTGAATCAAATGAATTGGAGGATATGCGTATACTATCATTCATCCCCATGAATTCTGCAGAGCGTCTATTGCATGCGCTCAATGGTCTGGGCAAGGCGACACAAATGACGGTAACTAAATGTTCCGGTGTGTCGCAAACTGAACTATCATGGGGCGATCCCACTGGTAGCAAAACTGTCCAAATACTTGCTTGTTGAGCGTCCAATGCAAATGAAACAAGCGACCTTTCCGCGGAGCGAGTCTGCTAGTACGTTCAGACGACCCGGTATATGACGGATAGAGAGATGAAGATGATGATACATGACGAAATAGAACAATCTTCTCTGTTAATTATCATAACGGAAATGAATGGGTGCCGCCCTGGTTCCTGATGTACACTACCACTATCGAGTTGTCCAACAATATCTGAACATGCGTGATAGCAAATAATGTGAATCCATTGATGTAGCGCTAACAATATTGACATCATTCTTTGATGTTTATGTGTTTCTCCAGGAACCGAGGGTCCCAAGACGCCTGCATTTCGAGTCTGTCGGATTCAGGGTCGTGCCCCAAACTATTGACTCACATCCGTCATAATCGTGAAAGCCAGATCTGGAAGTTGCAGCGGAACTCCTTGAGTTAACCACTGAATATCTGCCCCAATATGGACCTTTTGTTTACTAGATCCGTTAAAACAATAATGGTCTTGAGAAAATGCGTCTTCACACTCCAGTTCTGGTTAAAGAATATCTGGAGGGGATGTGGGCGTATACGACCCATCGGAATAAGATGCGTAGACGCTCCGCACAACCCCATCAGTAGCATAAAATTTCTCGCTGATAATGCATCTGAGAGTAGAAAAAAGGCGAGCATAACAACTGACTAATTTCGCTCTGGATAACGGCAGACAAACCAGATTGTTGTGAGACATTACCGAGTTCATTATTCGAGTGAAAGCCCAGGGCGATAGATTCAGACCGAAGCACATCACTCGGAACTGAAATACTATCCCTTGGATGACGAACCGTAGATACTTTCTGAATGCTGGATATACCAGGACATGAAAGAATGGATCCTTAGACCAACTAAATGATTACCATAAATAAACTTTTTGAGCTATGATAAACTTGTTATCCAGCTCCAGTCTATTATCGGTCGGAACAAGCTCTCTGGCTTCGGTACGAGTAACAAGTGACTGTAGAATCCTAGAGAATCTTGATTCTCGATGACCTCTATTACTTTCATTGTCAAGAGAACCTTTACCTCCGATAGGAGAGACTCTTATGCAAGGATTTGACGGAAGCATTGTCCATCACAGACATTAAATTAGTGGTGGTTTCTCTCGGAAAGATAGCCGTAGGCCGTCCGAGACCACACATCTCACCTACTGGTCTTCCGTAATAGTTATCCAGTTTGGTGTGAATCTTGATAACCATCCGTCAACTGCTAAGCAATAGAGGTCCTAACCCTCACCTGTAGTACCTGCGAGGCCTACAGGAGAAACTACATCTCCTTTGCCAAGAGCCTCGAGCCAACGGTTTAGGGGCATCTGACCGGTAGTCTTGATCAGACCTAAGCCCCCTATCCAAGTCACTGTATGACGATCCCTAGAGTAATTATAGGAGGGTTACCTATACCTTAGCGAGGAGTCCTTTTTAGACGACTTTCTGTCTAGGACATCCACCCTTACTCTTTTCTGCTATTGCGGGTCGATTAGATGCGGACTTAAGGAGCAGAGTATTGATGCTTTCTTTGTAGCTTGGTCATAAACAAATGAAAGCTTATCGTCAAAAACTTAGTGTCCGTAAACCGGAGCGACCCATATAGAGTTTTTCACCTTGTCATTTATTAAAGATGACGAGGCAAGGGCTCCATCATGTTTGATTAACTCCAAATAAACAACTGTTAAGACAGAGTTATACATGATAAATATAAAAGCCCTGGAAAGGACTCTAAATGAGGTACGAACGTCCTCAAATTCCTTTCCTTGAGACATTGCGTAACAGTTCTTAAAGGTGATCTGCTTAAGACAATGAGTCTAAATTCGCTCTGAATGAAGAAATTGCTGTCTCAATTGTGTCCAAGTGAATAGTGAATGACAAAGGTAAGGCTATAACTAGGTCCTTAGCCTGCTCATTCAAATGCAGAGGAACTCTCTTTTCATCTTCCCCGACTGTTATAATCGGAAATATTATGGAAGATAATGACAAGAAACTGCTTTACTTCTTCCCACTGGAAAGTTGAATATGACGTCGTCTAAAAGGCCTAAGGCCTGCGACACCTGTCTAGACTTTACTGGAAAAGAATTGACTTCCTCTTTTTCTGGATGAAGTCAGCGTCCAACAATGCTAGTGGTTTCTTGCAAGTAGTCGCAGCATTCTGATTCGCTGGAACAAATTCATTGTAGTGTTGATGGATTAAATCCATCGCAACCATGTGTTGTTCAGAAAGGGAAGGGTAATCCCCATCCGTATCCCTTTCATCATTTGTCTGAATCAGTTGAAATTCACTGTCAGCGGCATCTGAACTTGCAGATGACTGGACCGACCCAGCACCATCCGACAGCTCAGGTTCTGAGACTGCCGTCGGCTGCTTCTGCACTTGCTGGAATGCTGCGATGCTGCGATGACCTGCACAATCTGCGACAGCAAATCCGTTAAGGGGCCTGAGGAGCAGCGGTCTTCTATACTATCGCCGCTGACTGCTCCCGGGACAGTGTGTCCCGATATATGAGGCCTCGTCTTCTAGCTACTGAATAGTGCTACTTTCGAGCGGTCATAGCATTCCGATTCTCAGGAACAAACTCAGGGAAGTATTAATGCATTAGATCCATCGCCACCCTGTGTTGTTCCGAAAGGGAAGGGTAATTCTCCTCCAAATACCTTTCACCATCCGACTAAATCTGATTATACTCACGGTCATCGGCATCTGAACGTGCAGATGACTGGGCCAACCCAGCACCATCCGACAGCTCAGGTTCTGAGACTGCCATCGGCTGCTTCTGCACTTGCTGGGATGCTGGGATGAGCTGCGCAATCTGCGACAGCAAGTCTGTTACGGAAGCCTGAGGAGCAGCGGTCTTCTTTTTGCTTGGTCATCGGCTGCTCCTGGGACGTGTGTCGGAGATGGCTCTTTTCTGAGGACGTCCCGATGAATGAGGCCTTGTCTCCTTGGCTACAGTATACTGTGACTTCTTTGACGAAGAGTGGACCTTTTTGGCGATGCAGGCTGGATATTAGAAGTCACGTAGCCAAGGTGCGGTCGTGTGTGCTTGGCCCCAGATGTTGTTATGAAAGAGAGGAGGCTCTCTCGCTCCTTCAGACCTCGCCAAGCTTCCCGCTGAACTTGCCGGCTTCTTCGCAAGGTGAGCCTGTTATTATTTTATAGTGCTCGCTCTACCCTTTCTACTCTCCTCGACCACAACGGACACACCTGGTGTCACGGTACCCATGAACGGTGTAACCGCTTCACCAGTCAAGCTAGCTGGCGACAGGGAGCTAAAATGATGCTGTGGTTTATTGCCCTGTCTAATATTCATGAGCACTTTAGCCGCTAGCTCTGATTGACTAAATGCGACGACGGAAGCACACTCTCTGACAGCGTCATGTAAACATCATCATGTTCTTGTTCCTCTGTAAATAGCACCTAAAAAACTAGAGCGACTTTTTGGCGAGAGGACTAGCAGTAGCCTCTCACCACGAGAGGACCAGCAGTGGCCTCTCGCTAACAATGTACCGTGACACCCGTCTCCAACATTTGTCATCCCATGAGACACATGTCGAGCAAGAATTAGTGGGAGTACATTGACTACAAGCAAGGCAAACAACATGTAAATCAGAGGAAAGGCTTCCTCGCCTTGCTTATTGAGCAATATGCTTTCATAATGAGCAAAATAAGTCGATCGTACTCCCACCAACTCCACATTAAATATTATAAAAAGATACATAACAAATAACATTCAAAATATAAATCAAAAAATAATTTATACAAAAAAAATGTTCAAAAAATTTTGACAAGAGCCCAAGTTCCCAAAGGATACGATGTGCCCAAATGTATCCCAGTAGAGCCCAAGTGTGGACAAAAATTATTTTTCTATCCAAAAAATTAACTGCTACACTACCAGAATATTTAATGTATCTTACAACAGTCCTACCATATAATAAATAGGAAACTACATATATAACAAGAGCGCTCGTATCGCTGAAGCAATACAATGTCCCCTACCGGACTAATGAGCATTAATAATTATACAAATGTTATAACCTGGATGTGATTAGCATGAATTCCGTTGAAGCATTTCAAAAAAAAGTCCAGAAAACAGATATTTCGGTGCTTTTCCATATTTCCAAGGGCCATAACTCACACAAGAATAATGCAATCAGCATGAAACTCAAACTTGATCTGTAAGTCATCGTTCTATAGTAGGTTACCAAGAATGAAATCATTCGGTTGAAGCATTTCCAAAAAAAGTCCGGAAAACTAAAGTATGACTGACAGACTGACTGACAGACTGACGGATGGACAGAGTACAAATGAAACTTGATCTGTAAGCCATCGTTCTATAGTAGGTTACCAAAAATGAAATCATTCCATTGAAGCGTTTCCAAAAAAAGTCTGGAAAACTAAAGTATAACCGACAGACTGACTGACAGACTGACGGATGGATGGACAGAGTGTAAATGAAACTTGATCTGTAAGTCATCGTTCTATAGTAGGTTACCAAAAATGAAATCATTCCGTTGAAGCATTTCCAAAAAAAGTCCGGAAAACTAAAGTACGACCGACAGACTGACTGACAGACTGACGGATGGAGGGACAGAGTGTAAATGAAACGTGATCTGTAAGTCATCGTTCTATAGTAGGTTACCAAAAATGAAATCACTCCGTTGAAGCGTTTCCAGAAAAAGTCTGGAAAACTGATATTTTGGCGCTTTTCCATATTTCCAAGGGCAATAACTCACACAAGAATAAGGCAATCAGCATGAAACTCAAACTTGATCTGTAAGTCATCCTTCTATAGTAGGTTACCAAAAATGAAATCATTCCGTTGAAGCGTTTCCAAAAAAAGTCCGGAAAACTGAAATTTTGGCGCTTTTCCATATTTCCAAGGGCCATAACTCACACAAGAATAATGCAATCAGCACGAAACTCAAACTTGATCTGTAAGTCATCGTTCTATAGTAGTTTACCAAAAATGAAATCATTCCGTTGAAGCGTTTCCAAAAACACTCCGAAAAACTGATATTTTGGTGTTTTTCCATATTTCCAAGGGCCGTAACTCACACAAGAATAATGCAATCAGCATGAAACTCAAACTTGATCTGTAAGTCATCGTTCTATAGTAGTTTCCCAAAAATGAAATCATTCCGTTAAAGCGTTTCCAAAACAACTCCGGAAAACTGATATTTTGGTGCTTTTCCATATTTCCAGGGCCATAACTCACACAAGAATAATGCAATCGACATGAAACTCAAACTTGATCTGTAAGTCATCGTTCTATAGAAGTTTACCAAAAATGAAATCATTCCGTTGAAGCGTTTCCAAAGAAAACTCCAGAAAACTGATATTTTGGTGCTTTTTTTCCCATATTTCCAAGGGCCGTAACTCACACAAGAATAATGCAATCAGCATGAAACTCAAACCTGATCTGTAAGTCATCGTTCTATAGTAGGTTACCAAAAATGAAATCATTCTGTTGAAGCGTTTCAAAAAAAACTCCGGAAAACTAAAGTGTGATTGACAGACTGCCAGACTGACAAACGGACAAATGGACAGACAGACAGACTGACAGACTGACAGATGGACAGAGTGCAAACCTATAGTCCCCTCCGGCGATGCCGGTAGGGGACTAAATAGAGCATTGTCAATGTAAACAACTTCAGAATGAAAACCGGAAACAAGACCCCAGGCAACACAGCCCGAAGTCAGTAACAGATTTTTGAACTATTCGATGTAAAGCAAGATGTTCATCAGAAGAAAAAACAATACATCGGATGTATGATGCATGAGCAAAACGCCTAAACACCCCAAGGATGAGGACGTAACAATGGGGATATATAGAATAAACATTCTGTGTAACACGTTAAACTCTCAAGAAATTTTATAAAAAAAATTTCAATAAAACAAGCCAAAAAGCTTGGGAGTTTAACTGGGGAGGTGGGGGGGGTTGGGGTGGGGAGGGGGGGTGGGTTGGGTTGGGGGGGTTCAAGGAAGGGTAGGGAAGGAATACTTAACAAACAGTGGAAAAATCATTAGCAATAATGATGACGTCAGGCCCATGCCCCGAAATTGGGGAACATGAACTAAATTTTATAAATATTATAAAGTTACAGCCATGAACGTTTCAAACCACCGTTTCTTCTTTCCTTCATCCAGTTGTGTCCTTGGATCCACCAAATTAACCATTGATTTGTGTCGGGCATCATTATAAACTGAGATTTAAAAGCACAGAAGTCAGTTTCAAAAAATAATGATGTTTGTTCCAATTCCGGTCACTTCCTGGCATCTGCGCATGCATGGAGAGTAAATGTATGGAGGACCAGATAGGACTTCTAATTTTTGGGTTTTGCACGCAAATTTTGGGGATGGGGGGGGGGGGGGCAAATTTGTGTTTGGCCCTCGATATTTTGGAGTTAGCACCAGCTAAGTCTGGGCCATTGGTTTACAGTGTAAAAATATGCTGTGGTAACTTGGGTAAAAAAATGCTGAAGGTGTAATGTTGTGAAATGTCAGGCAAAAGAAAAAAAAATCCCATTGTCTGGGGTACCGACCCTAAACAATTATGCCGACCCTAAAAAGTTTACAAAGTAAAAGTCGCTCATTTAGGCCACTTTAACTCTAATTTTTATCGGACTTCAACTGTGAATTTGAAAATTATTTTGAGGTTAAAGCTTTCAAAAATACATGTAGAAATAAAAATATCGGACAGAATAAATGCGGAGCAAGTGGTAAGTTCCAGTTCAGCAAAGGAAACTGCATTTGATAAAGTGATCATTTTACAGATACAGTGTTTTACCGTTGGTGTTGAAGGTCATGAAAATTAATGAATATCATGTTGAGTTTCGTGTACTGATACTGAAAGCCCCGAATCTTGGCCTGCAGTCTTGAAAATGTTATTGGTGCAAGTATTGTGTACAACCGTTTTTTTAATTCCATTCAAACATATACATAGAAATTACTGACAGTGGCCAGCAGATACATGGATATAGCATTCAAGAGAAGTGTGTGGTCATTTTGGTAATTCAATGTTTGTTTTATTTTTTACCAAAACCAGTTGGAACTTTCAATCTCACACTGAATGGGGTGATTTCATTTATTTATCATTTGAAAGAAAGTTTATTTAATACATAAAAACAATTATATTATGGGACTAAAAAGTTAATATGAATTAGGTTAGACCTATAAGAGAATGCAGTCACAAAGGGCTCTATTGTATCGTAAAGTTGAAAGAAAAATATTCTTGCTACCGCCAGTAGTTTTATCAACTTTTGATACTGGCAGTAAACCTAAAGAGAAAATATTTGTGGTCAAAAGTTGGATTTTAAAATTTTCAAGTAACAAAATCAGTTTAACCCTTTGATACTTTTGTATGTCTTATGACGTACGAAATCAAACAGATCTTGGATACTTTGTGGTCATTTGTTTTGTTATTATTTTTCGATTTTTTTAAAAAGTTTTAACCTCAATTCCTATTTTCTCCCGAGTAGTGCACAGTGACAACCGCTGAGCCAGATGTTATCGCAGCTTAAAATACTAATATAATCCTGCTGTCAAGACGTCTTAACTGGTTGAGTGCTAGAAGCCACTATTAGGGCTTTCAAAAAATTAGGATATCGGAGCAAAAGTCAACATTTTCCTTGCTTATATCTTATATTCAATCGAACACAAATAATATTCTGTTTATATAAAGTTGTTTTATTACAAATTATTGGAGAGTGCATCTGGGCACTCTCCAATAATTTGTAATAAAACAAGTTTCGAATAACAACTTCAGACTATCAAAAATAATCTAGACTTCAACTAGATAATCACTGATGTGAAAAATATCTTGTTGCTTGTGCTTTCTGACGTTTGACGTCACCTTTTGAAAAACGTTGAAGAAACTGAATCCCCAGTGACGTTTGAACGTCAGGATAATTTAAGTCTCAAAGGGTTAATATGGAAATCTAGAACACCAGTGTTTAAGTTTAAAGAAATAATGTCATTTATTCAGAAAGATTGACGCTGCCAACATACAGTGCAATCTCTTGTTTTTGTTGCCATTTTTATTTTCAACTATCCCAGAATTCAATATCGAACGAAAAATTGGCAGCCCCCGACGGGCAAACCGGAAGACACAATTTTCAGTTTGTTAGATATACTGTTTCATTGGAAATTTACGAGTTTCTCTATGTGTTACCTATAGAGATCATTTCATGAGCCACGCTTCGCGCGGTTCTAACTGCATTCTCTATTAATTATGCCTACCGGGATCTGATTTTTTTCTGTGATTTCCACCCTTTTTATTTAACACATTACACAAAGTGACAGCATTCAAGATTGTGCAGTTAAAAAAACGTGCTTGTCCCGACTGAGTTATCTCACGCTCAGGTCAGTCGATGTTTTTAAATAACCAATACTGAGTCGTATTTTTGGTTAACCTCCCAACACTAATAGCTTAATATTTTAACAAATCTAGTTTCTTGGTGTGTACCTTGAAAATGAAACTCAATTATTATTTTTCCCAGAAACCTCTGATTTTAAATCAAATTTTAAGCTTTACCTAATTTTATCTCTGATATGCAATGATATGCACTTCGAACAGTCTAGTTTCTGTATATCATGGCATATGCAGGCATGTGTGAACACTGTGCCTGCTGTAGTCAAAAGTAACTTACTACTGCTTATACCATACCGGTACTGTAACCATGTATATGTTGCAAATATTGGTTGAGTAAATGGGAACTTGTTTTTGTTCTGGATCAAGAAGAGCAAACCTTGTGTTTTTGTTTGTTTTAGCATCTGCATAGCAGGGTAGCTATCAAAAAGAATTTTGTTTTTGTTAAATCAGACTTTTTTGTTTTTGTCTCAAATGCAACCACAGTAATATTTCCAATTTTTTCATTTTGAAAAATCAGTCCCACCTAGCTATTATGACTCATTAGACAGTATTATATATACTATGCTTCATTTTAAAGAATGTTCCATTAAAAAAAAAACTTGAATGTGAATGAATAAAAAACAAAGTGAGCGGGGGCTCACGATAAATACCCCCTTTTGCCTATCAGCCAACTGAAAGTGATGTATCTCCTCCCCAGTAAGATGTATATCAAATTTGCTTGCAATCAATTCACCCAAAGTCACGTTAAAGTTTGGACAATACAAAAAACATGTTTCCTAAGTCGAAAATGGACCATAACTCTGGTGAAAATATACGGACCATGTCCATTTTCAAACTTAAGCTGCATTACTTCCCAAGTAACCTGTATCCTAAATTTGGTTATGATCAATTCACCCAAACTCAAGTTAAAGTTTGGATGCCAAAGTGTTTTGGATGGATGGACGGATGGTCGGTCGACGATGTCTTGGCACATGGATGGGACATCTCAGATGGACGGACATCACTCATTACTATAGTCTCCCCCAATTTTTTTTTTTTTGGGAGACAATGAAGTTATAGCTTCCTACGCAAAAGAAAACTAAAGTTACTGCATGGAAACCAAAAATCTATTTATAGTAACAGTGACCTTGACCTTTGACCTACAGATCCCAAGAGCAATCCCAATCATCATCCCATTACAAGCAGCATACCTGTGAAGTATGAGTACTGTGCGACCAATGGTACAAACGTTATTGCCCAGAAATGAGTGTGATGGACAGACGAACAGATGGATGGATGGGCAGAGGGATGGACGAATGGAAGGATGAATGGATAAAATGATTACTATATACACCCCCCACCCCCCCCCCACCCTTTTAAAGGTTGGGGGGTATAATAAGTAGTGAATGGATATTTTAGTCGACTTTTGGAGAAAATTGTCAGACAATTTTTTTCCATTCTATATCGGACACCCACCCCCATCCTGAAGTCATTTTTTGGTGAAATTATCCAATATTTTTCATATTAAGGGGGTAACTTTTGTTAATGATGCCTTCTAAATGGGCTTTTATGGTCATCTGGTGACTTTTGTTCCATGTTGGGACACAAAAGATGCCATAAGAGTGAAAAAGGAAAAAAAATGCATTAACCATTTTCGCACAATTTTTTTGGCACTTTGGCACTTGACCACCCACCCACCTCCCACTATGTTCATGGAAATTTTTTTCCGCTGTGAAACAGACATGGCCAGATTAGCTGAAAAATATTTTTAAAATACTCAGCAGGTTAAGAGTTAAAATTCAACAGATATTTTTAATTATCATAGATGACAATCTAGAATACTTGATGTGGCATTTTTATGTAAAGCAGCATGCTATCCTAAAACTGATTCTCTATATCTCCTGTTCATGAGATATGGTGATTTTAACAGGTTAATGCTGTCTCTATAACTTACAGAGAGAGATAGAATCCAATGGTTTCAGCATGCCAAAGGCATGCAGGGACGGTGTGGGGCAAGCCCCTTTCGACCCCCAGCAATGACTGTATTTAAATGTTTTCTACATGTTTGGGCATGGCAAAGGAGGAAGGAGTTAAGGTACTCAGCGGTGTCTTGGTCTCCGGTGGTTCTTCTTTGGAGGTGGCCGTGATGGAGAGATTGGAGATGGCGGTGTAGTTGGCATAGGAGGACTAGGTGGCTGGCCTGGTTTGTATGGCCTAGTCCTTGCTGAAGTTGTTGGTGAAGTTGTTATTTTTGCCAAGATTGCTGCCATTCTTCCCTGAAATTGCAGGTCGTCCAGTAGCCATTCTTTGGTTGTTTCTGGGTTTTTTCCGTGCTGCATGTATTTGTTGAGTTTCCCTTGTAGATGTTGTCGTATCTCTTCTTCCTCAACCTCCAGGCCCAGGAACATCTACGGATTCCGTGTTGCTCACTGCTGCTCAAAATTTGAATAGATATCCCTTGTTTCTCCTTGTTATCATAATATCCGGTTCAGTCTTTACCAACTGCATAAATTTGAACTTTATATAACACCCAAATAACATTTCAAAAAATAACCGGGAACATCAAAAAATCTAATTAAGAGTCTACTCACAACATATGTTGTGCAGAAAGTGTTTAAATATGATGGTTCAGATAATTGTGAAAAAACTAGTCATATAACTTCAGCAGTTGTTTCTAGTCATACATTGTCTGAGAATACTTGACTAGAAGTAACTACAAGGTCATCATGATTCTCAATAATTTTTGATGTTCCACACCACTGTTACGTTTCCAAAATTTAAAGCTAATCACTCAACTATCACTGGTACATTAATATTTCTTTATTATTTTCCAAAGTGTGATTTACTGGGATTACCGGGTTTGATTATAAACGATAACTTCACAAGTGAATTATGCAACAACTGGGTCATGTATCCGTGCGTGCAAATGAAGACGCTTTGCCATGGATGTAATGGGGACTTCATTGTTTTTTTAACCCTTTACCTAACATGAAAATCAGACGACACTTGTAAAAAAAATTCTTGAATAACTGTTATTTTCATTTTTTTGTCTCAAAAACATAGGCAGACATGTTAACCTCCAAAAAATTTTTTCAGGGAGATTGAAGAAAATTTTCAGGGAGATGACATGATTTTCAGGGAGATTTTTTTTTGCGCGTAGAAACCATGTGTGGATCGATCAATTTTAAATATAAATTAATACCAAATACCCCCTCCCCCCCCCCCCCCCCCCACACACACAGATAACAGAAAACAGCCCAACAACAATACATCAAAGGAACATACGTCAACGTTCTACTAACTGGTGGTGAGTGACCCAGACCTGTTAACCTCTGGAGGTGACTGTCAGTGAGATTTTGATGAGCTCCCAGTGAGACTCGGATGCTTGTCAGTGAGATTTTTGCACGTGGGAAGCACATCAATAATTTCCATGTTACCCCCCCCCCCCCCCCCCTCACATATACATACATTAAACATTCCACCCTAATGTGTTTTATTTGAACAATTTGTCCTTTCAAAAGCCAAACCATAGAAATATAGAGAAAAACAGAAATCAGAAATATGGATGTGGTCATGTGCCAATATCTGAGCTTTTGTTCCAATGACATCCATATTTCAATGGTTTTATGTACAAAATGTTTGGAGATATTTTCGACCTTTTCAGCACTATATCAGTTATGGTGCTGTGTTGAAAGTTTTGGATCCATTTGGGTAATTATGGGTACTTGCGGCGACCTGCGGTAACCTGCGATGGTCTGCGGTGTTTAGGCACACCCCAGAGCCCGGTTGTTGTGGTAATTCGATCTTCCAAAGCCCAGCGCCCCACATAACCACACCGGTTACTCACTGGAAGTAGTTGGTCATTTACGAAGGGGATTTGGAATGGGGTGATCATTTTTCAGTGAAACGTGAAAATTATGCCACAGCCAGCCCAGGACGAAACATCTCGGGGATATTTTGTTGTCCATTTATCAATACGAATGAAAAAAACGTGCAAGTGCCGTAAATTACCAACTTTTTAGAGATTTTTTTCACCAAAAACATAATTTTTTTCACAGGCTGCTTTATAAAATTGCGAATCGGAAATTTTTCCCAATATATTGAAAATTACAGCAACTCATATGTTTGAGCCATTTGTCTCCAAAATTGGCTATAATTATCTGAAAGTGAAATCCAAAATGCACAATAAATTTGTGCGTATTTTTGCACATTTTTCGATTGGACAAGATTTTATACGTATGGAATTTATTTTTCGATTTGACTGCTACCTGTATACAAGCAAAGGTGTGCCTTTAATATATAATCAATTTCAGCAATTATCCTGCATCTCAAATTCATTTAATCTGCCTGTCAAAGGTGTTGCAATAATCACAACACGGCCATTGACAGAAATGAGAATTGGTCATCAGTTCTTACGTAAGTGGTGACATTTCACACAAACTTAATGACCTTGCCATTGAGAGTAGAGCACATGCTTTTGTATTTGTAAACAAAAGCTGGTGGATTCAGTTTTTGTCTGGTATGTCGACTTTCTGGAAGATTTTTGGTCCAAATTGACTCCTGGGCGGGAGGGGATAGCTAATTCCGGGAGAATCCCGGGCATTCCGGGAGAGTTAACATGTCTGACATAGGTTATGATGAGCTCGTTCCAATGAATGGTCATAACCTGTGTTTTAGAGACAAAAAATGAAAAAAATAATGAAAATTAATTGCCGATTTTTTAGAACAGTGTTGGCCGGTTTTGGCCGTTACATTAGGTAAAGGGTTAAATAATATAATTATTGTTAATAATGAAAAGTAATAAACAGAGTAATCGCTTGATTGGACTGGTTACGTGAAATAATTCATACGAGGCAAGGACTTCCAAAATTTAAAGCTAATCACTCCAACCGCCACTTGTATATTAATATTTCTTTACCTTATACCACTGTCTTTAATACAAAGACGAACAAGTCTTACATCTTGAAAATGGTCTGAAGCCGTGACTCTATCATTTGACAATAATCTGGTAGAAAAAGGGTTGGTGGAACCAAAGGGTCCTGCATTTCTGTTTTTGCTGCTCAATCTGCAATTGATGTCATCCTCTATTCTTCTATTTGAAAGGTCATTAGTATTGTCTGCCTTATCAACATACTTTATTCTATACTTTGGTTTCGGTCTGAAACAAGAAAAAGGATTATCATAGGGCTGCAGGTATATCAACAAGCAAATTCAGTGAATTCATGTCTCCCACTGGGCAGCAGTTTCAAGGGGAATTAATGCATCCAGTGGAATATAGTTGAGTTGCAAGTGGAAGTTATTTAGAAGAGTATAACTGTGAGAATCACTAAAAATTAAGACTGTATGATAGGACATATACATTAAACTGATGTGAAAAATGTTAACCAACCTGTAAAACTTGTGATTGGAAGTTAATGAAACCTTGGAAGTGATGTCCAGATAATATGGTGGTCTGTATATGGTACTGGGAGAGTCTGACTTTGTAGAGATGCAAAAGAAGTAATGATGAAGACATATTCTGGTCTCACAATGATAACAAAGATACACAAGAAGTTTCGTGAAGATCGGTTCATAAATACAGCTTTCAGTCTGAGGTGTGTTGATGCATGGGCAGACGGAGAGGCAGACGGACAGATTTTCAGCACAAAATTTCTCACATTCGAACTTGACCTAGGTATTGATAAAAGTAATCCATATATGAAATTTCACTGAAATCGGTTGACTCTAAGGAAAGTTAGAGTCTGGAAACTATCCGCCAATCAAATTTAAGCAACGTAATTAAATATGTGCGGAAAATGCCTATGTTAGAACTTGAACCCACAATTGATGAAAGTGATCTACTACCCAAATTTCATCGAAATCGACTGACTGTAAGGAAAGTTAGAGTCTGGAAACAAAAAACACGGAAGGTGTGCACTTTCTGTGTATTAGCAGTAGCACTGAATAAATCAAAGTTTCCCTCATTTGCATAATTTTTGCACGAGAACAAAACCTGTATTATATGTGATGTATTGCATGTTACTAAACATTCATACAAAAATTTATTCAAATCTGAACTTTCATATAGAAGTTCTGTACAAAAGACTGATTACACCCAATTGCGGAACAAAATGGCCGCTGGCAGCCATCATGAATTTTGGACCAAACCCCAAAACACATATTCTGGTCTCACAATCATAACAAAGATACCCAAGAAGTTTCGTGAAGATCGGTCCATAAATATGGCTTTTAGTCCGAGGTGCGTTGACGCACGGGGCAGACGGACAGGCAGACGAACTGATTTTCAGTACAAAATTTCCCACATTCGAACGTGACCTAGGTATTGATAAAAGTAATCTAGTTCATCAAAATCGGTTGATTTTAAGGAAAGTTAGAGTCTGGAAACCGTCAGCCAATCAAATTTCAGCAACCTAATTAAATATGCACGGAAAATGCCCATATTCGAACTTGGACCCACAATTGAGGATAGTGATCTTCTACCCAAATTTCATCGAAATCCGGTTACTGTAAGGAAAGTTAGAGTCTGGAAACGAAAAACCACGGAAGGACATCCCGAATTTAATATCTCCCGTTTTTTTCAAAAAGCGGGAGACAATAAAACGATACATACCAGTATGCAAACCAATATCAATTGAATACAGTTGTAAGTACAACTAGAGGCTCTAAAGAGCATGTAATCGCTCACCTGGAACTACATATAAAAATGTGATTTACCATAAGCTTTCCATGTTAACTATGAGCTGCAATTGTGGCCATGTTTGCAACATTACATCAACATTACATGAGGATCATTGGTAGAAGGTGTCCCAGTCCTCAAACGTGTGAAGTTTCAAATCATTTGACTTTGTAGTTTCAGAGGGGAAGATTTTTGTAAAATCCATCAATCAGAATCAGAGAATGTCAATGGTGGCCATATTTTCCAACCAACGGGAACAAAAAGAGGATCATTTGTAGAGGGCCTTCTATAGACCATTCCTGCAAAGTTTGGTTCACATCGACTCAGTAGTTCCATAGAAGAAGTTGAAAATGTGATTTCCCATAGGGTTTCTACAGTAACTATAAGGGCAATTGTGGCTATGTTTGCAATATGATCACCATCAAATGAGGATAGTTGGTAGAGGGTGTCCCAGTTATCAACCATGCAAAGTTTCAAAACATTTGGCCCCATGATTTCAGAGGAGAAGATTTTCAAAATCTACCAATCAGAATCATAAAATGCTTCTGACAGCCATGTTTTTCAATGCACGGTAACAAAGTGAGGTGCATTTGTAGAGGGCCTGCCATAGACTATCCCAGCCAGGTTTGGTTCACATCAGCTCAGTAGTTCCAGAGAAGAAGATGAAAATGTGATTTCCCATAGGGTTTCTATAGTAACTATAAGCTACAATTGCAGCCATGTTTGCAACCTGATCAACATTAAATGAGGATCATTGGTAGAGGGTGTCTCAGTCATCAACCATGCAAAGTTTCAAAACATTTGGCCCTGTGGTTTCAGAGGAGAAGAATTTCAAAATCCACCGATCAGAATCAAAAAATGCTTCTGGCAGCCATGTTTTTTTCGATGCACGGTAACAAAAATGAGGAGCATTTGTAGAAGACCTCCCACAGACTATCCCTGCCAGGTTTGGTTCATGTCGGCTCAGTAGTTCCAGAGAAGATGAAAATGTGATTTCCCATAAGGTTTCTATAGTAACTATAAGCCACAATTGCAGCCATGTTTACAACCCGATCAACAGTAAATGAGGTTCGTTGTTAGAGGGGGTCCCAGTCATCATTTATATGAAGTATCAAAACATTTGGCCTGGCAGTTTCAGAGGAAAAGATTTTTTAAAATTCACCAACCAGAATCAAAGAATGCCTCTGGTGGCCATGTTTTTTTACCCACAGGAATAAAATGAGGATCGTTTGTAGAGGACCTTCCACAGACTATCACTGCCAGGTTTGGTTTACATCAGCTCAGTAGTTCCAGAGAAGATGAAAATGTGATTTCCCATAGGGTTTCTATAGCAACTGCAAGGCGCAACTGTGGCCATGTTTGTAACCCGCTCAACATTAAATGAGGATCGTTGGTAGAAGGGGTCCAAGTCATCATTTATGTGAAGTATCAAAACATTTGGCCTGGCGGTTTCAGAGGAAAAGATTTTTGAAAATCCACCAACCAGAATCAAAGAATGCCTCTGGCGGCCATGTTTTCAACACACGGGAACAAAATGAGGATCGTTTGTAGAGGACCTCCCATAGACTATCCCTGCCAGGTTTTGTTCACGTCAGCTCTGTAGTTCCAGAGAAGAAGATGAAAATGTGATTTCCCATAGGGTTTCTATAGTAACTGTAAGGCGCAACTGTGGCAATGAGAAGATTTTTGAAAATCCACCAGGCAGAATCAAAGAATGCCTCTGGAAGCCATGTTTTTCATCTGACAGGAAAAAATGAGCATCATTTGTAGAGGACCTCTCATTCCTGCCAAGTTTGGTTCACACTGGCTCAGCACTTACAGAGAAGAAGATGAAAATATTAAATGTTTACGGACACAGGAGAGACGACGATGGATGCCAAGTGATGTGAAAAGCTCATATGGCCTTTTAGGCCATGTGAGCTAAAAATATTGGTTTATTGTCATTATTTATGTACCCACAATTTAATTTTCAAGATGTCATGAGTTTTAACTGTTGTCCCGAATGAATAATATTATCCTTTTACCCAATGAATCAGCCACATCTTGCTGCATAATATACAAATTCAGCAGTTCAAAAAATAATTTAAAAAAGATAAAAAAAATTTCAACAAAACCAAACCATGTGACCCCTCATTGGAATGAGGGGGTCAAGTGATATTGGTTTTTTACAATTTTTGGAGAAAATTGATAAAACTAATATTTAAAATAATAAATATCATCTACATTGGGTAAAGGGTTATTCAAACTGCATCATCATGGCATGCAATTTCATTCTGACTGTGATCGCTCACGTCCCGACTGTGCTGTGTACGTTCAGATATCTGAACAGTACTGTCTTTCAATAAACCGGTGTATCGTGTTTTTTTTTTTTAATTGCTCAGTTTTGAATAGTCCTAGATTATCATTATACTCGAGTGTCATGGGAGGTGAGATGGGAAAATCCAACCTGAGGGGAAAGATATTTGACCCATACATGAAGCTTGCTGAGTGTCTGGGTCAAATATCATTCCACAAGGATGAGATTTCCCATCCCAAATCAATACCAATCAAGGATTATTTTTGCATATTCAGAAAGAGCATCAAAAACTTTCATAAATACCAAAGGCATACACTATGCAACAAACTGTTTGACATTCCAGTTACTTTACTTCGAAGTTATTGATTTTGATGATTTCATGTGGGGTGTGGTGGGAGAAAAATCATCTCATGTGGTGTGGGGCTATGATGGGTAGTTGTGTCAATTGAAGCCATGTTTGCTTTCAAAATGTTGACGATTCAAATGAAGATGGTAATGTTGGGAAGGTAAGATAAATGTTTCTCACCCAGGTATCACACCCAGGACATGTGTATCTTAATAAAAAGGCAGGTGGAGGCAGAAAAAAAGAATGTTATACAAGACTAATGGTGACCGCTCGGCCACAGATACCCCCAAGCTATGGTCAAATGGCCTATAATACTGAAATGAAAATTCTGTGTTTGGATTTGGTGCTCACTATAGAGCATAAGGTTTAAAATTTAATAAAAAACATCTTAACAAAGCAGCCAAAAGCTGTAATGACCTTATTTCCATAAGGTCAATACAGTCACTAATATGATGGAATTTTCTCAACAGAACCATACATAAATGGATGTCACTTGAATTGGCATACTGTACAAATCAAAATAAAGTTGTAGGATAACCGTTATAAATTATGTATCTTTCTCTTCCTACACTGATAAGACCATAAACTAACATCATTTTCTGGAAAGCTCTCACAGAGAGCTTTCTGGAAAATGAAGTCAGATTCTGATCTTATCAGTGCACACAAGCAGCAGTATACTTAGTCTATTGCAGTTATATTACAACTTATTTCGACTTGTTCTGTAATATGCAAGTTCTTTTGACATTGATATCTGAATGGTTTTATTGGAAAATAGAGATAAAATTTTTTCCCCATGAGTGGAATTTAGTTTATTTTTTAAAAGAAAAACTTTCTTGGATAAAAGATTAACTGAAAAAGATTAAACTTTTAAACAATGAAACCCCGCACACAGAGATTGTAAATAACGAAAGTGTGTAAGAAGACGACAAACTTTGTCAGCCATGCATTACAGAATGATGGTTCCTGACGGACAAATACAGTCTGTGAGAGAATTAGGTTTCCACATTCCAGTTCCAGCGACCTTGATCTTTGTCACCAGAGCATGATGTTGCTGTGCAAAAGACCTTCCAATGGTCTTTACTCTTGTGTAAAGTTTCATGGAAATCCACAAAGGCATTATTGAGTTATGGCTCCGGATGGACAAATAAAGTCAGACAGATGGATGGGCAGCCCAGATTTACGATGCCTCCCTATCAGGGGCATAAAAACATTAAAAGTGGACATGTGACCAACATTTCACCTGCTAATAGACACACAATTATTTATCAGGTCAATATTTTTCTCTTCCAGAACATAATTTATCATTCTTGTATGTTTTTAAAGTTTTGGTAACACAATTCGATGGCTCACATCTTCATGTCACCCCAAACAAGGACGTGAAATTTCAAACTAATGATATAGGGACATGAGCTGCAGGGTGTACGAAAGGAAATGTTTCTGAATCAAGTGCAAAATTCAAGATTACGTTAAGTCCATTTTTCTCAGAATGAGGCAAAAACTTAATAGCTCACAACTAGATGTTGACAAAATTGCACAGAGATCCATTGAAGGACAAAGACTGTAAGGAGCGCCAAAGTATTCAACAGGGAAAGCTAAGGAAACCAGCAAAAGCAAGCAAAGTTTTCAAATTCTGATGGTAAATAAAAGCTCACATCTTGATAGCTTAATGACCCAGCATATAAAATTTTGCATTGATCAGAGGGACATGGATAGGCTGGCTGTTAGGTGCAGGGACCAGCCTAGGGGCGAATTTTATGGAGACTTCAAGTCTCCCTCCAGAACAAATAGGGAGACTGCAGTGTCATGTAGGGAGACTTCATAGGCAAGTGGGGAAAATTAAGAATATTCATGTACCACCCCCGCCGCCCCTTCATATTTTCAATTTGTGGTCCTCCATTAATGTCCCAATAATCCACGTCCAGTTGTCTATGATGCGTCTGTGCCAGGTTAAAAAATCACAAAGTAATTATTGACTGAAAATCCCCCACTGCTACCCTCTCCTTCATGACCCCTCCCCTCTTCTTCGTGCCAATCACCCAGCACCCTCTACTAAGCTAATAATTTCCTAAGTCTGAAAGTGTGAACAGGACCAGATGTAAGAAGGTTGCTTGGGAGGTACTTTGTTAGTTAATAAACAAAATAAATTCTGGGGTTGAGTATTTTGTAAAAAAAATGTCATTCCACATCATTTTTATGGCATTCCGCTGTCATTCCGCATCATTTTGTGTCATTCCGGTGTTTAGGAGGACCCTTTTTCAAGATCGTCCACATGCACACTTGTGTCCTGTACAAAGCTTTTCTTGTCATCACTAAAGCTTTTTTTCATGTGTTTCAATTCCATTCGTGTTTTTCTGGGAATTGACAGCCCAACAGTTAACAGTCAGAAAAACAAAATGAAAATACTGTGTTATAAAATACGTCTGTTGTGTATACATTTTCGGCATCCTAAGCGACGTAACCTACTTTCAAACTGGGTTATTTTGTTGAGTTGCGTAAGTCACCTATTTTCGTTTCGACACTTGAAGCTCTGACTGAAACGCAACAAAATAGAAATAAAAAAATCTGCCAAAAGCGACAATGGACAATTGATTGTCGTGTCATTTCAAATAAATGGACGTTTATTTGACGAATTAAAATGCACATTTATCACTCTCGAGCACATTCGAATTATGAAAATAATCGTTTTCATGTAAACCTCGCATCACTCAGTTCAGCCTTTCCTCATTTTGGCCAATTTTTAGAGGGCGACTTGTAATCGCCCCGACTATTTTTCTAGGCGACTTTGGGCTTAGAAGGGTGACATAATCGCCCTAGTCACACTCACGGCTGGTCCCTGGTTAGGTGTCCACTAACTGGCAAAATTCCTGATGGACAATTTTTCTTTAAACATGGCAATACATCCTACTGTCAGACCAAAGGAACATATGAAATTTCAAAATCCTCGATTGACAGATGCAGGTTACACAGTGTGTCAGAGGATTTTAATCTTTACCCAACCCAAATAGAAGACAACACTTGCAAAAAGAGTCTTGAGCAACTAAACTTTTTCATTTTTTGTCTCAAAAGCATATTTTAGGCCTCAAAAAGTTAAAAATAAGTTTCTCAGGCTTTCTTTTTAAAACCAATGCAAACTTAAAAAAATAAAAATTAAATGGTTTATGTCTGATATTTTACTCAAGTTAATAAAACTGATAAATTTGTCCCTTGAGTGCAGCAAGCCTTTGCAATGCTAATGCATTGCAAAGCTTTGTTGCACTGAAGGGATGAACTACATCACTACCCTGGCTATTCTGTACATTATGAGGCCTAAAACATAAAACAAACCAAGAACATGAACTTTTGCTGGGAAAGAAATAATCACAAAAATAAAAAAAAAAAATAAAAAATGGCCTGAGAAACAGAAGATCTACTTTGTGAGGCCTTATGGACCCTCATTGAAATGAGCTTAATTAACCTGTTTTTGAAACAAAAAATGAAAAAATAATACAGTTTGAATAATGACTGGTTTGAATAAATTTATGAGACAGTCACATACACAAAATATTTTTACTTCAAGATGACTCTAGATCATATTCTCAGAATATGAAGCATTTGAAGGAGAAAACCAAAAACTTTTTCAGTTGAGCCCAAATATTGGTTACTAGCACCCAATCACATTACGTGTACGCTCCCTGTAAAACACTGCCAATCGACTCCCCACTAACTGCTCTATGAGGCGGGGTATCAAAACCCAACCACGTGACTTCAATAAGACGTACTGTCGGTTAAAAAATTAGCACAAAGTGTTTCCCAGTGTTATGCTTCCGACCCAAAATAGGACCTCCAAACATCATTTCTCTGCAAAACGGCCGTTGATAATTTGGGAAAAAAGCGCATCACTCCCAAACTACACAAATAAAAATAAAATCGTTGAAACTTATTTCGAAATATCGTACATAATGACTTTTGAGAGCAGTTTCGATCTCGCATGAATATTTGTGAAGACCTTCTCGTTACTTTTTGTCGATGTCGATGTTTCTTTGATCCCGTAATTTTGGGATACCAATTAGCACATTTTTCCAACCAGTCGGGCAAATACTATTTTTAATATCATAAGAAAATTTTAAAAACGCATTTCGTTTCAAACATATTGAGTAAAAATCAGCACGATTTCGTCCTTGAATTTTTACAATCCCATTATTATTAGCGAGGTTACGCCAGAAATGGAAATAAGCTCGAGTGTTGTTTTCTTAATACTGGATAGCTGTCTTTTCCACCTAAGACTGCCATATGTACATGTGCCGAGTCGACATCCAGTAAGAGCAGGCATCGACACCCTTATAGTTTAAAGTCAATCCCCCCCCCCCCCACAAATAACAGATTACCCCCCCCCCCCCCCCCCCCCCCCCCACACACACACACACACATGTCGGGGATCACATGTCGCCTATCGCAGAGATAGGCCTACTGACACCACCTCTAGTTGCACAGAAAGTTAAAAGTTATTTTTCGGCATAATTATGTTGTTGCGGGAATGCAATTTAATTTGAGTGCATTCAAAAATGGAAACTGGACATTGCAAATAAAATCATTAAAATTATTTTCGACACTATTAATGTGGGCAGATCATAAGCGGTCATAACTGAAATAGAAGGCGATCAACTGTATCTCGATTTGTTGTCAGTCTTGTTTGTGTTGATGATGTAAATATGTGTTGAATAGTTTTAGTCGATAACTTGAAATAAATCATAAAAATGGATTTATTTTCTTCATATATTATTACATTAACCCATCCGAACATCCTGAGGCAGCGCCGAAGGGCACCAGACCCGGCAAGGCCAAAAAGGGTGGGTCGAAAAGCGCAAAACTTAAAGTGCGGGCCAGATAGGCCAAAAAGCGTCGATCCGGACAGTTCTTTTTACATGATTCTGTTTCAAAATATAGTTTATGACCTCCAACTGAAACTAGCCCAGTCCCCCAGACTAGTTGCAAAAGAGGGAGCATAAGCTATATTTCAGAAGCAAAGATCTAGGCTTTTGTGCAAGAATCTGGACAGAACTGCTGAACTGTTGGGTGAAGGGTTGACCGATAAACCATTTATCTAACCTAAGTTAAAGTAGAAGACAACAGTTGTCAAAATATTTTTTGCTTCCAAAACACAGCTTATGACCCCTGATTGAAACGGACGCTACACGCTCGTTTCAATCAGAAGTCATAAGATATGCTTTGGAAGCAAAAAATTGAGATAAAAACCTAAAAAAAAATGAGAATGACGAATTTCATGTATAGCGCTGGCCGATTTTTACAGTTATGTCACGTAAAGTGTTAAATGCAAAAATGAATATAACACAGTAATTAGACTTGAAAATTTCTCCATTTGAACTTTTTGACAAGATTATTTTAATGTGATTTTTTGTTTTTGTTACAAATTACAATTGAATATACTGATATATATGCATTCCCAATAAATTATAACAAAATACAGAATAAATTTCAAAAAGATATTTAATAACATTTGATAATAAAAATTGTCAAAAAAGTTATAAACAACATCTCAAAAGTGTTATGCTTTATCAGACCAGTGCTGAAAAACCCCATTAATTAGCTCCGCCCACTCATAAAAAGTTCCTCTATAAATAGACACAGAGATCTAAATTGAACCGGATTAACAGTGACTGCATTATGTAATCATATGTAACAGCTGGGGTAATTTGGAAGACTACTTTTACAGGGACTGTACACGTAATGAGATAAGATACAGATTTCAATGTCTTTGATAGCAGTATTTTGAACTGAGAAAATTTAAGGTAAGTACAGGGGAAATCTCTCATATATAAAATTTAGGTGATAATAGGAAACATGTGTGTCTTGCCAACTAGAGAAAGGTCAGAATGGGATTACTGAATAACAGGATCAACACTGGTATATTCTTGCTCATATTGTTTCAAATGATATTACATGTATCTCTCAAAATTGGGAGCGTGGCGGCTTAGTGGTTATGGCATTGGACTTTAAACTAAAAGGTCTATGGTTTGGTCCCTGCCAGGGTCAACTGCATTGTGTCCTTGGGCAAGGCACTTAATTCTGATTGCCCATGTGGGGGCATGGTAGTGCTGTCTACTACTAAGGTGTACTGCACGCTGACGGTGCACATGTCTTCACTCAATGCTAACCCTGCTTGTGTGGAGTTAGTTAGTAGGATGGGAGACAATTGCTCGCCATTGTCCATGTACTCTGGCTTCCTCCACCCATAAAACTGTACGACACAAGGTGACCCTGGCTGTCAAAAGTGTCCTTAAAACCCCAATAAATAAATAAAGAAATAAATAAATAATCTCTCAAAACTAAAACAGTTGTCTTGGAAAACAATCACTCTCCTTTCACATGGTAAAACAGGCAGTTTGTAACTCTCATATGTTTGCCTGGCATGTGTGCTAAGAAGACCAAGTGCAAATACACTCACAAGGTGAGCTATTAACAAAACACTTGCATCAGTATTCAGGATGTTTTCATAAGGAAAAACTTGAACTTTTATGAAATAACTGATTTATCGAGAATTCATTTAGCTTTGCTTATATGCTATTCAAATTCGTCAACTGCAATGTGTCACTCACGATATCTGCAACAAGTAGATTCTAGAATGATTCCAGTCTGGTAAACAATACTGTAGTGAGTTAACGATGGATATGATATTAGGTTTAAGCCTTACCCAATGCAGAGGATATCAAAATTTATTATTTTAATTATTGTTTTTGAAATTTGTTCAAAAAATTTCAAGAAAACCATATCACGTGACCCCTTATTGGAAACAACTCATTCCAATATGGGGTCACATGATTTAGTTTTGTTGAAATTTTTTGAAAAAAAATATTTTGTTCAACTGCTTAATTTGTAAATTATGTGGACAGATGTGACTGATTCGTTAGTAGTAAAGGGTTAAGCATTCTTCTCACAAAAGGTCGTTCCATTTTAGATGCAAGTGTTTCTGAATGCATTTCCTTTCTTCTGCCTGCCTCACAGAGAAAGTGAAGGAAGATAATTTTTGTTTTGAAACAAGTTTTACATTATGTCTCACAGGCCTTTAAATTCATTTATTTTGGCCACACCCTTTTGCCCTAATTTGGGCATATTAAAACCAGAAATAACAGCCTTATCCTGTTATGTTCTTATTGCCATGCCTTTCTTTGTGTTTCTATGGCCATATTATGATGGAACCTATTCTCAAATGTAGAAGAGGCAGAGAGAATGTATATATTTTTCTTGATGTCTTCACACCTTCTCTAATTTGGGCACACCTGCAAACAGAGTGAAACTGAGATAATCTAAAGACTTAATTGGTTGAATGGTGGAAGTCAATATTTTGGCTCTGACCTTGAGTGTGTGTAGCAAAACCGGAATTCAGTGAATGTGTTTCATATTAACTTCAGAGAGAAATTATTTTGTCTGAATGGATTTGAAATACATCTAAGGATGTATATACTAACTTGGAAGTTGAATAATTGGCTATTCATGAAAAATAGTTTAGGGAATTATCCTTTTATGTTAACCCAAGAGTTAATACCCTCCACATGGAAAGTGTGGTGGCTCAGTGGTGGTAGATTATTGGACTTCTATGCTAGAGGTCCCGAGTTCGATCCCCGTCCGGGTCGACCCATGTTATGTCCTTGGGCAAGGCACTTTATCCCGATTGCCTACATGGGGGCATGATGATGGCGTGTACTAAGGCGTACTGCACGTCGATGGTGCACATGTCTTCAACCGCTGTAACCCTGCTTGAGTGGAGCTTGAACAGAGTTAGAATGTTGAGGAGCTAACAGTTGCTCGCCGATGCTCGGTGGTTCTCTCCTGGTACTCCGGTTTCCTCTACCTGTAAAACTGTTGCGGTCACGATTAGCCATTGTGCATAAGTATGTGACCTTAAACACAAATAAATAAATAATAGCCTCCACATTTACTTGATTCCAGATCTTTAGTATAAGAACTGGTCAAGGGCTTATAATTCAGTTAAAAATTTGTTGCAACCTAAAAATTGGGAAGCATGCGATAATGTATAAGAAGTTTAATCAAAATAAGTTCATAAATCTAGAAGTAATGTGTGCATAAGAATTATATAGAGAAATCAACAATAAATCTAAGTTCAAGACGAGGTAAACAAATTTTGGGAATATGCTTGTGTCTACCTGCTGGAGATTGGGTTTGAGAAGTTCATTATACTACTTCAAATTCTTATCTATTTTAAGGTATTTGATTCACTAAAGGATCGTTCAGTTTGCCCCCTATGGGAGAACCTAAGTCAAAGGGTTATAAAATCTTCTGTGTAAGAAGTTTAATAAAACAAGAGACACAGGGGGCCTGAGGGTGCTCACCTGACATGGTAGCCTAAATATCAACCCAGGGAATTGATTTGAACAAGTTGCATCTGCCCCTCCTAAGAAAAGTTTATACCAAATATCCAAAGATTCTTACCAGTGGATCTAAAAAAAAAAAGATTTTTAAAGAATATTCCACATATTGAACTAATTATTTGGGCTCCCAGAGGGAGCCCAAATATTAGAGATGAGACGATTAATCGGTGTAACATCGGCACTCGGCTGATAGGTGCCCCTCGGTTCACCATCGGCACTCAATGGTTCAAACTCGGCCCTCGCAGATTGTCTGAAGCTCAGTGAAAGTGAAAGTGTTATGGATGATCTGTAATGAACTTTCTTCCCCTTTGTGGGACAACCAGTGGCAAGCGATCAGTACGTCACTCGTCTGTTACTGACATCAGGTAAGTGATGGTTCATGAAAGAAAAGGCAGAATATTATATCAAAGATTTTGATTGTGAAACTGTGTACAAAGTTGTTTTTTATCCATCATGTGAATACGGATGCTCTTCACTGCCCAAACTGTACTGCATTCTGCAAAATGTCGCAATATTTCTTTCAACAAGCTCATCGTCTCATTAAATATATAATGGCATTCTTTATTCCCATATTGGACAGATAATTCCTCCATATTAGTAATACGTGTTAAATATGAGAGATTTAGGTGCAATAAGTTTAATATCAGGCCATTCGGGGTGGGATTTATCAACACAAATTTTTTTCATGTTGAAATGTGTGGAGCATGTGATAAAAATAAATAATGCAGTGCAATGTCATGACTCGTGTGACACAATCCCATATATGGGTTTACCAAAACAAGAGGGCCCAAGGAGCCTTAATCGCTCACCGGCCAAAGTGGTTCAAAGAAGAAGTATTTGGGGTCACATTCAGTTAGACATGGTTCATCAACACTACAAAGGAATGAAGTCATGAGAGACAAATTTTATGGAACTAGGGACATGGCTTGAACAAACTTGAATCTCATCCCCCTAAGGATGCTGCATACCAAATATCAAAAGCATTCATCTGCTGGATCTGAAGAAGAAGATTTTTAAAGAAAATTCCTCATTTTGAACTAAGTTATCATTCAGGCTAACACAGTTGGCCCAAATATGAACCCAGGGACTTGGCTTGAACAAACTTGAATCTCACCCCCTAAGGATGCTGCATGCCAAATATCAAAACATTTCGACTGCTAAATCTGGAGAAGATGATTTTTAAAGAAAAATTCCTCATATTGACTAAGTTATAATTCAGGCTCCACCAGAGAGCCCAAATATGGACCCAGGGACTTGGCTTTAACAAACTTGAATCTCACCCCCTAAGGATGCTACACACCACATATCAAAACATTCCGACTTCTGGATCTGAAGAAGAAGATTTTTTAAGAAAATTACTCATTTCAAACTAAGTTACAATTCAAGCTCCCACAGTGAGCCCAAATATGGACCTAGGGACATGGCTTGAACAAACTTGAATCTCACCCACCTAAGGATGCTGCATACCAAATATTAAAACATTCTGACTGCTAGATCTGAAAAGATTTTTAAAGAAAATTCCTCATTTTGAACTAAGTTATAATTCGGGCTACCACAGTGAGCCCAAATATAAACCCAGGGACTTGGCTTGAACAAACTTGAATCTCACCCCCCTAAGCATGCTGCATACCCAATATCAAAAGATTCTGCCTGCTGGATCTTGAGAAGAAGAATTTTAAAGAAATTGCCTGAAATGCATTAAGTTCAAATTGGGCTCCTATACTGAGCCCAAATATGAACCCAGGGAGCCGATTTGAACAAACTTGAATCAGATCCACCCCACAATGTTGCATACTAAATATCAAAAGATTCTGCCTGCTGGATCTTGAAAAGATGATTTTTTAAGAAATTTGTCTGAAATGCACTAAGTTCGAATTCAGGCTTCTATACTGAGCCCAAATATGAATCCAGGGGGCCGATTTGCACAAACTTGAATCAGATCCACCCCACAATGTTGCATACCAAATATCAAAAAATTCTGCCTGCTGGATCTGGAGAAGAAGATTTTTTAAGAAATTTGCCTGAAATGCACTAAGTTCGAATTCGGGCTTCTATAGTGAGCCCAAATGTGAATCAAGGGAGCCGTTTTGAACAAACTTGAATCAGATCCACCCCACAATGTTGCATACCAAATATCAAACGATTCTGCCTGCTGGATCTGGAGAAGAAGATTTTTTAAGAAATTTGCCTGAAATGCACTAAGTTCGAATTTGGGCTTCTATAGTGAGCCCAAATATGAATCCAGGGGGCCGATTTGAAGTATCAAAAGATTCTGCCCACTGGTTCTGGAGAAGAAGATTTTTTAATAATTTTTCTATAATTCATACGGTGCTATCAGAGTTATGTCCCATACAGAGGCTCCAAGGGACGTGGCCATTTCATTTGAACAAACAAGAATTGCCATATGTAATGAACATCCACATGAAGTGTCATGAAAATTGGACCAGTGGTTTCAGAGGAGAAGTCGTTTGAAAAATGGTCACAACGACGGCCGACAACGGACGACGGACGGCAAGTGATAAGTTAAGCTCCCTTCGGGGAGCTAAAAAATCAGGCTGATGACTTTGTCTGATCTGTAGTTTAAATCGATCAGAAATGTCATCAGTCTGAGGACCTACACGCAGCACCAAGAGAATCAATGGCAACATGTTAGAATGGGATTGATATTACTGGCATATGTTCTGTTCATGTTCTGATCATGGGGACAGAATGCATATGTTTTCGTCACGTGAGATCACATGAGATCGAATGCTCATAAAATAGAACATTGTTTATGTCAGGTAAATAAAGGTTTTTGCAACAGCTGAACATGAAGCCTATTTAATAATTTAATCATGAATTCTTTTAAATGATAAAATAATTTAATTTAATTTAATAAATTATGCATTCTTGGCTAGAATGCATAATTATTTAATCATTTAAAAGAATTAAATTTTATCGTGACACAAGACTTGTTTTCAATTCAAAACTGAAACTTACTTCTCGTTAGTGCTGACGATGTACCGGTATACAGCAGTATTTTTTTTCAATACCGTTACCGGTATTGCAATTTTCAATACCATGAAGCCCTACCCAAGACCCCTGCATTTAGAGTCTGTCAGACTCAAGGTCGTGCCCCAAACTATTGACTCATACCCGTCATAATCGTGAAAGCCGGATCTGGCAGTTGCAGCGGAACTCTTGCGTTAACCACTGAATATCTGCCGTAATATGGACCTTCTGTTACTAGACCCGTTAAAACAATACTGGTCCTGAGCAAATGCGTTATCACACTCCAGTTCTGGGTAAGAATAACTGAAGGGGATGTGTACGTAAGCGACACATCTAAACAAGCCGCTCAACACAACCCCATCAGTTGCATAAAACTAATTTCGTTCTGGATAATAGCAGACGAACCAGATTGTTACGAGACATTACCGAGTTAATATTCGAGTGACAGCACAGGGCGCTATCTTCAGACCGAAGCGATCCATAGATCTATGCTTATAGCATAGTCAATCACTCGAACGCTCACTTAAACCATCTAAATGATAACCATAAATAAACTTTTAGAGCTTTAATAAACTTGTTATCCAGCTCCAGTCTATTATCTGTCGGAACGAGCTCTATGGCTTCAGTACGAGTAACAGGAGACTACAGAATCCTGGAGAATCTTGATTCTCGATGACCTCTATTACTTTCATTGTCAAGAGAACCTTTACCTCCGATAGGAGAGACTCATATGCAAGGATTTGACGGAAGCATTGTCCATCAGACATTAAGTTAGTTGTGGTTCTCTCAGAAAGATAGCAGTAGGCCATCCGAAACCACACTTCTCGCCTACTGGTCTTCCGTAATAGTTATCCAGTTTGATGCTAATCTTGATAACCATCCGTCAACTGCTAAGCAATAGAGGCCCTAACCCACACCTGTAGTACCTGCGAGGCCTAGGAAAGGAGAAACTGTGTCTCATTCGCGAAGAGCCTCGACCCAGCAGTTTAGGGGCATCTGACCGGTAGTCTTGATCAGACCTAAGCCCCGTATCCAAGTCGCTGTATGACGATCCCTAGAGTAATGATAGGAGGGTTAACTATACCCTCACAAGGAGTACTTATAGGCGACCTTCTGTCTAGGACGTCTTCCCTTACTCCTTTCTGCTATTGCGTGTCGATTAGATGCCGACTTAAGGAGCAGAGTATTGATGCTTTCTTTGCAGCTTGGTCATAAACCAATGAAAGCTTATTGTCAAAAACTTAGTGTCCGGAAAGCGAAGCGACTCAAAGAGAGTTTTTCACCTTGTCATCTATTAAGGATGACGACGCAAGGGCTCATGACGTCTGTTTAACTCTGAATTAGCAACTGTTAAGACAGAGTTATACGTGATAAATATAATAGGCCTGGAAAGGACTCTAATTGAGGTACGAAAGTCCTCCAATTCCTTTCCGTAGAGACGTTGCGTCACAGTTCTTAAAGGTGATCGGCGTAATACAGTGAGTCTAAATTCGCTCTGAATGAAGAAATGCTGTCTCAATTGTGACCGAGCGTATAATGAATGATGAAGGTAAGACCATAGCTAGGTCCCTAGCCTACTCATTCAAACGCAGAGGAACTCTCAATACATCTTCCCTGTTTTCCGATCGGTGAAATTAGGGAAGGTGATGACAAGAAACCACCTTACTTCTTTCCACTGGAAAGTTGAATATGGAGTCGTCTAAAAGGCCAAAGGCCTGTGACACCTGTCTATACTTGACCGGAAAAGACATTTCCTCCTCTTTTTCCAGATAAAGTCAGCGTTCAAAAATGCTAGCGGTTTCTTGTAAGTAGTCTCAGCATTCTGATTCATAGCAACAAATTCAGGGTAGTGTTGATGGAATAAATCCATCTCCACCATGTGTTGTTCCAAAAGGAAAGGGTAATCCCCTTCCATCATTCGTCTGAATCAGTTGAAAATCACTGTCAGCGGCATCTAAACGCGTAGATGACTGGACCGACCCAGCACCATCTGACAGCTCAGGTTCTGAGACTGCCGTCGGCTGCTTCTGCACTTGCTGGGATGCTGCGATGAGCTGTGCAATCTGCGTCAGCAAAATTGTAATGGAGGCCTGATGAGCAGCGGTCTTCTATTCTGGCAGCCGACTGCTCCCGGGACAGTGTGCCCGAGACGGCTCTTTTCTTTGGACGTCCCGATATATGAGGCCTCATCTTAGCTACTGAATAGTGCTACTTTCGAGCTGTCGCAGCATTCTGATTCTCAGGAACAAACTCAGGGAAGTATCGATGCATAAGCTCTATCGCCACCCTGTGTTGTTCCGAAAGGGAAGGGTAATTCTCCTCCAAATCGCTTTCTCCATCCAACTGAATCAGACTATACTCATGGTCATCAGCATCTGAACACGCAGATGACTGGACCGACCCAGCACCCTCCGACAGCTTAAGTCCTGAGACTGCCGTCGTCTGCTTCTGCATTTGGAGGGATGCTATGATGAGCTGTGCAATCTGCGACAGCAAGTCTGTTACGGAGGCCTAAGGAGCAGCGGTCTTCTGTTGCATGGCCACCGGCTGCTCCTGGGACACTGTGTCCGAGATGGCTCTTTTCTGTATGTCCCTATGAATGAGGCCTAGTCTCCTTGGCTACAGTATGGTGTGACTTCTCTGATGAAGAGTGACTTTCTCGGCGATGCAGGCTGGATATCAGAAGTCACATAGCCAAGTGCGGTTGTGTGTGCTTGGTAAACGCTGAAGAAGAAGGCGTAACTATAGCTGACCCCGGCTGTAAACTGAATGGAGCGTCCCGGACGGGAGGTGTGGACATATGCTCCGACTGACGCAAGTTCCGAACCACAACAGATGTTGTTATAAAAGAGAGGGGGGGGGGGGGCTCTCTCGCTCGCGGTCCTTCAGACCTCGCGAGCTTCCTGCTGAACTTGCCGGCTTCTTGCTCTCCGTCGTCGTAGCGTGAGCCTTATACTGATATTACTTTATAGTGCTCGCTCTACTCTGTCTACTCTCCTCGACCGCAACAGACACACCCGGCGTCACGGTACCCTCGGACGGTCTACCGCTTCACCGGTCGAGCTAGCTGGTGACAGGGATCTGAAACCACACTGTGGTTTATTGCCCTGTCTAATATTATTCATGAGCACTTTTGCCACAAGCTCTGATCGACTATCTGAATGCGACGACGGAAGCACACTCTCTGACAGCGTCACGTAAACATCACCATGTTCTTGTTCCTCTGTAAATAGAAACTAAACAAGAGGCCCCAAGGAGCCTTAATCGCTCACCGGCCAAAGTGGTTCAAAGAATTTGGGGTCACATTCAGTTAGACATGGTTCATCAACACTACAAAGGAATGAAGTCATGAGAGACAAATTTTATGGAACTAGGGACATGGCTTGAACAAACTTGAATCTTACTCCCCTAAGGATGCTGCATACCAAATATCAAAAGCATTCATCTGCTGGATCTGAAGAAGAAGATTTTTAAAGAAAATTCCTCATTTTGAACTAAGTTATAATTCGGTCTACCACAGTGAGCCCAAATATGAACCCAGGGACTTGGCTTGAACAAACTTGAATCTCACCCCCTAAGCATGCTGCATACCCAATATCAAAAGATTCTGCCTGCTGGATCTGGAGAAGAAGATTTTTTAAGAAATATGCCTGAAATGCACTAAGTTCGAATTTGGGCTTCTATACTGAGCCCAAATGTGAATCCAGGGGGCCAATTTGAACAAACTTGAATCAGATCCACCCCACAATGTTGCATGCCAAATATCAAAAGATTCTGCCTGCTGGATCTGGAGAAGAAGATTTTTTAAGAAATTTGCCTGAAATGCACTAAGTTCGAATTCGGGCTTCTATACTGAGCCCAAATGTGAATCTAGAGGGCCGATTTGAACAAACTTGAATCAGATCCACCCCACAATGTTGCATACCAAATATCAAAAGATTCTGCCTGCTGGATCTGGAGAAGAAGATTTTTTAAGAAATGTGCCTGGTATGCACTAAGTTTGAATTCAAGCTTCTATAGTGAGCCCAAATATGAACCCAGGGAGCCGATTTGAACAAACTTGAATCAGATCCACCCCACAATGTTGCATACTAAATATCAAAAGATTCTGCCTGCTGGATCTGGAGAAGAAGATTTATTAAGAAATTTGCCTGAAATGCACTAAGTTCGAATTCGGGCTTCTATACTGAGCCCAAATGTGAATCCAGGGGGCCGATTTCAACAAACTTGAATCAGATCCACCCCACAATGTTGCATACTAAATATCAAAAGATTCTGCCTGCTGGATCTGGAGAAGAAGATTTTTTAAGAAATTTGCCTGAAATGCACTAAGTTCGAATTCGGGCTTCTATACTGAGCCCAAATGTGAATCCAGGGGGCCGACTTGAACAAACTTGTATCAGATCCACCCCACAATGTTGCATACCAAATATCAAAAAATTCTGCCTGCTGGATCTGGAGAACAAGATTTTTTAAGAAATTTGCCTTAAATGCACTAAGTTCGAATTCAGGCTTCTATACGGAGCCCAAAAGTGAATCCAGGCAGCCGATTTGAACAAACTTGAATCAGATCCACCCCACAATGTTGCATACCAAATATTAAAAGATTCTGCCTGCTGGATCTGGAGAACAAGATTTTTTAAGAAATTTGCCTTAAATGCACTAAGTTCGAATTCTGGCTTCTATACGGAGCCCAAATGTGAATCCAGGCGGCCGATTTGAACAAACTTGAATCAGATCCACCCCATAATGCTGTATACCAAATATCAAATGACTGTGCCCACTTGTGCGGGAGTAGAAGATTTTTTAATATACATAGGGTGCTATCAGAGTTATGCCCCATATTGACCTCCAAGTGGGCATGTCCAATTCCTTTGAACAAACTTGAATTGACATATGGTAATGAACATCCATACCAAGTTTCGAGCAAAATGACCTAGCGGTTTCAGAAAAATGTTCACGGCACTGGACGGACTTCGATGGATGACGACGATGGATGGCAAGTGATAAGGTTAGCACCCTTCGGTGAGCTAAAAACTAGAGCGACCTTTCGGCAAGAGGACTGGTGGCAGCCCCTCACCACGAGAGGACCGGCAGTGGCCCCTTGCTAACAACGTACCGTGACACCTGTCAGCAACGTTTGTCATCCCATGCGACACATGTTGAGCAAGAATTAGTGGGAGTACATCGACTACAAGCAAGGCAACCTACATGTAAATAAGAGGAAAGACTTCCTCGCCTTGCTTATTGAGCAATATGCTCACATAATGAAGCAAGCTAAGTTGATCGTACTCCCACCAACTCCACATTAAATAATATAAAAAGATACATAACAAAAAATATTCAAAATATAAATCGAAAAATAGTTTACACAAAAAAAATTTTCGAAAAATTTTGACAACAGCCCAAGTTCCCTAAGGGAACGAAGTGCCCAAATGTATCCCAAAAGAGCCCAAGTGTGGACAAAAATTAATTTTTTCATCCAAAAAATTAACTGCCACACTACGGGACTGTATAACGAATCTTACAACAGACCTATCATATAATAAATAGAAAACTACATATATATAAAGAACATTGCTAATGTAAACAACGTCAGACTGAAAACCGGAAACGGGACCCCAGGCAACACGGCCCGAAGTCAGTAACAGATTTTTGAACTATCCGATGTAAGGCAAGATCTTCATCAGAAGAAAAAACGATACATTGGATGTATGATGCATGACTAAAAACGCCTAAACACCCAAAGGGTGAGGACGTAACCCTGGGGATATACAGAATAAACTTTCTATGTAACACGTTAAACTCCCAAGAAATTTTTTTGAAAACTTCCAAAAAACAAGCCAAAAAGCTTGGGAGTTTAACTGGAGGGGGATCAAGGGAGGGTAGGGAAAGGAATACTTAACCAACAGTGGAAAAATCATTATCAACAATGATGACGTCAGGCCCATGTCCCGAAATTGGGGAACAGGAACTAATCTTTATAAATATTATAAAATTACAGCCCTGAACGTTTCAAACCACCGTTTCTTCCTTCCTTCATCCAGTTGTGTCCTTGGATCCACCAAATTAACAATTGATTTGTGTCTGGCATCATTATTAATTGAGATTTAAAAAGCACAAAAGTCAGTTTGTTGTTATAAGACAAGGGCCAAACAAAGAATGGTGTTGGTGCCAATTCCGGTCACTTCCTGACGTCTGCGCATGTGCAGAGAGTTAATGTATGGAGGACCAGATAGGACTTCTAATTTTTGGTTTTGCATGCAAATTTTGGGGATTGGGGGGAGGGGGGGGGGGAAAATTTGTGTTTGACCCTAGATATTTTAAAGTTAGCACCGGCTACGTCTGGGCCATTGGTATACTGTGTAAAAATATAATGGTATTACCAACACTACGGTAGTGAGATTCATCAACAGATAAAGCATGGAGTTCACTAACTCTTCTAGCAGATGCAAAGGCTAAGAGAAATGCTGTTTTATAGGTCCAAAATGTGAACTCTACAACGTCCAATGGCTCAAACAGGACCTTTCTCAAGCTTCAATAGAACCCAAGACAAATTTCACTTAGGAATTAATCTGAGGGTTCTAGGTCTATTTATAGAGAAATTTCTAACCAGTTTGGATAATGAAGCATTAGATCCAATTCTCAAGTTATCATGATGAGCGTAAGTGTCCGATAACATAGACCTATAGCCCTTAATAGTGACGGGCTGCAGTTTGAGAACGTCAAACAGGTAGACCAGAAAGTTGGTAATATCCGGTATGGACGGATCATAGACGTCTATTGACTGATCCTTACACCAACGGAAGAAAACCTTCCACTTCGCTGCGTAATTCAACGAAGAGGAGGACCACCTGCAGTTAGAAATTGCGTCCACTGCTCGTCCTGTAAATTGCTTGCTGTGCAAGAAGGACCGCACAATAGAAATATGTGAAGGTTGAGACCTTCCGGGTTGTGATGTAGTGTGCGTGACTTCCCCTAATAAAGAAGGGTCCTCTCGAGGAGGAAGCTTCTGGGGAACGTCCCATAACAGACACCTGAGAAGATTGATCCACGGTTTGACGACAGAGATGCTACTAGCAGAATTTAGCAAAGAGACTGTTTGATCTTTAACAGAATCTGCTGAATCAACTGAGTTGGAGGATATGCATATCCTATCATTCCGCCCCATGAGATTGACAGAGCATCTACTGCATACGCTCGATGGTCTGGACATAGCAACATTACATCTGCTACTGATTGTTCAGGTGTGTCACAAACAAATCTATCATGTGTCGATCCCACTGGTAGCAAATCTGTCTGAATACCCACTTGTTGAGTCTCCACTCCGATGGCAACAGGCGACCTTTCCGAGAGAGCGAGTCTGCTAGTACGTTCAGACGACCCGGTATATGACGAACCGACAGTTGAACATGATGATTAACAACAAACAGAAGAATTTTCTCCATTAGTTCGCATAACGGAATCGAATGAGTGCCTCCCTGGTTCCTGATATACGCTACTACTGTCGAGTTGTCCGACAATATCTGAACATGAGCGTCCACTATAATGTAAATCCAATGTTGTAGCGCAAGCCATATTGACATCATCTCTTTGATGTTTATGTGATTCTCTAGGAACCGAGGGTCCCAAAGACCCTGACACTTTGAGTCTGTCAGGCTCAGGGTCGTGCCCCAACCCGTTTGACTCCCATCCGTCATAATCGTTAAAGCCGGATCCGGCAGTTTCTGCGGAACTCCCTGGACCCTTTGTTTTACCAGGTCCGTTAAGACAATGCTGGTCTAGAGCGAATGAGTCTTCACACTCCAGTTCTGAGTAAAGAATATCTGGAGGGGACATGTGCGCAAGCGACCCATCGGAATAAGATCCACAGCCGCTCCGCATAATCCCATCAGTCGCATGAATTCCCTTGCTGTTAATGCGTCTGAGTGTAGACAAAAGCGAGCATAACAACTGACTAATTTCGCTCTGGGTACCGGCAGACGAACCAGATTGTTGTGAGTCTTGAAGCTCATCCCCAAGCTAGATCCAACTTCTTCTCGTTTACGATGAAGCCAAGACGTCGGAGCAAAAGAAGCAGACTCTGAACATCGTTCTGAAGAATAGTTTTGTTGCTGTATCTCTGAAGAATGTCGTCCATGTAAGTCGACATTACCGCAGACGAATGAGCTTGGAAGACATTAATGAGTTCATTATTCGAGTGAAAGCCCAGGGCGCCAGGTTCAGACCGAAGCACATTGCTCGGAACTGATACACTGTCTCTTGCACGGCGAACCGCAGGTACTTTCTGTATGCCAGATGTACCAGGACATGAAAGTACAATCCTTTAGATCTATGCTTACCGCAAAGTCGTTCACTCGAATGCCCACCCTTACCAACTGAATTGTCTCCATATAGAACTTTGGAGCCACGATAAGCTTGTTTATCCAGCTCAAGTCTATTACCGGTCGGAACGAGCCATCTGGCTTTGGTACGAGGAACAGGTGACTGTAGAATCCTAGAGAATTTTGATTCTCGACGACCTCTATTACTTCCTTTGATAAGAGAGCCTGCACGAATAGCAAGACAAATCCATCGAGAAATGGATGCAGGAGAGATCTGGCATGTGAGAAAATGCATATCCATACAGGATGAAGGCGCGAACGCCCCAAACCCCCCAACCCTCCCTCCCCCAAGCAGAGCAGTGCCCAAGAAAGTGTCCATCTTGGAGTAAACTGCAAAGTCCTAGGCCTTTTCAAGGAAAAGAGCTGAACAAGCTTGGAGAGGCAAGGATGAGTGTCGAAACAATGCGGTACCACATTTGAAAAAGGTCTCCGAAGCATGGACTAGTACCCATTGCTGGAGACCCCCAGAAAACAAACATATACCAGAAACTCCGCAATCGGTGTGATCGAAGGAGTGACAGAAGCAACAGAGTGATCGCACACCAAGGACAGAAGAACCTTCGACTTAGCCACAGAGGCTAAACCAGTGGAGTGAAGAAGAAAAGCAACTCCACTGCTTGTCTCTAAAAACCACTACGGAGGAGACAGGACCCGATAAATACATGCACGAAGGCACAATGAAGTTGGGTCAACTTGAAACCTCCTCGGGCGACTTTGGCAAAGAAACCGCCACTAACAGAGAGTGGAGCAGATTGATCCACACCCACTGAGGCAAAAGGGGTGTGATGGAAAGGATTCGACGACAGCAGGCTCATATCTGGGCTAGAACCTGAGGCGGAATCGGAACTGGCAGGAAGGCGTAGCCGACAAGACCATCCCAAAGGAGGGCCAGAGCGTCCACTGAGAAAGCCAGAGCATCTGGACATGGGGACACGAAAGTGTCCACCTGATGGTTCCAACGAGTTGCAAAGAAACTGATGGAACACCGCCATTGGAACATCCACTCGGTGGAAAAGATCCTGCCCCGTCGGGACAGGGAGTCGGCTGGGACGTTCAGACGACCGGAAATGTGACGAACAACAACCCCGGTGTTGACATCCTGAGCGAGCAGTAAAGATCCCGAGCCAATTCGTACATTGGAACCGAGTGCGTGCTGCCCTGGTTCCGAATGAAGCAACCACTGTCGAATTGTCGAACAACAAAAGGACATGATGATTTGACAGGTGAGGGATCCGCTGCCTGAAACTCAGAAGAAGACCAAGAAGCTCCTTCTGAGTGATATGTAGAGATGCCCGATCTTGGTCCCACATCCCGTGAAGGGAAAGACCTAGAGGATCCAACGTCGCACCCCATCTGAGATCGCTGGGATCTACCGTCAGAACGCGATCGGACATAGGTAAGTCCAACAGGACACCCTACGTGATGAGGGATGAAGAGATTCTGGTAACTGAAGCATCAGATCCAGAGAATCGACATTCGTCCTCCAACGACTGAGCAGAAAGTGTTGGAGAGGTCTGACAGGCAGCCGACCTACAGGAATGAGATCCGTCACCGAACCGCAGAGACCGAGCAGCTGGAGAATACCCCGTGCTGTCGCGGATGTGGACTGGGACAGAGTCAGAGCAAAAGCTGAGAGAATCACAGTCCTGGCCTGAGGAATTGCCATCGTATTGAACTGAGTGCGGAAGGCCATCCCCAGATGACAAAATGATGGAGAAGGGACCAGATCCGACTTCTCCTCATTGACTCTGAATCCTAGCGACGTGAGCAAGCACAACAGAGTGTCGACATCCAACTCCAGTAAGGCAGCATTGGAATGCCTCTGGAGGATATCGTCTAGATATGCCGAAGTAGTCACCCTGGACTGTGTGCGATGGAAGGCTATCACATGCGACATCAGTCGGGTGATGGTCCAAGGAGCCAGGTTGAGGCCAAAAGGCATGGCCTTCAACTGGTAAACTCACCCCAGAATAGCAAGCCGGAGATACTTCCGCGGCACCCAATGAATCGGAAAGTGAAAGTAAGCGTTTCGCAGGTTGATGCTGGAAGCAAAATCTCCCTGGTGAATGGAACGGCGGACCAACCTGAAAGTCTCCATGCTGAACTTGGGAGCTAGGATAAACTGGTTCAGGATACTCAGCTCGATAACCGGTCGGAGTCGGCCATCCTTCTGCGGCACCAAGAACAGGCGGGAATAAAACCCCACTGACTGAATGTTCTTGACGACCTTGAACGTCCCCTTGGCCAGGGGATTGTCTATCTTCATGGACAAAAACTCCCAACGTAAAACGTTTGAAGGAACTGTGGTTGGAAGAGGCACTCTGCACAGAGTGGGGTGCCTTCGGAAGGATATTCGCAGCCTGGACCGAACAACATCTAACACCCAAGGATCAGATGTGATGGTGGCGCAACGGTCCACAAACTCTGCTATCCTTCCTCCAACCTGGGACGAATCGAGGTGAGGTCCTTCAGTTCGAGCCCCGACGAGGCCCACGAGAGGAGAAACCACCTCCTCTACTGAATGAAGAATCCTGAGACTTCCCTCTAGCCTGCCAATGCTTACCCTTACCCCTTGAGTAAGAAGTAGAAGCGGTGGCAGAAGGATCAGCCCTTTGCTTCACAGAGGAAGCAGAAGGGCACTTGTCAGGCTTTGAACGGCCCCAGCCTCCCCTAGAAGGCTGATCAAGCTGACGAACCAGCAGCTGATCTTTGGAATGACATAGGATGTCATCCCAGACCGTCGACACGGAACCCATGGAACAGTAGCGGACCTGCCTAAGAAACAGATTGAAGAGCAGCGCACTGCCCCCAGCACAGAGTCCCTTCGAACTAGTTCCAAAATAGCTGTGTCACAGGCATGCGTGTGAGTAAGATGCAGGAGCGCCTTGGACAGCACACGCAAAGGAGCCTGTACATCGTCAAACCTATCTGGAGGCAGATAGGCAGCTAAGGCAGAGACGATGTGATCAGAGAGAGAAAGCATACCCAGCATTTCTCTCGATAAGCCCAACATGGACGCCAGAGTCGTCATAGGAATGACGGCAGACTTGGGCTTGGAAAGCCCGAGGGAATTGGAGTCCTGATCCAAAACCATCAAAGTCTGGCAGACTGATGGATTGGCGAAATCGTAGTAACAATAACGCACCGGAGGCAAAAAGGTGTCAACCCTGGTGAAGAACGGAGCCTTCATAGCCTTGGAACGCAGCTTAGAGTCCAAGGCTGAAAATGCTTCAACCACCTGTACTGACTGGCACGGTCAAAGATGCACAGAAGCAGGTTGCTCCACAGGCTGTAGGCGTGCAACCGATGATCGCAGCCTGGCTGACACTGTCGGCTGGTTTGATGGTTGGAGATCCGGAAGGAACCCAAACACGAAGTCAAGAGCTGCCCCCAAGTCAAAAGACTGCAGGCTCTCGACATCAAAGATATCGGACTCCTCCCGGAGTCGGAAGACACATAGCCCATTGTGGGCAAACCAGCCGATGCCTCCCATGGTGTAGGCACCAGGGGGATCAGAAAGCGGCCTAATTCCAATCCTGGGAGGCGGCGCCATAGGGGCGCCTGGAAAACACTCGCTGGAAGCAACGGGAAGGCTCTTGGACAGAACCTGAGTGAGTAAGGAGAAGGCCTTCTTAAGCTCACTGCCCGTACTAGCCGGTTCGACATGGGGACTAACCAGCAAAGTGGCTTCACACCTGACCCTCTTAACCAGCGAAGGGTCATGATCCTCCAATACACCCGAAGCGGGGTGACAGGCAGCAGCCGAAACATCTGAGGGCAGACATGTATAGGGGTACAACACACCCTGAGGATCAACATAGCGGGATCTCAGGAGAGTTGCCGCGGACCTTTGTGGGGCAGAAGGTCCGGGCTGCACAGAAGGCGTTGGTCCCGCAAAACTGGCCGTGTGACCAGAATGAGTGGACGGAAAACGCCAATGACAAAACTGTGGTACTCGACGATGTAAAGACCACAGCAGAGGGTCCGGCCGGCAGCCACTTCCAACTTCGCCAAGTTGAAGTCAGGGAAGGCTGAGGCCAATACCCCCACGTCTACACTACCAGACACCACTGCAGACCACTGCAGGTATAAAACTGCTGTGCTCAACGGCTGAGAGGACACAGCAGGGGGTTCAGTTGGCAGCCAACTTCGACTTTGCTGAGTTGAGGTCGGGGAAGGCTGAGGTCGATACCCCACAACCACACTACAGACATCCCTACAGACCCTTGCAGGGATAAGCCGAGGCCGGCTAAAAACGGTGACTGATGACGTTGTAGACGGAACAGCAGTAGCAGCAGATACGACGGGAGCTGTTGGAACTGGCGGAAAAGGGGAGAGAGCCACCTAGCTCGGCCTCCAAAGGAGGAGTCACAACCCTAGTGACAGTCTCAGATGTCGACTGGAGAGGGCGCATAGTCCCGGAACCAGGCATCTCTTTACCAGAAATCCAACAGCTCCCGCAGTATCCACCACGGTAAAAAAAACTGCACATCCCCCACGGAAGGGGAATAACTCTCACCAGATGTGGTCGAGTCGTGAGGCCTCAACACGACAGCGTTCCCCACCCCCCGCTGGTGTGGGAGGAGCTGCACATCCCCCACGGAGAGTAATTCTCACCAGACGTGGTCGAGTCGGGAGGCCCCGAAATGAGAGCGTTCCCCACCCCCCGCAGATGCGTGAGGAGCTGCACATCCCCCACAAAGGGGGTATAACTCACACCAGACTTGGTCGAGTTGGGAGGCCCTGAAACGACAGTGTTCCACACGACCCGCAGGTGCGGAAGAAACAGCCACAAGAACACACCAAGGCGAGGGCAAAAGAAAATTGCCCTAAAAGAACCGAACTGGAAATAACAGAGGTGAGAGCAGTAGAAGAAAAAGGTAGAACACCCTCAACTACGAGAGAAGGTGGCAGAAGAAAAAAAAAACTAAGTTATAATTTGGTCTCCCACAGTGAGCCCAAATATGAACCCAGGAACTTGGCTTGAACAAACTTGAATCCCCCCCCCCCCCCCCTGCCCCCCGTTGCATTCCAAATATCAAAAGATTCTGATTGGTGGATCTGAAGAAGAAGATTTTTAAAGAATATTTCTCATACTGCACTAATTTAAACATTTGGGCTCCTATAGAGAGCCCAAATATGGATCCAGGAATTTGATTTCAATAAACATGTGAAACAATCTTCCAAAGATGTTACATGTGAAATTTGAAAGCTTTTGGAGCAGTGGTTTGGGAGAAGAGTAGTCTTAAATGCTTTTCCCATTACCCCCAGTGTTAAAAAATGCTGACTCAGCACTTTTTCAAAGTCCCGAAAAAGTACCCCATGATAAAACTCATAGTAATTTTTGGACCATTCCATTCTGTTGGTCCTAAGGAAGCTTCACACCAAATAAGAATTCTCAGTGCTGTGTAGTTTTGGAGATATGGAAGTTTAAATTTTTTTTCTATTTTTAGCTCGTGCAGTTCCCATGGGCCGAGAAAATTTTTTTTGGCATAAATTAAGTACTTATGACCCATTAAACCCTTATATCAAATTTGGTTCAAATCAGCCTCTCGGTTTGGAAAATGAAAAAATTTATTGTAATTTATATATTTTTTATACTTACCAATGACCCAGACTTAGCTGGTGCTAACCCCAAAATATCTAGGGTCAAACACAAATTTTGCCCCCCATCCCCAAAATTTGCATGCAAAACCAAAAATGAGAAGTCCTATCTGGCCCTCCATACATTTTACCCTTCGCGCATGCACAGACGAAAGGAAGTTAACGAATCTGGTGCCAATAAATCATTCTTTGTAGAAAAAAGATTATAATAATTCAGCGGGGAGGTATGAGTGCCCAGTACTGCCCACTCATGCGAGGGCCATTCCCGTCTGGGTCATTAGTAAGTATAAAAAATATATAAATTACTATAAATTTTTTCATATTTTTATACTGTAACCAATGACCCAGACTTAGCTGAATCGTAAAAAGGCAGAGGGCCTAGAACTTCCGAAATAGTAGATCAACATAGATCAAATCCTTCAATCCATTATGAAGAAATTAGAATTTACATGTATGTCTCTTAATAGCATAATAGAAGAGACATAACCTAATATGTATCCCAATTATGTAAATCCTAAATCTAAGCATAAAATCATGTTAATTAGGATGTAACAAATAAACAATTTTTGAGACTAGTCTGGACTAGGCCCTAAAAATTATTATGGCATACTGAGAATGAGAGAAAATTGCCCATAAACCTACGCCACACAATAATACTGCAGCTGACTGCCGAACATAGTACGGACAAGACAGCTTCCTCAATAGTTACATACCTCATAAGGCAGAGAAGTGGACAAAATGATCCCCCTCCCCTTTTTTTGAACATATCTTCAAAAGAAAGAGGGGAGAGCTCTGGAATCAATAAGCAGAACCCGGAAACGATATAAATAAATATTGTTCAGGCACTCAAAAAATTAATTCATGAATAATAAATGATGCTTAACGCCACTTCACAAGCCAAGGCTATAGCGATGATTTTGGTAAATAACATTATCCACTACAAAATATGCACTGCAGACGCCGTATACAGGTACGACGAAATCAGTGAGAAATCAAATATAACATATACATACAAAAGCGGGATAAGATGAACAATCTCTGCAGAGAAAACACGCTTCAAGATCATTCACAGGAGGCTTCTGTAATATTAAATCCGGTAAAAACACTCTCCAATGTGTACTATTTGGTATCTACAACTATAACACGTGAGAATATGCGATTTAAGAACCAACAAAATAGAGACCAGGATCTAGAAATGGAGGTAGGTATGATTAACCGGCTCCAACACAGATCGCCCTCGAAATATATAATAATTTCAAGGTCCACCAAAGAGATAGCGTAATCACACATTGCACGAGTGCATAAAAATCCAGCCTATTAATCATCTAAAAACCACTCAATGGCTATGCCGTAACCTATGAGCTCAAACAGCGGCCATTATGATGATAAAATAAAGGGCCTGTATATTAGAAATCCGAAATTAAATACCGGAAACAATGCAACAGAACTGCATATGTGCCTATGAGGGCACCATCCAACACGACCCAGGCGCAGAGTATGTATTAAAATATATCTACGTGACAGTGTGGGTGTGTGGGAGGGAATTCGAATATATGTCGAAACCTCCTCACCCACATTACTTAATCATTGCTGCTGCAGACAGCAATAATATAGTGACCATAAAGCTCTTTCACGTCTGAAATACTCCGTAATGCCACTGAGAGCGGTGAAGAATAAAACTTCCCTTAAAAAAGAAAACCCTCTCATGGGGTAGCTTCTGGCAAATGCTCAATAGCAGACCCCATAATCTCAATGAAATCAATAGGAACAAATGAACTGAAGGATACACATATCCTATCATTCATTCCCATGAAAACGGCTGAGCATCGTATGTGCTCAAAAGCCTTATACTAGCGACACAAATAATGGAAACTATTATTCCCCATGCGCCGAAAACTTTACTATCCTGAAAAGATCCTACATAAGATCATGTAATAGCCATACAGTTAGAATAAGCGCAAGATGTAGTCAGCGCTTACTTATGCACTGAAATCTTAAGCACTGACTGTTAATTGGAAGATAAAATAACCCTAGCAGTACGAATAGCTAACTGACTTATTTATCAATAGAATGAACATAAACGTCCCTTCTATTGGAAAATAATGACAAAAGAAGCGTTACTTCTCTTCTGATAAACTCTGATCTGCATCTATAAATACATGAACAGAAAAACAAAATTAAATGATGTAACGTAAACAATGAGACACCATTGAATATGTGATTTCCAATAACTGAGGGTCCCCAGATCCCTGCATAGAGAGACCCTCGGACTCAGGATTGTAACGCAATATATGAACTCATGTCCGAAATAATTGAGAAACCATAAAATATGCCCAAACTTGACCTTCTGTTAAAAGATTCTTTAAAACAAAACAGGTCTAGAGGGAAAAACGTCAGGAGAATAGGAGAAGATAGGAATTATAATGATGATGATAATCTCATAACTATAAACAATAAACATATAATACAAGTAGGAAATAATCACGAAGCCAGAACGGTCAAATTCTTAGGTGTTGATATAGATGAAAATTTAAATTTCAAGCACCACATCTCTAATGTGAGTTCAAAAATAGCTAAGTCTATTTGGGCTATTAATAAGGTAAAAAAACATTTGCCTCACAATACACTAAAAGTTAAAAAAATTTATAGTAATTTATATATTTTTTATACTAACCAATGACCAAGACTTAGCTGGAGCTAACTCTTATATTCTAGGGCCAAACACAAATTTTGACCCCCCCCCCCCCCCCCCCCCATCCCCCAAATTTGCATCAAAATCCAAAAATTATATGTCCTATGTGGTCCTCCATACTTTTATCCACTGCGCAGTGTCAAGGAAGTCCAAAATTGGAGCCAAATCCTCATTCTTACAACCAGTGCCTGGTAAGTGTTATGTAATCAGCGGGGAGGTATGAGTTCCCAACTCATGGGAGGGCCATCCCCGTCTGGGTCATTGGTAAGTATAAAAAATATATAAATTACTGTAAATTTTTTAACATTTTTATACTGTACCAATGACCAAGACTTAGCTGAATAGAAAAAAAGTCTGAAGGGCCTAGGACATAAAGAAAATCCAACAGGCTCAATTACATAAGAACGGAATTATCCCCTCAAGGAGAAGAGGAGAACAGGTTTTACATGTATCTTTCTTGTTTATACCAAAAAAGAAAGACACAATACCATTCCGTAATTGAGTACAATAACATCAATGATCTCTATTAACATCCAGTATAACCCATTTTACTAATCTTTTTAAAGGAAACCCAATAAATAAAGATAGTCCAGAGAATGAGACTCTTTATACTCATTTAAAAGTGTCCGAGGATTGTATATTAGCGCTCGTATAGTGCATGAGGCTCACTAACTCTTCTGGCAGAAGAGAAGGCTTAGAGAAAAGCTGTCTTATAAGATAAGAATTTGAAGTCCACTGAATCAAGAGGCTCAAATGGCACTTCTTTTAGCTTCAGAAGAACCCAAGCAAAATTCCACTTAGGAATTAACCTAAGTGTTCTAGGTCTATTTATCAAAAAGTTTTTCACTAACTTAGATAAAGAGACATTAGATCCAATCTGTAAGCTATCATGATGAGCATAGGTATTTGATAGCATAGACCTATAACCCTTAATGGTTATTGGCTGCAGTTTGATCTCGTCAAACAAGTATACCAGAAAATTAGCAATGTCTGGAATGGAGGGATCATAAATATCAATAGAATGATCCCTACACCACCGATAGAAAACCTTCCACTTAGCAGCATAATTTAGCGAAGAGGAGGTCCTCCTACAGTTAGAAATTGCGTCCACTGCTTGTCCTGTAAAATGCTTGCCGTGCAAGAAGGACCGCACGGGTTGTGATGCAGTTTGTGCGATTTCCCCTACGAAAGAAGGTCCTCCTGTGGAGGAAGCTTCCGCAGAATGTCCCACAACAGAAACCTGAGTAGATTTATCCATGGTCTCTGGGGTGACAGAGATGCTACCAACAGAATCTTGCAGTGAGATTGCTTGATTTTTAGCAATGTCTGCTGAATCAACGGAGCTGGAGGATACGCGTATCCTATCATTCCGTCCCAAGAGATGGAGAGGGCGTCTACTGCAAATGCTCGAGGATCTGGGCATGGCGACTCATATGTCTGCAACTGATTGTTGACATGCGTCGCAAATAAGTCTATCACTGGACGATCCCATTGGTAGCAAATCTGATTGAATACTCGTTTGTTGAGAGTCCATTCTGACGGCAACATGCAACCTTTCCGACAAAGGGAGTCTGCTAGAACGTTAAGATGACCTGGAATATGACAGACCGATAGAAGAACTTGATGCTCTAGGACAAACAGAAGGATCCTTTCCGTTAAATTGAACAACGAAATGGAATGAGTGCCTCCCTGGTTCCGAATATACGCTACTACTGTCGAATTGTTGGACAGAATTTGAACATGCAAATTCTGAAGAATGTTCATCCACTGACGTAGCGCAAGCCAAACTGACATCATCTCTTTGATGTTTTTGTGCTTGCTTAGGAACTGCAGATCCCAAAGACCCCGGCACCTCGAATCTGTTGGGCTCAGAGTTGCACCCCAACCTGTTTGACTTGCATCCGTCATTATCGTAAAACTCGGATCCGGCAGTTGCAGTGGTACTCCTTGAGTTAACCACTGAATATCTGCCCAAGTCTGAATCTCTTGTTTCACTTGATTCGACAAGACGATGTTCGTTTCGAGCGAATGAGTCTTCACACTCCAATTCTGAGTAAAAAATATCTGGAGTGGACGAGTGCGTAGCCGCCCCATCAGAATAAGATCTGCAGCGGCTCCGCACAAACTTGTCAGTATCATGAATTCTCTCGCTGTTACTACATCTGAGTGAAGAAAAAAGCAAGTGTAACAACTGACTAATTTCGCTGTGGTTAATGGCAGATGAACGAGATTGTTGTGCATCTCAAAGCTCATTCCCAGGTAGGTAAATGACTTGGAGGGCACTAGACCCGACTTCTTTTCATTTACTATGAAACCGAGACATCGGAGCAATTGAAGCAGACTCTGAACATCATTCTGAAGCGTTAACTTGTTGCCGTACCTCTGAAGAATGTCGTCCAGGTAGGCCGACGTTACCACAGACGAATGAGCTTGGAAATGAGTCATTACCGGGTTCATTATTCGAGTGAATGCCCAGGGTTCTAGATTCAGACCGAAGCACACTGCTCGGAACTGATAAACGACTCCTAGGACAGCGAAGCGAAGATACTTTCTGAACGCTGGATGTACCATGACATGAAAGTTCGCATTTTTGAATTCTATGCTCACAGCGTAATCGTTCACTCGAATGCTCGCTGTGACCGATCGGATGGTCTCCATATAAAATTTCGGAGCCACGATCAGCTTGTTTATCCAGCTCAGAACTATGACTGGACGAAACGAGCCGTCTGGTTTTGGAGCCAGAAACAGGTGACTGTAGAAACCTGGAGATTCCTGGTTTTCTACGACCTGTATAGCGTTCTTGTCCAGAAGAGATTGAACTTCTGATAGAAGCGATTCTCTCTTCTGAACATTTGACGGAAGCTGAGTCCAACGTGGTCTTCGAGTTAATGGAGGTTTTCCCTTGAAGGAGTTTTAGACCTTCGGAAATCACCCGCACCCATGGGTCGTCCGTAATTGACAACCAATTGGTTAAGAATCTCAACAGTCTTCCGCCGACTGGAACGCAATAGAGGTTTACACCATCACCTCCTGGCCATGCAAGGCTTGCGGGAGGAGAAACCACGTCCTCCACGACCCGCACCTCGTCCAGTCGACCTAGGGGCGTCTGACCAGTTATCTCGGCCAGCATAACGGACCCTACCTGAGTCGCTACTCTGACGGTCTCTGGAGTAAGACATAGAGGCTTTCTTAGATCCTCTATAGGAACTTCCCTTGAATGTATTCACCCCCGTGCCTGCCCTACTCCTCTCTGCCGAGTCCGACTTTTTTGAAGCGTATTTGAAAAGCAGAGAATCTGAAGCTTTCTTAGTAATCTGATCATAGATAATAGAAAGCTTTCTGTCGAAGAGAAGCTCTCCGGAGACCGGAGCGACTCGAAGAGAGTTTTTCACCTTACTATCCACTCTAGTGGATGCAGCCAGGGCAGCATCACGTCTGACTAACTCCAGATTTGACACTGAAAGGGTGGAGTTATATGTAGAATATGCTATAGGCCGCGAAAGAACTCTTAAGGAAGTTTGAACATCCTGGAATTCTTTCCCTCCGAGATGTAATGATAACGCTCTGGTAAGGTGATCTGCTTAAGATAATGCGTCTAAATTAATTCTATTAGACGAGATTGTCGTCTCCAGTATACTGGAGTTAATAGACATGGACGCCGGCAATGACAACTCCAAGTCTTCTGCCTGGTCGTCCGTCCAAACGCAGAGGAACTCTCAGCACGCCATGTCCTGCCGTTTCAAATCTATTTCTTGAATTGATGAAAGGCAGCTGTATAGCGCTAGGCGATAGGAAACCGGATTTGCCAGTCTATGAGGCTAGCTTGAATCATTCAAAAGTTCAAATGTCAGTGAGACATTTCTGGACTGGGTCGGAAACTCAGGGACAGTGTCCCCATTCCAGCCGAAAAAGTTGGTGTCCAGTGACGCTATCAGTCTCTTATCCGGTAATGCAGCATTTTGGTCTGGAGGAACAACTTCTGGAAGGTGTTGCCGGATGAAATCTACGGCCATCTTATGTTGTTCGGAAAGGGAAAATTCCAGCTCCGCTGATTCCCTTTCGCCATCCGACTGGACCATATGAGATTCTCGGTCATCCCTTTTGGACTCTGCAGGGGAGTGAACCGACCCAGCTTCCTCAGACAGTTCCTGTTCCGAAAAAGTTTCTGATGGCTGCTGGGATGCTGCAATGAGTTGAGCTATCTGTGATAGCAAGATCATCACGGAGGCCTGTGGAGCCGCGGTCTTACGTGATTTAGCCACTGGGAGCTCCTGGGACGTTGATTCCTGCATACTTCTTTTATGCAAACCTCCCGACTGGTAAGGCCTCGTGTCCTTGGCTACTGGATGGTGTGACCTGATCGACGTGGAATCCCTGGTCGGTGACACAGACTGTATATCAGAAGTCACGTAGCCAAGTTGCGGTCGTGTGTGCTGCCGTGAGGATGAGGAAGCCAATAGACTAGTCATGCCGGACTGTCTATACGACGGAGCGTCCCGAGGAGTGGGTGTATGCTCCGACTGATGAACATTACGTACAACAACATCTGGTCCCAGATGTTGTTGTAAGAGAGAGGGGCCTCTCTCGCTCGTGGTCCAGGCAGACCTGGACGAGCTAGGTACCGGACTGATTGGCTTCCTCCTTTCCATCCTTGGATCCGTCGACGCCGGGTGTGCACGATCCATGTTTATAGTGCCCGCAACACCCGATCTCCTCTTCTGGACCGCAACGGACGAACCCGGCGTCACAACCATTTCGTGAATGATTGCTTCACCGCGCGAGCTAGTGGGCGACAATGCCGTCGATGCTACGTGGGACCTCTTAGGCATTTGCCGAATTTCATTGAGCACTTTAGCTGCTAGCTCTTCATTTGTCTGCGATGACGGAGGCACACTTCGTAAAGACATCACGGAAACATCACCCTGTTCTTGTTCCTCTGAAAAAGAGACTGAAAAGCTAGAGTGACCCTGTGGAGAGAGGACCGGCATGGACCTCTCACCACTAACAATATACCGTGACACACGTCTCCAACGTTTGTCATTCCAATTGGCACACACAGAGCAAGAATTAGCGCGAGTTCACTGACTACAAATAATACAATGAGCATGAGAATCAGAGGAAGACTTCCTCGATTAACAATCTGAACAAACTTCTTTCATTTTGAAAAAAGTTAAAGAGTCATAGTACTCGCACTAACACTTGAAAACAAGATACATGATAATATAATCCATTACAAACATTTCGAAAAATAATTCGAAAGAAAAAATTTTCGAAAAAATTTTCAAGTTGAGCCCAAGTTCCCAATGGGAACGATGAGCCCAAATGGATCCCAAAAAAGTCTAAGGGTGGACAAAAATTTTAAATCATGTCTAAAAATTAATGTTACACTTACGGACAATATTATGTATCTGGCTATGAGCAGAACTTAATAGATGACAAGGAATCACTGTCTGAAGAAACCGTTGCCAATGTAAACAAAAGTGAATAAAACTGGAAACAAGACTCCAGGCACTGAAAATATGGCCTGAAATCAGTAACCAATTTTAACACTATCCGATGTAAAACTGAGGCTTCCTGAGAAGAAACTGCAATACATCGGATGGTAGATGCATGGCTGAAATGCCTAACCACCCTAGGGTGAGGACGTAACCATGGGAAAAAACAGAATAATCATTCTGTTACCAAGCCAAAACTCCCAAGAAATTTCATTGTAAAAATAATTACAAAAATTATGCCAAAAGCATGGGAGAATAGCAAGGGGGGTATTAAGGAAAAGGAGAGAGGAAACACTGAACAAACAATGGAAATTTCATAGCAAGAATGAAAATATCAGGCCCATGCCCCAAAATTAGGGAACATGAAATAATTTTTCAGAAAAATTATAAGTTACAGCCCTGAACACATCCTTCCACTGTTCCTTCCTCTCATCCTTTTATTTCATCCTTAGATCCACCATTTCTCTCATGATTATGGGTCTAGCATCATTTAAACTGAGATTTTAAGCACAGATATCAGTGTGATGTTACTGATTGAAGGGCCAAACAAAGAATGAGGATTTGGCTCCAATTTCGGACTTCCTTGACACTGCACATGCTCAGTGGATAAAAATATGGAGGACCACAAAGGACATCTAATTTTTGGATTTTGATGCAAATTTTGGGGATTGGGGGGGGGGGGGGGGGGAGGGCAAAATTTGTGTTTGGCCCTAGAATATAATAGTTAGCACCAGCTAAGTCTGGGTCATTGGTACAGTATAAAAATATTCTCTATTTTATGTTAGTGTAAAGTGTAAAGCCATTTGAAGTACGCAATACATGTATGGGGACATGCACCAGCAGCAAACAAACTAAGTATCCTACAAAAACGTGCTATTCGAATAATAAACAATAAAAAGTACAACACTCACACCGAGCCGCTATTCAAGAAAAATAAAATTCTTAAATTCACGGATCTGCGCAAGCTAAATATTCTGTTATTTATGCACGACTGAGCCCATAACAAATTACCACAATCTTTAGATAGGCTCTATACAATTAACACAACCGAAACAGACAGACTCACTAGACAAACAGGCCTGATAAAAAGACTTAAGCCCCGAACGAAGTTCACATCAAATCTTCCCCTGCATACGTTTCCAAAAATGTGGAATGACATTGACCCAGATGTTCAAAGATATCCAAGAAATTCCTTTAAAAAGGTGATGACTAATATGTTTCTAGACTCATATGAAGCGTCCGTCAGATGTAATAATAGGGCATGTCAGGAATGTGGAGAAGTCGGCCGCACTTCTGCAACAAGAACTGACCCACCGAATTAAGTCCACGACACCGAATTAAGTCCACGACACTTAAATACCTGTACTCACCTACATCTACCATCCCTGGGTCCATGCGTTTTGTGAATTGGCGTGCATGTAACGTGCTGACCTTGCTGTCGGCGTTCTTGAATTTGAACAACTGGCCAGAGTGCTGTTAGTCACCACACATTGGCAGGTTGTTCAAATTCATGAATGCCTCCAGCTCAGTTAGTAACGCGTATCTCTCAATTTATGTAACTGTCTCACTCACTGTCTTCTGAAGAAAGTTCATGACCCATCATTGGGATGAGCAGCCTGAGTATGCTCCAATAGGTGCTGTGGGCTATGCTACCGGAAGGTCGGAATCTCTTAATTATTTACAATTATGAATGCAAGTCTTGTTTTCTTTCTTTAATTATGGATTTAATCCAGAATATATACTGTCAACAACTTATTTAAGTATTTAAGCTTCTATATTAAACTGGCTCTGGATAACACCTCACATCTCCCAATATATCCAATGTACAACGTGCAAGAACCTAATTACAGTTCAACTGACATAATTCATGCGCCACCTGTACTGAGTTTAGCAGAAACTTTTCCGAAATGATTTGAATTAATGAGAATATATACTTTTTAAATTTTTTCAGTTGCCTCATCCTCCAGATAACGCTTCTCTCTGTTCCTCCACCCCCCCCCCCCCCCCTCTTTCTCACTTTGTTTCTCACTGCTTACTTTTTGCTACTTTCCTCTCTCACACTTTTTTTTTCTTCTTTATTAAGGTGGGTGACAATAATACAGCCAGTTGGCTAAGTCATCCCCCTGCAGAAAACAAGTTTTTAGTATGACATCATTACTCAAACCTGCAGTATAAAATGTAAAATATATTTAATGTTGTACAATTATATGACCATATGCCTGTACTATAATGTTTTTTGCAAATAAAGTTATTCATTCATTCATTCATATATGTCTTGCTCTTTTACGAGAAAAGAGAAAGGCAAAACACCAACAATGTAACTGAGTATTACATAATATATAATTCTCCATTTAATGCCAGCATAACCCGTTATGCTAATTCGGTGAAGGAAAACCAATATATAAAGATAGTCCAGAGAATGAGACTCTTTATGCTCATTTAAAAGTGTCCAAGGATTGTATATTAACGCCTGTTTGACACAAAACATAAACAAATACTTCACAGTGAGCTACACATTAAAAACCAGACATAAATGAGACATAGTATTTGCTTCACACCAAGCTACACATTAAAACCATCCCAACACCGCGCAGGACTACTGACACCGAAAGAGGTCTTCTCTTGCTTTTCACTATAAAGCCAGATGATCAAAAGGGAAAAAACCGTCCCGCCCCCACTTCCCCTTGTTCTGAGATAAATTTCCTCAGAACGAACAGGGCAGCGGAACAGTGTCAGTGCTGGAACGGACTGCCTAAAGACCTTATAAATGCAACATTAATGGACGACATTCTGAGCAACAGAAAGAGGACCCAAAGATCTAAGGTCACCAGAGATGGACTTAGGTAAAACTTGGTAAATGAAGAGGGCTGTGTCAAGTATGCAGCCTTCATGAGATCAGTAATGGCTATACTGTTAGAATAAGCCCAAGAAGTGGACAGTGCTCTAACCTCATGTGCTGAGATCTAATTGACAGAATGTTGATCCGAAGATAGATTTTCACAGGCAATGTGTATTGCCAACTGAATCCATCTAGCGAACAGAAATATCCTTTCTGTTAGGAATCAACGAAAGAAATGTTTTCTTCTTTCTCACAAAATCTGATCGACATTTATAAATGCACATAGCCCTGACTGGACACAGCAAAGGTCTACGGTTATCTGAGGACGGTAAAGCCTTAATGACAATAGGCTCTGGTCGCTTATCTGGAATCTGATTCTTAGCAAAAAAACCCACTTCCGTAGTGGGGGTAATGGTATTACCCACACTACGGTAAAGAGATTCATCAACAGATAATGCATGAAGTTCACTGACTCTTCTAGCAGATGCAAAGGCTAAGAGAAATGCCGTTTTATAGGTCAAGAATTTGAACTCTACGACGTCCAAAGGAGCTTCTTTGAGCTTCAACAGAAACCATGTCAATTTCCACTTACGAATTAATCTGAGTGTTCTAGGTCTATTGATAGAGAAATTTCTAACTAGCTTGGATAAAGAAGTATTTGATCCAATAGCCAAGTTATCATGATGAGCGTAGGTATCTGATAACACAGACCTATAGCCCTCAATAGTGACAGGCTGCAGTGTGAGATCGTCAAACAAGTAGATCAGGAAATCGGCAACATTTGGTATGGACGGATCGTATACGTGTATCGACTGATCTCTACACCAATGAGAGAAAACTCTCCATCTAGCTGAGTAGTTCAACGAAGAGGAGGACCTCCTGCAGTTAAAAATTGCGTCCACTGCACGTCCTGTAAACTGTTTCCCATGCAGGAAGGACCGCACAACGGAAATACGTGAAGGTTGAGACCTTCCGGATTGTGATGAAGTGTGTGTGACTTCCCCTGGTAAAGAAGATCCTCTCATGGAGGAAGCTTCTGGGGAATGTCCCATAACAGACACCTGAGAGGATTGATCCAAGGTTTCTATGATGACAGAGGTGCTATTAGCAGGAGTTTGCAATGAGACTGTTTGATCTTCAACAGAATCTGCTGAATCAACAGAGTTGGAGGATATGCGTATCCTATCATCCCGTCCCATGAAATTGACAGAGCGTCCACTGCGTACGCTCTGTGATCTGGGCATGGCGACACAAACGTTGGTAACTGATTGTTCAGGTTTGTCGCAAAAAGATCTATCATGGGACGATCCCACTGGTAGCAAATCTGTCTGAATATTTGCTTGATGAGAGTCCACTCTGATGGCAACAGGCGACCTTTCCGAGAGGGCGAGTCTGCTAATACGTTCAGACAACCCGGTATATGACGGACAGAGAGATCAACGCAATGATTCATGACATATAAGAGAATCCTCTCTGTTAATTCGCATAATGGAATCCAGTGAGAGCCACCTTGGTTCCTGAGGTAAGCAACTACCGTCGAATTGTCCGACAGATTTTTGAACGTGGACGTTCGCTATTATGTGAATCCAATGTTGTAGTTCTAGCCATACTGACATCATCTTTTTGATGTTTATGTGCTTCTCCAGGAACCAAGAGTCCCAAAGACCCTGAAACTTCTAGTCTGCGGGACTTAGGGTCACGCCCCAGGCCGTCTGACTCACGTCCGTCATAATCATGAAAACCGGATCCGGCAGCTGCAGCGGAACTCCTTGAGTTAACCACTGAAGATCTGCCCAAATCTGAATCTTTTGTTTGACTAGGTCCGTTAAAACAATACTGGTTTCGAATGAATGCGTTTTCACACTCCAGTTCTGAGTAAAGAATATCTGAAGGGGACGCGTGTGCAGGCAGACCATCGGAATACGATCCGCAGCTGCTCTGCACAACCCCATCAATCGCATGAACTCCCTCGCTGTTATTGTGTCTGAGTGTAGACAAAAGTGAGCATAACAACTGACTAACTTCGCTCTGGGTAATGGCAGGTGAACCAGGTTGTTGTGAGTCTCGAAGCTCATTCCCAAGTGAGTGAACGACTTGGACGGAGCTAGATCCGACTTTTTCTCGTTTACTATGAAACCGAGACGTCGGAGCAATAGTAACAGACTCTCAACATCGTTCTGAAGAATAATTCTGTTGCTGTATCTCTGCAGAATGTCGTCCAATTAAGCCAACGTTACCGCAGATGAATGAGCTTGGAAATATGACATTACTGAGTTCATTATTCGAGTGAAAGCCCAGGGAGCCAGGTTCAGACCAAAGCACATTGCTCTGAACTGATAGACCTTCCCTTGTATGGCGAACCACAGGTACTTTCTGAATGCCGGATGTACCAAGACATGAAAGTAGATCTATGCTTGCCGCATAGTCGTTCACTCGAATGCTCGCTTTTACCGACCGAATGGTTTCCATATAGAGCTTTGGAGCTACAATTAGCTTGTTTATCTAGCTCAAGTCTATTACCGGTCGGAATGAACCATCTGGCTTCGGTACAAGGAACAGGTGACTGTAAAAACCCTGATTTGATTCTCGAGACTCTTTTTTGAAAGGATCCGCCAGAAGATTTGTCCAGCGCGGACATCCATAGAACAGTATAATTATGGAAGATGTTGACAAGAAACCGCCTCTATTCCCCGCATTTGAGAGGTTAAATATGGCGTCATCTACATGGCCAAAGGCCTGCGACACCTGCCAAGACTGAACCGGGAAAGAAAGGACTTCTTCCTTCCTCCGTATAGTCTGCATCTTGAGACACCAGCAGTTTCTCCCTTGTTGTCGCAGCTTGTTGATTCGATGGAACAAACTCAGGATAGTATTGATGGATAAAATCCATCGCAACCATATGTTCTTCCGAAAAGGTAAGGGTAATCCTCTTCCTTATCCCTTTCACCATCCGACTGAATCAGCTGAGAATCCCGGTCCATGGCATATGCGTGAGCAGACGACTGGACCGACCCAGCACTGCCCGACAGCTCACTTTCTGAGGCTGAGGGAGACTGCTCCCGCACTTGCTGGGATGTTGCAATCAGCTGCGCAATCTGTGACAGCAAGTCCATCATCGAGGCTTGAGGAGCAGCAGTTTTCTGTTTCTTAGCCACTTGCTGCTCCTGGGACGGCGTTCCAGAGATGGATCTTTTCTCCAAAGGTCCTGATGATCAAAGCCTCGGTTCCCTAGCTACAGGATGGTCTGACTTCACAGGTGAAGAGTGGCTCCTTCTGGATATCTGAAGTCGGGTAGCTAGGATGTGGTCGTGTGTGCTTAGTGATCATAGCAGAAGAAGCTGTGACTGTAGCCGAGGCTGGCTGCAGTCTAGACTGAGCATCCCGAGCGGCATGTGTGGACGTATGCTCCAGCCGGTGCAAGTTTCTCATAACAACATCTGGCCCAAGATGTTGCTGGCTTAGAGAGGGACCTCTCGCGTTCGCGGTCTTTTCAGACCTCGCCGAGCCTCCCAAAAAGAAACTTGCTGGCTTCCTCCCAAGTTCTGTCATCGCTGGGTGAGCTTTTGTTTTTAAGGTGCTCGCTCTACACACTACACTTCCTTCGACCGCAACGGACATACCCGGTGTTATGACTTCCACAGATGGAGTAACTGCTTCCCCGGTCGAGCTAGCTGCTGCAAAGTGATTAAGACCAACGCCCAGTGGCCTTGTCCCTTGCCTAATATTCATCAGCACCTTAGCAGCTAGCTCTGTTTGCTCATCAGAGCGTGACGACGGTAGCACACTTTTGGTGGGTGTCACAATACCATCACCATGTTCTTGTTCTTCTGAAAAAGAAACTGAAAAACATGAATTACCTTGCGGTGAGAGCACAGGCATAGGCCTCTCACCGCTAACAACGTACTGTGACACCCGCCTCCAACGTTTGTCATCACAATTGAGAAATGTAGGACAAGAATTTGCAGGAGTACATCGACTACAGGCAAGGCAGCATGCATGTAAATCTGAGGAAGACTTCCTTGCCTTGCATTTTGAACAATAAGCTTTCATGAGTACTCCCACAAACTCCACCATAAATACATGATGAAGATACGTAATAAACAACAATCAAAATCGAAATCGAAAAATTAAATTTCAAAAAATTTTTGAATTTTTTTTTACAAAAGCCCAAGTTCCCAAAGGGAACACGGAGAGCCCAAGGGTATCCCAATAGAGCCTAAGTGTGGACAAAATCTAAATTTTAATTGCTACACTACCGGAATATTAAATGAAAGTGTCAATGACACTGTAGCTTAACTTGTGTGTTGTGTTTGATGAAAAGGATAATGTTCAATGTTTATGAATGTTTATGAAATAAGACAAGAATTGTGATAATTGGGAATATGTTCATTTCTGTTCCCTGTATGCTATGTTTTTGATAAAAATAATATGAGGTGTACACTGTACTAAAGAGCTGAGGGGTGGGTTAATATGACCTCACAGTTAATGTATGTGGCCCTCACAGTTAAAGTATATCAACGAAAGTTACCAAGTTACAGTGAAATTATTCCAAAATGAGTCATCCTATCAAGTTGCACTGAAATCCCTTCATAAATATGGCCTGCAGACTGTGCTAAAGGTTTTTGGGCTTCGGCCCCTGTAGCCGTCAGTTTCCCAATTACGTCCAAAGGGGACGTTCTCATCTAGACATTATATGAAGTCAACCTACTAAGTTACAATGAAATCCCTTCATAAATATGACCTGTATACTGTGCTCAAGGTTTTTGGGCTTCGGGCCCCTGAAGCCGTCACAGTTGACCAATCATGACCAAAAGGGGATGTCATCATCTAGGCATTATATGGAGTCAACCTAACAAGTTACAATGAAATCCTTCCATAAATACGACCTATAGACTATGCTAAAGTTTTTGGGCTTGGGAAGCCATCAAGGCTGAATGATCGCGACCAAAAGGGGACGCTCTCATCTAGACATTATTTGGAGTCATCCTACCAAGCTACAATGAAATCCCTTCATAATTATGACCAGAAGACTGTTCTAAAGGTTTTCGGGGTTCGGGCCCCTGCAGCTGTCACAGTTTCCCAATCGTGTCCAAAAGGGGACGTTCTCATCTAGACATTATATGAAGTCAAACCTACCAAATTACAATGAAATCCCTTCATAAATATGACCTGTAGACTGTGCTAAAGGTATTCGGGCTTCAGGCTCGGGCAGCCATAATGGTTGAATGATCGCAACCAAAAGGGGACATTCTCATCTGGGCATCATCTGGAGTGATCCTACGAAGTTACAATGAAATCCCTTCATAAATATGACCTGTAGAATGTGCTAAAGATTTTCGGGCTTCGGGCACCTGTAGCCATCACAGCTGACCAATCACAACCAAAGGGTATGTCATCATCTAGGCATTATATGGAGTCAACCTAACAAGTTACAATGAAATCCTTCCATAAATACAACCTATAAACTATGCTAAAGGTCTTTGAGCTTGGGCAGCCATAAAGGCTGAATGATCGTGACCAAAGGGGGATGTTCTCATCTAGACATTATTTGGAGTCATCCTACCAAGCTACAATGAAATCCCTTCATAATTATGACCTGTAGAAAGTTCTAAAGGTTTTCGGGCTTCAGGCCGTCTCAGTTGCCCAATAGGGGACGTTCTCATCTAGACATTATATGAAGTCAACTTACCAAGTTACAATGAAATCTCTTCATAAATATGACCTGTAGACTGTGCTAAAGGTTTTCTGGGCTTCGGGCTCGGGCAGCCATCATGGTTGAATGATAGCAACCAAAGGGGACAACCTCATCTGGGCATCATCTGGAGTGATCCTACAAAGTTACAATGAAATCCATTCATAAATATGACCTGTAGACTGTGCTCAAGGTTTTCGGGCTTCGGGCACCTGTAGCCATGACAGTTGACCAATTACGACCAACAGGGGATGTCATCACCTAGGCATTATATGGAGTCAACCTAACAGATTACAATGAAATCCTTCCATAAATATGACCTTTTGCCTATGCTAAAGGTTTTTGGGCTCGGGCACCCATCAAGGCTGAATGATCACGATCAAAATGGGACGTTCTCATCTAGACATTATTTGGAGTCATCCTACCAAGTTACAATGAAATCCCTTCATAAATATGACCTGTAAACTGTGCTAAAAGTTTTCAGGCTTCGGGCCACTGTAGCCGTCACAGCTGCCCAATCACATCCAAAAGGGGATTTTCTCATCTAGACATTATATGAAGTTAACCCACCAAGTTACAATGAAATTCCTCCATAAATATGACCTGTAGACTGTGCTAAAGGTTTTCGGGTTTTGGGCTCGGGCAGTCGTCACGGTTGGCAGATCATGCCCAAATGTGGAAATTCTCATCTAGATATCATAAGGAGTCATCCTTCCAAGTTACAATGAAATCCCTCCATATTAAACATGACCTGCAGACTGTGCTAAAAGTTTTTGGGTTTCGGGCTTGGGCAGCCATCACGGTTGACAGATCATGCCCAAAAGGGAGAGTTCTCATCTAGGCATTATACAGAGGCATCCTACCAAGTTACAATGAAATCCCTTCATAAATACGCTATGTAGACTGTGCTAATGGTTTTCGGGTTTTGGGCTCGGGCAGCCATACCGGTTGACCGATCATGACCAAAAGGGGACGTTCTCATCTAAACATGACCCCAAACCAGCATATCAAATTTCATGACGATCAGACAAGAACTGCGGGGTGTAGCCCGTGCTAAAGGAAAATATGAACAGACTCACAAACTCTCAGACTTCCGCATGCGTGATGGCAATAGCTTATCTTGACTTTGTCAAGTTAAGCTAAAAATGAAGTAAGGACTATAACATTGAACTGAAAGTGTCAATGACACTGTAGCTCAACTTGTCAAGACATGTACATGTATAGTATGTGACACAGCAATGACAAACATCTAGGTAATGACCTGATAACAAAGGTACATATAAAGTATTGTAACAGTCTGTACATAAATACTGACCGTAGCCTGTAACAAATGTATAGGTAAAGTATTGTAAAGGTGGGTGACATTCAGATGCTAAACAAGAAAAGAAATCTTTGAGTCCCAGAGTGGGTCTGACTGAACTCCAAAATATTTGTTCTCATGGCATAACAAAGGCACCCCAAAACACACTCGTTCCTGTCCCACGGTGAAAACAAAGGTACCCAAGAAGTTTTGTGAAGATCAGTCCATAAATACGAGCTGTATAGAAGTTTTGACAAAAAAATGACTGGACCGAATTTCGGTACAAAATGGCCACTGGCAGCCATCTTGAATTTTGGACCGCACCCAAAAACATTCGTTCTCATCCCAAGGTGATAACAAAGGTACCCAAGAAGTTTGGTGAAGATCGGTTGATAAATACAGCCTCTGGCCCGAGCCGTATTGACATGTGAACTTACAGTGTATAAGTAGCACTGAATAAATCAAAGTTCATCTAATTTGCATAATTTCTGCACGATAAAAAAACCCGTGCTATATGTGATGTATTCCATGTTACTAAACATTCATACAAAAATTTATTCAAATCAGAACTTTCATACAGAAGTTCTGTACAAAAGACTGATTGCACTAATTTTGGTACAAAATGGCTGCTGGTGGCCATCTTGAATTTCGGACCACACCCCAAAACACACGTTCTCATCCCACGGTAATAACAAAGGTACCCAAGAAGTTTCGTAAAGATCGGTTCATAAATACGGCCTTTAGCCTGAGCCGTATAGAAGTTGTGAAAAAGTGAAAAAAAAAACGGATTAGACCTAATTTCGGTACAAAATGGCCACTGGCAGCCATCTTGAATTTTGGACCGCACCCAGAAACACTCGTTCTCGTCCCAAGGTGATAACAAAGGTACCCAAGAAGTTTCGTGAAGATCAGTCCATAAATACAAGCTGTATAGAAGTTGTGACAAAAAATTGATTGGGCCGAATTTCGGTAGAAAATGGCCACTGGCAGCCATCTTGAATTTTGGACCGCACCCAAAAACACTCGTTCTCGTCCCAAGGTGATAACAAAGGTACCCAAGAAGTTTTGTGAAGATCAGTTCATAAATAAAGACTCTAGCCAGAGCCGTATTGACATGTGTACTTACTGTGTGTAAGTAGCACTGAAAAAATCAAAGTTCATCTAATTTGCATAATTTCTGCACGAGAAAAAAACCTGTATTATATGTGATGTATCCCATGGTACTAAACATTCACACAAAAAATTATTCCAATCAGTGCTTTCATATGGAAGTTCTGTGCAAAAATCTGAATGCACCTAATTTTGTACAAAATGGCTGCCATCGGCCATCTTGAATTTTGGACCGGACCCCAAAACACTCATTCTCGTCCCACGTTGATACCAAAGGTACCCAAGAAGTTTCGTAAAGATCGGTTCATAAATACGGCCTCTAGCCCGAGCAGTATTCGCATTTGCACTTACAGTGCTGAAAGTAACACTAAATACATCAAAGTTAGTCTAATTTGCATAATTTACGCACGAAAAAAAAACCCGTATTATATGTGATGTATCCCATGGTACTAAACATTCATACAAAAAATTATTAAAATCAGCACTTTCATATGGAAGTTCTGCGCAAAAATCTGATTGCACATAATTTTGTACAAAATGGCTGCCAGCGGCCAACTTGAATTTTGGATCGGACCCCAAAACACTCGTTCTCGTCACACGGTCATAACAAAGGTACCCAAGAAGTTTCGTAAAGATTGGTTCATAAATACGGCCTCTAGCCCGAGACGTACTGAATTGTTTATGGACAGACGGACCACGGCATAAGCTCAAATTTGGCTTTGCCAAAGTTGAGCTAAACATGGGTGTGATATTTTTATAACATGGACAGGAGTAGCTTGTCATAAGGATCCCTCATACTAAAAATCACTGAAATTCATACACTCACTGGTAAGATATCACTGCAGATGGATGGATGCACAGATGCCCAATAGGATGCCTTCATAGACACACAGACAGATGAATGAACACATGTAACCCAGCATACTCGCCCCCCCCCCCCCTCCCACCCTTTGAGAGTGGGGGTATATAAAAGTGGGGCTTATATTAATTTTCTAATAATACTTGAAATGTTTTTTGAATAAACAGAATACATTTCTGTTGCATTACTGACATTTGTGTTCGCTTACATTCACTATTATAGTGGAAAACATGCAAATGAAACAAAACATCCTTTACACTTGTCCAAGATGTTCAAGTCGGCCCATATGTGTGCAAACACTTGTTTACTCAAAGCATGTTCCTGTTATCTCTCTTTATAATGGAACAGAATCCACCATGGACACACAGAAACACAAAACAACTTGGACAGAAAGTAGGTATGCAAAAACTAGCAGGTACTCACAAAATATTTGATGGAACTGTTGATTTTCCAGATGGTATGGGATACAGTAATAAAACCTTTTCCCACAAACTTCTCAGCCACGGATCCACAACAGCATCTGAACTGCAACAGAAAACAGTACATTTGAAGAAATTTACAAACAGTGGAGTAAAATAACAGAAATAAAACAATAAACAAATCAACTGAGGAGTGATATAAAATCTGTGAAAATTGTCTGGATCACAAGTTCAGCATATTTGAAAACAGTGTAACCCTTTATACAACAGGAGTTCGGGCAATATAGCTTGTTTTTCACTGAAGAACTGAAAAATTACAAATGGAATGGCCAGTTCAGTGGAACCCTGTTAACTGAATAGCTACTTTGCCAATGAAAGTTATTCAATTAACAGAAGTATTAAATTAACAGAGATCTGGTCACTTTCCTGTATTATAAAGATAAAATGAGCTAGGGCTGCACAGTATTCATAAAAATACTATTTCGCCACACAAAGTAGATCTTCTGTTTCTGAGGCCATTATTTTTAGAACTGCATGTGGGCGAGCAATTTTTTATTTTATTTCTGTAATTATTTCTTTGCCATCAAAAGTTCATTTTCTTGGTTTATGTTTTAGGCCTCATAATCTACGGAATAGCATGGGTGGTGGTGTATTTCGTCCCTTGAGAGCAAGACTTTGCAATGCTTTAGTATTGCAAAGCCTTCTTGCACTCAAGGGACAAATTTATCAATTTTTTTTAACTTGGGTAAAAAATCAGACATAAACCATTTAATTTTTATTTTTTTTAAGTTTACAGCTTTTAGACTTTTTTAGATATCTGAACACAGAAATCAATACCTCCTTTAATATTGATGATCAAGAGAGTTAATTTTTATTTCATAATTGTAAGATCTTTGAATACAGTACTCATAATATAATATGAGTACTGCAATTTAAGATCTTACACAGAAATACAAAATGAAGCTTGCACCAGCTTGCACTTGTATTTTCAATGGTAATCAGTCATTAGCTCCATAAACCGACAAAGGGAAATTTCTCAATGTACTAACACAAATATACCCTAGACATGTGTTGAATAATGTGAAGGTAGCTGTACAAAACGAATAACATTCCCATCAAATTACTATTATTTATTTCATTGTAATCAATGTTCACAATAAAAACAATTATACATTTTTAATCTACCATGTAAAACATTTACAAAAGAGCGACATTGTTCCTATCAATCATTAAAATTAATGAGTGAATTACTCAAATGAGACTTTTATTGGAATACTCTGTACTGCATTCAGTTATGGTTCATTTTGGATTATACGTTGTTGGAACAACATGATTAAGTTCAAATTGATCCAAAGTTATTATAATAGTCAGCTAGACAATGATTATTCTGAAAACGCAAACAAATCGTAGGGGGCATAGGTCCACGGGGGTTAGGTTGTAAATTTGTAAATTGCTTTTCCTAATATCTCTGTCGGTGAAAAGGTAGACAGTCATTAGTACATAAAAAACCTCAAAATATCCGCTCAGATGCAAGAAGATGGGAGTTTTTTAACCCTGGAATTCAAATTATTTTTATACTGTAACCAATAACCCAGACTTAGCTGGTGCTAACCCAAAAATATCTAGGGCCAAACACAAATTTTGCCCCCCAATCCCCCAAATTTTCATGCAAAACCAAAAATTAGAAGTCCTATCTGGCCCTCCATACATTTTACCCTCTGCGCATGCGCAGACTCCAGGAAGTCACCGAATCTGGCGCCAAATAAATCATTTTCTTTGTTTGGCCCTTGTCAGATAACAACAAACTGATATTTGTGCTTTTAAATCTCAATTAATAATGATGCCAGACACAAATCAATGGTTAAATTGGTGGATCCAAGGACAGAACTGGATGAAGGAAGGAAGAAACGGTTGTTTGAAACGTTCAGGGCTGTGATTTTATAATATTTATTAAAATTTGTTCATGTTCCCTAATTTCAGGACATGAGCCCGATGTTATTACTGACTGATTATGATCTATCCACTGTTTATTTAGTATTCCTTCCCTGCCTTCCCTTGATCCCCCTAGTTAAGCTCCCAAGCTTTTTGGCTTGTTTTAATAAAAAAAAATTTCTAAAATTTATTGGGAGTTTAACATTTTATACAGAAGATTATTCTGTACATCCCCATGGTTACGTCCTCATCCTCAGGGTGTTCGGGCATTTTGGTCATGCATCTTCCATCCAATGTATTGTCTTTTCTTCTGAGGAAGATCTTGCTTTACATCGGATAGTCTTGTTTCTGTTACTGACTTCGGGCCGTGTTGCCTGGAATCTTGATTCCGGTGTTTTGTTTACATTACATTACTCTAAGTAGTTTCCTATTTTTGTTTAGGAACAACAGTTGTAAGTAACATTAAATGTTCTGATAGTGTGGTAGTTAATTTTACACAGATTTTATAATCTTGCCCACACTTAGGCTTTTTGGGGCTCATCGTTCCCTTTGGGAACTTGGGCTCTTATATTAGGAAAATTTTTTCAAAAATTTTTATTTTATTTTTGAAAGAGTTTTTCTTTGGGATATATTTATTTCATTGATTATATTTAATGCCATCTTATATTATACATGGATTTGGTGGTGGTACAATGACATATATTAGTATTTAGGTAATTATTTTTATCTTATAGTATGGCAAATAGAGGAAACCTTTCCTTTATTTGCTTGGTTGTTGTAATGAGTTTACTTAATGTACTACCACTTATTCCACTTATTGTGTCAGATTTGATAATCTGAATGACGGGCATCATGGTTTGTGTTAGGCGAGTGGACACTACCGGTCCTATCGTGGCGAGGGGACTCAGCTGGTCCTCTTGTCAAAAGGTCACTATAGTTTTTTAGTTTCTATTTACAGAGGAACAAGAACATGGTGTGGCTTCATGACGCTGTCAGGGAGTGTGCTGCCGTCGTCGCAAATCAATGAAGAGCTAGCGGCAAAAGTGCTCAAGAAATTAGACAAGTGCCTAGATCCTTAGTAGGACTGACGATCTTGTCGCTAGCTAGCTCAACCGGCAGATCTCACTCGAATATGGGTGATGTGATGCCGGGTATGTCTGTAGAGGTCGAGAAGAGGAATAAGGGTGTAGCGAGCACTATAAACATACGTACATGCTCACCCGGCGACGATGGAAAGGAGGAAGCATGGGAAGGCGGAAGTAGACAAGTTCTGAGGTATACTCGTCAGGTCTTCCGTGATCGTGAGCAAGAGAGAGGCCTCTCTCTCTTATAACAACATCTGGGGTCAGAGATTGTTGGTAGGAACTTGTGTCGGTCAGACAAGTTTTGAGGTATGCTTGCACAGGTCTTCCATGAACACGAGCAAGAGAAAGGCCCCTCTCTCTTATAACAACATCTGGGGTCAGAGGTTGTTGGTAGGAACTTGTCTGTCAGACAAGTTCTGAGGTATGCTCGGCCAAGTCTTCCGTGATCGTGAGCAAGAGAGAGGGCCCTCTCTCTTATAACAACATCTGGGGTCAGAGGTTGTTGGTAGGAACTTGTGTCAGTTGGAACTTACGTCCACGGGACGCTCCTTCCATAGACTGCCGGGGTTGGCCAGTCTTATAGCTTCCTCTATGTTCGAAAAGCACACACGACCGCACAAGTCCATTGTCGCCAGCTAGCTCGACCGGTGAAGTAGTTACTCAGGCCTCTGAGAACTGTGACGCCAGGTGTATACGATCCGAGCTAGATGATATAGGGTGGAGCGAACAATATGATATGCAAAAAACTATGCTCACCCAGCGACGACGGAAGGAGGAAACTGGCGAGTTCTGAGGTATGCTTGTCCAGGTCATCCAGGACTGTGAGCAAGAGAGAGGCCACTCTCTCTTACAGCAGCATCTGGGGACAGATGTTGTTGGTATGAACTTGCCTCACTTGGAGTAGATGTCCATGCCTCCTGTCCGGGACGTCCCGTCTAATAGGCAGCCGGGGCTGGCTAGTCTTATGGTTTCCTCTACATAACGGACAAAGTGATCTTTATATTGCACAGGGCTATAAAACCCGATGAGTGGTTTCAGTTCCCTGACGCAGGTGAAACGGTAAAGATTGAATACGAGAAAGACCGTGACTCCAGATGTGTCGCATATGCATTGTATTCAGAGCTAGTGGAAAAGTGCTCAATGATTTTAGACAAGGGCTAGGCTTCAAAAGAGGTTTAAGTCCCTTGTCTACAGCTAGCTCAACCAGCAGATCTCACTCGTATGTGGGTGATGTGATGCCGGGTATGTCCGTGGCAGTCGAGAGTGAATAAGGATGCAGCAAGCACTGTTTAATCGAATCATGCTCACCCAGTGTTGATGGAAGGGAGAAGACATCAAGTTCTGAGGTACGCTCGTCCAGGTCTCTCCGGACCGCGAGCAAGAGGGACACCCCTCTCTCTCTTTCAACATCTGGAGCCGGGTGTTGTTGGTAGGAACTTGCGTCAGTCAGAGCTTACGTACATAGCTATTGTCCGGTACGCTTAGTTCAATTCTTAGCTGGGGACGGCTACAGTTTTGCTTCTTTAGCATCTACCAAGCTAAGTGACTCAGGATTTCCAGTCTGCATCGTCAAAAGGTCCATCTTTTGTGAAGAAAGTCACACTATCTAGTAGCCAAGGAGATGAGGCTTCATTCATTGGGTTGTCCACAGTAATAACTATATTGGACTCCCTGTCCTAGGAGCAGCCGGCGAACAGGCTATTCATGACCGCTGCTCCTCAGACCTCTGTAACGGACTTGCTGTCGCAGTTGCGCAGCAAATCGCAGTATTCCTGCTAAGGCAGAAGCACTCAACATCAGTCTCAAATCTTGAGCTGTTGCATGGTGCTTATTTGGTCCAGTCACCTGCCTGTTTAGATGCTGGTGACTGTGATTCTAACTGATTTGACCGTATGATGGAAAGGATAACTTTTCCTTCCGGAATAACTCTTGGATGATATAGATACCATACATTATCATTTCCTTGAACTCGTTCCAGTGATTCAAAATGCTGCGAGCTATTATGAGAAACCGCTAGCGTAGTTGGACGCTGACTTCATCCGGGTAAAGAGCAGGGTAATAAGATTTCTTTCCGGTTAAGTCTACACGGTTGTCACAGGTCTTCGATTGTGTAGACGACACCATATTTAACTTCCTGCGGGAAAAAGTAATTCGGATTCTTATCTTCTTCCGCTGTTTTTTTAATCGTTTGTGATTGTTCACATACTTTTAAAAACAACAGGGGAAGATGTGGAGAGTTCCTCTGCATTGATTGAGCAGGCTAAGATCCTACTTTTAGCCTTACCTTCATCATTTAACTGTTCGCTCGGACGCAATTGAGAAAATAATTTCTTAGAGCGAATTTAGCCTCATGGTCTTATGTACTTTAATTTTAAGTACTGTGATGCATTGTCTATATGGAAAGGAATTTTGTGGTCATTTGTACCTTTTAAAATTCTTTCCAGACCTAGTATTTATATCTCGGTCTTAACTAATGTTAAGTGGGAGTTATTCTGATGCAACAAAGCCTTGTGTCTTCATCTTTGCATTTGACTAGGTGGAAAACTTGCCATAGGTCGCTTTAGTCTTCCAACTCTAGTCCTCTAGTCTTTATGATAAGAATCAATTCTCGACTCTTTAAGTTGGGGTCTAATGTACCAACACCAGCAGAAAGAGTACGAGAGGTTGTCCTAGACTCAGATCGTCTATAAGGACTCATAGCAAAGGTATAGGTATACATAAGTCTTTGATGGTAAGCTTTCATTACTGTAGGATTAAACTACAAGAAAGCATCTATACTCTACTCTTTAAGTTGGGGTCTAATCAAGGACACAGCCAACAGAAGAGTAGGAGAGTTTGTCCTAGACTCAATTCGCTTATAAGGGCTCATAGCGAAGGTATAGGTATCTCTCCTATATATATTTCTTTAGGATTGTCTATACAGCCACTTGGATAGGGGTTTCTCGTCAGACTGAGTTACTGATCAGACTCCCCAGAGCCGGTGGTTCAAGGCTCTTATAGAACTCGGTCCGGCCGATTTTGACTGGAAGTGGATAATTAGGTTATTTATGATTATCTTTCAGTCGAAAAGTGAATGTTCGGCAATAATTATAGCGAGTACAGTTCTTTAGATCACTTGTTTTGTGAACTACATAATGTGTCATGGGATTTATGAAAGGATACATGTATCCCACTATTCATTTGGCTGGTTCATCTGTTGTTTCACAGAGTGAATTAATCAGCTGTTTGGCTCGCTTTTATCTGTTATCTGATGCATTAACAGCAATAGTTTCATGCGCCGGATGGAGTTGTGTGGAGCGGCTTGGAATGTTCTTTCGATGGGTCGCGCACACACATGTCTACTCCAGTTATTATGTTTTGTTTTAGAGAATCTTTCAACATAAGGTCAAGTTTGGGCATATATTACGGTTTTCTCAATTATTTCAGACGTGAGTTCATATATTGCGTTACAATCCTGAGGTCTCTCTATGCAGGGATCTTGGGACCCTCGGTTATTGAAAATCACATATTCAATGGTGTCTCATTGTTTGTTCATACGTTACATCATTGAATTTTGTTTTTCCAATCATGTATTTATAGATGCAGATCAGAGTTTATCAGAAGAGAAGTAACGCTTCTTTTGTCATTATTTTCCAACAGAAGGGACGTTTATGTTCATTCTATTGTTAAATAAGTCTGTTAGCTATTCGTATTGCTTTGGTTATTTTATCTTCCAATTAGCAGTCATGCTTAGGTTTCAGTGCATAAGGAATAAGAGCTGGCCAATTCTTGCGCTTATTCTAACTGTATGGCTATTACATGATCTTATGTAGGATCTCTTGAGGATAGTAAAGTTTTCGGCGCATAGGAATAATAGTTTCCATTATTTGTGTTGTTAGTATAAGGCTTCTGAGTGCATACATTGACGCTCAGCGGATTTCATGGGAATGAATGATAGGATATGTGTATCGTTCAATTCGTTTGTTCCTATTGATTTCATTGAGGTTATGGGGTCTGCTATTGAGCATTTCGCCAGAAGCTTCCCCATGAGAGGGCTTCTTCTTTAAGGGAAGTTTTATTCTTCACGTCATTCTCCGCTCTCAGTAGCATTACGGACTATTTCAGACGTGAAAGAGCTTTATGGTCACTATATTACTGCTGTCTGCACCAGCAATGATTAAGTAATGTGGGTGAGGAGGTTTTGACATATATTCGAATTTCCCCCCCCCCCCCCCCCCCAAACCCCCCCGCCCCGCCCACTCACGCTGTCGCGTATATATTTTTTAATACATACATACTTTGTGTCTGGGTCGTGTTGGATGGCTCCATCATACACATATATGCAGTTCTGTTGCATTTGTTTCCGGTATTTATTTTCTGAATTTGGAGCCGGTTTATCATACCTACCTCCATTTCTAGATCCTGATCTCTATTTTGTCGATTCTCAAATCGCATATTCTCACGTGTTATAGTTGTAGATACCAAATAGTACACGTTGGAGAGTGTTTTTACCGGATTTAATATTACAGAGGCCTCCTGTGAATGATCTTGAAGCGTGTTTTCTCTGCAGAGATTGTTCATCTTATCCCGCTTTTGTATGTATATGTTATATTTGATTTCTCACTGATTTCGTTGTACCTGTATACGGCGTCTGCAGTGCATATTTTGTAGCTTGGGAAGTGGCATTAAGCACCATTTATTATTCATGAATTAATTTTTTGAGTGCCTGATCGATATTTATTTATATCGTTTCCGGGTTCTGCTTATTGATTCCAGAGCTCTCCCCTCTTTCTTTTGAAGTTATGTTCAAAAAAAAAAGGGGGGGGGGGCATTTTGTCTACTTCTCTGCCTTATGAGGTATGTAACTATTGAGGAAGCGGTCTTGTCTGTACTATGTTCGGCGATCAGCTGCAGTATTATTGTGTGGCATAGGTTTATGGGAAATTTTCTCTCATTCTCAGTATGCCATAATAATTTTTAGGGCCTAGTCCAGACTAGTCTCAAAAATTGTTTATTTGTTACATCCTAATTAACATGATTTTATGCTTAGATTTAGGATTTACATAATTGGGATACATATTAGGTTATGTCTCTTCTATTATGGTATTAAGAGACATACATGAAAATTCTAATTTCTTCATCATGGATTGAAGGATTTGATCTATGTTGATCTACTATTTCAGAAGTTCTAGGCCCTCCGCCTTTTTACGATTCAGCTAAGTCTGGGTCATTGGTTACAGTATAAAAATATGAAAAAATTTATAGTAATTTATATATTTTTTATACTTACCAATGACCCCAACCTGTTTGACTCGCATCCGTCAAAATCGTAAAAATCGGATCCGGCAGTTGCAGTGGCACTCCCCAAGTTAACCACTGAATATCTGCCCAAGTCTGAATCTCTTGTTTTACTTGGTTTGACAAGACAATGTTCGTTTCGAGAGAATGAATCTTCACACTCCAATTCTGAGTAAAAAAATATCTGGAGTGGATGAGTGCGTAGGCGCCCAATCAGAATAAGATCCACGGCAGCTCTGCACAAACCCATCAGTCGCATGAATTCTCTCGCTGTTACTACATCTGAGTGAAGACAAAAGTGAACGTAACAACTGACTAATTTCGCTCTGGGTAACGGCAGATGAACCAGATTGTTGTGCGTCTCGAAGCTCATTCCCAAGTGAATGAACGACTTGGACGGAACAAGATCCGACTTCTTTTCGTTTACTATGAAACCGAGTAAAAAAATATCTGGAGTGGATGAGTGCGTAGGCGCCCAATCAGAATAAGATCCACGGCAGCTCTGCACAAACCCATCAGTCGCATGAATTCTCTCGCTGTTACTACATCTGAGCGAAGACAAAAGCGAGCGTAACCACCGACTAATTTTGCTCTGGGTAACGGCAGATGAACCAGATTGTTGTGCGTCTCGAAGCTCATTCCCAAGTGGATGAATGACTTGGACGGAACTAGATCCGACTTCTTTTCATTTACTATGAAACCGAGACGTTGGAGCAGTTGAAGCAGACTATGAACATCGTTCTGAAGCGTTAATCTGTGGCCGTACCTCTGAAGAATGTCGTCCAAGTAGGCCGACGTTACCAAAGATGAATGAGCTCGGAAATGAGTCTTTACCGAGTTCATTATTCAAGTGAAGGCCCAGGGCACTAGATTCAGACCGAAGCACATTGCTCAGAACCGATAAACGACTCCTAGGACAGCAAAGCAAAGGTACTTTCTGAAGCAGATGTACCATGACGTGAAAGTAAGCATCCTCGAGATCTATGCTCACAGCGTAATCGTTCACTCGAATGCTCGCTCTCACCAATCGAGTGGTCTCCATATAAAATTTTGGAGCCACAATCAGCATATTTATCCAGCTTAGATCTATAACTGGATGGAACGAGCCATAAGGTTTTGGTACCAGGAACAGGTGACTGAAGAAACCGGGAGATTCATGGTTTTCTACGACCTCTACTGTGTTCTTCTCCAGAAGAGATTGCACCTCTGCTAGAAGCGAATCTCTCTTCTGAAGGTTTGATGGAAGCTGAGTCCAACGTGAACTTCGTGTTAACGGAGGTTTTTCCCTGAAGGACAGTTTTAGACCTTCCGAAATAACCCCCTGAACCCATCGGTCGTCCGTAATTGACAACCAATTGGTTAAGAATCCTGACAGCCCTCCGCCCACTGGAGCGCAATGGAGGTTCTGACCATCACCTCCTGGACCTGCAAGGCTTGCGGGAGGAGAAACTACATCCTCCCCGACCCGCACCTCGACCAGTCGACCTAGGGGCATCTGACCGGTTGTCTCGGCCAGTATTACGTCCCCTACCTGAGTCGCTACTCTGATGGTCTCTTGAGTAAGAGGTAGAGGTTTTCTTAGAGCCTTCATAGGAACTTCCCTTGGACGTACTCGCCCCAGAAGTCCCTGACTTACCCCTCCTCTCTGCTGAGTCTGTTTTTTCAAAACGGACTTAAAGAGCAGAGAGTCCGAAGCTTTCTTAGTAATCTGATCATAGATAAGCGAAAGCTCACCATCAAAGAGAAGCTCTCCTGAAACCGGAGCACAATAACATCAATGATCTCTATAAACATCCAGTATAACTCTTTATACTAATATTTTTTGAAGGAAAGCCAATAAATACTGGAGTCTAGAGAAATGGGACTCTATATACTCATTTAAAAGTGTCCGAGGATTGTATATTAATGCCTGATTAATCATGTGACATATACAAATGCTTCACACCGAGCAACACTTAAAAAATATTACATAGATAAGTAAACATTAGTTTTACACTTTAAAACCATCCCAGTACCGACTCGGAATTACTGACTCCAAGGGGGGTATTCCCTTGCTTTACACTATAAAGCAGGTGACCCAAGGGAACACCCCCCCCCCCCCCCCTTCCCCTTGCCCTGGATCAAATACTCCAGAGCCACTGCCGGAACCGAAAGCCTACACACATATAGTTGCCACTGTTTAGTAGACGACATTCTGAGTAAAAAAATAACGGACCTAAACAATGCAGATCTGCAGAAATGGACTCAATATTCTCAGATACAAATTCGTGAAAATGGAGGGCTAATAACAATATGCAGCCCTCATAAGATCTGTAATAGAAACATTATTAACGTAAGACCATGAAGTAGAAAAAAAATAACGGACCTAAGCAATGCAGATCTGCAGAAATGGACTCAATATTCTCAGATACAAATTCGTGAAAATGGAGGGCTAAGAACAATATGCAGCCCTCATAAGATCTGTAATAGCAACATTATTAGCGTAAGCCCATAAGTAGAAAGAACTCTTACTTCATAAGCTTAAAACTAAAGCACAGACTGCTGAATGAAGATATTATCATAAGCAGAACTGATAGAAAATTGAATCCATCTGACCATAGAATGGACCGAAATGTGGAGGAAGCTTCCACGGCATGTCCCACAACAGACGCCAGAGTAAATTAATCCACAGTCTTTGTGGAGCTAGAGATGCTACCAACAGAATTTTGCATTGAGATAATTAAACTTGAGCAATATCTGTTGAATCAATGTCGCTGGAAGATACGTATATCCTATTATTCCATCTCACAAGATCGATAGAGCGTTTACTGCAAACACTCAAAGATCCAAACATTGTGACACATACGTCTGCAACTGATTGTTGAGATGTGTCGCAAATAAGTCGATCATTGGCCGCTCTCCTTGGTAGCAAATCTGATTGAATACTCGTTTGTTGGAAGTCCATTCTGGCGGCAAGCGGCCCCTCCATGAAGGGAGTCTGCTAATACGTTCAGATGACCAGGAACATGACAGACCGATAGGAGAACTTGATGTTCTAGTATAAACAGAAGGATTCATTCCATTAACATGAATAACAGAATGGAATGAGTGCCTCCGTAATTCCGAAAATACGCTAATACCGTCGAATTATCGGACAGAATTAGCATGTGAGCATTCTGAATAACGTTCATTCCGTAAAGTGGCGCATGCCAAAATGACATCATTTTTTATTTTTATGAGTTTGATTAGGAACTACGGATCCGAAAGAACCTGGCACTTCAAATCCGTTGGGCTCAATGATACAACCCAACCTGTTTGACTGGCATCCATCAAAACTATAAAACTCGGATCCGGCAATTGCAGTGGAACTCCCTGAGTTAAGCACTGAAAACCTGCCCAAGTCTGAATCTCTTATTCACTTGATGTGACAAGAAGATGTCCGTATCGAGCGAAAGAATCTTCACCCTCCAATTCTAGATCAAAAGAAATTTGGAGAGGACAAATGCGTAACCGCCCCATCGGAATAAAATCGCGGCAGTTCCGCACAAACGTACCAGTCTCATGAGATCTCTCGCTGAAATATTGTCTGAGCGAAGACAATAGACAGCATAACAACTGATTAATTTCGCTCTGGTTAACAGCAGACGAACGAGAATGTTGTGCGCCTCGAAGCTCATTCCCCAATGGGTCAATGACTTGGACGATACCAGATCCGACTTCTCCTCGTTTGCTTATGAAACAGAGACGACGGAGCAATGGAAGTAGATTCTGCACATCGTTCTGGAGTGTCAACTCATTGCCGTACCTCTGAAGAATGTCGTCCAGGTAGGCCGACGTTATCGCAGATGAATGAGCTCGGAAATGAGTCATTACCGAGTTCATTATTCGAGTGAAAGCCCAGGGGGCTCGATTCAGACCGAAGCACATTGCTCGGAGCTGATACACGATTCCTATGATAAAGAAGCAAAAATACTTTCTGAACGCCTGATGTACCATGACGTGAAAGTACGCATCTTGAGATCTATGCATGTAGCATAGTCGTACACCCGAATATTCGTTCTGACCGGTCGGATGGACTCCATATAGGAACTTGAAGCCACGATCAGCTTGTTATCCAGCTCAGATTTATGAGTGGACGGAACGAGTCGTCTGGTTTTTTGGAACCAGAAAGGATGGTTGTAGAAAACTGGAAATTCCTAGATTTCTACGATTTCTATCGCAATCCTTCCAGAAGAGACTGGACTTCTGATGGAAGCGAGCCTCTTCCCTGCGGACTTGACAGCAGCTGAGTCCATCTTGGACTTCGAGTTAACGGAGGATACATTTGAAGGACAATTTAGTCCTACTGAAATCACCCCTCGAAACCAAGGGAAGTGCGTAATCTACTCCCAACTGATTGAGAAACTCGACAGTCTTCCGCTCACTGGTACATGATAGAGGATAATACCATTACCTCCTGGTCCTCCGAGGCTTGCGGAAGGAGAAACCATGTCTTCCACAGCCTGCACCTCGCCCCGTCGACCTAGGGGCGTCTGACCGGATGTCTCGGCCAGAATTACCGCCCCTATCTGAGTCGCTACCCTGACGGTCTCTAGAGTAAGACCTAGAGGACGCCTAGGAACCTCTATAGGAACTTCCCTTGGACGTATTCGGCCCAGAAGTGCCTGTCCTACTTTTCTCCGCTGAATCCGACTATATGGAAGCGGATTTGAATAGCAGAGAGTTTGAAGCTTTCTTAGTTATCTGATAATAGATTGCGGAAAGCTTGCCGTCGAAGAGAAACTCTCTGGAGACCGGAGCAACTCTGCGAGAGTTTTTCACCTTACTATCCACACGTGTGGATGAAACCAGGGCCGCGTCATGTCTAACCAACTCCATATTGCCACTAAAGGGCGGAGTTCTACGTAAGGCCCTTGAAAGAATTCTTAAGGAGGATGTACAGCCTGGAATTCTTTTCCTATGAGAATTGTCATTTCCAACATCGTGGTTGGAATTGACATTGATGACGGTATAGACAATACCAGGTCTTGGCCTGGTCGTCTAGATGCAGAGAAACTCTCGGAATGCTCTGTCCTGCCGATTCAAATTATTCCTTGAATTGATGAAAGGCAGATGTAGAGCATTTGCCGATAAGAAACCTGACCTGCCCGTTTAGGTAGCAAGTTATATATAAATAGCGTCATTCAACAGTTAAAATGTCTGTGAGACATTTCTGGACTATGTCGGAATCTGAGGGATGAAGTCCCTAAACTGATAAGAATTCTGAGTCCAGTGGCGCTATCAGTCTCTTATCCGGCAATGCAGCAATTTGGTCCGAAGGAACAACATCAGAAGATAATGCCGGATGCACTCTACAGCAAATATGTTGTTCCGAAAGGGAAAATACAACTCCTCCGTATCCCTTTCGCCGTCCTGTCGGACCACTTGTAACTCTTGGTCGTCCGTGCCTGAACCTGCAGCGGAACGTACCAACCCAGCTTCCTCGGAAAATTCTTGATCCGACAGAGTTAATGTTGGATGCTGGGATGCTGCGTTAATTTGTGCTATCTGCGATAGCACGTCCATAACGGAGGCCTGTGGACCTGCAGTCTTACAGGATTTAGCCGCTGGAAGCTCCTTGGACGTTGACTCCTGCATATTTCTTATATGCGAACGTCCAGAGTATGAAGGCCTCGTATCCTTGGCTACCGGATGGCGTGACCTGGTCGCCGAATAATCCCTGGTCGGTGATTTTGTTGAATATGACTGGTCAAGCAGCCAAGGTGCGGTCGTGTGTGCTGTCATGAGGATGAGGAAGCCGAAAGAGCAGTCTCTCCGGACTGTCTATATAACGGAGCGTCCCAAGCGGTGGACGTATACGCCGACTGAGGAAACATTTTTTACCACAACACCTGGGCCCAGATGTTGTAGTACGAGAGAGGGACCTCTCTCGCTCGCAGCTCGGATGGACCTGGACAAGCTAGGAACCGGACTAATAGGCTTCCTCTGTACCATCCTCGTATCCGTCGTCACTGGGTGTGCACATTGAATTTATAGTGCTCGCATCACCCAACTCTCCTTCCTGGATCGCAACGGATGAATGCGGGTGCTGAGCCATTCAGTGAATGGTCGCGGGCGAGCTAGCGGATGCCAAAGCCATCGATCCTATTAGGGAACTCCAGGCAATTGATGCATCTACATGAGCACTTTGCCGCTAACTCTTCATTTGACTGTGACGACGGAAGCACACTTAACGAAGACATCACGGTAACAACACCTATTCATGTTACCCTATGAGACCTGTGGAGCCACGGTCCGACGTAAATTATCCGCTGGAAGCTCCCAGGACGTTCATTCCTGCATTTATATAATATGCGAATGTCCCAACTGGAAAGGTCTCGTATCCTTGGCGAGCAGATGGAGTGACCCGGTCGACGTGTATTCCTTGGTCGGCGAAGCAGGAGCACCAGGGACGTTTAATCCTGCACTTATATAATATGCGAACGTCCCCTGAAAATCTGTGGTCACATAGCCAAGGAGCAATCGTGTGTGTTGAAGAGGATGAGGAAGCCAATGTAACAGCCGCGTCGGACTGTCAAGCGATGGAGCGTCCCGAGCAGGAGGAGTGGACGTAAGCTCCGACTAAGCGAACAAACATACAACAACATCGAAGCGCAGATGTTGATGCAAGAGAGAGGGGGCCACTCTCGCTCGCGGTCCGGGTGGACCTGAACGAGCTAGTTACCGAACTGACAGGCTTCCTCCGTACTATCCTCGGATCCGTCGTTGCTGGGTGTGCACATCCTATGTTTTATAGTGCCCGCATCACCCAATCTGCTTCGCTGGACTGCGACGGACGAACCCGGGTGCAGAGCCATTCGACGAATGGTCACGACACTGGACGGCCTAGCGGGCGAGACTAGCGGGCGAGAATGCCTTCGATCGAACTAGCGAACTCCCAGCAATTGTCATAATACCTTGAGCACTTCCCGCTAGCCCTAATATTGCAACGACAGAGACACACTTGTTGAAGACATCACGGAAACATCACTCTGAATTCTGAAAAAGAAACTGATAATATGGAGTGACCCTGCGGAGAGAGGACCATAATGGACCCCTCACCGCTAACAAAATACCGTGACAGACGTCTCCAACGTTGTCATATCAAGCAACATACACAGAGCAAGAATTAGTGCGAATACATTGACTATAAGAAACACAATGAACCTGAAAATTAGAGGAAGATATCCTCTCTTTATAACTGAACAATATTTTTTTCAACATGAAAAAATAAACACAGTCAAATTACTCACACTAACCATTGAAACAAATATACATAATATATTATAATCCATTATAACATTTCAAAAGAAAATAATTTCAAAAAAAAAAAATATTTTGAAAAAATTTTCAGAAGAGCCCAAGTTCCCAATGGGAACAATGAGCCCAAATGGATCCCAAAAAACCCTAAGTGTGGACAAAAATCTTGAAATCATTTCAAAAAATTAATGTAACACTTACGGACAATATTAATGTATCTAGCTATGAACTGAACTAAGCAGAGGACAAGTAATCACTATAAGAAGTAACAGTTGTCAACATAAACAAAAAGTGTAAACAGACCGGAAACATGACTCCAGGCGCTGGTAAACATGGCCCGAAATCAGTTAACAATTTAAACACTATCTGATGCAAAATAGAGATTTCCAGAGAAGAAACTGCAGAACATCAGATGGTAGATGCAGACCAAAACGCCTGAACACACAGGGGTGAGGACGTAAACATGGGGAAAAAACAGAAAATAATTCTGTTTCGAAGCCGAAAACTCCCAAGAAATTTTAGTAATAAACATTACAAAAAATAAGCCAAAATCATGGGAGAATAGCTAGGGGGGAATAAAGGAAAGGGAGAGAGGAAACACTGATTAAACAATGGAACATTCATAGAAAGAATGACAACAGGGTCATGCCTCGAAAATAGGTAACATGAAATAATTGCGTAAAATAATTATAAGTTACAGCCCTGAACATTTCTTTCCACTGTTTTTTCCGCTCCTCCTTCTATTTCCTCCTTATATCCACCATTTCTCTCATAATTATGTGTCTGGCATCATTAAAACTGAGATTTACAAGCGCAAATAACAGTGAAGTGTATCTGTATTGAGGGCCAAACAAAGAATGACTTTTGGCGCCAATTTCGAGGCCTCCTTGACACTGCAGTAAAAGTATGGAGGACCATATAGGACATGTAATTTTCGGTTTTAGATGCAAATTTTGGGGATTGGGGGGTAAAATTTGCGTTGGCCCTAAATATTTTAGAGTTAGCACCAGCTAAGTCTGGGTCACTGGTACAGTATAAAAATATTATAAGTTACAGCCCTGAACACATCCTTTCACTGTTCCTTCCTCTCACCCTTTTATTTCATCCTTAGATCCACCATTTCTCTCATGATTATGTGTCTGGCATCATTTTAACTGAGATCGTAAGCACAGGTATCAGTGAGATGTTACTGATTGAAGGGCCAAACAAAGACTGAGGATTTGGCTCCAATTTCGGTACTTCCTTGACACTGCGCATGTGCAGTGGATAAAAGTATGGAGGACCACATAGGACATCTATTTTTGGGATTTTGATGCAAATTTTGGGGATGGGGGGGGGGGCAAAATTTGTGTTTGGCCCTAGAATTTAAGAGTTAGCACCAGCTAAGTCTGGGTCATTGGTACAGTATAAAAATAGGTGATTTTAAAGCACAGATGTCAGTTCATTGTTGCTGACTTTACGGCCAAACAAAGAATGATGTTACCGCTAATTCCAGTCACTTCCTGACGGCTGCGCATGCACAGAGAGTAAAAGTAAGGAGGACCAGATAGGACTTAATTTTCAGTTTTGCAAGCAAATTTTGGGGATTGGGGGGTTCAAAATTTGTGTTTGGCCCTTGATAACTCTGAGTTTGCACAAGCTAGTCTGGGCAATTGGGTAATAGTATAAAAATATTGCATTTTACAGTGATTACATTCTCCAAACTTTAAGACAAAAACCTCAAAGAACTGTTCTGTGCTGGATACTAGCCCAATATATTTGTATAGTTCTCAATAGTGATGAAATATACCTGCTCCCCCCAACCCCACCCCACCAAAGGCCTATATCTGACTTTTATGATATCCGGCCATGTGCCCTTAACATGCCACCATTAGGAGGCCCTGCTAACAACAGACAAATCACCTGGGCAGTGATTTCTAGTCAAGTCCTAGCTGCCTTACCAGAGAGCCAATTCTTGTCTAGAAATCACTGTTATTCAACTGGACATGTACAGGTTATAGTCTTGTGTGAATTCAGAACAATTGTCCAGGCGTTTATGGGTTATATGTAACTGACTTACATGTCTTTGTTCTCAAGGTATAGAAAATGATTTGCTATTTCAATATTACATGCAGTTAACAGTTATTCTATTTACCCTTTACCCAATGTAATGGTCAAAACCTGCCAGCACTGCGCACAACTTACAAATTTTATTATTTCTGCAATATTTACCTTGTAAGCATGACCCCCTCACAGAAACAAGGTTATCAGGATTATTTTAAAGGGGGGTCAAAGTTATGGTTTTGAAGCATAAAATGCCATTTTTTAGCTATTCCTGGCAATTCAAGAATTTTTTTACAAGTGTCATCTTCTATTCATTTTAGGTAAAGGGTTAAGCATTAAGCAATTTATTGAGACTCACTGTAATAATTACCCTAAGTCATGTTGATCATCAGCTAATCCAGCATTCTGTAGTGGCATTGCACCTAACTGTTGTATTCTCTTGAATAACTTCTTAGCAATGTAATTAAACCTGTAAACATACTAAACTTAATCAATGACATTCATGAGATCATTACTATTTAACGATGGCGATGATAGATTTATTTTACAATTATCAACTGTGATAACTTGATTAACCCTTTACCTAATGAATTGGTCACATCCTCCCCCCCCCCTCCCCCCCCCCCCCCCCCCCCCCCCCCACATAATTTACAAAGTGAGCCGGGAAAAAACATTATTTTTCCAAAAGCTTGTTGAGCTCGTTCCAATGAGGGGTCACATGATATGATGGTCTTGTTGAAATTTTTTTACAAAAAATAATTAAAATACTAAATTGTGATATTGTGTATATTGTGTAAAGGGAGGGTTAACTGGTATTTTAATTTCAGATTTCATTTTCACACTCATAACCCAGAGCTGGCTGTCAGGGGTGGTTTATCTCACTGAAAAAAATGCCTTGATATATCATCCCAATAGTACTTTAGATAGAGGAAAGAAGAGAAATTTGTAAGTTAAAGATCACTGTCACCTTCACCTTTGGCCCATACCAATAAACCCAATATAAATAGGATTCTTTCTCTGATAATACCCAGCCCACATGCCAAGTTTGGTTTTAATCACCTCAGCAAAACTTTAACTGGTGACTGAAAACTAGGAAAATTTGAAAGTTAAAGGTCAGTATGATCTTGACCTTTGGCACAACGATTTTAAAATAAATAAATAGGGTTCATCCTATCATCATACCAAACTCACATGTCAAGTTTGGTTCCAATTAGCACTTTGAAACTTTAAAAAGAGAGCAGAAACCAAAGAATTTTTCAAGTTATATGTCACTGTGATCTTGAGCTTTATCACAATGACCCAGAAATAAATTGAGTTGTTGCTCTCACCATACCTAATCTATTTGTTAAGTCTGGTTTCCAGTGGCCAAGCAGAATGTTAATTTGTAAGCAGACAAGAGGAAACAAGGCAAATTTTCAAGTTAAAGGTCACTGTGACCTTGAACTTCTGCACAATGAGCCCCAAATAAATTTAATTCTTCCTCTCGACATACCTAACCCACATGTCAAGTTTGGTTTCAATATGCCCAGCAGAATTTTAGAGAGCAGAAACCAACTCTCAGAAAATATTTAAGTTCCAGGTCACAGTAACCTTGATCTTTGACTCAATGACCCAACTCACATGTCAAGTTTGGTTTTGATTGGCCGTGCAGAACTTCAATTAGAGAGCGGAAACCAACTCCTTCTAGAGACACATAGATTGACTGATGGATGGACAGTGCCAAGACTATATCCCCTTTTTTTTTGGGGGGGGGGGGGGATAAAAATGCTTGTCGTTTTGGTTGAAACTGTATGTGGCTGCCTTGAACTTTTGTGATCCTCAGATAAACTTACTGAATGTGTACATATTCAATATTCCGAAAAGACTGTGCACTTTAACCCTTTATCCAATGCAGGCAATATCAAAAATTATTATTTTAAATATCATTTTTAAACATTTTTTCAAATGATTTCAACAAAACCATATCATGTGACCCCTATTTGGATCGAGCTCATTCCAAAGAGGGGTCACATGATATGGTTTTGTTGAATTTTTTTTCAAAAATAGTATTTTTGTCAAATGCTAAATTTGCATATTACGTGGGCGGATGTGGCCGATTCATTGGGTAAAGGATTAACAGGAAAATTGTATTTTGTTCCGGTTTGAATGCTTCCGGTGATTCAGATACAAAAGCACTGTGTTTCCATAATTTAACAATTACACTTTTGAGAAATATCTTTTTCTCTTTCCATATATATCAAAACGTACTGGATCCCTCACAAACATATTTCAAAAGCTTCTAATATTCTGCATAAATAGTAATATAAACAAATTTTAACGAAGCACACACTTTCATCATGCAGCTGAAAGATACCAATTTTGTATCATGGGGTCCCTGATACACACTACATTCAAGTAATTACACACCCAATACGTACTTATGGTAAGATAAACAATAAGATTAAGCTGATGTAACTAGAGCAAAGTTGAGGGTAGACTGTAATACCATGGATAGCATTACAGAAATGAAACATTTATTACAAGGTGACGCTGAAGTTTGACAGATGACAGACCTGTGACAGATTACAGACCATTGGGGTATTATCGTAAGAACTATTAAACATCACCATAGGGAGACACAAAAAGGTACCCCAGCCTCTTTACCAAATGTGAGAGTGACTTGATTTGATTTGATGATTCTGTGAAAATATAAATTTTATAGTAAATTTCCTTTCTTATTATACCTACCACAATTGTTTACAACAGGCTTGCATTACAGTGGAAGTCCCTGTCATGGATGTGGACTGGGTCAGAGTCAGGGCAAAAGCCGAGAGAAGCACAGCTCTCACCCGGGGAACGGCCATGTATTCAGCTGAGTATGGAAGTTCATCCCCAGAGGATAAAACGACTGAGAAGGGACCAGGTCCGACTTCTCCTCATTGACTCTGAACCCTAGCGACGTGAGCAGGCTCAACAGTGTGTCGACATCTGACTCCAGAAGAGCAGCATTGGAGTGCCTCTGGAGGATATCGTCCAGATAGTAGACACCCTGGACTGTGTGCAATGGAAGGCTATCACATACGACATCAGTTGGGTGAAGGCGCAAGGAGCCAGGTTGAGGCCAAAAGGCATGGCCTTGAACTGGTAAATTCACCCCAGAAAAGTGAACCCGAGATACTTTTGCAATACCCGATGAATTGGAACATGAAAGTAACCATCTCGCAAGTCGATGCTGGAAGCGAAATCTCCCTGGTGAATGGAGCGTCGGACTAACCTGAAAGTCTCCATGCTGAACTTGGGAGCAATGATAGACTGGTTCAGGATACTCAGATCGATAACCAGTCGGAGTCGGCCATCCTTCTTCGGCACCAAAACAGGCGAAATAAAATCCCACTGAATGAATGTTCTTGATGACCTCAATCGCCCCCTTTGACAGGAGATTGTCTATCTCCGTGATCAAAAAGTTCCCGACGTGAAATGTCTGAAGGAACTTGGGTTGGAAGAGGCACTCTCAACAGAGTGGGGTGTCTCTGAAAGGATATCCGCAGACCGGACCGAACGACATCTAACACCCAAGGATCGGATGTGATCGTGGCCCAATGTCTGCAAACTCTGATATCCTTCCTCCAACCTGGGACGAATCGAGGCTAGGACCTTCATTTCAAGCTCGTGAGAGGAGAAACCACCTCCTCTGCTAGATGAAGGATCCTGAGACCTCCCTCTGGTCTGCCAACGCTTACCCTTACCATGTGAGTAAGAAGAAGCAGCGGTAGGAAGATCAGCCCTTGGCTTCACAGAGGAAGCAGAAGCTTAGAACGGCCCCGGCCTCCGACAGAAAGCTGATCAAGCTGGCGAAGCAGCAGCTGATCTTTGGAATGATGCAGGATGTCATCCCAGACCGTTGCCATGGAACCATGGAATATTCACGGACCCACCAAAGAAGCGGATCGAAGAGCACGAAGGGAAAGGAAAGACTTGTGTCCAACATAACGTCCCAGTGAACTAATTCCAAGTTAGTCATGTTACAGGCATGTGTGTGTGATATGCATGAGCACCTTGGAGATCACATGTAAAGGAGCATGTATGTCATCAAACTTATCTGGAGGCAGATAAGCAGCCAAGGCTGAGACGACATGATCCAAGAGAGAAAGCATACCTAGAATCTCTCTCGATAAGCCCAACAGGGACTCCAGAGTCGCCATAGGAATAACGGCTGACTTGGGCTTGGAAAGCTCGAGGAAGGAGGAGTCCTGATCCAAGACCGTCAAAGTCTGGCAGACCGACGGATTGGCGGAATCGTAGAAATAATATTGCACAGGAGGCAAAAAGGTATCAGCCTTGGTGAAGAACGAAGTCTTCATAGCCTTGGAACTCAGCTTAGAGTCCAATGCTGCAAAAGCTTCGACCACTTGTACCGACTGGTACAATCGAAGGCACCCAGAAGCAGGTTGCTCCACAGACTATAGGTGCACGGCCGATGATCATGGCCTGGCTGAAACCTCCGCCTAGTCTGACAGTTTGAGTTGCGGAAGGAACTTGAACACAAAGTCAAGAGCTGCCCCCCAAGTCAGAAGACTACTGGCTCTCAACTTCAGGTGTGTCTGACCCATCCTCCGAGTTGGAAGACACATAGCCCAAACCAACCGATGCCTCCCACAGTGTAGGAACACCAGGGGGGGATCAGAAAGCGGCCTGCTTCCAATCCCACGCGGCAGCACCACGGGAGTAGGACTGTTATGATTAATTGATTAATCGATTGTTGATCGGTCACAGCGAAATCGATTAGTATTTTTCGTTGTCGAATAATCGGTAAGTTGTACCCCACTTTAGACTTTTAATAATTAAAAGATTGTTTGTTGGTGGTTAACGTCACATATTTATGCACCATGGCTAATCGTGACACAACATGGAGATGAAGTCAAGTTTAGTCAATCGTTGATCTACATGTTGCCCATTTTAGAGGACTTTCACCCCAAGCATTGGTGAGTGGGTCAGGTACGTCATCTAGGTACGATTAATCAATTATTATCGATTATTAGCAACGATTAATCGATTCCTAAATTAAAAAATTGTGACAGCCCAACACAGGAGTGCCTGGAATCCACTAGTAGCCTCGCTGGAGGCAACAGGAAGGCTCTTGGAAAGAACCTGCGTGAGCAAGGAGAGGGCCTCCTAAGCTCATGACCCATATCAGCCGGTTCGACGTGGAAATGGCCCGGCAAAGTGGCTTCGCTCCTGACCCTCTTAACAAGCAAAGGGTCCCGATCCTCTAGAACAACCAACGCGGGGCGATGGGTGGCAGCCGGAACATCTGAATGCAGATGCATACTGGGGTATGAAAAACCCCGAGGATCTGAAGTAGGGGAACTCAGGTGAGTCACCGCAGACCTCTGAGGGACAGAAGGTCCAGGCTGCACAAAATGCATCGGTCCTGCAAAACTGGCCAAGGGACCAGAGTGTGTGGACAGAAACGCAACAAAGTCTATGGTGACCCCACCATGTACATCTGAATCCAATGAAAAACCTGCTGGGCTCGACGGTTGAGAGACCACAGTAGAGGGTTCGACCGGCAGCCCCTTCCGATTTCCTCGAGTTGAAGTCAGGAAAGGCTGAAGCCAATATCACACATCCAAATTACCAGACATCCCTGCAGGGCTGGCTGAAACGATGACCATAGACATTGCAGATGGAAAGCAACCAAGCTTGGCTCAAAGGGAGGAGACACAACCCTAGTGACAGCCTCAGATGTCTACTGGAGAGGGACAACCGTCCGGGAAGCAGGCATCTCTTCACCGGATAATTCAACAGCTCCCACAGTATCCACTGCAGAAAAAGACTGCACATCCCCCACAGAAGGGGTAGAACTCTCACCAGAGGTGGTTGTGTCCGGAGGCCCCGAACAACAGCGTTCCCCTTTCCCATGGGTACGGAGGAATGGGCACAAGAATGCACCACACAGTTCACGGAAGCCCAAATGGTGGATGACGAAGACCCACAGAGCCCACAGCGTCGATCAGAAGAACACCCATCACATGTGGAACATGAAGCATGAGAATCATCCACATGCTTCGACAAAAGGCATTGCCCACAAGGAACTGTCCTGGGCATAGCAGAGGTGAGAGAAGTAGAATGGAAGGTGAACCCGACAGAAAAAAGAAGTAGAACACCCCCAACTACCAGAGGAAGGTGGCAGGAAATAAAGGTCCAGTGGGAACACAACAGAACGCAGACAGGCAAAAGGGACCCATAAAGCGGAAATTCCACCCTCAACAGAGCGAAGACATCCTGCTACAACAGCCTCCCACTAACACCTAACACCAAAAATAATATCCAAAAGGATAGCATAAATCCAATAACTGAACCGCACAGTACATGAAAGTCGTGTGTGAACACGAAAAAAATAATTACAAAAAATGTAGCTCAATGTTATAACAAGAATATACGAAAAGTTAAAAAATTTATAGTAATTTATATATTTTTTATACTTACCAATGACCCAGACTTAGCTGGTGCTAACTCTAAAATATTTAGGGCCAAACGCAAATTTTACCCCCCAATCCCCCAAATTTGCATCTAAAACCGAAAAATACATGTCCTATATGGTCCTCCATACTTTTACTCCACTGCACATGCGCAGTGTCAAGGAGATCTCGAAATTGCCGCCAAAAGTCATTCTTACAACAAATGCCTGGTAAGCGTTATGTACTCAGCGGGGAGGTATGAGTTCCCAACTCATGGGAGGACCATCCCCGTCTGGGTCATTGGTAAGTATAAAAAATATATAAATTACTATAAATTTTTTAACATTTTTATACTGTACCAATGACCCAGACTTAGCTGAATAGTAATAAGGTTGGAGGGCCAAGGACATAAGGAAAATCCAATAGGCTCAATTACCTATAACAGACCTATCCCCTTAAGGAGAAAAGGAGAGATAGTCTAACATGTATCTTTCTTATTTGTAACAAAAAAGAAAGACACAATACTATTCTGTAATTGAACACAATAACATTAATGATCTCTATAAACATCTAGTATAACCCTTTATACTAATATTTTTTAAAGAAAGCCAATAAATACGGGAGTCTAGAGAAATGAGACTCTATATACTCATTTAAAAGTGTTCGAGGATTGTATATTAACGCTCAATTAATCATGTGATATATACGAATGCTTCACTCCAATTAACACTTAAAAAATATTACACAGATGAGTAAACATAGGCTTAACCCTAAAATCATTTCGGAACCGACACGGAATTACTAAGTCCAAGGGAGGTATTCCCTTGCTTTACACTATAAAGCAGGTGACCCAAGGGAACACCCCCCCCCCCCCCTTCCCCTTGCCCTGGATCAAATACTCCAGAGCAAAGAGGGCAGCAGGACAGAGTCACTGCCGGAACCGAAAGCCTATACACACATAGTTGCCACTGTTTAGTAGACGACATTCTGAGTAAAAAATAGCGGACCTAAACAATGTAGATCTGCAGAAAAAGGACTCAATATTCTCAAAATCGTGAAAATGGAGGGCTAACACCAATATGCAGCCCTCATTAAATCTATAATAACAAAATTAATAGCTTAAGCCCATGAAGTAGAAGAACTCTTACTTCATGAGCTTAAAACTAAAACACAGACTGCTGAATGAAGATATAATCATAAGCAGAACTGACTGCAGATTGAATCCATCTGACCATAGAATGGACCGAAATGTGAAGGGAAACTTCCACGGCATGTCCCACAACAGGCGCCTGAGTAAATTAGTCCACAGTCTTTGTGGAGCTAGAGAAGCTACCAACAGAATTTGCATTAAAATAATTACACTAGAGCAATATCTGCTGAATCAACAGCGCTGGAAGATACGCATATCTTATTATTCCGTCTTACAAGATCGATAGAGCGTTTACTGCAAACGCTCGAAGATCCAAAACATAATGACACATACGTCTGCAACTGATTGTTGAGATGCGTCCGAATAAGTCGATCATTGGCCGCTCGCCTTGGTAGCAATCTGATTGAAAACTCGTTTGTTGAAAGCCAATTCTGGCGGCAACAAACGGCCCCTCCACGAAGGGAGTCCGCTAATACATTCAGACGACCCGGAATATGACGGACCGATAGGAGAACTTGATGTTCCAGTAGCAACCGAAAGATTCATTCCGTTAACATGAATAACAGGATGGAATGAGTGCCTCCATAATTCCGAAAATATGCTAATACTGTCGAGTTGTCGGACAGAATTAGCATATGAACATTCTGAATTACGTTATCCAATAACGTAGCGCAAGCCAAAATGACATCATACTTGATGTTTGAGTGCTTGATAAGGAACTACGGAATCAAAAGACCCTGGCACTTCAATCCGTTGGACTCAATGAAACGACCCAACCTGTTTTACTGGCATCCGTCAAGACTGTAAAACTCGGATCCGGCAATTGCAGTGGAACTACCTGAGTTAAGCCCAGAAAACTTGCCGAAGTCTGAATCTCTTATTCATTTGATTTGACAAGAAGATGTCCGTATCGAGCGAAAGAATCTTCACCCTCCAATTCTGAATTAAAGAAATTTGGAGAGGAGCAATGCGTAACCGCCCCATCGGAATAAAATTGCAGCAGTTCCACCTAAACGTATCAGTCTCATAAGATCTCTCGCTGAGACTTTGTCTGAGCGAAGACAATAGTGAGCATAACTAAATAATTTCGTTCTGGGTAACGGCAGATAAACGAAAAAGTTGTGCGTTATGAAGCTCATCCCCCGGTGGGTGAATGACTTGGATGATACCAGATCCGACTTCTCTTCGTTTACTTAAGAAACCGAGACGTCGGAGCAATAGAAGCAGATTCTGCACATAGTTCTGAAGCGTTAACTCATTGCCGTACCTGTATGAATGTCGTCCAGGTAGGCCGACGTTATCGCAGACGAATAAGCTCGGAAATGAGTCATTACCGAGTCCATTATTCGAGTGAAGGCCCAGGGGCTAGATTCAGACCGAAGCATATTGCTCGGAGCTGATATACGACTCCTATGATAAGGAAGTGAAGATACTTTCTGACGCCTGATGTACCATGACGTGAAAGTACGCATCTTGAGATCTATGCATGCAGCATAATCGTACACCCGAATACTCGCTCTGACCGATCGGGTGGACTCCATATATAAACTTGGAGCTACGATCAGTTTGTTTATCCAGTTCCGAATAATGAGTGAACAGAACGAGACGTCTGGTTTTTGGAACCAGAAAAGGATGGTTGTAGAAACCTGGAAATTCCTGGATTTCTACGATCTCCATCGCGATCATTCCAGAAGAGACTAGACTTCTGATGGAAGCGAGCCTCTATCCTACTGACTTGGCGGAAGCTGAGTCCATCTTGGACTCTGAGTTAACAGAGGATTTCGTTTGAGGAACAATTTAGTCCTTCTGAAATCACCCCTTGAATCCAAGGGACGACAGTAATCTATTCCCAAATAATTGAGAAACTCGACAGTCTTCCGCACACTAGTACACGATAGAGGTTAAAACCATTACCTCCTGGTCCTGCGAGGCTTGCGGAAGGCGAAGCCATGTCCTCCACGGTCCACACCTCGCCCTATCGACCTAGGGACGTCTGACCGGAATTACGGCCCCTATATGAGTCGCTACCCTGACGGTCTCTAGAATAAGATCTAGAGGACGCATAGGAACCTCTGTAGGAACTTCCCTTGGACGTATTCGTCCCAGAAGTGCCTGTCCTACTCTTCTCTGCTGAATCCGACTATATGGAAGCGAATTTTAATAGCAGAGAGTCAAAAGCTTTCTTAGTTAACTGTTCATAGAATTCGGAAAGCTTGCTGTCGAAGAAAACTCTCCGGAGACAGGAGCGACTCTGAGAGAGTTTTTCACCTTACTATCTACACGCGTGGATGTAGTCACGTCTAACCAACTCCATATTACCACTAATGGACGGAGTTTTACGTGAGGCCCTTGAAAGAACTCTTAAGGATATTATCATCCTAGAATTCTTTTCCCTTTGAGTTGTAATGATAACGTTCTGGTAAGGTGATCAGCGTACGATGATGCATCTAAGCTGACCCTGCTAGATGATATTATTATTTCCAACATCGTGGATGGAATTGACATAGACGACAGTAAAAAACAATACTAGGTCCTGCCCTGGTCGTCTAGGCGCAGAGAACTCTCAGAATGCTCTGTCCTGCCGTTTCAAAATATTCGTTGAATTGATGAAAGGCAGATGTAGAGCATATTGCCGATAAGAAACCTGACCTGCTCATTTAGGTAGAAAGTTAAATAAATATAGCGTTGTTCAACAGATCAAATGTCCGTGAGACATATCTGGACTATGTCTGAAACTGAGGGATGATGTCCCTAAACCGATTAAGAATTCTGTGTCCAGTGGCGCTATCAGTCTCTTATGCGGCAACACAGCAATTTGGTCCAGAGGAACAACATCAGATGATAATGCCGGATGCACTCTAGGGCAATTATGTTGTTCTGAAAAGGGAATATACAACTTATCCGTACCCCTTTCGCCATCCTGTCGGACCACTTGTAATTCTTGGTCGTCCGTGCCTGAACCTGCAGCGGAACGTACCAACCCAGCTTCCTCGGATAATTCCTGATCCGACAGAGTTACTGTCGGTTGCTGGGATGCTGCGATAATTTGTGCTATCTGCGATAGCATGTCCGTAACAGAGGCCTGTGGAGCTGCGGTCTTATAGGATTTAGCCGCTGGAAGCTCCTTGGACGTTCACTCCTGCATACATCTAATATGCGAACATCCGGAGTATGAAGGCCTCGTATCCTTGGCTACCGGATGGCGTGACCTGGTCGCCGTAGAATCCCTGGTGGGCGATGTTGGTTGAATATCACAGGTCACTAGCCAAGGTGCGGTTGCGTGTGCAGCCACGAGGATGAGGAAGCGGAAAGAGCAGTCTCTCCGGACTGTCTATATAACGGAGCGTCCCAAGCGGTGGACATATGCTCTGACTGAGGAACATTTTGTACCACAACATCTGGGCCCAGATGTTGTAATACAAGAGAGGAACCTCTCTCGCTCGCAGCCCGGATGGACCTGGACGAGCTAGGAACCGGACTAATAGGCTTCCTCCGTACCATCCTCGTATCCGTCGTCACTGGGTGTGCACATTGTATTTTATATTGCTCGCATCACCCAAATCTCCTTCCTGAACCGCTACGGACGAACTCGCATGCTGAGCCATTCGGTGAATGGTCGCGACACCGGGCGAGCTAGCAGAAGCCAACGCCGTCGATCCTACTTGGGACCTCTTAGGCAATTGACGTATCTACATGAGCACTTTACCGCTAGCTCTTCATTTGACTGTGACAACGGAAGCACACTTACAAAGACATCACGGTAACAATACCTAGTTCATGTTACCCTATGAGACCTGTGGAGCCGCAGTCCTACGTGAAATATCTGCTGGAAGCTCCCGGGATGTTCATTCCTGCATTTATATAATATGCGAACGTCCCAACTGGAAAGGTCTCGTATCCTTGGCAAGCATATGGAGTGACCTGGTCGACGTGTATTCCTTGGTCGGCAAAGCAGGTGCACCAGGGACGTTCAATCCTGCATTTATATAATATGCGAACGTCCCCTGGAAATCTGTGGTCACATAGCCAGGGTGTGGTCGTGTGTGTTGACGAGGATTAGGATGAGGAAGCCAATATAACAGCCGCGTCGGACTGTCATGCGACGGAGCGTCCCGAGCAGGAGGAGTGGACGTAAGTTCCGACTAAGCGGACAACATACAACATCGCGGCGCAGATGTTGATGCAAGAGAGAGGAGGCCTCTCTCGCTCGCGGTACGGGGGACCTGGAAGAGCTAGCTACCGGACTGACAGGCCTCCTCCGTACTATCCTCGGATCCGTCGTTGCTGGGTGTGCATACCTGAAGTTTTATAGTGCTCGCATCACCCAATCTGCTTCCTTGGACCGCAACGGACTAACCCGGGTGCTGTACCATTCCATCAATTGCTTTCGATCCTACTAGGGAACTCTTCAACAATTGTCATAATACCTTGAGCACTTCCCGCTAGCCCTAATATTGCAACGACGGAGACACACTTAGTGAAGACATCACAGAAACATCACTCTGAATTCTGAAAAATAAACTGATAATATATAGTGACCCTACGGAGAGAGGACTGTAATGGACCCCTCACCGCTAATAAAATACCGTGACACACGTCTCCAACATTGTCATATCAATCAACACACACAGAGCAAGAATTAATGTGACTACATTGACTATAAGAAACACAATGAACTTGTGAATTAGAGGGAGATATCCTCGCATTACGAATGAAGAATATTTTTTCCAACCAGAAAAAAAAATACACTGTCATATTACTCGCACTAACCCTTGAAATAAATATACATGATATATTAATTCATTATAACATTTCAAAAGAAAAAATTTTCAGAAGAGCCCAAGTTCCCAATGGGAGCCTTGAGCCCAAATGGATCCTAAAAAAGCCTAAGTGTGGACAAAAATTTTTAATCATTTTGAAAAATTAATGTAACACTTACGGACAATATTAATGTATCATGCTATGAACTAAATTAAGCAGAAGACAAGTAATCACTGTCAAAAGTAACAATTGTCAACACAAGCAAAAGTGTCAACAAACCGGAAACATGACTCCAGGCACTGAAACAAATATATCCCGAAATCAGTTACCAATTTAAACACTATCTGATGCAAAATAGAGGCTTCCAGAGAAGAAACTGTAGAACATCAGATGGTAGATGCAGACCAAAACGCCAAAACACCCCTTGGGTGAGGACGTAAACATGGGGAAAAAACAGAAAATAATTCTGTTACTAAGCCAAAACTCCCAAGAAATTTTAGTAATAAACATTACAAAAAATAAGCCAAAAGCATGGGAGAATAGCTAGGGGGGAATAAAGGAAAGGGAGAGAGGAAACACTGATTAAACAATGGAACATTCATAGCAAGAATGACCACAAAAAGGTCATGCCTCGAAAATAGGTAACATGAAATAATTTCGTAAAAAGTTAAAAAATTTATAGTAATTTATATATTTTTTATACTTACCAATGACCCAGACTTAACTGGTGCTAACTCTAACAAAACCAGGGCCAAACACAAATTTTGCCCCCCAATCCCCAAAATTTGCATCCAAAACAAAAAGAAATCATGTCCTAAAGGACCTCCATACTACGCCCCCATTGCGCATGCGCAGTGACACGGACGTCCCGAAATTGGCACCAATTATCATTCTTACTGGCAGTGCCTGGTCAGCGCTATGTACTCAGCGGGGAGGCAAGAGTTCCCAACTCCAGGGAGGGCCATCCCCGTCTGGGTCATTGGTAAGTATAAAAAATATATAAATTACTATAAATTTTTTAACATTTTTATACTGTACCAATGACCCAGACTTAGCTGAATAGTAAACAGGCTGGAGGGCCTAGGACATAGAGGAAAATCTAATAAGCTCAACTATATAGTAAAGAGGTAACCCCTTAAGGAGAAAAGGAGTATTAGGCTTTACATGTATCTTTCTTATTTAATATTAATTAGAAAGATACACTACCCTTAATAATTGAGCACAATAACATTCATGTTCTCTATTAACATCCAGTATATCCCTTATACTAATTATTTTTAAAGTAAGCCAATAAATAAAGTAGTCCAGAGAATTGAGACTCTTTATAGTCATTTAAAAGTGTCCGAGTATTGTATATTAAAGCCCGTTTGACACTTGACATATACAAATGCTTCACACCGAGCTACACTTTAAAAATAAGACATGAATGAATTTTAACATTAATATTACACTTTAAAACCTGGAGGAGGCATTCCCTTGCTTTTCACTATAAAGCAGGTGACCTAAGGGAACACCCCCCCCCCCCCCCCCCCCCCGCCCCCCCCCTTCCCCTTGCCCTGGGTCAAATAGCCCAGAGCGAAGAGGGCAGCCGGACAGAGTCACTGCCGGAACAGAAAGCCTGCATAACTATAGTTGCAACTGTTTAGTGGACGACATTCTGAGCAACAGATAACGGACCTAAACAATGCAGGTCTCCAGAAATGGACTCAATATTTCTGAGATAAAAATTCGTGAATGTGGATGGCTGAGACCAATAAGCAGCCTTCATTAAATCTGTAATAGCAACACTATTAGCAGAAGCCCAAGAAGTAGCATGAGCTCTTACTTCATGAGCGGAAATCTTAAGCACAGACAGCTGAGAAGAAGATAAACTCTCATAAGCAGTACGGATAGTTAATTGAATCCATCTAGCAATAGAATGGACCGAAATGTTCTTTCTATTAGGCATCAAAGACAGAAAGAAACGTTTCCGTCCCTTTCTGATAAACTGAGATCTCTGTTTATAGATACGTAACGCTCTAACAGGACAGAGTAAAGGCCTATGCCCGTCTGAAGACGGAACAGCCTTAACAACAATAGGTTCCGGATATTTATTAGGAGCCTGATTCTTAGCTAAAAAAACCCCACATTAGTAGTGAAGGTGATAGTGTTCCCGACACTACGATAGTGAGAATCATCCAACGACAGTGCATGAAGCTCACTGACTCTTTTAGCAGAAGAGAAAGCTAAGAGAAAAGCTGTCTTATAAGATAAGAATTTGAAATCTACTGTCCCAAGAGGTTCAAATGGCTTTTCCTTCAATTTAAGAAAAACCCAAGCTAAATTCCATTTAAGAATTAATCTAAGAGTTCTGGGTCTATTTATCGAAAAGTTTCTAACCAACTTAGATAAAGAGACATTAGATCCAATTTGTAAACTATCATGATGTGCATAGGTATCAGATAACATAGACCTATAACCCTTAATAGTAACAGGCTGCAGTTTGATTTCGTCAAACAAGTATACTAGAAAGTTTGCAATGTCTGGTATAGAGGGATCGAATATATCTACAGAATGATCCCTACACCAACGACGAAAAACCTTCCACTTAGCCGCATAGTTTAGCGAAGAGGAGGTCCTCCTACAGTTAGAAATCGCGTCCACTGCTCGTCCTGTAAAGTGCTTGCCATGCAAGAAGGACCGCACAACGGAAAAACGTGAAGGTTGAGACCTTGCGGGTTGTGATGGAGTTGGCGCGATTTCCCCTGCGAAAGAAGATCCTCCCGTGGAGGAAGCTTTTGCGGTAGGTCCCACAACAGACACCTGAGTAGATTTATCCACGGTCTCTGTGGCGACAGAGATGCTACCAACAGAATCTTGCATTGAGATTGTTTTATCTTTAGCAATACTTGTTGAATTAACCGCGCTGGAGGATACGCATATCCTATCATTCCGTCCCAAGGGATCGACAGAGCGTCTACTGCAAATGCTCTTGGATCCGGACACGGAGACACATACGTCTGCAACTGATTGTTGAGATGTGTTGCAAATAAGTCTATCATTGGCCGTTCCCATTGGTAGCAAATCTGATTGAATACTTGTTTGTTGAGAGTCCAAGCGACCCTTTCGTGAAAGGGAGTCTGCTAGCACATTCAGACGACCCGGTATGTGACGGACCGAAAGAAGAACCTGATGTTCTAGCGCAAACAGAAGGATTCTTTCCGTTAGATTGAACAACGGAACTGAATGAGTGCCTCCCTGATTCCGTATATACGCCACTACTGTCGTATTGTCGGATAAGATTTGGACATGAGCATTGTGAATAATGTCCATCCAGTGACGTAACGCAAGCCAGATTGACATCATTTCCTTGATGTTTATGTGCTTGCACAGGAATTGCGGATCCCAAAGACCCTGGCATCTCGAATCTGTTGGGATTAATGATGCACCCCAACCTGTTTGACTGGCATCCGTCATAATGGTAAAACTCGGATCCGGCAACTGCAGCGGAACTCCCTGAGTTAACCACTGAATGTTTGCCCAAGTCTGAATCTCTTGTTTCACTTGATCTGACAAGAGAACGTCTTCGTTGAGCGAATGAATTTTCACACTCCAATTCTGAGTCAAGAAAATTTGGAGAGGACGTGTGCGTAACCGCCCCATCGGAATGAGATCGGCAGCGGCTCCGCACAGACCTATCAGTCTCATAAATTCTCTCGCTGTGACTTTGTCTGCGTGCAGACAATAGCGAGCGTAACAACTGACTAATTTCGCTCTGGTTAACGGCAGACGAACGAGATTGTTGTGCGTCTCGAAGCTCATTCCTAGATGAGTGAATGACTTGGACGGCACCAGATCCGACTTCTCCTCGTTTACTATAAAACCGAGACGTCGGAGCAATAGAAGTAGATTCTGAACATCGTTCTGAAGCGTTAACTCGTTGCCGTACCTCTGAAGAATGTCGTCCAGGTAGGCCGACGTTACCGCAGACGAATGAGCTCGGAAATAGATCATTACCGAGTTCATTACCCGAGTGAAAGCCCAGGGTGCTAGATTCAATCCGAAGCACATCACCCGGAATTGATACACCACTCCTAGGACTGCGAAGCGTAGATACTTTCGGAATGTCGGATGTGCCATGACGTGAAAGTACGCATCTTTGAGATCTATGCTTGTTGCATAATCGTTCACCCGAATACTCGCTCTGACCGACCGAATCGTCTCCATATAAAATTTCGGAGCGACGATCAGCTTGTTTATCCAGCTCAAATCTATGACTGGACGGAACGAGCCGTCTGGTTTCGGAACCAGAAACAGATGGCTGTAGAATCCCGGAGTTTTCTGGTTTTCTATGACCTCTACCGCGTTCTTCATTAAAAGAGACTGCACCTCTGATAACAGAGCATCTCTTTTCTGCGGATTTGACGGAAGTTGAGTCCACTTTGGACTTCGAGTCAACGGAGGCTTTCGTTTGAAGGATATCTTTAGACCTTCCGAAGTCACTCCTCTCACCCAAGGGTCGTCCGTAATCGACGCCCAACCTTCCGCCAACCGGTACGCGATAGAGGTTTGAGCCATAACCTCCTGGACCTGCGAGGCCTGCGGTAGGAGAAACCACGTCCTCCACGACCCGCACCTCGCCCCGTCGACCTCGGGGCGTCCGACCGATTGTCCCGGCCCGAAGGACATCCCGAACGAGAGTCGCTACCCTGACGGTCTCTCGAATAAGACCAAGAGGACGCACCGGAACCTCTATAGGAACCTCTCTTGGGCGCATTAGACCCAGAAGTGCCTGTCTTATTCTTGTCTGCTGTATCCGGCTTCTTAGAAGCAGATTTGAACAACAGAGAATCCGAAGCTTTCTTTGTAATTTTATCATAAATAGCAGAAAGCTTGCCGTCAAAGAGAAGTTCTCCGGAGACCGAAGCGACTCTGAGAGAGTTCTTCAACTTAGTATCCACGAGTGTGGATGTAGCTAGGGCTGCGTCACGTCTAACCAACTCCAGGTTTGCCACTGAAAGGGCGGAGTTACACGTGGAATAAGCTACTGCCCTTGAAAGAAGTCTTAAAGAGGATTGTATATCCTGAAACTCTTCCCCTTGAAGGCGCAGTGATAACGCCTTAGTAAGGTGATCTGCGTAAGATAAGGCATCTAAACTGGCTCTGTTAGACGCAATAGCTGTTTCCAACACAGCGGTTGGAATAGAAGCCGACGACGGTAATGATAGCTCTAAGTCTTCCGCCTCGTCGTCCATACGCAGAGGAACTCTCGGGATACCCTGTCCTGCCGTATCGAATTTATTCCTTGCATTAATGAAAGGCAGGTTGAGAGTATTAGTGGACAAGAAACCTGCTTTCCCCGTCTTGGAAGCAAGTTTAAATATAGTGTCGTTCAATAATTCAAATGTTCTTGCAACATTATTGGACTGCGACGGAAACTCGGGAGCGATGTCCCTGAACCGCTCAAAAAATTCAGAGTCCAATGACGCTATAATCCTCTTGTCCGGAACCGCAGCAGTCTGGCCCAACGGAACAACTTGAGGGAGAAAGTGCCGGATGAAGTCCACGGCAGCTTTATGTTGTTCCGAAAGGGATAGCTCCAAATCATCCGTATCCCTTTCACCATCCGGTCGGACCTCATGATGTTCCCGGTCGTCCGCCCCCGATGCTTCGGCGGAGCGTACCGACCCAGCGCCGTCGGATAATTCTCGATCCGACACCGTTTCTGTCGGCTGCTGGGATGCTGCGATAAGCTGTGTTATCTGCACAAGAATGTCTGGCGTCGAGACCTGCGGAGGCGCAGTCTTTCGCTGCTTCGCCGAGGGCAGCTCCGCATCAGATGGCTCCCGCATACTTTTTCTATGCGAACATCCGGAGTCCATCGAATCCCTGGCCGGATGGTGTGACCTGGTCGACGAAGAATCCTTGATCGGCGAAGCTGGTAAAATATCGGCGGTCACGCAGCCAAGGTGCGGTCGTGTGCGCTGACAAGAAGAAGCCTTAGCAGTCTCCGCGGACTGCCTATACAACGGAGCGTCCCGAGCGACGGACGTATGCTCCGCTTGCGACACATTTTGTACCACAACATCTGGTCCCAGATGTTGTTGTACGAGAGAGGGGCCTCTCTCGCTCGCGGCCCGGCTGGACCTGGACGAGCTAGGAACCGGACTCAAAGGCTTCCTCCGTTCTCGCTTACTATCCGCCGTCACTGGGTGTGCACCTTGTATGTTTATAGTGCTCGCATCACCCAAAATTTCCTCCTGGACCGCATCGGACGAACCCGGCTGCCGAACCATTCGGTGAATGGATGCTACACCGGGCGAGCTAGCGGACGACATTTGTCTAATCTCCATGAGCACTTTTGCCGCTAGCTCTGAATTCATTTGTGACGACGGACGCACACTTGTAGAAGATAACATGGAAACATCACCCTGTTCTTGTTCCTCTGAAATAGAAACTGAGAGAGTAGAGTGACCTTGCGGAGAAAGAGCCGGCATAGCCCTTTCTCCAGAAACAACATACCGTGACACACGTTTCCAATGTTTATCATCCCAATATTGACATATAGGACAGGGATTAGTGCGAGAACACTGACTACAATTAATACAATGATCATGAAAGTCAGAGGAAGATTTCTTCCCATTTGAACAATTTGAACAATATCCTTTCATTGTGAAAAGTCAACAACAAGTCCTAGTTACTTGCACAAACCCCTGACACAAAGATACATAATAACATGATCCATTAATAAATGAAAAAACAATTGCAAATCAAAATAATTTTGAAAAAATATTTTTTCAGCGAAGCCCAAGTTGCTGAAAAGTAACGTTGAGCCCTGATGGATCCAATGGCAAAGTGTGGTCAAAAATTTTAAATTTATATTAAATAATTAATGAGACACTTACGGATAATATAAATGTATCTTATAGTGAGATAAACTACAGCAAAGGCAAACAGCCCCCCTCAAAAAAGGCTGTTGCCAATGTAAACAGACAGTGTAAAACACTAGGAAACATGACTCCAGGCACTGCAAAAACTGGCCCAGAATCAGTCATCAAAATTACACTCTATCTGATGCAAAACAGATACTCCCAGGGGAGAATCTGCAGAACATCAGATGGAAGATGCAGAACACAACGTTTATACACCCATGGGTGAAAACGTAACTATGGGGAAAATAACAGAAAACATTCTGTATCCAAGCAACTCTCCCAGGGAAATTTTAGAAATGAACTTTCTCAAAAATATGCCAAAAGCATGGGAGAATTGCAAGGGGGGACTTTAGAAGGCTAGGGGAGAGGAAACACTGAATAAGCAGTGCAACATTTAGCAAGAATGACAACAAGAGGCCCATGCCTCGAAAATAGGCAACTTAACATAATTTCATCAAAAAATTTTAAGTACAGCCCTGATTATTTTTTTGTCACTTCTTTTTCCTCTCCTCCTTCTATCCTCCTTAGAATCACCATTTCTCCAAAAATTACGTGTCTGGCATCCTTTAAACTGAGATTTACAAGCACAAAGATCAGTGAGATGTTGACTGATGAAGGGCCAAACAGAGAATGATAATTGGCGCCAATTTTGGGACGTCCGTGTCACTGCGCATGCGCAGTGGGGGTGTAGTATGGAGGTCCTTTAGGACATGATTTCTTTTTGTTTTGGATGCAAATTTTGGGGATTGGGGGGCAAAATTTGTGTTTGGCCCTGGTTTTGTTAGAGTTAGCACCACTTAAGTCTGGGTCATTGGTACAGTATAAAAATATTATAAGTTACAGCCCTGAACATTTGTTTCCACTGTTTTTTTTCCTCTCCACGTTCTATTTCCACCATATATCCACCATTTCTCTCATAATTATGCGTCTGGCATCTTTAAAACTGAGATTTACAAGCACAAATAACAGTGAAGTGTAACTGTATTGAGGGCCAAACAAAGAATGACTTTTGGCAGCAATTTCGAGACCTCCTTGACACTGTGCATGTGCAGTGGAGTAAAAGTATGGAGGACCATATAGGACATGTAATTTTCGGTTTTAGATGCAAATTTTGGGGATTGCGGGGTAAAATTTGCATTTGGCCCTAAATATTTTAGAGTTAGCACCAGCTAAGTCTGGGTCATTGGTACAGTATAAAAATATTACAAATTTAAAGTAATATTTATATTTTTTATACTTACCAAAGGCCCAGACTTCGCTGGTGCTAACTCAAAAATATCTAGGGCCAAACACTAATTTTGCCCCCCTAATCCCTTAAATTTGCATGCAAAACCGAAAATTAAAAGTCCTATCTGGCCCCCCCATACATTTACTCTCTGCGCATGAGCAGACATCAGGAAGTGGTCGGAATTGGCGCAATCATCATTCTTTGTAAAAGAGAGTACCGTATTTACTCGATGAATTGGAACACTCTTTGTTTTGGAACACCTGAATATTTCAGAAAAATAATTTTTAAAACTACTCAAATTATTGGAACAGTTTAAAAATTATTTTTCGGAATTCATCTTAAGTACTGATATAGGCTGAACAGGAAGGCTACATGAGTCACAGTTGTACTTTGTTGATACTTTCGATGTACTGTATTTATTAAAAGATATATGAATATGTCAACCATGTTTGCTATTTTTACTCTCGCAAGGTAGGTACTTTGTTTATACTTTTGATGTGCCGTATTTATTAAAAGATGTATGTTAATTGTGTTTGTTATTACTCACATCAGTGAAAGATCCAATGCATGCGTATTTATTAAAAGATATATGTCAATTGTGTTTGTTATTACTCACGTTGGTGAAAGAAGGAAAGATCCAATGCATGCGTATTTATTAAATGATATATGTCAATTGTGTTTGTTATTACTCACGTCGGTGAAAGAAGGAAAGATCCAATGCATGCGTAAAAGGTAAGATCAAGGTAAGTTGAATTTAAACAGTAAATCCTGGTAAATCCAGATGCAAAAACTTCCAATAAACCGCTATATTTCCATGCCACAGAAAAAGGTCACAAGGTCAGGAAATGAGAATGTGAATATCAGTTAAGTCAGTGGGATCTTTGGACAGAACAACTCAGCCCTTCGACTTCCGATGTTTGGGTAAATGGAACAGAATGCCATTACCTGGTTTTATTGCGGAAAGACAGGGATATGTTTTAAAAATGTGTCTGCCACACTATACTGGCAAGCTCAAGACAAAAAGGCGCCAAAAACGTCTTCATGTCTTGAATTTTCCAGTCATCTGAGACAGAGGTTTCGCTTCAAAATAGCTTATCTTATTGGATAAATGATTTGGTTCCGAGTGTGAAAACAAAAGAAAACAGAATATACCTTAAAAATAATTTTGAATAAAGTTTTAATAAAATTTAGGTGTGCAGGCTTGCACCAAGAACAAGAAATTTACATTTAAATTGGATCAACTTCTATTCATTGTCATCATCATCTGGTAACTCGTCTCGTGAATTAAACATCTGGTAACTCGTCACATGAATTAAAAACATGGGAGTGTGTGTGTGTGTGTGTGTGTGCGTGTGTGTGTGTGTGGGGGGGGGGGGGGGGGGGGGGGGGAGGGGGAGGGGGGAAGGGGGGAGGGACTGTTTAAGAATATTATCTTATTATCAAGAGTTGAAAATTACCGGCAGTGATTTTCAGTTCTTGATAACAAAATAATATTTGTGAACAGGTGATGGAAAATTTTAAAAGAGTACAGGCGTGCACCAAGAACGATACCTTCTGGGGGCTCCAGAAATTTACATTTAAATTGTATCAACTTCGATTATTCATCATCATCATCATCATCATCTGGTAACTCGTCACGTGAATTAAAAACATGGGAGTGTGTGGGGGAGGGGGGGTGGGGGGTGGGGGGGAGGGGGGGGAGGGGGTTGGACTGTTTACGAATATTATCTTATAGTCAAGAGTTGAAAATTACCGGGAGAGTGTGTGTGTGTGTGTGGGGGGGGGGGGGGGGGGGAGGGGGGGCAGACTGTTTACAAATATTATCTTATTATCAAGAGTTAAAAATTACCGGCAGTGATTTTCAGTTCTTGATAACAAAATAATATTTGTGAACAGGTGATGGAAAATTTTGAAAGAGTGCAGGCGTGCACCAAGAACGATACCTTCTGGGGGCTCCAGAAATTTACATTTAAATTGTATCAACTTCGATTATTCATCATCATCATCATCATCATCTGGTAACTCGTCACGTGAATTAAAAACATGGGAGAGTGTATGTGGGGGGGTGGGGGGGGGGGGGGGTTGGACTGTTTACGAATATTATCTTATAGTCAAGAGTTGAAAATTACCGGGAGAGTGTGTGTGTGTGTGTGGGGGGGGGGGGGGGGGAGGGGGGCGGACTGTTTACAAATATTATCTTATTATCAAGAGTTAAAAATTACCGGCAGTGATTTTCAGTTCTTGATAACAAAATAATATTTGAGAACAGCTGATGGAAAATTTTAAGAGTGCAGGCATGCACCAAGAACGATACCTTGTGGGGGCTCCAGAAATTTACATTTAAATTGTATCAACTTCGATTATTATTCATCGTCATCATCATCTGGTAATTCGTTATCTGAATTAAAAACATCCTCCACCACATCATCCACTGACATCAACACACTGGAGTCATAAAATGTTTCACAGGCATCGTCTAATTCCTCAAGTGTCTGAAATGGGTTATCAATAGGTAACCATGGGTCCTGCCTAACTAAACTGTCTTCGGCACCATTAAGGTGGTTGTTAATCCCACAGACTTTGAAAGAACATTTAATAAGTTCAGTTTCTTCTTTCAAGTTTGTGATGGCAAAGTTCATCCAATTTACAACTGTTTGTTTTGTGGCTGCTTTGATTTTTTCTTCCTTATTTTCAATTACTTTCTTTGTTTCTTCTCCCATAAATTCTGTCCATTTTCTCCTGATGTCACCCTTAACTGGCTTATTAATACTGACGTCCAGTGGTTGAAGATTGGACGTGCAACCCCCTGGAATGATTGCTGGTAAAACGTTGCTCTTACATAGAGCCTTTTTGATGTCATCCGTTAAATGTCCATGAAAACTGTTCATAATTAGAAGACACCTCTCCTTTTTTGTATATTTAACAAGCATCTCCTTAATCCACTGCTGCGTCAATAATTCGTCCATTCACCTTTTTGTTGCACACAAACTAACCAGACCTTTGGAATATCCAATTTTAGCTGACGTTTTCCTTTAAAAATTACCATAGGGGGTAACACAACAACGCTGCTACTAACAGCTAATACAAGTGTCCGATGTCTTTTCTCTGACCCAGTTGTGTGTAAACGCACTGATTTTTCTCCAATTTTGTTGACAGTTTTATTTGGTAGCAAGTCAAAGTAAACAGGGGTCTCATCCATATTGACAATGAATTCATCTTCGAAATCATCCTCTGCACGTTTGTCTTTGATGAATTGTAAAAAGTTATTTGTCTTTTCTTCCAAATTTTTAGGAAGTTTCTGAGCTAAAGAAGTTTTTGCTCTCAGGGTCAAACTGTGCCGCTTCATAAATCTGACTGCCCAACCATAACTGACTTGAAAGTACTTTGGAATATTTACATCCTCTTTTTTTACCAGTTCTCTCGCATTTGAACACATTGCCTCGATAGAAACTGGTAACTGTACGTCCCTTTGTACCAACACTCATTCTGCGATCTTGTCATCAATATTCACACCATAAGTTATGGGGCGTCCACTTTTAGGTAAATGTCCTTGTTTGTTTCTTTCTTCCGAAAAATCAGTTTTTCCCCATCTGCATAAAGTTGCCTGTGATATTTTTAGTTTCGATGCCGCTGGTCGAACACCAATTTCTCTTGCCAATTCAACAGCCTTTTTCTTCTTTTTTAATGTGAAGCTTTTGTATTTTCCCCTGACGGTGTCTGAGATGGGCTCAATATCAGGAATGCATGGGGTGGGTTTCTGTGCTTTCTTGACAGGACTTGCAGCTTCTTCAACCTCCACAACTTTTCATTTGGCCGTCTACCAACTGGACGCTTGGTTACTGCTTTTTGCAGGCTTAATTTAACTTTGGGCCCCGCTTCCTCTGCTGACTTAAATCTTACTATGAATTTATCCATGGTTGCAAGTGACTGTCGACTGAAGCGACGAGTCAGGCTTTTAAACAGTTTGGGATGGGCAGAAAAAATTAACAAAATAAACAGTAAAAACAAACAATTCACTTGGATCCTTTAGTAAATGTAGGCTTCTTTTGTCTTAGATTTGTTTTTACTTTCAAAACAATACCATTGTGCTAGTATTTCTTACATGTACCTGTGATTAACACTTGTTGAATTCATGTTGGCGGCACGTTTGAATGGGGAGTCTGGCAGGTGTTCCCATTCATCAGTCCGATCTGTAATCACCTTGTATAATGAACTTTTTATTAAGCTACAAGTAATTAGCTTGTTGTTTGCCAATAATACAATGGATAAAACCTACCGACTTTACAGTTTAATATTAGTCTATCAGATAGATTTTGACAAGTTTGCTGAACGAAACGTTTAACTCTGTTTGGCTCATTTTTCACCAGTGTTGTTTTAACTTATGTCAATCAAACTTGTGGGGGACACTCTCATATTATCTCTCGAGATTATTCACAGTACCAAGAAAATGTGTGTTGTCAATAACTTGTTTTGAGCAATGATAAGATTAATGAATGATTGTATGTTCCACACAGAATTAATCTTTTTGAACTAATTAATACTGGGAGCGAGATTGTGATTACCGGTAGGCCTATTAAAGATTGATTTCACTTCAAAACACAGATAAGTTGGACCTGGAATTATTTCTCCAATGTGTGCTGTGGTTTGATACACTTTCATTTTCGACATATTTTCCCATTTCCTAAATATTGAAACACTTCAATTTTGACGAATTTTTCCATTTTCAAAATATTGGAACACTTCAAAAATTAATTATTTTAGACTGTTCCAATTCATCGAGTAAATATGGCATTACATAATAATTCAGCAGGGAGGTATGAGTACCCACTCATGGAGGGCCATCCCCGTCTGGGCAATTGGTAAGTATAAAAAACATAAATATTACTTTAAATTTTTAATATTTTTATACTATAACCCAATGGCCCAGACTTAGCTGAATCGTAAAAAGGTGGAGGGCCTAGGACTTCCTAAATAGTAGTTCAACATTGATCGAATCCTGCAATCCATGATGAAAGAAAATGAGAATTAGGAATTACATGTATACGCACGTCTCTCTATACAGTAATAGAGGAGACAAATCCTAAATAAGGAGCCCAATTTAAGTAATTCCTTATTCTAAGCATGAAGACAATGCTACTTAGGATGTAACAAGTTCCTAATTTTTAAGGCTAGTCCTGACTAAGCCCCCAAAATTAGGACGGCGTATCTGAAAATGAGAGAAAATCCCCCACAAACATACGCCATACAGTAACATTTCAGCTGTATGCAGGATATAATTATGGATAAAACAGCTTCCTTCATAGATACATACCCATTAAGCCAGAGAAGAGGTAAAAATCCCCCCCCCCTCCTTTCTTTTGAAGGAATCTTCAAAAGAAAGAGGGGAGAGCTCAGGAATCAATAAGAGCGGTACCAAAAAACAATATAAATAATCATCGAACAGGCACTCAAGTATTAATCCATGATTAATAAACAGTGCTTAATGCCACTTCAGAAGTTAAGGCTAAAGCAACAATCCTGGTAATTAATATTGCCCGCTATATAATGTACACCGCAGACGGCGTACACAGATACGTCAAAATTCGGTGATATAAAATATAACATACACATGTCCAATCAAGCCACACTGAACGATCCCTGAAGAGAAAACACACTTCCGAGGTAATCCACAGGCGGCCGCTGTACAATAAATTCCAGTAACAACACTCTCCAATGTGTACTATCCGATATCTACGATTGCAAACAAGTGAGAATATGTAATTTGAGTACTGACATAATAGAAACCTGGATCTAGAAATGAAAGTCGGTATGATTAACAGGCCCCGACACGGACCACCCCCAAAATAGATTATAATTTCAAGGTCCACAAAATACAATAAAGCGTTAGCCTAATAATATAATGCACGTGAGCATTAAAATCCAGCATGTAATCATCTGGATACCAGTTAACTGGTTTTGCAGTCTCTCGGGTACTCAAAGAGTAGCAATTTAATTATGATGATTTTAATAAGCGCTCGTATATAACAAATCAACATATAATCACAGGCAACTAATCCAACTAAAAAGTGGATGTGCCCTTGAGGTCGCCATAGAACACGACCCAAATGCATAGTATGTATGTATTAAATTATACGAGGCTTGCGGGGAGAAAACTACATCTTGCCTGGTAATTGCCTCTAAACACATAGGCAGTGTTTGTGTGTGTGTGGTGGTGGTGGAGGGAGGGGGGTATTCAAAGTCATATCAAAATCTCCTCACCTGCTTTACTTAATCGTTCCTGGGCCTGTCATCAAATAATATAAGAACCGTGATGGTTCCCTCTCGTCAAACCAACTCCATTATGCCACTGTGGGCGGAGAAGGACGTGAAGAACAAAACTTCCCCTGAAAAAGAAGGCCCTCTCTTGGAGGAAGCTTTTGGGGAACGTCCCATAACAGACACTTGAGAAAACTGATCCAAGGTTTCTGTGACGACAGAGGTGCTACTAGTAGGATTCACAACGAGACTGTTTGATCTTAAACGTAATCTACTGAATCAAAAGAATTGGAGGATAACGTATCCTATCATTCATCCCCATAAATTCTGCAGAGTGTCAACTGCATGCGCTCAATGGTCTGGGTATGGTGACACAAAAGACGGTAACTAATTATTCCGGGACGTCGCAAACTGAACTATCATGGGGCGATCCCACTGGTAGCAAAATTTGTCCAAATACTCATTTGTTGAGCGTCCAATCCAAATGCAACAGGCGACCTTTCCGAGGAGCGAGTCTGCCAGTACGTTCAGATGACCCGGTATATGACGGATAGAGTTGAACATGATGATACATGACAAAATAGAAAAATCTCCGTTGGTTGGCATAACGGCAATGAAGGGGTGCCGCCCTGGTTCCTGATGTATACTACCACTAGCGAGTTGTCCGACAATATTTGAACATGCGTGTCCGCTATAATGTGAATCCAATGATGTAGCGCAAACAATATTGACATCATTCTTTGATGTTAATGTGTTTCTCCAGGATCCGAGGGTCCCAATACCCCTGCATTTCGAGTCTATCGGACTCAGGGTCGTGCCCCAAACTATTGACACAAATCCGTCATAATCGTGAAAGCCAGATTTGGCAGTTGCAGCAGAACTCTTTGAGTTAACCACTGAATATCTGCCCAACTCTGGACCTTTTGTTTACTAGATCCGTTAAAACAATACTGGTCTTGAGCGAATGCATCTTCACACTCCAGTTCTGGGTAAAGAATAACTGGAGGGGACGTGTGCGTAAGTGACCCATCAGAATAAGATCCGTAGCCGCTCCCCACAACCCCATCAGTCACATAAAATTCCTCGCTGTTAATGCGTCTGAGAGTAGACAAAAGCGAGCATAACAACTGACTAATTTTGCTCTGGTAACGGCAGACGAACCAGATTGTTGTGAGACATTACCGAGTTCATTATTCGAGTGAAAGCCCAGGGGCGCTAGATTCTGAGCGAAGCACATCACTCAGAGCTGAAATACTATCCCTTGGAGGACGAACCATAGGTACTTTCTGAACGCCGGATATACCAGGACATGAAAGAACAGATCCTTAGATCTATGCTTGACGCATAGTCGATCACACGAACGCTCGCTTTTACCGACTAAATGATTACCATATATAAACTTTTGGAGCTATGATAAACTTGTTATCCAGCTCCAGTCTATTATCAGTCGGAACGAGCTCTCTGCCTTCGGTACGAGTAACAGGTGACTGTAGAATCCTAGAGAATCTTGATTCTCGATGACCTCTATTACTTTCATTGTCAAGAGAACCTTTACCTCCAATTGGAGAGACTCTTATGTAAGGATTTGATGGAAGCATTGTCCATCACAGACATTAAGTTAGTGGTGGTTTCTTTCGGAAAGATAGCCGTAAGTCGTCTTGAGACCACACTTCTTGCCAACTGGTCTTCTGTAATAGTTATCCAGTTTGATGCAAATCTTGATAACCATCCGCCAACTGCTAAGCAATAGAGATCCTAACCCTCACCTGTAGTACCTGTGAGGCCTACGGAAGGAGAAACTACGTCTCCTTCACGAAGAGCATCGAGCCACCAGCTATGGGGCGTCTGACCGGTAGTCTCGATCAGACCTACGCCCCTATCCGAGTCGATGTATGACGATCCCTAGAGTAATTATAGGAGTGTTACCAATACCCTCGAGAGAAGTCCTTTTTAGACGATTTTCTGTCTAGGACGTCCTCCCTTACTCTTTTCTGCTATTGTGGGTCGATTAGACGCCGACTTAAGGAGCAGAGTATTGATGCTTTCTTTATAGCTTGGTCATAAACCAATGAAAGCTTATCGTCAAAAACTTAGAGTCCGGATACCGGAACGACCGGTATAGAGTTTTTCACGTTGTCATCTATTAACGATGACGATGCAAGGGCTCTGTCATGTCTGATTAACTCCAAATTAGCAACTGTTAAGACAGAGTTATATGTGATAAACTTAATAGCCCTGGAAAGGACTCTAAAAGAGGTACGAACGTCCTCAAATTCCTTTCCGTAGTGACGTTGCGTCACAGTTCTTAAAGGTGATCTGCATAAGACAGTGAGTCTAAATTCGCTTTGAATGAAGAAATAGCCATCTCAATTGTGTCCGAGCAAAAAGTGATTGACGAAGGTAAGGCCATAACTAGGTCCTTAGCCTGCTGATTCAAATGCAGAGGAACTCTCTATACATCTTCCCCGACCATTATAAATTAACATAGTTCAACAAACGGTAAAATTACGGAAGATGATGACAAGAAACTGCCTTACTTTTTCCCACTGGAAAGATGAATATGGCGTCATCTAAATGGTCTAAGGCCTGCAACACCTGTCTAGATTTAACCGTAAAAGACATAACCTCCTCTTTTTCCGGATGAAGTCAGCGTCCAACAACGCTAGCGGTTTCTTACAAGTAGTCGCAGCATCCATCGCAACCATGTGTTGTTCCGAAAGGGAAGGGTACTCCTCCTCCATATCCCTTTCATCATTCGTCTGAATCAGTTGAAAATCATGGTTAGCGGCATCTGAACTTGCAGATGACTGGACTGACCCAGCACCATCCGACAGCTCAGGTTCTGAGACTGACGTCGGCTGCTTCTGCACTTGCTGGGATGCTGCGATGAGCTGCGCAATCTGCAACAGCAAGTCCGTTATGGAGGCCTGAGGTGCAGCGGTCTTCAGTTCCTGACCGCCGGTTGCTCCCGGGACGGTGTGTCCAAGACACTAAACGCTCTTTTCTCCAGACGTCCCAATAAATGAGGCCTCATCTGCTTAGCAACTGAATAGTGCTACTTTCGAGCGGTCGCAGCATTCTGATTCTCAGGAACGAATTCAGGGAAGTATTGATGCATTAGATCCATTGCTACCCTGTGTTGTTCCTGAAAGGGAAGGGTAATTCTCCTCCAAATCCCTTTCACCAACCGACTGAATCAGATTAGACTCACGGTCATCGGCATCTGAAAGCATAGATGACTGGACCGACCCAGCACCATCCGACAGCTCAGGCTCTGGGACTACCTTCGGCTGCTTCTGCACTTGGTGGGATGCTGCAATGAGCTGCGCAATCTGCGACAGCAAGTCCGTTACAGAGGCCTGAGGAGCAGCGGTCTTCTGTTGCTTGGCAGCCAGCTGCTCCTGGGACAGTGTGTCCGAGATGGCTCTTTTCTGCAGACGTCCCGATGAATGAGGCCTCGTCTCCTTGGCTACTGGATGGTATGACTTCTTTAACAAAGAGTGGATCTTTCTCGGCGATGCAGGCTGGATATCAGAAGTCACATATCCAAGGTGCGGTCGTGTGTGCTTGGTTGACGCTGAAGAAGAAGCCGTAACTGTAGCCGACCCCAGCTGTGAACTGGTCGGAGCACCCGGATGGGAGGCGTGGACATATGCTCCGACTGACGCAAGTTCCGAACCACAACATCTGGCCCCAGATGTTGTTATGAAAGAGAGGGGGCTCTCTCGCTTGCGGTCCTTCAGACCTCGTTGAGCTTCCCACTGAACTTGCCAGCTTCTTCCTCTCCGTCGTCGCAGGGTGAGCCAGTTTTTATTTTTTAGTGCTCGCTCTACCCTTTCTACTCTCCTCACACCACAATGGACACACCCGGCATCATAGTACCCACAGACAGAGTAACCACTTCATCGGTCGAGCTAGCTGGCGACAGGGAGCTGAAACCACAATGTGGTTTATTGCCCTAATATTCATGAGCACTTTAGCCGCTAGCGCTGATTGACTATCTAAATGCAATGACAGAAGCACACTCTCTGACAGTGTCATGTAAACACCACCATGTTCTTGTTCCTCTGTAATTAGAAACTAAAAAAACTAGAGCGACTTTTTGGCGAGAGGACCGGCAGCGGCCTTTCACCGTGAGAGGACCGGCAGTGGCCTCTCGCCTCTAACAATGTACTGTGATACCTGTCTCCAACGTTTGTCATCCCATGCGACACATGTTGAGCAAGAATTAGTGGGAGTACATCGACTATAAGCAAGGCAACCAACATGTAAATCAGAGGAAAGGCATCCTCGCCTTGCTTATTGAGCAATATGCTTTCATAATGAAGTAAACTAAGTCGATCATACTCCCACCAACTCCACATTAAATATTATAAAAAGATACATAACAAATAACATTCAAAATATAAATCGAAAAATAATTTACACAAAAAATATTTTCAATAAATTTTGACAAGAGCCCAAGTTCCCAAAGGGAACGATGTGCGCAAATGTATCCCGATAGAGCCCAAGTGTGGACAAAAATTATTTTACTATCCAAAAAATTAATTGCTACACTACCGGAGTATTTAATGTATCTTACAACAGTCCTACCATAATAATAACTAGGAAACTACATAATTTATATAAATAGAGCATTGTCAATGTAAACAACGTCAGAATGGAAACAAGACCCCAGGCAACATGGCCCGAAGTCAGTAACAGATTTTAAACTATCTGATGTAAAGCAAGATCTTCATCAGAAGAAAAAATGATACATCGGATGTATGATGCATGACCAAAATGCCTAAACACCCCAAGGGTGAGGACGTAACCATGGGGATATACATAATAAATATTCTGTGTAAGACGTTAAACTCCCAAGACATTTTATAAAAAACTTTTAATAAAACAAGCCAAAAAGCTTGGGAGTTTAACTGGGGGGCTTTAAGGAAGGATAGGGAAGGAACACCTAACAAACAGTGGAAAAATCATTAGCAATAATGATGGCGTCAGGCCCATGTCCCGAAATTAGGGAACATGAACTAACTTTTATAAATATTATAAAATTACAGTTCTGAATGTTTTCAAACCACCGTTTCTTCCTTCCATCATCCAGTTGTGTCCTAGGATCCACCAAATTAAGCATTGATTTGTGTCTGGCATCATTATAAACTGAGATTTAAAAGCACCGATGTCAGTTTGTTGTTATCGGACTGAGGACAAAACAAGGAATGATGTTGGCACTAATTCCGGTCACTTCCTGGCGTCTGCGCATGTGCAGAGAGTAAATGTATGGAGGGCCAGATAGGACTTCTAATTTTCGGTTCTGCATGCAAATTTTGGGGATTGGGGGGGGAATTTGTGTTTGGCCCTTGATATTTTTGAGTTAGCACCCAGCTAAGTCTGGGCCATTGGGTTATAGTATAAAAATACACAGCCCTGTTATTTGAAGATCAGCAGATCCATAATTCAGTCACAGGAACATGGTGTAAATGAGTTGAATTATCACTGTTTATCAGAGTATATGAAAGCACATCTTCCTAAGATGACGGAAGAAAAAGAATGAGTCATTGGTTACATGTCTGCGCACTGGTACCGGAAGCCGTGGATCTGTTCTAGGAGAAGCGCATCCCCTACTGGGTGTGTGCTGGTAGCACTCGACCCAGTTTTGGCTTATTTTTTCTTGGTGTTTTTGCACCACTTTTCTTTCCCAAATCGCTGGGGAAAGATGAAAACAGAGAATATACTTCCAAGTTTGGGACTTCCACTGTAATGCAAGCCTGTTGTAAACAATCATAAGGTAGATTGGTAAGAAAAATATTTTTCTGCAAACTTATAATTTGCACATCTGCAAGACATGTTTAACCATATCCTAAAGTTTCAACTCTCTACATTAGTAACTGAGGGAGGAGTTGATTACACCATGAAGGTACCCTTAATTGAAGTTATCCATGACTGAATTTTGGAATGGACAAAACTGAATTTTGGAATGGACAAAATCAAAGTCCATAAAATGCAATAACTCCTACAATAATACACTGCATAACATCTGCCTTGTACTATGGGTAGATATCAATAGGATAGACTTGCACACCAAATATGAAGTCATTCCATTGAGTACTCTACAAGTTATTCATGAATTAATTTCAAGGCAGACAAATTCAAAGTCCATAAAAGGCAATGACTCTGGCAATATAATCTTGTACAACACCTGCATTTCACTACGGGTATACAATAGGATACACTTACATACCAAATATCTTGTCACAGAACCAAGTACTTTACAAGTTATTCATGATTGAATTTTGGGACGGATGGACAGATGGACATAAAGATGGCTGGATGGGTGGACTGTCAGATGGATGGATGGATGGCCATGAGGAATCCTTTATACCCCTGCTGTGGGTGGGAGTATAATAACAAAAATAGAATGCACGACACTGCTACATACTTTTGATATGAGGAATCACCAAGTCCCAAAACAGCAAACTTCAACTTTTCCAATGAATTGTGAGGCAAATTCTTTCGGAGAATAAATTTCCAAAACCTCTGAAAAAAGAGAGAGGAAAAGTGTACAAAGATTCCTACCTCTAATAACCAGAAACTCAAGCAAAAATGAAAACTTAAACCTATCATGTTTGAGTGATGACTGTTCCTATGTATATTTGATGTTGCTGATGTATATGTGTTTTTGATTTAGACAATTTTATAGATATATTATTATGATTCCTAGAACTCAGATTTTAACCCTTTGAACTCTAGTGGTATCTTCGATGCCAGTTCACTGGTAGCAATTAGAAGAGTCAATATTCATTATTTGGGGTAGACCAATCAGTAAAATACTGATTGATCTACCCAACAATATTTACTGAACAGCCATCCTATATAATGGCATTATGACGTATCATGTTCCTGGCCGGAAAAGTGGCCGCTGGGGTTAAAGGGTTAAATTCAAATATTGTTAATGTGAGTTGCTTGTATGTGAAAATTGTTCCTATTTTCTTCACTGATTTGAATGAAAGTTTACCAACCTGTTCACTATGATGTGAACAAGTTTGTACAGTGGAACACTGTTAATTGAATAGCTCCATGAGCTCTTTCAAACAAGATATAATAGATTAAATGTCTGTATTGGATGTACTTAGGCCAAATAGGTCTATAGCCAAAGAAAAACTGGGGAGAGTCAGGGTAATATCTCAACATTTTACAAGATTTTTTATTCAGTTAACAGGAGTTTACTCTATAAACTACATTCAATTAACAGGTCAATTTTTTACTGAAGGTATGGTAAATGGTTTTGTGTTGGGAAATTATATTCAGTTAACAGGGATATACAATTAAGAGACATCCAATTAAGTGGCCTCCACTGTACTTGTGTATACAGTAAAACGTATTTTGAGAGACCACTTTCATGAGAGACCACATGTCTTGAGAGACAGCTGTGACCTTGTAGCATTTGATTGTTTTACTCTGTAATTGCCATGTCATGAGACCACATGTTTTGAATATCAAGGTTAAACTATAAAACCTCTCAGGTTATAACTCAAAGGGAGGATACACTATGCAGTCCTTTACACATAGTTAGGACTGCTGGAGCTGCATCCTATTGATCTCGGAGTTTTGAATACTCAGGCACCAACTGTCATGCTTATTTACACCGTGGCAATTTGCTACAACAGACTTATAATCCAAAAAATTGCCATGGAATCGAACACATCTCCACAATAATGCAATGGAATAAAATAGTCATACCTCCATATATATCTGGATATCATGAAAATCATTCAATAGTTTAGCAGTCTGAGTTTTGTGATCATCCACTTGCAGATTAAAAAGTTAGAACAATGGGAAGCTTCTCTACAATTGGCATATCTGAAAAATCTTACACCTTATAAGTACAAGTGGTGAAATTGAAATTTTGTTGAAAAATATGTGATGCTGGCAAATGATACCTGGGTAAAACTGATCAATAAATCTATCAACTGCACTGTAACAGGATAATAATTCTTTTATTTTCTCTTACTTCTTATATATTACAGTGGAACCTTGTTAACTGAATAGCCACTGAGGCAGTAAAATTATTCAATTAATAGGGATATGGTCACTTTTCTGTTTTGTAAAGATAAACTGAACATTTACTCTATTATATCTTGTTTGACAGGGCCCATGGAGCTCTGTAGTGGATGTAGTGAGGCCAAAAAACTCTACAAACAAGGAACATCTAATGGCTGTCAGGGTGATTTCTTGATACATTTCAAGATTTGTTATTCAATGAACAGGAGTTGACTCTATAACCCAGATGCAATTAACAGGTCAAATTTTTACTGAAGGTATGGTAAATAGTTCTGTGTTTGGAAATTATATTCAACAGGAACAATTAACAGGTCAATTTGTACTGAAGGTATAGTAAATGGCTGTGTGTTTGGAAATTATATTCAATTAACAGGGTTGTTAAATTAAGAGTTATCCAATTATGTGGGCTCTACTGTACCTTCATATTGTCAGGAGGATCACCTTGTCCTGTGGTTGCAACAACAAATACTACAAGGGTTTCGTTAATCAAATCAGCCTGCAAAAAGAGAGTAAAAAAAAAATCATCTCCGACTGATCTTTCACTGAACACAATGGACATATTCACACTCATTTACATCTGTAATTATACATCTATTTTTTTTAACTCTTAGAGGCCGGGAGTCGAGTTTTCTTGCCTGTGATGTAATATGGCAGGTAATCTGGCTGTTACAGTTCGGCTGTCTTTGGACTGGGGTAGAATTAAACACTGTGCAGGTGCTTCTAGTCAAGTGTCATCTGCCTTAATAGGCAGACAACATTTGACTAGAAGCACCTGATTTACTGTAAATTTGTCGGGGCATGTCACGTTCAATAAATTCATTCTGATTCCCCGGCTTCTAAGAGTTAAAGAAGTCATAAAACGCATACATAGCTTTAGTGGTACCTGATGGCATGTTCCAATAAATGAACATAAGTCATAAAGTATCATTCAGTTGAAAAAGTTAAACTTTCATGCTTTTGCCAGAATAAAATTAAGGTAATTATTTCAGAGGTCTTTAAAACGGTTTGTAACTTAAGCCTTTACCTAATATGGCCAGATGATGACAATCACAAAAATTTTTCTTGAATTACTAAAAAAACATTTTCTCAAACACATAGAATACCAAAAAAATAGATCGCAAAAGACTCATTCCATTGTGGAGGTCACAAGCAATGTTCAGAGAAAATTGGAAAATAATAAAATTTGAATTGTAATTTTTGGCAAAATTAAATAGGCCAGGGCATAAAAACATTGATATGCACTTAAATTTCATTGTCAAGTTACATGAACTAAACCTGGCAGACAAGAAGCCGTAAACCAGCTCAGGAGAATATAAGGTTGACCACTCCACTGAAGCAGACAGATATTTCAGAGGGTATCTAGCAGGATGTACTTCCCTCCGTTAGGAGGTTAAGATGAGTGGTGGGGGAGAGGTTTGGTGAGGGGAGTTTCAAATCATAACATTTTTGAAAATAGGTTGCCAAATCACACATTCTGATGTTAATCTCGTCTAATTACAAGACGCTAATCCACAAGCTGATTTGTAGGTGTTCCCAGATGCTGGTGTAGTGGGATTTTCATTTACAATTTCACATGGAGGGGTAACCCACTTCCATCTTTCATGAGTCCACGTTTTGTGCGTGCATTGTAGCAGGAAATCACTGAGATGCATCAGGCTTCCATGTCTTCCAAACACAAAAATATAAACATCTGACATGTGGGATACCTACTTTCAGCCTATTAGCATAAACCAAACATGCTACTGGTCCATCACCTGATATCACACACTTATCACTCTCTTGTGCTTCTTAACCCTTTACCCAGTGTAAAGGCCAAAACTGGTCAGCACTATTCTCAAAAATTGCCAATTAATTTTCTTTATTTTTTCATTTTTTGTCTCAAAATCATAGGTTATGACCCCTCATTGGAATGAGCTCATCGAGCTCATTCCAATGAGGGGTCATAACCTATGATTTTGAGACAAAAAATGAAAAAAAAATAGTTATTCAATAAGTTTTTTGCAAGTGTCATCTGCTTTTCATGTTAGGTAAAGGGTTAATTCATCTCAGCCCATGAAAGCTCTTCAGGCTGAGTCTTCTCACATCATCTTGGCCAAATTGTCATTCAACCCCCAGAATAATATGCATTAACCCAATCTGCCAGCATTTGTCCCAAAATGTTTGGGCCACTAATTACAATGGCTGAAGATAAAAAAAAAAAATTTTTCTTGTAAAATTGGTTTCTTTATCTACCTTCCAAGTTTAATTTTGGCTTGCCATGAGTGTTTAGATCCTAACTCAAGAGTTATTTAAAAGTTTCCCAAAAGAAAACATGGAAAACACCCTGGGTGGCAGAACAAGGGCCCAAAGAGAACAGAACATCAGACTGAGCCTACAAGATGCAGTTATAGAGGGTGGAGAAAGTCAAAGATCTTCCATGGTATGCAGCAAGCATAATGTCAGACAGTGTAACAGGATGCTGACTGAGCACAAACATTGTGAGCAGCTATACGATGAGTTAACTGATCTGCCTAAGTCAAACGAGACTACACATCTTTCACAAGCAAGACTAATCCATCTAGAGATGGAGTAGGGTTCGATATTCTCTCTACCAACAGCAAGAGACAGAAATAATCAAGTCCAACCTTTTTGAGCGGTCTAGTCCAGCTGATGCATGACGGATATCTCAAACTGCCCAAATGGCCAGTCAATAATCATCCATTGGAGGAAGCACTGTGATACAGATGGGTGGCATAGTAATCTCTGGTATTTTATTCTTAGCCAGAAAGGAACAGTCAGTAGTTTATGTGACACTGTTCGCTTCAAATTTGCAGGACGAGGGATCGACTGGAAAAGAATGAAGCTTGCTTGCAAAGGCCAACAAGAAAGCTGATTCATGCCTGAGAAAGCTCATATTAACAGGGATTCAAATACCCCCCCCCCCCCCTCTCCCTGGTTCAAATACCCCCCCCCCCCCCTCCCCCGGTACCAAGCAGTTGAGCACCTCTAACCATAAAACTGTTGTGGTCAAACACAAATAAATAAATAAATAAATAAATAAATAAATAAATAAATAAATAAATAAATAAATAAATAAGCAGATTAGAACCCATACAAACCTTTTCCTCATAAGGAATCTCAGACAAGATGGCCACATAGTCGTTGATGGTAACTAGCTGAAGCCCCATAGAATCAAACAAGAAAACCACAAATTCAGCTGACTGAGAAATAGAGGGTTTAGCAAAGTTAACAAAAGACTTGGCAATCAGTAGACCCTCCACTTAGCCGTGTAAGCTAGTTGAGTGGATCGCCTCCATGAAGTAGAAATGCACCCCACTGCTTGTTGCGAAAAGCCTCGATGGAGGAAGCAGGACCTGGTAAAAGAAAGGCTTGAAGTCACCGAGTCATCTGACTGTCATGGCACCTACTTGATTGATCCTGGGATAACAGGACGAGACCAGGGACTGATCAAGGTGAGGACCATCACAGGCGACAACACTGACGCCTGCGAGAGGAGAAACTGTTTCTACCATGAGCGTAGACCTCCCACACTCATGACCATGTCTTTTCTTAGAGGAAGAAGACTGGTTAGCAGGAGGAGAAGGGGCAGTGCAGCAGGATGTGTGGTAGGTCTGGGAAGACCTTAACTGTGCACAGAGGAAGCATCCTGCTGGCTGAGTAAAAGAAACTGTTGGTCTTTAGATTGATGTAAAACCTTGTCATGAACATCCTCTAGAGAACCAAGGAAGAGTGTAGACCAGCCAGAGAGGAAGATTATTCCTCACATTGCACTAAGTTAAAATTTGGGCCCCCATAGGGAACCCAAATATTTACTGAAGGACTTGATTTGAACAAACTTGAATCTGACCCATGTAACAATGCTGTATACCATATATCAAACTGGTGGGTCTGAAGAAGATTCTTCAAAGAGCACTTCTCATACTGAACCTAGTTAAAATATGGGCCCCTGTATTGAGCCCAGATATGAACTGAGGGGCTTAATTTTAACAAACTTGTATCTGATACTCCACAACTTCTTTTGAACAAACTTGATTCTACACCTCAAAAAGAAGCTCAGTTCAAAATAACAAGCCATTGTACCTATCATTTCAGGAGAAGATTTTTGTAAACTTTGGGAGCATTTTCCACCTCCCCCTCATATGGGGCTGGGCAAGTCTATTGCAACAAAGTGTATTCTGGATAGAATTAGAGGCAATTATAAAGTATACAAACCACTTGGTAAGAATCAAGGGCTTCAATTTTGGTTTTAAAATGATGTCTTTTAGCTTCTCGCTGAACCCTTTCAGCAACATCTTGAGCAGTTCCAGTCTGACTGCCATATAATATAACTAGTTTTCTCTCTTCACAAGCCATGATGTGTGTAAACTGAAATAAAAAAGTGAAAGATTTTTTAAAAAATCAATTGGAATACTTTCCTCGGTCACAATGCAGTATCAGACATCTTAATCCTGATTCGAGAATTAATTTTCAGTCCTAAAATATTTAGAATTTAACAGCAGTGTTATTGCCTTGTAAGTGCAACCAGTGAATATTCCATAGTAAAAATCAAACCTCATATTTGTATATTTACTACATTTTAACCTTAAAGGACCTAGTTCCAAATTTGGTGAATATCTTATTTTAAATGTACATGAGGACTATATTAAGTTCCAACAAACAAAATGAAAGTTTCAATGACACTGTAGCTCAACTTGACAAACTTGAACTTGGTAAGTTATAAGTGAAATGGCAAAATTGAAGATCATTGGTACCAATGTTATTTGGTGAAATTCCAGCAGAATAGCATTGTGTGTGCACAACGTTAAAAGATATCCATGCATTTTTAAATGTAAACTGTAAGACTGGCTAAATGAAGAATGTTGATACACAAATGCAGTAAGTTCAGAGGTTATTGTAAATGGCAACTTTTTTCCAGAAATGAATGCTAATCAAGAGCTCTTATCTAAAGGTCTCGCCCAATGAGCACACCAAGTTCAAAAACAATCCTATGATAAACGTGGCCTGTAGGCCATGTCAAATTCCCGTACAAATTTGACCTGTTAACTGAATATAGGTTAGAGTAAACTCCTGTTAATTGAATAAAAAATCTGGCAACCTGTCGAGAAATTACTCTGACTCTCCCCAGTTTTCCTTTGTTTATAGACCTATTTGGTTTCAGTACGCCCTGTACAGGCATTTAATCTATTATATCTTGTTTGACAAAGTTCGTGGAGCTCTGTCAAACAAGATATGATATAATAGAATAAATTTTAAGTATATCTCTCGAATACAGGAAAGTGACACAATCTCTGTAATTTGATAACTCCTGTTAATTGAATAATTTTCATTCGTAAAATGACTATTCAATTAACAGGGATCCACTGTAGCTTCAACTTTTTGATCTAACTACATTTATCAATGCAGAGACTTGAAAACTGAAGAAAATATTCAGTGCTTTATGCTTTTAAAACACATCATTAATCATAATGGTTAACCACGATTACAAATTTGATGACCAGTCATAGCTATAACTGAATGATTAAGGGTTAACCAGTCAACCATTTCAGCTTTAATCAAGACCTACCCAGTGACCATTGGGAATGGTATGGAATCACACTCTAACATCATCATACTTGTAAAATAACTCCCTGGTGCATGAAAAAATCATGCACCTGCATTGTGCCTGGTTGACATTGTATGCTATGAACAATAAACAACTTACTTCTCCTTTACGAAATCAGCCCCGTCTTTGACCGATTCCATCTTACTACATGTAACGGCAAACATTACCAAGTCATACAACTGAATTCGCCTATAATAACAGTGCCTATCTAGCTTTCACTGATGTTGCAGAAAAAAAATTCTGTTTGCTGTTGCACTGGAGTTATTCCATGCATACTGTAGTATGTTTGCCAGATGTTTTTACAATGGTGATTTAGTATCTTTAAGAAGCATATTGATAAATGGTACACCCTTCATAACCTTTTCTCAATACACAAAATAAAAATTTACATTTGCAAGAGCTGCTCTTAGGAATTCAAGCACACTGAGGACTGTTGACCAGAACTTATTTTCATTTGGAACAATTTTAGAGGTCTTTGTTTTTGATGTCATGATGTGCATCTGACAGATACAACATTATCTTGAATAATATTAAGTTGGGTTTTTTTTTCGACCTTCCCATCTGCTTTGAATAAACCACAATGAAAATTATCAAATAGTAGTTTATTTATTTCTGATTACAATTAGAACTATGGAAATAAAAGAAAGTTCACACCTATTTCTGAGCTTAGCCCTTTACTCAACGCAGATGATATCAAAATTTATTTTTATTTTTTTTCCCAACTTTTTCTTAAAATTTCATTGAAACTCACATCATGTGACCCCTCACTGGAACGAATAGGTGAGTGAACACTTCTCATTATATTTTCAAATTCCTCGTCAGTTTTGCAGTCAACTTGTTTAAAATCAGTCGATTCTGTGATCATTTCATTTTGATTTTTTTCCCACTCCCCCACCCATTTGGACAATACTCTTTCCATTGAACTACATCATTCCTCCTTCATGTCACATTATTCACTGGTCGATGAGACATCTTCTGGAATATCATGTAGGTATTATACAGCCCTGAAAATCTTGTCATTTTCGTGATGTTCAGGCCTATTTTATACTTCGATATCAATAATTCAGTTCTCTAACTAGTCATTAAATATCAACTGTTTGTTCTTTCTGCTCATTTTTGTCAAGTTACATGAATGCAAATGAGAAAGGGATCATTAGAAGACTCAAAGATGATTCAATGGAATTTTCTATCCTCGTGTCCAGATCTATGAGCCAGGCTGTGAGGGTTGCACTGCTTTATGCTTCCCTGTTTTTATGGTCTTTTTATTATCCCCGCTTTCGTCGGGGATATTGTCGTTATCTCCGTCTGTACGTACGTACGTATGTCTGTCCGTCCGTCCATCCGTCCGTCCGTCCGTCCGTCCGTCCGTCCATCCGTCCGTACGTCCGTCCGGTGTTACATTCACTTGCATTAATGTTTAAACTATGCTAATGTGTTCAGGTATCACCAGTACATGTGCATGAAGGTTTCGGGATTTTGATTTGGTTCCAAGTGGTTCCAGTGGAACCATTTTTATCCTTAGAAAATCTTTGTCTGCTCAAAGGTTCTAAGGGTATTGAATTCGAAACGTTTAAACCATGTTAACATGTTCAGATAGCATCTGTAGATGTGCATGAAGGTTTCAGAATTTTGATTTGGGTCCAAGTGGTTCCAGTGGAACCACTTTTATCCTTAGAAAATCTTTGTCCGCTCGAAGGCTCTTAGGGTATTGAATTCGAAACTTTTAAACCATGTTAACATGTTCAGATAGCATCTGTAGATGTGCATGAAGGTTTCGGAATTTTGATTTGGGTCCAAGTGGTTCCAGTGGAACCATTTTTACCCTCAGAAAATCATTGTCCGCTCAAAGGCTCTTAGGGTATTGAATTCGAAACATTTAAACCATGTTAACATGTTCAGATAGCATCTGTAGATGTGCATGAAGGTTTCGGAATTTTTATTTGGTTCCAGGTGGTTCCAGTGGAACCACTTTTATCCTTAGAAAATCTTTGTCCACACAAAGGCTCGTAAGGTATTGAATTTGAAACGTTTAAACCATGTTAACATGTTCAGATAGCATCTGTAGATGTGCATGAAGGTTTTGGAATTTTGATTTGGGACCAAGTGGTTCCAGTGGAACCACTTTTATCCTTAGAAAGTCTTTGTCAGCTCAAAGGCTCTTAGGGTATTGAATTCGAAACGTTTAAACCATGTTAACATGTTCAGAGAGCATCTGTAGATGTGCATGAAGGTTTCGGAATTTTGATTTGGTTCCAGGTGGTTCCAGCGGAACCACTTTTATCCTTAGAAAATCTTTGTCCGCTCAAAGGTTCTTAGGGTATTGAATTTGAAATGTTTAAACCATGTTAACATGTTCAGATAGCATCTGTAGATGTGCATGAAGGTTTCGGAATTTTGATTTGGGTCCAAGAGGTTCCAGTGGAACCACTTTTATCCTTAGAAAATCTTTGTCCGCTCAAAGGCTCTTAGGGTATTAAATTCGAAACGTTTAAACCATGTTAGCATGTTCAGATAGCATCTGTAGATGTGCAGGAGGGTTTCACAATTTTGATTTGGGTCCAAGTGGTTCCAGTGGAACCACTTTTACCCTCAGAAAATCTTTGTCCGCTCAAAGGCTCTTAGGGTATTGAATTCGAAACGTTTAAACCATGTTAACATGTTCAGATAGCATCTGTAGATGTGCATGAAGGTTTCAGAATTTTGATTTGGTTCCAGGTGGTTCCAGTGGAACCACTTTTATCCTTAGAAAATCTTTGTCGACTCAAAGGCTCGTAGGGTATTGAATTTGAAACATTTAAACCATGTTAACATGTTCAGATAGCATCTGTAGATGTGCATGAAGGTTTTGAAATTTTGATTTGGGTCCAAGTGGTTCCAGTGGAAACACTTTTACCCTCAGAAAATCTTTGTCCGCTAAAAGGCTCGTAGGGTATTCAATTTGAAACATTTAAACCATGTTAACATGTTCAGATAGCATCTTAGGGTATTGTCGGGGATATTGTCGTTATCTCCGTCCGTCCGTACGTACGTACGTCCGTCCGTCCGACCGTCCATACGTCCGTCCGGTGTTACATTCACTTGCATTAATGTTTAAACTATGCTAATGTGTTCAGGTATCACCAGTACATGTGCATGAAGGTTTCGTGATTTTGATTTGGTTCCAAGTGGTTCCAGTGGAACCATTTTTATCCTTAGAAAATCTTTGTCCGCTCAAAGGTTCTTAGGGTATTGAATTCGATACGTTTAAACCATGTTAACATGTTCAGATAGCATCTGTAGATGTGCATGAAGGTTTCGGAATTTTGATTTGGGTCCAAGTGGTTCCAGTGGAACCACTTTTATCCTTAGAAAATCTTTGTCCGCTCAAAGGCTCTTAGGGTATTGAATTCGAAACGTTTAAACCATGTTAACATGTTCAGATAGCATCTGTAGATGTGCATGAAGGTTTCGGAATTTTGATTTTGTTCGAACCACTTTTATCCTTAGAAAATCTTTGTCCGCTCAAAGGTTCTTAGGGTATTGAATTCTAAATGTTTAAACCATGTTAACATGTTCAGATAGCATCTGTAGATGTGCATGAAGGTTTCGGAATTTTGATTTGGGTCCAAGTGGTTCCAGTGGAACCACTTTTATCCTTACAAAATCTTTGTCCGCTCAAAGGCTCTTAGGGTATTGAATTCGAAATGTTTAAACCATGTTAACATGTTCAGATAGCATCTGTAGATGTGCATGAAGGTTTTGGAATTTTGATTTGGGACCAAGTGGTTCCAGTGGAACCACTTTTATCCTTAGAAAGTCTTTGTCCGCTCAAAGGCTCTTAGGGTATTGAATTCAAAACGTTTAAACCATGTTAACATGTTCAGAGAGCATCTGTAGATGTGCATGAAGGTTTCGGAATATTGATTTGGTTCCAGGTGGTTCCAGTGGAACCACTTTTATCCTTAGAAAGTCTTTGTCCGCTCAAAGGCTCTTAGGGTATTGAATTCGAAACGTTTAAACCATGTTAACATGTTCAGAGAGCATCTGTAGATGTGCATGAAGGTTTCGGAATTTTGATTTGGTTCCAGGTGGTTCCAGTGGAACCACTTTTATCCTTAGAAAATCTTTGTCCGCTCAAAGGTTCTTAGGGTATTGAATTTGAAACGTTTAAACCATGTTAACATGTTCAGATAGCATCTGTAGATGTGCATGAAGGTTTCGGAATTTTGATTTGGGTCCAAGTGGTTCCAGTGGAACCACTTTTATCCTTAGAAAATCTTTGTCCGCTCAAAGGCTCTTAGGGTATTAAATTCGAAACGTTTAAACCATGTTAGCATGTTCAGATAGCATCTGTAGATGTGCATGAGGGTTTCACAATTTTGATTTGGGTCCAAGTGGTTCCAGTGGAACCACTTTTACCCTCAGAAAATCTTTGTCCGCTCAAAGGCTCTTAGGGTATTGAATTCGAAACATTTAAACCATGTTAACATGTTCAGATAGCATCTGTAGATGTGCATGAAGGTTTCGGAATTTTTATTTGGTTCCAGGTGGTTCCAGTGGAACCACTTTTATCCTTAGAAAATCTTTGTCCACACAAAGGCTCGTAAGGTATTGAATTTGAAACGTTTAAACCATGTTAACATGTTCAGATAGCATCTGTAGATGTGCATGAAGGTTTTGGAATTTTGATTTGGGACCAAGTGGTTCCAGTGGAACCACTTTTATCCTTAGAAAGTCTTTGTCCGCTCAAAGGCTCTTAGGGTATTGAATTCGAAACGTTTAAACCATGTTAACATGTTCAGAGAGCATCTGTAGATGTGCATGAAGGTTTCGGAATTTTGATTTGGTTCCAGGTGGTTCCAGTGGAACCACTTTTATCCTTAGAAAATCTTTGTCCGCTCAAAGGTTCTTAGGGTATTGAATTTGAAACGTTTAAACCATGTTAACATGTTCAGATAGCATCTGTAGATGTGCATGAAGGTTTCGGAATTTTGATTTGGGTCCAAGTGGTTCCAGTGGAACCACTTTTATCCTTAGAAAATCTTTGTCCGCTCAAAGGCTCTTAGGGTATTAAATTCGAAACGTTTAAACCATGTTAGCATGTTCAGATAGCATCTGTAGATGTGCATGAGGGTTTCACAATTTTGATTTGGGTCCAAGTGGTTCCAGTGGAACCACTTTTACCCTCAGAAAATCTTTGTCCGCTCAAAGGCTCTTAGGGTATTGAATTCGAAACGTTTAAACCATGTTAACATGTTCAGATAGCATCTGTAGATGTGCATGAAGGTTTCAGAATTTTGATTTGGTTCCAGGTGGTTCCAGTGGAACCACTTTTATCCTTAGAAAATCTTTGTCGACTCAAAGGCTCGTAGGGTATTGAATTTGAAACATTTAAACCATGTTAACATGTTCAGATAGCATCTGTAGATGTGCATGAAGGTTTTGGAATTTTGATTTGGGTCCAAGTGGTTCCAGTGGAAACACTTTTACCCTCAGAAAATCTTTGTCCGCTAAAAGGCTCGTAGGGTATTCAATTTGAAACATTTAAACCATGTTAACATGTTCAGATAGCATCTTAGGGTATTGTCGGGGATATTGTCGTTATCTCCGTCCGTACGTACATACGTACGTCCGTCCGTCTGTCCGTCCGTCCGTCCATACGTCCGTACGGTGTTACATTCACTTGCATTAATGTTTAAACTATGCTAATGTGTTCAGGTATCACCAGTACATGTGCATTAAGGTTTTGTGATTTTGATTTGGTTCCAAGTGGTTCCAGTGGAACCATTTTTATCCTTAGAAAATCTTTGTCCGCTCAAAGGTTCTTAGGGTATTGAATTCGATACGTTTAAACCATGTTAACATGTTCAGATAGCATCTGTAGATGTGCATGAAGGTTTTGGAATTTTGATTTGGGTCCAAGTGGTTCCAGTGGAACCACTTTTATCCTTAGAAAATCTTTGTCCGCTCAAAGGCTCTTAGGGTATTGAATTCGAAACGTTTAAACCATGTTAACATGTTCAGATAGCATCTGTAGATGTGCATGAAGGTTTCGGAATTTTGATTTTGTTCGAACCACTTTTATCCTTAGAAAATCTTTGTCCGCTCAAAGGTTCTTAGGGTATTGAATTCTAAACGTTTAAACCATGTTAACATGTTCAGATAGCATCTGTAGATGTGCATGAAGGTTTCGGAATTTTGATTTGGGTCCAAGTGGTTCCAGTGGAACCACTTTTATCCTTACAAAATCTTTGTCCGCTCAAAGGCTCTTAGGGTATTGAATTCGAAATGTTTAAACCATGTTAACATGTTCAGATAGCATCTGTAGATGTGCATGAAGGTTTTGGAATTTTCATTTGGGTCCAAGTGGTTCCAGTGGAACCACTTTTACCCTCAGAAAATCTTTGTCCGCTCAAAGGCTCTTAGGGTATTGAATTCGAAACGTTTAAACCATGTTAACATGTTCAGATAGCATCTGTAGATGTGCATGAAGGTTTCGGAATTTTTATTTGGTTCCAGGTGGTTCCAGTGGAACCACTTTTATCCTTAGAAAATCTTTGTCCACACAAAGGCTCGTAGGGTATTGAATTTGAAACGTTTAAACCATGTTAACATGTTCAGATAGCATCTGTAGATGTGCATGAAGGTTTTGGAATTTTGATTTGGGTCCAAGTGGTTTTTCAATCATGTGACAATGATGTGATCAGAACACTACCCTTTATACATCATGTTGGGTGAAGTATCTTGTTTGAAATATTGAAGTAGTTTCACATGTGAGTCTTCAGAAGGAAATTAAATACTGTTTTATCATTTTAAATCACACACATGCGTGAAGCCTTTTTATCCAAGTCTGTATCCTGCACTAACCAAAAAGGAAAGTGCAAATGCGGGGATATACTATAGTGTGCTTCGCACACAAATGGCACCATCTAGTTGACTTATTTCTTGGCTTCTCAATTTCGGCAGTATGAGGCTTGAGGTACATAATTCTCTCAGACCTGTCCTTGTCTTTGGTTCCTAAACTGTTGCTGTTTTTGTTGTTGTTGCTGGTACTGTTAGTAGTTTTGCTGCTGTTTGCTTGGCAGTTTATTTTTAAAAATAATGATTGCAACATTTTCAGCAAAGCATCAAACTTATAATTTCATATATTAACTGTGAGGGTCACAGCTTCCATTAACCAGTGCGCAGGCAGTAACTAATGAATCATTCTTTTGAATCCGCCAACAATGGAGTTATGTGATCAGCAGGGAGGAAGGATTCTTACCCGAATAAGAAGATGGGAGGGCCTACATGTAAACAATTGTGGTAGGTATAATAAGAAAGGAAATTTTCTATAAAATTTAAATTTCTTATCAACCTACCTTACAATTGTTTACTGCAGGCTGAATAGACAATAGGTTGGAGGGAATCACATAACCAACCCCCACATAACCCATTTGCACTGGAACCATGGACAGAGGAAAAGGTCCCGAGGCCTATCAAACCATAGCATCACAATCATTAGCAAAAGACAATGAGAGATGAGGTGTATGGTTCTGTGCGATGCACAGACAGAGAGGACAGTAACAGCACAGAGCTGGAACTGACCTTGTAAGAAGCCTAATGGCTCCTGCAACTGACGCAGATAGAAGGTGGAGAAAGTAGAAACATTTCTCCAGTAGGCTACCTGCATAACATCCGACAACTTGACAGAGTTAGCGTAAGCCCAGGAGGTAGACAATGCACGCACCTCGTGGGCAGAAATACAATTGGTAAAACATTCGTCAGTCGCTAGACGAGCACAAGCCGCACGAATAGCAAGACAAATCCATCGAGATTCGAGAAAATGGACTGAGGAGAGATCTTCTGTCGACCAGGAATAAGAGACAGAAAAAATTGTTTCCTGCCTTTTCTAATGAACTGCATCCGATTGAGATAAATGCGAATTGCACGAACCAGACAGAGCAAAGGGCGATTACCCTCAGCAGAAGGAAGAGCCCTGATACAGATAGGAGATGGAGTCGTTTCTGGTATCTGATTCTTGACCAGAAAGAACCAATCAGTGGTAAACGTAACACTGTTGGCAGAGCTCCTGAAAAAGGCCGGATCAACCGAGAGGGCATGAAGCTCACTGACCCGTCTGGCTGAGGCAAAAGCTATCAGAAAAGCTGTCTTGTATGTGAGAAAATGCATATCCACCTGGGATAAAGGTTCGAACGGTGCCCCGTCGGGACAGGGAGTCGACTAGGACGTTTAGACGACCGGGAACGTGACGAACCACCACTACGGCGTTGACATCCTGAGCGAGAAGTAGAAGATCCTGAGCCAATTCATACATAGGAACGGAGTGCGTGCCGCCCTGGTTCCGAATGTAAGCAACCACTGTGGAATTGTCGGACAACAGAAGGACCTGGCAATTCAAAAGGTGGGAGATCCACTGCTGGAAACACAGAAGAAGAGCAAGAAGCTCCTTCTGGTTGATGTGAAGAGCTGCTTGATCCTGGTCCCATGCCCCGTGAAGGGAAAGACCTAGAGGATCCAACGTCCAGGGGAGAAGGTGACAATGAAGAGACTCTGGTAACTGAAGCACGAAATCCAGAGGATCTACGTTCGGCCTCCAACGACTGAGCAGAAAGTGTTGGAGAGGCCTGACATGCAGCCGACCTAGAGGAATGAGATCCGTCACCAAACCGCAGAGACCGAGCAGCCAGAAAATACTCTTGAGTTGTCGCGGACGTGGACTGGGACAGAGTCGGGGCAAAAGCTGAGAGAATCACAGCCCTTGCCAGGGGAACTGCCACCGTATTCAGCTGAGAACAGAGGTCCATCCCCAGATGACAAAATGACTGAGAAGGGACCAGGTACGACTTCTCCTCGTTGACTCTGAACCCTAGCGACGTGAGCAGGCTCAACAGTGTGTCAACATCTGACTCAAGAAAGGCAGCATTGGAATGCCTCTGGAGGATAACGTCTAAATATGCTGAAGTAGTCACCCAGGACTGTGTGCGATGGAAGGCTACCACATACATCAGTCGGGTGAAGGACCAAGGAGCCAGGTTGAGGCCGAAGGGCATGGCCTTGAACAGGTAAACTCGCCCCAGAAAAGCGAACCTGAGATACTTTCGCGATGTCCGATGAATCGGAACGTGAAAGTAAGCGTCTCGCAGATCGATGCTGGAAGCGAAATCTCCCTGGTAAATGGAGAGGCGAACTGACCTGAAAGTCTCCATGCTGAACTTTGGAGCAATGAGAGACTGGTTCAGGATACTCAGATCGATAACCAGTCAGAGTCGGCTGTCCTTCTTTGGCACCAAGACCAGGTGGGAATAAAATCCCACTGAATGAATGTTCTTGACGAACTCGATCGCCCCTTTTGACAGGAGATTGTCAATCGCCGTGATCAAAAGTTCCTGACGTGTAATGTCTAAAGGAACTTGTGTTGGAAGAGGCACTCTCGACAGAGTGGGATGCATCTGGAAGGATATCCGCAGCCCGAACCAAACAACATCTAACACCCAAGGATGAGATGTGATTGTGGCCCAATGGTCTACGAACTCTGATATCCTTCCACCAACCTAGGACGTATCGAGGTGAGGACCTTCATTTCGAGCCCCGGCAAGGCCCGCGAGAGGAGAAACCACCTCCTCTACTATCTGAAGAATCCTGAGTTCTCCCTCTAGCCTGCCGACGTTTACCCTTACCCTGTGAGTAAGAAGTAGAAGCGGCGGCAGGAGGATCAGCCTTTGGCTTCGCAGAGGAAGCAGAAGGGCACTTGTTAGGCTTTGGACAGCCCCTGCCTACAACAGAAGGCTGATCAAGCTGACAAAGCAGCAGCTGATCTTTGGAATGACGTAGGACGTCATCCCGGACCATCCCCACGGAACCATGGAATAGTTGCGGACCCGCCAAAAGAAACAGATCGAAGAGCAGTGCGCTGCCCCTCGGGAAGGGAATGGCTTGTGTCCAACACAGCGTCACAGTGAACTAATTCCAAGCCGTGTTACAGGTATGCGTGTGAGTAAAATAGCCTTGGAAAACACACGCAAAGGAGCCTGTATGTTGTCAAACTTATCTGGAGGCAGCTAAAACAGAGACAACGTGATCTGAGAGAGAAAGCATGCCCAGCATCTCTCTTGATAAGCCCAACAGGGACTCCAGAGTCACCATAGGAATAACGGCAGACTTGAGCTTGGAAATCCCGAGGGAGGTGGAGTCCTGATCCAAGACCACCAAAGTCTGGCAGACTGACGGATTGGCGGAATCGTAGGAACGATAACGCACAAGGCAAAAAAGTGTCAGCCCTGGTGAGGAACGAAGTCCTCATAACCTTGAAACTCAGCTTTGAGTCCAAAGCTGTAAACGACTTCAACCACCTGTACCGACTGGTACGGTCGAAGGCGCCCGGAAGTGGGTTGCTCCACAGGCTGTAGTCGCGCGACCGATGATCGTGGCCTGGCTAACACCGTCGGCTGGTCTGACGGTTTGAGATCTGGAAGGAACTCAAACACAAAGCCAAGAGCTGCCCCCAAGTCAGAAGACTGTTGGCTCTCGACATCAGGTATGTCTGACACATCCTTTGAGTCGGAAGACACATAGCCCATCATAGGCAAACCAGCCGATGCCTCCCATGGTGTAGGCACACCCGAGGGATCAGAAAGTGGCCTGCTTCCAATTCCGGGAGCCTGGAAACCACTAGCAGCCTCACTGGAGGCAACGGGAAGGCTCCTGGAAAGAACCTGAGTGAACAAGGAGAGGGCCTCCAAAAGCTCACGGCTAGTGCCGTCCGGTTCGACATGGGAACGAACCGGTAAAGTGGTTTCACTCCTGACTTTAACAAGGGAAGGGTCATGATCATCAAATACACCAGATGTGGGGCGACGGGTGGCAGCCGAAACATGTGAAGGCAGATGCGTATAGGGGTATGACATACCCCGAGGATCTACAGTGAGGGAACTCAGGAGAGTTGCCGTGGATCTCTGAGGGACAGAAGGTCCAGGCTGCACAAAAAGCATCGGTCCCGCAAAACTGGCCATGAGACCAGAGTGCGTGAAACGGAAATGCAACAGAGTCCATGGTGACCCTACCATGAACATCCGAATCCAATGAGAAAAACTGCTGGGCTTGACAGCTGAGAGACCACAGCAGAGGATTCGGCCAGCAGCCCCTTCCGACATCGCCGAGTTGAAGTCAGGGAAGACTGAGGCCAATACCTCACGTCCACACTACCAGACATCTCTGCTGACCCCTGCAGGGATAAGCCGAGGCTGGCTGAAATGGTGACCGATGACGTAGCAGACAGAACAGAAAGGTCCAGGCTGCACAAAAAGGATTCGGCCAGCAGCCCCTTCCGACTTTGCCGAGTTGAAGTCAGGGAAGGCTAAGGCCGATACCCCACGTCCACACTACCAGACAACTCTGCAGACACCTGCAGGGATAAGCCAAGGCCAGCTGAAACCGTGACCGATGACGTAGCAGACGGAACAGCAGTAGCAGCAGATACGACGGAAGCTGTAGAAAAGTGGAAAGAGCAATCAAGCTCGGCTCCAAAGGAGGAGTCACAACCCTAGTGACAGCCTCAGATGTCGACTGGAGAGGGACCACAGTCCCAGAACCAGGCATCTCTTCACAAGACAACTCAACAGCTCCCTCAGTATCCACCACAGTTAAAGACTGCACATCCTCCACCAGACGTGGTAATGTCGGGAGGCCCCAACGACAGCCTACCCCCTCCCCACGGGTGCAGGAAGAACGGCCACAAGAATGCACCACATGCTTGGGCATGATTCATTACTTACTGTCTGCACACTGGTTACCGGAAGACATGGATCTGTACTTGGAGAAGAGCGTCCCCTGCTGGGTGTGTGCCGGTAGCATTCGACCCAGTTTGGGCTTATTTTCCCAAATCCCTTGTTAAAGATCAAAATAGAGAGAATATTTTCCGAGTTAGGGTCTTCCACTGTAGTGCAAGCCTGTAGTAAACAATTGTAAGGTAGGTTGAAAAGAAATGCAGACACTGTGCAGACCGAGACCACTATGATTTTTTGCTCCTTTTCCTCTTCTGGACATGACACATATCATTATACAGTACAGTTAGAGAAGCTTGAAAGGGACTGACCTATCAAGGGCCCTTCCTGAACTCCATTGATTTGCAAAAAATATTCTTACTGCATTGGTTTATTCCTTCAATAATTCAACCATGTATGATGCATCCAGGCATAAAATGCAAAGAATTTTGACCAAGACAACAAGTTGTGATTTTCTTGTCTAAAAGTGCATATATCTTTGATAATCTTTCTCACTCAGGCTAAATGTAAAGCGCAAAGATAGGTACATGTATATGACTTACCCCAAAATCGATTTGGCACTTAAACAGACCAGCAATAATTCAAGCGCTGCTAATTAAGCATGAAATTTTATGTTCATTACCGCTTTTCTGTTTAACGCCTTAATGGGCAGTCTGATAAGAGATTAAACAAGAGGCCTCAGGGGGCCTGAGGGCGCTCACCTGACATGGTAGCCTAAATATAAAACCCAGGGGATTGATTTCAACAAGTTGCATCTGCTCCTCCTTAGAAAAGCTAAAACCAAATATCCAAAGATTCAGACCAGTGGATCTAAAAAAAAAATATTTTTAAAGAATATTCCTCATATTGAAATAAGTTATAATTCGGGCTCCCATAGGAAGCCCAAATATGAACCCAGGGACTTGGCTTGAACAAACTTGAAACTCACCTCCAGCAGGCTGCCGTTTTCCAAATATCAAAAGATTCTTACTGGTGGATGTGAAGAAGAAGATTTTTGAAGAATATTCCTCATATTGAACCAAGTTATAATTCAGGCTTCCACAGGGAGCCCAAATATCAACCCAGGGACTTGGCTTGAACAAACTTGAATCTCACCCCCCTAAGGATACTGCATGTCAAATATCAAAACATTCTGACTGAGGAATCTGAAGAAGAAGATTTTTAAAGAAAAATTCATCATATTGAACTAAGTTATAATTAAGGCTCCCACAGGGAGCACAAATATGAACCCAAGGACTTGTCTTCAACAAACTTGAATCTCACCCCCCTAAGGATGCTGCATACCAAATATCAAAATATAGTGCTGAAACGATTGTTCGACTAGTCGACCTCAACTCGATTACTAAAAAAGTTGACACTCAAATTCGCCAGTCGACTAGTCGGCATCTTCATTACGGCATAAGCTCAAGATGTAGACAGCGCCCTCACTTCATGCGCCGAAATTTTAAGCACAGACTGCTGAGTAGAAGATAATTTTCCATAAGCAGTACGAATAGTCAATTGAATCCACCTTGAAATAGAATGGACCATAATGTCCCTTCAATTGGGCAGCAGAGACAGAAAGAAACGTTTTCGTCCCTTTCTGATAAACTCAGATCTTCGCTTGTAAATACGCATAGCTCTAACTGGACATAGCAAAGGCCTATGGCTGACTGAGGACGGAAGAGCCTTAATAACAATAGGTCCAGGGTACTTATTAGGAGCCTGATTCTTAGCCAAAAATCCAACATTAGTAGTCAAAGTAATAGTATTACCAACACTACGATAGTGAGAATCATCAACAGATAGTGCATGAAGCTCACTAACTCTTCTTGCAGAAGAGAAGGCTAAGAGAAAAACTGTCTTATAAGATAAGTCTACCATGTCAAGGGGTTCAAATGGCGCTTCTTTTAGCTTCAGAAGAACCCAAGCTAAATTCCACTTAGGAATTAACCTAAGGGTTCTAGGTCTATTTATCGAAAAGTTTTTAACTAACTTAGATAAAGAGACATTAGATCCAATTTGTAAGCTATCATGAGCATAAGTATCCGATAGCATAGACCTATAACCCTTAATAGTTATTGGCTGCAGTTTGATCTCGTCAAACAAGTAGACCAAAAAATTAGCAATGTCTGGAATGGAGGGATCATAAATATCAGCAGAATGATCCCAACACCAACGACAGAAAACCTTTCACTTAGCAGCATAATTTAGCGAAGAGGAGGTCCTCCTACAGTTAGAAATTGCATCCACTGCTCGTCCTGTAAAATGCTTGCTGTGCAAGAAGGACCACACAACGGAAAGACGTGAAGGTTGAGACCTTGCGGGTTGTGATGCAGTGTGCACGATTTCCCCTGTGAAAGAAGGTCCTCCCATGGAAGAAGCTTCCGAGGAATGTCCCACAACAGACACCTAAGTAGATTTATCCATTTATCCATGGTCTCTGGGGTGACAGAGATGCTACCAAAGAATCTTGCAGTAAGATTGCTTGATTTTTAGCAATATCTGTTGAATCAACGGAGTTGGAGGATATGCGTATCCTATCATTCCACCCCAAGAGATCGAGAAAGCGTCTACTGCAAACGCTCGAGGATCTGGGCATGGCGACACATACGTCTGCAACTGATTGTTGAGATGCGTCGCAAACAAGTCTATCATAGGATGATCCCATTGGTAGCAAATCTGATTGAATACTGATTTGTTGAGAGTCCATTCTGACAGCAACATACAACCTTTCCAAAGGGAGTCCACTAGAACGTTCAGACGACCCCGGAATATGACGGACTGACAGAAGAACCTGATGCTCTAGGACAAACAGAAGGATTGTCTCCGTTAAGTTGAACAACGGAATGGAATGAGTGCCTCCCTGGTTCCGAATATACGCTACTACTGTCGAATTGTCGGACAGAATTTGAACATGTGAATTCTGAATAATGTTCATCCAATGACGTAGCGCAAGCCAAATTGACATCATCTCTTTGATGTTTATGTGCTTGTTCAGGAACCGTGGATCCCCAAGACCCTGGCACCTTGAATCTGTTGGGCTCAAAGTTGTGCCCCAATCTGTTTGACTCGCATCCGTCATAATCGTAAAAATTGGGTCCAGCAGTTGCAGTGGCACTCCCGGAGTTAACCACTGAACATCTGCCCAAGTCTGAATCTCTTGTTTTACTTGTTTCGACAAGATGATGTTCGTTTTGAGCAACTGAGTTTTCACACTCCAATTCTGAGTAAAAAATATCTGGAGTGGATGAGTGCGTAGTCGCCCCATTGGAATAAGATCCGCGGCAGCTCCGCACAAATCTATCAGTCGCATGAATTCTCTCGCTGTTACTACATCTGAGCGAAGACAAAAGCGAGCGTAACCACTGACTAATTTTGCTCTGGGTAACGGCAGATGAACCAGATTGTTGTGCGTCTCGAAGCTCATTCCCAAGTGGATGAATGACTTGGACGGAACTAGATCCGACTTCTTTTCATTTACTATGAAACCGAGACATCGGAGCAGTTGAAGCAGACTCTGAACATCGTTCTGAAGCGTTAATCTGTTGTCGTACCTCTGAAGAATGTCGTCCAAGTAAGCCGACGTTACCACAGATGAATAAGCTCAGAAATGAGTCATTACCGAGTTCATTATTCGAGTGAAGGCCCAGGGTGCTAGATTCAGACCGAAGCACATTGCTCGGAACTGATAAAAAACCCCTAGGACAGCGAAGCGAAGGTACTTTCTGAACGCCGGATGTACCATGACGTGAAAGTACGCATCCTTGAGATCTTTGCTCGCAGCGTAATCGTTCACTCGAATGCTCGCTCTTAATGATCGAATGGACTCCATATAAAATTTTGGAGCCACAATCAGCTTGTTTATCCAGATTAAATCTATAACTGGACAGAATGAGCCGTCTGGTTTTGGAACCAGGAAGAGGTGACTGTAGAAACCGGGAGATTCCTGGTTTTTTACAACCTCTATTGCATTCTTCTCCAAAAGAGACTGGACTTCTGATATAAGCGGATCTCTCTTCTGAAGGTTTGACGGAAGCTGAGTCCAACGTGGACTTCGTGTTAACGGAGGTTTTTCCTTGAAGGACAGTTTTAGACCTTCTGAAATAACCCCCTGAACCCATAGGTTGTCTGTAATTGATAACCAATTGGTTAAGAATCTCGACAACCTTGCGCCCACTGGAGCACAATAGAGGTTTTGACCATCACCTCCTGGACCTGCGAGGCTTGCGGGAGGAGAAACTACGTCCTCCCCGACCGCACCTCGACCTGTCGACCTAGGGGCATCTGACCGGTTGTCTCAGCCAGCATTACTACCCCTACCTGAGTCGCTACTTGACGGTCTCTAGAGTAAGACATAGAGGATTTCTTAGATCCTCTATAGGAACTTTCCTTGGACGTACTCGCCCCAGAAGTTCCTGACATACTCCTCTCTGCTGAGTCCGTTTTTTTCGAAACGGACTTTAAGAGCAAAGAGTCCAAAGCTTTCTTGATCATAGATTAGTGAAAGCTTACAATTGAAGAGAAGCTCTCCTGAAACCGGAGCGACTCGAAGAGAGTTTTTCACCTTAGTATCCACTCTTGTGGATGAAGCCAGGGCAGCATCACGTCTGACTAACTCCAAATTTGCCACTGAAAGGGCGGAGTTATACATGGAAAATGCTATGGCCCTCGAAAGAACTCTCAAGGAAGTTTGAACATACTGGAATTCTTTTCCATCGAGACGTTGTGATAACGCTCTGGTAAGGTGATCTGCGTAAGATAAGGCATCTAAACTGGCTCTGTTACACGAGATTGTCGACTCCAACATACTGGAGAGAATCAACATAGACGCCTGCAATGACAACTCCAAATCTTCTGTCTGGTCGTCTAAATGCAGAGGAACTCTTGGCACGCCCTGTCCTGCCGTTTCAAATCTATTTTTACTGTTGATGAATGGCAGATGTAGAGCATGAGCTGATAAGAAACTGGATTTGCAAGTCTTGGAGGCTAGTCTGAATATAGCGTCATTCAGAAGTTCAAATGTCCGTGTGACATTTCTGGACTGGGTCAGAAACTCAGACGCAATATCCTTATTCCGGCTGAAAAAGTCGGAGTCCAGTGACGCTATCAGTCTCTTATCTGGTATCGTAGCACTTTGGTCCAGAGGAACAACTTCTGGAAGGTGTTGCCGGATGAAATCTACGGCCACCTTATGTTGTTCAGAAAGTGAAAATTCCAGCTCCGCTGATTCCCTTTCACCATCCGACTGGACCACATGTGAATCTCGGTCGTCCCTTTCTGATTCTGCAGGGGAGCGTACAGACCCAGCTTCCTCAGACAGTTCCTGATCTGAAAGACTTTCTGAAGGTTGCTGGGATGCTGCAATGAGTTGTACTATCTGTGATAGCAAGTCCGTCACGGAGGCCTGTGGAGTCGCGGTCTTACGTAGTTTAGCCGCTGGAAGCTCCTGGGACGGTAATTCATGCATACTTCTCTTATGCGAACATCCCGACTGGTAAGGCCTATTGTCCTTGGCTACCGGATGGCGTGACCTGGTCAACATGGAATCCCTGGTCGGTGAAGCAGGCTGGATATCTGCGGTCACGTAGCCAAGGTGCAGTCATGTGTGCTGACGTGTGGATGAAGAAGCCAGTAGACTAGCCGCGCCGGACTGTCTATGCGATGGAGCATCCCGAGCAGGAGGAGTGGGCGTGTGCTCCGACTGACGAACGTTTCGTACAACAACATCTGGGCCCAGATGCTGCTGTAAGAGAGAGGGACCTCTCTCGCTCACGGTCCGGGTAGACCTGAACGAGCTAGTTACCGGACTGTCTGGCTTCCTCCATTCCATCCTCCGATCCGTCGTCGCCGTGTGTGCACGATCTGAGTTTATAGTGCTCGCAACACCCGATCTCCTCTCCTGGACCGCAATGGACGAACCCATTTCTTGAGTGATTGCTTCACTGGGGGAGCTAGCGGGCGACAAGGACGTTGTTCCTACTAGGGATCTAGGCACTTGTCGAATTTCGCTGAGCACTTTTGCCGCTAGCTCTTCATTTAATTGTGACAACGGAAGCACACTTCTTGAAGACATCACGGAAACATCACCCTGTTGTTGTTCCTCTGAAAAAGAGACTGAAAAACTAGAGTGACCCTGTGGCAAGAGTACCGGCATGGACCTCTCATCACTAACAATATACCGTGACACACGTCTCCAACGTTTGTCATCCCAGTTGGCACACACTGAGCAAGAATTACTGCGAGTACACTGACTACAGCAAATACAATGAACATGAGAATCAGAGGAAGACTTCCTCGATTTACAATTTGAACAATATTCTTTCATATTATAAAAAATATTAAACAGTCATATGATCCATTACAAAAATTTAGAAAAATAATTCAAAAGACAAATTTTTTCGAAAAAATTTCAAGATGAGCCCAAGTTCCCAAAGGGAACGATGATCCCAAATGGATCCCCAAAAAGCCTAAGTGTGGAAAAAAATTTTAAAACATATCTAAAAATTAATGCTACACTTACGGACAATATTAATGTATCTGGCTTCGAACAGAACCAAATAGAAGACAAGGAATCACTGTCAGAAGTAACCGTTGTCAACGTAAACAAAAGTGAATAAAAACCGGAAACAAGACTCCAGGCACTGAAAATATGGCCCGAAATCAGTAACCAATTTTAAACACTATCCGAAGTAAAACAGAAACTTCCACAGAAGAAACTACAGTACATCAGATGGTAGATGCATGATCAAAACGCCTAAACACCCCTAGGGTGAGGACGTAACCATGGGGAAAAACAGAATAAACATTCTGTTACTGTGCCAAAAACTCCCAAGAAATTTCAGTAAAAAAAATTACAAAAATTATGTCAAAAGCATGGGAGAATAGCAAGGGGGTATCAAGGAAAGGGAGAGAGGAAACACTGAACAAACAGTGGAAATTTCAGAGCAAGAATGAAAACATCAGGCCCATGCCCCGAAATTAGAGAACATGAAATAATTTTGCATAAAAATTATAAGTTACAGTCCTGAACACATCCTTCCACTGTTTCTTCCTCTCATCCTCTTATTTCATCCTTAGATCCACCATTTCTTTCATGATTTTGTGTCTGGCATCATTTAAACTGAGATTATAAGCACAGATATCAGTGAGATGTTACTGATTGAAGGGCCAAACAAAGAATGAAGACTTTGCGACAATTTTGGTACTTCCTTGACACTGCGCATGCGCAGTGGACAAAAGTATGAAGGACCACATAGGACATGGATTTTTTTAATTTTGATGCAAATTTGGGGGATTGGGGGGGGGGGGGCAAAATTTGTGTTTGGCCCTGAAATTTAAAGAGTTAGCACCAGCTAAGTCTGGGTCATTGGTACAGTATAAAAATATTTACAATTCCGGCACTTGCTTCTGTATTTGTTTAAAGGTTTACTTTCACTTTCACACTCAATCCAATTTGTTACATTATATGCCCGTATTGGCCAGGCCTTAAAATAACCGGGTTCGCATCGCATTTAGCATGGTCACACATTTCTGAGCTCCTGCTTTTTCATAGTTTTCAAGTGGATATCTCTGGATTTATTTGTTGAAATTTGTTCCAGCTTTTCTGCACTTGATATAGACTCTTTTCATATGACTTTTAAAGGAATTTGTTGACAACTTCTGTACATTTATGAGAAAAAATCTTGAAACATGTTGAAGATTTTTCCAATCTTGTTTCAAAATTCAGTGCACTAGTTTGCCAGGATTATCTAACCCATTGTTCCAATTTAGCTTGGACTGTTGGATTCATTTCACTGCTAATTGGAAATTGTTATTTCACACCTGATGTTACAAGAGACTGGAGTTCTAAATTGTGGACAAGCAAAATGTGTTTGATCAGTTACACCTCAGATGATCTCAATTCCATCAACAGAACAATGAACCATATTAAGCATAGACCCAAAGCTAGTGTTTTTAAAACCTTGAAAAAAGAAAGGATATTGAAACCAGAGTTTTGTCATCCCATCAACAGATCACACAAAGTATACCAAATAGAAACTGTCAAATTACAACACAGACATGCTGTCAAAAAACACACTAATTCTGGTGTGAATTTCAGTAACATTAGTTTAATCCACAAAGATACAACTGATTACAAAACTACCTCCAATATAATATTTTCAACGGTCAAGGCCAGACCTGTGAGGAACAAACTACCTAATTTGAACTTTGGATTACTTAATATAAGATCTGTTTCTGGGAAGGAACATGATCTAAAGGACTTCATACTAAATAACAATCTCAGTGTTTTGGCTCTAACTGAAACGTGGTTGAAAGAAAATGATAGTGACAGTTTTTCCATTGGACAAGTATTACCACTGGGTTTCTCCATCTTAAACAACTCACAGGGAAGTCGAGGTGGTGGTGTACCTGTCACCCACAGTGATGCCTTAAACGTACAAGAGGCCCCAGGGGGCCTGAGGGCGCTCACCTGACATGGTAGCCTAAATATCAACCCAGAGATGTGATTTCAACAAGTTGCATCTGTTCCTCCTAAGAAAAGCTTATACCAAATATCCAAAGATTCTGACCAGTGGATCTAAAAAAAAAAAAAGATTTTTAAAGAATAGTCCTCATATTGAATTAAGTTATAATTCGGGCTCCCACAGGGAGCCCATATATGAACCCAGGGACTTGGCTTTAACAAACTTGAATCCCCCCCCCCCCCCCCCACCCACCCCCAAGGATGCTGCACACCAAATATCAAAACATTCCGACTGCTGGATCTGAAGAAGATTTTTAAAGAAAATTTCTCATTTTGAACTAAGTTATCATTCAGGCTACCACAGTGAGCCCAAATATGAACCCAGGGACTTGGCTTGAACAAACTTGAATCTCACCCCCCTAAGCATGGTGCATACCCAATATCAAAAGATTCTGCCTGCTGAATCTTGAGAAGATGATTTTTTAAGAAATTTGCCTGAAATGCACTAAGTTCGAATTCGAGCTTCTAAAGTGAGCCCAAATATGAATCTAGGGAGCCGATTTGAACAAACTTGAATCAGATCCCCCCCACAATGTTGCATACCAAATATCAAAAGATTCTGCCTGCTTGATCTGGAGAAGAAGATTTTTTAAGAAATTTGCATGAAATGCACTAAGTTCGAAATCAGGCTCCTATACTGAGCCCAAATATGAACCCAGGGGGCTGATTTGAACAAACTTGAATCAGATCCACCCCACAATGTTGCATATCAAATATCAAAAGATTCTGCCTGCTGGATCTGGAGAAGAAGATATTTTAATGTTTTTCCCATTGCCTACAGTGTTAAATGCCTACAGTGTTAAAAAGTGCTGACTCAGCACTTTTTCAAAGTCCTAAAAAAAGTACCTTGTGATCAAACCGATAGGGATTTTTTTAACCACTCTATTCTACTGGATAAAAGTAAGCTTTATACAAAACAAAATAAGAATTCTCTGTGCCGTGTAGTTTTGGAGATATGGCAGTTTTAAGGTTTTTCCTATTTTTAGCTCCCGAGGTTCCCACGGAACAATGAGAAAAAAATTTTTTGCATCAATCGACTACTTATGACCCATTATCATCTCATATCAAATTTGGTTCAACTCGACCTCACGGTTCTGAAAATAGAAATTTTAGGCATGGCCTAAATTCTTGCCCCTCCCATAACGAAGGCAAATAATGCCCCACAAACTTCTCTTGAACAAACTTGATTCTAAACCTCAAAAGGACTCTGTATACCACATATCAAGTTTCTGCTACTGGTGGTTCATTAGAAGATTTTCAAAAAATAAGGCCATTTTTTCCACACCCCTCTGCTCAATATGAGCCGAAACCTAATTTGCATAAAAATCAAAATGCCCCTATATAACCACTACTTACATGAAATTTAATTAAAATGTGGCCAATGGTTTAGGAGAAAGAGGCTCAAACACCACCTTCACGCAGGACGATGGACGACAGATAACGGACGACAGACGATGGACGAAGAGTGATAAGAAAAGCTCACCCTGACTTTCAGTCAGGTGAGCTAAAAACAGCATCCTGATTTATACAAATCTCCGCCATCTTTTGAAATGATTGACTGCCTCGTGTCAAGCAACCGTTCACTTCGATTACTCGTAGTTTACCGAACATCACCATCAAAAAGGAACAAACTTACATCAGCACAGTTTCTAAATGAATTTTCTGAATGTCTGTCCTTCTATGCCTTGTATGGATGTGATATAGCTATTGCCGGTGATTTCAACATCCATGTTGACAATTTAACTGACACTTTTGCCAAGCAATTCACAAATTTGTTTGAATCATTTGGCAATTCACAACTCGTCTCAAAACCTACCCACAAGAGAGGACACACCTTGGATCTAATTCTTGTTCATCAAAGTAACAACATATCAGTACAAAATGTCCATGTCACAGATCCAGCATTGTCTGATTACTAGGCGGTCTTGGCCAAATTGACACTAGCAACTTCAAAAATCCCTCCCAAGAAAATTACTTATTGAAAATATAAATCCATAAACATTGATGCCTTGAAAATGGATATCAATTCATCAATTCTGTGTTTGAATTATTTTTGTAGTGGTCATAAATCATCTGAGCAATTGCTATCTTTATTTGAAGAAACTCTTAAGGGCATCATGGCTGAACATGCACCACCCAAGTCAAAAATTATAACTAATAGGGAAAAAGTGGAGTGGTTTTCAGAAGATGTTAGAGCTGTTAAACAACAGCACCACAGAGTTGAGCGTTTTTACAATAAAACAAAGCTTGAGGTTCACCGGCAAATGTTCTGCTACCAAAGAAATACAACTAATAAGATCATCAAAAAGGCAAAGAGGGAGTACTACAATTCTCTTATAGAGGAGTCATCTAATACAAGGGTGCTGTTCTCGCTAACCAATAGTCTCCATGGTAAAGAACAAAAAGTCATTCTCCCAGATCATCTACATACTGAAGAAATTCTGGAAAAATTCAGCGACTATTTCATAACTAAAATTCAAGTAATTCTGGATAGTATACCATCACGTGAACCACCAGAGTTTGATCACCTTGACATAAAAAGTGAGTTTTCTAATTTTCACTCTGTCTCAGAAGACGACATTCGAAAAATGATTTTATCATCATCCAATAAATCCAATGATCTAGATCAAATTCCAACATTCGTTTTAAAAGAGACAATTGATTATCTTCTGCCAGCCATAACATCTAATATATCTGCATCCCTACATGAGGGTTTGTTCCAAATGCATTGAAAAAAGCACTTGTTACTCCACTCATCAAGAAACCATCTCTTGATCCTGACAGCCTGAAGAATTATCGACCAGTATCAAACCTCTCTTTCCTGTCTAAATTGTTGGAAAGGGTTGTTACTTTACAACTCAAAAATCATCTGCATGAAAATGATCTTTTAGTGCCCTTCCAGCCTGCATATAAAGCCAACCACAGTACAGAAACAGCCTTACTACAAGTCAACAATGACATTGTTAAATCAGTGTCTGAGGGTAAGGCTGTACTGGTTGTTCTCTTGGATTTGTCAGCAGCATTCGACACTGTCAACCATGGTATTCTCATGCAGACATTGACAGATTATGGCATTTGTGGAACTGTCTTATCGTGGTTTGCATCATATCTAGAAGGTCGCAGTCAACAAATATACATCAATAAGATCGGTTCAGAAAGCAGGATGTTAAAGTGTGGTGTTCCTCAGGGCTCAGTTCTTTGACCACTCTTGTTTACTCTGTACACTTCTTCTCTCTGTCGCCTTCTTAAAAAGCATGGCATATCATATCATCTGTATGCAGACGACACCCAACTGTACATCATTCAACCCATCTGTTCCAAGTGACTCCTTCACCGCAGTCAATAACATGGAAACTTGCATAAATGTTGTGCGGGAATGGATGATAGACTTTAAACTGAAAATGAATGACTCTAAAACTGAATTCTTAGTGATATCCGGGGTTCGCATGCCTAAACTCCCTGTTACATCAATTCTGGTTGGAAACAACATCACTATGAAAAGTGAATCGGCCAGAAATATTGGACTGATTATGGACTCAAATTTAAAACTAGACATCCATATCAATAAAATATGTCAAAAATACTACTGGCAGCTTCATAATGTTGGATGACTGCGACCTTATCTTAACTAGTCAGCACTTGAAAAACTTGTGCACTCCTTCATCACCTCACAACTAGACTATTGTAATTCAGTGTTAGAGGGGCTGTCCCAGTGCCTGATTTAGAAGCTTCAAAAAGTTCAGAATACTGCTGCTAGGATAATTACTGGTACCAAACGCTCTGAACACATAACACCTGTTTTAAGACAATTACATTGGCTTCCAGTTAAACAGAGGATTGATTTCAAAATATTGATCTTAGTATTCAAATGTATCCACAAACTGGCTCCAGTTTACCTGCAAGAGCTCCTCACTGTATATAAACCAACGCACAGTCTCCAATCTAAAAACCAAATTCAACTAGTTGTGCCTTTTAGCAGATCTAATCAGGCTCATGATCGTGTGTTCTCCACCGTGGGTCCCAGATTGTGGAATTCCCTGCCAATTAGTGTCAGAACTTCAGAAACTCTTGATGTCTTCAAAAGAAATCTTAAAACTTTCCTATTTACTGAAGCATTCTCCTAAACCTCTCTAAGAGGCAACCGAAACAGATGTGACTCTTCATTTTAGAAAAGAGTATTTATTTCTGTCAAGCGTTTTAGAGAACTATTTGTGGTTTTACGCTCTAGAAAATCAATTATTACAAATCAATTATTATTATTATTTAGAGACGCAATTCATAATTTGGAATCACATTTTGCGAATAACCTTAAATATTGTCAAATTCATTCAATTAGCGATGTATCACCTAAGATTTATTTGGCTTCCGTTATAGATACGAGAACTTACTATCAAGTAAAAAAAACACTTATCTATGACCTATCTTCATGAATATGAATTACCTAAACAAGCCTATTTAACATAATTCTTCCCTAATATGGCGATATGAATGAAAATACATCATCTGATTGGAAGTCTTCAGTCACATGCTACATTCTTTGTCATTCGGTGAAATTTATAATCTTTTTTTATTTGAAGAATTGGGATATCAAAACTAGACTGCGTTTTGGCACCGTATTTCACAGATATGTATTCATGACATATCAACATACTGTGCCTAAGTTTTAATCACATTCGTGAAGTATTTGAAACTGTTAAAGTGACAGGAAACTCAAAATGCACAATGTGGATTCCATTTCTGAAGAGAGACAGAGGTGAACCACATGGTCTGTGATGCTTTGCACGAAATGACATAAAGCCAAAAATAACTCTTGAACTGCCCCGTGTGAATGAAACATTTCAAAATAGTAGGGGTAATTTTCTAAGAAATGAATATCAATATATTCCCTTCTGTATTTGTTTTGAAAGTTTTTGATCTCATAAATATTTTCCACAACTAAGAAATATACCTGGCATTTATCATACATTCAAGCATGGGCATAGATCAGAGGTGGGTGGGGGATGACATGTCAACAAAACTTCTAACCATATCACTTGTCAAGTTGCAAATTACAGTACATGTCGAAATAAGTTGTAGAGTTTCACTGAACAACTATGCACTTTTTTAACACTTGCCTTGGTACCGTGTATGTCCGTGTATAAGTCACACTTTTTTACCTGGAAAATCTCAAGTTATAAATTATGCACACGTGCACCAGGTAAAGTCAGTTTCAATAGCACCAACAATGCTTATGTTGGGCAACAATTTGAAAAACAATTTGTGCTGTAACCTGCGCATTTGTTGTATTTTTATTGGTTTTTCCAGAACGTTCTCACGTTAAGGAATGAAAGTGTCAATGACACTGTAGCTTAACTTGTGTGTGTTGTGTTTGATGAAAAGGATAATGTTCAATGTTTATGAAAGAATAATGAAATAAGAGAAGAATTGTGATAATTGGGAATATGTTCATTTCTGTTCCCTGTATGCTATGTTTTTGATAAAAATAATATGAGGTGTACACTGTACTAAAGAGCTGAGGGGTGGGTTAATATGACCTCACAGTTAATGTATGTGGCCCTCACAGTTAACGTATATCAACAAAAGTTACCAAGTTACAGTGAAATTATTCCAAAACGAGTCATCCTATCAAGTTACATTGAAATTCCTTCATAAATATGACCTGTAGACTGTGCTAAAGGTTTTTGGGCTTCAGGCCCCTGCAGCCGTCAGTTTTCCAATTGCGTCCAAAGGGGATGTTCTCATCTAGACATTATATGAAGTCAACCTACCAAGTTACAATGAAATCCCTTCATAAATATGACCTGCAGACTGTGCTAAAGGTTTTGGGCTCGGGCATTCAAGGCTGAATGATCACGACCAAAAGGGGACGTTCCCATCTAGACATTATTTGGAGTCATCCTACCAGGGTGCAATGAAATCCCTTCATAAATATCACCTGTAGACTGTGCTAAAGGTTTTTGGGCTTCAGGCCCCTGTAGCCGTCACAGTTGCCTAATGGTGTCCAAAAGGGGCTGTTCTCATCTAGACATTACATGAAGTCAAACCTACCAAGTTACAATGAAATCCCTTCATAAATATGAACTGAAGACTGTGCTAAAGGTTTTCGGGCTTTGGGCTCGGGCAGCCATCATGGCTGAATGATCGCAACCAAAAGGAGACATTCTCATCTGGGCATCATCTTGAGTGATCCTACGAAGTTACAATGAAATCTCTTCATAAAATTGACCTGTAGACTGTGCTCAAGATTTTCAGGCTTCGGGCACCTGTAGCCATCACAGTTGACCAATCACGACCAAAAGGGGATGGCATCATCTAGGCGTTCATTATATGGAGTCAACCTAACAAGTTACAATGAAATCCTTCCATAAATACAACCTACAGACTATGCTAAAGGTTTTTGGGCTCGGGCAGCCGTCAAGGCTGAATGATCGTGACCAAAAGGGGACATTCTCATCTAGACATTATTTGGAGTCATCCTACAAAGCTACAATGAAATCCCTTCATAATTATGACATGTAGACTGTTCTAAAGGTTTTTGGGCTTCGGGCCCCTGTAGCTGTCACAGTTGCCCAATCGTGTCCAAAAGGGGACGTTCTCTTCTAGACATTATATGAAGTCAAACCCACCAAGTTACAATGAAATCCCTTCATAAATATGACCTGTAGACTGTGCTAAAGGTATTCAGGCTTCAGGCTCAGGCAGCCATAATGGTTGAATGATCGCAACCAAAAGGGGACATTCTCATCTGGGCATCATCTGGAGTGATCCTACAAAGTTACATTGAAATCCCTCCATAAATATGACCCGTAGACTGTGCTCAAGATTGTTGGGCTTCGGGCACCTGTAGCCATCACAGTTGACCAATCACAACCAAAAGGGGATGTCATCATCTAGGCATTATATGGAGTCAACCTAACAAGTTACAATGAAATCCTTCCATAAATACGACCTATAGACTATACTAAAGGTCTTTAGGCTCGGGCAGCCATAAAGGCTGAATGATCGCGACCAAGAGATGTTCTCATCTAGACATTATTTGGAGTCATCCTACCAAGCTACAATGAAATCCCTTCATAATTATCATCTGTAGACTATTTTAAAGGTTTTCGGGCTTCGGGGCCCCTGTAGCCGTCACAGTTGCCCAATCGTGTCCAAAAGGGGACGTTCTCATCTAGACATTATATGAAGTTAACCTACCAAGTTACAATGAAATCCCTTCATAAATATGACCTGTAGACTGTGCTAAAGGTTTTCGGGCTTTGGGCTCGGGCAGCCATAATGGTTGAATGATCGCAACCAAAGAGGACAATCTTATCTGGGCATCATCTGGAGTGATCCTACGAAGTTACATTGAAATCCCTTTATAAATATGACCTGTAGACTGTGGTCAAGGTTTTCAGGCACCTGCAGCCATCACAGTTGACCAATTACGACCAAAAGGGGATGTCATCATCTAGGGATTATATGGAGTCAACCTAACAGGTTACAATGAAATCCTTCGATAGATATGACCTTTTGCCTATGCTAAAGGTTTTTGGGCTCAGGCACCCATCAAGGCTGAATGATCACAATCAAAATGGGACGTTCTCATCTAGACATTATTTGGAGTCATCCTACCAAGTTACAATGAAATCCCTTCATAAATATGACCTGTAGACTGTGCTAAAGGTTTTCAGGCTTCGGGCCCCTGTAGCCGTCACAGTTCCCAATGAGGACTAAAAGGGGACTTTCTCGTCTAGGCATTATATGAAGTCGACCCACCAAGTTACAATGAAATTCCTCAATAAATATGACCTGCAGACTGTGCTAAAGGTTTTCAGGTTTTGGGCTCGGGTAGTCGTCACGTTTCGCAGATCACGCACAAATGGGAAAATTCTCATCTAGACTTCATAAGGAGTCATCCTACCAAGTTACAATGAAATCCCTCCATATTAAACATGACCTGCAGACTGTGCTAAAAGTTTTTGGGTTTCGGGCGTGGGCAGCCATCACGGTTGACAGATCATGCCCAAAAGGGGACGTTCTCATCTAGGCATTATACAGAGGCATCCTACCAAGTTACAATGAAATCCCTTCATAAATACGACCTGTAGACTGTGCTAATGGTTTTCGGGTTTTGGGCTCGGGCAGCCATACCGGTTGACCGATCGCGACCAAAAGGGGACATTCTCATCTAGACATGACCCCAAACCTGCATATGAAACTTCGTGGCGATCAAACAAGAACTGCAGGGTGTAGCCCATGCTAAAGGAAAATGTGAACAGACTCAGAGACTAACAGACTAACAGACTCACAGACTAACAGACTTCCGCACGTGTGATGGCAATAGCTTATCTTGACTATGTCAAGTTAAGCTAAAAACCAACATAAACACAACAACTGCACAGGTTACGGCGCAAATGGTGCTCTGATTCTGAAACTATGATGTTTCAGTCACAAGCGAGTGTTGGATTTTCTTGACAGGGATGAAGACATTGGGGTGATAAACAAACAACGAAAAACAAATAAATGCGAGTATTTTTTTAATCTTTAATAATAATTTTCCTTTATTCTTTTATCCTATTCACCATGTGATAACTTGTGAAAACTATTTCCGTTGCACTCCAAATTGGCAAAACGTAACTTGCAACTAATTCTTGTTGACTGCATATATTTGAAAAAGGGTGTGCGACTTATTGGCTTTAGGCAAAAGGGAGGAATTCCAAGTGTGAGTTGGGGTGGGGGGGGGGGGGAACTTATACACGGACATATAGGCTTTATGTCACTTTGTGCGAAGCATCACAGACCATGTGGTTCACCTCTGTCTCTCTTCAGAAATGGAATACCACAACAAATCAGCGGCCGGCCAAAGTGTTAATATATAAGGTAAGTAATCTTGTATTTTTTTAGCAAAACGGGCCGACTAGTCAACTTTAAGTCAATTACTACCGGCGACTAGTCAACTTTCAATATAGCTAATCGTTTCAGCACTTTCAAAATATTCCGACTGCTGAATCTGAAGAAGAAGATTTTTAAAGAAAATTTCTCATTTTGAACTAAGTTACAATTCAAGCTCCCACAGTGAGCCCAAATATGAACCTTGGGACATGGCTTGAACAAACCTGAATCTCACCCCACTAAAGATGCTGCATACCAAATATCAAATCAGTCTGACTGCTGAACCAAAAGAAGATTTTTAAAGAAAAATTCCTCATATTGAATGAAGTTATAATTCGAGCCCAAATATGAACCCAGGGACTTGGATTTAACAAACTTGAATCACACACCCCCCCAAAGGATGCTGCACACCAAATATCAAAACATTTCGACTGCTGGATCTGAAGAAGAAGATTTTTTTAGAAAATTCCTCATTTTGAACTAAGTTACAATTCAAGCTCCCACAGTGAGCCCAAATATGGACTTAGGGACATGGCTTGAACAAACTTAAATCTCACCACCCTAAGGATGCTACATACCAAATATCAAAGCATTCCGACTGCTGGATCTGAAGAAGAAGATTTTTAAAGAAAATTCTTCATTTTGAACTAAGTTATAATTTGGGCTTCCACAGTGAGCCCAAATATGAACCCAGGGACTTGGCTTGAACAAACTTGCATTTCACCCTCCTAGGCATGCTGCATACCAAGTATCAAAAGATTCTTATTGGTAGATCTGAAGAAGAAGATTTTTAAAGAATATTCCTCATACTGCACTAATTTAAACATTTGGGCTCCCATAGAGAGCCCAAATATGGACCCAGGGAATTGATTTCAATAAACATGTGAAACAATCTTCCAAAGATGTTATATGTGAAATTTGAAAGCTTTTGGAGCAATGGTTTGGGAGAAAAGTAGTCTCAAATGTTTTTCCCATTACACACAGTGTTAAAAAAATGCTGACTCGGCACTTTTTCAAAGTCCCAAAAAAGTATCACATGATAAAACTGATAGCAATTTTTTTTTACCATTCCATTCTGTTGGTCCTAAGGAAGCTTCACCCCGAATACGAAGTCTCAGTGCCATGTAGTTTTGGAGATATGGGCGTTTTAATTTTTTCCCATTTTTAGCTCCTGCAGTTCCCATGGGGCGACGGGAAAAATAATTTTGGCATAAAGTAAGTACTTATGACCCAATAAGCCCTCATATCAAATTTGGTTCAAATCTGCTTCTTGGTTTGGAAAATAGAAATTTTGCGGGGCCAAAATTCCTGACCCTCCCAAAACAATGGCAAATATTGCCCCTCGAACATCCCATGAACAAACATGAGTCTTCAACTCAAAAGGAAGCTGCATACCAAATATCAGGTCTCTGCTACTGCTGGTCCATGAGAAGATTTTTAAAGATTGTGGTGACCCTTGGGGGCATGGCACCACCCAGGGAGAGGGACAACTTCATTTGAACAAATCCAAATTGGCATTAGGTAATAAACATTTACCCAACATTTGAATAAAATTGGGCTAGTGGTTTTGGAGGAGATGTCAGTTTTGTAAAGTTGATTGGAAAGTGATCAGTAAAGCTCTGCTTTAGCTTTGCTCAGGTGAGCTAAAAAAAGAGAGACCAGTCTTCTCCTGTAGTCATTATCTGTGTAATTATGACCAGTTAATAGGTAATTGTTGTAAAAACAGTACATCACACCTGTTCTGAACACACACCCATACCACACACTATCTAGCCTGTCACTGAATGTCAGGATATACCCAAATGCGAGTCTTTCAAAGGAATTTTAAAGCGAATATTAAATTATGATAGCTCTAAGCGTCCAAGTTCAAGAGAAGCAATTAAACTGAGAATTAATGTTCTGGCTATCGAAATAAAAGTCTGGGGGTTTCTTGAAAAATTCATTCCAGTTTGAAGGTGTGTAAGTGGGTCTCAGGCAAGGGGATGGCAATGTCCCACACTATAGGTAAGAGGTGGTGCCACATCGGTGCAAAAGTATAGGCACGTTGTGATGTAGGGGATCCACAGAGCTCATATTTACAATAGTGGCAGTCGCGGGCCAAATCGATGGCCATATATGAGAATAGGATCAGAAACACAAAGTACAAGCTCAGGGAGCTATTTGTATTTAGGTAAACAGCATTACCTGGTGTAGAAGGCAAGCCATACATAGGCAGAGTTGGCTTTGCCTGTATGAACATTATTCTGGGATAAATGGAGGGGAGCGTTTAACCCCATTGGTGGCGACTGCTTGAGTGAAAAGCATCCAATGAAATGACAATAAACTAGTGGCTGTGCGATGACAGTGGAAGAGTGACAGTCCGTCACTTGTTGGAGGTAATTTGATATAGGGAAGTGACAATACGTTAGTGGTCGTGCGATGGCAGTGGTAGAGTGGCATTCCATCACTTGTTAGAGCAAAGACATCTGGATAAAGTGACAATATGTTAGTGGCTGTGCGACGGCCGTGAAAGAGTGAAGTGAAGAGGTAACCAAAGAACAAACACTAGCGAGAAGGAGGAAAAACCAGTGACAACAGAGAATGCAGGCCTGCAAATGACTTAAAAACAGTGTGGGTAGGGGGGTGATTGACGTTCTGTTTTCTGATTCATTGGATTTACATACAATATAAATCACAAATCACCATATTTATTTTTATATATTTGTATTAAAATTGTAGTTTCCAGTGAACCCCTGTTGATTTATGCTTTTCGAGGAAAAGTCGTTGAGCCCTTCAGGATAAGAACCATCCAAAGAAAAACGAAAATGGACAGGTTTGTTAAGGTGAGACACACATGCCCATACGGGTTCAGGCGGTACTCCTTGTGTTTTGGTTGAATACACAGCGTGAATATACATGTATTTTCCTCAGCAACGACAAAGCTCGGTTTCTGACAATGCAATATCTTGCAATATTTGTGGTTGAAGAAATGTGACTCTAGGTATGGCTTTGAGTTTTACTTGAAAGCCAAATCCAGGGATCAGAATTAACATTTAAATGTTTGGATTGTAATGACAAAAAAAATACAAACATCCTGGCAAAACTTACGGAATTCTCATCACAGTCAGTTTCTATTTTTTAAGGTGCAATATATATGTAAGTAATGGAAAGTTAGCTTAAAAATAGGTTATAGGTTATTTACGATTTCATAAAAAATCTAAGCAAAATAATAATTTGTGACTTGTTTTGCTGTCCATCCGTATTTATGAACAACCAACAAATGAAAGATTATAACAATTTTTACTCGCCATCAAAAATGATATGACACCTTTTTCAAGCTAAATTTCCTGTAGCGGATGAGGTATAAGGGCCATTTACCAACCAGCCTGTTTGATCTGGATCTCGTAGTCTCGTGGTATTTCGGTCTCTTTGTGTGCTAGCTGGAGGTCGACTGTTCAAGCCTCAGATCCCACATTTCTCTCTTGATCTGTTACACTGGTGTGGCCCTTACCAGTTGGTGGCACTGTGGATGCTCTTTGTGAAGCACTGCAGTGTTTCAACTGCTATGAGGTGGAATATGGTAGGAGATTCAGCGGTTCACAGTGGGTGAACCTCAAAGAATGTGAGAGCGAACCATTTACCAATCAGCCTGGTTGGTCCGGATCTCTTAGTCTCGAGGTAAATCACTCGCTTTGTGCTAGAGGTCGATGGTTCAAGTCTTGCAGCCCACACTTCACTCTCGATCTGTTACAATGGTCCCAGGTCATTTTACCCCAATCCCCATTCGTCCCCGGGTCATTTCCCCCTGGGTCATTTCTTCCCAGAGGTGGAGGTGAGTAGTTTTGCCCATAAATGAAACAGCGAACTTTCAAAAGATGAATCAAAGGTGGATGTGGCCATTAATGTGCCTTGACTTTAAGTCTCATCAAATGATTCAGAAATCTCTGTGTCTCTGCTTTCAAATTCTGTGGAGTCCTGTTTCTGGAGCCTCACTATCGATATCCACATGCTGATTTGTGGAGAATTCCTCCAGTGCTGCAATTTCCACATATGTGAGTGGGATTTGTTCTTCCCTTTCTGAAGACACTGTTCTTGCCCGGCCACATGGCACACACACAAAGTGCAAACTAGAGTTGTCTCTTGAATTATATCACCCCAAGGAGATACTGGTTCCACATAATTGGTTCTGTCAATTCCTACAGAATCAAAAGTGATAGCATGCTGCCCATGTCTCACCTTTCTATTACACTCTACACATGACTCGGACATATATTTGCTGTGTCTGTACAGTAGTCGTTGAGAAGTGTCCAAATTTCACACGTGCGTGGATTTTTATCAAACATATATCCCACGGAAGGCAACACACAATAATACCATACGATCTGCCTTGTGGAGTCGTGTGAAGGCAATTAATATAATGTCCACTGTCTATGAAAATTGAATAGTATGCAGTTATTCATGTTCGTGAACTTACATGGTAATCGGGTGATGGTCAAGTTTCATTGATTGTGCTGGGATGAAACTGCTTAAAATTTAAAAATCATGTTCGTTGACACTGATTGAGAGTTCATATTTGACTTTTTACATGTAAGCTTCAAACAGAAAAATACAGTTTACACGCATTTCCACCGTTAAGAAATTTAAAATCGTGAGTGGTGTGTTTCCATTAATCAAATATATCATGTTTGTGTTCGGTCTTGTTCTGTACTAGAGGTTTTAGCAAGTCAAATACGAATTACCGAGAATCACCCTCCTGTCGAGGTTACGTCTGTATCACACCTCCCCCACCCCTCCTCCACCCCCACCCCATCAAACGGTTGTTGTGAAAGGTATGGCAAGTATTCCTTATAGTTTGTGTTTGATTTTTTTTTATCAATAAAAATATGATATAAAAGGGCATTCTACTTTATGAAGCCCAAATGTGTTTTTTTACTTACTTTGACAAACCTCAGAATCCATGTGTATGTTCTAATGTCAAACTGCAAATGCATGCAGAAGTACTTCAGGTGCATGTTAAGTTATAATTCTGAAGAACAGGTTTTCTAACGGATGATTGTGATAAAAATGAAAGTGTCAATGACACTGTAGCTCAACTTGTCAAGACAAAGACATGTACATGTATAGTATGTGACACAGCAATGACAAACATCTAGGTAATGACCTGATAACAAAGGTACATATAAAGTATTGTAACGGTCTGTACATAAATACTGACCGTTGCCTGTAACAAATGTATAGGTAAAGTATTGTAAAGGGGGGTGACAGTCAGATGCTAAACTAAAAAAAAATCTTTGAGTCCCAGAGTGGGTCTGACTGAACCCCAAAATATTTGTTCTCATAGCACAGTGATAACAAAGGCACCCCAAAACACACTCATTCCTGCCCCAAGGTGAAAACAAAGGTACCAAAGAAGTTTCGTGAAGATCAATTCACAAATATGAGCTGTGTAGAAGTTGTGACAAAAAAACTGATTGGACCTAATTTCGGTACAAAATGGCCACTGGCAGCCATCTTGAATTCTGGACTGCACCCAGAAACACTCGTTCTCGTCCCAAGGAGATAACAAAGGTACCCAAGAAGTTCTGTGAAGATCGGTTCATAAATACAGCCTCTAGCCCGAGCCGTATTGACATGTGCACTTACAGTGTATAAGTAGCACTGAATAAATCAAAGTTCATCTAATTTGCATAATTTCTGCACGAGAAAAAAACCCGTACTATATGTGATGTATTCCATGTTACTAAACATTCATACAAAAATATATTCAAATCAGAACTTTCATACAGAAGTTCTGCACAAAAGACTGATTGCACTAATTTTGGTACAAAATGGCTGCTGGTGGCCATCTTGAATTTTGGACCACACCCAAAAACACTCGTTCTCATCCCACAGTGATAACAAAGGTACCCAAGACGTTTCGTAAAGATCGGTTCATAAATACGGCCTCTAGCCTGAGTCGTATGTAGAAGTTGTGTACAAAAAACTGATTAGACCTAATTTCGGTACAAAATGGCCACTGGCAGCCATCTTGAATTTTGGACCGCACCCAGAAATACTCGTTCTCGTCCCAAGGTGATAACAAAGGTACCCAAGACGTTTCGTGAAGATCGGTTCATAAATACAGACTCTAGCCCGAGCCGTATTGACATGTGTACTTACTGTGTGTAAGTAGCACTGAAAAAAATCAAAGTTCATCTAATTTGCATAATTTCTGCACGAGAAAAAAACCTGTATTATATGTGATGTATCCCATGGTACTAAACATTCACACAAAAAATTATTCAAATCAGCGCTTTCATATGGAAGTTCTGTGCAAAAATCTGATTGCACCAAATTTTGTACAAAATGGCTGCCATCGGCCATCTTGAATTTCGGACCAGACCCAAAAACACTCGTTCTCGTCCCACAGTGATAACAAAGGTACCCAAGGAATTTCGTAAAGATCGGTTCATAAATACGGCCTCTAGCCCGAGCCGTATTGGCATTTGCACTTACAGTGCTGAAAGTAACACCAAAAAACATCAAAGTTAGTCTAATTTGCATAATTTATGCACGAGAAAAAAACCCGTATTATATGTGATGTATCCCATGGTACTAAACATTCATACAAAAAATTATTCAAATCATAGCTTTCATATGGAAGTTCTGTACAAAAAACAGATTTTTGCATCGTCGGTACAAAATGGCGGATGGCAGCCACCTTGAATTTCAGACCAAACCCAAAAACACTCGTTCTCGTCCCACGGTCATAGCAAAGGTACCCAAGAAGTTTCGTAAAGATCGGTTCATAAATACGGCCTCTAGCCCGAGCCATAGCAGCTTGGCACTTACAGTGCTGAAAGTAACACCAAAAAACATCAAAGTCAGTCTAATTTGCATAATTTACGCACGAGAAAAAAACCCGTATTATATGTGATGTATCCCATGGTACTAAACATTTATACACAACTTTATTCAAATCAGAACTTTCATACAGAAGTTCTGTACAAAAAAGTTAAAAAATTTATAGTAATTTATATATTTTTTATACTTACCAATGACCCAGACTTAGCTGGTGCTAACTCTAACAAAACCAGGGCCAAACACAAATTTTGCCCCCCAATCCCCAAAATTTGCATCCAAAACCAAAAGAAATCATGTCCTATAGGACCTCCATACTTCGCCCCCACTGCGCATGCGCAGTGTCAAGGACGTTCCAAAATTGGTGCCAATTATCATTCTTACTGACAGTGCCTGGTCAGCACTATGTACTCAGCGGGGAGGCAAGAGTTCCCAACTCCTGGGAGGGCCATCCCCGTCTGGGTCATTGGTAAGTATAAAAAATATATAAATTACTATAAATTTTTTAACATTTTTATACTGTACCAATGACCCAGACTTAGCTGAATAGTAAAAAGGCTGGAGGGCCTAGGACAAAGAGGAAAATCCAATAAGCTCAACTATATAATATAGAGGCAACCCCTTAAGGAGAAAAGGAGTATTAGGCTTTACATGGATCTTTCTTATTTAATATTAAATTAGAAAGATACAATACCTTTCATAACTGAGCACAATAACATTCATGTTCTCTATTAACATCCAGTATAACCCTTTATACTAATTATTTTTAAAGTAAGCCAATAAATAAAGTTAGTCCAGAGAACTGAGACTCTTTATAATCTTTTAAAAGTGTCCGAGTATTGTATATTAAAGCCCGTTTGACACTTGACATATACAAATGCTTCACACCGAGGTACACTTTAAAAATATGACATGAATGAATTTTAACATTAATATTACACTTTAAAACCATCCCGGAAGCGACTCAGAAATACTGACTTTGGAGGAGGCATTCCCTTGCTTTTCACTATAAAGTAGGTGACCTAAGGGAACACCCGCCCCCCCCCCCCCCCCCCCTTCCCCTTGTCCTGGGTCAAATAGCCCAGAGCGAAGAGGGCAGCCGGACGGAGTCATTGCCGGAACAGAAAGCCTGCATAACTATAGTTGCAACTGTTTAGTGGACGACATTCTGAGCAACAGATAACGGACCTAAACAATGCAGGTCTCCAGAAATGGACTCAATATTTCTAAGATAAAAATTTGTGAATGTGGATGGCTGAGACCAATAAGCAGCCTTCATTAAATCTGTAATAGCAATACTATTAGCATAAGCCCAAGAAGTAGCAAGAGCTCTTACTTCATGAGCGGAAATCTTAAGCACAGACTGCTGAGAAGAAGATAAACTCTCATAAGCAGTACGGATAGTTAATTGAATCCATCTAGCAATAGAATGGACCGAAATGTCCCTTCTATTAGGCATCAAAGACAGAAAGAAACGTTTCCGTCCCTTTCTGATAAACTGAGATCTCTGTTTATAGATACGTAACGCTCTAACAGGACAGAGTAAAGGCCTACGCCCGTCTGAAGACGGAAGAGCCTTAATAACAATAGGTTCCAGATATTTATTAGGAGCCTGATTCTTAGCTAAAAAACCCACATTAGTAGTGAAGGTGATAGTGTTCCCGACACTACGATAGTGAGAATCATCCACCGACAGTGCATGAAGCTCACTGACTCTTCTAGCAGAAGAGAAAGCTAAGAGAAAAGCTGTCTTATAATATAAGAATTTGAAATCTACTGTCCCAAGAGGTTCAAATGGCTTTTCCTTCAATTTAAGAAGAACCCAAGCTAAATTCCATTTAGGAATTAACCTAAGAGTTCTGGGTCTATTTATCGAGAAGTTTCTTACCAACTTAGATAAAGAGACATTAGATCCAATTTGTAAACTATCATGATGTGCATAGGTATCAGATAACATAGACCTATAACCCTTAATAGTAACAGGCTGCAGTTTGATTTCGTCAAACAAGTATACTAGAAAGTTTGCAATGTCTGGTATAGAGGGATCGAAAATATCTACAGAATGATCCCTACACCAACGACGAAAAACCTTCCACTTAGCCGCATAGTTTAGCGAAGAGGAGGTCCTCCTACAGTTAGAAATCGCGTCCACTGCTCGTCCTGTAAAGTGCTTGCCATGCAAGAAGGACCGCACAACGGAAAAACGTGAAGGTTGAGACCTTGCGGGTTGTGATGGAGTTGACGCGATTTCCCCTGCGAAAGAAGATCCTCCCGTGGAGGAAGCTTTCGCGGTAGGTCCCACAACAGACACCTGAGTAGATTTATCCACGGTCTCTGTGGAGACAGAGATGCTACCAACAGACTCTTGCATTGAGATTGTTTTATCTTTAGCAATACTTGCTGAATTAACGGCGCTGGAGGATACGCATATCCTATCATTCTGTCCCAAGGGATCGACAGAGCGTCTACTGCAAATGCTCTTGGATCCGGACACGGAGACACATATGTCTGCAACTGATTGTTGAGATGTGTCGCAAATAAGTCTATCATTGGCCGTTCCCATTGGTAGCAAATCTGATTGAATACTTGTTTGTTGAGAGTCCACTCCGACGGCAACAAGCGACCCTTTCGTGAAAGGGAGTCTGCTAGCACATTCAGACGACCCGGTATGTGAGGGACCGAAAGAAGAACCTGATGTTCTAGCGCAAACAGAAGGATTCTTTCCGTTAGATTGAACAACGGAACTGAATGAGTGCCTCCCTGGTTCCGTATATACGCCACTACTGTCGTATTGTCGGATAGGATTTGGACATGAGCATTGTGAATAATGTCCATCCAATGACGTAACGCAAGCCAAATTGACATCATTTCCTTGATGTTTATGTGCTTGCCCAGGAATTGCGGATCCCAAAGACCCTGGCATCTCGAATCCGTTGGGATCAATGATGCACCCCAACCTGTTTGACTGGCATCCGTCATAATGGTAAAACTCGGATCCGGCAACTGCAGCGGAACTCCCTGAGTTAACCACTGAATGTTTGCCCAAGTCTGAATCTCTTGTTTCACTTGATCTGACAAGAGAACGTCTATGTCGAGCGAATGAATTTTCACACTCCAATTCTGAGTCAAGAAAATTTGGAGAGGACGCGTGCGTAACCGCCCCATCGGAATGAGATCCGCAGCAGCTCCGCACAGACCTATCAGTCTCATAAATTCTCTCGCTGTGACTTTGTCTGCGTGCAGACAATAGCGAGCGTAACAACTGATTAATTTCGCTCTGGTTAACGGCAGATGAACGAGATTGTTGTGCGTCTCGAAGCTCATTCCCAGATGTGTGAATGACTTGGACGGCACCAGATCCGACTTCTCCTCGTTTACTATAAAACCGAGACGTCGGAGCAATAGAAGTAGATTCTGAACATTGTTCTGAAGCGTTAACTCGTTGCCGTACCTCTGAAGAATGTCGTCCAGGTAGGCCGACGTTACTGCAGACGAATGAGCTCGGAAATAGATCATTACCGAGTTCATTACCCAAGTGAAAGCCCAGGGTGCTAGATTCAATCCGAAGCACATCGCCCGGAATTGATACACCACTCCTAGGACTGCGAAGCATAGATACTTTCTGAATGTCGGATGTACCATGACGTGAAAGTACGCATCTTTGAGATCTATGCTTGTTGCATAATCGTTCACCCGAATACTCGCTCTGACCGACCGAATCGTCTCCATATAAAACTTTGGAGCGACGATCAGCTTGTTTATCCAGCTCAAATCTATGACTGGACGGAACGAGCCGTCTGGTTTCGGAACCAGAAACAGATGGCTGTAGAATCCCGGAGTCTCTTGGTTTTCTACGACCTCTACCGTGTTCTTCATTAAAAGAGACTGCACCTCTGATAATAGAGCGTCTCTTTTCTGCGGATTTGACGGAAGATGAGTCCACTTTGGACTTCGAGTTAATGGAGGCTTTCGTTTGAAGGATATCTTTAGACCTTCCGAAGTCACTCCTCTCACCCAAGGGTCGTCCGTAATCGACGCCCATTCTTGTGAAAAGCTCGACAACCTTCCGCCAACCGGCACGCGATAGAGGTTTAAGCCATCACCTCCTGGACCTGCGAGGCCTGCGGTAGGAGAAACCACGTCCTCCGCGACCCGCACCTTGTCCCGTCGACCTCGGGGCGTCCGACCAGTTGTCCCGGCCCGAAGGACGTCCCGAACGTGAGTCGCTACCTTGACGGTCTCTCGAATAAGACCAAGAGGACGCACCGGAACCTCTATAGGAACCTCTCTTGGGCGCATTAGACCCAGAAGTGCCTGTCTTATTCTTGTCTGCCGTATCCGACTTCTTAGAAGCAGATTTGAACAACAGAGAATCCGAAGCTTTCTTTGTAATTTTATCATAAATAGCAGAAAGCTTGCCGTCAAAGAGAAGTTCTCCGGAGACCGAAGCGACTCTGAGAGAGTTCTTCAACTTAGTATCCACGAGTGTGGATGTAGCTAGGGCTGCGTCACGTCTAACCAACTCCAGGTTTGCCACTGAAAGGGCGGAGTTACACGTGGAATAAGCTACTGCCCTTGAAAGAAGTCTTAAAGAGGATTGTATATCCTGAAATTCTTTCCCTTGAAGGCGCAGTGATAACGCCTTAGTAAGGTGATCTGCGTAAGATAAGGCATCTAAACTGGCTCTGTTAGACGAAATAGCTGTTTCCAACACGGCGGTTGGAATAGAAGCCGACGACGGTAATGATAGCTCTAAGTCTTCCGCCTCGTCGTCCATACGCAGAGGAACTCTCGGAATACCCTGTCCTGCCGTGTCGAATTTATTCCTTGCATTAATGAAAGGCAGGTTGAGAGTATTGGCGGACAAGAAACCTGCTTTCCCCGTTTTGGAAGCAAGTTTAAATATAGCGTCGTTCAATAATTCAAATGTTCTTGCAACATTATTGGACTGCGACGGAAACTCGGGAGCGATGTCCCTGAACCGCTCGAAAAATTCAGAGTCCAATGACGCTATAATCCTCCTGTCCGGAACCACAGCAGTCTGGCCCGACGGAACAACTTGAGGGAGAAAGTGCCGGATGAAGTCCACGGCAGCTTTATGTTGTTCCGAAAGGGATAGCTCCAAATCATCCGTATCCCTTTCACCATCCGGTCGGACCTCATGATGCTCCCGGTCGTCCGCCCCCGATGCTTCGGCGGAGCGTATCGACCCAGCACCGTCGGATAATTCCCGATCCGACACCGTTTCTGTCGGCTGCTGGGATGCTGCGATAAGTTGTGCAATCTGCACAAGTACGTCCGGCATCGAGACCTGCGGAGGCGCAGTCTTTCGCTGCTTCGCCGAGGGCAGCTCCGCATCTGATGGCTCCCGCATACTTTTTCTATGCGAACGTCCGGAGTCCATCGGCCTCGTGTCCCTGGCTGCCGGATGGTGTGACCAGGTCGCTGAAGAATCCCTGATCGGCGAAGCTGGTAAGATATCGGCGGTCACGCAGCCAAGGTGCGGTCGTGTGCGCTGACGAGAAGAAGAAGCCTGAGCAGTCTCCGCGGACTGCCTATACAATGGAGCGTCCCGAGCGACGGACGTATGCTCCGCTTGCGACACATTTTGTACTACAACATCTGGTCCCAGATGTTGTTGTACGAGAGAGGGGCCTCTCTCGCTCGCGGCCCGGCTGGACCTGGACGAGCTAGGAACCGGACTCAAAGGCTTCCTCCGATCTCGCCTACTATCCGCCGTCACTGGGTGTGCACGTTGAATGTTTATAGTGCTCACATCACCCAACATTTCCTCCTGGACCGCATCGGACGAACCCGGCTGCCGAACCATTCGGTGAATGGACGCTACACCGGGCGAGCTAGCGGACAAAATTTGTTTAATCTCCATGAGCACTTTTGCCGCTAGCTCTGTATTCATTTGTGACGACGGAAGCGCACTTGCGGAAGATAACATGGAAACATCACCCTGTTCTTGTTCCTCTGAAATAGAAACTGAGAGAGTAGAGTGACCTTGCGGAGAAAGAGCCGGCATAGCCCTTTCTCCAGTAACATACCGTGACACACGTTTCCAATGTTTGTCATCCCAATATTGACATATAGAACAGGGATTAGTGCGAGAACACTGACTACAATTAATACAATGATCATGAAAGTCAGAGGAAGATTTCTTCCCATTACAATTTGAACAATATCCTTTCATTGTGAAAAGTCAACAACAAGTCCTAGTTACTCGCACAAACCCCTGACACAAAGATACATAATAACATGATCCATTAATAATGAAAAAACAATTGCAAATCAAAATAATTTTTGAAAAATATTTTTTCAGCGAAGCCCAAGTTTCTGAAAAGTAACGTTGAGCCCCGATGGATCCGATGGCTAAGTGTGGTCAAAAATTTTAAATTTATATTAAATAATTAATGCGACACTTACGGATAATAGAAATGTATCTTATAGTAAGATAAACTACACCAAAGGCAAACAGCCCCCCTCAAAAAAGGCTGTTGCCAATGTAAACAAACAGTGTAAAACACCAGAATACATGACTCCAGGCACTGAAAAAACTGGCCCGAAATCAGTCATCAAAATTACACTCTATCTGATGCAAGACAGAGACTCCCAGAGGAGACTCTGCAGAACATCAGATGGAAGATGCAGAACACAACGTTTATACACCCATGGGTGAAAACGTAACTATGGGGAAAATAACAGAAAACATTCTGTAACCAAGCAACTCTCCCAGGAGAATTTTAGAAATGAACTTTCTCAAAACTATGCCAAAAGCATGGGAGAATTGCAAGGGGGGACTTAGAAGGCCAGGGGAGAGGAAACACTGAATAGGCAGTGCAACATTTTAGCAAGAATGACAACAAGAGGCCCATGCCTCGAAAATAGGCAACTTAACATAATTTCATAAAAAAATTTTAAGTACAGCCCTGATTATTTTTTGTCACTCCTTTTTCCTCTCCTCCTTCTATATCCTCCTTAGAATCACCATTTCTCCAATAATTACGTGTCTGGCATCCTTTAAACTGAGATTTACAAGCACAAAGATCAGTGAGATGTTGACTGATGAAGGGCCAAACAGAGAATGATAATTGGCGCCAATTTCGGAACGTCCTTGACACTGCGCATGCGCAGTGGGGGCGAAGTATGGAGGTCCTATAGGACATGATTTCTTTTGGTTTTGGATGCAAATTTTGGGGATGGGGGGGCAAAATTTGTGTTTGGCCCTGGTTTTGTTAGAGTTAGCACCAGCTAAGTCTGGGTCATTGGTACAGTATAAAAATACTGATTTTTGCATCATCGGTACAAAATGGCCGCTGGCAGCCATCTTGAATTTCAGACCACACCTAAAAACACTCATTCCCGTCCCAGGGTCATAACAAAGGTACACAAGAAGTTTCGTAAAGATCGGTTCATAAATACGACCTCTAGCCCGAGCCATAGCCAATTGTTGACGTACGGACAGACGGACGACGGGCCATGACAATAGCTCAAATTCGACTTCGTCAAAGTTGAGCTAAAAAATGGAAGGACTCTTTTGTCAGTTGAAAGAAATATTTAACATGATGCAACATTAATTCTGAACATTTTACCTACGCGCCATCTCACGTGCATTCATCGTGTTACAAAATATAGGCCTGTGCACTGAACTTCACTGGGCTTGCATGGATATGGCAGGCTCGTAGCCAGGATATCAAAGTTAGTGTGTGTGTGTTAAGGGAGAGGCAAGAGTAATATTTACATGTAGAGTGAGGGGGCATACAAATTACGATGCACTGCATCATCCGGACCACAATGAGATCGAGGGCGAATACAAGAAGGGGTGTTCTCCTCTCGGTCCTCCCCCCTCCCCAACTCAAAAAAAAAACAAAACTTGAGACCCCCCAAAAAACCGTAATTCTCCTGACTCCTGAGGCCATCTGTGTCTGTAATTTATAAGTTTTGAAAGGCATCAATATCAATAGCTAAGCCTCATCCGCATCCAATAGAATCCAAATAAAGCATGAAATATTTCACACTATGTGCTATTTTGCCCCCCACCCCCAATACATTTCATAAGTATAAATATCTGGATATTAAAATTTCTTGCTCGATGCAATATGGGTAAGCATGGGGGCAAAACTGAAACTTGGGGGCATGTACCCCTTTAGACCCATCCACCCCAGCTATGCCAATGATGTATGGGTTGTTGTTACTATTAAACAATTGAGGGTCACTTATTACACAAAAGACATCTCGGTCATCAGTCCTGGAAGCCACTAGCTCCATCAACGAAGAAATTTAATAAACAGTTTGAAATGTTTGTTCAAGTGAGAATCAAGTGTTGCAATGTTTTTGGTCCCCCCCCCCCCCACCCAAAAAAAAAGAGAATCGCAGTATAGTTTACAGACATATTTAAAATGGACCATCAATTCTGCCCAAGAATATCAATGTACATTTTGACTTAATTTGCATTCTCTACAAGCGAGTGCAGTCTTTCACTGGTTGTGGGATTGGAATAATTAAATGTTGTTTAAAAAAAAGCACTTCATTTTCAGAAGTGGGGTGGGTTGATATACATGTAGGAATACAGGATCCGATGATTGACTCCCTCCACCCCGCCATCCCCAAGTAACCGTCAGTGATCAGTAATGAAAGTGTCAATGACACCTGCAGCTTAACTTGTGTGTTGTGTTTGATGAAAAGGATGATGTTCAATGTTTATGAAAGGATTATGAAATAAGACAAGAATTGTGATAATTGGGAGTATGTTCATTTCTGTTCCCTGTATGCTATGTTTTTGATAAAAATAATATGAGGTGTACACTGTACTAAAGAGATGAGGGGTGGGTTAATATGACCTCATAGTTAATGTATGTGGCCCTCACAGTTAACGTATATCAACGAAAGTTACCAAGTTACAGTGAAATTATTCCAAAACGAGTCATCCTATCTAGTTATATTGAAATCCCTTCATAACTATGACCTGTAGACTGTGCTAAAGGTTTTCGGGTTTCGGGCCCTGTAGCTGTCACAGGTGCCCAATCGTGTACAAAAGAGGACTTCTCATCTGGACATTATATGAAGTCAAACCTACCAAGTTACAATGAAATCCCTTCATAAATATGACCTGGAGACTGTGCTAAAGGTATTTGGGCTTCGGGTTCGGGCAGCCATAATGGTTGAATGATTGCAGCCAAAAGGGGACATTCTCTTCTGTGCAGCATGATGCATCTGGAGTGATCCTACGAAGTTATAATGAAATCCCTTCATAAATATGACCTGTAGACTGTGCTCAAGGTTTTCGGGCTTCGGGCACCTGTAGCCATCACAGTTGACCAATCATGACCAAAAGGGGATGTCATCATCTAGGCATTATATGGAGTCAACCTAACAAGTTACAATGAAATCCTTCCATAAATACGACCTATAGACTATGCTAAAGGTCTTTGGGCTCAGGCAGCTATAAAGGCTGAATGATCGCAACCAAAAGGGGATGTTCTCATCTAGACATTATTTGGAGTCATCCTACCAAGCTACAATGAAATCCCTTCTTAATTATTACCTGTAGACTGTTCTAAAGGTTTTCGGGCTTCGGACCCCTGTAGCCGTCACAGTTGCCCAATCGTGTACAAAAGGGCACGTTCTCATCTAGACATTATATGAAGTCAACCTACCAAGTTACAATGAAATCCCTTTATAAATATGACCTGTAGACTGTGATAAAGGTTTTCAGGCTTCGGGCTCGGGCAGCCATCATGGTTGAATGATCACAACCAAAGGGGACAATCTCATTTGGGCATCATCTGGAGTGATCCTATAAAGTTACAATGAAATCCCTTCATAAATATGGTCTGTAGACTGTGCTCAAGGTTTTCGGGCTTCGGGCCCCTGTAGCCGTCACAGTTTCCCAATCACGTCCAAAAGGGGACTTTCTCATCTAGACATTATATGAAGTCAACCCACCAAGTTACAATGAAATTCCTCAATAAATATGACCTGTCGACTGTGCTAAAGGTTTTCAGGTTTTCGGCTCGGGCAGTCGTCACGGTTGGCAGATCATGCCCAAATGGGGAAATTCTCATCTAGACATCATAAGGAGTCATCCTATCAAGTTACAATGAAATCCCTCCATATTAAACATGACCTGCAGACTGGCTAAAAGTTTTTGGGTTTCGGGCTTGGGCAGCCATCATGGTTGACAGATCATGCCCAAAAGGGGACGTTCTCATCGAGGCACTATACAGAGGCATCCTACCAAGTTACAATGAAATCCCTTCATAAATACGACCTGTAGACTGTGCTAATGGTTTTCGGGTTTTGGGCTCGGGCAGCCATACCGGTTGACCGATCGTGACCAAAAGGGGACGTTCTCATCTAGACATGACCCCAAACCTGCATATGAAATTCCGAGACGAACAGACAAGAACTGCGGGGTGTAGACCGTGCTACAGGAAAATGTGAACAGACTAACAGACTCACAGACTTCTGCACGCGGATGGCAAGTTAAGCTAAAAATGATTGGTGTTGATACAAATGATTGGTATTGATCTTTAACAGAGTAAGATTGTCTCCATTTCCAACTCAACAACGTTCTAGATGTTTCAGATAAGAAACGTGTTTGGTGCATTTTTTTAGATGGAGGGGTTATTATTCATCCCCAGTTTCATGGTTTATAGGGGTGAATAGATACCTCATCAGCTCCCCAAATAGTTTGTTGGGATGACTGCTGTACTATTATGCCATCGTGGAGTCCTTTGTCGGCTTAAATTATTTTTTCTCTTTTAAATGTTTTCTCATCACCACAGCTCAGCACTAATTCCATGTAATACCTTTCCTTTTAGGTCTTATTAATTTATCTTTTCACCTGGCTGTAGAGGAATATCAAGGTAAAACATTTTTACCAAATATTCTTTCTACCATTCGGATTTAAAGCTGAAATGGTGAAACACTTTTGCCTATCTATCTGGCATTCTTTGTTCCCATAAAGTTGTATTTATGTTTATCTTACAAATCCTTCTCTATTAAATTTCCCCTCCTCAGACCATTTGTTTTGGAAACGAGTGATGAACCGATAATCGGCAATCGGATTCGGCAATCGGAATCAGACTGTTATGGGCCATCAGCCGATTATGACAACTGGCAGTTTGCGGTTATTCTATATTTAACACTGACTATTAAAACTCTTTGATATCTGGTCATTTCAATAAAGTTTCCCCACTAAAAACGTGTGTAATGCATATCAGAATATTTAGGGATTTGCAGATCCGAGATACATTAAAACCTGTCTTGAGAGACCACTGTTGTGAGAGACCACCTGTGACTTTGTACCATTTGGCTGTTTTCCTATATAATGGACCTGTCATGAGAGACCACCTGTTTTGAGAGACCACTTTTCCATGGCAAAAAGGGTGGTCTCTCAAGACAGGATCTACTATATTGAGGAACTTACCATCTGCAATCGGTACAAGATCGCCATTATTCCCAGCTGATCGAAGTCACCAGTCTTCAATCAAGGTGCTATACAATGTTACATTCGGCACATGTATAACTAAAATGTGTTCAGCCGCTAGTCTCTAGTACTTCATGATGCAAACATCACAATACAATAAGAAATTAAAATTGGAGAAAAACTAAAAAAACCACTCTTTTTCGATGGTAGATGATTGTTATGCGACATGCAAGTCGCATGACTGTCACAAACACGTTTTCAGTTTGTCAAGTTAATTTTTTAATTCAGTTACCTCCCTTGGCATAAACATTGAAGAAACACATCAAGGGTGGTAACAAGTTGAACAATGAACATTAAATAATATATTCTGACGTCGCGTGTGTCTGTGAACAATGCACCATACAACATCACAACACACAATAACATCAAAGTTGTTATTCAATTAAGACACAAAGTATGTGTGCTCAGTATCTTCCTGGTTAATACAGCCAAGTGTATTGTATTCTTACACAAAACCAAATTAACACTATTTACAAGAATAACACAAAATCATCACAAGAGAACAATATTGTGTGATTGTATCGTTTATAACGATCTTCCCCACCCCAACTCCCAAAATGCAAATACTATTTTGACTAATTTTGCCCAGCACTAAGCATGCATACATTGAGAACTTGTGTGGTATTTAAGCTTTCGTAATTGACGATTTATCAACGAAATTCTGCAGTATAACAGGCACCAACAGATTTTCTTCTGTGTCCTATTTCAACTAGTTCAGCGATCTGAACGTAGTGTAGTGGCTACCCCCCTACGTTCAGTAAAATTCCCCATCAAGTTTTAATGGGAACTCAAAACATGAAAATAGGAATATATATCAAACTTTCGCCCTTATTACCGGCTGCATTCGATAATATATGTATTTCCTTACATTTGGGCAGAGTTTGATCAAGACTATGTTTTATCCTTTATTTATCGTGATTTTAATACGACCAAGTGTCAACGATCGCTTCGATGCCGTCCATGTTTTTTGCACAACTCAAGGTTACTGCTGAAACAAATATCGATGTGGAAACGGAAATACGATCGCATTCGCGCAGTCGAGGTTGATCGTATGATCATTGCGTGGGGGCTTTTTATAAGGAGTTACCATTTTACAAGAATAATAATTGGTTCATCACTATGGGAAACAAATAAATTCATTTGCTAAATTTCTGCCGTTTTATTACAAAGGATTGGGACCCTGATTTTATAAGAGCAGTTGAATGGCCTGTACAGGAAACCCCTAGACTTCCTGCTCTTTTACAGATCCAGAAATAATAAATTGAGAGTTATGAGAAAAGATATACATGTATATACATATAAAGGAGCATTCTCCACCAGGGTTGTACTGCTGTTTAACCACGGGCATACCCAAAATATGCTATTTATCCATGGAGCATTCAAAAGGCAATATTGTGGTTTGTGCATCCGTTCGCCAGAAAGTAGCCATTTGGGTGATTCAATATTCTGCACTTATTGTGTGAAAGGGTTAAAGGAAAGCGTACTCAAATAACAAATACCAATGAAGGTGTGTTTGAACTATTTATTCTGCAATATCGTTTGAAAGAACACACAAGGAAGCATGTGTGTTTTTCACAGGGGCAAAGTTTTTCACCAATTTCAAACATTCAAAGTTAGACATTCATTTTGTTTCTCAAACTTTTGCTCCTACATGTATGCATATCGGCCCATTCAAAAAAATTAAACCCAATGTGATCTTATATGCATGGACAACTTATATTATGGCTTAGATTGTCCAGTAGCCTGATGCAAAGTTAAAAACAGTACACGGATGTTGGATGGATTTCGAAACACTCACTGAGTGAAAATTCTACCCAGACAATAACTCAAGTTCAGCAGAACTGCGCAAAACCCATTAAAACATTAACAAGGAGGATTCCCAATGAAATCAGATGTTGTGTGATTACATTAGTTTGTTCAGGAATTAAAACCAGTGGCAATAATCTTTCAATGAGACAGTCAACACAGGGGATTAGTGACATAATCAACAGCTACCAATTAATGTACAAACCTTAATGATGTTTTCAGTAGCTTATTGTTGTGGATGTGTTAACTTAAAATTATTATTCAAGCAGAATCACTTGTCAACAGCTTAACTCTTCGACCATTTAACCCTTTACCTAACATGAAAAGCAGACGACACTTGCAAAAAAAATTCTTGAATAACTATTTATTTTCATTTTTTGTCTCAAAAACATAGGTTATGACCCCTCATTGGAACGAGCTCGATGAGCTCGTTCCAATGAGGGGTCATAACCTATGTTTTTGAGACAAAAAATGAAAAAAATAATTAAAATTAATAGGCGATTTTTGAGAATAGCACTGGCCGGTTTTGGCCATTACGTTGGGTAAAGGGTTAATGCTGAAAATGAGGATGTTTTTTTAACTGACACTCTCTCATGGGTGTCGCTATGATTTTTCAAAAGTAGTTAGACTTTGATGAAAAAGGTACACCGGGGGTACACCTGGCACTGTCTGTGAGTGCAGGAGGCACGAGCATACAGGGAGGGGGAGGGTGGGGGAGAGGGAGGGGGGAGAGGGCTGGTGGTGCTTTTAAATTTAGTATGAAATGGAGCTCTCTGGTGTCCTTTAGGGAATTTATTTGCATTCTATGTTCTTGAAAAAAAAAAACCTAAAGGGAATTTGTTTGCCCCATCCTGGCGACGTCTATGTGTGTGTGTCTGGACCTTGTGAAAAAAATGGACAGTGGGGGAGGAGGTGGAACCGAAACTTGTATATTTGTAGGGCGGACAAAGGAGCACCTGGGTTGGGTCATGCATGCGTTGTGGAGTTGGGATGGAGGCTGCGAGTCACAAGATGGCTTGGGATTTTTATTTTTTCGTTAGGGAGAGGGGCTGGGGTGAGGCGGGGGGGGGGGGGTTAGCCACGTCATGCGATTTTACGTTGCCGGTTGTGGTGTGCATTTCACGCCCTTACTCACTTTTCTATCAATAATTATCCACAATGATCCGATTAACACGTCCCAAACTGACTGAACTAAACTAATAGTTCCATACTAGCACTGAATTGGTAACATGTGAAAAGAGTAATGCTGTTTTAGTCATGTTGATTCAGTCGTGTTGTTTTTGTAGACATTCCCTGATACCAGATTCATCATAGCATTGATCTCTTTTCCTCTATCTAAGACTAAGACAATAAATGTGTTGTTTTAGCTGTTAAAAAACATCATTCCTCTTCTCTTGGAATTATACCGTTTCCATTACTATTTTGCACTGATGTCTTGGAGTTACCCCATTTCGTCCGCTGCAATTTTACCCAAGTCATCCGCTGCAATTTTACCCAACTTGTCTGCTGCAGGAAAGTAGTGAAGTATTGTTTTTTTAATCACTTTTTATTTATTTATTTATATAATAATTTTATTGTATACTTTATTGTATATTATCTATTGTAATATATCTTAATGTACCTCCTTGCATTCAAATTTCATATACTTATACGAAATTGTGAAAACAGACATGACAGAAAAAATAAACTACTCAGCCATCTAATTAATTTCAACACTGTTTAACACAGCTTTGATTACTGTTTATTCAATGGATCAACTATAATAATTATATTATTACAGCAAAAGTTCTTAAAGTATATGTATGTTAATTAAGTTCCGCAAGAAAATCTTTTAATTTTGCAACTATTCATTGAAGAGCTCCACTGGTGCTTTACAATGAATAATCACAAAATTATTAGCAAATGTATTATAAAATTTATTTATATTAAGAAATGCATCAAAATTTATGTTATATTAAGTTCCGCAACATAATCTTATAATTTTGCAATTATTCATTAAAAAATATTTGCTATGCTGTGCTGTTTATTATCATGTGAAACTTGTGTACTGAATAAATATCATTATTTCGTTTGATATTGAATAAATATTATTAATTTTATTTTTCATGTTTTTTATGATATTCAAACCCTTGGCAGACGAATTGGGTAAAACTGCAAGCAGACGAATTGGGCAAAACTGCTAGGAGACGATTCGGCACGCTGGTGGACAAAATGGGTAAAATTGCAAGTGGACGATTCGGCTTGTGGACGAAACGTCTGTATACCATGTCTTGTCGTACCAAGCAGGATTATACTGAAGTCTTCAATGCTGTCAATAGCAAGTTAGTCGACCCAGTTATGACAGATTTCATATTGAACTTTGAAGAAGGTACATGCCAAAAATGTTATTTTATTTAGGATATTATCTCACTCTACTGACACACTTCGACTCCTACATGTAGCTCCAAACTCTAAACCCATGCTCTCTACTTTCTCTTTTTAGCAGCATGGCAGGCCATCCATAAGGTTTACCCAGGTACAGATATACATACAGAGGATGCTGAATGACGAATAGTATAAAGAGTTGTCACTAGATACCGAACCTGACTTGAAATACCGAATCTGACTGAAAAAAAAATTAATTAAAGATTAAAGATACTCTCCACTAACTTTCTTACTATTCTGTGATCTAATGAATATAAAAACTAAAAGCATTTTAAATGAAAAAGTGACAGTAAAAATTTTGCGAATTTTGTGTTTTGGAGTCATTAGTGAGGTGTTGTAAGTGATTGAGTTCCATAATCCAATTTATCAGGCAGGTTCAAATAGCCTCTTTGATAATCACCGATGTGCGACTTGTTTTTACAAACATCAGATTATCACCAATTAGTGTTTGTTCAGCAGCAGGGCTGCATCAAGGTGTTTCAGTGAGCAATCAAATGAAAAGTGACAGCATATTTTTTTTACCATAATTGTGGAAAAGATTAGTGCCAATTAACAGCTACACTTCAATATATCGTCAACTGTTTTCTGAGCAGTATCGAGTTCATTTTCGAAATTTCATAGAAAATTAGAGAGAGAGGGAAAGAGAGAGACAGAGATCGAGAGAGTGTATGGATGGATGGATGGATGGATGGATGGATGGATGGATTGGATGGATGGATGGGTGGGTGGGTGGATGGATTACGAAAATCTTCAACTTGTTCACAGTTTATAGTGAAATATTCGAAATGCGTAGAACTACTCATTGGAGATCACAGACCTAGACGTAGGGAGCTGAGGGGGGAAATTGGGCACAACAGTGAACAGGAGTGCCAGGTGTGTAATTTAGGCATGATGGAGACCCTGGAACACTTTCTGCCCAAAATACCAGTCTAAAAGAACAAGATTCACTAGCAGTGTAATGGGGAAGAGTATGGGAGAATGAAGGACATATGGTTAGTGAATGATTCAAAGGAGAGGGTTAATATGCTAATCGGAGAGATTGAAAAGAATGGGGCAAGGTATGCCATCAATAGGAATAGGGGGCAGTTGGAAGCACAAAATAATGTTAGAACGCCCCCAATAATGGAACTCATTACCTAAAATCAAATATTTACCCGAAATTTTTCAGTTTTTTTTTCATTTAAAATATTTTTAATCATTACTGAACACCCATAATGGCAAGAAATTAAGTGAGAAATATATATAATTACATTTTAGAGGGTCAGATTCGATATTTCAAGTCAGATTCAGTATTTAGTGGGACCCATTTAAAGAATGTCAGTTCATTCGTACTTATTTATATGTTATTACTTAGAGGAATTGCTTGGGCTTGTCCAGGATAACTGTTGATGCAGGTTGTCCCAGGGTGTGTTGTCACAGCTCGTTTTGGGCAGGCTGTTTCTGAGGCGGCTTGTTACATTCCCAGTTTTGCCTCAATATAGGGGAACTGGGACAAAACGACACGACACCATTACATTCCCATTACTCATATAGCACCGTGAATGGCGTAAAAGCAGTAATGAATAATTGAATGATATTCTTACAAAGTATAAAAAACATAATTTATTAATTATTATGAGAAATGTCACTTTTTATTATTTGTTTCCAGTATTCCATATATGCAGGACGAATCGACTCAGACCGAATCTACCCAGGACGATCGACTCAGGGTCGGTCGAACTGGCAAAAAACAGAATCGACCTTTCAGTTTCATGCATTGCTTGGTTGATTTCGGTTATTCGACACAACGCAATTGATCACGTAAATGGCCACGGTTTATATTAGTCGAATCGAATGGTGACTCGACCTGCATTCGGTTAAAGAATGATTAATTTTAATTTAAGATTGAAGAGGCTGTCGAGATCTGAGTTGGCGGATTATACGGGTTAGACACCCACAATCGAACACTGACAACAATTATGTGAACTCACAACTTCGTCTGCTGTCGGTGTACTAAGAGAAGGCCGACAAAGAGCGGGAAGGTCCGGCGCGTTTGTTGAGAAACTCCCTGCAGTGAAAAATTTAATTTAAGAATGGTACTGAACCACAGGTACTCGGCACAAGCTGGGAAATCGAAAGAAAAATTATATTTGATACCATTTTTGAATCGATGCTGACGTGCCCCTATAATGTGTAGAGAAAATTACACAGAACTTGTATATCGAAGATACAGTATAATTTTTAGAGAGATCGAGATAGCTCAATTTCTCTAAAATAAGTCTGACGTTCGATAAAAATAAATTAAAAAACTTTTGATAAGGAGGATGCACTTGAATGTGAATTATGTAACCTATAGCACCACACAAAATGTCAGAAAATTACAAAGGAAGTGTACACCTTTTTGACTGGTCAACGGGTGGCTGATTCTGAGCAAACCCCATCACCAATTGGGTTATGGACTATTCGACGAAAGACAAATTCGACGATTTTTTTAGGACGATTCGACGAGATTTTGGACGATTCGACGAAACTTCTGAACAAATTCGACGAAACTTTAGACGATTAGACCAAACTTTGGACGATTCGACGAAACTTTGGACAGTTCGACGATAAAAAAGTACAAGTTCGACTAAAATTTTTTATTTCCCCCAGCGGATTAAAAGAAGTTATTTTTACAACATACCCCACCCAATATAACGTTGAGTTGAGTATGTTGTAAGATAGCGTCTTTTATCTCGGACCTTATTGGGTGGGGGGCAAGAGTGTGTGTGCATGAATAGCTGAGAATTCTTCTCGTAAATTACACTTAATTAAGGTGTCATAGCCTATATTTATGAGACGCTCATACTTAAGGCGCCAAATTATAGGATTATCGGGGTGTCAAAAATAAACCCAATTAATGGATGAATGGATCATCCCAAGGAAGTTGACTGAAAAATAACAGTATCCACACGCCCCCCCCCCGCCCCGCCCCGCCCCGCCCCCCACACACACACAATTCTGTTGGGAGAAGTTTTTATCACAATTACAATTTTTTACATCTGCAACATAATAATTTTAAAGAGCATTTATTTTTCTTTTGGACCATGTATCAATGACAAGGATGCCATAAATTCCTTCGTTGTTATCTCAGAGTGTCTGAGCTTTTCAAATAATGCTTGTATTCTGTTTTCGCGTTTACGCGAACTTAATTTTTGATGTCTTTGAAGCAACTCTTCAGAAACCAGCCATGCTTGTGTCGGGATTAACCCACCCTCCTCCCAAAGTAAATTTACCAGAAGATAAAAGTTCATGCCAGGCCTGGAAATCTTTGCATTGAGGAGACGATTCCAGCCTTCTGTGTCATTATTAGATCTCACATGCTGGTCAAAGACAGACCAAAATGACGCAGGAAACATTGGATTGTCGAATCTCGTGACTTGAGTATATTCCAGCAGTTTGGCTAGGGGACTGTTTGATGTGTTATTACAAAGCTCTTTCTTGAATTAAAGTAACTAACAACATGAGTTGATGGTAGAAATGCAAGACATAACAAACGTCGAATAAACTTGTATGTGTTGGTGCGTTTTCTATATGTCTCTGAAAGACCACATTGTTACACTCTTCGCCAGACTGCCTGCATCCAATGAAAGACGCAACCCTGTATAATGACATTGGGAAACTGTTCTTCAAAGAGCGGTTTAACAAAAGGCAAGAAAGAAATTGCTTGGCTAATTGTGCCTTTAATATCATTTTTTAAAATATATCCGTCGAATTTACCCTTTTAAAAAAATTTCGTCGAAATTGTCTTCCGTCGAATTGTCTTCTCATCAAATAGTCCATTTCGTCGAGTTTGTCTTTCGTCGAATAGTCCAGATCTCCACCAATTCACTGGTATTGCAGATCCTGTAACGTAGGCGCAATGAAGCTTATAGGCAGGCTGTCTAAAATAGAAAAAAGACAAGATGAAATGGAGGTACATATTCAGCATCTGAAACAAAAAGTAGATACCCTAGAGGGTGATGTACAGAATAGTGGGAAGAAAGCCCAAAATATTAATATAGAAACAGAGGTGAAGAAAATAATTACGGAAAAAAAGCTGACCTGGAGTATGAACAGCGCAAGAAAAATCTCCTGATCTTCAATTTAGCAGAACAGGAAGACGAAAGCAGTGAGATCAGACAAGAAAAAGATACAAACGAAGTGAAGGAAATATGCTCAGCCATAGGCTGCATTCAGGAAGACACCTCTATAAAGAAGGTCATCAGACTTGGAAAAAAGGCGAAAAGCCTAGAGCGCTGAAAGTCACCTTCCAAAATGAAATAAATAAAAAGGAGATTCTTAGAAATAGCCACAAAGTTAAAAAAAAAACCTGAACACCGATATAATCAAGTAGCTTTTAGAACTGACCTAACTAGAGAGGAACAAGAGGAGAAGAAGAGACTGTTGAAAGAGGCTCAAGATTTAAATGCAGATTCGGGGGACTGGTTCTGCAGGGTCAGGGACCCACCCTTGGCCCTACAAAAAGTAAAGAGGAAGGTATAAAGAAAACAGATGTAAAGCGTGTAAATAAGTTGAAAAACACGAATTTAAAAAAGCACAAGGTTGAGGGACTGCACATTCTTCTTTTAAATGCCGACAATGTAAATAACAAAATGGACGAACTACGCTTCTTAGCAAAACAAGAAGGCTTTGACATTATTGGAGTAACAGAAGCAAAACCAAAATACTGCACCTACAACCCATTAATAGCAAACTACAGTCTTGAAGGCTACGACTTGTACCACAGGAATTTGGATACTAAAGAAGGAAGAGGTGTCATAGTCTACATTAAACAAAAATTGAAAGCAGAAGAAATATAGACAACAGCTACTTTCGATGAGGCAGTATGGCTAAAGATTAAAGTTGATGCAGGTGATAATCTACTTATAGGCAACATTTACAGGAGCCCAAATACTAGCTCAATCGAAAATAACATCCGTCTTAAAATGATTATTAACAATATATGCTCTGGAAAAATCTTTTCACACATTCTGCTTATGGGTGACCTAAATTACCGGCACATAAACTGGAACTCGTGGACATCTCAAGACACACGCAGTGGTCACTTCCTAAACATGCTACAAACTAATTTCCTTCATCAGCACGTCACAAGACATACAAGATACAGGCTTGGACAAGAACCAAGTATTCTACACTTAGTTATAACAAACGAGGAAGGAATGGTATCCGGCTTAGAAGTAATTAACCCAATCGGCAAGAGCGATCACTGCATGATAAAATTTACATTCAACTGTTACTGCAACAACACTACACAAAAAGAAGTACGACTTTATAACAAAGGGAATTACGACCAGATGAAAAAAGACTTAGATATAAATTGGGAAGAGAAATTTAAAGATTGTGGAGACGACATAAATAAACAATGGAATAAATTCTGCCAAACAATGTATGAAACTATTCAGAACAACATTCCAAAACGCCAAATGGGCAACAATAAAAGGAGGAAAGTACCACTAGACAAGAAAACCGTAGCCTTAATAAAGAAGAAACACCGAGCTTGGACCAGGTATATGGAAACTAGGAAACAAGAACAGTATAATTTGTTTGCAAGATATAGAAACAAAGTGAAAAAAAGGACAAGAGACATCAAAAGAAATTTTGAGAGGAACATAGCAAACGAGGCAAAGACAAACCCTAAAAAATTTTGGAAGTACGTCTCAAGTAGAACAAAAACAAAGACTGGGATTGCAGACCTCGAGAAGGAGGACGGTACGATGACATCAATTGACGAAGAAAGGCTGAAGTCCTAGCTAAATATTTCTCAAGCTTATTTACAAGGGAGATAAACGACATATTGCCAAACACTGAGAAAAAAACACCAAGTCTACACTGCAATTCATGACCATAACTGAGGAAACAGTCTACAAAAAGCTAAAAAAAACTGAACCCATCCAAGTCTCAAGGCCCAGATATGTTACACCCAAGGATACTAAAAGAGAACGCGAAACACCTAAGTACACCACTGTCTTATATCTTCAACAACAGCATCACCCAACAGAAACTCCCTGATGAATGGAAAATAGCAAATATATCTGCAATATATAAAAAGGGCCAGAAAACCAAAGACAGTAACTATAGACCAGTGAGCTTGACCTGTGTCCTGTGCTAAGTAATGGAATCAATAATCAGAGGTAAACTAATTGAACACATGCAACAAAACAAATTATTCAGCAAAAGACAGTTTGGTTTCATATCAGGCAGATCAACATCACTACAATTATTGCACACACTAGAGAAATGGTCAAAGAGTATAGATAACAATTTACCAATGCACGTTGTTTACATGGACTCCATGAAGGCATTCGACACAGTCCCACATAGAAGACTTCTTCATAAAGTTAAAAACTACGTTATCACGGGGAATATAGCTGGCTGGATGGAGGACTTTCTGTCGGATCGCAAGCAGAAACTAATTGTAAATGCAGCCCATTCTTCAGAACACAAAGTCATCAGTGGAATACCACAAGGTAGTGTACTTGAACCGATCCTTTTTGTGAGGAACATAAACGACCTAGCAGACAACATCTTATCAGAAGTATACATGTTCGCCGACGACACGAAAATTTTCAAGGAAATAGGGGAAGAGAAACATATAGCAGAATTGCAAACAGACCTCAATAAGCTCCAAGAATGGTCTGAAAACTGGCTCCTGAAATTCCACCCCGACAAATGTGTGACAATGAATATTGGCAAAAATCAATTCACTCCTGACTATACTTCAACAAGATCAGATGGCAGTCTCTGTAAGCTAAAAATAGTGCAGGAGGAAAAGGATATAGGAGTCATTACAGATGAAAAACTGAGCTTCGATAAACACATAAACGAGAGAGCAAACAAAGCAAATTCAGTCCTCAGAGCTATCAGAAGAACGTTCGCACATCTTGACAGAGAAACAACTGTAAAACTCTACAAATGCACTGGTACGCCCACATATTGAATATGCTCAGACAATCTGGAAACCCTACAAGAGAAAACATATAGACATACTTGAAAAAATTCAAAGAAGAGCTACTAAACTAATACCATATCTTAAAGAGCTTAGTTATGAGGAGGGATTGCAAAAACTTGACCTGCCCACATTACAATATAGAAGACATCGAGGCGACATGACTGAATGCTACAAACTATTCTACCACTACGACAAGAAAGTAACGGATATACTAAAAACAAATATAGGTGGTACAACAAGAGGACACTCATACAAACTGTATAAAGAGAAAACAAGAACAGATATTAGAAAAAACTCGTTCAGTCAGAGAATAGTCAATATATGGAATAACCTGCCGCAAGAAGTTGTTGACTCACCCAATATAAACTTATTTGAAAACCGTTTAGACAGAGAATGGAAAAAGCAAGACGTGAGATTCAACTACACTGCAGAATTAAGGGCTGGCGGGTTCCCAAGCAAAAGATATGTTCCAACAAAAAGACCAATTAGAGACATGGATTCCACCGATTATAAGAGAACAGAGATGGATATAGTGGCAGAAGTGCCAGCGTCCACAAACAACAATAAGTAACAATAAGTAAGTATAATGGTATATAAATATTAACAAGGTAAATAACTCGCTTTTCGAAAACGATAGCACTCATCTTCGTTATATCCCCCTCAAATTTGCTTCACATAACATATACAACAGTACCCGGTATCAATGGAAAGGGGAATGAATGAGCTTTACAGTGGTGTATTACATGACCGTTGGGTGCTCTTGGGTTGTTCATGATAACTGGGAGAAGTTGCATAAAAGGCCCAAAAACATGTAGTCAGACAAGATAGTGCACAGTGAAAAGTGGATTACGAGCGATAATTATCCGATTTATTATAATAATTCGAGGTCTCATTGTCTATGGAGGGCAATTTCAAATATTAACTTATACCTTTATCAATTACCAATCTCAGATCCACATTTATTCGTTTCTGGCGATCACATTTGCCGTTTATACATTTTTTAACCTTTCTTTGGAAACAAAACAAGCTAACAGAATCCGTAGAAGCGAAGATGGTCACAAAAACATCCGGGAACTGGACAACCTGCCCCAAGGACAACCCGCCCTAAGCCAGGTGGGACAACCCGCCCTGGGACAAACCGCCCCAATTTTTCTTGACTATGATATTGGACTAGGATTGGATTATAAGTAACCTGTCAATTTACTTAATTATGATTGTATTATGAGTAATAACATGTGAATAATTCAGAATGAATTATTTACCTGTTATTACTTATAATACGACCATAATAATAAATACGCGCCAGGATATAAGGGACAGCCTGACTGTCATTTGGATTATGATTGTATTGTAAGTGATAACACATGAATAATTCAGAATGAATTTTTCACCTGTTATTACTTGAATGAATGAAAGTTTTTTTTTTCATTCATTCTGTTATTACTTATGATACGATCAGAATAATAAATACGCGCCGGGATATAAGGCACAACCTGGTATTATTCAAAGAGAAGCAACATAATGATTGTTAACAGCTGAAAAACACATTTATTGACTTAGTCTTAGATAAAGGAAAAGAGATCAATGCTGTGATGAATCCATATCATGCTAAAACAACATGTCCTGTCATTTGATTTTTGCGCATCAAACAAAAATATCATTCCTCTTAGAGGAAACAACATGTCTAAAACAACACGCCAACTCTGACTGGTGTCTACATGCTACCAATTCAGTTTAGAAGTATTATCAGTTTGATTCAGTTATTATGGGATGTGTTAAGAGGATTGTGGATTATTTTTGTTAAAATTGGATAATTTTCGATAAAAAAGTGAGTAAAAATCTTTTTTATATATTACCATCTCCCCAATTTTTTTTTAAAAATAGCATTAAAAAAATCAGTTAATTGTGGATTGTGGATAATTTTCGATTAAATTTGCTAATTTTCTATAAAAAAAGTGAGTATAAATCTTTTTTATATATTACTATCCCCTCTCCCCACCCCAAATTTTTTGTCAAATATAAAAAAAAAAATTGGGACAACCTGCCCCGAAAAGTGGGACAACCCACCCCAAAAATAGGCCTGGGGCAGGTTGTCCCTGATCCAAACATCCCATTGGCTACTATTTATGCCTAGAATATCATCAATGAAAATAAGCCAATGGGAGAATGGGGAAAATATTGGCTCTCACTAAAAAGTGTATACCGAGTCCGAGTCCGAGTCTGGAATTGGTGTATACAGAAATCAGTTATTCAAATATCTCATTAATGCTGAGGTGTTGACGTGATATTTTGATCCATATGTCGTATAAACCCATTTTCTTTCGAAATAGTGAAAGAAAATTCAATTTTTTTTCCATTTTCTGACTTATATCGTGAAAAATGTCTTTCAAACACACTAAAAAGTGTATACAGAAAGACTATTTGGTCACGTGATTTGTCTCTTATTTTGATCGCCGGTGTTATGAATCTTGTCTTTTTGGCAAGTTCTGGAAGGAAACTGGCATGAGTTACACCCTAAACTTCGTTAGTAATTTTGTTTCGTATATTTCTGACGTATGTCCAAATTTTAATGTTGTACACAACTTATTTATCAATTTATTATCGATTGAAGCGCCTGAGGCGAAAATCATCAACAGCCGAGTCCGAGTCCGGGAAGGTGTATACAGAAATTAACACTAAAAAGTGTATACAGCTGCCGAAGCCGGATCGCCGAGAGGGAGAGCGTATCTACAATTATACTTCAATTGAGAAAGCGTCCAAATTTTGCAGGTGATAAACGGAAGGAAGGACAAGACTAGATCGCTCCTTTTTCAATAACTTATTCACAGTGTGGCCAAATTTTAATACTTATTTATCGATTTATTATCGATTGAAGTGCCTGAGGGAAATCGTCAACAGCCAAGTCCGAGTCCGGGAAGGTGTATACAGAAATTAACACTAAAAAGTGTATACAGCTGCCAAAGCCAGATCGTCGAGAGAGAGAGAGGGAGAGAGAGTATCTATAACTATACTTCAATTGAGAAAGCATCCAAATTTTGCATGTGCTAAACGGAAGGAAGGACAAGACTAGACAGCTCCTTTTTCAATAATGCGGGGGGTGGGGGGATGGGGGGGGGGGCAGGGGGGCTTCAATCGATAATAAATCGATAAATAAGTTGTGTATAACATTAAAATTTGGACACACGTCAGAAATATACAAAACAAAATTACTACCGAAGTTTACGGGTGTAACTCGCGCCAGTTTCCTTCCAGAACTTGCCGAAAAGATAAGATACAAAACACCACCGATCAAAATAAGAGACAAATCACATGACCAAATAGTCTTTCTGTATACACTTTTTAGTGTGTTTGAAAGACATTTTTCACGATATAAGTCAGAAAATGGAAAAAAATTGGATTTTCTTTCACTATTTCGAAAGAAAATGGGTTTATACGACAGATGGATAAAAATATCTTGTCAACATCTCGGCATTAATGAGATATTTGAATAATTGATTTCTGTATACACCAATTCCGTACTCGGACTCGTCCTCGGTATACACTTTTTAGTGATAGCCAAAATATTTGCACAAGTCGCGTATCTATGGACGCTATCAACTTGGAAACTATTTCAAAGTTACGGCTAAAAGTGTATAAACGGTAAATGTGAACTCCAGAAATGGATAAATGTCAACCCAAGATTGAAAATTGATAAAGGTATATGGCTAATATTTGACTCTGCCATCCATAGAAAATGGGACCTCAAATTATTTGTAATAAATCAGATAATTGTCGCTCGTAATCCACATTCCACTGTGCACTATCTTGTCCGACTAAATGTTTTTCGGCCTTTTCTGTGACTTCTCCCAGTTATCATGAACAACCCAAGAACACCCAATGGTCGTGTGATACACCACTGTAAAGCTTATTCATTCCCCTTTCTTCTGATACCGGATACTGTTGGATACGTTGTGTGAATCAAATTTGAGGGGGGTATAACGAAGATGTGTGCTATCGTTTTCGAAAAGCGAGTTGTGTGCCTTGTTAATATTTATATTCCAGTATAGGGGCACATCAGCACCGATTCAAAAATGGTATCAAATATCATTTTTCTTTTGATTTCCCAGCTTGTGCCGAGTACCTATGACTGTAACACATCCCAATACAGCGTTATTTTAAACAGGTTTGAACTCGGTTGTCACCGAGTTTCTAGGGGTCGTAAGAGTATAATCAAATGGTAGAGTAATCTGCTAACAGTCAAGGTGCCAATAGTGGATCAAATTTTTCCTTTTTCGTCTTATTTTGCTTATGTTATTTTTTTTTAAAATTTTAAGCGTGTTCTGTGGTAAGAACAATTCTTCCTCTACATGACTGGCACCAACCTTTTTTAAAACTATAATGGATGGAAGACTTAATTGATTAGTCTTGTGTACCACCGCCGGGTACGGCCAATAGCGGATCACTTCCGTCAATAGCGGATCATGTGATTCAATTTGATTCTACCTGTTAGGATGGACACTTTCTCCCTATTATTTACTGGTTTTGAATCGCAAAACATATTTCAGATTGTTTTCTGACAGGCTGGTAGCAAAAAAAAATTACAGTATAGACTGGTGGTGCTAAAGAATGGGGGGGGGGGGGAGGGGTAGGACGATGGCGCAAAGTGTTGTGTGTCATCATGTTTGATCAGATATGTATCCTGTGCAATTCAACAATTCGAGGCGTACAACTCACTAGTCGCAAGAGTCTGAAAATCCTAAATGGAGACTGGTGGCACCAACAACGGGTGTGTGCAGGGGTGGGGGTACTCTCACCCCTGGTGCTAAAGCAGATTCCCTTTCGTGTCATGAGTCCCTGTGTTAAAAATGTTTCGGCACCACCCCTGTTCTGCGAGTATTAGCCAAAAATGCCAGAACTTAATGAATGTCATATCCCAAACTTTTGATTGCAACAGGATGGCAATCTGTGACATATCATTGATCTATTGACAAACACCGGTGATGTCCATCAGAGACGTCATCTGACGAAACTGGTCATATTTTTAAATGTTGTCAGACTCTTCTGAGGAGGGGCTACACCACCTCATTGGTCGGACCTGGCCAGTCAGAAATGCTCGTGTTTTCCTACGGGGTCAGAGCCTTTCAATGAGGGAGTTGTAGCCCCATCCTCCCGATCACACATGGAACATCATTTACAGCAAGCCCCCAATTACTGCGCACTCACTCTCTTTGTCAAATCGTTTTCCTCATGCTGATGGTGATGGAGGTGAGGTTCTTTGTGTTTTTAGGTCAGTTAGTGAGTTCAATAGCTGGTCATCGCAACACCCTTGGGGTTACCCAACAATGTGTCACAAGTTCCAGTTTTCAGCAAATTCAAGTTTGACAAACTTGTCGAGCAGACAATGGATTGTCTATCTGGTTTTTAAGAAGCAAGAACCATATGTCGGATTTATTTATTTATTTTGATTGGTGTTTAACAACACTTTAACAGCTAGGGCAAATTATGTCGGTAACAGGCTTACATACGACGGAAGCCAAGACAGCCAAAGAAAACAAGTGAGCAACAACAAATGCATGCAAGCTCTCCAACGTCATCAATCCAGACTCTACTGAGCACTGCACGACAGTGCCATGCACTGCGGAGCACAGGGTGGGTTAGATAGGTTGGAGACACGTGCACCCCAGTGTGCAAGCCCCCCCCCCCCAACACACACACATACATGGGCAATATCGGGGTAAATTGCATTGCCCAGGGACACAGGAGCAGGTTGACTAATTTCCAAAAAGATAAAAATTAAGTGACAGCAGCATTTTCGTAATTAAAAGTTCTACAATCTGCAAACTCCTTCAGCTTCTCTGACCATTTTTGAAGTTCCCAAGCTAATAAATTTTTAGAGTATGGGTTCCAGGTGCGTAGCCACAAGGGGAGGGGAGAGGCATGTGCTGCAACAAAATGCCCTCCATGGAACTCATAGGGTTAATTTATTTTGGCCTGGGAGTCTTGACTCCCTAGGTGTTAACAAGAGTGGCCAAGTCCCACTTGGTGATAATTCTCCGAAGATTAAACTTTAATAAATATGAAAATTGTTCCATGTACTTGTTAAAGGCATAGCATCTCTACACTGCATTTTCAAAATATTGGAATTTCTAAGTAATATTATATAACAGTGCATTTGTCCCATACACTAAGTTCTCACACGCTTGCAGTAAACACCAGATGCTGGTTGACCTGCACTAACCTCATCAAAACTTGTTGACAGAAATTAGCACTGTGTTCTAACCTGACCTAACCTCGACACACCAAGTTCTACTTTCAGAGGTGGGAACTAGGTAAACAGGCACGTACTTTGATATAGTGATGGCACCTTATGCTGTATTACTGACCCTGAGGATAAGGCAGGGGCACGCTGTATTGGTTTTAACAGTCAACATGCCAACGTCATTTTAGTGTGAGAATTTATACTGATAGCACAGGATGCCCCTGCTGTCCCAGAACAGAGATGTAGGGTTATGAAACACCTCTCCGCCATCTTGGGGCATATTTGGTGTTTTGTGGTTTCAACCTTGCCATTATGCTCTTGTCGACGTGACTAGCTGCTCTCTAGAAGTCACGTTCACAATAGTATAAATACTGGAGTGTAGACCCAGAGAATTCACTTCTCTCTGGGCTTTCACCATGTACAGAACTTGAAGACACTCTCCTATTTTCGTGGAGGATCGCTGCCAGGCCAGATTACAGGTAGAGATGGAACACACGACAGAAATGACAGAGTATTTTATCTTTTAATTTCATCTCGCCTAATTTCGTATTGTTTAAACCAGAGAGAAAAACAAGTGTAGACTTAGAAACTTTACATTAGGGTTTAATAAATAGAAAACTGTAAGTACATTTTTATGTGTTTTGACTTCACCCATTCACTGCGACTGCAGTACTTCAAGAACTTTTCCAGACTCCAAAGAAACTGGTTGCCTCTTGAATTAACTCTTTAAATTGACCTGTGGCCAACAAGCCATGACTGAAGTCCGAACCTGAATCCACCAGACGATCAATTTTTGGGGTACTTAACCCTGCTTCACCACAGACCAGGTCATTTGGTGCCGTGACCAGGATTTGGACTCTGACCACTAACTTTCTTGACATTCATATGGGTGAGCATTCCAAAGCACCTATTAACCCTAATGGACCCACTGAAGCAGAAATTGACTTTAATATTGCTGCTGGGGAACTTTGAAGAACATTATTGGTACTTTACAGTAAACTTTTGAGAACTTTTGAATTAGACTATTGAATCTTACAAGGGAGAGTCACTTCACGAATTTACTGTTCATTCTGTATGCCTGGCAGCAGATACTTATCATAATATGACAATAATTGCCCTCAGAACCTGACGATTGCAAGACTATTGGCAGAACTACATGGTGGAACTGAATGAATGTCCAGCTTGTCACTATTTTTCATCCACTGGCCCACCTTCCAATAGCCAGTTCCATATTCATGCCAAACTTGACTGGTCACATCGAGCTCTGCTGATACGATACATGGAACTTCTACAAGAGCATTGAAGGAAAGCGGAAACTCAGGAACCAGTGCAAAATATTCAGGACTTCGAAAGGATTCTGGACAGGACTCGATGTGTGTTTCGAAATTTACAGAACTAGCAAGGTAGGTGCAAGTTTTATTCATTTCTTGTTCGTTAACAGCAGAAATTGTAAATTAACTTAAAATGGCTTCGCAAGCTCGTTTGGTGGAAGAAATAATGTGAATTAAGCAGGAGGCAGAAGGTCAAATGAATCAATATGAGAAGCAAATTTCGGACCTGAACAACCAAGTGCAAACTTGGTCGCAACAACATACTGAATCACAATGAGCACTCCACCAAATGCAGTCAGCCCTCGCCCAAGCTCGGTCGGCATTGGAACAGCAAAAAGCTGATTTGACTATGCAAATAGCCACTGATAAATCTAATGCTCAGATGAAACAGGCACAATTAAAGAAACAACTGGCAGATGCATTGGGGAAGGCGAAATAGCAGAGGATCCAACAGCCTATGCTATCATTAACCTTCACGAAACCGTACGCCAGAGTGAAAAGAGTAATGCAAAAACTGCAAACGTCACTCAAGCACAGTCAATCAATTCCCATATTAAGAAATTTGATGGGAATCCCCTGAACTTCCGTGGTTGGGTAAAATCCCTTGACCTTTTCTGTGAGACTAATGACATAGAAGAGGAGCGATGACCCAAAATCACTGCTCAAACCAGTGAATTTGTGGTAGCAGACTTTATTTTGAAAACAATGAAGAAAAATCCTACTATGCCTTGGTCCAAACTTTATAGTGAATTGAAAATTGAACAGTACCAACAAACATTACACCTTAAGGCGGGGATGTTTGATTGGAAAACTTGAGCCAATAGAACAGGAAGAAAAAGTTTTCAAAGTTAATCAGATCTTAACTCAAAATACACCTGAAGACCAGATTACAGATGCTGACATACAGGTGCCTAAAGACAAACGGCACCTGTTGATGCAGGTCATCAATAATAATAAAGACTTGTTTGCAAAAACTAACAAAGAATTAACACAGACAGATACAGTTAAGATGCGCATTGACACTGGTGATGTGCCACCAATAAAAAGTAGAGCATACAGGGTACCACTACTTAAAAGAAAAATCATGGATGAAGCACTTGAGGAGATGCTTCAATCGGGAATTATACGAAGGTCAAATAGTGCATAGAGCTTTCCTTGCTTGCTTGTTGATAAAAAAGATTGTTCTAAACAATTTTGTGTGGACTTTAGAAAACTTAAAGAGGTCACGAAGGTCACGAACTGGCCTCTCCCATTAATTGATGATATCGTCACTTTGTTAAACGGATGTCAATACTTTACCACTCTTGACATGAAGTCAGGTTACTGGCAAGTCAAGATGAATGAAGAGGAGAGACCCAAAACAGCTTTTGTTTGCCATAAGGGCCTCTATGAGTTCAAGGTGATGGCCTTTGGCTTTGTTAATGTGCCTTTTGTGTATCAATCACTCAGGACGAGCGTCTTGGAGGGTCTAGAGGACTTTTCTCTAGCCTATCTTGATGATATTTTGATCTTTAGCTGTGATTCAAAATCACATATTGACCATATTAAACAAGTATTTGGATGATTAAGAAAGCATAAACTGAAGGTTTTGTAATTAGTAAAGATGGAATTAAACCTAAGACTTCAAAGGTTGAGGTCATCAGAAAATTGAGTCCACTGAAGATGGTGACAGAGGTGAGATCTTTTATGGGGATGACCTCATATTATCGAAGATTCGTTCCTCGGTTCAGCAAGATAGCTCAACCGTTACTAGAATTAACAAAGAAATATGCAAGATTTCATTGGCGTAAAACTCATCAAAAAGCTTTTCAAAAATTAAAAGATCGCTTAACGCAAGTTGCTCATTTGTCATATCCAAATCCAAGAAAACCTTATGTGCTTTACACTGATGTGTCTGCCAGCTGTATAGAAGCAGTTTTGGCACAACCATGTGATGATGAAACAGCTCAACTACCAGGAGTACCTGGCAAAAAACCAATAGTCTTTCTATCCCATAAGTTGGGAGAAACCCAACAGAAATGGTCAACATTCGAAAAAGAAGCTTTTGCTATCTCTTATGCATTGGACAAGTTCAATAGCTACTTACAGGGAGCAGAGTTTGTTATTAAGACAGACCATGCCCCCTTGCAGTACTTGTTGAAAAGTCCACAAAACAATGCCAAGGTACAATGCTGGGCATTGAAGATAGCTAGCTATAATTGTAAGATTGAATACTTACCAGGAAGAAAGAATAATATGTGTGCTGACCTACTTTCTCATTTACCTGAGGGAATAGCAAATGCTGACCCTAGGTACGAGATGGATAATGTAGAAAATCAGAAAGCACTACAAATTGGAGTTAGGAATAGTAACAATATTGACCCCAAGAAATATGTGCATGTCATCACAGATGAACCTAATGTTCCGCCTGAACCACAGGTGATTAATTATAAGGATTTGGACATGAAGGTAGAGCAACAGAAGGATGAAAGGTTTGTAGAGATAATTAAGAAGTATCAAGGTAACAATACCCCTGCACACATTAGTAGCAGATATCTGATGATACAGGGAGTGTTATATTACATTAGTACAGTTGATGATAATCTGCGAGTATGTTTATGTATACCTGAACAATTACATTAAGATGTGTTGAAACAATACCATGACGAATTAGGTCACCTTGGCATAGACAAAGTGTATAATAATATCAGTAGAAAATATTATTGGAAAGATTTATATAAACATATTTATAAACATGTAGAGAATTGGCTTGTGTGTCGAGCTCGTAACACCAGAGCTCACACTTTGCCATTGCAAGAGACTGATCGACCTCCATATCCCTTTGCTAAGATAGCATTGGATATGAGTGGTCCACACCCTGAGACTTTATCTGGTAACAAATATATTGTTACCTTTATGGATATATATTCTGGCTGGCCTGAAGCATTTCCAGTGCCTGATAAGAAAGCGGAAACAATTGCTAACTTGATAATAGATCAAATTTTTTCACAATTTGGATGCTCCTTAGAGATATTAACAGACAATGGTTCTCAAAATGTAAATGCAGTGATGAAATAAGTAACTGATTATTTCAAGATACATCATGTAACCACTTCCTATTTCCATCCACAATCTAATGGGAAAGTGGAGAGGCTACATAGAACACTGAATGACATCTTAGCTAAACTAGCTCGTGAAGAACTGGAAACATGGGATTTATTTTTAAACCAAGCTATGGCAGCCATCAGGTTTAATGGAAGAGAATCTTCTGGATTTTCTCCATTTTATCTGGTGTATGGCAGAGATGTGGTTTTACCACTCGACAGTATACTTAAACCTTGAGAAAAGTATATAGGTGAAGAACCTCATAAGATAGTCATTCAGGAACAACATAAAGCATTCAGAAGACAACAAGCTGCACAAAGAAACAAGTATTAAAGCAACAAAGGTTGCACGATGTTACAGCAAAGGATATCACCTTTGAGGTAGGTGATCCTGTCTTATACTCATCAGGTAAATCTAAAGGAAAATTAGAATCGAAATGGGAATACCCATTTCGAGCCATTGAAAAAACAGGCCCAGTGAGTTATAAGATACAAGATCAATTAACTCGCAGAATAATAAAGTGTCATGGTGAAAGACTTGGTAAGGCACCTCAAGAATGGGAGGTGCTTCAACCTGCCAGAGCGCGACAAGTACAACGCTACGCCGCCCCACCAGAACAGTCCATTACTGAAGACAGTAGCAGTAGTGACAGTAATGATGAACGTGATGATAGACAAGGGATTCATGAAAAACACCCCTTAACATCATTTATTAAAAATAAATGACAAAGACGAGAACATTCATCTTCAGAGGAAGATGGTGTTCCCCTTGCAGAGTTAAGACAACAAGTACAACAGGTGCAAGATTATAAGAAACGACTGAAAGAGCTACGAGCTCCTTCTGATTATCAACCGCCATCACGATTCACTGCTGACAATCAAGTCGATCGATTAAATCATTCCATGATGGAAGTTGATCACTTACGAATAAATGAAGAAAAAGGCCAAATTAGTGAGCTTCAACCAAAACAAACAAGTAAAGATATAACTGAGATGATATCTTGCATTCAAACCATGTTAAGAGATCATGAAAAGATTAAAGAACCAGGTGAAAAACTAGTAGGAGCTGTGATGATACAACCTACCACCTGGAGTACTATTGATTAAATTGTTAGCACAGACTTAATAATAACTAAACGTAAACATACAATGGCAGATGCCTCTCCTTACATTTGGGAGAGACAGGAGGAAGTGCAATTGAGTAACAAAATTATATTGAATTATGGTTTGTACAGTAACGAATGATATTATGAGTGAGATCTTTTCAGCCTCATGAACTGACAGAGACTCTCTTGTAGTTAGTTAACAATTCTGATCTTTTACACCCGGGAAGTACTTTGTCAGAGTGAAAGTAATTGTCTTGAGTATTACTCATAGCACTAACTCTTGCCTCCTTTCTCATCGTAGGAGCAAGATGTTGCGTTGGATGTTGTTAATTGGTCTTTTGACTACAATAATAGATGGACACACTATTATTAGAAACAATGTTATCTTTAAGAAAGTGAAAGAAGTAAATATGGTAACAAGTGATTGGACCACAATGTTTGTTTATGAACTTGAACCTTTCATACAATACATGCGAAGACTTGATCGAAGTATGAAATATACTAGAGACTTATATTATCTTACTGAGAAAACTTTTTGGACCGACTTTTGAGGTATTAGATGGTGAAAATTCTACCCTTTCCGTTGCGTTAAAATCGATAGTAATGGATATGAACCATGAGATCAGATACCTAGATAATCGTGCCACATGAGGACAAGAGGATCTGAATGATTATTGCAGACTACATGGACATACACCCTCGTCTCGCGAGAAACGAGGTTTGTTCGATTTTGTAGGTGAGGGATTGAGTTTTCTTTTCAGAACTGTTTCACAGTCAGATTTGAACGGGATAACAGAAAATATAAGACGTTTAAGTACTAATCAAGCAATGATACAACATGTCCAAAAACAAAGTTTAACTTTAATTAAAATGAATCGTGGAGCGATTCTACAAAACAGAGAATTTATGTTAAATCTATCGTGTGAACTGATACTATTTCAAAGTCGAGTAAATAAAGTACAGTCGAAACCCGTTAATTTGAAGTCGGTTATCTCGAATAACCCGGATAACTCGAAGTCAGTCATTGGTCCCGAAAAAATCTATGTGCAATTAGTATTAATAAAAACCTGATAAGTTGAATATGGATAACTCGAATAACTGGTATAACTCGAAGTAATTACCTGGGCCCAAATGAGAAAGTCAGTGCAAATTAGACTGGCTTAACTCGAAGTCAGTCGAGGTGTGAAGTTGCTTGCAAATCAGAAACGCCATTGTTTGGGATTGACTCCTTTTGATGAATAGGCGACAAATCAATTAGCGGAACAATAGCAGTAGTCAAACAACGGATTACCGGTGTTCTTATTTTGACTGTGTGTGATTTGAGTCATAATTAGCCTGCTAAACATTAATCACACATCTTTGTTGTTTTTGTGATCAAAGAAAAAAGACTCTGTGTGAGTTGATTTCGTTGATTAATTTTCAAAAAAAACATTCTTGATTGAGTTGTGTCCAAGCTGACGATAATGTTTAAAAGCTGTGAGGGTTTTTCCTTCAGCATTCAGTTTGAAAAATGGAAACTCTGGCAACGTCAATATTACAAGAGGAGCAATATGCATCAGGCAAAGAAGTCGACTGTGACAAAACTCCGTCTAAGAATGATAAATTGGAATTGGCAACAGGTGGAAAGGGAGTGAAAAGGAAACTCGAAACAAAAAGTATAGAGACAAAGTACGAGGCCATACTTATGGTAGAGAATGGACAGAAATCAAAAGCAGAAATTGCAAGACAATTTAACATTCCAGCCAACACTCTTTCGACTTGGATTAAAAAGAAAGACACTATCAAGGAAGGATACCTGACATTTTGTGTTAAAAGGGCACTTTTGAAGACGTGGAGTCGGCCCTGATTAAGTGGTTTAAGTTTGCCAGAGACCAAAATCTGCCAATTTTGGGTCCACTGTTGCAGATGAAGGCAGATGAATTTGCAAAGAAACTGGCATGTACAGATTTTTCAGCGTCTATAGGATGGCTGGGTAGATTTAAGGAGAGACATGGAATAGCCTTCAAGAAAGTTTGTGGTGAAGCAAAAGCTGTGGATATGAACTCACCACAAATGGACGACTGGTTCAGCAAACGGAAAATTATCTTGGAAAAGTATGAACCCAAAGACATTTACAATGCAGATGAAACGGGCATATTTTATCGACTGTTGCCAGATAAAACGATGGAATTTAAGCAAATTGACTGCCATGGAGGAAAGCAAAGCAAGGAAAGATTGACGGCAATGGTGTGTGCGAATATGAATGGGACTGATAAATTACCACTGTTGATTATCGGCAAATCTAAAAATCCCCGATGTTTCAAAAATGTTCGGTCTCTTCCTACAGAATACAAGGCCAACAAAAAAGCCTGGATGACTGCAGAAATTTTTAATGAATGGGTAAAGAAAGTGGATAAGAAAATGCAACGCCAGAGAAGAAAGATTGCAATGATAGTCGACAACTGTCCTGCACACCCTCACACTGAAGGACTACGAGCAACTGAATTGATTTTTCTACCCCCTAATACGACATCAAAGACTCAGACAATGGACCAGGGAATAATAAAAAATTTGAAGGTCCATTACAGGAAACGTGTTTTAATGCGTTACATTTGTGCCATTGATCAAAAAACTGAAATGACATTGTCTGTTTTAGACGCCCTCCATCTGATGCAACAGGCGTGGAATTGCGTAATGCCAAGCACAATTGCAAATTGTTACAAACATACAGGTTTTACAGTGGAGGTACAAAATTCAGATGATGATTTAGATGATGAAAGTGACCCAGAAGATGATGTCCCTTTGTCAAGACTTGTTCAACACGGACTCACACAAGACAACATGCAAACATTCATGGATCTAGATCTAGATGATAACATTCCAATTTGTTCTGACATGACAGTTGAAAACATTATTGACGAAGTTAAAGCGTCAAAAGAGAGCGAAAATGTGGATGATGAAAATGATCGTGATGATGCCAGTGGTGATAAAGTAGAAAAATGTTGTTCTGTGGAGGAGGCTCTGTCAGGGTGTGACACGATTAGGGGTTATCTTCAGGCTACGCCAGGGACAGAAGAGCTACTTAAAGAACTCTCAAAAATAAGTGACAAGCTGGAAAAGGACCAGTTCAATAGTGTGCATAAAAAACAATCTGTAATCACTAATTACATGTATTTTAAATAACCTGTGTAGATATGCAATGGGAAAAACGAACGTCACAGTGCTATTCTCAGAAAGTGTCATTCAAATTTTATGAAGTTTTACATTTTAATCTTAAAACATAGCTTATGACCCTTCACTGGACCGAGTTCGCTAGGCTCGCCCCAGTGAGAGGTCATGAGCTATGTTTTGAGAGAAAAAAAAACTTTTCAAAATCCCCCCCCCCCCCCATCCTGTCCGAGAAAAACGAACGTCACAGAACAAAATGGCCAGTGCTATTCACAGAAAGCACCATTGGAATTTTATGAAGTTTTACATTTTAATCTTAAAACATAGCTTATGACCCTTCACTGGACCGAGTTCGCTAGGCTCGCCCCAGTGAGAGGTCATGAGCTATGTTTTGAGAAAAAAAAACTTTTCAAAATCCCCCCCCCCCCCCCCATCCTGTCCGAGAAAAACAAACGTCACAGAACAAAATGGCCAGTGCTATTCAAAGAAAGCACCATTGGAAATTTATGAAGTTTTACATTTTAATCTTAAAACATAGCTTATGACCCTATGATTTTGTTGTTTGTCCGCATTCATGCCGACCCGATTTGTTGTAGCATTCCTCGTTATGTACATTCCTATTTTTACATTCCTATTTTTAATACTTTTAAATAAATAAGATGAACAAACTGAGGGTTAAGTTATGATTTATTTTCGTACAAAGTACTCATCTCCAAGATTTGTTTCCTGTACAAACAATTCAGAGTGACTGAAAGCTGAAACAAATGTTTATGGCACGAGTTAAAGCTGAGCAACCATTAACTACAGTAACTTTATATCATGATGTTCTGTTTCCCTTCGCCCGTCAAAATCATCTGATTACCCAAATACGGATAACTCGAACACCCGGATAACTCGAAGTTCACGGTGAGTCCCGCGGACTTCGAGTTAACGGGTTTCGACTGTATTTCAGAATCATGAAGATAGAATAATATATCTTGAACATTCCACTCAAGCTTATCATCAGCTTGAGTTTGTAATGAGCCGGATGAAATCAATGATATCTGCCGCAGAAGCAACACTGCGGGAGTTACATGATCAAATGGATATCTTAGCCGATGAGAAATTATCACCAAAGATAGTGAACCCTTCACTATTGACTTCTGTATTATTGAGTATCAACATTCAATTGGATGATAAGACAATGTTGCCATTAGATCTGACCACAGAACTATGGCAATACTATCATTTGCTTGCAATGGCTACCATTTATGACGACGATAAACTGGTGATCTTAATGAAGATCCCCTTACATAATTCGAATTTACAATTTGAAGTGTTCAAGGTGCAGGCAAATAAATTAGTAGCAATATACACCCTTGAATCTGATATATTGATTGTTAATAAAGAAAGGACGAAATATGTCCCCAAAATAGGACATGATCAATGTGTAGATAATAATAAGTTGTTTTGTCCTTTAGTAGGTGCCATTTGAATGATACATACAACTACAAGTTGTATGTTAGCCTTGTTTTTGAATATGAAACCGGAAATAACGCAATTAGGTCAAGCGGAAGTTCGACTGAATATTTACCTTCCATTCAGTACTCGAATCGATGAAGGAATGTGGTACATTACAACAGATGTACCTCTAAGATTCTCGATTACATGTCCGAAACGAAGAAATCCGAAAATGAAACGGATTCTTCCGCCAATTGGAATTTTGGAATTAAAACCTTTATGTATGGCATCGAGCGGTCAATTGATGTTACCAAGTTATTTCCATAAAAGGGATAATTATACTTTTCAGCTTGTTACAAAGATAGTGTTACCAAATTTCTCGTTGCTACAACGACAGATGTGGAAACCCGTAATAGAGAAAGTAAACATACCGACTTTTCGATACCGAAAGGAATAGAACATTTAGATGATTTACCCATGGATGACTTACTCCATGAACTTGACTCGCTAAACTTAGAAATGACTGAATCATTTGAAGTCAACTAAGTGGGCTTATGCTCTTGCGACTATAGCATTAGTAATAGGAATATATCTGATTTGGAAGTGTTATCGGGCCGATAGACACAAACAGATATACAAATGGTTACGAAACCGTAAAAGAGAACCAACTTTTTCTGCTGTTGATGATAGTGAAGTGTCTAAATTTGCATTTGCCGATGATGAAATCTATGCTAGTATGGGACCTAGATCACAACCTTTAGCTCCTGCTGCTCCAACTTGATTACAACAACCACAACCTCCAAAGAGTATTAGAGACAGGATGAGAAAAGTTGTTAGAAACTTTACACCTTCTCCTCGACCTAATAGGAAATCGATATATCCCTGGGTACAACATGATGTGGATTCTGCCACTGTCCACGTGACAATGTTAGACATAGACAAAGATACTGACAAACATTAGTTCACACACTGTGTGTTTTTGTTTCAGTGTACAATGGCAGAATCAGATTCTAGTGTTGACAGTGGAATTGATGATTTCCCTGATTTCCAGAGTTATTATGATCATGGCAGTATATTTGGTGAAACCTCAAGTACAGTTAGTACTAGGATGGACAGTAATAGTACAGTTTCACAAGAAATTTTACAAGATAGTAGTTCATCAAGTTTGGAAGTAAATATAAATGATAGCGCATCTGATATTTTTGTACCTTCATTTACGCCTTTAAGAACATCACCTTCAGTAGCATCATCTGACGTTTTGTCAACCCCTTCGAGTAGTGTTCAAACTCCTACTGATTCTATTTTGCTATATTCACCTCATTCTCCTGATATTTCTCCTGAACTAACTCCACCTTATTCACCAACGGATACTGTGGAAACGTTATTTATTCCTCCAAGATTACCTGTCAGAACAAGTGCTGCAATTATTGATCGAGACCTAGAACAACAAGATGGGTTCGGTGGATATGTTTATGAGATTACAGCAGTACCACGTACCCCTTCCAGTATTACTACACCTCCTAGTGAATCTATACCTAGTGATTCTACCATTGCAGTTGATTCTGATGCAGATGCAGATGAATCCGGTATCAGTGAGATACGGGAAGAACTTGTGCAACCAGATCTTGGATTAGATATACACACTCCTCCTCTCAGTGATGTGGAAGCAAGACAAATTGCTGCTTTACCTACTAATGTTGTCTCATGACCTATAGTTGATATTCGACCAAGACCGTGGGAATGGACAAGGAGTGAGCTTCTTGATACACCTCACCCATTGACCCTTCCTCATGAATTTGATCGAGATAGCATACGACCCAATACATACGAACGAGCTTTTATGAAATATACGGAAGAGTTGGGGATTGAAACTGAATTTGGGTGTCAATATTTTTAAATTGATATGAATATGTTATATATAGAGGTTGAGCAGGAATTGATATATTATCATGACAGTGCTATTGATACTCATTTGACTTTTGCAACTAGGTCTAAATATCTAGTGATATATAATTGTCCTGATTTACAGTATCCAAGAATAGATGATCAAGGTAATATAAGTGAACCCCTGCGGTACTGTAGTCACCGAGTGGCTACTACCAGCAGTGTACATCATAGATTTCCCATGCGAAGAAATGTGGCACAATTTACTCCTTTTAGTGCAAGATACCATGACTATAACCATCGAAGGCAGGCACGATATCACTCAGATGGACGACCAAGGCATTTTCAACCTTTTGTTGTCTATTGACAGTACCATTCAGATTATGTTGGACATTCCACCGGGTCAACGTTCAATTGTTGAACAGGCCCGAACACTATTTATAGACATTATCAGTTACCAAACTTCCATAGTGAAGACTAAATGATGTAATAATCATTATTATTATTATTGAGATAAGCAGAAAAATCTAAAGAAGACTATACCATATGTATATAAGATTTTCATGGATCTGGTTTCCCAATTTTGTGCATGTCCCTTCATTCGCAATCTGATGCGTGAAAATCACGGGTCGTCTGCGTTTGTCTTGATTACATAGTCAAAATTCTTAAGAAGTTGGTAATTCTGAGTACAGTGCAACGTTATTAAAATTTGGAGTTCCTGGAGTGTATTAGATAAGTTGCACACAGGACTCCCGTAATGAAGACATTCGATTTAATTTGAAAGTTGGTGGAAATAAAGATACTCGAAAGAGTGAGTGCACCAAGTTACAGATGAACCCAGGGGAGCGTAGTATTTTGTGTAAATTTTAGTGTAAAATAGAAACGTAATTCTTCATATAAGTGGTGACCTATTATTTTATGATTTTCAGTAATTAATTGAGTTATTTGAGTTATTTTGTTTTTGGTATTGATTAATATTGAGGATGGCTTCAGTGAATATTACAGAATTTGTCAAGTTCCAAGAAGAACAAGATAAATACAATCAGCATAGGTATGAAGCCATCCAGCATTCCCTCAGTACAGATGGGGTGAACTTAATATTTCCCCAAGAATTATGGAGTCGTCAAGAACAAAAATGTATTCGGTATTGGGAAGTTCAACATTATAATTCCGAAACTGGCAACAATGAGTTAACACAATACGAGATTTATTACTGTTATTACCTTTCTGAGGAACAACGGGTAATTTTTCCTCGTCTTGTGTATACCGTGAAGCCCACAAGAGTAGCCTCACAGTATGAAGCCAGTGGTACTGGTCCTGATAAGGTCATCCATTATTGGAATGACCATTGTTGGAATGGCCGGTACTATGACCATCGCCAGAATGCTCCTGGAAGTGAACCAGTGCCGAACCCTGGACTGGTTCATCCATTTCGGTTTTTGGAAATCTTTGATGAAGACTTAGATAGTAATTTCGAAATTCAAAGAGCCTATCCTCAACGATTCTCTCTTCCTTATGGTGTAAACGTGACTTATGAATGCGAAAAACGTTCATGTCACTACGAACTCCTCTTTGAAGCTCTTGTATGACATGAAATTAGAAGATTACAGAGACTAAAAGAAAGAAAAGAAGTTATTCAATTTAATGAGTTACCTGCAATGGGGAGAATTTATTATATGGGTCTTGGAGAACCGTGTTGTATTTGTCTGGAAGAAATAACACGAAGATGGCAGAGTTGCTTCATGTGCCATCAGTGTCGTCACCAAGTCCATTTTCAGTGTGGATTCATATGGGCTGCATCAAAAGAAAATGCTACTTGCCCATACTGTTGAACACCGATCAAGTGGGCGGGTAACAAGCGTAATCTTCTCGTACTGTCCAAAATTAACCCTCATAGATTTTAGGAAACTATGACTCCCTGCAGCTGCACGCCATCGGGCACTGTTGTCCTTTTTGGAAATCTGCAGCGGTGAAATTGTTTATGTGAATTATTAATTAGTAATTAAATAAAGTAAACGAAAGTGAAACAACATTATATAGTGACATTCTAGACGTGACTCCTAGATTAGTCACTATCGACAACAGATTAAAAACTAACGAAGAACCTTTAACGGGGGAAAGTAGAATTGTTCATATGGCACATCTGTAGAATAGTGTAATATAGATATTTGTGTTAGTTTATAATTTTGAGTATAATCGTTCACTTTCGTTTAGAGTATAATTTTTCACTTTATTTTTACGTAGCATTTATAAGTTGTGTTACATTAGCATTTTATTTTTATTTTGATAGTGATAGTGAAACTTTGAAAAGAATGACCTCTGCATCTGCGATGTGATGTCATAGAGATGTTGACCACCTTTGTTGTCCACTATACAATCTGACATGGCATTATTCGGGTCAGGGTATGGCGGACTTCTCGTATGGAGTGGCAGTCATATGGTGGTAGCAGTATATATCCATGTAGGCCCCCTTTTAGCCAATGAGCCTTCATATTATCCTATGTCAGCTATAGCTAGGTCAAACAGTATTGTGGGGATGGGGGTCATGTATGGTCGGCCAGTGCGTATTGCGAGATAGTCCTTGGTGGTTTAGATTGGCAGCATAGGATGAATGGTCTGTTGGCCTATTACCCCCTTAGTACTATTAACCTACCGAATCCTTTGTATCATCTTATGGCTGGTATTGGTAGTTCGTAATGCTAGGTCAGGCAGTATTATAATCGTTTGTTTTGAACTGGGGCATAGGATGCATTGTATATACCGCAATAGGTCCCCTGTTAGTCCTCGGTATTATTAACCAACCGATTGCTTTGTATTATTCTATGTCTGGTATAGGTAGTACGTTATGGCAGGTCAACAACAGTGGTCAATATCTCTATGACGTCGCGTGCGCATCATGACGTCCCAACATCAATAGCAACGTCAACCATTTCGCGGAGAATAACTTTCAAGAAAACTCACCTTCCTCTTCCATTTTTTCATCACATACCCATAATATATACCTATAGCCCTGGGTGTACATGTACATATATCACTATACATACCATAGCATACTATATATGCTGTACGTACACTGCTTGCTAGATTTAGCTGGATAGGGCCAAAGTTTTACACCGCCAAAAGTTACACCGGCAATGGCTCCGGTTCCAATGGGAATTTAACACTAATTGCACCGGCAAAGCTTCGGGTAATGAGGGTCAAAAACCTCCTGCTGTACTACTTTTTTCGAAAACCAATAATTAATGAAACGGGCCCCAAACCCCAAACATTCGTTTATTATCATTAATATTTTCAAGAAATACTTGCATTTCACAAAAGTAATTCTTTGAAATAATAGTAATAAATGATCAAGCGTTTACACATAAAGGATATATGAAACCTAAACATAGTTTTTCACTATGAAAATTGAGGCATCGTTGTCGTGCAAGTGGCCAATAATTTTTCCGGAAGACAACTTAAGGGCTAACATGGGACCTGTCTGGGTACAAAGCTATACCTACCCTATACCTGTCATATCCATGAATACAGGTGACCACCCCCCCCCCCCATCGGCACCACCACAATGTTATACCCAAGAGGAATAAAATAATTTTCCAATGCATTAGATTGCACGACAATACACTGGCTTCTGATTTCTAACAAACTCTCGCCCTACCGACCGGACATGAATAATACCCCTCCTAACACCCGAACCTTGACATTTCTGCCAGATAGGCCTCCTTTTCATTCATTAACGACCACTCCAAGTGGAATATTGTTTTCCGAACGACAGACCTCACCAATACAAATGCACGATTTTGTCCATCGACTTTGCCATCCATTACCTAACGGTAAATAAGAATTTAGTGCAACCCCTGCCCAGCATCCTAAAGTTGATGATCAAATAAACTGATGCTCTATTCCAAACCGTATTTACAAAGGATGCAGCTTGACAAATGCTGTTCCACGTGAAATTTACCAATCCCCCCCACGCACGCACAGATATGTCCATCTAATAAACATTGTAATAAAATACCAAACAACACGCGTTATTGACAAGTACCATTAAATCACGTTGCAATAAAAGTCCAAAGAGTGAATCTATAATATACATGAGGCTCCGTGAAGATGTCCCACAACTTCGGATGCCTTCCCCATCCCGCCATAACAAACCACAAAAAGAGCGATACACCCAAAAGATATTAGTACACGCACGTTTCTCCGTCAATGAGGAATGCTGCGAAAGTTGCCTCCTCCCTCTCCCCACTCACACTACTTGAAAAGTGCTGCTGGTAAATGTCACCACTGGCGTGGCTCACCCTTACGAAGATATGCGACTTTCACCCAGTGCAGTGCCCCAAAATTACAGCAGAAAATAGAAGATCGTGGGAATAATGGCCTTCCACCTCTAATTCAACTTCCACCCCACCTAGCATTTCCCCATTTCGAATCCCGACGCACCCACACCCATAATAGATGAAGATCAAAATGGAACACATCCCACACAAGCAAAGTGAAGCGTCATTGTGTGCATAAACAGTAAATATGCAACACCGATGCAGCTGAGAAGGCTACCAAATGTACAATAAAAAGTCGAAATTTCGAGATAAAAAGTCGAAATTTCGAGCTAAAAAGTCAAAATTTCGAGATTTTAAGTCGAAATTTCGAGATTTTATGTCGAAATTTCAAGATTTTAAGTCGAAATTTCGAGATAAAAAATCGAAATTTCGAGATTTTAAGTCGAAATTTTGAGATAAAAAGTTGAAATTTCGACATTCTGGGTCTGAGAATTATATTTTATCATGTCCCTAATATGCTTCCGTAGAATGTGGAAATGATCATGTGGTTGACATATTTGCACTATCCGAAACAACACATGCAAATAATTTGTTTCATATGTCATCACAGTAAACAAAATTGAGTTTGTCGCGTTTCCTCGTTTTTTGCAGTGCATGATCCGCTAATGGGTAGTTGACCGAGGCACGCAGATCGAAGTTTATTTCATCTTTTCGTGTCCGACTGGACTGGACTTTTTTATATTAGATTGCCTATATTCTAACCTTCAAAATGACACCAAACACCATAAAATTTAACTTTTGTTCAGCTGGTGAACTTCGTGTTTGATTTTTGTTTTCGTTTCAGTTCTTGAAAAAACTTCCCCAAATCCGAAGGGGTTTGTACTTCCTACTTTCATTTTCAGTATTAAACGCAGACTTCACAGGTGATATTCTTCCGGTTGCTAAACATTGCCCATACCTACATGACTGTGGACTAGGTTCATAAATCAAACAATCACTTTTAATTCAACGTGATCATTCATGACTGAATGATCCGCTAATGGGGTTGATCCGCTATTGGCACCTTTACTGTACAACTTGCGCGATACAACTTGCATGAGCAATGTGTACTAACCACTTGCAAAGTCACAAGTTGCATGTGCCATTTGTAACTTACAACTTGTACCTGACACTGGCATAGCCTATATAACCAAACACAGTACCATAGTGTTTGACAACTTGCGATGCTGCCAATTGTTACTGTCAGTTGTTACCTGACAACTTATGATGCTGCCAATTGTACATAAGCCATGTGCGTTATACAACTGACCCTGTCAAGCATACGTTGACCACTTGTACACTGTGTTATGTCAGCACAACTGCCTCCGTTGTCATTTGTCAATGTTTTAATTAGACTGGCTTTGTTCAGGCCTAATTCTAATTGCCTTTTATATTCTTCTACAGAGTACACACCAAAATATTTCGAACGTTAACAGTTTCACTTTAGAAGCACATTGAAAGTGAAATGAATTCATTCTCTGGAACGAATGGAATGGTTTCACGCGCCGAAGGCGCACGGAGACGGTAAAGGGGAACAAGCCACTTTCGACCCTCACTGACTGTAAATGGCTAATTTCCACGTCTACTCGTGTCTCTCTCGCCGTCTCTGGGCATTATATACTCTACCGGTCGAGTCGATTCGCAGTGCGTGGGTATGACTAGGTCAAACCATTATTTCCATGATTAAGGAGGTTTGCGCTTCAATACTCATTGCAGTATTGTACGTTACTTTTTATTGTTATACAACTTGTTTATAAGTTTGGTTAAGATATAGTTAACTAAGTTGAGTTTTAAAAACAATTTCTTTCAGCTTGATTGCACCATTTCTGATCTTTTCCAGCTTTCCAAGTTTGTAAATTACGTGAATTTTATTACAGACGAATTCAACTTTTCCTAATGGGTACTTGTCTGGGATTATCAAATAGACCTAGGACTATTCAATGTTATTAGCCAGTTTTTTTTTATAATTATGTGTAAATAAAATATATATAAACATGTTTAAATATATGTTTTGAATTTTTGGGGAAAAGAATAAATAAAATTAAAAATGAATTGTCAAAATGCCAAATGGAAAGGTACTTACTTCGACTAAGTCAATTATAGAGCAAAAGCTTGCAACCGTACACAAGGGGGCAGTGTCCAGAAGATGGCCGACGCCATAGGAAAGATTAAGGTGCCAACACGGGAACTTGGGTATGGAGTGAATGAAGAACTGAAAAGGGCCATAAAGGGTAGAAAAGCTAAATGTGCTGCATACAGCAGAAGTAGAAAACTTAAGGGTGTAGAAAGCAATGAGGCCAGGGTAGCAAAGGAAAAAGATCAACAAGCACGAAATAAAGTAAATAAGATTAAAGACTCCAACCAGAGAGTGCGAAATAGCAGTCTTATTAGGACGATAAGAACGACAGGGGGGGGGGGGGGTCGAGGTCGAACGTATTTTGGAAATGGGTGAACAAACGTAACAAAGGGAGTAACTCACAGAGTATTAAAGTAGACGGCATAGTTACAGAAGAGCGAGATCAAATCGCATTACAACTTGTCAAGCACTGGGAAAAGGTAAACGATAAGCGATGGGGCAAGGGGAATCCACCAGAGTGTCTGAGCAGGTTGAGGAAAATCTATCAAACTTCGTGTGCAGCAAAATCAAAACTGAGGAGGAGTGAAGGGTGATCTCAAAATTAAGGAATGGAAAAGCTGGAGAGATTGTCGAAATTCCTAACAAGCTTATCAAAGAAAGGGGAGAGAAACTCTTGGAAAGCATAACTGCCCTATTCAATTTAACCATAGAAAAACAAGAGGTCCCAAAGGAGTGGAGGGAAAGTAAAGTGACATTTATTCACAAAAAGGGAAAAAAAGACGTCTTGGATAACTATCAAGGGATCTCTGGCAGCAGCAACATTGGAAAAGTCTTTTGTAAAGTCCTGTATGGGAGATTAGAGGAGGTGATTGAAGAGAAGGGTTTTTTGGGAGAAATCCAGAATGGCTTCAGGAAGGGAAGGAGAGTCACTGACCATCTTTTCACGCTATCCCAAATAATCTGCAAAAGCAAAAAAGAAAAAGATGTTTATGGCCTTTTTGGATGTTAAAAAGGCATACGATAGAGTATGGAGGGAGGGTATGTGGCACAAGCTGGAGGCTCTGGGCTTGGGAGGCGAGTTTGTTGGGATTATGAAAGCATTATATAAAGATGTTCAGAGTGAACTTTGCCTGGGAAACATTACAACAAAACGTGCGCCTATGGCGATAGGCCTAAAACAGGGGTGTATCCTTTTGCCAATTCATTTTGCATTGTACATCAAAGGTTTAGAAGATGAACTCCTGCATAGCGACGAGGGGGTTGCAGTTGGCGACTTGAAGATCTCAGGGCTATTTTTTGCAGAGATATGGTGCTAGTGTCAGAAAGTGAAGAGGGGCTAGCGAAGATGCTTGGAATTGTTGGAAAATGTGGGAGCAAATGGAGACTCGAACTTGATGAAATCAAGAGCAAAGTTATACCCGTGGCCGCAAAGTGGACCCCACTCGAAGGTGGAGTGTGGGGGAGTTCTGCATTCCGGAAGGTAGCAGCAGACTTCTTAGTGTAGGAGAGACTAGGGACTATGAGTACCTGGGGGTAAATATAAACATCACAGGAAGAGGCATCTACCGAAACCACACTAATAAATTAATTCTGAAGGGGAAGCGAATCCTTAACCAAATTAAACTTATAGGGAGAAACAGTTTCAATAAGGTTTTGTGGGGAAAACCATTTGGGAAATGGGGAGGGGGGGTCTGCCAAGTATAACATATGGCACGGAAGTTGTACCCCTAACCCAGACAGCTGCTAAGAGCTTGGAAATCCTGCAGAACGATGCAGGCTGATGGATAACAGGGTCGAGTAATGCCGCAGCGCTAGAAGCAATCAGGGGTGAGCTTGGGTGGATGAGAATCAAGGACAGGATAGACCTACTGAAACTCGGTTATCTTAATTATTTGGTAAATCTCCCCGATAGCCGATGGTGGAAAGTAATGTTCCCGAGAACTTTCAATTCAAATATCAAGATGGGGTGAATCGTCCAAGTGAGGGAGCTAGTAGAAAACTACTCATTGGAGATCTCGGACCTTGATGTTGGGGCAAACCAGGGTAAAAAAAAATCGTCAGAGAAAGGGTCATGGAGGATTGTAACAGTAATTGGTGAGAGGGGGTCACATCAAAGAGATCTTTGGGTGGCCTGCGTGATAAAGAGAAGCCTGGTTTTAAAGAGTACCTTGATGGAACCTTTGGGGGGGTCACTGTTGTTCAAGCTGAGGTCGCGGTCCATGGAGCTGAGGGGAAAAATTGGGAAAAACAGTGAAAAGGAGTGCCAGATGTGTAATTTGGGCGAGGTGGAGACCCTGGAACACTTTCTTCTAGAATGCCCAAAGTACCAGTCTAAAAGAACAAGATTCACGGGGAGTATAATGGGGAAGTGGGATGGGAGAATGGAGGACATGCGGTTAGTGAGAGACTCAAAGGAGAGGGTTAATATGCTAATCAGAGAGATTGGGAAGAATGGGGCAAGAGATGTCATCAAGCAGTTCGTCTTCGAGTGTTGGGAGGAGAGAAGAGGCGTGGGAATAGGGAGGCAGTAGAACAGGGGTAACCAGGGCCTTCTCATATGAGAACCGCGACAAATCAGCGGCCGGCCAAAGTGTTATTATTATATTGTGACAGTTTAGTGTGCTTAGCTTACTGCTGATTGGCCCTAGGGTGCTTGATAATGGATATTGAATAACACTTTATTTGAGTTTCATTATTTTTTCTCATTTATTTGTTTTCTTTTAACAATAAATATATTCATAACAAAAAAAACACTATATCAAAAGTTTTCATAAAGTTCCCCCCAAAAAGGTCAATAAAGCAAGTACTATACTACTCAAGAACTTTTCTACATTCTGAAAACTCTTTCAACCTTCATCAATGGTTATATGTACTGTAGAGCACTATTTCAAATATTTGTATGAAGTTTCACCAAAAAGGGTCAATGAGCAAGTAATATACTACTTGATAAATTTCCTGAGATAAAGTAATTCATTTTGAAACTGAAGCAGTTGTGGGTCAATATTTAACATGTTTTTCTATGAAGTTTCACCAAAAAGGAGTCAATTGGGCAAGTATTATACTACTCAAGAAATTTCCTGAGATAAAGTAATTCATTTTGAAACTGAAGCCAAAGTTTAAGAAAAGTCGCAATGGTTCAAACAAGACTCATTGTTTGGGCGAATTATCTACCCAGTCAAATCTTTCAACTGAACCTCATAACTGAGAAAAACGGTGCTTATATAGGCAGCAATGATACGTAGAATACCCCAATTGGTTACCCGAGGTCACATGTCACACACCCAGCTAATCATGCAACGCAATCTTAGCCCGAGTCGCGACAAGCTACCTGGGAAATAATTCAACCAATCAGAGTGCTCCTCGCATCAAAACTAGGCATGAATAACAAAATGGCGAGAACTAAAAATTTCAGTTTGAATGCACGAAAAATGGAAAATATTAAATATTTAATGACTGAATAAAGCACATTGAAGGAATCTATGCTTTAAATCAGAGTATGTAGACTTCCCAAAATGATGTATGGACAATTAAAAATGAACTACGTTTGGTTTACAACCCTAAATTCATGTTAAGCTGTGAACATCCAAATCACAGTACAGATTTTCTCTAAACACCGAAATAGACCTAAATAACTCTGGTAACGCTAGGTGAATTTAAAATACTGATACCACGCAGGCCAAGACTTCAAACAAATAACCTTACAGAGGCTGAACAGTCCACAACTGTATGTGAACAAAATGACATGGCTGTATAAAAGGCCCCCCCCCCCCCCCAAACATGACTTGTCACATTCCTCCCTGCTAACGCAGGACAATGGTAAAGCCATTGTCAAAAATAAACAAATAACATTTGAAAATATAGTCATTTTGTCTTCCATGGAAGATCTTTAGAACAGTCTTTCTAAGGTGTACGGAAACTTATTTTCACTGATTTAAACAGTTCCACTATATAACAAATAACAAAGTTTATTTGGTCTGTGGTACAACAGTAGTCTCTTTCTTTCCCCCCTTCCTTATCCAATTCATCTTGGTACACTTCTTCATCCCCTCGGTGGTCTCCATCACTTCCTGGTCCCGACATACCATCTGTAAAGGTGAAGGAAGATGGAAATTACATGAACTTCCTGCCATCACCTGCCTCTCTTCCTCACTCTTCTGCCTTGCCTCCCTCTTCTGTTCCTCTCTTTCTTGTGCTGTGGGGCGCCTGGGTGGTAAAATGCAGCCGGGATCTATAAAATCACTATTGGCCACAGTCTCAGTCCAAAAAGTTAAATGCCCATTCTTCTTGTGTGCGTTTAAACGTCCCTTAAGAGCGAACTTTTTATGGCAACTACATACATATAAAGTTCTCTTGGTCTGATGATATTGAGTCCAATGTTTATAAAAAGTCTTAAGGTTATTGAAAAATTTTGTTGACACAGGGCAGCCAACCACAGAACAGTACTGACCCCCAATGAGCCACACATCCTCACTGGTTAAAAAGTCCTCAATTCCCTGCTCATCATATACTACTTCATCAGCCATATTGATAAAAACTGCAAATAGAAGAAAACTTTGTTAGATAAAAAAATATAAACTAAGGTGAGTATATCAGCCTCGGCTTAACTTCTCTTCCACTTTTCGTAGTTATAATTGGGATTGGTGAATCTACATTCCCACAGTCACCATCCTCACTGACATTAGATGGAGGCTGATCAACAGAAACATCTACACAAGGAGAAACAGCCTGTAAACTGCTATTAAATAGCCAGTTTTCAGGAGTATTGTGGCCAGTATATGGTTTAAGGTAATCTACATGAATAGTTTTGGGTTGTTTTTCAGGATTGTTTTGTATCACATATGTAAACTCTGAATATTTTCCAATAACCAGATATGGACCAGTCCAGCCACAACCAAGTTTTTGTTTTGCTACAGGAGGATACCAGTACCAAACCCAATCTCCAATATCCAAATCTTTAATATTAGCTCCACAATTATAATATCTTTTATTTCGAGAAGCAGCTTTTTCCAGATACTTATGGGCTATTTCAAAACTATTTTTAAAACTTTCCTCCAACCATTCAACATACTGAGTGGGACAAGCTTTCCCACTTTCCCTTGGGGACGAGACCATTATATCTATAGGGTAACTGACTTCCCTGCCCAACATCAAAAGATTCGGTGTGCAATGTGTACTTGAGTGTTGAGTTGCCCGGTATGCCATCATCAAATAAGGGAGCTGTTCATCCCAATTAGACTGGTTTTCATTTACAAAAATAGCTAACATTTGTAAGATGGTACGATTAAATCTTTCTATCATCCCATCAGATTGTGGTCTGTAAGGCATTGTTCGACTTTTGTGAATGCCTAATAAATTACAAATTTCTGAAAATAGTCTAGACTCAAATTCTCTGCCTTGATCAATGTGAATTCTTTCTGGGCAACCATATCTGGTTACAAACTGAGTAACTAAAATTTTAGCAATTGTTTGAGCAGTGTGATTTTTACTATAAAAAGCTTCCTTCCATTTGGTGAAATAATCCCCTATAACTATGATATTCTCATTGTCGTTATTTGTGACTGGTAAAGGACCCAATACATCTATAGCTATACACTGCATAGGTTTTGAGACATTCACATGTTGTAAGGGATATTTTCCTAAGCCAGGCCCAGGTTTTCGCTGTGCACATTCATCACATTCATAACACCACCTTTCTATGGCTTTATTCATTCCTGGCCAATAAAAACTTTATTGCCTCCAAGGTCCTATCTCGCCCAAAATGTCCAGCAATTTTGTCACAATGCAGTTTCTGAAAGATAAATTGGCAAACCTCTTTGGGAGCTACTAACCGATTACGGTCCTTAAAGCCAATTACAGTTTGTCTATATAAAACACCCTCAGACAAAAACAAACTTTCCCACTGTGTACAATATATGTGAACAGCAGGACTAAGATTTGTAATTTCCTCATAAGTGGGACACCTATCAGACTTAGACTTGGCATCAATTATAAACCAAATTTCTGAATCTCTAGACTGCATTTCAACAAGATCACCCACATTCCAAAAATCCATCCAATTAACCCTACTCAACAACTCAGGTGAAGTAGTCGCGTTTCCATTATTGGAATCTGGTGTTTCATTACAAGTAGTAGTCATGGGAGAACTACTGGAGTTCTGATTCACCCTGTCAGATCCAATAATGGTGCCAACTTGCACCCTATTTGAAGACACTAACTGTTTAACACTACAGGTGGGGCAACTACTACAGTTTCCAACACAAAATTTCCAGGATAACTATTCTCAGCAAAACATGGCAAAAATTTCTTGTAATACCCACAAAATCCCAGGAAACTATGAATTTGCTTTTTATTTTTGGGTTCTGGCCAATTCTCAAACGCTTCCAATTTATGTGGATCACATTTCACTCCTTCTCTTGAAACAATATGTCCCAAGAATTTAATTTCTTCCTTAAACAAAACACATTTTGAAGGCTTGAGTTTTAAATTTGCTTGCTCAAATCTATGGAAAACATATGCTAAGTTATCAAGAGCAGTTTGAAAATCTTTCCCAAACACCACCACATCATCGAGATAACAAAGGCATTTTTCCCAACGAAGGCCATGTAAAACCCTTTCCATAAGCCGTTCAAAACTTGCTGGTGCATTTGATAAACCAAATGGCATTACTTTAAACTGATACAAGCCTCTATGACTAGCAAAACTAGTTTTTTCACAGTCACTGGGTTCAACAGGAATCTGCCAATAACCAGATGCCAAATCCAAGGTTGAAAACCATTCCTTGTTTGAAAGACTATCAAGAGTATCATCGATTCTCGGTAAAGGGTATGCATCTTTTTTTTACTTTTGAATTAAGCTGACGAAAATCAACACAAAACCTGTGAGTACCGTCTTGTGTGAGAACTATACAAATTGGAGACGACCATGGACTCTGGCTAGGTTCGATAACATCCCTTTGTAACATTTTATCAATTTCCTCATCAATAACTTGTTTCTGTGTTACAGGAATTCGTCTAGGTGATATCTTATGAGGGAAACTTTGTCCTGTATCTATTTTATGGGTAGTTAAAGAAGTTCTACCAAGACTTCCCTCTGGTTCACAAAATATGTTTTGAAAATGCAACAACAAATCGTGTTGAAAACTTGAAATGTTTACATCATCATCCAGCACTTGTTCAACCCATTGTGCGTCACCAATTACATCACCTGTCTTAATATTAATAGGTTCACTATGCATATTGACAGCAGAGATTAACACTTTATTTAGACTGGTACTGGTTAAAGTATTTGCCACTAAAATCCCTTTGTGTCTTAAAAAATTGGTAGGTTCAATTATCATATTTCCCTCAACTAGTGGTCTTTCCACTACACCTTCAAGCATAATTTCAGCAAATGGTGGCACTTTTACTGTTTCCACAATATTTATATGAGAACTACAATAAGTAGAATTGAGGTGTAAAGTAAGTTTACCACTTGGGAAAATCAATACTTTCTTATTTACATCAATGACTGTTTTATGTCTAGTAAGAAAATCCAAGCCATGAATACCATTTAGGTCTTTCAACTCAGAAATAACAAAATTATGTTTGGTTTGAAGTTCAAACAGATCTAAACCCAATTCGATATTTCCAATAACTATCATTTCTGTTCCTTCAGCAGAGGACATTTTGATATTTGTGGTTTTAAGACAATTAGTGGGCAGTTTCATCCTAGAGAAGAATTTTTAATCTAAAATTGAAACAGGAGATCCTGTATCTACAAGAAGAGAACAAAACACTCCATTTATTATGCCTGTTACAAAAAGACACTTCTTAGAAATAGCCAATTTGTAACATGGGTTTTCATCTGTTGTAATTAATCTCAAATCACTACCAGAAACCATATCACTAAGCAGATTTCTACAATTGGTAGACAACAATGAGTCATCTTGTTCAAACTGGGTTTGAAGATCAATCTGATTAGTGCTTAACTGTTGGTCAACTGGTACAGCCTTGAAAGAAGGACAGCTATCTTGGCGTAATTGCATTAAATCTTCATCAGAAAAATTCATCAAATTCTCTTGACCTTCTTCATCATCAGAAAAACTAATCAAATTCTCATCAGTTAAAACATTAAAACAACCATTTCTCTCCGAAACATCACTGGATTCCCCATAACTATAAGTGTCATTCACTCCTGGAACAACATGATTATCAACCAGAGTATCACCCAATCCCAGTTTCGGGCAAAATCCAGAAAAATTTTGTTCAACACAAGAATCAATAAGTAATAAATCATCTACAGAATTCTCAAAATTAAGAACAGAACCATCACTATTTACACCCTCTTTATTTACACTAGGGGTTCCATTCACAGAACAATTATTGGCAGGAAACACAAACTCTCCAGCAAGTGCACTCAATCTTAAATCATGTTCATTTTTAGTTAAATCAATATTAGCATTACAATCTGCACCAAAATTACTTCCAGCAGATTCCTTATCAAACTGAGAGTTCAAATTTAAAAAAACTGTAGAACCTGTATATGCAGTAAGATTTAAATTATTCTGTAATAAGGGTTCTATATGTGTAGGTATTTTTCTTTCACTACTTTCCTGTTTAAGTATGGGTCAATTTATTTGAGTACTGACTGAATGTACAACCGCTGATCCAGTCACACCTAGTTTCCCAAATGAGCCATTTTCAACCTACATTTATCCTCTGTGTGACCTACTTTCTGACAAAAGCCACAGGTAATGGGAGGTGGGGGCACTCTTCTGTTCATGAGTGCAACTTGGTTCTCTAAGAACTTAATCCTGTTAAATACTTCCTAAGAAACTAATTCTTCAGGACACAATTTTTCTACAGGGCCTTTAATTGCCTCAAATTCAGATGCTATAGCAATAGCTTGATCCAATGTTTCTGGGTGCCCAAATTGAATATGATGCCTTAGGCGTGAATCGCCAAGTCCCCAAATAAATTGTTCAATTATAAAGGGTTCTAAATTTCTAACAGTGGGGTATGCTTTACATCCCAAGGCTGCTAATGTTTGTGCAAAATCCCTTATAGTCTGTCCAGGTTTTCGTTTTGTTTGACGAAATAATGATTTACTAACAACTATCTGTTCTGGTGGATCACTAAAGCGACGCAAGGGAAATTGCTTAAGGTGGTCATAATCATTTCATTCAGCTGGAGAAAAAGAGGCCAAAACACTTTGTGCAGCTCCTCGCAAATTAACAATCAAATGGGCAGCTTTTTCGGAATCCCCCAACGGTTGATTCTAGCTACTACCTCAAAGTGTACAAAATAATCATTTATATCCCATTTAGCTGGATTAAACTTTTCAGGCTCAACAGTCTTATGAAATGTTAAACGATTCAGTACCCTAGGGTCATCCCAGGATGTCCCCATTGACCTTTGTGTATTCCCATATAATGAATTTACATTTAATGACTGAGGCTGGTTAGACAATGCAACAGCTTGTCTTAGTGGAGAAGCAACTCCTGGACCTTGATGTGACCTTGGCACTTCATGAACAAACTCTCGAGTTGACCTAGGTTCATTACTTTGCACTGCAATGGACCTATAATTTGGCACTAGATTAGTACAAGTTGTACTAGGCAAGTAATTATCACCTACATGTGTTTGAGGCGATACAAAAACTGATTCTGTAGGCAAAATGTGTGGTCTGTGTGCATTGCCAGGGCCTCCATTTTCTATCAAAAGAGAAGATCCACCAGACCTTTTCAAAATTGAATGCACCTGTGGAGTAGACTGAGTTGGTGAATCTCCAAGATTCGGACCATGTGAGTAATCTGCCTGCATATGTGAAATATTTTGAAGACCTCGAGAATTTGGCATTTTAACGTCAGTCTCATCATTAAAAATACTACCAGAATAAAAATGCCCTTCACATTCAACATCATATTGTGGCGAGTCAAGAACTGTTTTCAACCTCAAAGAGTCCCCATCATTAGATCAAGACTCCAAAGAATCGTCATGTGATAACAAAGGGTTATATCCTGAAGTTTCATAACTCTGCAAACCAAGAGGATCATCATTTTGTGCAGAGTGCATAGGCTGCACTGGAATTAGTGATAAATCAAGAGCCTGGTTTTGTACAGACTGCCTTTCTAAATTTGATGAAGACACAAGATCGATCTGCCCACGTGATAAAACAGAAGAACTCAAGTAACCCTGATCTAAATCAAACTGAGATCCATTTGCCTCAGTTCTGTCGAGCCCCTTTGATTCAGTTGGACCCTCCATAAACCAAACATTCCTACCATGCGACATTCCTAAATAAATTTTGTATATCCACTCAATAAGCACTATCTAATCTAAATCAACCTCGCTCTGCTACCAAATGTGACAGTTTAGTGCGCTTAGCTTACTGCTGATTGGCCCTAGGGTGCTTGATAATGGATATTGAATAACACATTATTTGAGTTTCATTATTTTTTCTCATTTATTTGTTTTCTTTTAACAATAAATATATTCATAACAAAAAAAACACTATATCAAAAGTTTTCATAAAGTTCCCCCCAAAAAGATCAATAAAGCAAGTACTATACTACTCAAGAACTTTTCTACATTCTGAAAACTCTTTCAACCTTCATCAATGGTTATATGTACTGTAGAGCACTATTTCAAATATTTGTATGAAGTTTCACCAAAAAGGGTCAATGAGCAAGTAATATACTACTTGAGAAATTTCCTGAGATAAAGTAATTTATTTTGAAACCGAAGCAGTTGTGGGTCAATATTTAACATGTTTTTCTATGAAGTTTCACCAAAAAGGGGTCAATTGGGCAATTATTATACTACTCAAGAAATTTCCTGAGATAAAGTAATTCATTTTGAAACTGAAGCCAAAGTTTAAGAAAAGTTGCAATGAATCAAACAAGACTCATTGTTTGGGCGAATTATCTACCCAGTCAAATATTTCAACTGAACCTCGTAACTGAGAAAAACGGCGCTTATAAAGGCAGCAATGATACGTAGAATACCCCAATTGGTTACCCGAGGTCACATGTCACACACCCAGCCAATCATGCAACGCAATCTTAGCCCGAGTCGCGACAAGCTACCTGGGAAATAATTCAACCAATCAGAGTGCTCCTCGCATCAAAACTAGGCATGAATAACAAAATGGCGAGAACTAAAAATTTCAGTTTGAATGCACGAAAAATGGAAAATATTGAATATTTAATGACTGAATAAAGCACATTGAAGGAATCTATGCTTTAAATCAGAGTATGTAGACTTCCCAAAACGGACAATTAAAAATGAACTACGTTTGGTTTACAACCCTAAATTCAGGTTAAGCTGTGAACATCCAAATCACAGTACAGATTTTCTCTAAACACCGAAATAGACCTAAATAACTCTGGTAACGCTGGGTGAATTTAAAATACTGATACCACACAGGCCAAAACTTCAAACAAATAACCTTACAGAGGCTGAACGGTCCACAACTGTATGTGAACAAAATGACATGGGTGTATAAAGCCCCCCCCCCCCCCCCCCCCCCCAAAAAAAAAAAAAAACATGACTTGTCACAATATTATTATGTTGTCGATACAAATAATATTGGACATGTGTGCAGTGAATAATAATTCACACTGGTTGAATGAATGGTGGTGTAAAGAAACCTCAGAATTATGAGGAAATGTTTACACAACACTTTGCATTTTGGATTGAAATTACCATGGGGGGGAGGGGGGGGGGGGCCTTGTTTTTACAACAGTCTGTGTGATGTTTCGTTTAAGCCAGTCTAATTGTTTATGCAACAATCAAGGTTAGTTGATTTATATCTCATTCCTTTGAATTCTTGTTTTATGGCTTACAACACTATTCCAAAACAACATTTTTGTGTTAGCTTGGTCAAAAGTTAGTTCAAAAGCATTAAATAATTCGGCAAGCTTCTTTTATTTGTTTGAACCTTTTTTTACACCCCATCTCCTCATTTGTATAAATAAGCACAGAATTTGTAACTGAGTCACCATTCGCACCTCTGACTTCGAGTGTGAACACCTCGTCACCTTGATTAGTAATCATGGAAGCACTGGACTTACCAGAACGACTTGTCAGGACCATCACAGCTCTGGGCATCTCTTGCCCTGTCACCTGGATTGTCCAGGAGACAGGCAAGAGGGTCCACCTGAACTTGGAGTTCGTTGTAGAAGATACAACACCTACTCCTTTAGGTAGAGGTAGTACCTTTCGTGAGAGGAACCCCTCTCACACTGGTCCTTACCTAAAGGAGTCTGGAGGCCCTGAGAAGAGACTGAAGAGGAAAAAGAAGAGCCTGTCTACCAAGCGAAGGAGCACCCGACACCTGGAGGCCTTTTTGGAAAGGAAGAGAGAGAAGAGTGAGGAAATGAAAGGGTCAGAGGCGGCCGCCAGTTCCCCTCCCACTCCCACAGGCTCACCCAACCGACTTCCGGCTCCTGAACCGGAACTGTTGGATGCGGACAGTCCTGTGTAGACTGAGACGGAATTGGAAGTTGCCCTCTCGCCACTTCCTGACCGTCACTCGCCTTTCCCTTCAGCGCCAAAGAGCCTGGACTTGGAAAGCCTTGAGGACAAATACAAAAGAGAAGACGAAGAGCGCAGGATCGAAAGAGAATGGCAAGATGAAGTACTAAGGGTAGCATTCGAAAACCTCAATCGGCAAATCAACAACATAAATATGGCAGCACAACAGGCAACACCACCACAGACATCACCAGCAACAACACCTAATGCAGCTCGGACTAGACCATTCAATCCAGGTCAGCCAGCTAGCAGTCCACCAACAACACCTACTGCCACTTTCACAGTCTCTCCATCAAAACCACCTCCTCCTAAAAAGAAGCAGAAACGTCACAAGCGCTGATAAGTACCCGGGCACTCTCCTCCTTCACCATACTCAGACAAGTACCAACTCAAATACAGCAAATGTAGGTCAAAAGGGGCTTGTTCCCCAAACCTTCCCTGCACGCCCTCGGCGCGTGAAATCATTCCTTTTGGGATGCGCGAACTGAGTCATTTTCGTTTTTCATGTTCATTTCACACCTTGGATTCCGAGGTGTCAACAACTAGACAATGGAGCTCCCGATTGTAATACAAGAGACACTGGACAGAGTGAAGGCTACCCTTGCTATCACCTGGAGCATCCAGGTGCTCAAGGGTAAAATTCACCTGACAGTGGATTTTGAGAAGGAAACCGAACCGCCGTCCTTGGAGAGGTGTAGCACCTTTCGCGAGGGGATTTCCCCCCGCACTGGTCACCCTCCAAGTGACACGGACTCGCAGGATGATGCCAAGAAGACGGAAGCAGCTGAAGGAAAGAAGAAAAGGAGAAAAAGGGACCTTCCGCCAGACGACGCGATGCCCGCCGACTGACGGTGTTCATGAAGAAGAAAAGGACAGAAAAGGAAGAGAGGGCGGCTAACCATGGCGTTGAAAGCTCAATGCCTGCTACCCCTGGCCATTCCACGTCCACGCCGGTTCCCCCTCTCCTGTGGAGGGTCCGGAGGACGCTGGTTCGCCAGGCAACACTCCAATCTCCAGCCCATCACTCTTCCTCGGAAGGGGAGATGGAGGAGGGAGGTTTGTTTATGGTGCAGGAAGTTGAGCCGGACAGCACACATGCAGCGACACTCGCTCTTGCTCTTCCAGCCTTTTCCGACCAGGACACCATCCAGGAAGCTCACACCGCGGAGTCCATGGAAAGCATCCTTGGGGAAAAGGTCAGGGATGACGAACATCTATCAATTCTCCAACAAACGTTGAATACCTTGGATACTCTTGGAAAGCACGATTAGAGGAGCATTACACAGTGTCAGTAACCACTATCTGCACACTACTCCAGAGAGTTCGCCATCACCGGCAGCTGCAAGGGCTAGACCATACCAACCTAGTCAGCCCTCCAGCACACATCCTTCAACACTACCAAAGGAGGTATCACCATCACAGCCTCCTCCTCCAAAAAAGAACAGGAGGAAACATAGACGGCGCTGAGTACCTTTTTTTCCACTTTCCTCCTTTGCCACACCCAGACAACCCAAATCATCTACAGTTAAAGAGCTTCGAAAGGGGCTTGCCCCAAACTGTCCCTGCGTGCCTTCGGCGCGCAAAACCATTTCATCCTGAACTGAGTCATCAAGGCTGTCACAGTCACTGAGACTGACTCTGTCTCTGTCTATCTCAGCCCAGCAAGCAAGGAGTCGGCACCTCCCTCTCTATCGGAGAGTGAAGACGACTCAAACACAGCCCCAGGTTCAGTTCCAATGCCAGCAATTGAGTCAGCAAGTTGCACTCAGGTTGTGGCGCATGACATTGTGCCTCATGTTGAAGACAACTCACTTTCTCAGCTCATGGCAAGCCCAAAATACAGTGAGTCGGGATTCAGTGCTGACATGGACACTCGAAGTCAGAGGTACTTATGGATATCACCGAAATCACAGAATCTGTTCAGAATTCCGTAACCAGCCACACCACCAGCACCCCAGGCAAAAGAAAGCACTACAGGGGGTTCGGTTCAGGACCAGACTCTGATTCTGATGAGGACAACTCCAACAATAACTCCTGGCCCAACAAGAAAAAGTATCTCCCCCATGTATAACATTACAGGAGTTCCAGTATATTCTAACGCTCCCTCCTACTCGATGCTGAGATGATTGCAACTGATTGCAACTGAAATCACAGTTGATAATAAAAACATCGCGATTGTTTGTTATTACAACGAGGAAATACAAACCCTGCATCTTCCTCGGCGACTTCAATGCCAAAGATCTATACTTTGGCTGTAATAAAACCAGCCCAAACAGTGAAGCCCTCCTCGAAATCACAAAAAACATAACCTGCACGTGGTTATGAATGACAACTCAGCAACATACATCAGCAGCAACCCACTATTCCCATCCGAAATCCTTGATCTAATAATCACCAGCTACTTCCTGATAAATCACATCGACGACCACTCGAAAGTGACATTTTGAGAATGTAGGGCCTACCTTCTGTTGTAGAAGCGGGTGAGACTTCCCCTTTAACTTTCATTGTAGTCCCAGGTGCCTCAAAAAGATCTAAGGCACGTTTGGTGTCCTCAGACAATTATTCATACAATTTCAAGAAAAACCTGAAATCTAGGCACACTGTTTGGCAATGTTGTGTCCGAAACAAAAATGGGCATTGTAATGCTACCATTAAAGAACTAAATCATGAGTTTGTTGAAGGGCCTACTCCACACTCTTGTGTCCCCAAAGCATCTGTCTTGCTAGGTGCTAAAGTACGTGCTAATATAAACATTATATCTAAGTCAGACACAGTGACATCTGCTTCTACTATTGTTGAAGAGGCCCTTCTCCAGAATATGGATGGTAATACTCCCTTCGAATCGCTTCCGCAGCATTCATCGCTTATCAGTGAGTGTAACCATCGGCGACAAGGCGACCGACCCCCAGAACCCGAATAAAGTTTGAAATTCAAGAGTCAGCCACACCTGATGGCGTTCTCGGCAGTGACATAAAAGTTCAAAACTAATATACTAATACTTTGTCACAACATTTAAATTCTGCTCGAGAGTGGTATGTAGATGGGACATTTAAATCAGTAGGTGGCCCCTTTACTCAGTTGTGGTCCATTCATGGTTTTTTTTAAAGAATGGTGATACAGTTACGCAAGTACCAGTTGTGTTTGTGTTAATGTCTGGTAAATCTGCTCAGGATTACAGTGCTGTCCTTGAATATTTAAAGTCAAACAATGATTTAGAAAATTTAACAAATGTAATCATGGATTTTGAGGCAGCTGTTTGGAAAGCATTCAGTGACATTTTTCCACATGTAAATCGAAAGGGCTGCCATTTTTATTGGACACAAGCTGTCTGGAGGAAGGTCCAAGAGTGGGTCTTTCTGTGAGGTATATGGAAAACGCCCAGATTCAAAAGTTTATCAGACAGGTAATGTGTTTGCCCTTTCTTCCTGCAGAACACATTGTGCCTATTTTTACATCAATCATTGGTATGGATACGCCTTCATCTCCAATGGCTCCTCTCCTTAGGAGTCTTCTTGACTCCACAACACTTGGATACATAGTAGTGTGTCATCACATTATCATTCACACTTCTGACTTCAGAGTGTGAGCACCTCAGAAACAACAACATGGGAGCACTGGAACTACCAGCAAGGCTGCAAAACACCATTTCAGCTCTGGGCGTCTCTCGCCCCATCACCTGGATTATCCAGGAGAAGGGTGAGAGCGTCTATCTGACACTGGAATTCTCCACAGAAGAAAAGATCGCACCACCCCCAAGGGTAGAGGTAGTACCTTTAGTGAGAGGATCCCCTCTCACTCTGGTCCTCACCCAAGGGGGTCTTGAGGTCCTGAAAAGTGAGGAAACTGAGAAGAAAGAGCAGGTCCGCCAAGCGGAGGGATGCCCGACGCTTGAAGGCATTCTTGGAGATGAAGAAAGAGAACGGTGAGGAAAAGAAAGAGCCAGAGGCGACCGCCACTTACCCTCTCACTCCAACAGACAGCCCCATCCAAATGCCGCTTCCCAGCCGGTGTTGTCGGATATGGAAGAGCCTGTGGAGACTGAGACAAGCCATGTGTACGTTTATAATTATTAGTATTAGGGCAAGAGTGATGATCAGTCTTTTCAGTGCTTAACTTTTAGTGTAAATCACGATCATTTTCCAGTTCGTTATTATTTTGTAGTAATTTACTGTGAAGCACTGAGCCCCATGCTTTCCAATAAATTACTGCAAAATAATATCAAGCTGGGGCATGAGTGATGATAAGTCTTTTCAGTGCTTAAGTTTTAGTGTAAATCACGATCATTTTTCAGTTCGATGTTATTTTGTAGTAGGGTAGTAATTTACTGTGAAGCACTGAGCCGTGCTTTCCAATAAATTACTGCAAAATAATATCAATCTGGGTCTTGAGTGATGGTCAGTGTTTTCAGAGCTTAACTTTTCGACTAAATTGACAAGTAAGTTGTTTTCTCCGGGCCACGGGCGTTAATGAAATATTTTTCATTAACGCCAGCAGCCTCTTTCCTGTTGTTGTAATAATAGTAATAACATGACTTTCTCTAATATTTCTGGACCACTAACAGCCCTCAGGAACTGGCTAAGGCCATTGGGCCAATTAAGTTATTGTTTTAGGCTTAATTCACAATCATTTTTCAGTTCAATTCCGATCACATTTACAACGTCGAACTTTGTATGCATTTGTATGTAGATCTTGTTTGTTTTAGAAATGTATTTGTTTGTTTTCGGTGATGAAATAAAAAAAAAACACAGCAGATTTTTTTGTTATTTTTATTAAAAATAAAATGGAGGGGGGCGAATCGTCCAAAAAACGGGGGCGAATCATCCATCGGAGCGAATCATATGGGGGCGAATCGTCCACGGGGCAAATCGTCCTGTTCCCACCTGGCGTACGTCGTCCGTTAACTTTTGCAAACTTGGCTTCTTCTTCACAGCGGCAATTTCAGTCAAATTCAAACATATATTGCACAAACCATCCCTGGGGTGTACCCTTTCTATTTTTTTCAAATGAAGCGGCTGCCTTCTTTGGGCTCTGGTCAATGATGGCAAAGCCTAAAAATCTTTAAAAATCTTAAATGGAGCTTGTTGGTGTAAAGTGTTATCAAAACACCAATTACATATGGCTCCTAATATCTGTTGATCAAAAGTCCAGTGACTTCTTTTTGTTCCGACTGTTATTACAGGATAAACACGACTTTTACATAAAACATAACTGAATTTTTACAGGATCATCCACATTGGATAAGCCAAACAACTCTTCAAATAATCAAACAAAAAAAGAAAAGCCTTCTGGGCTTACCAATCAGAGAATGATCAAATGAAAAGAGCAGAACTTAAAACCACGTATAATCGCCTACATGGAGAAGTTAAAAAGGCCATAGCTAACGACAATCGCTTGAGATGGGAAAATGCAACAGAAAACCTAAATGGGCTGAGAGAACCTAAGAGGTTCTGGGATACATTTAAAACTCTTACTGGCCAAAAGAGCAAAAGTGCCAATAATAATGCGCTGAAGACTAGCAACGGAACTATGGCCATGGACGACAAGGCAAAGGCCAGCGCTTTTGCCAAACCTCGGGTCCGTGAAGTCAGCTGACAGTTGACAATTCAAAGTGTGAAGTCAGCTGACAGTTGACAATTCGAACGTGAAGTCAGCTGACAATAGACAATTCGGAAAAGGGTCTCCAATTCACATTTACCACAGCTACATCACTGTTTTTGCATTTACCACAGCTACATCACTGTTACATCAATTTACATGTCATCTGCATGAATATTTCGAAATACCGAACAGTCAGTTTAATCTGAATTGGCAGCTAGATCAGCCCAGCTGACAATTCCGTGAAGTAAGCTGACAAATCGAAAGGCTTTATAAATATGAATGTATTCTGTTATATTTAAGCTTACACCCTGTAAAACTATTCTATGTGGACCCACTCTCGTGCTTTAACAACATGCTGTGAATTTTAAACAATTTGTCTCTTGAAAATGACAGAATTCGCATGTTTCCGAATCGTCAGCTGACAAGGCTACTTTCAATTGCGGGCGTGTAATGTGAAGTTAGCTGACAATTCGAATGGCTTTATTAATATGTGTTTACCATGTTGTATATAAGCTTACACGCTGTAAACTCGTTTATGCTGGTCCACTCTCATGCTCTAACACAATATACTGTGAAGTTTAAACATTTTTTCTCTTGAAAATGACGGTATTCGAAGGTTTCTGAATTGTCAACTATGAATCGATCACAGTGCCATTTCAACGAGTTGATAGATCTGATTTTTGATCCCGTTCCAATACATGATGCAAAACAAATTATTTATTATTTTGCAATCTGTAATCTACAGGTGGCAGGTGACAATTCTGTAAAAAGAGTCTCCAATTCACATTTACCACAACTACGACACTGGTACATTGGTAATATTTCAAAATCTTGAACCGTCAGCTGGGTCCTCCGTGAAGTCAACTGACAATTCGAACGGCTTTATAAATATGTGTTTATTCTGTTAAATGTAAGCTTACACGCTGTAAAACTCTTCGACGTGGGCACACTCTCGTGCTTGAACAATATAATGTGAATTTTAAACAACTTTTTCTCTTGAAAATGACAGTATTCGCAGGTTTCCGAATTGTCAACTATGAATCGATCACAGTGCCATTTCAACGAGTTGATAGACCTGGTTTTTGAGCCCGTTTCAAATACAAATGTGAAGTCAGCTGACAATTCAAACGGCTTTATAAATATGCGTTTATCCTATTATATATAAGCTTACACACTGTAAAAGTCTTCTACGTGGGCCCACTCTCGTGCTTGAACTATATACTTTGAATTTTAAACACAGTTTTCTCTTGTAAATGACAGTATTCACAGGTTTCTGAATCGTCAGCTCAGAACTTTCAATTGCGAGACTGTCATATGAAGTTGGCTGACAATTCGAACGGCTTTATAAATATGTGTTTATTCTGTTATACATGTTGTGGAGTTTTTATATAGTTATTTGTCCAACTGTTGGCAGTTATTTGGGTATTTTGGGTTTGGGCATGCTTTAGGGGCCATTTTGGTCCCTAAAAAGGGTTAGGGGCCAGTGATAAATGGTTTCAATTTTCTTGCGTTGTCTGGCTATGACCTTTTATATAGTTATTTCTCAAACTAGGGACAGTTATTTGGATATTTTTGGTTCAGGCACAGTTTAGGGGCCATTTTGGACCCTAAAATGGGTCAAGAGCCAATGGTAAATGGTTTCAATTTTTTTCGTTGTCTGGCTATGACTTTTTACAAAAAGATAAAATGTACCCAGCGACCTACTCATAAACAAAAGATTCATGGAACACATGATACTAGTACACAAAACGAAAGGAAATCGAGAAAACGAGAAATAATATATTTCAATATTGTAACGAAATGCCCTCCATGGAACACGTAGGGTTAATATAATTTGACTTGGGAGTCTTGGTTCCTTAAGTGTTAATAAGAGTGGCTAAGTCCTACTTGGTAATAATTCTCTGGCGAATAAACTTTAATAAATATGAAAGCTGTTCCCGAAGTTCTTAAAGGGGAAGCTATGCTATTAAACTATTTTACAATATTCGATATTAATAAATATGGAAATTCTCTTAAAGGCATGGCTATGCAATCGTGGTATTTTACTGATATTCCTATTCTAATTAAAATTACGTAATAGTTTAGAAACAGTGCATGTGAACTACATGTTTGGTTCTCACACTCCTGCACTTAACTGCGCATAAACACCAGCTGAAGTCTGACCTGCAGTAGCCTTATCAAAATGCTTTTGACAGAATTTAGTAATATATCCTGACCTGGCATAACCTCAACACACCCATAATAGCTTTTAGCTCTGAGAAACTGTGCAGATAGCACGTACAAAGATAAATTATTGACGTCATATAGTAACTCCCTAACCTTGAGGATAAATTCGGGTAAAGTAGATAAATGCGAACCAACAGCATGCCAGCATCATTTTAATGTGAGAATTCATACTGATAGCACAGGATGCCCCCGCTGTCCCAGAATAGAGGAGAGGGGTTATGAAACACCTCTCCGCCATCTTGGGGTATAGGTGGTGTTTTATGGCGTCAACATTCACATTATGCCTTGGTGTACTTGACTAGATACGAGCAGAAAGCCCCGCTCCTAACAGTATATAAACTGGCGAAAAGACCCGAGAACTTCACTTCTCTCTGGGCTTCCAGCATGTACAGAAGTCACTCTCCTATTTTCGTGGAAGAACGCTGCCGAACGCTGCCAGGCCAGACAACAGTTATAGATGAAGGACGCGATGAGAGCGATGCGATATTTTCGACTTAGTTTCATTTCGTATCTTCTACTTTGATATTATTACCAGAGAGAGAAATCAGTTTAATTTGTAGGCATTTTAAAATAGGGCTTGAATAAAATAGAAAACTGTAAGTACATTTTATGTGTTTTGAATTCACCCATTCGCTGCGGCTGCAGTACTTCAAGAACTTTTGCAGACTCCACAGAAGCTGGTTGCCTTCTTGAATGAACTCTGTAAATTGTCCTGTGGCCATTTGCCACGATTGAAGTCCTAACCTAAATCCACTAGACGATCATTTTTACGGGGTACTTAACCCTGCTTCGCCACAGGCCAGTTTATATGGTGCCATTTGTCAGGATTTGGACTCTGACTACTAACTTTCTTGAGATGATCGGGTGAACATTCTAAAACATCTATTGACCCTAACGGACCCAGTGAAGCCGAAACTGACTTAAAAACATTGCCGCTGGGGAGCACAGTGAACTTGTGAGAATGTTTTGATACTGTTTACGAGGTATGGCCATCCCTTGATGTATTGGTAATTTGTACGCCTGGCAGCAGATACTCATAAGCACCCTCTGAACCCAGTGGTCGAAAATTTACTGGTACAACTCCATGGTGGAATTGACTGCATGTCTGACTGAATGTCCAATGTGCCATTATTTACTCTGATGCCAACCACCGATTGCTTCCGTATTCAAGCCACACTCGACTGGTCGCACCAAGCATTGCTCACAAGATATATAGAACTTCTGACGGAACATCAGGGAAAAACGGAAACTCAGGAACCAGTGCAAAATCTTCAGGAGTTCGAGAAAATTCTGGAAAGACTTCCACGTGTGTTTCAACAGCTATAGCACTAGCAAGGTAGGTGCAATTTTATTCATTTCTTGTTCATTAACAGTAGAAAATTGTAAAGTAAGTAGTAAATTAATTAAATAATTGAAAATGACTACGCCGCAAGACAGAGAACAATGGTTGCTAGATGAAATAGCTCACATGAGGCAAGAGAGGGAGGGTCAAGTGAATCAGTATGAGCAGCAACTTGTTGAACTGAGCATTCAGGTTCAGAGCTGGTCGCAGCAGCATGCTGCTTCACAACAAACGCTCCAACAAATGCAGACAGCCCTCGCCCAAGTTCAGGCAGACATGGCACAGCAAAAATTGGAACTACAAATATCCGCTGATAAAGCTAGTGCACAAGTTAAGCAGCAAAGATTAAAGAAACAACTGGCAGACGCTGAAAAGAAGGAAAAGATAGCGGAGGACCCAACAGCCAATGTTATCATTAACCTTCACGAAACCATGCGCCAGAGTGAAAAGAGTAATGCAAAAACTGCTAACGCCACCCAGGCACAGTCAATTAACTCCCATATTAAGAAATTTGACGGGAACCCCCTAAACTTTCAAGGATGGATAAAATCCCTTGACCTTTTCTGCGAGACTAACGATATAGAAGAGGAGCGATGACCCAAAATCGCCGCTCAAACCAGTGGGTTCATAGTCGCCGATTTTATCTTGCGAACAATGAAGAAAACTCCTCAAATGCCCAGGTCCGAACTGTATAGCGAATTGAGAAGTTGCTATAGCACCAGTATGGATAATTCCATGGCCACCAATCAGTTGCGCCATATGCGGCAAGGGAAAAATCAAACCCTTGTCTCATATACTGAGCCATTGCTTGATCTTGCAAAAGATGCCTTTGATCAGGAGATTGACAACCCCACCATTCAGAAAAACCTCTCAGATTACTTTTGTGATGGATTATATGACTCTGATGTTCAGATGAAATTGATCCGTTGCATGCCTAAGATGCTAGAAAACGCCGTTAGTCAAGCATTATTCAAAAATGCCGCGAAAATCCAATTTTGCGCATGCCCTGAGGTTTCTAAAGGAAAAGCGCCCTTTGGAAAAGCATTTGAATGACAGTATGAAGAATATGAACGTTATCGGGACCCTGTATTTCGCGATCCCATAGACGAACATGAAGAACCTGTAGATCTCCCCTTGGAGACGAGAGATGAAACTCCCATGGACATAAGTGTAGCATGCCGATGACATAAGGTTCATATGTTAACTAAAAATTACAGTGGTGGTTATTCACGACCTCCATATCAGAATCAGAATAGAACTCAGTACAATAATAACCCATACAAAAATAGGGGAAGTCAAAATTACAACAGATATCAGAAACCGATACGATTTACACGTCCGATTTGCAATCGCTGTAATCATGTTGGCCACATGAAACGCGATTGTTGCGTAAACTTGACTAAACAAGTTTGAATGCTTGATATTCAGCCAGCAGGTGAAAGGTCATCAGGGGCGACCTTTTGCTGCTTTCGCTGTGGGAAGCCAAACCATTTTGCTCGCGATTGCCGAGTAAATTTAAACGAGGGAAACTCTGCCCATATGGGGCAATGAGCAGAGTTAATGAGAAGTCACATGCTCCCAACAGAAGTGAAAATGAAAATCAGCAGGGAGAAGTGATAAATAATGTACAGAATAAATGCATGAATGTGTGTACAAATAAAATTGTAAATAACAAGGCAGGTGGAAATACGGGTAATAAAACATGCAATATAAAGCCAAGTACTCAGTCTCAAACAGGGAGAACCAAAAATGGTTCTCCTCCAGTGAAAAGCAAAGCCATTCAATGCACAAGGTGTGGTCAGACCACACAAAATAGGAAAAATTGTACAGTAAAATTCACAACTATTCCCTTGACTGGTAGGCCAAAGAAACTCAAGGCCAACTCACAAAATGGCTGCCCTTCAAAGGACAGTCAGCATGAAAAGTTTAATTCACAAAATTGTTTCAGCTATCAGACCACCAGTGGTCTAGAAGTGAACGTATACAGGTCTGGTATAACTCAGGTAGCTGCTGACGCTATGGTGAATGCGGCTAACAGCCAATTGACCCATGGCGGAGGTATTGCAAGAGCTATAGCTCTTGGAGCTGGACCAGCCCTTGAACAGGAATGTCAATATATTCAACAACATGGAGATCTTCCAGTAGGTGAGAATATGATTACCACTTGTGGAATGTTGCCATGTTTAAAAGTGATACATGCTGTGGGACCACGGTGGAATGATTATAGTGATAAAAATAAATGTTTAAATGTATTATACAGAACTGTATAGAAAGTATTGCAGGTATGTGATAACAAAAATTTTACAAACATAGCTATCCCACTGATTAGTAGCGGGATATATGGTGTACCTGAACAGAAGTGTGCAGATGTTTATGCTAGAGTTATACAAAACTTTACCCCTAAACAATTAAAAGAGATACACATTGTAGATGTAGACCCTGATATTACAATTTATATGAAAAATGCTTATGATAATCAACCAGGTAAGCAAGGTTGTGTTTCAATAAAACAGCAGAAACAGGAAATATTTGAATCAGGAAATAGGAATCCGATAAAAAGGAGGCAAGATCAATCACTTGGGAAAAACCCAAAGCAACAAAACAGGAAAATCCCAAAGGGAGGTAATGGGAAAACCCATGTCAACAGGAAGTGAAAAACTCTATGGAAACCAAGGGAAATAACTTCGTAAACAATGATGATTACCCAAATGGGGAACAACAGCAACAAAAACTTAAAAATTTTCAACCGGAAACTATAACCATTAATTATGGAGCTGCTTCTTTGAGTAGTGTCTTAGGACAGCGAGTACATGCCTTATTGGATACAGGGGCACAGACAAGTTGTATTAGTACAAAATTTTGGAAAAATCTTAAACACCGACCGAAATTAGTTGGTGATAAAAATACTTTGCCTCGCATTTCAGGTATCACTGGGAATGACACTATTCCTCGAGGAAAAGATAGACTTGAATTTTATATTCAAGGAATTTATCAGGTGCATGAGTTCTTAGTGTTAAATGAATTGAGTCGAAGTATGTTGTTATAAATGGACTGGATTAGGGGCAATCGAGTTAATTTATATTGGGAATTTCATAAATTGAGATTAGATGGTCACTATGTACCCATTGTTCAAGACATACAGGTGAGTTGTCTTACTCGACTGATTAATCAGGTCGAACTTAAGCCACAGTTCACTTGTTTGTGTACAGCAAAAGCTTCCGGAGCAAAATCTGTCTTTGATACAAAATACTTAGAACATCATGGTTTGACTAAAGGTCACGTGGCTGAACAGCCTGGCCTCTTAGTCAGTAATCATATAGTAACTAATGGAAATGAAACCATACCTGTACTGTTGGTGAACAGTACCAACAAACATTACACCTTAAAGAGGGGATGTTTGATTGGAAAACTTGAGCCAATAGAACAGGAAGAAAAAGTCTTAGAAGTTAATCAGATCTTAACTCAAAATACACCTGAAGACCAGATCACAGTTGCTGACATACAGGTGCCTGAAGACAAACGGCACCTATTGATGCCAGTCATCAATAATAATAGAGACTTGTTTGCAAAAACTGATAAAGAATTAACCCAGACAGATACAGTTAAGATGCGCATCGACACTGGTGATGCGCCACCAATAAAAAGTAGAGCATATAGAGTTCCATTACTTAAGAGAAAAATTATGGATGAAGCACTTGAGGAGATGCTTCAATCGGGAATTATCCGAAGGTCAAATAGTGCAAGGAGTTTTCCGCGCTTGCTCGTAGACAAGAAAGACGGCTTGAAACGTTTCTGCATGGATTTCCGCAAGCTTAATGAAGTCACGAAAGTTATGAACTGGCCGCTTCCATTAATTGATGACATCTTTACTTTGTTGAATGGATGTCAATACTTTACCACTCTTGACATGAAGTCAGGTTACTGGCAAGTCAAGATGGATTAAGAAGACAGACCCAAGACAGCCTTTGTTTGCCATAAGGGCCTCTATGAGTTCAATGTGATGGCCTTTGGTCTCGTTAACATGCCCTCTGTGTATCAATCACTCATGACAAGCATCTTGGAAGGTCTAGAGGACTTTTCTCTAGCCTACCTTGATGATATTTTGATCTTTAGCCATGACGTAAAATCTCATATTGACCATATTAAACAAGTATTTGGCTGACTAAGAAAACATAAATTGAAGCTAAAAGCAAAGAAGTGTTCCTTCTTTCAATCTGAAACATCTTATCTTGGTTTTGTAATTAGTAAAGACGGAATTAAACCTGAGACTTCAAAGGTCGAGGTCATTCAAAAATTGAGTTCGCCGAAGACTGTAACAGAAGTGAGATCTTTTATGGGCATGACCTCATATTATCGCAGATTCATTCCTCGGTTCAGCGAGATTGCTCAACCGTTATTAGAACTAACAAAGAAATATGCAAGATTTCATTGGCGTGACATACATCAAAAAGCCTTCCAAGAGTTGAAAGATCGCTTAACTCAAGTTGCTCATTTGTCGTATTCAAATCCCAGAAAGCCTTACGTGCTTTACATGGATGCCAGTGGCCACTGTGTAGGTGCGGTTTTGGCACAACCATGTGATGATGAAACAGGTCAACTACCAGGAGTACCTGACGAAAAACCCATTGTCTTTCTATCACATAAGTTGGGAGAAACCCAACAGAAATGGTCAACATTTGAGAAGGAAGCTTTCGCTATCTCTTATGCTTTGGACAAATTTAATAGCTACTCACAGGGAGCAGAGTTTGTTATTAAGACAGACCATGCCCCCTTGCAGTACTTGTTGAAAAGTCTGCAAAACAATGCCAAGGTACTACGCTGGGCATTGAAGATAGCTAGCTACAATTGTAAGATTGAATATTTACCAGGTGGAAAGAATACATGTGCTGACCTACTTTCTTGTTTATCTGAGGGAATAGCAAATGCTGACCCCGGGTACGAGATGGATAATGTAAAAAATCAGAAAGCACTACAAATTGGAGCTGTAAATAGTAACAAAATTGATCCTCAAAGATATGTACATGTCATCACAGATGAACCTCAGGTTCCGCCCGAACCACAGGCAATTAATTATAAAGATTTGGACATGAAGGTAGAGCAACAGAAAGATGAAAAAAATGTAGAAATCATTAAGAAGTATCAAGTTAACAATACCCCTGCACACATTAGTAGTAGATATCTCATGATAGAGGGAGTATTATATTACATTAGTACAGTTGACAATAATCCGCGAGTACGTTTGTGCATACCTGAACAATTACATGCAGATGTATTGAAACAATACCATGATGAATTAGGTCACCTTGGCATAGACAAGGTGTACAATCATATCAGCAGAAAATATTATTGGAAAGATTTATATAAACATATTTATAAACATGTAGAGAATTGTCTTGTGTGTTGAGCTCGTAACACCAGAGCTCACACTTTGCCATTGCAAGAGACTGATCGATCTCCATACCCCTTTGCTAAGATAGCATTGGATATGAGTGGTCCACACCCTGAGACTTTATCAGGTAACAAATACATTGTGACCTCCATAGATATATATTCTGGCTGGCCTGAAGCATTTCCAGTGCCTGATAAGAAGGCGAAAACAATTGCTAACTTGATAATAGATCAAATTTTTCCAAGATTTGGATGTCCTTTAGAGATATTAACAGACAATGGTTCTGAAAATGTAAATGCAGTGATGAAATATTTAACTGACTATTTCAAGATACATCATGCAACCACTTCCTACTTCCATCCACAATCGAATGGGAAAGTAGAGAGGCTACGTAGAACGCTGAATGACATTTTAGCGAAACTAGCTTGAGAAGAACTAGAAACATGGGATTTATTCTTAAACCAAGCTATGGCAGCCATCAGGTTTAATGGTAGTGAATCCTCAGGATTTTGTCCATTCTATCTGGTGTATGGCAGAGATGTGGTTTTACCACTCGACAATATACTGAAACCTCGAGAAAAATATGTAGGTGAAGAACCTCATAAGATAGCCATTCAGGAACAACATAATGCATTCAGAAAACAACAAGCTGCACAAAAGAAATGAGTATTAAAGCAACAAAGATTGCACGATGTTACAGCAAAGGATATCACCTTTGAAGTAGGTGATCCTGTCTTATACTCATCAGGTAAATCTAAAGGAAAATTAGAATCGAAGTGGGAATACCCATTTTGAGTCATTGAGAAAACAGGTCCAGTGAGTTACAAGATATAAGATCAATTAACTCACAGAATAATAAAGTGTCATGGAGAAAGACTTAGTAAAGCGCCTCAAGAATGGGAGGTGCCACAACCTGCCAAAGCGCAACGAGTATAACGTTACGCTGCCCCGCCTGAACAGTCTACTACTGAAGACAGTAGCAGTAGTGACAGTAATGATGAAAGTGCATTCAAGCTGTGTTAAGAGATCATGAAAAGATTAAAGAACCAGGTGAAGAATTAGTAGGAACTTTTATAATACCACCTACTACCTGGAGTACTAGTGATTAAAATGTTACCACAGACTTAATGATGACTAAAAGTAAACATATAATGGCAGATGCCTCTCCTTAAGTTTGAGAGAGACAGGAGGGAGTGTAATTGAGTAACAAAATTATATTGAGTTATGATTTGTTCAGGAATGAAACTATAAGTGAGATCTTGCCAGCCTCGCGAACTGACTGAGACTCTCTTGTAGTTAGATAAACCTTCTGACCTTTTACACCCGGGAAGTAATTTGTCAGAGTGAAAGTAATTGACTTGAGTATTACTCATTGTGCTAACTCTTGCTTCCTTTCTCATTGTAGGAGCAAGATGTTGCATTGGATGTTATTAGTTAGTCTTTTGACTACAATAATAGATGGACATACTATTATTAGAAACAATGTTATCTTTAAGAAAGTGAAAGAAATAAATATGGTAACAAGTGATTGGAAGACAATGTTTGTTTATGAACTTCAACCTTTTATACAATATATGCGAAAACTTGATCGAAGAATGAAATATACCATTGATTTGTATGATATTACTGCGAAAACTTTTAGACAAACTTTTGAGGCCTTGAATGGTGAAAATTCTACCTTTGCCATTGCGTTAAGATCGATCATAATGGATATGAACCACGAGATCAGATACCTAGATAATCATGCTACACGAGTACAAGAGGATCTGAACAATTACCACAGATTACATGGACATATATCCTCGTCTCGGAAGAAATGAGGTTTGTTCGATTTTGTAGGTGAAGGATTGAGTTTTGTGTCCCAGTCAGATTTAAATGGGATATCAGACAATTTAAGACATTTAAGTACTAATCAAGCAAAGATACAACATGTTCAAAGACAAAGTTTAACCTTCATTAAAATGAATCGTGGAGCGATTCTTAAAAACAGAGAATTTATGTTAAATTTATCGCGCGAACTGATTCTATTTCAAGGTTGAGTGAATCAAGTAGTTCAGAATCATGAAGATAGAATAATGTATCTTGAACATTTCACTCAAGCTTATCATCAGCTTGAGTTTGTAATGAGTCGAATGGAATCAATGACAGCTTCCGCAGAAGCAACTCTGCGGGAGTTACATGACCAAATGGATATCTTGGCCGATGAGAAATTATCACCAAAAATAGTGGATCCTTCACTATTGACCTCAGTATTATTGAGTATTAAAGTTCAATTGGATGATAAGTCGATGTTGCCGCTAGATCTGACAACAGAACTATGGCAATATTATCATTTGTTTACAACGGCTACCATTTATGATGACGATAAACTGGTGATCTTAATGAAGATCCCCTTACGTAATTCAAACTTACAATTTGAAGTGTTGAAGGTGCAGGCTTTGCCTGTACCCTTTGTCAATGTAACTAAGAACGCGTCGCGAGTCGCAAATAAATTAGTAGCAATATGTACACTTGTCTGACATATTAATTGTTAATAAAGAAAGGACGAAGTATGTCCCAGAAATAGGACATGACCAATGTGTAGATAATAAGTTGTTTTGTCCTTTAGTAGGTGCTGTGCGAAGGATACATACAACTACAAGTTGTATGTTAGCCATGTTTCTGAATATGAAACCGGAAATACCGCAATTATGTCAAATGGAAGTTCGATTGAATATCGACGTCCCGTTTAGTACTAGAATCGATGAAGGAATGTGGTACATCATGACAGATGTCCCACTACGATTCTCTATTACATGTCCGAAACGGAGAAATCTGAAACCAAAATGGATTCTTCCGCCAATTGGAATTTTGGAATTAAAACCGTTATGTATGGCATTGAGCGGTCAATTAATGTTACCAAGTTATTTCCATAAAAGGGATACTTATACTTTTTGGCTTCTTACAAAGACAGTGTTACCAAATTTCTCGTTATTACAATGACAGATGTGGAAACCTGTAATAGAGAGAGTAAACATATCGACTTTTACGATTCCGAAAGGAATAGAACATTTAGATGATTTACCCATGGATGACTAACTCCATGAACTTGACTCGCTAAACTTAGAAATGACGGAATCATTTGAAAACCCTAAGTGGGCTTATGCTCTCACGACTGTTGCATTAATAATAGGAATATATCTGCTTTGGAAGTGCTATTGAGCCGATAGATACAAACAGATATACAAATGTTTAAGAAACCGTAAAAGTAAACCGACTTTTTCTGCTGTTGATGATAGTGAAATGTCTAATTTTGCATTTGCTGATGATGAAATCTATACTAGTATGGGACCTAGACCACAGCCTTCAGCTCCTGCTGATCCAATTAGATTACAACAACAACCACAACAACCTCCTAAGAGTATTAGAGATATGATGAGAAAAGCTGTTCAAAACTTTGTACCTTCTCCTCAACCTAATAGGAAATCAATATATCCCTGTGTACAACATGATGTGGATTCTGCCAGTGTCCACGTAACTATGTTAGATATAGACAAAGAAACTGAAAAGCAATAGTTCACACACTGTGTGTTTTTGTTTCAGTGTACAATGGCAGAATCAGATTCTAGTGTTGACAGTGGAATTGATGATTTCCCTGATTACCAGAGTTATTATAATGATCGTGACAATTTATATGATGAATTATGATGAAACTTCAAGTACAGTTAGTACTGGGACAGACAGTAATAGTACCGTTTCACGAGAACTTTTCCAAGATACTAATTCATCCAGTTTGGACGTAAATATAAATAACAATGCATCTGATATTTGTGTACCTTTATTGACATCAATAGGAGCGTCACCTTCAATTGCATCTTCTGACCTTTTGTCAACCCCCCCCACCCCCCAAGTAGTGTTCAGACCCCTACTGATTCTATTTTACTATATTCACCTGAGCGAATTCCACCTTATTCGCCAATGGATACCGTGGAAACGTTAGTTCTTCCTCCAAGGTTACCTGTTAGAACCTATGATGCAATTATTGATGGAGACCCCGAGAACCAAGATGGACTCGGTGGGTTTGTCTATGACATAACAATAGGATCACATACTTCTTCTAGTATGACCACACCCTCAAGTGACTCTATGCCTAGTGATTCTAACACTGTGCTGGATACTGACGCAGCAGAGTCCGGTATCAGTGTGATACAGAACGAACTTGCACGATCCGATCTTGGACTAGAAATACGCACTCCTCCTCTAAGTGATGTGGAACCAATACAAATTGTTCCCTTACCTACTGATGTTGTCCCACAACCAATAGTTGATATTCGACCAAGACCGTGGGAATGGGCAAGGAGCGAGTTTTTCAATACACCTCGCCCGTTGGCCCCTCCTTGTGAATTTGATTGAGATGTCATACGACCCAATACATATGAACAAGATTTTATGAAAGATACAGCTCTCTTAGGCCTTGAGGATGAATTTGCATGCCAATATTTTGATTTTGATTTGAATTTGCTATATATAGAGGTTGAGCGTGAGTTAATATATTATCATGACAGTGCTATTGATACTCATTTAACTTTTGCTAATAGGTCTAGATATTTAGAGATATACAATTGCCCTGATTTACAATATCCAAAAATAGATGATCAGGGTAATATAAGGGACCCTCTGCAGTACTACAATCACCGGGTGGCTACTACCAGCATCATCGATTTCACATGCCAAGAAACGTGGCAGAATTTACTCCTTTTTGTGCAAGATATTGTGACTATAGCCATCGAAAATGAGCATGATATCACTCAAATGGACGACCAATGAGTTTTCAACCCTTTGTTGTCTATCGACAGTACCATCCAGATTATGTTGGACATTTCACTGAGTCAACGTTCGATTATCGAACAGGCCCAAACACTGTGTATCGGCATTATCAGTTGCCAACACGGAATGAAAACCTTCAGAGTGAAGACTAAATAATGAATTATTATTATGATTATAAGCAGAAAAGTCTAAACAGACTATACAAACTGTGTATACAAGATTTTCATGGATCTGGTTTCGCAATTTTATGCATGACACTTAATTGGAAATCTGATGCATGACGATCAAGGGTCATCTGTGTTTGTCTTGATTATAGTCCAAATTTTTAAAAGATTTGGTAATTCTGTAATTCAGTGCAATGTCTCATTGTTAAATTCGGTGTTCCTGGAGTGTAATAGATAAGTTACACACAGGACTTCAGTAATCAAGGCATTCAAATTTGAAAGTTGGTGGAAAGAAAGGTAATTGAGTGCACCAAGTTGCAGACGAACCCAGGGGAGCGAAGTATTTGTGTGTAAATTTTAGTGTACAGGAACGTAATCCTAATCCTTCTAGAGTGGTTTCCTTTGTTTTACTATTAGTGAATTCGAGTTATTTTATTGTTTTATTTGTTGAAAATTGAATTTTAAGGATGGCTTCAGTGAACGTTTCTGAATTTACTGAATTTGTGGAGGAACAAGAGAGGTATGAGAAACATAAACATGAGGCCATCCAGCATGCTTTAGATTTAAAAGGAAGAGAGGAAGGGAAAAACTTAATATTCCCTCATGAATTATGGAGACTCCGTCATCAAAGACGAATTCGGTACTGGGAAGCAAGACACTACAATCCCGACACTGGCGATAATGAATTGATACAATTTGAGGTTTATTACTGTTTTTACCTCTCAGAGGAACAAAAGGTGATCTTTCCTCATCTTGTAGAAATTGCGGGGCTGATGAGAATTGCTGAACCGTATGAAGCCAGTGGCACCGGTCCCGATGAGATCATCCATTATTGGAACGATCATTGTTGGAATGGCCGGTATTATGATCATCGACAAAATGCACCGAGCACTGAACCGATACCCAATCCTGGACTGGTTCGACCATTCAGGGAAATGGAGATCGGTTCAGAAAATATGCTCAACATGCATGAGTACGCAAACAAATTTTGTGCTTACTTAGTGCACACAGCTCATCCTCAAAAATTCTTTCCTCCAGGCAATGTTGAAGCAACATATGCAGTTGAAAAGCGTGGATGTCATTATGATCTCCTTCGTGAAGCTCTCGTACGACACGAAAGTAGACGATTGCAGAGATTAAATGAACAGAGACAAGCTATAAAATTTAATGAATCAACGTCAGTACGAATTTATTATAAGGGTCTCGGGGACCCTTGTTGTATTTGTTTACTTGAAATACCACAAAACTGGCAGAACTGTTTCATGTGTGGCCAGTGTAAGCATCAAGTCCATCTTACCTGTGGTTCTGCATGGGCCAGATCGAAGGCAGCTTCAAATGAAAGAGCTACTTGCCCGCACTGCTGTGTACCCATGAAGTGGGGCATCAGCATTGAGCCCAAACTTCCCGTACTGTCCAAAATTAACCCCAATATGTTTTAGAAAATATGACTCCCTACAGCTGCGTGCCATCGGGCACTGTTATCATCTTTGGACGTTGTCTCTCGTAAGTCTTATCATAACATAAACACAAGAAGTAAAAATAACAAAAGTAAAACAAAAATTATAGTGACATTCTAGACGTGACTCCTAGTTTCGTCACTATCGACAACAGAGTAAAAACTATCAAAGAACCTTTAATGGGGGAAAGTAGAATTGTTCATATGGCACAGCTGTAGAATAGTGTAATATAGATATTTGTGTTAGTTTATAATTTCGAGTATAATCATTCACTTTCGTTTAAGAGTATAACTTTTCACTTTATTTTATTTAGCATTTATAAGTTGTGTTACAGCCGCATTTTATTTTTATTTTTAATAGTGATAGTGAAACTTAAATAAATAAATAAAAAAAAAAAAATGGCCTCTGCATCTGCATTCCGCATAGTTAACCCAACTTCAGAGGATTTTCTTCTGGAGCAGCTAGAGTACTGGACATAGAGATACCGCATCCCTGTCCCAATGGTCTTTCGACATGGAACCTCAGCTTTCCAGCGCAGTATCCGTGTATGGGATGTGGTTCAATTAAATTAAATCACCGGTCATCTAGAACTGATTAGGACTCAGGTCTTATACCGGTATTGTCTCAATACCACAGAAGTAGGACGAGAACTGGTGATGCCTCACCTGGTGGTAATCGAACATGCAGCTCGATTAGCAACTCCACTGGAGGCAGCATGCTCAAGCCGTCAAAGTGTCATTCGTTATTGGAATGATCGATGGTGGGAGGGAAATTATTATGACCAACGAATCCCTTATGAAACAGAGGATGGGACTGACACATTCGTCTCATCTACTCTGATCCGTCCATTTTGCCCCAGTGAGTTTAGTCAAATTGTCATACCCGAACATCCCCAACAATACCGAATGTTGATTGGTGAAGCATTCCATCATGTGCAGGTGGAACATACCTATGAGTGGGAAAGCGCACAATACAGCTACCAAGTATTACAATACGTGATCGAACAATATGCAAGTCTTCGAATTTTTCAGGCAACTCAAAATTTAGTTGATGGAGATGAGAGACAATGTGCGATATGCTTGATGGACATCATAGGACCTAGGGCAGCATATCGTTGTCCCCAATGTACTCAAATAGTGCATATACACTGTGGGTTAACTTGGATGCAGGAAAGACATAATTGTCCTCTGTGCCACCATGGCCTCTTTTGGGGAACCCCTTTAAAGAAGCATACTTTCGACTATACCACGTTGTATTATCAATTCTTTCCCAACCAATTAATGTGAGATATAGTTAGTTAATTTTTCAGTTTCAGATAATGTAATTCCTTACAGAAAGGTGATTCCTATTGTCTGGTAGTGTTCTTGTAGCATCATTTCTGTAGATGTACTGCCAATCATTAATGAGCGGAGTCCATGTAGTGCATTTCTTATTTATTCATTATTTAAACCTAGTTACTAGGTAGTGTCAGATCTTGGTCACGGTATTCTGACCATTTCGTGGTCTTGCTAATATTCTGGTCAATCCTGGTCACGTGATTGATTATCCTGGTCAATCCTGGTCACGTGATTGATTATCCTGGTCAATCCTGGTCACGTGATTGATTATCCTGGTCACTTAATTCACACGATCCAGACTCGAGCTCCGATAAACATTACTGGACCTCGCATCTTGGTTGGGAGGATTGTAACGAAATGCCCTCCATGGAACACGTAGGGTTAATATAATTTGACTTGGGAGTCTTGGTTCCCTAAGTGTTAATAAGAGTGGCCAAGTCCTACTTGGTAATAATTCTCTGGTGAATAAACTTTAATAAATATGAAAGCTGTTCCCGAAGTTCTTAAAGGGGCAGCTATGCTATTAAACTATTTTACAATATTTGATATTAATAAATATGGAAATTCTCTTAAAGGCATGGCTATGCAATCATGGTATTTTACTGATATTCCTATTCTAATTAAAATTACGTAATAGTTTAGAAACAGTGCATGTGAACTACATGTTTGGTTCTCACACTCCTGTACTTAACTGCGCATAAACACCAGCTGCAGTCTGACCTGCAGTAACCTTATCAAAATGCTTTTGACAGAATTTAGTATTATATCCTGACCTAGGTAACCTCAACACATCCATAATTGCTTTTAGCTCTGAGAAACTGCGCAGATATCACGTACAAAGATAAATTATTGACGTCATATAGTAACTCCCTAACCTTGAGGATAAATTTGGGTAAAGTAGATAAATGCAAACCAACAGCATGCCAGCGTCATTTTAGTGTGAGAATTCATACTGATAGCACAGGATGCCCCCGCTGTCCCGGAATGGAGGAGAGGGGTTATGAAACACCTCTCTGCCATCTTGGGGTATAGGTGGCATTTTGTGGCGTCAACCTTCACATTATGCCTTGGTGTACGTAACTAGATACAAGCGGAGTCACACTCCTAACAGTATATAAACTGGCGGAAAGACCCGAGAATTTCACTTCTCTCTGGGCTTCCAACACGTACAGAAGTCACTCTCCTATTTTCGTGGAAGAACGCTGCTAGGCCAGACAACAGTTATAGATGAAGGATGCGATGAGAGCGATGCGATATTTTTGACTTAGTTTCATTTCGCATCTTCTACTTTGATATTATTACCAGAGAGAGAAATCAGTTTAATTTGTAGGCATTTTAAAATAGGGCTTGAATAAAATAGAAAACTGTAAGTACATTTTATGTGTTTTGAATTCACCCATTCGCTGCGGCTGCAGTACTTCAAGAACTTTTGCAGACTCCACAGAAGCTGGTTGCCTTCTTGAATGAACTCTTTAAATTGTCCTGTGGCCATTTGCCACGATTGAAGTCCTAACCTAAATCCACTAGATGATAATTTTTACGGGGTACTTAACCCTGCTTCACCACAATATGCATTGCATTTTCAACACGAAAGAAGTTCGAACCATGCAGTGAGGCAGAAATATGCAGTCTGGAAACTATTTAGGCCCTATCCTCAGTGCATGTGCATTTCATTTTTGTATTCTGCGGATCATTCATTGAATGAAGTTGGCCGTTTTCCATCTTTAGGAAGTATGCTCTCTCGAATTAAAAAAACCCACTGTTTTTTGTTTTCGAAGTTAAAAATTAAGAACATTTTTTCCAATTTGAGAATGTGATGCAGGCAATCTTATTTGGAGATCAATGAGACGGCAATGTGCATGTGGGCTCTTAACAACAACAACAACAACAACAACAACAACAACAACAACAACAACAACAACAACAACAATATTTTGACATTAAATGTGTGAATACAGTGCAGGTAATCCCAAATTATTATTCTTTTATTATGCCAGATTATGCAGCTAACAAAGTACTCAGGCATTCTACATCAAGGCCACGCGTAAAATATTAAAATATTAAAGTCGCGAACAATGAGAAGAATGGAATACAGTTTCTCTCAGCACTGTGTGTTTAATGTTAAGTGCGAAAATTAATCTGCTTCACGTGTGTATGCATGTAAGATATTAAATTTACTGACAGTGCCTCAACTGTAAGAATCTGAAACATGCAACAGTCTTCACGCATGTTACGTGAGAAAAATGAGTACAAAATATCACGCGCTTTTGCGCTATCCACAAATGCTTGAAAGCGGGACACTCCGCAATGACTGTACAGTATATTGTTTGGTATGATTTCATGAATGCTGTACAAATTAAGCATGATTCCTAAATAATTAAGCATGATGCTTAATTAATTTAGTATCATGCTATTATATTATTTACGCATCATGTTATATTATTTTCGCATCATTCTTAATTATTTTAGCATCATGCTTAATTCACCAATTTATGATCCTGTTTGTATATCATGTATTCCTAGCATTGAAAGACCAATGTTAAAAATTAGCATTTAAACATATATGTTTTGTACAACTTCAAGTGTAATCGTGTGACAGCCCCCCCCCCCCCCCCCCCCACCATCAGACGCCCGGGAAGTGAAGGTCAGCATATCTACTGAGGTAGAATTGTTTTCCTCCACTGGTAAAATGGGACCTGGTAACCTGGTATTTCTCGAACTAGGGACAGTTATTTGCATATGTTTGGTTCAGGCACAGTTTAGGGGCCATTTTGGACTCTAAAAAGGGTCAAGAGCCAATGGTAAATGGTTTCAATTTTCTCCCAGTGTCTGGCTATGACTTTTTATATAGTTATTTGTCCAACTGTTGGCAGTTATTTGGGTATTTTGGGTTTAGGCATGCTTTAAGGGCCATTTTGGCCCCTAAAAGGGGTTAGGGCCAATGGTAAATGGTTTCGATTTTCTTGTGTTGTCTGGCTATGACTTTTTATATAGTTATTTGTCCAACTGTTGGCAGTTATTTGGGTATTTTGGGTCAAGGCACGGATTAGGGGCATTTTGGACCCTAAAAGGGGTTAAGAGCCAATGGTAAATGGTTTCAATTTTCTCTCGGTGTCTGGCTATGACTTTTTATATAGTTATTTGTCCAACTGTTGGCAGTTATTTGGGTATTTTGGGTTTAGGCACGCTTTAAGGGCCATTTTGGCCCCTAAAAGGGGTTAGGGGCCAATGGTAAATGGTTTCAATTTTCTTGTGTTGTCTGGCTATGATTTTTTATATAGTTATTTGTCCAACTGTTGGCAGTTATTTGGGTATTTTGGGTCAAGGCATGGATTAGGGGCCATTTTGGACCCTAAAAGGGGTCAAGAGCCAATGGTAAATGATTTCAATTTTCTCGAGTTGTCTGGCTATGACTTTTTATAAAGTTAATTGTCCTTCTGTTGGCAGTTATTTGGGTATTTGGGGTTTAGGTACTCTTTAAGGGTCATTTTGGCCCTAAAAGGGGTTAAGGGCCAATGGTAAATGGTTTCAATTTTCTTGTGTTGTCTGGCTATGACTTTTTATATAGTTATTTGTCCAACTGTTGGCAGTTATTTGGGTATTTTGGGTCAAGGCACAGATTAGGGGCCATTTTGGACCCTAAAAGGGGCCAGGAGCCAATGGTAAATGATTTCAATTTTCTCGATTTGTCTGGCTGTGACTTTTTATATAGTTATTTGTCCAACTGTTGGCAGTTATTTGGGTATTTGGGGTTTAGGTACTCTTTAAGGGCCATTTTGGCCCTAAAAGGGGTTAGGGGCCAATGGTAAATGGTTTCAATTTTCTTGTGTTGTCTGGCTATGACTTTTTATATAGTTATTTGTCCAACTGTTGGCAGTTATTTGGGTATTTTGGGTCAAGGCACGGATTAGGGACCATTTTGGACCCTAAAAGGGGCCAGGAGCCAATGGTAAATGATTTCAATTTTCTTGATTTGTCTGGTTGTGACTTTTTATATAGTTATTTGTCCAACTGTTGGCAGTTATTTGGGTATTTTGAGTTTAGACACGCTTTAGGAGCCCTTTTGGCCCCTAAAAGGGGTTAGGGGCCAATGGTAAATGGTTTCAATTTTCTTTTGTTATCTTGCTATGACTTTTTATATAGTTATTTGTCCAACTAGGAGCAGTTATTGGGGTATTTTTGGTTCAGGCATCGTTTAGGAGCCATTGTGGACCCTATTTAGTGGTCGTCAAAGGAGGCAATATGCTATTTCATATTTGTTGAAAGTGGCTATGACCTGTTATGGTCTTTTTTTCGCGTAGTAATTCAAAAACCAAATTCTGAATAAGCAGCCAGAAATAAGTAACAAAAATCACAGCGCTGCGACACCACACATTTATTGAACAGACAACCACTCCCTGAAAACAGCATAATGTACTGTATGAACGTCAAGAAACTATATCCAAGTGTCCCACGTAATGAAGGTACATTAGCATGTAAAAAAGCACTAGAAAACTCTAAAAGAAAATTATTCCCAACAGAGATTGGTCTTAAACTAATAGAAACTGTTTTGGACAATAACAATTTTTCATTTAAAGGAAGACATTATTTACAAACGGACGGCGTTGCAATAGGTTCGCGATTTGGGATGAATTATGCATGCACATATTTGGGTGAATGGGAAGAGAAACTGTCAAAAGCATCGAAGTTACACCCTCTTGAACAGGAACGGTACGTTGATAATATCTGGCGAGTATGGACGCATGGGTTGGAGTCTCTGAAACAATATCATTCTTCGACAAATACGATACACTCAAGAATACAGGTTGATTTAAGGTGGTCTGAAAATAGGATATAATTCTTAGACACGATAGTCAAAACTGAAGATGGATTTCTTAAAACCGGTTTATATACAAAACCCATGGACACGCATCAATACCTGCACGCAAAGTCAGATCACACAATCAACACTAAAAGAGTGATACCACATGGAACAGCTTCAAGAGTAAAAAGAATTTGTTCCGATAATACTGAATATGAATGCCACAAAAATGATATAAAACAACACTTGCATGTCAGAGGTTACGACGAGATGTTTGTAAGCGAACAACTAAAACAGGTCGACCAAATCGAGCGTAAACAGTTACTTGAAAAACGATCCAACAAATCAACGGGCGAAAGAGTACCGTTTGTGGTCACCTACTCGCGGCGCCTCCCCGACATCGGGAAAATAAAAAAACACATGAAGTTGGCATTCGAAAAACCTCCCCTGATTTCGTACAAAAGACTGAAAAATTTGGGAGATGTTATAGTCCGTAGCAAGCATAATAAAATGTTCAACAATCAAGGGACGGGATCTGACAGATGTGAGAGAAATTGTGCAATCTGTGGGTTTATGCTCCAAACAAAACAATTTGCAGACAAGAACAGAACGGCCTACTACATAGGGAAAAAAAAAACAGCTGCATGTCCAAGAATGTGATATATGGGATTCTCTGTGACAAGTGCAATGAGGTTGTGTACGTGGGAGAGATGGGGACAAAATTGTATGAGAGAATGCAAAACCATTTGAGTGGAATAAAACGGTATCAAGACGCTTTGTAGAAAAACCATTTCGTAGAAGACGTTTCGTAGACAAGTCATTTCATAGAATGACCGTTTCGTAGACATTTGTTGGTCGTTTCGTAGAAAAACAATGGACGTTTCGTAGACATCTTTCTGGCGGGGTGGGGAGAGGGCAATTGCTTTGGGTTCCAATCAGAGAAGGAAAGAGAACAGGCTTTCTCTTGGACAGTTTTTTGGACAGTTCGGCTAGCACCTACCTCACAACGTTCAAATTCAATTTGTGCAGAAAAGTTAGAGTATCTCCGGGATTTGGACATTGGCCTATCTCCCAGTCAAATCCCCGGGAAATATTCCAACTTGTTTGCACAATTGGAATTTGAACATAGTGGGCAGCCACATAGTGCCATAGCGTATGTATTTTTGGGAATAAAAATAGAAAAACAAAACGCATTGAGAAGCACCAAATTTATTTCAGACTTAAAAAATCAAGTATCCATAAAATTAACAAAATTGTAGCTCATGTGTAAAAAATTTTAATTAACAAGTTTCACAGCTGCAATCTACATGTACCAATTGCTGGATCAATTATTAACAACTTGCTCGATTTCTTTTTTTTGCGGGGGGGAGTGTGACGCATGGAACATAGCTCTTGATTCATCACTGGAACGACATCAATTGAGTTTGCTTCATTGAGGAAGCATGAGCTATGTTTTGAGACAACACACTGAAGAAAAAATAATATGAAATTTACAATCTAACCTTTACCGCACACATTTATAAAAATTACGGAACATAGAATTTTGAGGTTTTTTTTACTCTAAACATTGCTCATGATTCATCACTGAAACGACATCAATTGAGTTCGTTTCAATGAGGGAGCATGAGCTATGTTTTGAGACAACACACTGAAGAAAAAATAATATGAAATTTACAATTTAACTTTTACCGCACACATTTAAAAAAATGACGGAATATCGATTTTTTGAGGGGGATCATCTGTAGTCTTCTCGCAAAATTCCTGTGTTGCATGTACAGTGGGTCCATCATTCACAATTGTCACACTGCACCGCTTCTTGTCTAGGATGTACACACTGGTTGCAACTGGTGCAAGCATTAGACATGATGGTTATTACTGAAAATGTTAATGACTGTGGTCAGATCCAAAGCAACAAACACTGAATGAATGGGTGGAGACACAAACAACTAATAAAATTGAAATAAAATATTCTGTGAAATGTCCATTGTTTTTCTACGAAACGACCAGTACATGTCTACGAAATGGTCATTCTACGAAATGACTTGTCTATGAAACGTCTTGTCTACGAAATGGTTTTTCTACGAAACGTCTAGAAACCAATAAAACTTGAGGTTATGAATGAACCGATACCACATCATTTTCTGACCAAAAACCATAGTATAAACAATTTTAAGATCAGTGGGATTGAACAAATTAATCAACAAAATACAGCTTACAGGAGGGGTCGTGAAGCATTTTGGATTAACAAACTTCAAACACTAGAACCGAATGGTCTCAATAGACAAGAATAATTCCAAATATTCTCATTTATAAACTTGCAGAACAGGGGGGGGGGGGGGGGGGGGGGGGCGCAATAGACTCGGATACGGGAACAACATGAAACAGGGAACATATCTTTATCACCCAAGGGAGATATGATACGGTGATTTTACCAGCAATACACTTGAATATGGAGGGTAACTGGACAATTCGTCGTGATTGAAGATTCGTCGTAACGACGAATCGTCCAAATACGATCACGATGAATCGTCTTTTAGGTTTTTGACGAAACGTCCAAGGCATGGATCTGTAACACTGAATTATATTTAAATAGTTGGCCGGTTGATTTCATTGAGGTTTCAGGTACTTTCATGTGGGATCTTTTGAAGTAACATCAAAAAATGTTAAAAAAAACAAGCTCATGCTTATTGTTTTGATTAGAATAAGACATGTATGCTGATGAGTTTTTAATACCTCTTTATGTGCGTCTTATAACAGAGTTGTGCGACGAAGGGTGGAAATATATAGGTTTTAAGTACGTTTCTTGTCTCAAAAATATAATTTATGACCCCTCCTTGAGGCGTGGTAAGTTATATTTTTCAGATCAGAAACGATAAGTCAGACCTTAGTGCAGAAGTGATGGTATGGCAGTCCTACAAATAACGATGTCGAAGGGTGGCATCACTGCCGTAACCAATTATGTGAAAAAGTTGGGCACAATAATGTCAACTTGTATGAACTTATAGAGGTGTTGAACAAAGAGAGTTTACTAGTAGACCTTCAGTGCCACTTGGTGTCTGAAGAGAAACTCCAAAGGTATCAAAAAAAAAAACATTTAAAAATTATCAGATGGAAATTTTTAGTATATAGGAGCATTGCAAACAGAAAATTATAACCCCGAAGGTATTACTGCAACGCGTTGCAACGCTTCACCACCCTCAACAAACAACACCAGTAGACAATGACAATGAATAACTTTTCCTTATCAGTTCTTATTATTAAGTTTGTATCAAATATGGCTACTTAGGAGATTATTGACAATTGTCATTTGCTAATTAGGGGATTATTGATAATTTAGTCAATTGTATTAGTGTCTGTCATAATAATATCCACTTGAGGTGTGAATGTCAATCAATTTGTTTGTTCATTCTATTCTTCTCTGTATTTTTATTTGTCCTCAATATTGCAGTTGGGGGAAGGGAGAGGGAAGGAATGGGGTTTACATTTTTCGCATGTTATTAGCTTAACTTTACATAGTCAAGATAAGCTATTGCCATCACGCATGCGGAAGTCTGTTAGTCTGTGAGTCTGGTAGTCTGTGAGTCTGAGTCTGTGACGTCTGTTCACATTTTCTTTTAGCACGGGCTACACCCCGAAGTTCTTGTCTGATCGTCACGAAATTTCATATGCAGGTTTGGGGTCATGTCTAGATGAGAACGCCCCCTTTTGGTCACGATCGGGCAACTGGTATGGCTGCCCGAGCCCAAAACCCGAAAACCATTAGCACAGTCTACAAGTCGTATTTATGAAGGGATTTCATTGTAACTTGGTAGGATGCCTCTGTATAATGTCTAGATGAGAACGTCCCCTTTTGGGCATGATCTATCAACCATGATGGCTGCCCATGCCCGAAACCCAAAAAACTTTTAGCACAGTCTGCAGGTCATGTTTAATGTGGAGGGATTTCATTGTAACTTGGTAGGATGACTCCTTATGATGTCTAGATGAGAATTTCCCCATTTGGGCATGATCTGCCAACCGTGACGACTGCCCGAGCCCAAAACCCGAAAACCTTTACCACAGTCTACAGGTCATATTTATTGAGGAATTTCATTGTAACTTGGTGGGTTGACTTCATACAATGTCTAGATGAGAAAGTCACCTTTTGGGTATGATTGGGCAACTGTGACGGCTACAGGGGTCCAAAGCCCGAAAACCTTTAGCACAGTCTAGAGGTCATATTTATGAAGGGATTTCATTGTAACTTGGTAGGATGACTCCAAATAATGTCTAGATGAGAACGTCCCATTTTGATCGCGATCATGCAGCTTGATGGGTGCCTGAGCCCAAAAACCTTTAGCATAGGCAAAAGGTCATATTTATGGAAGGATTTCATTGTAACCTGTTAGGTTGACTCCATGTAATGCCTAGATGATGACATCCCCTTTTGGTCGTGATTGGTCAGTTGTGATGGCTACTAGTGCCCGAAGCCCGAAAACCTTGAGCACAGTCTACAGGTCAAATTTATGAAGGGATTTCATTGTAACTTCTTAGGATCACTCCAGATGATGCCCAGATGAGATTGTCCCCTATGGTTGCGATCATTCAGCCATGATGGCTGCCCAAGCCCGAAGCCCGAAAAGCTTTAGCACAGTCTACAGGTCATATTTATGAAGGGATTTCATTGTAACTTGGTAGGTTAACTTCATATAATGCCTAGATGAGAACGTCCCCTTTTGGACATGATTGGGCTACTGTGACGGCTAAAGGTGCCCGAAGCCCAAAAACCTTTAGCACAGTCTACAGGTCATATTTATGAGGGGATTTCATTGTAACTTGGTAGGATGACTCCAAATAATGTCTAGATGAGAACGTCCCATTTTGGCCATGATCGTTCAGCCTTGATGGGTGCCCGAGCCCAAAAACCTTTAGCATAGGCTAAAGGTTATATTTATAGAAGGATTTCATTGTAACCTGTAAGGTTGACTCCATATAATGCCTAGATGATGACATCCCCTTTTGGTCGTGATTGGTCAACTGTGATGGCTACAGGTGCCCGAAGCCCGAAAACCTTGAGCACAGTCTACAAGTCATATTTATGGAGGGATTTCATTGTAACTTCGCAGGATCACTCCAGATGATGCCCAGATGAGATTGTGCCCTTTGGTTGCGATCATTCAACCATGATGGCTGCCCGAGCCCGAAAACCTTTAGCACAGTCTACAGGTCATATTTATGAAAGGATTTCATTGTAACTTGGTAGGTTGACTTCATATAATGTCTAGATGAGAACGTCCCCTTTTGGACACGATTGGGCAACTTTGACGGCTAAAGGTGCCCGAAGCCCGAAAACCTTTAGAACAGTCTACAGGTCATATTTATGAAGGGATTTCATTGTAACTTGGTAGGATGACGCCAAATAATGTCTAGATGAGAACGTCCCATTTTGGCCGTGATCATTCAGCCTTGATGGGTGCCCGAGCCCAAAAACCTTTAGCATAGGCAAAAGGTTATATTTATAGAAGGATTTCATTGCAACCTGTTAGGTTGACTCAATATAATGCCTAGATGATGACATCCCCTTTTGGTCGTGATTGGTCAACTGTGATGGCTACAGGTGCCACCGAAGCCCGAAAACCTTGAGTACAGTCTACAGGTCATATTTATGAAGGGATTTCATTGCAACTTCGCAGGATCACTCCAGATGATGCCCAGATGAGATTGTCCCCTTTGGTTGCGATCATTCAACCATGATGGCTGCCCGAGCCCGAAAACCTTTAGCACAGTCTACAGGTCATATTTATGAAGGGATTTCATTGTAACTTGGTAGGTTAACTTCATATAATGTCTGGATGAGAACGTCCCCTTTTGGACATGATTGGGCTACTGTGACGGCTAAAGGTGTCCGAAGCCCGAAAACCTTTAGCACAGTCTACAGGTCATATTTATGAGGGGATTTCATTGTAACTTGGTAGGATGACTCCAAATAATGTTTATATGAGAACATCCCATTTTGATCGCGATCATTCAGCCTTGATAGGTGCCTGAGCCCAAAAACCTTTAGTATAGGCAAAAGGTCATATTTATGGAAGGATTTCATTGTAACCTATTAGGTTGACTCCATATAATGCCTAGATGATGACATCCCCTGTTGGTCGTGATTGGTCAGCTGTGATGGCTACAAGTGCCCGAAGCCCAAAAACCTTGAGCACAGTCTACAGGTCATATTTATGAAGGGATTTCATTGTAACATCGTAGGATCACTCCAGATGATGCCCAGATGAGATTGTCCCCTTTGGTTGCGATCATTCAACCATGATGGCTGCCCGAGCCCGAATCCTGAAAACCTTTAGCAGTCTACAGGTCATATTTATGAAGGGATTTCATTGTAACTTCGTAGGATCACTCCAGATGATGCCCAGATGAGATTGTCCCCTTTGGTTGCGATCATTCAACCATGATGGCTGCCCGAGCCCGAAGCCCAAAAACCTTAAGCACAGTCTACAGGTCATATTTATGAAGGGATTTCATTGTAACTTGGTAGGTTAACTTCATATAATGCCTAGATGAGAACGTCCCCTTTTGGACATGATTGGGCTACTGTGACGGCTAAAGGTGCCCGAAGCCCAAAAACCTTTAGCACAGTCTACAGGTCATATTTATGAGGGGATTTCATTGTAACTTGGTAGGATGACTCCAAATAATGTCTAGATGAGAACGTCCCATTTTGGCCATGATCGTTCAGCCTTGATGGGTGCCCGAGCCCAAAAACCTTTAGCATAGGCTAAAGGTTATATTTATAGAAGGATTTCATTGTAACCTGTTAGGTTGACTCCATATGTCTAGATGATGACATCCCCTTTTGGTCGTGATTGGTCAACTGTGATGACTACAGGTGCCCGAAGCCCGAAAAGCTTGAGTACGGTCTCCAGGTCATATTTATGAAGGGATTTCATTGTAACTTCGCAGAATCACTCCAGATGATGCACAGATGAGATTGTCCCCTTTGGTTGCGATCATTCAACCAGGATGGCTGCCCAAGCCCGAAAACCTTTAGCACAGTCTACAGGTCATATTTATGAAGGGATTTCATTGTAACTTGGTAGGTTGACTTCATATAATGTCTAGATGAGAACGTCCCCTTTTGGACACGATTGGGCAACTGTGACGGCTTCAGAGGCCCAAAGCCCGAAAACCTTTAGAACAGCCTACAGGTCATAATTATGATGGGATTTCATTGTAGCTTGGTAGGATGACTCCAAATAGTGTCCAGATGAGAATGTCCCCTTTTGGTTGCGAACATTCAACCATGATGGCTGACACAGCCCAAAGCCCAAAAACCTTTAGCACAGTCTACCGGTCATATTTATTAAGGGATTTCATTGTAACTTGGTAGATTGACTTCATATAATGTTTAGATGAGAACGTCCCCTTTGGACGCAATTGGGAAACTGACGGCTACAGGGGCCCGAAGCCCGAAAACCTTTAGCACAGTCTACAGGCCATATTTATGAGGGGATTTTAATGTTACTTGAGAGGATGACTCGTTTTGGAATAATTTCACTGTAACTTGGTAAGTTTTGTTGATATACGTTAACTGTGAGGGCCACATACATTAACTGTGAGGTCATATTAACCCACCCCTCAGCTCTTTAGTACAGTGTACACCTCATATTATTTTTATCATAAACATAGCACTCAGGGAACAGAAATGAACATATTCCCAATTATCACAATTCTTGTCTTATTTCATAATCTTTTCATAAACATTGAACATTATCCTTTTCATCAAACACAACACACAAGTCAAGCTACAGTCTCATTGACACTTTCATTTTATATTGTGCTGTTGGTGGGGGGGGGGGGGGGGGGGGATATTTCGCTTATTAATTTACATTGTGTTCATGTGCTATTGTTCCGATTTATTTCAAAATATAAAATAAATAAAAATTAAATATTAAATTTTGTTATTTGTTGTCACAACCAGCTCAATTTGGTCGGCAACCTCGAGGCACCACAAATTATCGTTAAAGACTCAAAATCGTAATCTTCGACGAATCGTCCAAACAACAATGGAAATTAACGACGAATCGTCCAATGGACGATTCGCCGGCAATTTCCGTTCACGACGAATCGTCCAGATTCTACGACGAATGTGCAATTACGACGAATCGACCAGTAACCATATGGAAAACAACGTACTTGAACAATTCGTTGAATGTGTGAATACTGCATGCGAACTCGCTTCTGCCTCTGTTACCAGGGCGAGGTTGAGATAAATGATTGAATACTCCTAATTCTAAGGCTGAGAACAAATTTTGCGAGTCATAACGCGGAATATATCTTCACTTGTTACCACCTAAGGAAGATATGATACGGTATTGTTTGTCCATAATTTAGAATTAAATACAGTGAACAACGTGTAATGCGAAACACATCTTTACTTGTTGCCACCCAAGGAAGATATGAAACGGCGATTTTATAGATGGGTTCATGATTAGGAGCCTGGCGGCCTCTTGCCAAATAATAAATCGATCTGTAAGACGTACGCGTATCTCGATCAATTTTATAATTCCCATTCAACAGTTAGGATAAGCGTGGCGCTAAATTTTACGGCCCCATGACGCAATACACACTGGCACGGCACTTAACGCAACGGAATAAGAATTAGTCAAAAATGAAAGCCGCTTAGAAGGAAGCAATCTTCCGAGCATGACAGCAAATTGACGAAGTTATATATATATATATATATATATATATATATATATATATATATATTTATAATCACTTTAAAAGATATCACCCAGTGCTGCAGCCTGAGTGCAACCACCTATCGAAACCACTCACAGTTGGAATTTACACCAGTGGCACCCCCCCCCCCCCCCCGCCCAGCTGAAACCCTCTAGCCACATCCCCGCTTATAAAGTAATGCTATTTGATACCATGATTACCTATTGTACTATATATGAAAAGCCTATGACATCAATTTTAGCTTTACACACCAACCGTGGTGAACACGCCAGCAATGGGATTTCATTAGTTAAATTTTATACCCACAGTAGAACTACATTCAAGTTGATCTTTGGTGACGTCAACCTGAATGCAAACTTGTTTAAATTTACCGCACGTTGCCTCGCGAGTGAAATGAAACTGGCAATTATTTATTGTTTTTAAATGGGTTTACCTCATAAGGTGCCAAAAATTAACAAACATGCATTGTTTCATGTTAATAAAGCACCCATAACTCGAAACAGTGTGTTATTATGTTATTAAAACAAAAAAGGCTCCGTTTCTTTTTCCATTTCGTTTCGGTGATAAAATTGGCAGCGGAAGTACCGACCACCAATGCTCATGTAAACAAAAACAAATTCGCACGTATGGACGTCTGCTGTTCAGTAAAATGGAGAAAAAATAATAGCGACTCTTGATAATCTGACGGTCATGGTATAAATAAAATATACCCAAAGTAGCTTGGTGTACCAAATTTTCACCACTCATGGTGAAGTGGTGTTAACCGCACGCCAAAGACTCGCGGTTAACACCACTTTACCACGAGTGGTGAACATTTGGTACACCAAGCCTCTATGGGTCTATTCTATATACAAATACAGACAGGGAATTTGGATAGGATCATGATCCAGTTGAAATCCTTCATCCACTTTGTTGCCCACAACACAATTTCCCCTTCCAAAACAGAAATTCAAAAACAATGCATCTCCAATAGTATTATCCAAGTCAGAAAATAAGCAGATTGCGGTGCTACTAGAAACCGGAATCACCTGGAATCCCCTTTAAAGACCGGAGTCACCCAGAATCCCCTCATATTTTACTACATTTTCGCCATATTTAGCACTTTTAGTAATAAAAAATCAAATAATAGACACCAAGAAGAATCCCCTGTACAGCAAGCCAGAAAATAAGCAGACTGTCATTTGTAGAATGAGGTCCCCAGAGGTTGAATTTGGTGATGCTACCCTGCACTGCAGTGTAGCGTCACTAAATTCACCATCTGTTAATCTCAACCTGAATCAAGTCTCACACCTAAACAGAATGAGGTACCCAGAGGATAAATTGGAGCACTGTATGGAATAGCATTATCAAATTCACCCTCTGGGGAACTCATTCTGCAAATGGCAGATTGCTTATTTTCAGGCTTGCTATTATCATTTGTTTAACATCATTCTGTCTTGATTTTGCAATATTTTAGTTATAAAATTTCTGTCCATTGGTCTCAATGTGACGTGATCAGAATGATATGTTATTACTGTGATTTCTTTGGTGATGACAGTATTTTTTTCCTGAGAAACTACATTCTATAGGAAGTCAAAATACACTTACTGATTGAGGGCACACTTTCAGAGCACAAAAGAGTACAAGATTTGCCATAAAATGATCTTGAACAAATGTTTGACCACCGAGGTGGTATTAGTCCCCTACGGCGCTTTTGTGACATGAGGTGTTTTTATCACAGAAGACACTAGAGTATATAAGCATCTTGGATTTTGAAAAAAAAATATTGAGCGTGCATAATACCCTCACAACCCTTTATCCGTGTACCATATATGAAAGGCGTAGCTTGAACCATGTTGGAGGGAGGGGTGATAACATAAAATAGAGAAAAAAGCTTAAAAAAACACAACAAAAATGGCCGCCATTCTGCCATCTTGGATTTTAAAAAATAAATATTGACTGTGCATCATCCCTTCAGAACCATTTATCCATATACCAAATATGAAAGGTGTAGCTTGAAGCATGTTGGAGGGAGAGGTGGTAACATAAAAACAGACAGATAGACAGACAGACAGACGTTAGATTTTGAAAAAAAATATTGAGCGTGCATAATCCCCTCACAACCCCTTTATCCATGTACCATATATGAAAAGTGTAGCTTGAACCATGTTGGAGGGAGCAGTGGTAACATAAAATAGAGAAAAAAGCTTAAAAAACACAACAGAAATGGTTGCCATGGTGCCATCTTGAATTTTGAAAAAAAAATATTGAACGTGCAACATCCCATTACAACCCTCTATCCATGTGCTAGATATAAAAAGTGTAGCTTGAACCATGTTGGAGTGAGGGGTGGTAACATAAAATAGAGAAAAAAGCTTAAAAAAACACAACAAAAATGGCCGCCATGCCGCCATCTTGGATTTTGAAGAAACAATATTGAATGTGCATCATCCCCTCCCAACCCTCTATCAATGTGCCAAATATGCAAAGAGTAGCTTAAACCATGTTGGTGGGAGGGGTGGTAACATGAAAATAGAGAACAAAAAGCTTAAAAACACAACAAAAATGGCCGCCATTCCGCCATCTTGGTTTTGAAAAAAAAATTTTGAGCGTGCATCATCCCCTCAGAACCATTTATCCATGTACCAAATATGAAAGGTGTAGCTTAAAGCATGTTGGAGAGAGAGGTGTAACATAACAAACAGACAGACAGATGGACGGACAGACGGATGGATGGATGGACGGACGGACGGACGGACGGACGGACGGACGGACGGACGGACGGATGGATGGATGGATGGATGGACAGAGTGCAATCCTATAGTCCCCTTATGGTTCCTGTAGGGGACTAATAACTGAATATTTTCATTCTTTGCCTTCAAAACATGGCTTTTGACCCCTCATTGCAGGGTTCTTGCAGGCAAGGACTGATAAAATTTAAGGCTATTCAAGGCCATTTCTTGGAATTTTTCAGCATCTTTGAAGGCCCCCTACAATAGACAAATATAATTATTTTCAACTCCCCTTTTTCACCCTCTCTTCACTCGTCGTAACTGGGACTCTGTTCTTTTTCCCTTCCCCCCTCCCCCCACTTCCCTTTAAGAGAAGTGGGAGGAGGTGGTAATGGACAAGGGAGACTAGTTAGGACTACAACTTCATGAACTCTGGCATATATAACTTTATAGGTAGTTATGATTACACCCTTTGGGTCTATTTCATGAGAATTTAAGGCTTTTAAAGGCCTCCTGGCCCATTTTCCAGCATTACGATGCCCTGAACAACCATAATCCAAATTAAAGGATGTTCCTTGGATCCAACCTGTATTGGAATGAACTTGACAATTTTGTTTCAGTCAAGGATCATAAGGCATGTTTCAGAGGCAAAATAGGAAAAAAAAATAAAAATTTAAAACCGATTTTTTCAACAACAATGGTCAGAGATATATCCGCTATGTTGTGCAAAGGGATGAAGGAATAACAGAACAAAATTTATGTTTCCCTTTAATCTTATTGCATATTTCAAAGCAAAATATTTTCATTCAATAAAATCACTCTGAATTTATTGACAAAGTACAGGTTGTGACAAAATGCAAATGATAAACAGTAACAAAATTCTTTCAGTTGAATAATCTAATATATTTCACCTCTTGTGATAGTTTCTATAAAATGTTATGTTCCATTCCCTGAATATGCATGCAAGTATTTGACACATGAAGTAACACAACATTCTCAAGAAATGTACAGATAATTTTATCACTGCATGCACAATGGACCACCCAAATTAAAGTAAGCTCATTCAGTTAATTGACTTTTATTTTATTGAGCTCCACAAGGCAGTTGCATCGGGTCAATAGCTCCATTAAAAGACAAATGACCGACACGTCTCAAACATTATGCAAGGTACGTATTTCAAAGCCTATTGACCATACAGTGGAATCCTGTTAATTGAATAGCTACTTTGCCAATGCAAATTAATGGGGATTGTGTCACTTTCCTGTATTCTGGAGATAAACTTAGCATTTATTCTATTATACCTTGATATAATAGATTAAATGTCTGTATTGGATGTACTGAGGCCAAATAGGTCGAAAAACAAAGGAAACCTGGGGAGAGTCAGGATAATTTTTGGACAGGTTGCAAGATGTTTTATTCAATTAACATGAGTTTACTCTATAACCTATATTCAATTAACAGGTCAAATTTGTACTGGAGGTATGGTAAATGGTTTCGTGTTGGAAAATTATATTCAATTAACAGGGTTATTCAATTAAAAGATATCCAGTTTAGTGGGCTCCACTGTATTATGTAACTCATTCGCACTTTTTCAGTACTATGAACAGAAATGTATGTATTTATTTATATATTTATTTATTTATTGGTGTTTAAGGTCACATATTTCTGAACAATGGCTATTCGTGACATCAGCAGGGAGAAAAGTCAAGTTTAGTCAAACACAGGTTGTCCATTTTTGAGGACTTCCACCTTCAGCATCAGTGACTGGGTCCCATTTTACCAGTAAACAGCTTGTTTACTACAATAAAGAAGCACTGCTTCAGTTCCTGGGGTTCCAATAGGGGCTTGAACAGAAAATAATTTAAATAATTTACAAAACTCTCTGCAAACTGATGTCATAATTTCAAGCAGCATAATTTTCCCATAATGCAACTAGGAATGCAACCAATTCAATCTTGTTTGACAGAGCTCAACGAGCTCTGTCAAACAAAACTGAATTGGTTGAATTCCTAGTTGCATTATGGGAAAAATTTGCAGGTTGACAGGCTTAAAATTTGATATTTTTTAAATCTGTGTGCAGGGGTTGAAACATGACTACTCAGATTTTAACCCCTTAATTCTGATTTTAGTCAACTCTGTGGCACAAGAACATGCGCAACAACACAAAATCACAAGGATATCTTCCAGATAACCATCAAACTTCTCAGACAGTGATGTAAAGTCTTGGCTTGCCAGCCAGCCATGAACATAATATAACATTCTCATGTAGACATGAACCTGAAAATCTATATGAAATTTGGGAAAAGAACTGCAGCCTGTGGCCAATGTTGAACGAATTGTGGACAGAATCAGACATCTGCTCACACCATGGCAATTAGCTTACCTTGACCTGGTCAAGTTAAGCTAAAAATGATTATCCAAATTTTGCATAATTTCTGTCAAAGCCAATTAACCCTTTCCACACTGGCACCCTGGTAGGTGTCATGTCAATCAATATGGTCAATGATAAAATGGGTGATACCATTTTGGTTTGTTGGGAGGTTCAGTAATAATTTAACCCAACAGTTTGGTCAAGCTGTTGGATTAATTATTACTAAGCCTTGCTTCAGATTTTTTGCTCTTTATATTGTCTGCTCGTCCACAACAAATTTTTAATTCTTGCAAAAAATTATGCACATTGGGTTGAAAGGGTTCACACTGTTAACTAATGCAACATAAAAATATCAGCAGAATGCTCCCCAATATTTGAGCCGAAGGTAAAGCATGACAGTGATAGTTTATCATACAATGAAGATAAACTCAAGTGCAGCTGTCAAAATTTCAGTGAAAATAGGTTGTGTACAGGCCTGTAAATGCTTTTTTGATTTGGCGTATGTCTTGGGATGTAAACGATCTGTGACCTTAAAGTTGTAACCTTGGGTAAAAGTCATGACACACTCAATTCAAGAGCAATCATGGCGTGAAGTATGAATGACACACTTCAGTCATGAGCAACCATTAAGTGAAGAATGAGTAACATCTGTCCACTGAATCAATTTTTCTGGACCAGACAAAGATAGAACACACAAATGGTCTCTGACATTGACCTTACCACTACGATCTTGGGTCAAGGTCATGATACATCACTGTGTCATCAGCAATCGCTGTGTGGAATATGAATAAGGTAAGTTAACTGTATAATTTTTAATGGACGTTAACAAAGTATTTTAGCTATGACCTTGCATCAAGGTAATGACACACTTTTGAGTAATAAGCAATCACTATGTTAACCCTTTACCCAACGTAATGGCAAAAACCGGCCAGCACGATTCTAAAAAATCGCCAACTAATTTTCATTATTTTTTCATTTTTTGTCTCAAAAATATAGGTTATGACCCCTTATTGGAATGAGCTCATTGAGCTCATACCAAAAAGGGGTCATAACCTATGTTTTTGAAACAAAAAATGAAAAAAATTAGTTATTCAAGAATTTTTTTATTAAGTGTCGACTGCTTTCATGTCAGGTAAAGGGTTAAGTATAACAATATCAGTACATTGCATACTTTTTTAGGGACCAGACAATGTTTAAATGTAGAAACAAACAAATAGATGGCATATGACTTTGATCTTCGAACTATGATCTAATGTCAAGGTCATGACGCACCCTTGGGTCATAAGCATTCATTGCGTGCAGCAAGAAGATCAATCCACTGAATATTTTTCTTGGAACGGACAATGTTAGAATGGAGGAAGAAACAAATGAATGGTGTGTGACCTTTGAACTATGACCTTGGGTTATTTATTTATTGGGTTTTAACGATACCTTCAGCAACAGGGTCACTTCATGGCAGGCAATTTTACGGGTGGAGGAAGCTGGAGTAACAGGAGAGAACCACCGAACAACAAGCAAAATCATGGTGTTAAGTAAGAACAAGATTAGTCCTTTAAATAATTTTTTTAAGGACTGGACAAAGTTAGAATGGAGAAAACAAATAAATGAATGGTCTGTGACCTTTATCTTGATGCTATTTTTTTATTGGTGGTTAAGGTCATCTTCAGCATCTTTGGCCATCTCATGACTGCAACATAGGTATGAAGTGAAGTTGTTCCAATTGTTTATGCCTTTGCTGCCCACGTTAAGAGGACTTTGACCCCAGGCAATGGTTTTGTGTCCTATTTTACCAGTAAAGGAGAACTTGTTTACGAAAGCAAACAAACAGCTGCATTTCCCACAAGAAATCCAGAAGCTGTAACCTTGGATCAAGATCATGACACACCATGGGTCAAAAGCAATCTTTGCATCAAATATGAACAAGATCGGTACATTGAACTTTGATTTTGTATGGACCGGACTAACTAGAATGGAGAAACAAAAAATTGAATGGTCTGTGACCTTGACCTTGTAGCTATGACCTGGGGTCAAATTCATGGAGAAACACAAACAAATGAAGTCTGTGATCTTGACACTGAGCTGTGGCCATTAGTCAAAATCAAAACACACCCTCGGGTCATATGCAATCTTTGTGTGAAGTATGAACAAAATCGTTCTAGTGAATGATTTTTTATGGGCCACACAAAATTAGAATGGAAGATCAAACAAACAAATGGCCCATGACCTTGGGTAAAATTCATAACAGAACCTTGGATCATAAGCAATCATTATGTGAAGTATGAACAAGATTGGTCAATTGAATGATTTTTATGGACCAGACAAGTAAGAATGAATTCATGGACATATGGACAGACAAAGCAGTTACTCTACACCCCAAAAGATAGTCAGGGAGTAAAAAAATCACTGTTCAAATTTTATTTTTGAAATTTTTGATCCCAAAACACATCTTGTGACTCCATCAGATGAAAGAACGAATCAGGACGATTCCAATGAAGTGCCACAAGCTACAATGTTTTGACAGCAAACAGTGAGAGTTTGGTTATTTGGAATAAAATATTGTGTGTTGTCTGCTGGCCTAGTAAGTTAATATGGGGTCAGAATTAAATGGGTATATTAACATTTCTTCAGCATGTATGGCTGTATCTTGACAATCCTTTGTGCATGAAATTTTAATAACACTTCAGTGTCACAGATGACAGGGTGAGCACTGAACATATTATAGTGCCATGTTTAGACTCTCAAAAAATCTATTTCTTCAAAAAGGCAAAGATACTCAAACATGTTGTTGCTGATGAAGTTTAAAACACAGACTTGTACAAGTCAATCATCATTGTATAAGTAAATAACAAAACTCCTTAAACCCTTTACATAACATGAAAAGCAGCTGTCACTTGCAAACAAAATTCTTGAATGACGATTTTTTGTCTCAAAAACATAGGTTATGACCCCTCACTGGAATGAGTTCATCAAGCTTGTTCCAATGAGGGGTCATAACCTCTGTTTTTGAGACCAAAAAAAAAAATGAAAAAATAACGAAAATTAATTTTAGCTGTTACGTTGGGTAAAGAGTTAACACTGTCAATAACAATTTACTTTTTCAAGACCTGTTGAGAATTCAATTGGATGAAACTACTAAAAATAGCTTTTTTCAGGAAAATTATGATTTAACAAATAGCATTTGGTAAAGACTGAGACCAAACTCAATTTTTAGCCCTAATGGAATTAATTCTGGCCGAAATTCATTCATACCTACTTTCACAAATGATTTCTTCATTTCAGTTCAATAGTGTATATTGGAACAGCCCGTCATTCATTGATTTGTCAGATAGATCAATATTTTCTTTCTATGGACACTGAATGTCTACTGTGGATTTGTGATGTTTAGCCCTTTACCCAACGAATCGGCCACATCCGCCTGTGTAATATGCAAATGCAGCAGCAGAAAAAATATTATTTTTCAAAACAATTTCAACAAAACCATATCATGTGACTCCTTTTTGGAACAAGCTTGTCAAGCTCATTCTAATGAGGGGTCACATGATATGGGTTTGTTGAAATCTTTGGAAACATTTAAAAAATGATATTTAAAATAATAAATTTGGATATTTTCTGCGTTAGGTAAAGGGTTGGGCAGCAAATGGAATGTTAGCATTTTCAGTTAATTATTTATTTATTGGTGTTTAAATCCACATACTTCTGCAAGGTGGCTAATTGTGACCGCAACATGGAGATAAAGTTTAGTCCATTGTTTATACCCATGCTACTCATTGTAGAGGACTTCTTCCACCAGTACAACAGGTCTTGTTGCCACTTTAAGAAAACACTGTTTCACTTCACCAGGGTTCCACAAGGTGAGCATTTTCAGATACATGCAGATTCTTTTCTAGAAAAAAGCACATAAACAAATACTGAGAACCAAAAATAATTTAACACTTTACCACTTAACCATCTCTGTGCCAAACTCAATTATCAATCAAGAATGATGGTTAGTGTACTTTGTTTTTCTTTTCACTGGTTCCAGCCCATGCATAAATTTGTTTGTAAAGGAACAGTTAGCCATCCACAAGGTTGCAACAAAGTAATTTTGTATGAGAGTCAATAAGAATTCAATCATAAATTGTTAATAAATCTTCCCACCAAATAGAAAACAAGTTTGTCCAATTCCGAGTCAACGCTGAAGGATAAAACAGCATTTGGGTTTTCTGAGTTGAAAGGATTAACCCTTTACCCAAAGAAGATGATATCAAAATTTATTATTTTAATTACTATTTTTTTTAAATTTAAACATTTTTTTTCAACAAAACCATATCATGTGACCCCTCATTGGAATGAGCTTGTTCCAATGAGGGGTCACATGATATGGTTTTGTTGAAATATTTTGAAAAATGAACTTTTTTCAGTTGCTGAATTTCCAAAATACGCGGGTGGATGTGGGCGATTCGTTAGGTAAAGGATTAAGCTTTTTCACAACACAAATATATGATACTTGCATAAAAATTTAATAAAACGTCTACAAATTTTCATTATTTGCTTCAAAAACATGACTTATGACCCCCTCATTGGAACAAACTCTATTAGATAAGATAAAAAAAGTTTGGTAACATTTTTGGTTGTGTTAGTATAGGAAGTGGAATTGAATTAATCTTCTCTTATTTTTCATTAACTGTCTACCTAAATCAAATAGCAGATGACATTCACAGAAAATATTTCCAGAATAACTAAATACCTTCATTTTTCGTCTGGCTGAGCCCGTTCTAATGAAGGGTCTTAAGCTATGTTTTTGAGGATAAAATTGAAAAAAAAACACCACTAAAATTTGGATGGCAATTTTTGTGAACAGCACTGGCCAGCTTTTATTGTTTTGTTAGCCAAGAGTTTAATTACATGTTATGTGATAAAAAGAATCTCAAGTTTGTTACGATTTGAAAACATTTCTGAACCTTATTCAATAAAATCAATCTGAGACTCGGTAAACTTCGGTTCAGATCGATTTTAGTGAACTTGGTACAGTGGAACCCTGTTAATTGAATAGCCACTTTGCCAATGGAAATTATTCAATTAACAGGAGTATTCAATTAACAGGGATAGTGTCACTTTCCTGTATTCAAGAGATAAACTTAGCATTTATTCTATTATATCTTGTTTGACAGAGCTCCATGAGCTCTGTCAAACAAGACATAATAGATTAAATGCCTGTATTGGATGTACTGAGGCCAAATAGGTCTATAAACAAAGGAAAACTGCGGAGAGTCAGGGTAATTTCTTAACAGGTTGCAAGATTTTTTATTCAATTAACAGAAGTTTACTCTATAACCTAAATTCAATTAACAGGTCAAATTTGTACTGGAGGTATGGCAAATGGTTTTGTATTGGGAAATTATATTCAGTTTACAGGGTTATTCAGTTAAGAGATATAGGGGGGGGGGGGCGTGCTGGCTCTGTTGGTAGAGGTGCAGGCTGCAAGCCGAGAGGTCCTCGGTTCAAATCCCACCTGCGGCAACCACGTTGTGTCCTTGGGAAAGACACTTCACCCCCATTGCCCGCGTGGGGGCATGGTGACCCTGTGTAATAAGGCTTACTGCACGTTGATGGTGCACCTGTCTTCAACCAATGCTAACCCTGCTTGTGTGGAGTTGGTATGTTGGGGAGCTGACAGTTGCTCGCCGTTGCACGGTGGTTCTCTCTGGCTTCCTCCACCCGTAAAACTGTCACAGTCATGGTTAGCCATTGTGCAGAAATATGTGACCTTAAACACCAATAAATAAATAAATAAATAATTAAGAGATATCCAATTAAGTGGGCTCCACTGTACAGAAATTTCATATGAAACTGTAACTCATTGGAGATCCTCTACTTATGTGTGTTCCGCCAACCTATAATCATTGCATCTCACACTGATCCTTGGGAGGCTTTCTCAGAGATCTTCCCAAAGATTAGTGTCAGGTGTATGGACTTTTTCAGTCCATGAGCTGAAATATAACAAGTGCTTCTTGTATATTTTTTCAAACGTTGCAAATGAATGGTAGCAACAGATTTCACTCCACCATTTTTCAGTAGTAATTCACTATCCTCTGTACTGTATTTACCTGCCAGAGAAGTTCTGTGAGTACTGTTGAAAAAAACAGAGGACTCTCCCAAGAACAAAACTGAAAAAGAGATTTAAAAAAGACAGTAGTCCACACCTTTTGTTTCATTGTATCAAAGCAGACAACATGAGGATTCCTGATAAAATAAACAAAAGAAGATAATTGTCTATACCCATCTTTTATAATCATGAATCATAAAAAATACTGTAACGAAAACAAGAGGCCCCACGTAACGGCCAAAACCGGCCAGCACTATTCTCAAAAATCGCCAATTAATTTTCATTATTGTTTCATTTTTTGTTTCAAAAACATTGGTTATGACCCCTTGTTGGAACGAGCTCATGGACCTCATTCCAACGAGGGGTCATAACCTATGTTTTTGAGACAAAATATGAAAAAAATAGTTATTCAAGATGTTTAGGTAAAGAGTTAAGGAATTTTCAAAAAGTAATTAGTCACTTGTTATTCACTTTTATTTTTAGATTGGACCAATGGTTTGAGAGAACAAGCGCTAAAAACTGCATACGGCATGTGAACTTGGGCCTCACGGTCTTCCCCCCGCCAGCCCCACTGCTACGATTATTCTAAGATGAAGAGTGGCACAACTCAGGTAAAAGAAAACTATAATATCAGGTGCACAGGTTCCCATGGTGGTGAACATTCATACCAAATTTTGATGACAATGGTCCATAAATGTCTGAGAAAATCAAATCTCGGGACTAAATTATGTCTATGGACGGATGGATGGGCAGGTGTACAGATGGATGGACAGACGTATTGACAGACAGATTGACAGACAGATGGATGGATGAATGGATGGACAGGCAAGGTGATTCCAGTATACCGTCCACAGCTCGTTGTGGGGGGTATAAATAAATAAAGGCATGGTAGTTTGTAACAAAGAAGAAATGATAAACTGTACTTTATATCAAGAACGTGAGGTCACTTTCCAGTGATAAAGTATTATTTCAAACCGCGCGGCACACTGCACAAATGGCAAATGTGGACAAAGCTATGCACTTTTATTCCCTTAGTTTAGTATAAGGAATTGCGGCACAGGTAATCAATACGTGGGTCATACTAATAACTCTCAAGGTCAAGAACAAATAAAAACGCCTTTGTTTTATTTAGTTTATTAAGTCTTGTAATAATTCAATAAATTGAGTAACAAACATAATATAAAACACTTTATATGCAAACTATGAAAGGTGCACATGGTGGCAAAAAGACAATATATGCAGTTTCGGTGAACATTAAGCCAATTACAGGGTCACACTAACAAGCTAACATTCTTCAGAAAATAAATTGCAAAACAAACATGAGGCAATTTTTTTTATTCTAATGATGCTCATTAACCTTAACAACTCTTCTGATTGTTTGTATATAATAGTCACTGTCGAAACAATCACCAAACATTTGTATGGCTTGTTTCTAAAGCAAAGTACTTAACAAACACAAACCAAGCACTGCCCAAACGTCAGTACTGTGGCACTTACTTTGATTTTATTATAACCAATTATAACGTATGGGAGTAAGCCACAGATCTGTTTTGAATAGAATAGAATAATTGTGTTTATTAATCGAAACACTTGATGCAGTTCATTTCATTTCATTCAATCAGGATTAAAAAAATCAATCAATCATTTATGACAGGCAGCCTGTGGAAGATCCCTCGAAATGACTGGCTAGCTTGCATATTTCCCCTGTTCATTTTGAGTGTGCGTTTGAAGAATTTAGATGAAGTTTAAGTCAAAATATGATAATACTGTGAAGGTCGGTATATGGAGGGAGTTGAAATCAGCAAGGTACGATATCGATATTGAAACAAGAGGCCCCATGGGGCCTGAGGCTCACACCTGACAATAGTTGTTTAAAGGATTTAATTAGCATCTATGGCTAGTTAACACTACAGAGGAATGAAGTTATTTAATTATTTATAACTGTGCTGTCCATGCCAGATGATTTTTTTCTAGTACTGGGATGCTACCACAGAAATAATGCCCCAATTTCCAGTAATTCAAAACTTGGGGAGTCCAAATATTAACCTAGAAACTTAACTTGAACAAACTTGAGTCTGAGCCTTTCCCTTCCACCACTAGGATGATGTGTACCAAATGTGAAAGCATTCTGACTGGGGGATCTGAAGAAGATTATTAAAGAAATTTTCTCATACTGATACTGTACCAAGCTGAAACTTGGGCTACGAAAGGAGGTCCAAATATTAACCAAGGGACCCGATTTAAAAAAAGGAATCCCGCCCTCCCCCACTCCCCAGAGATGTTGTATACCAAATACAAAAGCATTCTAATTGGTGGATCTGGAGAAGGTGATTTTTAAAGAAATTCCCTCATATTGCTCTGAGTTAAAATTCAGACTCCCATAAAAAGCCCAAATATTAACTCAGGGACTCAATTTGAACAAACTTGAATCTGATGCACCCCCCCCCCCCCCCCCCACAGATCTTCTATACCGAATATCAGAACAATCTGAGAGATGGTTCTGGAGAAGGAGACTTTTAATGAAATTCCCTCATATTGCACTAAGTTAACACATTCGGGCTCCCATAGGGAGCCCAAATATTAACCCAGAGACCCAATTTGAACAAACTTGAAAATGACCCACCAAGAGATGTATACAAATATGAAGGAATTCTAAATGGTGAATCTGAAGAATATTTTGAAAGAAATTCCCTCATATATGCGCCAAGTTAAAATTTGGGCTCACATAGGAAGCCCAAATATGAAACAAGGGACTTGATTTTCACAAATTAGAATGTGACCCCCCCTAGAGATGTTGTATACCAAATATGAATGCATTCCGACTATTGAGTCTGAAGAAGAAGATTTTTAAAGAAATTTCCTCATATAGCGCTAAGTTAAAATTTGAGCGAGTTAAAATTCAGACCCCCATAAAAAGACCAAATATTAACTCAGGGACTCAAACTGAACAAACTTGAATCTGATGACCCCACTGCTGTACACCAAATATCAAAAGATTCTGACTGGTGGAGCAGAATGAGAAGATTTTTCATCATATTGTTGTAGTTAAAATTTAGGCTTGAATGAGGAATAAGGGGCACAAATATGAACCCAGGGATTTGATTTGAACAAACTTTAATCTGCCCCCTAACTCCCATCCTCCACCAATAAGATGCTGAAAACCAATTATCAAAAGATTACAACTGCTGGACCTTTTTTTGTTTTTTATACTACTTCATTAAACTTTGGACTCCAGTAAGGAGCCAAAATATAAACCCAGGGACATGATTTGAACAAACTTGAATCTGACCACCATAAGTAAGCTGTCTACCAAATATCAGACACATTATGACCAGTGGATCTGAAGATGACGATTTTTAAAGTTTATTCATTCATTGGTGTTTAAGATCACATATTTCTGCTACTCTTCACAATGGCTAAATATGACTGCAACATGAATATAAAGTCAAGTCCAGCCAATAGTTTATACCCATGATGTTACCTATTTCAGAGGATTTCCACCCCAGGCATTGGTGAAGATGTCATATTTTACCAGTAAAACAGAGCTTGTTTACCACAGTAAACAAGTACAGTGAACCCCTGTTAATTGAATAAACACCTTGCCAATGAAAATTATTCAATTAACAGGAGTATTCAATTAACAGGGATTATGTCATTTTCCTGTATTCTAGTAGTAAACGTAGCATTTATTCTATTATATCTTGCTTGACAGAGCTCCATGAGCTCTGTCATACAAGATATAATAGATTAAATGCCTGTATTGGATGTACTGAGGTCAAATAGGTCTATAAACAAAGGAAAATTGGGGAGAGTCACAGTAATTTCCCGACAGGTTACAAGATTTTTTATTCATTTAACAGGAGTTTACTCTATAACCTATAGAATTAACAGGTCAAATTTGTACTGGAGGAATGGTAAATAGCTTTGTGTTGGGAAATTATATTTAATTAACAGGGATATACAATTAAGAGATATCCAATTAAGTGGGCTCCACTGTACTGCTTCTCTTCCTGGGGTTCTATATGTGGACTGAAAAATTTCAGATAAGCCATTGGCAGTCATATGGGAATATATGCTCAATAGTCTTAGAAATGAATTAAGAGACTGGTTAATAGTTTGACTAAAGCATGCTTCATGTTCGTAGGAAAGATGCCAGACTGTATTGAGGCATTAACTAATTTTAAAATTGGTGTACCCAATTCTGAAAGACATACTTTTAACAACCATGTCGGAATGACATCTAACATACACCGTTTAGATGGTGCCTTGGATATTAGCTTTTGGATGTCATAAGAGTGGTAAAAGTTTGAACTGGACTTGTTACGTGAAATAATTCATGAGAGGTGAGGGACGTTGTACAAACACGAGTGCGTGAATGCGCACGATTGTTTTACAATATAGACCCTCACCTCAAATGAATTATTTCATGTAACCAGTCCAGTCAAGCATTACTCAAGCGATTACTCTGTTTATTACTTTTCATTATTATATTATTTAACCCTTTACCTAACGTAATGGCCAGCACTATTTTCAAAAATCACCAATTAATTTTCATTATTTTTTCATTTTTTGTCTCTAAAACATAGGTTATGACCTCTCATTGGAATGAGCTCATCCAGCTCTGACAAAAAATGAAAATAATAGCTATTCAAGAATTGTTTTTGCAGGTGTTGTCTGCTTTTCATATTAGGTAAAGGGTTAAAAAAAAAACAAAAAACAATGAAGTCCCCATTACATCCACGGCAAAGCATCTTCGCTTGTGCGCACGAATACATGACAGAATTGTTGATTGCATAATTCACTTGTGAAATTATCGTTTATAATCAAACTCAGAAATCCCAGTAAATCACACTTTGGAAAGTAATAACACTGCTTAATAAATGTGTACACCTAAAAAGGTACTAAAAAGGAAACTGAACAGCAAATATCAACTTTTTCCATCTATCGGATAATGGGAAGATTTAAACAAAATTTGGACAATTTTCCCCTATCCCCATCTCCTGTAGGCAGCACAATGAAATGGTCTACCCCATCATCAATAACATGAAATATTGAAATCGGCCCAGAAGTTTGTGAGGATAAGACTCAAATGCCACATTTACAATAGTCAGCCAGCAGGACGATGGATTAAGAGTGATCAGCATATCTCATTCTTTCAGTCAGATGAGCTGATAACAAATATCTGCCCCATGCAGCAGGGGTGTAAAAGATTTGCAGTATAGTAAGCTGGGGCGGATGGTTGGAGTAGGCCAAAACACATCTTTTTCACCACCGTGAAAATATTTTACTGTGGAGTTTAAAAGCCCACATATCCGATATATTAATTCTGGAACAGTTTAAAATGTATATTAGCTATACAAACAACCTATTTATTTTACTAGATCCATACCGGGGTCCAAGTGGAGCTGTTCAGAAGTCATGTTGAGGAGTTGTAACTTAACAGCCAATACTTTAAAGATCTTCTGGATGGTGCCAATAGAAAAGAGCTTGTAAACTCAAATCAAATATTTTTTTGTAAATATAATAAACATAATTTGACATATCTGACATGATTGTTAACTGGTGGTGTGCCAAATTATTTTTATTTGTCAAAATCTGTTCACATGTCTTGGCCATGTTATAATTTATGGGAGAGTGACTTTGTAACACAGCTGTATGGTGAAAAAGTCATGAAGGATGCTCTGTACACAATGTCAGTTCAATAATATTCACAATTATTACAGACAATGTCAACTATGAAAAGATCACTTCAGGCCTGCCAAAATTTAAATTTTGCATAACCCAAAAATTGGTCCCGCAATTTAACCCATTCTGCTTTGCGTAACCCGTTTGTATAATAATGAAAATTATGTGCCAAAAAGAAGCCAGGAGCATCATATTGAGCAGGAAATGAATTTTTATTGAATATAATGCTCCTTCCTTATTGCTGGCTCAATTACATGTATACCTTGATTGGTACTAAGCTCATTCTGATGTTTTACAAATAAACAATTTACATTGTTGTATTCCTTAATCCATTCTGGTTGCATAAAAGTAGGTACCGTCCAAAAAAACTCCAATTTTTTCAGACTTTGGTAAGTTTAGGTGACGATTTACTCCATTTTTAATTGCTTGAGCTCAATGTTTTCTATAGCTGCTTGCAGCAGTCAAAGTATGACAAATTTTGTTCTATATGTAATTATTAAAAGTTTAACCCTTGGCAGATTTGAGACTTCCCATAAGGGTACTGTCGGAATATTTATTATTTTCGCCAACTTCAAGAGCAATTTTTTCTAATTACAAGGTAGTTGTAATAATTATTTTGGTATGGCTAGATGCAACAATGATTGTGGAAGAATGTTACTGTTTACTTCTTAATCTCAGGTTTAACGCTCTAGCACAATGAGGGCGAGAATAAGAGTACCGTTTGAAAATGCCAAAATTAGCCATTTTTGGTTGACTTTTCTATCATTTTGGAAAGGGTTAATTTCAAACATTTTCCATGTACATATTCACAACTGACTATCGAGCATATTTTCTGTTGTTAGTTTGGTTGTAAAGTTTAACCCTATCCCATTCTGGTTGCATAAAAGTAGGTACCGTCCAAAAAAATTCCAATTGTTTCAGAATTTGGTAAATTTATGTGGCGATTTACATCATTTTTAATTGCTTGAGCTCTGAATGTTTTCTATAGCTACTTGCAGCAGTCAAAGTATGACAAATTTTGTTCTATATGTTATTATTAAAAGTTTAACACTTGGCAGATTTGAGACTTCCCATAAGGGTAATGTCAGAATAATTGCTATTTTCGCCAACGTTTACATGCACTTTCTCAGCACTGGAGCCATATTGTCTCAAAACCTTTTCCATGAGATGATTGGGCCTTCATCCAAGAACAATTTTGCTATTATATATTTTATTCAAAGTTTTAACCTTCACCCAGTTTTCGGGCCTTGAATTTGAGTGCCCTAAAATTCTTCATAATATTGGCAAATTTGGAGCTCACTTTTCTTCCATTTTCGAAAGGAACATCGAAAAATGATTTACATGTTCATATTTACAATTGCCTACCGAGCATATTTGCTGTTGTAAGTTTGGGTGTAAAGTTTAACCCTATGCTCGTTCTGTTTGCATAAAGATAGGTGCAGTCCAAAATACTCTCGTTTTCAGAATTTGGTAAGTTTAAGTGACGATTTACTCCATTCCTAATTAACTGAGTGCTGAACATTTTCTATGGCTGTATGCAGCAGTCATAGTATGACAACTTTTGTTTTATATGTCATTATTAAAAGTTTAACCATTGGCAGATTCAAGACTGCCCATATGTGTATGGTCGGAATAATTTTAATTTTCATAAAATCACTGAATATTGATAAGCGTGCAGTGGTAGTTTGGAATAGAATATCCGAATATGCTTTTGAAATTCGGATTCACAGTTCAATCCCAAGAATATTTTCTGTTATAAGGTTGCTGTAAAGTTTAACGCAATCCCTGTCTCAGATGCATAATGGTAGATGCCGTCGAAAAAAACTCATTTTTTCAGAATTTTGAAGGTTTAAGAGACAATTTACTCCATTCCTAATTCATTGAGCGCTGAATGTTTTCTATGCCTGCATGCAGCAATCCTGGCATGACAACTTCTGTTTTATACGTCATTATCAAAAGTTTAACCCTTGGCATATTTAGAAGTTCCCATGTGGGTATAGTCGGAATAATTGTTATTTTCGTAAAATCAATCCCTGAATATATTGGTAACCGTGCAGTGGCCTTTCAGTGGTGCTACATGAAGCCGCAAATAGTTAAGGTTGAAAAGTTCATCAAATAGACAAATATAATACCTAACTCAGACGGTGACAGGTAAATAATGAATGGAAAAGTCGTTGAGTTGAGAATAAAGTAGGGACGAATCATGCCCTCGGTTTCCACCTGATCCACGGTATTTCCACGCGGTCTCCACACTTGACAAAGATACTAAACTGTCGCGCAGGGACAGCAGGAAACATTTTGAGAATTTCAAGTTGCTGCCTTGCATGATCGGGACATAATTGGAATATATCCGACATTGTATCTGTCGGATATATTCCAATTATGTCCAGATCACTTCACCCCGACTGTCTGCATGGGGGCACCATGATGCTGTGTACTAAGGCATACTGCAAGTCGATGGTGCGCATGTCTTCAACCAATCTAATCCTGCCTGTGTTACAGTGCGGAGGAACTATGTCGGGGAGCTGGCAGCTGCTCGTCATTGCTCGGTGGTTCTCTCTGGGTACGCCGGCTTCCTCCACCCATACAACTGTCACCGACATAATATGACCTTGGCTGTTAATGTGTCATTAAAACCTAATAAATAAATAATTAAATAAATCCAGTACCAGTTTTGCTCGTACAAATATTAGTACCGTCAGACAAAATTCATTTTCTGATTAATTTCGTACTTTTCTGTACTCACCTTCCCTGAGTAAGATTGGTATACCTTTTCAATCTCAGATTTAACCCTCAAGCACAATGAGAGTGAGAATAAGTGTACCATTTGGAAATACCCAAATTATCCAACTTTGGTTACTCTCTACTATCATTTTGGAATGGGTTAATTTGAGACACTTTGCTTTGCTATATGCAAAGATGTTTAATCAATAAATCCGGCTTTAGTTATGTTCTGGGACTTAATGAAACATGTGCTTTGGCCGCTTAAAAATAGCACTGTCTGCAAAAAATTACTTTGAGTGAATACTCACTTGTCCAAAAACAAAAAGGAAAGAGCTCTTTGAGCTTTCCATAACTGCTTTCAAAAATCAATGGGGAACAAATTTTTGTGTTAAATGTTTTGGTGTTCCGTGTTATTGAACACCAGTTTGGCCGTACAAATATGAATACCTCCAGGAAAGAAAGCACATTTTCTCAGTGGTAGACTGTTTGACGTCTATGATAGAGGTTCCGAGTTTGATCCCTATCTGGGACGACCCACGTAATGTTCTTTGGCAAGGCACTTTATCCCGGTTGCCAACATGGGGGCACAATGATGCCATGTACTAAGGCGTACTGCATGTCAATGGTGCACATGTCTTCAATCGCTGGTACCCTGCTTCAGCGAAGCTTGAACATAATTAGAATGTTGAGCTGACAGTTGCTCGTCGATGCTCGGTGGTTCTCTCTGGGTCCTCCGACTTCACCACCCGTAAAACTGTCATGGTCACGATTAGCCATTGTGGATAAGTATGTGACCGCAAACACCAATAAATAAATACCGTCAGGGAAACTCTCTGTGAAATCCTTCTGTCAATAAATAGCAAAGTAGTAATGTAATGCAAGAAATATTAACAAGCTGTTCAACATCCCTTTAATCAACTCATTTTGACTTGAACTGTACCCATCACTGTGTATACTAGCTCTCCAGATGGTTTAAACCATATATCAAATAAAGAACTAATTTGTGCATGACAGTAACTCATATTACATGTATTTCATTGTATGTGAAACAGATATGTTGGAAAAATTCTGAAATCATGGAGTAGGATGCTTACCCTCATTTGTTGCCAAATCCCACACATTCACAAACAGACAGAATAATAGAGAATAAATTAATTATTGATATTTAAGGTCACTTTCAGCATCTACAGCTATATCATGACCATAATATAGGTATTTATTCAAGTCCAGGTATTCATTGCATAGGCGTACAGGGTTATTTTTCAGGGGGGGTGGACCCTTTTAGCCCCAAAAAGTTGAATCTCAGGAATAAATGCCAAATGTGGGTATGGGAGGGAGGGGGGTCTCCCTCCCATTCAGTACCTGGAGAGAACCACCGAGCAATGGCAAGCAACTCAGACTCTCCAACATACTAACTCCACAGAAGCAGGGTTAGCATTGGTTGAAGACAAGTACACCCTCAAAGTACCCTTAGTACACATCGCCATCATGCCATCATGCCCCCCCCACCCCCACCCCACGTGGGAAATTAAATTGGGATGAAGTGTCTTGCTCAAGGACACAATGTGGTTGCCACAGGCGGAATTTGAACCGAGGACTTCTTGGATTGCAACAATCATCTCTTCCTTCTGAGCCACCGTGCTCCCGTAATATGCAGTAATAGAACTCTCTATATGTGCTTGTGTGATTATAAATTAATAATAATAACTTGGATACAGTTCCACTGAATCAACTTGTACAGAATAATGGTCAGTTTACTTGCTACTTCTAAGTGATGAAATAGGAAAACAACATTTTGTGTGGAAAACCAAAATGTTTTGTGGTCATTTCTGGAAAGTTAAAAAATTTATAGTAATTTATATATTTTTTATACTTACCAATGACCCTGACATAGCTGGTGCTAATTCTCAAAATCTAGGGCCAAACACAAATTTTGCCCCCCAATCCCCAAAATTTGCATCTAAAACCGAAAATAACATGTCCTCAATGGTCCTCCATACTTTTCCTCCACTGCACATGTGCAGTGTCAAGGAGGTCTCGAAATTGGCGCCAGTTATCATTCTTTGTTTGGCCCTTCATCAGTTCACATCTGACTGATATTTGTGCTTGTAAATCTCAGTTTAAATGATGCCAGACACATAAATATTAGAGAAATGCTGGATCTAAAGAGGAAATAGAAGGAGGAGAAAAATTAGTGGCAGGAAATAATCAGGGCTGTAACTTAAATTTTTTTTACGAAATTATGTTATGTTACCTAATTTCAAGGCATGGGCCTGTTGTTGTCATTCTTGCTATAAAGTTACACTGCTTGTTCAAAACTAAATTGCCCGAAATTTTCTGGCATATTGGCTGAAAAACCGGCTCCTTCCTGACTCAGGGATGGCTTGGGGCCCAGTCCTTCATGAAACCCCGGCCCATACGCCCATAATTCATATGTACTAATTTTTTCCAAAGCAGAAAGGACATCGCTTGTTTTGCTTTCTATGAAAATATTCTGTAATTATTGAAGAGCAAATTTTGTGTTAAATGTTTTGGTGTCCTGCTGTATCTCAAATATCTGTTTTGGCTGCATAAAAGTAGTAGCATCATAAAAACTTTGATTTCCACTAAATTTTCTGTTTTCAAAACTGATCGATAGTTTTGTGTACAATACAGTTGGGAAAGCCCGTAATTTGTCCAACAAATTACAATTCTCTAGTTATTATTAGGCTTTCCCAAACCCAGTTTGAGAAAGACTCTTGTTATTCTTCTTTTTCAAAATTTTTCTTCTCTATTTTTTTTTCTTTTTATTTTTCTTTTTTTTTAGGCTTTCCCAAAACCCAGTTTGGAAAAGACTCTTGTTATTCTTCTTTTTCAAATTTTTTCTTCTGTATTTTTTTTTTTTAATTTTTTTTTTCCTCCTCAAATTTTGTCTGTTGAACTGCTCAAAAACAAGCTGTACGATTTTAACCAAATTTGGCATACTTATGTAATGTCATAAAACCTAGTGAAATGCGGTATCGTCATGTCCGTGAAAACGCGTATTTTTAAAATATTCTGCCCAAACCATCAAAATATCACCATTTTTAGCTCAACTTTGGCGAAGCCAAATTTGAGCTTATGCTATGGCCTGTCGTCCGTCTGTCTGTCAACAATTGGATACAGCTCGGGCTAGAGGCCGTATTTATGAATCGATCTTTACGAAACTTCTTTGGTACCTTTGTTATGACCGTGGGACGAGTACAAGTGTTTTTGGGTGCGGTCAGAAATTCAAGATGGCTGCCAGCCACCATTTTGTACCGAAGATGCAGAAAGCTGTTTTTTGTACAGAACTTCCATATGAAAGCTCAGATTTGAATAATTTTTTGTATGAATGTTTAGTACCATGGGATACATAACATATAATACAGGTTTTTTTCTCGTGCGTAAATTATGCAAATTAGACTAACTTTGATGTTTTTTGGTGTTACTTTCAGCACTGTAAGTGCAAATGCCAATACGGCTCGGGCTAGAGGCCGTATTTATGAACCGATCTTTACAAAACTCCTTGGGTACTTTTGTTATCATCGTGGGGCGAGAACGAGTGTTTTTGGGTCCGGTCCGAAATTCAAGATGGCCGATGGCAGCCATTTTGTACAAAATTTGGTGCAATCAGATTTTTGCACAGAACTTCCATATGAAAGCGCTGATTTGAATAATTTTTTGTGTGAATGTTTAGTACCATGGGATACATCACATGTAACAATTATTTTTGTGCAGAAATTATGCAAATTAGATGAACTTTGAGTTTTTCAGAACGAGTGTTTCTGGGTGCGGTCCAAAATTCAAGATGGCTGCCAGTGGCCATTTTGTACCGAAATTAGGTCTAATCAGTTTTTTGTACACAACTTCTATACGGCTCAGGCTAGAGGCCGTATTTATGAACCGATCTTTACGAAACTTCTTGGGTACCTTTGTTATCACCGTGTGATGAGAATGATTGTTTTTGGGTGTGGTCCGAAATTCAAGATGGCCACCAGCAGCCATTTTGTACCAAAATTAGTGCAATCAGTCTTTTGTACAGAACTTCTGTATGAAAGTTCTGATTTGAATAAATTTTTGTATGAATGTTTAGTAACATGGAATACATCACATATAGTACGGGTTTTTTCTCGTGAAGAAATTATGCAAATTAGATGAACTTTGATTTATTCAGTGCTACTTATACACTGTAAATGCACATGTCAATACGGCTCGGGCTAGAGGCTGTATTTATGAACCGATCTTCACAAAACTTCTTGGGTACTTTTGTTATCACCTTGGGACGAGAACGAATGTTTCTGGGTGGGGTCCAAAATTCAAGATGGCTGCCAGTGGCCATTTTGTACCAAAATTAGGTCCAATCAGTTTTTTGTCACAACTTCTACACAGCTCATATTTGTGAACTGATCTTCACGAAACTTCTTGGGTACCTTTGGTTTCACCTTGGGACAGGAATGAGTGTGTTTTTGGGTGCCTTTGTTATAACTGTGCTATGAGAACAAATATTTTGGGGTTCAGTCAGACCCATTTGGGGACTGAAAGATTTCTTTTCTAGTTTAGCATCTGACTGTCACCCACCTTAACAATACTTTACTTATACATTTGTTACAGGCAACGGTCAGTATTTATGTACAGACCGTTACAATACTTTATATGTACCTTTGTTATCAGGTCATTACCTAGATGTTTGTCATTGCTGTGTCACATACTATACATGTACATGTCTTTGTCTTGACAAGTTGAGCTACAGTGTCATTGACACTTTCATTCAAATGTCTCAAAATTGTTTACAGTTATTTAGCTCAAATTTTCCATACATTTAGAGCATAATATAATACACCATGAATATCACTCAAATCTTTCAATTTTAACCCTCATTGGCCAAAAATGACATGAATATAGATTTTTTTTTCAAAATTGACCAACTTCAAGAGCAAATGTCTCAAATTACAAGGTTGTTGTATCAATTATTTTGGTATGGATAGATGCAACAATGATTGCGGAAGAAAGTTACTGTTTATTTTTTAATCTCAGACTTAACCCTCAAGCACAATGAGGGCGGGAATAAGGGTAAAGTTTGAAAATGCCAAAATTAGCCAACTTTGTTTGCTTTTTCTATCATTTTCTAAAGGGTTAATTTCAAACACTTTTTATGTACGTATACACAATTGACTACCAAGCATATTTGCTGTTGTAAGTTTGGTTGTAAAGTTTAACCCTATCCCATTCTGGTTGCATAAAAGTAGGTACCATAAAAAAAAAATCCAATTTTTGCAGAATTTGGTAAGTTTAGGTGACGATTTTCTCCATTTTTAATTGACTGAGCTCTGAATGTTTTCTACAGCTTCATGCAGCAGTCACAGTATGACAAATTTTGTTCTATATGTTATTATTAAAAGTTTAACCCTTGGCAGATTTGAGACTTCCTATAAGGGTACTTCGGAATAATTGTTATTTTCACACATTTAGAGCATAATATGATGCACTAAAATCACCCCACAAATATTTTAAAATTAATCCCTATTGGCCACAAATGATAGGAATATAGCATTTTATCTTCGAGATTGACTAACTTCAAGCACTAATGTCTCCAATTGCAATGTTGTTGTAACAATTATTTTTGTATGCATAGATGCAACAATGCTTGCAGAAGAAAGTTACTGTTTAGTTTTTGATCTCATCTTTAACCCTCAGGCACATTGAGGGTAAGATTTCCATTCGTAAATGCTAAAATCAGCTTCGGTTACATTTTCCTGTCATTTTGGAAAGGGTTAATTTTAGATACTTTGTTTTGATACAGGTAGAGATGCTTAATGAACAAATCCGCTGCTGTAAGTTATGCTTTATTTATTTATTGGTGTTTAAGGTCACATACTTATGCACAATGGCTAATCATGACCGTGACAGTTTTACGGGTGGGGGAAGCCGGAGTACCCGGAGAGAACCACCGAGCAACGACGAGCAGCTGCCAGCTCCCCAACATCGTAACACCGCACTGCAGCACAGGCAGGGTTAGATTGGTTGAAGACATGCACTCCATCGACGTCCAGTACGCCTTAGCACGCGGCATCATCGAGCCCCCATGTGGACAATCGGAGTTAAGTGCCTTGCCCAAGAACACAACGTGGGAGTCCAAATCGATCGCTCTGTCAGTCACCCATCCGAGGATTAACCAACCGGGCTCGATGGTGCTTAACCTTGGTGATCTGACGAGATCCGGTTACCGCAATGCCACAGCGCCCCCAAAGTTATGCTTTGGGGCTTAACCCAACATATGCTTTGGCCACGTAAAGAATAGTATTGGCTGACAAAAATTGATTTTCAGTGAATTTTGCAAACATCTGTACTCATTTCCTCTAATTGCAAGGTTGTTTTAGCAATTATTTTGGTATGGATAGATGTAACAATGATTGCAGAAGAAAGTTACTGTTTACTTTTTAATCTCAAGATTTAAACCCAAGCACAATGAGGGTGAGAATAAGAGTAATGTTATAGAATGTCAAAAATAGCCAACTTTAGATGCTTTTTGTTTATCATTTTGAAAATGGATAATTTCAAGCACTTTGCTTTGCTAAATGTAGTCTGTATTTTCACATTGGAAAGTTGGGAAAGCCCATAATTTGTCCAACAAATTACAATTCTCTAGTTCATTAAATCTTGTTTGACAGGGTCCCTAGGCTCTGTCCAACATGATATAATAGAATAAATGCTTAGTTTGTTTCTTCAATACAGGAAAGTGACAAACATCCACGTTAATTGAATACTCTTTTTAATAGAATATTTTTCACTGGCCAAGTAGTTATTCAATTAATAGGGTTTCATTAATTAGGCAGAGATGAGCCATTGCAGAAATAATTAGCGGAGTATTTCTGAAATGAATCTCCTCAGATCACCTGATATCTCATTATTCATGGTTTTTCAATGACAGTTTTCAAAGAACTCTCTAGGTCATTGGCAAGAGAATTCTAAACTGGAGATTTTTCAACGAATTCATGGCGTTGTTTGTACCATGCTTTATGGTTGGTTCTGAATTCAAGTTAAATATATTTGTGAATATTCAGATACAGTATGGCACCCATGGACTGGTCACTTTCCACGGGTGGGCAATATTTCCACAGATGCAATAATATTAGACTCCAAACACTAATTAAAGAAATAATCATCAAAAATTTAATTAATGAAGCACCAGGTACAACCTGTTGCTTCATTAATTAAAATTTTGCTGATGATTTTTATTACCTGCTAAATGGATGTGTGGACATCATAACCACACGTGGATTATGACCAGTCCACTGCAGCTGTACTGTACAATCAAGAATGCTGGTATGAGATGGATTATTCAATTAAACTTGCACTATTTGAGGACTGACACCTCAGTGAAACATCACAGCATCTCATTAAATGTGAAACCACAGAATACAGTTTCCCCAGTTCAGCATACTGGTACTTGATCGGTGGTCCTGGTCCCTTATCAATGCCTACTTTTGTGAACTTATTTGGTAAATCAGATTGAAGTAACTGCTTTTTCTTTAAAAAAAAATCCAGTAAAAAAATGCAGTGACTGAATTTCCAGTCAATGTAAATGAGAGCCGAAACAGTTAACCGATTAATCGATTAATCAATGAAAAACATCTTGATCGATCCAAAAAGTAATTGATCGTTAACAGTTGCTTTTGAACTACTATATTATATGGGTTAACAAAGGAACAAACTTGCTCCAAAACAGGCAGACATTGTCACACTGACTCACATCAAATACATGAGGCAGAGTAAAGCATGCAAGTTACTTGCTGACATACTTGTTTACTTGCATGATCATCACACTGTATCAGTAACTGGTCAATCTTAACCCTTTACCCACTGTGGGAAGCAGACGATACTTGCAAAATAAATTCATGAATTACTAAAAATTTTCAATTTTTGTCTCAAAAACATAGCTTATGACTCCTCATTGGAACAAGCTCAATGAGCTCGTTCCAATGAGGGGTCATAAGCTATGTTTTTGAGACAAAAATTGGAAACATAATAAATTTGAATGGAGATTTTGGTATATAGGCCTGGTCAGTTTTGTTTGTTACGTTGGGTAAAGGGTTCATGCTGTAAATCATCAACAGTAAGGCAATTATTCAGATATCTATTTGGACAAGTGATTAATTGGTTAACCAAGGTTAATCCATGTGATTAATCGATCAAGAAAACCCCTTAACCATTTCAGCTCTAATGTATGTCATGTAAAAGGGTATTAGTAAAATCAATCAATTATTCAGAAAACAAACACAATCTCAAACATTACTAGATGTGTATACTACAAATGAATTTAGTCCCAGTTGATTCCATAGATAGCTTTTCACAATTAATTTAGTGTATTGGAAGTGTTATTTAAATAAAGGTGTGACTGTCCCAGATGGGCCTGTTGATACCCTCACCCCCCATATTCTGACAAAAAAGGGGCATAACTCTGGGGGGAAAAAGGTCCAATCAAAACTATAATTACAGGTGCACAGGCTCCCATGGTAGAGATCATCCATAACAAGTTTCATCCAAATCGACCCATAAACAACTGAGGAAATCTCCGGACAAAATTCTAAGCAATTCAGGCATTCTGAGATGAACAGGAGCATAACTCTAGCAAAACAAGTCGGATCAAAACCATAATTGCAAATGCACAGGATCTCATGGTAGTGAGCATCCATACCAAGTTTCAAAGGAATCAACCCATAAATATTTTAGAAAATCTCTGGACAAAATTCAGATATTCTAAGAAGAAAAATGGCATAAGTCTGACAAAAAAACATCCAATCGAAACTATAATCACAGGTGCACAGGTTCCCATGGTAGTTAACAACCATACCAAGTTTCAAAGGAATCAACCCATACACATCCGAGAAAATCTCCAAACAAAATTCTAGGCCTGCTGTTTCAAGATGAAAAGAGACATAATTCTGGAACAAATAATCTGACTGGAACTATAATCACAGAAGCACAGGTTTCTATGGTGGTGAACATTCATACCACGTTTCAAGCAGATTGGTCCATAACTTCCCAAGAAAATCTCCAGACAAAATTATGTCTATGGGTGGATGGATGGACAAACAAACAGATGGACAGACAAGGTGGTTCGATTAATCGCCCCACATTGCAGGGGGTATAATAACAACATATGACCCCTCTTGCAATAACATGGATTGCATATACTGCTCATTGGAGTGTTGGAAATTCTCACAGGCAAACAATTTGTAAAACTGTTTTCAGTTAAAAATGCTTGGGTTATAATGCAAAAGGTTTGTCTGGACAGTTTTCTAAGTCTATCAGGGGCCATAACGCTGGTAAGAATATGTGGACAAAATGCACAACCTATGAATATCCTTTCCCCATGATTGTCTATCATCATACCATGAAACATCAATATCTAACAAACGGTACGTCAGTATGGACATAGACCTCAACTATCTCCTTCAGAGATCAGGGGCCTAAAGTATGGGACAGCATTAAATCTTTCACCCCATGTATATAAAACCACAAAATTTGCAACAACAAGAGGCCCCTTTGGGCCTTAATCGCTCACCTGATAAAATTATTTGAGGAAGGATTCAAGGTTAACATCTATATGTTAATATAGTTAGTGTCTAATTTAGCTTGGAGAGTGGGGTGGAAGGGTCTGTTGGGGAAATTTGGTTTTTTGTTTGTTGTTTTTTTTTTTGCGTAAAATCACTCAAAGCCCTTCAAAACTCATTTTGAATCGAAACAAGAAAAAATAAAATAAACCAGTTGATTCCACCCACTTCCTTCCCCAACCCAAACCCCCAACAGGGTGAAAGGGTTTTTTTGGGCATAAAATCCCTCAAACCCACCCCCCCCCCCCCTCCCCCAAATCTTGTTCTCCAACAAAGAAACTAAACAAAATGACCAACAGACCCTTAAGATTGTTGCAAATCAAATATTAAAAGATTTGGACTGGTGGATCTGAAGGAGATTTTTTTTAAATAAATTTGCACATATTGCACTAAGTTAAAATTTTGGTTGCCACAGGGAGACCAAATATGAACCCAGGGACTTGATTTGAACAAACTGGAATCTGACCCCAATAAGGACACTGCAACCAAATAGCAAAAGATTCTGACTGATAGATATAAAGAAGGTTTTGTGGGGATCTGGAAAATTCTGGGCTACATTTTATTAATTAATGAGTAATAATAAGACATTTGATCCAGATCATATCTTTAATATATCTGCTTCATTATATGGAAACTCACATAGTCGGTGTCACTTGCTCAAAATATTTTATATTGCCACCCTGTTCGGTGGAATCAGGCATTTAGGAAGACCCTCAGGGGAGATTTCATTTCGTCAGCAGTCTTTGTAAATGTAAATTGCACAGCCACAGTGCAGGAATAGTCTCTGTTATTTTTAAGTTAACAACTGTTTTTCAAGTTGCCTAAGGGCTAAAACTGTTTACATTCGGGCTTTTGGTATTAATGTAAAGTAAAATTTGCTTTTGTTGATACACAACAGTCACCGCGTTTGCATTTGGATTCCCATAGTAAAATATCCTGAGTACATATGACTCGAAATTTGGAGAGTATTTAATACCTTTTAGACTACAGTGTTTTTTTTCCATTGATGACAGTACTAATCTTTCCTCATCTCCCCATCTCATCAAGCTGATTTGGGCAAAAACAACCATCTATCCATTCAGTTTATCATCTCATGAAAAAAGATACTGAAAAAAATATAGGTCGCCATGTGCATTTTGCCTTTAAATTTGGGGCTTCCTGTACTCCCATCCAGTTTCGCACTGAATGGAATAGACATATTTTTACCTACCCCCACCCAATTTTAATCTTCTCTCATACATTTCAGAAGACAATAGTCACCAATATTTTATATCTTTTCTGAAACATGCACTTTAAAATTTTATTTACACTTACAAGCTCAATTCATTTTCCACCAATCGGATAATTGCAGGAACTTTTATCCTCCACGAAAACACTGAATTGTAACCTAAAATTTCTACAAAGTCGATAAAAATATATGTAATTATGGGTTTAAATTAAAGAAAAAATACTGTCTAATACATTAAATATTTTTTTTCAAATTTCAATGCTCTTTGTCTGATCTATCAGCATTACAATTAACCCACCCCGATGGTCGAGTGAAAAAACATTTTTTCCAATAAACTGATTCCAAACAACAAGTTTAATGAATTTTCTGTCCTCAAACTGTCATCATTTTGCATCAGTATACCAACAGAGTGTCTGTATAAACTATCAAAGTCAAAAAGTTATTCTCAGAGTAATGAAAGCCAAAAACATTAACCCTTCCATTATTCTCAAAATAAATAATGAAAAAAATGTACTTTTGTTTCATAAAGGTGTTTGGATAAAGTACAATTTGCAATAGAAGTACACCATATGACAGAAGCAACACTCTAACATGAGATAATCATATGACCTGAATGAAGAAAGAAACAAAAGAACAAGCAGTGCTGGCAATATGACCCCTACCCCTGCAACCAGTTTAGCAGAAAAACCTACATCCAACCCTTTCGAGTCCACACACTTCAATTCTAGTGTCAGAATCCCCAACTGTTTCCCACATATACAGTGCACAAAGTTAACAAGATACTTGGAAAATTAATAAATCATACATTTGGGTAATACAGACACTGCCAAAATGAGATGAAAGTGGAAATTTCCCCTGGTTCTGTACTGAGACCAGATTAAGATCTGGTATGCTCTCTGCCCCTGGGCTGAGCCTGAATGTTATAAAAAATGTGTGAATACTTACCATATGAGGCATCCAGTGGCACTAATAGGAGCCAAATATCAAAATTAAATTGATCAGGACAGATTAAACGTGGGGGTGGGGGAGCAGGGTAAAAAAGAGAATTTTCCCAAATAAAACCACAATTCAGTTTGGAGTCTCTCAGTTAGGTACAATATCATAACTTTTCTTCATTTGACCCACATTCTCAAGTATCAAGCCAGCATAGTACACTGAGTCACATACCAAATCCACTCTATCTCCACTTGTTTGACATTATCAAAAAAAAAAAATAAGTTGCTGAACCTGGATGGGATCAGCATAGTAGCTCATTCCAGCCAGGTCCAACAACTCATTTTTACTGAACTCTTCCTAATGCAACAGGCTTTTAAACTACTGGGTATCTCTATTAAATTGGTCTATAACAAAGGATGTCATATTACCTTCTACACGAACAGGATGAAAGTTTTTATGGTGGTTGTAGCAGTATTTGGTAAAAAAAAATGACAAATGAAACACCAAGGAAAGAGGAAGCGCAGAAAATGCCATTTATAAGGCAGATTTCTACATTCTTGTAAAGGCCTCACTTTGTGAATTAACAAAACGCATATAATGGACCAAACTATTACAGATTAACCCCTTGGAGCTGCAAGTTTGATTGTGAAAATAGAAATGTTAAGCCTAGTGAATGTTTCAATATGAGAAGAGCAGTTGCATACAGTGTGGTGATTTTGTGCGTCTAGAAATTTCCAAAAAAGTAGTTTTTGCACTCTTGGGTACAGAAAAAAACATCAAAGCAGAGCTTTTCTTCAAAATACGATTAGAAAATTGCCCAGATTGTCCAGCAATCAAGGGTAATAATGTAGCTACAGTTCTGTTCCAAAATAAATGAAAATAGTTATTTCAACATAGAAATATCAAGTAGTGACACACCCGAATTGCTCTCATGGAGTAAAAACCTCCTATGCATCTCATCAAAACAACATTTGAATCAAATCACAGCCTGAAACAGGATATTTCTCATTAATTTGACCATCACACCTGCCAAAATAAAGAATGATCCCTGTTCAATGACTGTTTCTCACACTGTAGAATGTAACAAATCATACATTCAGCAAGCATATGCAGACAGAGGGGGTTAAATTCTGGAATAGGAAGAAATGATACTTCTACTAACTATATTTGGGGATGGGGGTTAGTTAGCAAGTGGAAATCAATAATAAACTTGACTGAATGTTTTTCATATTGAAAATATGTTCCATTCCAAGTCCTTCCATGGGGGGGTTAAAACCTGCTTATTTTGCACAGACAACAACATTAAGCTCAGTTAATACTGACATTTCATATTGGCCTACCTCTGATTGACTACATACTCAACAAAATAACCAAACTCTACCATCTTTTCTCCACCTTAGATTCACTGTTCATTTGGCCAGCATTTTATGCATATGGGCACTCAGAAATAGGCTATTTTTCATGAAAAATGGGCATCCAACATCTTCAAAATGACCTTTTCTCTAAAATTTCCATCCATGTACAAACCGGCTTGGCTTCAGTCATCAAAGTAATAACAGCGGTAGACCCAACATCCAAAACTATTTTTTATAAAATCATTCGACAGAAATCACAAGAAATACCGCTTTAGGTTACAATACAGTTTTTTTTTTCCATTGACAGCAGTGCTAATCTTACCTCCTCTCCCCATCTCATCAAGCTGATTTGGGCAAAAACAACCATCTATCCATTCAGTTTATCATCTCATGAAAAAAAGATAGTGAAAAAAAATATAGATCGCCATGTGAACTTTGCCTTTAAATTTGGAGCTTCCTGTACTCCTGTCCAGTTTCGGACTGAATGAAATAGACATATTTTTACCTACCCCCATCCAATTTTAATCTTCTCTCACACATTTCAGAAGACAATAGTCACCAATATTTTATATCTTTTCCAAAACATGCACTTTAAAATTTTATTCACACTCACAAGCTCAGTTCATTTTCCACCAATCGGATAATTGCAGGAACTTTTATCCTCCATTAAAGGTTGGGTGCAAACCACTAAAGATGCTGTTTGCACGAAAACACTGTATTGTAACCACTATGACAGTCCATCAGAGCAATGTAACTTATGAAGTTGAACGTATTGATCAATATTATGCACACATATTTACTGGATCTTTCTCATTTTGAGTTATTTAATGTATTTTATTCGAAATTTCACTCTCAAAAATGCTGTTCTGTTTATAACCTGTGGAAATATTCCCTGAAGAACTTGAATATTGTACACTAATAAAGGATAGAACATTAAATGGTGGGGGTGTATTATTAGCAATTAAAAAAGACCTTGAACCAATGCAAATAAATGACATAAATAATAGCATTGGAATCCGTTTGGACGAAGATCGAATTACTTGGCAAATCACATTATTTTGGGTCTTGGTACCGTGAACCAAATAGCCCTCATAAAGAAATTTACCTTCTCAGTGAACAATTAACTAAGATTAAGAGTGGACACTCACAGAAAAACCAACCTGAAAAACATCTTTTGTGTGATTTTAATTTTAATAAAATAAATTGGAATACACTAATAAATAAGGATGAAACATCCTTGATGCCCTCTGAAGGCCAGACACTGATAGACATAACACACGATCACTTTATGGAGCAAATGGTAAAATTCCCTACTAGACTTGACAATACCCTAGACCTAATTTTCACTACATTACCAGGTTTAGCTAAAGATGTAAAGTCCCCAGGGTACTTAAGTGACCATATTGCTGTTGCATTTAATCTTGACGTGAAATATCAACCCAAGAAACGACCCCAAAGGAAATATTAATTGTTTAACAAAGGCAGTTATGACTCAGCTAGATTGGATAACTCAAAATTTAGCGACAATAGGTACTTTAATGGCGAAGAGACTACCAGGGATCTAAACTCCAATCGGAAATTAAACAAATTTTAAGAGAAGCTTCTGAGAAAAACATCCCCTCTAAACTTTCAAAATCACGTTCTTCGTTACCATGGCTAACCCCCAAAATTAAGAGGCTTATTAGGAGAAGAGACAGGACGCTTGCCAAATCTAAAAAAATTAAAAGTGATAAACTTAGGGCAAAATGGAAATCATTGAGACTTCTGATTAAGAAAGAAATCCAAATTGCCCACCAAACATATGTGAAAGAAATGATCGGAGATATTAAAAATAACCCCAAACCATTTTGGAAATATATTTCATCTAAAAAGAAAGATACAGAAGGAATTCCCCCATTAACCCTTTACCCAAAAAAACGAAATCAAAATTTATTATTTTAAATTTCATTTTTTCAAATTTTTCAAAAAATTTCAACAAAACCATATCATGTGACCCTTCGTTCCAACGAGGTGTCACATGATATGGTTTTGTTGAAATTTTTTGAAACCTAATATTTTTTCAACTGCTGAATTTGCATATTACGCAGGCGGATGCGGGTGATTCGTTAGGTAAAGGGTTAAAAAATAAAGTGACACAGCTTTGTGCTACTACGGATGCAAAGAAAGCAGCAGAATTAAATGAACAATTCTGTAGCGTATTTACCAAAACAGATAATAATGCTGTAGCATTTATGCCATGTAGTTTTCCATGTATGCCGGATATTTCTATAACGGCATCAGGAGTATCGAAAATATTAAAAAACTTGAATGCATCTAAGGCGTGTGGCCCAGATGACATTCATCCAAGATTATTAAAAGAATTGTCAGAGGAGTTAGGCACGTCCCTTGCTCACCTGTTTTAAAAATCTTTAGATAAGGGTGTGGTACCCGATGATTGAAAATTTGCAAATATTTGCCCCCTTTTTTAAAAAAATGATAGAGCACTTCCTGCAAATTACAGATCAGTATCTCTAACTTGCATATTATGTAAAGTCCTTGAACATATAGTCTGTTCAAATATGATGAGTCATCTAGAAGAACATTCAATATTATCTGCGAGGCATCATGCATTTAGAAAAAATCATAGTTGTGAATCACAACTCATAACTGCTGTTGATGATTGGGCAAAATATTCAGACCAGGGGAAACAAGTTGACATTTTTATACTGGATTTGAAAAGGATTTTGATACTGTCCCCCATGAATTACTGAAACCAAAATTGAATAAATATCGTATATCTCTAAATGTCATCAAATTGGATTGGTTCCTTTTTATGTTATAGGAAGCAGTGTGTTATAGTAAATGGGACAAAATCAGAATGGTCACCGGTAGTATCCGGGGTACCACAGGGTACGGTTTTAGGACCCATTTTGTTTTCATTACATATGACATCCAGGATAATATTAGCTCAGATATTCGTTTATTTGCCAATGACTGTGTCTGTTAAAGAACAATAAATTCAATTAAAGATTCAAAATTGCTTCAGAACGATATAAATTCATTAGGAAATTGGGCCCGTAAATGGGGTATGAGGTTTCAACCAACTAAATGCAACATAATGCATGTAACAAGGAAAAAGAAAAATTCAAACAAATACACTTATTCTTTAGAAGGTACAGACCTTGCACCTCTTAATGCCATAAAGTATTTAGGTTTAACAATAACTAATGACCTTCGTTGGGATAAACATATAAATGATATATGCTTCAAGGCAAATTGTACATTAGGCCTTATTAAAAGAAACCTTGCCCAATGTAATGTAGATGTCAGAGAAACAGCATATAAGGGTTCAGTTCGACCAGTCTTGGAGTACGCTAGCCCTGTATGGGATCCGTATAATATTAACGTACAGGAGGAAATTGAAAATGTCCAATGCAGAACCGCTAGATTTGTCTTGTGCGATTATAATTATGAAGTAGGCTCCATGACTACTATTTTGAATAAGTTAAAATGGAAACCACTTTTACAGAGAAGGATAGAGAATAAATTAATTTTGTTATACAAGAGTATTCATGGTCAAGTTGCAGTTCCAACTTCAGATTTACAGTGCACGGAGCAAAATACTAGAAGTTCCAGTACGGATAAATATATCCAGCTTTTTGGTAGAAAAAATGTTTGTAAATATAGTTTTTTTCCCTCCACTATATGAGAGTGGAATTCTTTGAATAATCAGATTATTACGAATTCTAAATTCTCCCAACACCCAGTAGAAACATTTATAAAAGATATAAGGAGTAGGGATATTTAGGCCAAAGTGCCCTTCCAACTGGCACAGCAGTTGCACAAATATCTAGCGACGTAGCAACTATAAAGATGAAGGTATGAAGGTTTCCGCATATTGGCATGTCAACTTTGACACTTCGAGATGGATACCTTCAGTGGCAGAATTCTAGGCTTAAGAAAACTGGTGAAGCTTTCTACAGAAAGCACATATCGACGTAATGTTGGTCTCATTCGATGCACTGATAATTATTGTATAACTCTCCATAATGTTTTTTATAGCATTTTGCAGATTTCATGATTTTTTTAATGGAAATTCAGAGTAGCTATGCTCGTGGGGTCACATGACCTTGCCGTCATCCCAGTGAATCTACCCTGGTCAGGCGTATTTATAGTATAAAGAGCGGTGTTTTCAAAATTTCAGTGGAGCGTTTGGTGATACCAGAGAACTCCCATTAAATCCCACAAAGGTAAGAAAAATGAAAGTGTCAGTAACACTGTAGCTTAACTTGACTGTGTGTTGTGTTTGATGAAAAGGATAATGTTCAATGTTTATGAAAGGATTATGAAATGTGACAAAAATTGTGATAATTGAGAATATGTTAATTTCTGCTCCCTGTATGCTATGTTTTCCATAAAAATAATTTGAGGTGCAGACTGCACTGAAGAACTGAGAGCAGAGTTGGGCCGGTGTCTGTATTTTTGGTGCGGTTTTGGTTTTGGACCATCACCGAAAAACCTTATCATATTAATTTGAAAACTCCAACATTTTCGGTGGCAGGTAAAATCTGTTCTCCATTCCGCATTTTTATATTTCGATATTTAACAAGCTAAAAGTCTGTGGGTTACTGTTTGGCACTGCTTCCAATAACTCCATGAAAACAATTTCACCAGATTTTTGACTTGGAGATGTTTGGGTTTAAAGAGAGGCCGAAACATTATTGGGAACTTTTTTACCTTCTCTCGCCCCATATTTTTAATAGGACAATGCATTGTGGGTATTTCAAGTCTAAATTTAAAAATATATTTACTCAGGAGAAAAAACCCAGATTGTTAAGGAAATTCATTCCGTACACAGCAGAATACTTTTTCCCATAACTGACACTTTCCAAATTCACTTTGAGTAATATTAAATTTGCCAGTGTTTTATAACTTTTTCCATTTTCCCGGCAGAAAGACACTCAAAGGAAAGTCCACATTTTCGCAGAACAGAAAGTTAAAACACAACCTGAACTCTACAAATTTGTGCGTAATTTGAACTTTACAGTAATCATCAATAAGCCAAACGTTCTTTTCAGTTCTATTAATTTATCTTTGTCAAGAACTGACGATGTTTCGACGTTCACACACTGCACTGGGTCAGCAAGTTTGCAAAATCAACCTAAATTCGATGAATGAACATGGCCTGTTCCACCACCAATAACAACACTGCAACCGTGGTTTTACTTCTTAAAAAACACCGGCACTGATGCCGACTTGAAAATTCACCACCGACCCACTTCTAATTGAGGGGTGGATTAATGTGGCCCTCACAATTAATATATGACAACCAAATTCTCATCTAGATATCATACAGAGTCATCCTGCCAAGTTACAATGAAATCCCTCCATATTAAATATGACCTGTAGACTGTGCTAAAAGTTTTTGGGTTTCAGGCTTGGGCTGCTGTCACAGTTGACAGATCATGACCAAAAGGGGACGTTCTCATCTAGATATTACACAGAGTCATCCTACCAAGTTACCATGAAATCCCTTCATAAATATGACCTGTAGACTGTGCTAAAGGTTTTGGGGTTTTGGGCTCGGGCAGCCATCACGGTTGACCGATCGTGACCAAATGGGGATGTTCTTATCTTGACATGACCCAAAACCTCCATATGAAATTTGTGGCTATTGGATAAGAACTATGGGGTGTAGCCTGTGCTAAAGGAAAATGTGAACAGACTAACATACTTCCGCACGTGTGATGGCATAAGCTTATCTTGACTCAGTCAACTTAAGCTAATGAGCAATTGACATGGAAAATAATTATAATGACACAAAAATGTGACAATTTAAACATAGGATGCTAAGAGCAAATCCGAGACTGATGGAAAGCAATTCCCAAGCAAAAAACATTGGCATATGCAATGGTGGGAGAAGAAGGATTGGTTTTATATAATCCGGAACACATGAGTTTGGGAACTGGGAAGAATGGCCCACAGTGGGGTGCACCAGGTGTGCTTGCACCTATGGCAAAAATTTTCGTCTTTTCATGCATTATGCACTTACATGTATGTGGTTTCTTAAAGGTCTTCCTTTAAGAAACTTTGAAATAAGAGCTTCCAACATTCTGATTAGTAATAGGCAAAGCAAACCGTAAACAGTTGTAAGTAGGATGGCGAGAAATACAAGTTGTCAAAATATCATACCCGGCAATCTAGAAAATCAAGGAGTGCAAAATAGTTACCCTCCTCAGATTGCTTGGGAGTGCACTTACACCTGAATTTTCATTGCAAAAACTTATATGCTATTTTGGTTACATTCACTTCAAGGTATTAATATTGTGACTGAAAAATTGTACTGCATTCAGGCTCAGCTACATAGTGGAAAAATTGGCACACACATCTTCTCATTATTCAAAATGTTGCATTCCATTCTTATGTGACTGTCTTCTACATTTAAAATGCGACACAGAATGGGTAATGAATTATTGCGAATCAATGCAACATTGACAAATCGTCCCCTGTGTTCCAAATTCCAATGTGTTCTCTATGCCAGTTGGCACAGAGAACACATTGGAACTCAGGGGACAAAATGATAATAAATTTTAAAGGCAGTCCCAAACAGGTCTGGCATTCCAGAAAATCAAGGGGTGCAAAAAATTGCCCTCAATTTTTTCTAGGCGTGCAGTAGGTGTGCAGCACTCCTGCACTCCTACAGAATGCCGGGTCTAAAATATGTTGTAGCTTAAAGCAATGAAAGTGTCAATGACACTGTAGCTTAACTTGTGTGTTGTGTTTGATGAAAAGGATAATGTTCAATGTTTATGAAAGGATTATGAAATAAGACAAGAATTGTGATGATTGGGAATATGTTCATTTCTGTTCCCTGTGTGCTATGTTTATGATAAAAATAATATGAGGTGTACACTGTACTAAAGAGCTGAGGGGTGGGTTAATATGACCTAACAGTTAATGTATGTGGCCCTCACAGTTAACGTATATCAACAAAAGTTACCAAGTTACAGTGAAATTATTCCAAAACGAGTCATCCTATCAAGTTACATTAAAAGCCCCTCATAAATATGGCCTGTAGACTGTGCTAAAGGTTTTCGGGCTTCGGGCCCCTGTAGCCGTCAGTTTCCCAATTGCGTCCAAAGGGGACGTTCTCATCTAGACATTATATGAAGTCAATCTACCAAGTTACAATGAAATCCCTTAATAAATATGACCTGTAGACTGTGCTAAATGATCGCAACCAAAAGGGGACATTCTCATCTGGACACTATTTGGAGTCATCCTACCAGGCTACAATGAAATCCCTTCATAATTATGACCTGTAGACAGTGCAAAAGGTTTTTGGGCTTCGGGCCCCTGAAGCCGTCACAGTTGCCCAATCATGTCCAAAAGGGGATGTTCTCATCTAGACATTATATGAAGTCAACCTACCAAGTTACAATGAAATCCCTTCATAAATATGACCTGTAGACTGTGCTTAAGATTTTCGGGCTTCAGGCTCGGGCAGCCATCATGGTTGAATGATCGCAACCAAAGGGGACAATCTCATCTGGGCATCATCTGGAGCGATCCTGCGAAGTTACAATGAAATCCCTTCATAAATATGACCTGTAGACTGTGCTCAAGGTTTTTGGGCTTCGGGCACCTGTAGCCATCACAGTTGACCAATCACGACCAAAAGGGGATATCATCATCTAGGCATTATATGGAGCCAACCTTACAGGTTACAATGAAATCCTTCTATAAATATAACCTTTTGCCTATGCTAAAGGTTTTTGGGCTTGGGCACCCATCAGGGCTGAATGATCATGGCCAAAATGGGATGTTCTCATCTAGACATTATTTGGAGTCATCCTACCAAGTTACAATGAAATCCCCTCATAAATATGACCTGTAGACTGTGCTAAAGGTTTTCTGGCTTCGGGCACCTTTAGCCGTCACAGTAGCCCAATCATGTCCAAAAGGGGACGTTCTCATCTAGACATTATATGAAGTTAACCTACCAAGTTACAATGAAATCCCTTCATAAATATGACTTGTAGACTGTGCTAAAGGTTTTTGGGCTTCGGGCTCGGGCAGCCATCATGGCTGAATGATCGCAACCATAGGGGAAATCTCATCTGGGCATCATCTGGAGTGATCCTGCGAAGTTACAATGAAATCCCTTCATAAATATGACCTGTAGACTGTGCTCAAGGTTTTCGGGCTTCGGGCACTAGTAGCCATCACAACTGACCAATCACGACCAAAAGGTGATGTCATCATCTAGGCATTACATGGAGTCAACCTAACAGGTTACAATGAAATCCTTCCATAAATATGACCTTTTGTCTATGCTAAAGGTTTTTGGGCTCGGGCACCCATCAAGCTGCATGATCGCGATCAAAATGGGACGTTCTCATCTAGACATTATTTGGAATCATCCTACCAAGTTACAATGAAATCCCTTCATAAATATTACCTCTAGACTGTGCTAAAGGTTTTTGGGCTTCGGGCCCCTGTAGCCGTCACAGTTGCCCAATCATGCCCAAAAGGTGACTTTCTCATCTAGACATTGTATGAAGTCAACCCACCAAGTTACAATGAAATTCCTTAATAAATATGACCTGTAGACTGTGGTAAAGGTTTTCGGGTTTTGGGCTTGGGCAGTCATCACGGTTGGCAGATTATGCCCAAATGGGGAAATTCTCATCTAGACATCATAAGGAGTCATCTTACCAAGTTACAATGAAATCCCTCCACATTAAACATGACCTGCATACTGTGCTAACAGTTTTTGGGTTTCGGGCTTGGGCAGCCATCACAGTTGATAGATCATGCCCAAACGAGGACGTTCTCATCTAGGCATTATACAGAGGCATCCTACCAAGTTACAATGAAATCCCTTCATAAATACGACCTGTAGACTGTGCTAATGGTTTTCGGGTTTTGGGCTTGGGCAGCCATACCGGTTGCCCGGTCACGACCAAAAGGGGACGTTCTCATGTAGACATGACCCCAAACCTGCATATGAAATTTCGTGACGATCAGACAAGAACTGCGGGGTGTAGCCCGTGCTAAAGGAAAATGTGAACAGACGTCACAGACTCACAGACTAACAGACTTCCGCACGCGTGATGGCAATAGCTTCTCTTGACTATGTCAAGTTAAGCTAATAACATTTTACTGTAAAAAATGTGTTTTAATACATACCAGGGCAGAGATCTTAATCATAAGTGACTATTTTTTATATTTTTTTTCTGAACAGATTGAAAAGTGGGTGAATCCATATTCACTGATTACATGTATGATTCATGAAGTTTGATTTCACCGTTCATTGGGTTTTTTTTACATTCTTTAATTTATTTGAGATCTTTATGGAGATCTTTATGTATCAAAAGACTTGAATGGCAGAAAAACCAGGCCAGAGGAAAGGTTGCCGATCTGCCAAAACGCCCAACACTGCATCCAAAAAAAACCCCAAACTTTAAGTTTTCATTGTTATAAAAGTATAAATTTTATAGTAAATTTCCTTTCTTATTATACCTACCGCAATTGTTTACTACAGGCTTGCACTACAGTGGAAGAACCTAACTCGGATAAAATACTCTCTATTTTAATCTTTCCCAAGAGATTTGGGAAAGAAAAGTGGTGTAAAAACACCACGAAAAAATAAGCCAAAACTGGGTCGAGCACCATCGGTGCACACCCAGTATGGGACGCTCTTCCATAGTACAAATCCACGACTTCCGTAGACCAATGCGCAGTGCATCATCAATTCATCATTCTTTTGATTCCGACAACACAGGAGTTATGTGATCAGCGGGGAGGAAGGATTCTTACCCAAATAAGAAGATGGGAGGGCCTCCATGTAAACAATTGCAGTAGGTATAATAAGAAAGGAAATTTACTATAAAATTTATACTTCTTATCAACCTACCTTGCAATTGTTTACTACAGGCTGAATAGACAATAGGATGGAGGGAATCACATAACCAACCCACACATAACTCAATAGCACTGGAACCGTGGACAGAGGAAGAGATCCCTAGGCCTATCAAACCATAGCATCACAAACATTAGTAAAAGACAATGAAAGATGAGGCGTATGGTGAAGTGCGATGCACAGACAGAAAGAGCAGTAACAGCACAGAAATGGAACTGAGCCTGAAAAAAGCTGAATGGCTGGGATAGAAAACAGCCTGAGCCGAAGAGGGCCCCTAGGACAAAGGTTCCTGCAACTGTTGCAGATAAAAGGAGAATGTAGCACTTCTCCAGTAGGCTGCCAGTATAACGTCATCTGACAACATGACAGAGTTATTAAAAGAGGAAGACAATGCACGCACCTCGTGGTAGAAAAAACAATTGGTAATACAATCACAGTAGACGAGTGGAAGCTGCATGAATAGCAAGACAAATTCATCGAGAAATGGATGCAGGAGAGATCTGGCATGTGAGAAAATGCATATCCATCCAGGATAAAGGCGCGAATGCCCCCACCCCCAAGCAGTGCAGCGCCCAAGAAAGTGACCATCTTGGAGTAAACAGCAAAATCCTAGGCCTTTTCAAGGAAAAGAGCTGAACAAGCTTGGAGAGGAAAGGATGAGTGTCGAAACAATGCGGTACCACATATGAAAAAGGTCTCCGAAGCATAAACTTGTACCCATTGCTGGAGACCCCCAGAAACAAACATATACCAGAAACTCCGCAAGCGGTGTGATCGAAGGAGTGACAGAAGCAACAGAGTGATCGCACACCATCGAGAGGCTAAACAAGTGGAGTGAGTGCCTCCTTGAAGAAGAAAAGCAACTCCACTGCTTGTCTCGAAAAACCACTACGGAGGAGACAGGATCCGATAAAAGACATGTGCAAAGGCACAATGAAGTCGGGTCAACTTGAAACCTCCTCGGGCGACTTTGGCAAAGAAAGTCGCGACGTAGAGGGAGACATGCCGGAACCGCCGCTAACAGAGAGCGGAGCAGATTGATCCACACTCACCGAGACGACAGGGGTGTGATCGAAAGGATTCGACGACTGCAGGTTCATATCTGTGCGAGAACCTAAGGCGGAATCGGAACCGGCAGGAAGGCGTAGCCGACAAGACTGTCCCAAAGGAGGGCCTGAGCATCCATGGCAAAAGCCAGAGCATCTGGACTCGGGGACACGAAAGTGTCCACCGGATGATTCCAACGAGTCGCAAAGAGATCGATGGAACACCGCTATGTGGAGCATCCACTCGGTGGAAAAGAACCTGCCCCATCAGGACAGGGAGTCGGCTAAGACGTTCGGAGGACCGGAAATGTGACAAATAACCACCCCCGGCGTTGACATCCTGAGCGAGCAGTAGAAGATCCCGAGCCAATTCGTATATTGGAACCGAGTGCGTGCCACCGTGGTTCCGAATGTAAGCAACCACTGTCGAATTGCCGAACAACAGAAGGACCTGACGATTCGACAGGTGAGGGATCCACTGCCTGAAACTCAAGAGCAAGAAGCTCCTTCTGGTTGATGTGTAGAGATGCCCGATCCTGGTCCCACATCCCATGAAGGGAAAGACCTAGAGGATGCAACGTCGCACCCCATCTGAGATCACTGACATCTGCCGTCAGAACGCGATCGGACGTGGGTAAGTCCAACGGGACACCCTGCATGATCCACTGAACATTCATCCAGTGGAGAAGGTGAGGACAAGAGATTCTGGTAACTGGAGCACCAGTGCCAGCGAATCGACATTTGGCCTCCAACAACTGAGCAGAAAGTGTTGGAGAGGTCTGACATAAGGCTGTCACGATTTTGAATTTTCATAATTGATCATTTTGTCATAAAAATCAACGGTTATTCGATTATTTATGGTTAATATTTCTGTCTCATTTCCTAGAACTTCGTCTATGAAATAACTTGGGAGGCGTCAAAAATTAAAATATCCTAATCATAAATGAAGCAAACGAACACCAAACCTTGAAAAATTTGACAAAACAGAATCTACATCGGATAGATTCAAACTTCAAATCATAGAAAAATGCATACTAAACTCACTAAATTGACACTAATGGCACCATCCGTGCTCAATGCGTAATGATTATGAATTTAGCCTCAGGGAATGTCAAGTCAACAAAGCTTTACACGTGGAAATGAAACTTCCGGTTGCGGTACGTCGGAGAACAAAATAAATCATCATACTTTAAAAATAAATAACATGGCATTTTAAAGTTTTTCCCTCTTTACTTTCCGTATGTTAAAATTGCTTATCAAGTATCAAATTGATAAAAACACAAACAATTCGACGATGTCTTATTGGCAAGGAATACAATGTAACCATTGACAGTAAGGCATCATCGAGTGTTATGTTATTTTTGTTAAATTGTTATCACCGCTAATGGTAGTGAGCCAGCGAGGCTGGAACCGGAAAGTTTGGCCCATGAATGATAATGATTCAGCCCCTGTTCAGTGTGAAAATGCTTTCCCTTTGGAGGGCTCAATCTTTCCAGGGATTTATTAAATACAACCTCGTAACAACGTTGATGTTTTTTTGGCAGGTCACATGATGACTCACATCAAAGGAATGAGAAGTATTGGGAACTGAGTGATCACGCATACGATGATGACTGGGTTTCAGCTAATTTTAACTCGCGTGGTGCCGAGACTTGAAGCTATATATTGGTTTTATGTTTTAACCCCATTCACACACACATTTGTTGTCGAATTAGGTCATTTGTGTGAAACGATAGCTTGTGAATCAATATTTCCACTTTGTTTAACAAAAAGGTATGACAGCACATGTCCAGTCAAATAATCGATCATTGAAAAAAATTGTCGATTATGACCTCAATCGACGGTTGATCGATTTTTCGATCATTCGTGACAGCCTTTAATTAGTCTGACATGCAGCTGACCTAGAGGAATGAGATCCGTCACCGAACCGCAGCGACCGAGCAGCTGGAGAATACCCCGTACTGTCGCGGATGTGGACTGGGAACAGAGTACTGACTGGCACGGTCGAAGATGCCCAGAAACAGGTTGCTCCACAGACTGCAGGCGTGCGACCGATGATCGCGGCCTGGCGGACACTGTCGGCTGGTTTGATGGAAACCAAACACAAAGTCAAGAGCTGCCCCCAAGTCAGAAGACTGCTGGCTCTCAACATCAAGGATGTCTGACTCCTCCCCGGAGTCGGAAGACACATAGCCCATCGTGGGCAAACCAGCCGACGCCTCCCATGGTGTAGGCACCAGGGGGATCAAAAAGTGGCCTGTTTCCAATCCCGGGAGGCGGTGCCATAGAGGGTGTCTGGAAACCACTCGCTGCCTCTCTGAAAGCAACGGGAAGGCTCTTGGACAGAACCTGAGTGAGTAAGGAGAGGGCCTCCCTAAGCTCACTTCCCGTACCAGCCGGTTCGACATGGGAACGAACCAGCAAAGTGGCTTCACACCTGACCCTCTTAACCAGCGAAGGGTCACGATCCTCCAATACACTCGAAGCAGGCGGCAGCCGAAATATCTGAAGGCAGGCGTGTATAGGGGTATGATAGACCCCGAGGATCAACATAGCGGGAACTCGGGAGAGTTGCTGCGGACCTCTGCGGGGCAGAAGGTCCAGGCTGTACAGAAGGTGTGGGCCGGCAAAACTGGCTGTGTGACCAGAAGGAGAGGACGGAAAACGCCAGTGACAAAACTGTGGTACTCGATGGCGCAGAAACCACAGTAGAGGGTCCGGCCGGCAGCCACTTCCAACTTCGCCGAGTTGAAGTCAGGGAAGGCTGAGGCCGATACCCCCACGTCTACACTCCCAGACACCGCTGCAGGTATAAAACTACTGTGCTCAAAGGCTGAAAGGACACAGTAGGGGGTTCATACTTCCGACTTCACTGAATTGAAGTCGGGGAAGGCTGAGGCCGATACCCCACAACCACACTACAGACATCCCTGCAGACCCTTGCAGGGATAAGCCGAGGACGGCTAAAAACGGTGCCCGATGATGTTGTAGACGAAACAGCAGTAGCAGCAGATACGACGGGAGCTGTTGGAACTGGCGGAAAAGGGGAGAGAGCCACCCACACTACAGATATCCCTGCAGACCCTTGCAGGGATAAGCCGAGGCCGGCTAAAAATGGTGCCTGATGATGTTGTAGACGGATCAGCAGTAGCAGCAGATACGACGGGAGCTGTTGGAACTGGGAATCTGGAGTGATCCTGCGAAGTTACAATGAAATCCCTTCATAAATATGACCTGTAGACTGTGCTCAAGGTTTTTGGGCTTCGGGCACCTGTAGCCATCACAGCTGACCAATCACGACCAAAAGGGGATGTCATCATCTAGGCATTATATGGAGTCAACCTAACAGGTTACAATGAAATCCTTCTATACATATAAGCTTTTGCCTATGCTAAAGGTTTTTGGGCTCGGGCACCCATAATGGCTGAATGATCAGGGCCAAAATGGGACGTTCTCATCTAGACATTATTTGGAGTCATCCTACCAAGTTACAATGAAATCCCTTCATAAATATGACCTGTAGACAGTGCAAAAGGTTTTCGGGCTTCGGGCACCTTTAGCCGACAAAGTTGCCCAATCATGTCCAAAAGGGGACGTTCTCATCTAGACATCATATGAAGTCAACCTACCAAGTTACAAGGAAATTCCTTCATAAATATGACCTGTAGACTGTGCTTAAGGTTTTCGGGCTTTGGGCTCGGGCAGCCATCATGGTTGAATGATCGCAACCAAAGGAGACAATCTCATCTGAGCATCATCTGGAGTGATCCTACGAAGTTACAATGAAATCCCTTCATAAATATGACCTGTAGACTGTGCTCAAGGTTTTGGGGCTTCGGGCACTTGTAGCCATCACAGCTGACCAATCACGACCAAAAGGGGATGTCATCATCTAGGCATTATATGGAGTCAACCTAATAGGTTACAATGAAATCCTTCCATAAATATGACCTTTTACCTATACTAAAGGTTTTTGGGCTCGGGCACCCATCAAGGCTGAATGATCGCGATCAAAATGGGATGTTCTCATCTAGACATTATTTGGAGTCATCCTACCAAGTTACAATGAAATCCCCTCATAAATATGACCTGAAGACTGTGCTAAAGGTTTTCGGGCTTCGGGCACCTTTAGCCGTCACAGTAGCCCAATCATGTCCAAAAGGGGACGTTCTCATCTAGACATTATATGAAGTTAACCTACCAAGTTACAATGAAATCCCTTCATAAATATGACCTGTAGACTGTGCTAAAGGTTTTCAGGCTTCGGGCTTCGGGCTCGGGCAGCCATCATGGCTGAATGATTGCAACCATAGGGGACAATCTCATCTGGGCATCATCTGGAGTGATCCTAAGAAGTTATAATGAAATCCCTTCATAAATATGACCTGTAGACTGTGCTCAAGGTTTTCGGGCTTCGGGCACTAGTAGCCATCACAACTGACCAATCATGACCAAAAGGGGCTGTCATCATCTAGGCATTATATGGAGTCAACCTAACAGGTTACAATTAAATCCTTCCATAAATATGACCTTTTGCCTATGCTAAAGGTTTTTGGGCTCGGGCACCCATCAAGGCTGCATGATCGTGATCAAAATGGGACGTTCTCATCTAGACATTATTTGGAGTCATCCTACCAAGTTACAATGAAATTCCTTGATAAATATGACCTCAAGACTGTGCTAAAGGTTTTCGGGCTTTGGGCCCCTGTAGCCACCACAGTTGCCCAATCATGCCCAAAAGGTGACTTTCTCATCTAGACATTGTATGAAGTCAACCCACCAAGTTACAATGAAATTCCTCAATAAATATGACCTATAGACTGTGGTAAAGGTTTTTCGGGTTTTGGGCTCGGGCAGTCGTCACAGTTGGCAGATCATGCCCAAATGGGGAAATTCTCATCTAGACATCATAAGGAGTCATCCTACCAAGTTACAATGAAATCCCTCCACATAAAACATGACCTGCAGACTGTGCTAAAAGTTTTTGGGTTTCGGGCTTGGGCAGCCATCACGGTTGAGAGATCATACCCAAAAGGGGACGTTCTCATCTAGGCATTATACAGAGGCATCCTCCCAAGTTACAATGAAATCCCTTCATAAATACGACCTGTAGACTGTGCTAATGGTTTTCAGGTTTTGAGATAAACTGCAAATTTTTTTAATTAACTAATCAGTTAATCACTAATTGCTATCCTAAGGATAGCAATTAATGATTAACTGATTAATTACAAAAATTTACAGTTTATCTCATTCTGATAGTAGCTTTCCTGGTTGGAAACCACTTTGTCTATTCACAGGGACTGACTGATGTGAATTGTTATACCTAGCTGGTAAGAGCTGTGCTGGTTGGAAACCACTGTCTTCACTCATAGGGACCAGTCAGTGCATATTAGTTAATTGATTAGTGTTTGTTAATTAAGAAATTAAGATAAATTTATAAGCATCCACTAGTTAGGGCCTGTATGACATTGTGTCAATTCACATGTCATACCTGGTTGAAAGCCATAGTGTCTATTTACATGGACTGACCACTGCATTTTAATCAGTAATATTAATTAACTAATAATAAATTAAATTATCTAGCTAAAGTGTACTAGTTAGAGACTGTAGGGCATTGTGTCAATTCACATGTCATACCTGGTTGGAAGCCATAGTGTCTATTCACATGGACCGACCACTGAATTTTGATCAATAATATTTATTAACTAATAATAAATGATAAATTATCTAACTACAGTGTACTACTTAGGGACTGTATGGCATTATGGTATTGTGTCAATTCACATGTCATACCTGTTGGTAGACAGTGTTAATTCATCTGGCTCCAAATTGCATTCTGTAAAGCCTCCTTCATTTATTTATATTTATTTATTGGTGTTCAAGGTCACATATTTCTGCACAATGGCTAATCATGATCATGACAGTTTTATGGGTGGAGAATCACCAAGCAACGGCGAGCAACTGTCAGCTCCCCAACATACCAACTCCACACAAGCAGGGTTAGCATTGGTTGAAGACAGGTGCACCATCGACGTGCAGTACGCCTTAGTACACAACGCCACCGTGCCCCCACATGGGCAATGGGGGGTGAAGTGTCTTGCCCAAGGACACAATGCGGTTGCCGCAGGTGGGATTCGAACCGAGGACCTCTCGGCTTGCAGCCTGCACCTCTACCAACTGAGCCACCAAATAAACATTCTGAAAGTTTTAAATTTCTTTATAAATATGCATATCAAGGGAGTTCACTCTGCCACTTGAGTAACTTGAGTGCATGTGAAAACTGGTTATGAACCACTAAATAAATCCCATTGACCACAGTGTTAACCTTCCACTCTCTGTACAACACACCAAGTTGTTTTGAAAAAAAATACCTATACATTTACAAAGTACATCATCTCTTGAAAAAATTAAACTGGAAAAAATATATGTTGCCACACCAAATTTCAGTTTAAATTTCGAATTTTCACAACTACCGTATGGTCTTGCACTGAATGACCTTCACACTTTTTTCCCCATGCCTCATGTTTTTGAGAGATTCTCACACATTCCGGCACCAAATTACAAACAAACTTATTAATCCTTTCTAAAGTGGAGGAATCAAAATTTCAATTAATGGTTTCAAAGTCAAAATATATTTAACCAATCAACTGATCAGCCCTATTTAATCCTACTCACAACATTGGGTGTCAAACGCTCCAGGTCACATGTTCACTTATTTAGTGGTTCATAACCTAAAGAGATACCAAAGTTGATTACAATATCTGTAATTTGGGATTTAAATTCAAAATAAAATACTACCAAATTGATTCCAAACATTTTTTTTTAAATTCGCTGGTTTTTTTCTCTGACCTCACAGCATTTCATTTAACCCATCCTGTTTTTTGAGTAAAAAAAAATCCTGATACATTTTCACCATTTCACTCATTATAATTAAACATAGTAAAAAAATCATTGAAAAAATATTCTTCAAACTGACATCATTTTGTATCAATACATTAATAGATCAGCCTCATGTGTACCTCAAAGCCCAATTATTCTCAGATTTCATTTAGTGCAAGAATATTTTAACCCCTTCATTCTTCTCAAAATAAAGATGAAAAAATGTACTTTTCCTTCCTCAAATGTTTCTATATGGCACATATTTGCAGAGCAATACCACATGTGAGAGAAGCACACCTTGACTCAACGTAACCATATAATTTGAGTGGAAAACAGAAACAAAGGAACAAGCAAGGGTTGCTATTTGACCCACACCGTATCAACCAATTCAGTGAAAAAGCCACCCCATGATGCCTATGAGACCTTCCATCATAGTTTTAGTGACAGAAGTTTATAGTGTTTCCAGATGTGTAACTTACAGAGATAAGAAGCATCTTAGAAATCAATAAATCACAGATTTATTTTATCTTATCACTGGCAGAGTGGCCTCTGAGTGGAAAATGCCCTCGGTAATGTGTTGCAAAGACAAAAATCTCCACATGTACCCTGCTCAAATGAAATATTTTATGGACAGCACAGGAATTTTGAGAGAAGTCAACCACATGCCTCCTTGTATTATACTCATGGATGCCAGGAGCTGAATTCTAAATTAGCAGAAACAAATTGGAGGGGGGGGGGGGGAGCAGAATAATAAAATCTTACAGATGACTCCAGATATGTTTCAGAGATCATACAAATACATACAGTGGCATAGCACTTTTCCCCCAACTGGAAATGAGAACTATTGACCCAGTCTAGTTACTGTTAACCCTTTCCCCACCCCAGCCTATCTCCACTTGTTTCACCTTTTCAAAAAAAAATAGTTGTTGAACCCTCTTAGAATCAACAAAGGTGCCGATTCCAGAAAGATTCAACAACATATTTTTACTAGAATATACCTGAAACATTAATCTAAGGAGTGGTTAGGTATCTCTATTTACCCTATTTATGATATAATATATCATATTGACTGCTACATCATAACATTAACAGAAAGCAAATCTTAGTGAGACTACTTGGCAAAAAAATAATGGTTGAGAAACCAATAATAAGGACAAGAAGCAAAATTCAATTTTCAAGCATATATTTTGGGGAATGCGCTCTTTGTAAGGAACACCGTACTTAAGGCAGACCCAGCGTGGATTGACTAAAACATTGCTACTGAATCTTGAGATGAAAAGAGGAAAGAATTTTATACAATGTGAATGCTGCCATTGCAAAAACTGAAAAAAAACTTAAGTTACCTACGGTGTCATGATTTTCAAATCATGAAAACCCTTCTAGAATAGCAATTGGAATCTGATATTCAAAACACTTCAAGGTAGAGGGTATTTGCTCAGAAATAACTGGAATAAGCTTCCAATTGTCCATCAATCAAAGGGAGGTAATCCACTTTCAGTTTCTATCAAATAGAAAGGAAATTCAGCTGTCACATCATGAAAAATTCAAGTAACTCCATACATAAACTGCTCACATGGAGTGAAAACCTTCTGTACACTCCATTAACACAACATTTAATTCATTTCATAGGATGAAACAGGTTATTTCACATTTCATTCACTAACTGAGGTCCCCAAAATAAGAATAGTCTCCATTCTGTGCTGTTTCTGAGAACTTGGCATGTTAAAAATCACATATTTAGCACATTTATATAGATAGAGGGGGTTAAAATGTCAGAATTAAAGAAAAGAGACTTGCAGTAGTTAGATGTGGGATGGGAGCTTAGGTGGCATGTGGAAAACATGACAAATTTTATTGTGTTTCAAGGTAGCAATACAGTGTATTTAAACTCCAACCGGTATAGGGTTAAACAGATTCATTCTGCAGAAATGGTTGTGTTTGTCACCATTATTTCAACTGTTCTACCTTACAGTTGCCCCAAACAACTGGAAATTCAACAACTAACCAGCCAAACAATCTTTCTTCCTATCTCAGATCACCTTGTTTATTCAGCAAGCATTTTATCCATGCCAGGAAAGCAAAACAGGCACTATGCCATGAAAATTGGGTATCCCACACCTCCAAAATAGCATTTTCCCAAAACTTTCAAACATATTACAAACCCAAAGTGCTTGAATTGAAAAATTTACAAGAACGGGATATCCGAAAACAAAGAAATATCTTGAAATATCCCTCAACAACAGTTACAAGGAAATACTCCTTTAGGTTATGAACCACTAAATAAATCCCATTGATCACAGTGTTAACCTTCCACTCTCTGTACAACACACCAAGTTGTTTTGAAAAAAAATACCTATACATTTACAAAGTACATCATCCCTTGAAAAAATTAAACTGGAAAAAAATATATGTTGCCACACCAAATTTCAGTTTAAATTTCGAATTTTCACAACTACCGTATGGTCTTGCACTGAATGACCTTCACACTTTTTTCCCCATGCCTCATGTTTTTGAGAGATTCTCACACATTCCGGCACCAAATTACAAACAAACTTATTAATCCTTTCTAAAGTGGAGGAATCAAAATTTCAATTAATGGTTTCAAAGTCAAAATATATTTAACCAATCAACTGATCAGCCCTATTTAATCCTACTCACAACATTGGGTGTCAAACGCTCCAGGTCACATGTTCACTTATTTTGTGGTTCATAACGAACAGTGAGGCACTGAGTGATAAATTATTTAGCTAAATCTTTTAATTAGCTAATTAATCCACTTATAATACAATAAAACATAATATAAATAAGTGAATCTTAACACAAAGTGTTGATGGAAATAGGAATAGCACCCTTGTCTCAATTTGTTATCACAGAACTAAAGATTTTCCCATAGGCCACCATTATAACAATCAGGTAAAAAAAATATGATCGCATCACTTTAATTTTGGTATTGAAATATCTTTGTCAAGGATAGCCCTTCAGAAAAACTTCTTCTGCCTTGAAAACGGGGGGTCATGCAACAAATCAGAGAGAAAAATGGCACGAAGGGAAGTACCAGTCACATGCACATATTTTTCAGGGAATTCCCAACAAAAACACACAAAAAGTAAATTGTATTTTTTAGGTCCAAAACTCATCAAATCACCCTCTTTTTTTATCAGGAACATTCAACAATAATGCAAGATGTCAACAGAATGTTTCAAACGTTTATTGAAACAATGTTTGTTTGTTTGTTGGTGGTTAACGTCACATATTTATGCACCATGGCTAATCGTGACACAACATGGAGATGAAGTCAAGTTTAGTCAATCGTTGATCAACATGTTGCCCATTTTAGAGGACTTTCACCCCAAGCATTGGTGACTGGGTCCTATTTTACTAGTAAAGCGGAACTGGTTTACCACAGTAAACAAGTGCTGCTTACTTCCCGGGGTTCCCACGGGGATATTGAAACAATATATTTTCCCAAGGCTGTTTATTTTTAGAGATTGCATCATTTCCAAGTGAAAAATTTCAAGGCGGGTGACTCAAATTCAAATGTTTAGTTCAGCGAAACCATTTGAGTTATCCTCAAACAGAGTGAAAAAGGTGCTTTGACAGTTTTGTAATGATCCCTATGACTGTAAGTATTTTTTTTTCCGTAGGCCATTATCATCCACTGCCAATTGCAGTGAATAATTGTTGTTGTTGAGTATCTGAATATGTTAAAACTCCTAAATTTACATTTGAAGAATATGGAGAATAATTTAAAATATATGATAAATCTTACTGAAGTGTCTTCTCAAGGTTCAAGTCACATACTCCCCAACACAGCATATGCAGCTGTGGTTGTTCTCTCAGCTATTTCTTGTGTGCAGTGCCAGGTAGTGTTTGCAGAACTTGAGACCTGAATGTTATTTCTTGTTCTGTTTGCACCCATGCCTGGACATGCCAACTGACCCACCCAAGGCCATATCTCATGTCCCATCACCCTTTGAAACCTACAAAACTGGAACTGGTTGAGAGAATAGAGAACGGGCCCGGTTGAGAGAATACAGAACTGGAACTGGTTTAGAGAATTCAGAAATGGAACTGGTTGAGAGAATACAGAACTGCAACTGGTGCATTGGATAATGGTATTGTTGAATGTTACAGAAAGAGAATGATGTATACAGATAGATGTTTAGAGATCCTTCCCATCCCATCTATCCTCACCCCTGGGGTTAGAAGGGTCCCTTCCCTGTCCCCAGGTAATTTGTGGGCCCTGGATAGTTCCATGCCATTCAGACATCCTGGTGTTGAGTACCTAGGGTGGGACATGGAGGACTGTAGTCCTGGCTAGAGTGTCCACCTGGTCTCCTTGTGTTTGATATTCTGACCAGAGCATTACAGTTTCTTAAAGAATATTCTTCATATTGCTCTGGCCCCTACAGGGAGCTCAAATATGACCCCACAGACTTGATTTCATTAAAATTGAATCCGAACCTCTTAAGGATACTGCATATCAAACATCAAACGATTCTGAATTGGTAGATGTGAAATGATTTTTAAAGAATATTCCAGAAATTGCACTAAAGTTAAAAGTTTTAATGCAGTGAAAAAAAAGTGACATATTTCTTAGCACGCTCACTTTGACACTGCACATTGTAATTTTTAATTATATCCTGCATTACAATGGGAGGTTATGAGGCACAATCTGCTAGAAAATGGATACATGTCATGAATATTTTTTCTGTCAGCTGTCCGACAGTCTTGTTTGTCCGTGTCTATCCATCCCTCCACCTTACCTTCTGTCCATCTCTAAATTTGTCAGCCTGTCTCTCTCTCTCTCTCTCTCTCTCTATTTTCTTCCTCCTATCTCTATCCTCTTTCACATCCTCTCCCACAACCTTTTGCATTTTCATTCTATACTTCTAGCTTACAATGAGTATTATAAACTAATTGACTGTAGTATATTGTTATATATACTTAGTTATATTCAGTTCATGCATTCACTCACATTCAATTCATATTTTCATCAATCTGTTTATTTCCCACTCATCCACTCACTTCATGCAGCACAACTCGTGAGCTCATCCTCATTCACTAAAACACACAAAAATGAAATTATTTGTCTATCTCGCATTTATTTCAATCAGTTCTTCCTTGTTCATAATTCCCCTTTTCCATATTAGAACATGGAATCGGGCTGTCAAACATATTTCAAATAGCTCAACACTACTATTTAACACACATACTGCTGTCAATCGATATGGTGGGTAACATAACTTTAGATGAGGTCCAGACTGGCTTGGAATATGACTTCATAGCCCAATATAACAATACATCCCCCTCTCCCGACAATGATGAGGATTCTCCATTCCACAGTCATAAACCCGAATGTAAGTATTATTTGCCAGAAAATTTTCGATCGATTATCAATAATGAAACCCAATCTTTCTCACTTTTTCATATTAACTGTCAAAGTATTAATGCCCACAGGGAATCTTTACATGATCTTCTGTTTAACCTGCAAGGAACCGAAAGTAAGTTTGACATCATTGGCCTAACAGAAATCTTCAATGTCCCCTCAAGTATATCTTACTGCCTTGACGGCTATCATAATCTTATAAAAACACAATCGCCCTGACGGTGATGATGGTAGAGGGGGAGTCAGGTTCTTTATTAAAGAGAATATTGATATTAAAATTCATCATGACCTGTCGACTTTCATCACTCATATCAGAGAATCTCTTTTTATTGAAATTAATGTTAATAAATCTCGTAGAAGCATTGGTGTTATTTACAGACCTAACACATTACAAAATCGGACATTGATATATTCTTAAAAAACTAAACAAAATAACTGACAAATTAAATCAGGAAAATGCATCTTCCTATATAATGGGCAATATTAATATTGATCTTCTTAAATATGACTGCAACGCCAAAACAGATAATTATATCAACCAAATGTTCAGCCAGGGATTTTTACCTGTCATTACTAAACCCACCCACTTAACTACACATTCAGTCACTCTCATCGACCACATACTTACAAACAATATTTTATACACTGCAGTATCTGGGATAATAATACTGATGTCTCTGACCACTTTGGTACTTTTCACGCAGAAAGTGTGCCCCCAAAAACAAAGAAGAAATCATATTCATGGACTCGAAAAGTAAATGCTGAAACTATTGCAAACTTCAAATTACTTCTATCACAATGTGATTTTTCCACTGGTCCTCTGGGTTCAGATAACCCTAACATGGCTTATAACAATTTTTTAGATATATATCTAGAATTATTTTATGCAGCTTTCCCCCAAATATGCGTCTGTACTCATAAAAAATTCATAAAGAGACAACCCTGGATGACAAGAGGGTTAGTAGTCGCATCTAATAATAAAAGCAAATTTTATAATAAAAAGTTAAAAAACCCAACTGAACTTAGTGTAAACCAGAGGCTCAAGTGAGCCTAAAATGCTCACCTGGCTCAAATTGTCAAAAGAGTATATCAGTAAGTAATCAGCAGCAAGAGCAATTTTTTGATTTGATATTACACAACCAAAGGCAATTTTTTTGGCCATGCATTTCTGCTGGTCCTGGGAAAGCTTCCTAGCAAGCTCTGTTCTGTGAAGTACTAAAAAACAACAACTGAACAAACTTTTTGTTTTGTTTTCAACTACTGTGGTTCTCTCTACCACCCCCACCCCCAATTTTAAAAAAAACAACAAAACAAGCGACTCGATTTGAACAAACTTGAATTTGACACTCCTAGAGATGTTACATAACAAATATGAAAGGATTCTCACTGGTGGACCTGAAGAAGAATTTTCAAGAAGTTTTCTCATATTGCACTAAGTTAAACTTTGGTCTTCAATAAAAAGCCCAAATATTAACCCAGGGACCTGATTTGAACAACCTTCAATCTAACCCTCCCAGAGGTGCTGTACATAAAATATCAAAATAATCTGACTGCTGGATCTGAAGGAGATGCTTTTAAACGATAATTCCCCATATTGCACTAAGTAAATATTTGGGATCCCTTGGGGAACCCAAATATTAACCCAGGAACTCGATTTGAACAAATTTGAACCTTACACCTCTAGAGATGTCACATACTAAATATGAAAGGATTCTCACTAGTGGGTCTGAAAAAGATTTTTTAAGACATTTTCTCATATTGCACTAAGTTAAAATTTGGGCTCCAACAAAGAGACTAAATATTCATCCGGGATCCCATTTGAACAAACTTGAATCTAACCCCCCTAAAGATGCTGCATACCAAATATCAAAAGAATCTGACTGGTGGATCTGAAGAAGAAGATTTTTAAAAAATTACCCCCATATTGCACCAAGTTAATAATCAGGCTCTCATAGGAAGCCCAAATATTAACCCAGGGACTCAATTTGAACTTCAATCTGACCCCTGTAGAGCCCAGAACCCTGGATTGAGCCCAAATATGAACCAAGGGGCTCGATTTGAATATACTTGTATTTGACCATCCTATGGATGCTGTATACCAATTCTTAAAAGATTCTGATCAGCGGTTCTGAAAATTTTTTTTCAATTTTTACAAATATGCTGACTCAGCATTTTTTCAAACGCCCCCTACAGAACACCCTGACACAACTGATAGCCTTTTTTTTAATCCATTCTACCTTTCAAAAGGATGCTTCATACCAAATAACAGTTCTCTGTTCTGTGTAGTTTGGGAAATATGGACATTTGAATTTTTTCTATTTTTAGCCCCTGGGGTACCCACGGGGCTACGAAAAAAAACAAATTTGGGGCATCAGTCAAGTACTTTGGACCCACTTATACTACATGCCAAATTTGGTTCAAATCGGCCCATCGGTTCTTCAAATAGAAATTTTGGGCAGAGCCCAAAGTGAGTATGTGCCCACAGAGAGCCCAAATATTGATCTACCAACTTCCCTTGAACAAACTTTAATCTTCAACACCAAAGAGTGTTTCTATACCATATATCAAGGCAATCTCTCTAGTGGTTCATGAGAAGAAGATTTTCTAAGATTTTTAGGCTTTGGCATCATTGACCAGAGCCCGAAGAAGGCAGCCGCTTCATTTGAACAAAATACAAAGGGTATACTTCAGGGATGATTTGTGCAATATATGTTTGAATTTGGCAAATGGCTGTGAAGAAGCAGCCAAATTTGCAAAAGTTAATGGATGACAGACGACGGGCGACACATGATGGCAATAGCTCACACTGACTTACAGTCAGGTGAGCTAAAAACTACAAAAACTACTGTAAAATATTCAATAAAGTAAAAAAGCAATGCAAAGCAACTTATTTTAAAAGTATTCTAAATGAGCACAAATTTAACATGTGTAAAACATGGCAAATACTAAATGATGCCATTAAAAAGCTCGATGGAACAGCCAACTTACCTCAATTTTTTACTTATAATGATAAAGAAATAAATGACCTGACAGAAATAGCTAGAGAATTCAATACTTACTTTGCAAATACAGGAAAACGAACAAGTGATAAAATACCTGGTACTAACAAGTCGTTTCACGACTTCATGGAGACAAATTCTACTAACAATTTTTACATAAGCCCTACATGTGATTTTGAAATTAAGAATATTGTTAAATCCCTAAAGTCAAAAGGAAGCAAAGATTGTAATGATGTTAGTTCAAATCTACTTAAACAAACTACTGACCCCATCCTTAACCCATTTATGCACATCTTCAATTGTTCGTTTTCTTTTGGCACTGTTTCAAACAAAATGAAAATCGCAAAAGTTCTTCCTATATTTAAAGCAGGCGACCAACATAACTTTACAAATTACAGACCCATTAGCATTCTTCCGACATTCTCAAAAGTGTTAGAAAAACTTATGTCAGTAAGACTTTTAAAATACTTAAATCATTTTAGTATCCTATATCCAAATCGGTACGGTTTTAGGAAAAATCATAGTTCGGTGCATCCTGTCATACAATTGTTGAAAACTATATCAGAAGAAAATAATAAAAGAAGTAAAAACAGCACACTTGCATTATTTTAGATCTTTCAAAAGCATTTGATACAATAAACAATGACATTTTAATAAATAAACTATATAGATACGGTATCAGAGATTTGTGTAATGACTGGTTTAAAAGCTATATATATGATAGGTCACAGTATGTCGCATACAGCAACCATATATCTGACAGAGCAAATATATCAAACAGAGTTCAACAAGGCTCAATACTCAGCCCAACACTGTTCCTGATATATGTCAATGACATCTATCATTCTGCATGCTAAAATCTCCTATCTTTTACTGACGACACTACTGGGCTTTCTTTGGGCCCCAAACCAAATCAATTAGCCCAACTCATAAATAAAGAGCTTGAAAAAGTGTTTAAATGGTGTTATGCGAATCAACTTGTATTAAATGCAACAAAAACTAAATGTATTTTAATGAACCCTTCCACCAAAAATACAACAACAATTCACCAAAATATTTTAATTAATGGCCAAATAATAAGTAGAGTAGGTTAAAAAATACAGAAAAATCTCTTAAATTCTTAGGAATACATATTGATGATAGTATATCTTACAAACATCATATATCTCAACTCTCTTTGAAGATTGCTCGGGAAAATTTCGCACTAAATAGAGTGAAGACCATGCTTCCCCGTGAAGCTCTGAAAACACTTTATTACGCCCTGATACACTCACATTTAGTGTATTCTATGGGATAAATGTATGGGGAAATGCTAGAATGACTAAAAAGATACTGCTTCTTCAGAAACACTCCATCCACATAATAAACAATTAGAAATATAATGTGCATACTGATCCCCTCTTTTGGGAAAATAAGATTCTTAAAATAAATTACCTCTTCAAACTCCACGCATGCCTGTTTGTTTTTGACTGGTATCACGATAACCGGCCAGTATCCTTTAGACATTATTTCCACCCTGTAGTCAACACTATGGGTAGAGCTAGTAGAAGGAGAGATACTCCTCCAAACTGATCGAACAAGGACAAGGTCTCTTGAGAATTTTCCAACACACATGTACCCCAAACTCTGGAATGATTCAGACCTTGATTTACGTAATATAAACAACAGAAACATTTTTAAAAACATTTAACCTCAAAATTATTGCCCCAATACTCCGATAACATTGACTGTAATAATCCTTACTGTACTGACTGTGCTTTCTAACAATAGCTAGAATATTTTCTGAATAAACCGAGTCGGTATGCATTTTCATGCATTTTCAAGATTATACCAATTAAGCGCTTTCCAAGCACAGTGCCGACAGACGTGGGTAGTGAAATGACAATAGGGGAATTTTGTTCCTGGTCTACTCCTGTTGAGACTCCAACTCTCAGCGTCATTCTGTGGGGGTCTCTCTTTGAGAGCACCCCATGGAATGGCATCGGAGTTTGGGGTTGTCAACGAGGGAGAAGTAGTTACTATCGACCCATTTCTGCTGGTACTGTATACGACTGGACAAATTCTCGTCTCTTAATTTAATTGTGTTAGTTACACTAGCCACCAGTGATCAAGACCAAGTATAGATGAATGGTTGTTGGAGAACCCGATTCCAATGTTGCATGATATAGTCCCCGGGAGACGACAGGTAGACAGCCAATCTGGCTATGCCGTCTTCCTGCGGTATACAGGTTTATTAGATTATTTTTGTTCTATAACTATGCATGTATATTTTTGTTCTATAATGATGCATGTATAACTTTTTGTTTTTTGTTTTTTGGTTTTTGCTGTATACTGCTAAATAAAGATTCATTCATTCAAGTTCCAAGTTTCTCCAGGGAGCCCAAATATGACCCCAGGAGCTTCATTTGAACAAACTTTAATCTCCCCCCATTTAGAGTGCTACATATCGAACATCAAAAGATTCTGACATGAATCTGAATATTTTTAAAGAATATTCCCCTTATCAGACAAAGTTAAAATTCAGGCTCCCACAGGGAGTCCAAATAATATGACTTCAGGGGCATGATTTGAAAAAAATTCAAGCTGACTACCCCACCCCCACCAAATGCAGTATACTAAATATCAAGAGATGTGGACTGGCAGATCTGAAGGAGATTCTTAAATAAATATCCTCATTTTGCACAAAGTTAAAATTAGGGTTCACACAGGGAGCCCAAATATGAACCCAGGAACTCGCTCGCTTTGAACAAACTTGAATCTAAACCTTCTAAGGATGCTGCATGTCATATATCAAAAGATTCTGACTGAACAAAGTATTGATTTCTGTTACTCCTGTTTTCTGCATATTCAGAAAAAAGCATTTGTAAGGCCTAAAAAAATAAAAAATCTGTTTCTCAGGCCCTCCCGCATGGTCCTTTTGGCTGCCGCATGCGCTCTTTTTATAACCAATTTAAACATAAAAAAAATTTAAATTAAATGGTTTATGTCTGATATTTTACCCAAGTTAAAAAAATTGATGAATTTGTCCCTTGAGTGCAAGAAGGGTTTGCAATGCTAAAGCATTGCAAAGCCTCTTCTTGCACTCAAGGGATGAAATACTCCACCACCCATGCTATTCTGTAGATTATGAGGCCTAAAACTTGAACCAAGAACATGAACTTTTGATGGCAAAGAAGTAATTACTGAAATAAAAAATAAAATAAAAAAACGCTCACCCGCATGCAATTTCACAAATAATGGCCTGAGAAACAGAAGATCTACTTTGTGTGGCCTAAGGCTATTTTCAGTTCACTTTCAAGTATTGTACCATTTAAGGCTCTTTCAACAGCCAGCTGAGTAGCGGTGAGTAACTGCGAGGCAGCAAACCTTGCCTAACACTTTGCAATTGTGCCTTCTCACAAGTCATTAGAATTTAGTGTTTTGCTATAGAATATAATGCAGGTGGCACAGACCTGGTCTGAATTGCTAACCTTCCAGTCGAGTCCAACACACTTGTCAATGAGAATCTGCATTCACCAGAACTTGGTGATATACATGACTATTTTGCAAAAAAGAACAAGTCCCAGCCTGTCAAATAGAAAACTACAAGCAGAACCCCAATCAGAACACCCACCCCCACACATCCCTTACTCCAATGCTGAAAATGAATGAACTAGTACCTGTTTTAACCCTTTACCAACCTAACGGCCAAAATCGGCCAGCTCTATTCTAAAAAATCGCCAATTAATTTTCATTATTTTTTTGTCTCAAAAACATAGGTTATGACCCCTCATTGGAATGACCTCGTTCCAGCAAGGGGTCATAACCTATGTTTTTGAGACCAAAGTGCCAAAAATTAGTTGTTTAAGAATTTTGTTTGCAACTGTTGTCTGCTTTTCATGTTAGGTAAATGGTTAAGGAGAAATTTTGTATGAAACATTCTTAAACTGAGAAACCTGAATGACTATGTTTGAGTCTCGGGGTGATTTTTGTTGGCAACTTGTCAGAAATCAGAAATCTATCCCCTTTTAACTCAGTGCCGTTTTACCCTAACTAATATGAGTAGTGCTTCATTTGTCTTTGGTCAGGCAGAAAGAGAGAATACAGACCATTTGGCCTATTTACTAGCAAAAGGGAAAAAGCATGGTAATGTGTGTACCTTGAAATATTTTATTTCACACCCATATACCTGTTTAGTAGTAAATTGGCCACATGGTTGGCTTTCTCTCATACTGCCTGTCCAAAGCTTATTAACTGCACTACCAAATGAAATGCTACTTATATCGGCCAAGGTCTAAAAGCCAGAGTTATGAGGGATGGATTTCCGATACCAAACAAAGAATCACCCCACCCCCCTCCCCAACATCACACTGTTGACAGGTCCAGTACAATATTGAGCTAACTGCCTCGGAGTATTCTGCACCTGATAATGCCTAATTTATTCAGAATAGAATAATGTGTCTAAAATCAAGTGTAGAAATGAGTAGAAACAGAAATCAATAGAAAAAGGAGCAAATACAGTGGCAAAACCAGGTAAAAACAGATATTTTCAACATATTTCACACCTGTTTCTTCTTCACCTGTCTTAAAACTGTTCAGGTAGAATGCCAGTACATGCTGTATACTCTGATAACCCATGTATACATTAACAGCCAGTGTCTGTGAGAACGTTTTGAATATATTCATATTTATTTATTTATTGGTGTTTAAGATCACATACTTCTGCACAATGGCTAATCATGACCACAACATGGAGATAAACTCAAGGTCAGTCAATCATTTATACCCCATGTTGCCTATTTTAGAGGACTCGCACCCCAAGCATTAGCGACTGGGTTCTATTTTACCAGTGAAACAGAGCTTGTTTACCACAGTAAACAAGCACTGCTTGAATATATTCATAAATGTGCCAAGAAAGGAACGAGAATCCAGTTACAAACTATGGAGAATTCTATTTTATCTGAATTGGCTGGTTGTGGGTAGATTAAAAGTCAGGAATGGCTACTAGAGTGATACAATGTTCCAGCAAAAATACCTCCTGAAATTGCCAATGAAAGCAGATTATGTGAGATTTACTTCAAAAAGAAATGGGTGGGTCCCCAAGAGTCGACCCCCCCCCCCCCACACTTTTTGTGCCTTTTTCACAAAATTATCTGCCCCCCCCCCCCCCCCCCCCCCCCCACACACACACACACCTCTGAAAGCACATTGTTCAGCTCTGCCATTACTGTAATATTTATTTCCTAAATGTAAAATGTTCAGTCTTTAACTGAGGAGTGAAACAATTCTATTCTGTCAAGGGGAGAATACCACATATAGGGACGTGTCGATTTACCCAATAACACCAAATAATTCTACAATAAATCCCCCCCAAACATAACTATAACTAGTTAAGTGCTAGTACATGTCAAATAGGTTGCAAGAAACAAACTTACACAGGGCACACTAAATATGTACTGCGGTTGTGTCATCTCGAAACAGCACAGCTTGTGCTAAGCACGACTTCTGAAATGGGCATGGGCTAGTGTTGAGTGGCTATTTTGCTCTAAACTTCCACAGAAGGACATGGAGAGTCTCTTTAAAGGCGTGGGAGCACACCGTTATTATTTCTACAACTAAAGAAGAAATAGTGACCGATTCTTCAGCCTTGCCAATCTCCAGAAGAAAAGTACCAATTAAACACCGAGGGTGATACTGAATGGCTATTCTAACCTTTGGGACACCCTCCAACTAACTGAAAGGTAACAGAATACAGCTACTCATTCCTTTGATTCTGATGCTATCCAAGGATGACAAACCGTATCCAAACTAAAAAAAAAGTGTGCCTTTTCATTAAATGTAATTATTATTTTACATATAAAACACATCATATATGAGGTATCAAGAAAGGCAGGGTGGGGGATCCCCGCAGGTCACAGTGGGGTAACATGCATGCACCCCCCCCCCCCCCCCCCCCCCCCCCCCCACCTTCCAGAGGCCTTGAGATTTGGTTTTCTAAAAAATGATTTCATGACTTTATTAGGTGGTGTTTTGTCTGATGACCTCTTAACAGTGTTTCTCTTTTTGTATGACAGACCTCGGACAAGATATGTTGGATGGGGTGTTGATATGCATGCCACGATTTACTACTGCGCCTTGCAAAAAAACTCTAAACACTCAGTAGAGTAGGCCTACACTCAGTAGAATGGGCCTACATATATGATGTAAAGTTTCTGGTATGTCCATAGCTGATCATTAAAAAAACATTGATGATTAGAAAAAAAAAACATTTTTTTCCTTTTTCTAGCAAAATGGACGAACTGACTAGAAAAATTATGCTACATGTCCCAATAGCTATAACCCTTTACCTAACATGAAAATCATACAACACTTGCAAACAAAATTCTTGAATAACTTTTTTGTCTCAAAAACAGGTTATGACCCCTCATTGGAATGAGCCCGTTCCATAGAGGGGTCATAACCTATGTTTTTGAGACAAAAAATGAAAAAAATGATGAAAATTAATTGGCGAATGTTGTGAACACCGCTGGCCAGTTTTGGCCATTACGTTGGGTAAAGGGTTAAAACGTTTTTATAACTTAAAATGTAATGACCGTGGTCGGCAAAATTCCTGCAAATTGCATCGAAAATTTTGAGAAAATGTTTCCCCAAGTTTGGTTGCAGTTTACTGTCAATGGATGGGACTATTATTTTCATGTTAGATACGACAGCGACAAAGTGACAAGAGGAGCTTTTTCAGATGCTTAGTATGTTAAGAAGTTTTGTATTTTAAAAGGCAGCAAACACCTTATTCCCATTGTTGGGACCATTTGATGACAGATATGTTTCGTTCAATAACTTTTGGAAATTAGGTTGTGATTTCAAAATAATTTAGTTTATTTGGTACTGTTTTAAAAACACTTTGAACAGCAGGTGTTACGATTTTACTTTCTCAGTGGTGAGTGGGGGGTTTACACCTAAAACACAATACTCAAAAACCTTGAGCATATTCTAGAATATCCTAAATGCTGAATCATCAGCAGATATATTCATCTGGCGATTTCTCCCTAGCTCAGAGAAACCCTGCTTATCTATATTTAGGAGCAGTTTTGTTGTGGTTATTCAATAACGTCTCCAAATGGTATAGGCAGACTGAAGAGTTAAACCAAGAACGTACCCTATTCATTTCTATTTTTACATTGAATTTGAATGTAACAGCCTGAAATGGTGAATTCTTCACAAAACATACAAATTATAATTTATTTATTTATTTATTGGTGTTTAAGGTCACATACTTTTGCACAATGGCTAATCATGACCACAACATAAAGATAAAGTCAAGGTCAGTCAATCGTTTATATCCCATGTTGCCTATTTTAGAGGGCTTGCACCCCAAGCATTAGTGATTGGATCCTATTTTAACAGTGAAAAAGAGCTGGTTTACCACAGTAAGCAAGCACTGCTTTTTTTCCGGGGTACTGCGGGGGTACAAATTATAAACAGGTATGTTAAGTCTCAGTATTTTAGAGAGAGACTCACTATTTTCCACAGTAAATTTTTGTTGAATGAGGTCAAAATTGGGATCTTAAGCAGAATCTCACAAATAACAATTTTTACCCTTCAAGCCATTTACAAATTTAATTCTCTAAAAAATGCCAGTATGCCATGATACCGAACATTATATGGATAGTGTATAGCACATTTCTTTTTTGTGTAGTGAATGACTTGTTGCTTCATTATCTGTAGGCGTTTAATGGTGTCAAAATGCAACTGTCAGTACCACAAAATATGAAATTACTCTCGCGCTTTGCAAATGAAAGCAGACGGATGAATTATCCAGTCACTCTAAACACCAAGGGATATCAAGGTGAAGGAAAATAAGGGTGGAAATGGGGTGAAAAGTGTATGTGATAGTGTGTTATCAGTATATAAATCGCTTTAACCAGTATGTGCATAGTTTTAATTCCAGGTTTGAGAATTATGGGCGCTAAAGTAATAGGGTTCATTGAAAAATCTTCCCCTCGGTATTTACTGGGTAGTTTGGTAATTAGTATTAACAGCGACTGCACCTAAGTGTCAGTGTGAATTATTAATCGCAATGCAACATGTTAATTAGTTCTCTTTGTGGCTGTCGACAATTGTCTTCTTTGTTATATTAAAATTGTTATGGACCAATATCAAGTTGAACAACTCTATTAAGTTCGAGAGGATCTCAACCTTCCGTAATCCCATATATGTACTTGTCTTGACTTACCCGTTTCATCGAATAGTGGACTTCATCAGACTACATTGTCTCTTACTACTTATGCTTTAAACTTCCATCCCCTCCACTTCAGCCTACAACAAAACAACAGTATGATTAGGCTCTGAGTATGGCGAAAAGTCTGATCCGATCATATACCTAAGGCAATACTTACACTACTGGCCGCAGGCCCAACACACGCCCTCTCCCCACCCCCCCCACCCACCCATACTGATTCCCACTTGGGACTTCATTTCTCCAATTCACTAGGTAAACTTGACATCCTTACCAACCCTAGCTGTTTTTTTCCCTCCCTGATTCCAACATAACCCCCCCCACCCCCCAATTTGAGACAACACGCAATACACATGCCTTACCCATGAACATTTATGCATCTTATGTAGCTGGAAAATGACTGTGGCAGATTATTATTATCCCCGAAATAATTGAATTATGTCATACTTGCTAGAACTCATGCATCTGCCACTTGAGGGACTTACTCCTAGGACATTTTATATCTGCTAAAATGCAAATACCAAACCTGCATCCACCAAAGAGTCTCACAATACGCACCTGCCAAAATAGACATCAGCCATGAGGGTATATAAAGCAGAGCCAATGTAGTCATTCTACTCCTCTGATGAAGTCCACTATTGGACGAAACCGCTAAGGCGAGACAAGTACATATACAGGATTATGGAAGGTTGAGATCCTCTTGAACTCACTAGAGTTGTTGAACTTTATATTACGTATTATTAGATCACGACTTCACTGTCATAGCAACACCTCTGGCGGCCGAATGCTCAATAAGCGACATTAGCTTGGGCTCTAGCTCAAGCGTGCAAACAATGATTGAGTCTGACAGTCTTGAACTAAGACCAAATTCCCAAGAGGAAACACTCCAGATTCTGCCGCCAACACATTCTTTCCGGTAGACACAATACACAACCCATTTCACAAGAGGATTGAAAACTTGTGCACAAAAGAATTAAAGTTGGAATTGCAAGTGTTATTCTTACACAGTTACATCCAAATGGCACCAAGGACCACTGGAACCAAACTGCATGTCACAGGAACTGTATTTACCTGTTACAATGCAAAATATGCAACAAATAATATGTCGGTGAAACGAAACACTTCAGCAAAAGCATCTGTGAACACACTGCAGATATCATAAATAAACGTGATACTCCAATAGCCATCCACTTTAATCAAGAAAATCATAGACTATCAGATCTCTGCTATAGTATAATATGGGTCCTGCACTCAGGCCCTGAGAAACAAGGGCTGCACATGAGAAAACTTGCCACCTCTCTATAATACCATTGGGTATACAGTAAATGGGTAAATTCTCCTGAGAAAACCTGCCATTTGCAGTAGGGGGAAGCAAGGGTTTCCAGAGCTTTCTTTTTTATTGAATGAATATTAGGCATCGCTGACGTCATCACAACGTTAAAAAACGTCACGTTGTTCATTACCTGATGGAACAGCCTCGAGAATATCTAACACATCTTAACCCTTTACCTAACATGAAAAACAGACGACATTTGCAAACAAAATTCTTGAATAACTAATTTTTTTTATTTTTTGTTTCAAAAACATAGGTTATGACCCCTCATTGGAACGAGCTCGTTCCAATGAGGGGTCATAACCTATATTTTTGAGACAAAAAATGAAAAAATGATGAATATTAATGGGAGATTTTTTTAGAATAGCGCTGGCCGGTTTTGGCCGTTAAGTTGGGTAAAGGGTTAATTGGCGTGGCACGCTGTCCATAACCTTCTGAATTTCTCTCACTGTGATGTTGTCTCATTTCTCTGTAAGCACCAGGCAGTGAAGTGGTCACAGCCAGCAAATATTCACCTGTTTTAAGGATGTAGCCCGATCCAATAGAGGAATGCAGAACGTCACAATATGAGCTATTCGTATTCCCACCCACAGGTATTATGGAGGGGCGGGGAGGGGGGGGGGAGGGGGGGGGTTGTGGTTTAAACTTAACCTGTTTTAACCTGTTTTGGACAGTTAACTTGTTTTGGACAGTATACATTAGATATTCCCCCTTAACTGGTTCAGTGCTAGAAGCCACTAAGAAGGCTTTCAGAAAAATGAGGGTACTAGATCAAACATTTTCTTTGCTCATGTTTCATATTCAGTCAAACACCCACAATATTTTGATTATAAAATGCCGCTCAGGATCACCGATCCAATGTCGAGTTGTGACAACAGTTCCTCGCACCAAGGCCAACACACCTATGAAGTTTCAGGACTCTAGGTTGAACCACTATCAAGTTCTCATCCGGAAACCAATTGTTGCGATATACCATGTTCAAGGTCACTGTGACCTTGACCTTTGACCTGGTGAGTCCAACATCAATAGGGTTCTTCCTCGCACTAAGGCCAACACGTCTGTAAAGTTTCATGACTCTAGGTTGAACCACTATCAAGTTATCATCCGGAAACCAATTGTTGCGATATACTATGTTCAAGGTCACTGTGACCTTGACCTTTGACCTGGTGAGTCCAAGATCAATAGGATTCTTCCTCGCACCAAGGCCGGAAACCAATTGTTGCGATATACTATGTTCAAGGTCACTGTGACCTTGACCTTTGACCTGGTGAGTCCAAGATCAATAGGATTCTTCCTCGCACCAAGGCCAACACACCTATGAAGTTTCATGACTCTAGGTTGAACCACTATCAAGTTATCATCCGGAAACCAATTGTTGCGATATACTATGTTAAAGGTCACTGTGACCTTGACCTTTGATCTGGTGAGTCCAAGATCAATAGAGTTCTTCCTCGCACCAAGGCCAACCCACCTATGAAGTTTCATGAATGTAGGTTGAAGTACTATCAAGTTATCATCCGGAAAGGAATTGTTGCGATTTACTATGTTCAAGGTCACGTTGACCTTGACCTTTGACGTAGCGAGTCCAAAATCAATAGGGTTCTTCCCCTCACCAAGGCCAATCTACCTATGAAGTTTCATGAATGTGAGTTGAACCATTATCAAGTTATCATCCGGAAACCAATTGTTTAAGATTTACTATGTTCAAGGTCACTGTGACCTTGACCTTCGACGTAGCATGTCCCAAAATCAATAGGGTTCTTCCTCCCACCAAGCCCAACCTACGCATGAAGTTTAATGAATGTTAGTTCAACCACTATCAAGTTATCATCCGGAAACCAATTGTTTACGCCTGCCCGCCCGCCCGCCCGTCCGCCCGCCCGCCAGACATTCACCAAACTATAAGTCGTGTTTGACTTCGTCACAACTCGACTAACAAGTTTGCTTTATTACAAATTATTGGAGAGTGCCTATGGACACTCTCCAATAATTTGGAATAAAAATTTTGATGAACAAATTCAGACCACCAAAAATAATATAGCGCTCAACCAATTAAAATGCTGCAACCACCTGGTCTGAACAGAAAGGACTTTTAGTGTTGTTTATTAATGTTATGGACCAATATCGTGAAATCAGAAATATTTTCGGAAGTGGTGATTTTTCACTCCACATTGATGCAAACAAGTGTTTGACCACCGAGGTGGTATTAGTCCCCTACGGCGCTTTTGTGACATAAGGCGTTTTTGTCACATAAGACATGACCACAGTCAGCAGGAGTATCAGACCTGGGGGGGGGGGGGGGCAGTTTTGGTAAAATAATTAGGGACGGTTCAGCCTGGGGACGGTTTGGCTTGGGGACAATTTGGGTTTCATGACAACAGTCAACAGGAGTGTCAGACCTGGGGGGTGGTTTGGGTAAAATACAGGTTATCACACAGGATTTCAATTGTGAATGGAATCTAAAAATTGAGAATTGAGAGAAGTGCAGCTTGAACCATGTTGGAGGGAGGGGTGGTAACATAAAAATAGAGAAAAAAAGCTTAAAAAACACAGCAAAAATGGCCGCCATTCCGCCATCTTGGACTTTGAAAAAAAAATATTAAGCATGCATCATCCCTTCAGAACCATTTATCCACGTACCAAATATGAAAGGTGTAGCTTAAAGCATGTTGGAGGGAGAGGTGGTAACATAAAAACAGACAGACAGGCAGACAGATTTTGAAAAAAAAAATATTGAGCATGCATAATCCCCTCACAACACTTTATCCATGTACCATATATGAAAGCTCTAGCTTGTACCATTGGTAACATAAAATAGAGAAAAAAGCTTAAAAAACACAAAAATGGCTGACATGGTGCCATCTTGAATTTTGAAAAAAAATATTGAATGTGCATCATCCACTCCCAACCCTCTATCCATGTGCCAAATATGCAAAGTGTAGCTTGAACTATGTTGGAGGGAAGGGTGGTAACATGAAAATAGAGAAGAAAGCTTAAAAAAACACAACAAAAATGGCCACCATTCCACCATCTTGGATTTTGAAACAAAGATTTTGAGCGTGCATCATCCCCTCAGAACCATTTATCCATGTATCAAATACGAAAGGTGTAGCTTAAAGCATGTTGGAGGGAGAGGTGGTAACATAAAAACAGACAGACAGATGGACAGATGGATGGACAGACAGATGGATGGAGTGCAACAGTATAGTCCCCTTACGGTTCCCGTAGGGGACTAATAAAACTTGCTGTGAGACAACAGACATGGTGAGCAATCACGGCTGACCAATGGGACTGACAATATTTTGATTATAGAAGTTTGTTTTAATAAAAATTATTGGAGAGTTCCTATGGACACTCTCCAATAATTTGGAATAAAAATTTTGATGAACAATTTCAGACCAGCAAAAATAATATAGCGCTCAACCATTTAAAATGCTGCAACCACTTGGTCTAAAAAGGAAAGGATTTTTAGTGTTGTTTATTAATGTTAGGGACAAATATCGTGAAATCAGAAATAGTATTTTCAGAAGTGGTGATTTTTCACTCCACAATGATGCAAATAAAACTTGCTGTGAGACAACAGACATGGTGAACAATCACAGCTGACCAATGGGACTGACCCATTAAAAAGTTACTGATTTACGTTCCCGACAATTCTAATGAAAGTGTCAATGACACTGTAGCGCATCTTGTTTAAGACATGTATATGAATAGTATGTGCCACAGCAATGACAAACATCTATCTAGGTAATGACCTGATAACAAAGGTACATGTAAAGTATAACGGTCTGTACATAAATGCTGACCATAGCCTGTAACAACAAGACTTGGACTGTCGTCCGGTGCATACCACCACAAGGTGTACCGCCTAGTGTGGGCATACCTATGACCAACAAATATTATAGAAAATAATGAAAGTTATGAATATTCTCGGATGGACTCACACATGGATGGACGGACGGATGGATGGACGCATGTAATCCATTATGCCCCCCTCCCCCCCCCATTTTCTTCGAAAGTGGGGGTATAAAAATTTCTTAGTCAAAAGGTATGGTAAATTGTTTGGTGTTTGGAAGTTTTATGCAATGAGGCAGAAGCCTTTGTCATAGGCAAACTGCATGCCATATTTCACTGAAATCTGATAACCCATACCTGAGATACAGGCTGAACAGACAAATAATGTCTATTTCCTACAATTTCTAATTCAAAAAAGGGGATAACTCTAAAAAGGAGGATACCTCTAAAAAGGAGAATGTGAGAAATATCGTTTAATCCTTTTTTTAAAGCCTATTCCATAAGCAGTGTTCACGGCAAATTTCATTGCAATAGAACATTCGATACCCAAGATACAGGATGAACACACAAAATTTGGCTCGGATGGACACAATTTCTAAGTGAACAAGTAATAAAAACAAGTAACAAAAAAAAAAGCTGGACTTTCGCCCGGTGCATACCCCCACGTGGCATACCTATGACCAACAAATATCATTTATGAAAATTCTCGTATGGACTGACGGACAGATGCACAGATGGACGGATGCAATCCAGTATACCCTCCCCCCCCCCTTCCATTTTCTTCTTCGAAAGTTTTCAACAATTTCTAAGTAAAAAGGTATGGTAAATTGTTTGGTGTTTGGAAGTTTTATGCAATGAAGCAGAAGCCTTTGTCATAGGCAAACTGCATGCCATATTTCACTGAAATCCGATAACCCCAATCCAGTAAGCACCCCTCTCCCCCTCCCATTTTCTTTGAAAGTTTTCAACAAGTTCCAGCAATTTCTAAGTCAAAAGGTATGGTAAATTGTTTGGTGTTTGGAAGTTTTATGTAATGAGGCAGAAGCCTTTGTCATAGGCAAACTGCATGCCATATTTCACCAAATTCCGATAACCCATACCTAAGATACAGGCTGAACAGACAAATAATGTCTATTTCTTAAAATTTCTAAGTCGAAAAAGGGGGATAACTCTAAAAAGGAGAATATGAGAAATACTGTTGAATCCTTTTTCTAAAGCCTATACCATAAGCAGTGCTCATGGCAAATTTCATTGGATTAGAACATTCGATACCCGAGATACAGGCTGAACAGACAAAATTTGGCTCGGACGGACACAATTTCAAAGTGAACAATTAATAAAAAAAAAAAAAAATAACTAGTGTGCCTGTGGGCATACCTATGACCAACAAATATTATAAAAAATAATAATTTACTTAAGACATGAATACTTTTGGACGGACTCACACACGGATGCAGATGGACGGACGGATGGACAGACGGATGCATGTAATCCAGTATACCCCCGTTTTCTTCGAAAGTGGGGGTATAAATATATAGGTAAAGTATTGTAAAGGTGGGGTGACAGTTAGATGCTAAACTAGAAAAGAAATCTTTGAGTCCCAGAGTGGGTCTGACTGAACCCCAAAATATTTGTTCTCATAGCACAGTGATAACAAAGGTACCCAAAAACACTCGTACCTGTCACAAGGTAACAAAGGTACCACAAGAAGTTTTGTGAAGATCGGTTCATAAATACAGCCTCTGGCCTGACCCGTATAGAAGTTGTGTACAAAAAACTGATTGGACCTAATTTCGGTACAAAATGGCCACTGGCTGCCATCTCGAATTTTGGCCCACCCAGAAACACTCGTTCTCGTCCCAAGGTGATAACAAAGGTACCCAAGAAATTTCGTGAAGATCGGTTCATAAATACAGACTCCGGCCCGAGCCGTATTGAAATGTGCACCTACTGTGTATAAGTAGCACTGAATAAATCAAAGTTCATCTAATTTGCATAATTTCTGCTCGAGAAAAAAACCTGTACTATATGTGATGTATTCCATGTTACTAAACATTCATACAAAAATATATTCAAATCAGAACTTTCATACAGAAGTTCTGTACAAAAAAATGATTGCACTCACTAAAGTACAAAATGGCTGCTGGTGGCCATCTTGAATTTTGGACTGCACCCAAAACCACTTGTTCTCGTCCCACGGTAATAACAAAGGTACTCAAGCAGTTTCATAAAGATCGGTTCATAAATACGGCCTCTAGTCCGAGCCGTATTGGCATTTGAAGTTACAGTGTTGAAAGTAACACAAAATAGATCAAAGTTAGTCTAATTGGCATAATTTATGCACGAGAAAAAAACACGTATTATATGTGATGTACTAAACATTCACACAAAAAATTATTCAAATCTGCACTTTCATATGGAAGTTCTGCGCAAAAATCTGATTACACCTAATATTGTACAAAATGGCTGCCAGTGGCCCATCTTGAATTTCAGACTGGACCCAAAAACAAACGTTCTCGTCCCATGGTGATAACAAAGGTACCCAAGAAGTTTCGTAAAGATCGGTTCATAAATATGGCCTCTAGCTCGAGCTGTATTGGCATTTGCACTTACAGTGCTGAAAGTAACACTAAATAAATGAAAGTTAGTCTAATTTGCATAATTTACGCACGAAAAAACCCCTGTATTATATGTGATGTATCCCATGGTACTAAACATTCATACAAAAAATTATTCAAATCAGAGCTTTCATATGGAAGTTCTGCGCAAAAATCTGATTGCACCTAATTTTGTACAAAATGGCTGCCAGTGGCCATCTTGAATTTTAGACCACCCCAAAAACACTTGTTCTCGTCCCACGGTGATAACAAAGGTACCCAAGAAGTTTCGTAAAGATTAGTTCATAAATACAGCCTCTAGCCTGAGCCGTATTCAATTGTTGACGGCCGACTGGCCATGGCATAAGCTCAAATTTGACTTACATCAAAGTTGAGCTAAAAATCAAACTTCGACTGATTTCTGTTTGACTATATATATAACGTTGGTAATTGCAAAAACCCTGGTCAGGTAAAGAGGGTGGAAACCTCGAAAACAAATGGAAAACAAAATGAAAGTGTCAATGACACTGTAGCTCAACTTGTCAAGACAAAGACATGTACATGTATAGTATGTGACACAGCAATGACAAACATCTAGGTAATGACCTGATAACAAAGGTACATATAAAGTATTGTAACGGTCTTACATAAATACTGACCGTTGCCTGTAACAAATGTATAGGTAAAGTATTGTAAAGGTGGGTGACAGTCAGATGCTAAAGTAGAAAAGAAATCTTTCAGTCCCAGAGTGGGTCTGACTGAACCCCAAAATATTTTTTCTCATAGCACAATAACAAAGGCACCCCAAAGCACACTCGTTCCTGTCCCGAGGTGAAAACAAAGGTACCCAAGAAGTTTCGTGCAGAGCAGTTCATAAATACGAGCTGTATAGAAGTTGTGACAAAAAACTGATTGGACCTAATTTTGGTACAAAATGGCCACTGGCAGCCATCTTGAATTTTGGACCGCACACAGAAACACTCATTCTCATCCCATGTGATAACAAAGGTACCCAAGAAGTTTTGTGAAGATCGGTTCATAAATGCAGCCTCTACCCTGAGCCGTATTGACATGTGTGCTTACATTGTGTAAGTAGCACTGAATAAATCAAAGTTCATCTAATTTGCATAATTTCTGCATGAAAAAAAAAACCCTTACAATATGTGATGTATTCCATGTTACTAAACATTCATACAAAAATTTAATCAAATCAGAACTTTCATACAGAAGTTCTGTACAAAAGGCTGATTGCACTAATTTTGGTACAAAATGGCTGCTGGTGGCCACCTTGAATTTCGGACCACACCCCAAAACACTCGCTCTCATCCCACGGTGATAACAAAGGTAACCAAGAAGTTTCGTAAAGATTGGTTCATACATATGGCCTCTAGTCTGAGCCGTATAGAAGTTGTGTACAAAAAACTGATTAGACCTAATGTCGGTACAAAATGGCCACTGGCAGACATCTTGAATTTTAGACCGCACCCCAAAACACTCGTTCTCGTCCCAAGGTGATAACAAAGGTACCCCAAGACATTCCGTGAAGATCAGTTCATAAATACAGACTCTAGCCCGAGCCGTATTGACATGTGTACTTACTGTGTGTAAGTCGCACTGAAAAAATCAAAGTTCATCTAATTTGCATAATTTCTGCACGAGAAAAAAACCCGTATTATATGTGATGTATCCCATGGAACTAAACATTCACACAAAAAATTATTCAAATTAGCGCTTTCGTATGGAAGTTCTGTGCAAAAATCTGATTGCACCTAATTTTGTACAAAATGGCTGCCATCGGCCATCTTGAATTTCGGACCAGACCCAAAAACACTCGTTCTCGTCCCACGGTGATACCAAAGGTACCCATGAAGTTTCGTAAAGATCGGTTCATAAATAGGGCCTCTAGCCCAAGCTGTATTGGCATTTGCACTTACAGTGCTGAAAGTAACACCAAAAAACATCAAAATTAGTCCAATTTGCACAATTTACGCACGAGAAAAAAACCTGTATTATATGTGTTGTATCCCATGGTACTAAACATTCATACAAAAAATTATTGAAATCAGAGCTTTCATATGGAAGTTCTGTATAAAAACAGATTTCTGCATCGTCGGTACAAAATGGCGGCTGGCAGCCATCTTGAATTTCGGACCGCACCCAAAAACACTCGTTCTCGTTCCACTGTCATAACAAAGGTACACAAGAAGTTTCGTAAAGATCGGTTCATAAATACGGCCTCTAGCCCGAGCCATATCCAATTGTTGACGTAAGGACAGATGGCCAGACAGACGACGGGCCATGACAAAAGCTCAAATTTGGCTTCGCTAAAGTTGAGTTAAAAATAAGGCTAAATTAAAGCTATTGACAAATCAAGATTCTCATTGTTCACCATCGTCTTTGTGCGCCCCCCTCCCTCATCCCATCCCCCTTTTAAAAAAAAACCTGGTCAGGTAAAGAGGGTGAAAACTTTGATGACAAAAATTCAAGACTAAGTTAAAGCCTAATGACTAAAAAAATATACCTTATATATACATATTCTAAAAACAAGTAGTAGCTTTGGGTGTAGTGGCCACAGCCATGTGATATTTCTCACAGCAGTTGCCTAAGGACATAATGCAGTTGCCATAGGTGAGATTTGAAATGAGGACCTCTTGGCTTACATCATACAGTTAAACTACAAGTCCTGTCATGAAATGCGCACAAATAGAAAGCGACGATCTGTGCGTTAATCTACGCCTTATGACCATAGTGAAGCTATCAAATTCTGTACATATGGCCTGTGCACAAGCAATGTTTCAGCCAAAGGACCTCCGGGTAACCCGGAGGTCCATTGACAGAAACATTGCCTGTGTTTGCTATGAGTAACCAGGAGAACCTGCCATGCTTTGGATGCCATTCGATATGGCAATTGCACCCAATTCCTATGCACAATTAAGCCTAGAAAAGTGCACAGTTCGTGACAGGACTTCTAGTTTTAACTGTACATCTCTACCTATTGAGCCACCATGCTTCCATTTCGGTCATTATGATTATTTATTTATTGTGTTTAAGGTCACATATTTTTGCACACTGGCTAATCATGACCACAACATGAGTATCAACTCAAGACCAGAGGTGAGCGTTAATAAGCCATACTGCCCATTTTAGAGAAGGTTTGCACCTCCCAAGCATTGGTGACTGGGTCCTATTTTGCCAGTAAAGCAGAGCCTGTTTACTGCAGTGAACAGGCACTACTTCCCTTCACAGGGTTCCCGCGGGGAGGTCATTATGATAAATTTATCTAACAATCTGAATAGTCCAATGAACACACCTCAAGGTCATTTGATAGAAGGCATTACTTACATGTAATACTACAAGTACCACTTCTTTGATATGGTGCCAGGCATTTTGTATCAAATGCAAGGTTGAATCTCTGACAGAATCAATCCCAAGATCCCACTCAGAATCCGATACAAATCACATGATAACACCTTTGGCCCTTATAATAAATTTATTTATTTATTTATTAAAGTTTAATGACACTTTAACAGCCAAGGTCATATTGGGTCAGTGACAGTTTTACGGGTGGAGGAAGCCGGACTACCCGGAGAACCACTGAACAACGATGAGCAGCTGCAAGCTCCCCAACATCGAAACTCCGTACAACAGCACAGGCAGGGTTAGATTGGATGAAGACATGCGCACAATCGACATGCAGTATACTTGAGTACACAACGTCATCGTGCCCCCTTATAATAAACTACTACACAAAGTTCAACCCAGGTGTTACTTGAACAAAAACACATGGTCATAATGAGGTGTTCAAATATCACTTGTGGTGTTATGAAAATCTGCACCGCTATTCAATTACACCCCACACATACACTGGGTGTATGTAATATTATACCCAAAACCAGTTTGAACCTGAATAATTTTGTACCCAAAACCATTTCAAATCCAATAAAAAAAAGCAATTTTGGTCCCCAGAAATTAGAGCAGTTAAATAGAATGTCCTATAACAATAATCCTTGCAATCAATGGAATTTTTTTTTTTTAAAATAAAATTTTTAATGATGTGCCTGTTTAGATTTTGCCGGAAACCATTCAGGAATGGTTTCTGTTACCGGTTCACACCACGAGGAGGTACTAAACAGGACTTTGTGAACCACCTACAGTATAAGCAAAAATATAAGAAAGAAAATGTCATATCAATAATTTTATCTAAAATGAATGAATTAGGTTTTGTCAATTTCTGTTATTCTGAAATAATGAAAGTGTCAATGACACTGTAGCTCAACTTGTCAAGACAAAGACATGCACATGCTCCATTCTCACAAATCAACATCAGTTACTAATCTAATCTTGACAAATGTTAACATTTAAATTATTATTCATTCATTTATTTATTTATTGTACTCAATACCCTAGCGTAATTAAAGAAAATATGATGCAGTAAAAATGAAGTTATAAAATGTTACAGATTTGAAATTTGTTAAAAAAATATAGTTATACCATGTATAAGATTAACCAAATGTTTGTGTCTATTGTCCACTTGAAAAGACTTCCAACTAAAGCACTGTTTGACAGGTCACATTTTACCAGTAAACAGGGCTTGTCTACCACAGTCAATGAGCATCACTCTACTACCTACATTTAAAACCAGAAGTCCTGTCATGAAATGCACATGAATAGCCTGTCAATCTGCGCGTTAATCTATGCTTTATGACCATAGTAAGCCTATCAAATTCTGTACATATGGCCTGTGCACAAGCAATGTTTCAGCCAATGGACCTCCGGGAAACCTGGAGGTCCACTGGCAGAAACATTGTCTGTGTTTGCTATGAGTAACTAGAACCTGCCGTGTTTTGGATGCCATTCGATACAGCAATTGCGCGCAATTCCTGCACGCAATTAAGCCTAGATAAGCACAGTCTGTGACAGGACTTCTAGTTTTAACTGTAGGGTTCTCATGGGTGGAAATTTTGGATTATGAGATTGTCTCTGACCCACATCACAATCATCAGCCCATTGAATGAACAATTCATTTATGGATATATGGATTTATACAGATAACTAAAGTGGATCCAATACATGTTTTGCTTTTCAAAAAATGATGCCATTTATAATTGAGAATTATATCTGTGCATATCACTTGCTTTCGATCATTTAATTCTTTACTACTGTAGAATGAATAATAGAGTATGCCTGTATTGACTTTCCGATTTTCAGACCTGTTCTGCATCTCTGCTTTCTCATCACTGGAGCACACCTCAACAACCTGTTCTGTGATGCCTGAAAGAAATGGAAGACAAAGACTTTTAATTTCAATTTTAAGGAATATGTTCGAGTGCTCATTATTGATGCCTGAAAATCATCAAGTGCATTTTTTTTGTTAACAGTGTACACAATCCTATTAGGGATGAGATATGCTAAAAATTTCTTACCAAAAACGTAGCTTAACATTTCTGCTGAAACATGCCAGATGAGTTTGTTTAACCCTTTGAACTCTAGAGATATTTTCCATGCCAGTTCAATGGAAGCTATTGGAAGAGTACACATTCATTATTTAACCCTTTACCTAACCTGAAAAGCAGACGACACTTGCAAAAATAATTCTCGAATAACTAATTTTTTTCATTTTTTGTCTCAAAAACATAGGTTATGACCCCTCATTGGAACGAGCTCGTTCCAACGAGGGGTCATAACCTATGTTTTTGAGACAAAAAATGAAAAAAATAATGAAAATTAATTGGCGATTTTTGAGGATAGCGCTGGCCGGTTTTGGCCGTTATGTTAGGTAAAGGGTTAAGGAAGACCGATCAATATTTTCAATGTTGAAAATATTGATTGGTTCCCCCCCCCCCCCCCCCCCCCCCCCCCCCCCCACACACATTTACTGAACAGCCATCCTATTTAATGACGTGTTATGACGTATCATGGTCCTGGCCGGAAAAGCCACCGCTGGGGTTCACATATTAATATTTATTTATTTATTGGTGTTAAGATCACATATTTCTGCACAATGGCTAATCATGACCACAACATGAGTATCAACTCAAGACCAGGGGTGAGCATTAATAAGCCATGTTGCCCATTTTAGAGAGGGTTTGCACCTCCCAAGCATTGGTGACTGGGTCCTTTTGTACCAGTAAAACAGAGCCTGTTTACCTCGGTGAACAGGCACTGCTTCACTTCTCGGGATTCCTGCGGGGATCAAAGGGTTACTGAAGAGGGTCATAAATATTTTTAAAAAATAATAAAATCTGAATTTTGCTTGATGATGAAATGTTCTGGCAGGTTTTTATTGGTAATTTATGCAAAATAATGAAACAATAGCAACACAAAGTGTAGCATATGCCCCTATCCATAATGCCAAGATAGACATTTTTTAATACCAGGTATATGTGAGGTTTAATGTCTTTTTTTAACAGCTGAAAGAGGAGGAAATCTTTCCTTCCAGTAGCAAATGCAAGTTCCATGTTCACCAACATGCATGTATCCCCAGGCAATCTATAGAAATACAGAAATGAAAAGTTATGTTTGACAAGTCTTCAAATCACTGGGTACAATAGAGACCTCCAATTATTCTGTTATAAACAAATTTGCCATCAAGTTTGTTAACAGTTTCCTGCAAAATATTTCTAGTGGCATCCTCAAACTTCTCTACTTTTTGGTGTTTGCTCTTAAAAAAAAAGATTGAATTTCACCAAAAAAATAATCGGATATCTGAATGGATGGACAAACTGAGTAATCAAAACCTTTGTTGCTAACTATTCAGTCTTTCATTTTTGAGGTGCACTAGGGCTCTTGAGCACTTTTTCTCCATCAATTTTCATTATTTGAGAGTCAAAAACAGCTCACCTTAGATTTACTTAACAAGCGCTAAAAATCTTCTGCATTCAAACAATCAAATATCAATTGTTTCAGCGTGTGATGCAGTACTCGCACCAATCAGATGCTTAAAATGTGATTTAAATGATACAGTGGAACCCTGTTAATTAACTCCTAGCACACTGGTAGGATTTCAAATTTTTCATCTTTGACTACATATCCCATGCAGCATGAAATATTTAAACAATTATTTCTTGTTTGACAGAGCTCAATGAGCTTTGTCAAAACAGATATGATTTTTTAAAATCTCACTTGCATTGTGGAAAACCTTTGCTGCTGAAAACCTTGGTATTTTGACATCAGAGTGCAGCGTGTTAAATACTACGTTGCCAATGAAAGTCATTCAATTAACAGGAGTATTCAATTAATAGGGATTGTGTCGCTTTCCTGCATTCTTGAGATAAACATAACATTTATTCTATTATATCTTGCTTGACAGAGATCTATGAGCTCTGTCAAAGAAAGTATAATAGATTAAATGCCTGTATTGGATTACTGTGGCCATAGGTCTATAAACAAAGAAAAACTGGGGAGAGTCAGGGTAATTTCTCGACAGGTTACTTGACTTTTTATTCAATTAAGAGGAATTAACTCTCTCTATAACCTATATTCAATTAACAGGTCAAATTTGTACTGAAGGTATAGTAAATTGTTTTGTTTTGGGAAATTATATTCAATTAACAGGATTATTCAGTTAAGAGATATCCAATTAAGTGGGCTCCACTGTACTTTCAGTAATAAATCTTGAAGTCTAAACGGCAAGGTAATACATGCTGTTTGTACACAATTTAACAAGAGGTCATTGATGAAATTTTATCTATTTTCTTAAACAGCACACATACAACATGCAGAATCAAAAAGCTTGATACATGTATTATTTCATTACGTCTGGAGAAATTATTCAAAAACTTCAAATTGGAAAAATCTAAGAATAGAAAGGGGTGACACTCTAGTAGAAACTGGAAGAGCAACCTAATAATCCATCCTTTCCATCACCTACACATCTTCACCTAACACCACTCACACTTCACACCACGTTCCTTAGAAATGCTATGAAAAAGGCTGGCAGTGTTCAGCAGAAAAGCATGTTAGCCTATTCATTTATTTATTTCGGCATAAGATCCCATCAGCATCTAAGGCTATTAATATGGCAAAAAAATAGTTCCTTAACCTTTTACCTAACATAACGGCCAAAACCGGCCAGCACTATTCACAAAAATTGCAAATTAATTTTCATTATTTTTTCATTTTTTGTCTCAAAAACATAGGTTATGACCCCTCTTTGGAGGCTATGACCCCTCTTATCTCACCCCACCCACATGACCAACCTATATTGACTTCATAAGGCAATATAGATTGGTCATGTGGGTGGGGTGAGCTAGCTGTTGTGTGGTGGGGTGAGACAGGCATATCTATCCCAGCTGTCCTACACAACTTTATATATGTCTCAGCACCTCAGTGGTGGGAGAAAAGTGACAGTCTCTCCATACAATCTCCATCTGTTAGACCAATCCCTTTAGTTATTCTGGGATTATATAAAATCAGCAAAATTTTAAACGTGAAAAAAAGCCAGAGAAGGCAAACTCGCACATTCTTCATTCTCACACACTCAACTCATTCTTCAATCATGGCATTTATTTATCTATTTACTTGTGCTGAACACTACATCAGTAGCTAGGGCTATATAGTAATTATTAAAGGGTTAACAACAGTGTCAAGATTAACAATAATTTATACCCAATACAGTGTAACCCTGTTAATTGAATAGCCACTTCGACAATGAAAATTATTCAGTTAACAGGAGTATTCAATTAACAGGGATTGTGTGACTTTTCTGTATTCCAGAAATAAACTTAGCATTTATTCTATTATATGAGCTCTGTCAAACAAGATATAATAGATTAAATAACTGTATTGGACGTACTGAGGCCAAATAGGTCTATAAATAAGGGAAAACGGGGAAGAGTCAGGGTAACTTCCTGACAGGTTGCAAGATTTTTTATTCGATTAACAGTTTACTCTATAACCTAGTTGTAACTAATCGTCATATTCCCATTTTTCTGAAAATGTTTTAGTTAACCCTTTATGCCAAAAAACACAAAAATATTCGGCAGCTCATATCTTTGGACTGGAAAGGGCGATTGATTTGAAATTTTCACAGACATGTCAGCAATACACTCCTCTATCAGCATGTGGTACAAAAATGTATCTAGTTAACACCTTTCTGCCAAAACGTTTTTCGTAATGAAAACAAAAATCCAAATTTGACCATTTTTTAACTCAATCTCGGGACAGGGATATGCTGAACCATCTAAAATGGCTTAGATATGAAGACTGTATCACTGAATTGTAAAAACCATCGAAAAAAATTCGATTCAAATTTCTGACAATCCAAAATGGCGGCCGAAAAATCGAATTTTTATTTTCGGTTATTTATGCGTTTCAGGCCATTTGGAGACGAAAAAAAAATTTTTTTTGCACCAGAAAAATTTTGGGTTTGGACTTGGAAATTTTCGACCAAAAGTCGGAAATTTTTGTTACGACCGGGCTACTTTGACGTCACAGTACTCAACAACCGGGATGATTTGGAAGCTTCTAACGTAAGAAATGTTGAATACACAGTATACATGAACAGTTGTCGTCTTTTGGAATTGGAGTTGTTCTTCATTTGGCTTCTGCTAGCAGTCAAACATGGCTTCGGGACACTTTTTTTTACACTGAAAATTTTGGGTCCCGTTCGGACTTTGAAATTTTCGACCAAAAGTCGGAAATTTTTGTTACGACTGGGCTACTTTGCCGTCACAGTACTCAACAACGGGGATGAGTTGCAAGCTTCTAAGGTTAGTAATGTTGAATTCACAGTGTACATGAACAGTTATTGTCTTTTAGAATTGGATTTGTTCTTCCTTTGGCTTCTGCTAGCAGTCAAACATGGCTTCGGGACACTGTGACGAAAAATTGAAAAAAAATTTCTTGTGTTTTTTTTACTTTATTATGTCTAGATTCATTAATTCTCATAAATAAAAACTATCAATGATGGGCATGATTTCTATTAAATAAAACCATCAGTATTTGGGGCAAAATGTTTCTTGTTGGGCAAAAACGCCCAAAGCTTCATAGGACAATATCTCATGAAGGAAGAAAAGCTATCGACTTAATTCCTCGACAGACTTGTCTGAATTACTCTTGTCTAAAACAAACATAAACGGTATTCTTTTCCATCTTTTATGTTTTCTACCAAAATTTTTCACAAAACGGAAAGTGATCTCGAAAATCGGCCATTTTGGATTGAAATATTGAGATTTAAATATAATGAGCCCTCTAAAAGGGATCCAAATTGAAGGCAGTAATACCACTTTTTTTTTTTACACTGAAAATTTTCGGTCTGGTTCGTACTGAAATTTTTGACGAAAAGTCGGAAATTTTTGCTACGAACGGGCTACTTTGCCCTGAGTACTCAACAACGGGGATGATTTGAAAGCTTCTAAGGTTAGAAATGTTGAATTCACGGTGTACATGAAACATTTCTTGTGTTTTTTTTTTACTTTTTTATGTCTAGATTCATTAGTTCTCATAAATAAAACTATCCGTATATTGCGGAAAATGTTTTTCCATCCAAAACCGCCCAAATATGCGGGAGCCAATATCTTTGGACTGGAAGGGGCAATTGACTTGAACTTTTCACAGGAATGACTGTAATACACTTCTCTATTAATCAAGGGCACAAAATGGTAGTTGGTTAACACCTTTCTGCCAAAACATTTCACGAAACCGAAAAAATTCAAATTTTTATTTGGTATCGAGCCCCCTTAGGACCTGCTGAGTAGAACAGTGAGTAAAACCACTAAGGAAAATCCTGTGTATTGTTCCGAAGGTACAATCACTTCCTCTAGTTTTTTATTATTATTATTAATTTATTTATCCATTTATTTATTTATTGGTGTTCAAGATCACATTTCTGCACAGTGGCTAACAGTAACTACCACATGGGAATAAAGTCCAGCCAATTGTTTATACCCATGTAGCCCATTTTAGAGGACTTCCACAGGCATTGGTTACCAAGTCCTACTAGTAAAACAGAGCTTTTTTCACTGTTCACTTCCCTGGGTTTCAGGAGGGAGGAAGGGAAAGAAGTCTAATTTAGGAAAGGATGCTGCAGAAGAACTGCAAGTGATATTTCTTGACAAATTTATACAGATGCAAAGATTATATAATATCAATCACTGAATGTTTTCACAACCAGGCCTGAAAATAAGCAGTCTGACATTTGCAGAATGAGGTCTCCAGAGGGTGAATTTGATGGTGCTATCCCATACAGTGGGCCAATTTATCCTCCGGGTACCTCTTTCTGTCTAGTTTTGAGACCCTGATTCAGATTGAGGTTCAAAGATGTTAAATTTAGTGATGCTACCCTGCTATGCAGGGTAGCATCAGTAAATTCACCCTCTGGGGACCTCATTTTGCAGATGACAGTCTGCTTATTTTCTGGCTTGTTCACAACATGCATTGTCCCTATATCCTGATAAATTCTGTCTTTTGATTGGTCAGAATGCCTTGGACAAATAGCCATGGCAAAAGGTGCACCCAACATCTAAAGTATATGAGAGCGTGCAACATCCAGAATAAATGAGCATGCAAAACATCAGGGGTATATGGTTTGAATGGAAGCTTTTCGCATTCACTTGCCTCGGCATAAAAACTGAACAAAAAACCCTGAAAATAGTCACAAATATCATTAGATTTCCAACAATTCAATCATATTTTGTCATTATAAATTAAATATTTGAATAATTAAAATGAAACAACTTGAGAAAAATAAAATAAGAGCAAATAATTCATCCCTGAGTACCATTGTGTTCTATGTGCCAGTAGGCACATGGAACCCATTGGAACTCAGGGGACGATATGTCAACAAACTACTGTTAACCCATTTCCTTAATGACCCAAGGGATGTAACTCTATCTATTGTCTTCTGCATTTGTAAAAACAAAACAATTGCAGAGCATGAGAAAGGGGTCTGCAAATTTATTTCCGCTATGTTTCTATTGTGTTTCAAACTGGACAAAAATGTTATCTCCACCAACATGTGTGGTATATGGAGATTTAATACCTGGATGTCAGGGGTATATGGTTTGAATGGAAGCTTTTCGCATTCACTTGCCTCGGCATAAAAACTGAACAAAAAACCCTGAAAATAGTCACAAATATCATTAGATTTCCAACAATTCAATCATATTTTGTCATTATAAATTAAATATTTGAATAATTAAAATGAAACAACTTGAGAAAAATAAAATAAGAGCAAATAATTCATCCCTGAGTACCATTGTGTTCTATGTGCCAGTAGGCACATGGAACCCATTGGAACTCAGGGGACGATATGTCAACAAACTACTGTTAACCCATTTCCTTAATGACCCAAGGGATGTAACTCTATCTATTGTCTTCTGCATTTGTAAAAACAAAACAATTGCAGAGCATGAGAAAGGGGTCTGCAAATTTATTTCCGCTATGTTTCTATTGTGTTTCAAACTGGACAAAAATGTTATCTCCACCAACATGTGTGGTATATGGAGATTTAATACCTGGATGTCTCATTTAAACACCTTGCCTGCGACTCGGTGTTTAAAAAACTGACATCCAGGTATTAAATCTCCATATACCATACATGTTGGCAGAGACAACTTACAATATAAAAAAACAAAAAAGGACTACTTTATATGGAATGAATGTATGTATTGGGGTTGGAATCACAAAGGTCAGGGTTAAGTTATTAACCAGTATATGATCAAATTAAGTACACTGGAATCAAAAAGTTTTGTTTAGTATACTATATCAACAGTGTCCATCAGAAATTGTACAGAACTATAGATTAACTCTTAACCTGCTAAGTACTTTCAAAATGTTTTTCAGCAAATCCAGTCATGGCTGCTATGAAGAGGCCATGACTAGGTTTCTTGAAAAATTCATCCAACTTTAACTCAAGAAATGGGAGTATGGTGGCTTTGTAGGTAGAGATGCAAGCTGCAAACTCAGAGGTCTTCAGTTCAAATCCCACTGGCGGTAACAGTGTTGTGTCCTTCCTTGGGCAAGACACTTAATCGAAATTACACAGTGGCATTGAGCACTAATGCATACTGCAGATCGATGGTGCACCTGTCTTCAACCAATGCTAACCCTGCTTGTGTGGAGTTAGTATGTTTGAGAGCTTACAGTTGCTCACCTTTGCTTGGTGGTTCTCTCCACCTATAAAACTGTCTGACACAAGGTGACCCTCGCTGTTGAGTGTAGTTAAATCCCAATAAATAAATAAACTCAAGAAATTATTGGACAAAAAGGTCCCTTCAATTTACAAGGAGAAAAAGTGGTTAAATGTGTTCAAATTATAGATATTTCCATGACAAGAGATTTGATATTCGGAACAGGAATATATGCCAACAGCATGCAAGGAATTAAGAATACTATTCATTTCCCAGATTACATGTTTTGTTAACCCTTTACCTATTACGAAAGGCAGATGACACATGCAAACAAATTCTTGAATAACAAATTTTCTTAATTTTTTTTGTCAAAAACAGAGGTTATGATCCCTCATTGGAATGAACTCAATGAGCTCGTTCCAATGAGGGGTGATAAGCTATGTTTCTGTGACAAAAAATGAAAAAAATAATGAAAGTAAAATGATGATTTTTGTGAATACTGGTGGCCGGTTTTGGCCATTACATTAGGTAAAGGGTTAAAAGATGCCATAATATAACAGTGCATATCAGAAATATTTATAAGACAAATATTATTTGTATAAAGGAAATATGGTAGGAAGTTTTTAAAGAAGATGCTCTGAGGCCGGCTTTGCCCATCCTACAATTTTTCAGTCTGCCAAGTTGACAAAAAAATTTGCGTTTACTCAAACAACAGCCATCAAATATACTGTAGATTTTGAATCAGCCCTGTCATGATTAATCGATTAATCAACTGTCGATCGGTCATGCCGAAAATCGATTAGTATTTTTCATTGTCAAAGAAACAGTACATTTTATCCCATTTTAGCCGTTTAATAATTAAAAAAATAGGCCAATGAAATCGTCAGATGTGTACCCATACGTGAACAGACAGAAGAGGTCCCGAGGCTTATCAACCATAGCATCACAAACATTAGTAAAAGACAATGAAAGATGAGGCGTATGGTTCTGTGCAATGCACAGACAGAAAGAGCAGTAACAGCACAGAGCTGGAACTGACCCTGTAAAAAGCTGAATGGCTGGGATAGACAACAGCCTGAGCTGAAGAAAGAGGGCCCGTAGGACAAAGGTCCTCTGTCGGCTCCTGCAATTGTCAGATAAATGGAGAAGGTACTATTTGTGCAGTTTCCGCTCGTCTAGCTACTGGCAATTGTATTACCAATTGTTTTTTCCACCACGAGGTGCGTGCATTGTCTTCCTCTTGGGGATTTTACTAACTCCGTCATGTTGGATGTTATACTGGCAGCCTACTGGAGAAATGCTAAGACCAAATCCATCGAGAAATGGACGCAGGAGAGATCTGGCATGTGAGAAAATGCATATCCATCTGGGATAAAGGCGCAAACGCCACCCCCCCCCCCATCCCAAGCAGAGCAGCGCCCAAGAAAATGTCCATCTTGGAGTAAACTGCAAAGTCCAAGGCCTTTTCAAGGAAAAGAGCTGAACAAGCTTCGAGAGGCAAGAATGAGTGACGAAACAATACGGTACCACATATGAAAAAGGTCTCCGAAGCATGGATGTGTACCCATTGCTGGAGACCCCTAGAAACAAACATATACCAGAAACTCCGCAATTGGCGTGATCAAAGAAGTGACAGAAGCAACAGAGTGATCGCACACCATCGACAGAAGAATCTTCGACTGAACCACAGAGTCTAAACCAGTGGAGTGAGTGCCTCCTTGAAGAAGAAAAGCAACTCCACTGCAAGTCTCTTAAAACCACTACAGAGGAGACAGGACCCGATAAAAGACCTGCGCGAAGACACAATGAAGTCGGGTCAACTTGAAACCTCCTTGGGCGACTTTGGCAAAGAAAGTCGCGATGTAGAGGAAGGCATGCCAGAACTGCCGCTAACATTGAGCAGAGCAGATTGATCCACACCCACCAAGGAGACAGGGGTGTGATCGAAATGATTCGACGACTGCAGGTTCATATCTGGGCTAGAACCTGAAGCAGAATTGGAACCGGCAGGAAGGCATAGCCGACAAGACCGTACCAAAGGAGGGCCAGAGCATCCGCAGTGAAAGCCAGAGCATCTGCACACGGGGACACGAAAGTGTCCACCTGATGGTCCCAATGAGTCGCAAAGAGATCGATGGAACGCCGCCATGTGGAGCATCCACTCTGTGGAAAAGAACCTGCCCCATCGGGACAGGGAGTCGGCTAGGACCGGGAATGTGATGAACAACCACCCCGGCATTGACATCCTGAGCGAGCAGTAGAAGATCCTGAGCCAATTCGTACATTGGAACTGAATGCGTGCCCCCCTGGTTCCGAATGTAAGTAACCACTGTCCAATTGTCGGACAACAGAAGGACCTGGCGATTCGACAGGTGAGGGATCCACTGCCTCAAACTCTTCTGGTTGATGTGTAGAGTTGTCCGATCCTGGTTCCACATCCCGTGAAGGGAAAGACCTAGAGGATCCAATGTCGCACCCCATCCGAGATCGCTGGCATCTGCCGCAGAATGCGATCGGACGTGGGTAAGTCCAACGGGACACCCTGCTTGATCCACTGAACATCCATCCAGTGGAGAAGGTGAGGATGAAGAGATTCTGGTAACTGAAGCACCAGACCCAGAGAATCGACATTCGGCCTCCAACGACTGAGCAGAAAGTGTTGGAGAGGTCTGACATGCAGCCAACCAAGAGGAACGAGATCTGTCACTGAACCGCAGAGACCGAGCAGCCGGAGAATACCCCGTGCTGTCGCGGATGTGGACTGGAAGCTGAGAGAATCACACCCCTGGCCTGGGGAACCACCACTGTATTGAACTGAGTGTGGAAGGACATCCCCAGATGACAAAACGACTGAGAAGGGACCAGATCAGACTTCTCCTCATTGACTCTGAATCCTATCGACATGAACAAGCTCAACAGTGTCTACATCCAACTCCAGCTCCAGTAAGGCAGCATTGGAATGCCTCTGGAGGATATCGTCTAGATATGCCGAAATAGTCACCCTGGACTGTGTGCGATGGAAGGATATCACATGCGACATCAGTCGGGTGAAGGCCCAAGGAGCCAGGTTCAGGCTGAAAGGCATGGCCTTGAACTGGTAAACTCACCACAGAAAAGCGACCATGAGATACTTCCGCGATGCCCAATGAATCGGAACGTGAAAGTAAGTGTCTCGCAGGTCGATGCTGGAAGCGAAATCTCCCAGGTGAATGGAACAGTGGACCGACCTGAAAGTCTCCATGCTGAAGTTTGGAGCAATGATAGACTGGTTCAGGATACTCAGATCGATAACAGGTCAGAGTCGGCCATCCTTCTTCGGCACCAAGAACAGGTGTGAATAAACCCCCACTGACTGAATGTTCTTGGCGACCTCGATCTCCCCCTTGGCCAGGGGATTGTCTATCTCCATGGACAAAAGTTTCCAACGTAAAACGTCTGAAGGAACTGTGGTTGGAAGAGGCACTCTGGATAGAGTGGGGTGCCTCCGGAAGGATGTTCGCAGCTGGACCGAACAACATCTAACACCCAAGGATCGGATGTGATGGTGGCCCAACGGTCTGCGATCTCTGCTAACCTTCCTCCAACCTGGGACGAATCGAGGTGAGGACCTTCAGTTCGAGCCCCGACGAGGCCAGCGAGAGGAGAAACCACCTCCTCTACTGAATGAAGAATCCTGAGACTTCCCTCTAGCCTGCAGATGCTTACCCTTACCCCGTGAGTAAGAAGTAGAAGCGGTGGCAGAAGGATCAGCCCTTTGCTTCGCAGAGGAAGCAGAAGTGTACTTGTTAGGCTTTGAATGGCCCTTGCCTCCCCTAGAAGGCCGATCAAGCTGACGAAGCAGCAGCTGATCTGTGGAATGACGGAGGACACCATTCCGGACCGTCGACACAGAACCATGGAACAGTAGCGGACCTGCCAAAGAAGCAGATCGAAGAGCAGCGCGTGGCCCCTCAGGAAGGGATCGGCCTGTGTCCAGCACAGAGTCCCTTAGAATTAGTTCCAAAATAGCCGTGTCACAGGCATGCGTGTGAGTAAGATGCATGAGCGCCTTGGACAGCACACGCAAAGGAGCCTGTACATCGTCAAACCTATCTGGAGGCAGATAAGCAGCTAAGGCAGAGACGACATGATCGGAGAGAGAAAGCATACCTAGCATTTTTCTCGATAAGCCCAACATGGACTCCAGAGTCATCATAGGAATGATGGCAGACTTGGGCTTGGAAAGCCCAAGGGAATTGGAATCCTGATCCAAAACCGTCAAAGTCTGACAGATTGGCGAAATCATAGTAACGATAACGCATCAGAGGCAAAAAGGTGTCAACCCTGGTGAAGAACGAAGCCTTCATAGCCTTGGAACTCAGCTTAGAGTCCAAGACTGAAAATGCTTCAAACACCTGTACTGACTGGCACGCTGAAAGACGCCCAGAAGCAGGTTGCTCCACAGGCTGTAGGCGTGTGACCGATGATCGCAGCCTGGCTAACACTGTCGACTGGTTTGATGGTTTGAGATCCGGAAGGAACCCAAACACAAAGTCAAGAGCAACCCCCAAGTCAGAAGACTGCTGGCTCTCGACATCAAGGATGTCGGACTCCTCCCCGGAGTCGGAAGACACAAAGCCCATTGTGGTCAAACCAGCAGACTCCTCCCATGGTGTAGGCACACCAGGGGGATTAGAAAGCGGCCTGTTTCCAATCCCGGGAGGCGGCACCATAGGGGCACCTGGAAACCACTCACTGGAAGCAACGGTCAGGCTCTTGGACAGAACCTGAGTGAGTAAGGAGAGGGCCTTCCTTAGCTCACTGCCTGTACCGGCTGGTTGGACATGGGGACGAACAAGCAAAGTGACTTCACACCTGACTCTCTTAACCAGCGAAGGGTCACGATCCTCCAATACACCCTAAGTGGGGCGACGGGAGGCACCCGAAACATCTGAGGGCCGATGTGTATAGGGGTATGACACACCCCGAGGATCAACATAGCGGGAACTCAGGAGAGTTGCTGCGGACCTCTGCGGGGCAGTAGGTCCAGGCTGCACAGAAGGCGTTGGTCCCGCAAAACTGGCTGAGTGACCAGAATGAGTGGACGGAAATGCCAATGACAAAACTATGGTACTCGACAGTGCAGGGACCACAGCAGTGGGTTCGGCCGGCAGCCACTTCCAACTTCGCTGAATTGAAATCAGGGAAGGCTGAGGCTGATACCCCACGTCTACACTACCAGACACCGCCGCAGACCCGTACAGGTATAAAACTGCTGTGCTCAACGGCTAAGAGGACACAGCAGGGGGTTCAATTGGCAGCCACTTCCAACTTTGCCGAGTTGGAACCACACCACAGGCATCCCTGCAGACCTTTGCAGGGATAAGCCGAGGCCGGCAAGAAATAGAGCCTGATGACGTAGACGGAACAGCAGTAGCAGCATATACGACAGGAGCTGTTGGAACTGGCAGAAAAGGGGAGAGAGCCACTTAGCTCGGCCTCCAAAGGAGGAGTCACAACCCTAATGGCAGCCTCAGATGTTGACTGGAGAGGGCACATAGTCCCGGAACCAAGCATCTCTTCACCAGAAATCCAACAGCTCCCGCAGTATCCACCACGGTGAAAAAAACTGCACATCACCCATGGATGGGGAATAACTCTCACCAGAAGTGGTTGAGTCGGGAGGCCCTGAAACGACAGCATTCCACACCCCCCACAGGTGCGCAAGGAGCTGCACATCCCCCACAGAGGGGGAGTAACTCTCACCAGACGAGGTCGAGTCGGGAGGCCCCGAAATGACAGCATTCCCCACCTCCCATGTGTGCGGGAGGAGCTGCACATCCCCCATGGAGGGTGTATAACTCACACCAGATGTCGCGTCAGGAGGCTCTGAAATGACTGCGTTCCCCACCCCCCACAGGTGCGGGAGGAGCTGCACATCCCCCACAGAGGGGGTATAACTCACACCAGGCGTGGTCGAGTCAGAGGCCCCGAAACGTAAGCATTACCCATCCCCAACAGGTGTGTGAGGAACAGCCACAAGAACACACCAAAGGCGAGGGCAAAAGGAATTGCCCTCAAGGAACCGGACTGGAAATAACAGAGGTGAGAGCAGTAGAAGAAAAAAGGTGAACTCAACAGATACAGAAAGTAGAACACCCTCAACTATGATAGAAGGCGGCAGAAAAAAATAACCGGTGGGTACACGACAGAACCCAGACGGTCGACAGGGACCTAAAAAACAGAAATTCAGCCCTCAACAGGTGAAGAAATCCTGTCCAGGCAGTCCCTCATTGACACCTAACTCCAATAACAATAAAAATTTATCAACCGAAAAAGTTCATTGCCGAACCACGTTGACACGATGTCGAAAAAACATTCGCGAAAATGGAATATATAAATAAAATACAATGAGAATGTGGTTGAAAATATTAACGAGAATATATAAAACACAGGTCCTGTTATTATACGATCTTCAGATCTATAATCCAGTCACAGGAAAACCATTATCGACGAGTTGAATTATCACTATCATAATGCAAAGATGGCGACACGTCAACCACGTTGCGCGGACAAAAGAAGAATGGTTTGATGACTGCTTGCGCTCTGGTTAACGGAAGTCGTGGAATTGTACTAAGAGAAGAGCGTACCTTACTGGGTGTGCGCTGATGGCGCTCGACCCAGTTTTGGCTTATTTTGTCGTGGTGTTTTTACACCACTTTTCTTTCCCAAATCTCTTGAGAAAGATTAAAATAGAGAGTATTTTATCCATGTTAGGGTCTTCCACTGAAGTGCAAGCTTGTAGTAAACAATTGCAAGGCAGGTTGATAAGAAATTCTATTCTGGGCAGGAAAATCCACCAGCAGCATGCAAAAAGTTAAAACCAAGATATTTATTTGTGTATCATTCAACAGAAAATATATATTCCATATTCAATTAATTAAAAAAAAACTCTTGTTTCTCTCTCCAAAATATCAACAAAGTACTAGCCTGGCAAACCATCTTGTGGCCATAATTCTGGAAGATTGGAACTGAAAAGATGCTTGTTGTAGGGTATCATGACTTTTCCTCTTCTGAAAAAAAAATTAAAGACTGTTTGAGAATAGTGAAAACAAAGCTGATTAGCAGTATGTTAATATAAGAAAGCAATTGAATATACTTGCAGCAATCCTCTGGTGAGCATATTTGCAGCAATCCTATGGGTAAAGCTAGAGGAGGTGATTGCATTCTTTTCCAAGTCTGTTAACTTTTATATATGCTGGGTCTATCTTTACCTTTCATCGAAGGAAAATCGCAAAAGTACTCTTTTTAAATGGGATTCATGGCAAATTTATTAAGTACAGTGAAGCCCACTTAACTGGATATCTCTTAACTGAATAACTCTGTTAACTGAATATATTTTTCTCAACACAAAACCATTTACCATGCCTCCAGTACAGATCTAATCTGTTAATTGAATATAGGCTATAGAGTAAACTCCTGTTAACTGAATAAAAAATCTTGTAACCTATCAAGAAATTACCCTGACTCTCTCCAGTTTTCATTTGTTTATTGATCTATTTGGCCCCAGTACATCCAATACAGGGATATAATCTATTATATCTTGTTTGACATGATATAACATAATAAATTCTAAGTTTATCATCAGAATACAGGAATGTGACACAATCCCCGTTAACTAATGCTCCTGTTAATTGAATAATTTTCATGGTCAAAGTGGCTATTCAGTTCCATGGTACCAGCATCCTCAATATATTGCAATACCCACTGTCCATTGTTATGAGCTTTCCACCCAAAGCATTGGTTACCAGATTCTATTTTATCAATATTATTTATTTGGATTTAACGACACATTAACAGGAGGAAGCCGGAGTACCCAGAGAGAACCACCAAGCAACGATGAGCAGCTGCCAGTTCCTCAACATCGTAACTCTGCACTCCAGCACAGACAGGGTTAGATTGGTTGAAGACATGCGTACCATCGACGTGCAGTATATCTTAGTACATGGCACCATCGTGCTCCCATGTGGACAATCGGTGTTAACCAGGCTTGACGTATTTTACCAATATAACAGGCAGTACAGTAGAGCCCTGTTAATTGAATAGCCACTTTGTCAGAATTTTTGTGAGAATTATTCAATTAATAGAATGCAATTAAGAGGGATATGTCACTGTGCTGTATTCTTGAGATAAACTGAGCATTTATTCTAGTATATCATGTTCATGGAGTTCTGTCAAACAAGATATAATAGATTAAATGCCTATAATGGATGTGCTGAGGCCAAGTATGTCTATAACCAAGGAGAATTTGGTCATTTTCAGGTTATTTCCACGACATATTGTTTTTATTCAATCAACAGGAGTGTACTCTATAACCCACATGCATTTAACAGGGCAAATTTTCACTGATAGTATAGAAAATGGTTTGGTGTTTGGAAATTATATTCATTTAATAGGGTTATTCAATTAAGAGATATACAATTAAGTGGGCTTCATTTATAAAACACTGAACAAAAAATGCTTCACTTCTAAGGGTTCCACATGGAAGGTACAAATCAAAATTCAAATGCTTCACCAGCATCTTAAGACAATACCATGGCAACAAAATGGTTCCAACATGTCTAAAATCAAGATTAACTAATCGTTAGTGCCCAATGACCACTTTTGAAGACTTCCACCACAGGCATCGCTCCTATTTTACCAGAAACAGCAGAACTTGTTTACCAGAGTGAACAAGCACTGCTCCACTTCCCAGGGTTCTCACAGGGACTTCCATACCTTTGGATGACTGTCAAGCAGGCTATATCATACATCACATGAATTTTGTCTTGCTGGTTCTTCTCCAATAGTTTCTTGATTAGGTAAACTGACTAACTTAGCCTGAAGAATAAATGAAACATCAACCTTTTACTTAACTAAATGACCAAAACTGCTCTGCACTATTCACAGAAGTTTTCATTCATATTAATTTATAATTTTCTTATTTTTTTTGCTTTAAAAGTAGCTTATCATGCCATTTTGGAGCAAACTCATCAAGCCCGTGCCAATGATGGGTCATATGCTTGTTTCTACAGCTGATGGGTCATATGCTTGTCTTAAGAGGCTCGCCCAAACGGAAAATTCTTAGACTCGTTTCATAAATATCATGAGAAAAACACTCATTTCATATCTTCTATCTATTCTATGCAACACCAGCACTTGCTATATCACATATTTTACTCTTTTCCTTATAATATTTGCATGTGTTAGTATGATAGTAATACTTTTTTCTGAACTGAATTGTCTTTTTTCTCTCCCAAATCATAGCTTATGACACATCATTGAAATGAGCTTGATGAGATCATTCCAATGAGGTGTCATGAATTATGTTTCTGTTGTAAAAGAAAAATAGAATTAGAGCACTGAACTTGATATCAAGGCCAATGATTCGATAATGACCCATGTCATCCATGTAGTGTCCATGGGTAAGACACTTCAACCTTGTGGCCTAACTGGTGGCACAGTGATGCCCTGTACCAAGTTGGTACACCTGCCCTAAACCGATGTTAACTCAACTCATGCCAGGTTAGTAATGATTGGCAGTTCTCCACTTCCACTACCCGTTAAACTGTCCAACATAAGGCCCTGGCTGTCTAAAGTGTTATTGAAGCCCAAAAAACAAACAAACTCCCCAACCTGATTTACAGATGATAGCAACAATACCTCTTACAAAACGCAAGGAAATTTTCCATTCTTGTTTGAAAATCTTAGATATTGATGCGTCATTGGAGTGAGCACATTGAGCTTGTTCAAAAAATGAAAAAACAAAAATAACAGTAAAACATAGGATGCCATCTAATTTGGAATATTTGCATCACGAAAACTCCAATAGTGAATTTGTTTTGAATGATTATAAGAAATATTACCTTAAAATTGAATGGAGAACATTAATACATAAGTTACTGCATTATTAGTTACTACATACTAGTAGGTTTTCTTACGAAATAATTTTTCAAATGTGATTTGAAACTTGGGTATTTTCTTCAAAGATACCAAGGTACCAGCAAAAATATCCCGAGTTTAGCAAGATTTTGTTAATAATAAATGTTTTTTTATAATTGTTCTAAGCAAACAACAAGCTAATGCATCCATGGTAAAGCCACCAAAGGGGCTTCTAGCACTTTTCAGTAGTGCCATGATAGAACAAGCCTTCTATCACTCAACCACTCAACCAATTGTACTCCCCCACAGTGGGGCTGTGACTCATATTACCCCGGAGAGGGGGTTTGAATAATGAAACCCAACAGTGGGGAGTGACTCGTACTCCCCCCACAGTGGGGGCATGGCTTGTACTCCACTGCAGTGGGGGCACAACTCATACTCCCCTGTAGTGGGGGTGGGACTTCTATTTCCGCAAAGTGGGGGAGCTATTCCTCCTCCCCTGCAGTCAGGGTGCAACCCGTACTCCCCTGCAGTGAGGGTGTGACTCGTACTCCACCACAGTGGGGGTGCCACTTATACTTCCATGCAGAGGGGTGTGACTTGTACTCTCCCACAGTGTAGGGGGGAGTGACCCTTACTCCCCCACAGTGGGGATGTGACTTGCTCACCCACCATGGGGGGGGGGGGGGGGGGTATGTCTTTTACTGCTCAGTAGTGGGGGTGCAACTCTTATTCCTCACAGTGGGGGTGTGACTAACTCTCCCACAGAGGAGATGTGACTCATACTCCCCCCCCCCCCCCCCCACACACACACAAGTGGGGGTATGGCTCATACTACCCCGCTGTGGAGAGCGATTTGTACTTCCCTCACAGTGGGGGTGTAACACATATTCCCCCGCATGCGGGTGTCACTCTGATTCCCCCACAGTGGGGTTGTGACCCATACTTCATCTGCAGTGGGGTTGTGATAGGTACTTCAGCCATATGGGGGTGTGACTCGTATTCCCCAGCAGTTGGGGTGTGGCTCAGATTCCCCCACAGTTGGGGTGTGACACATACTTCTCCCGCCGTTGGGTTTGTTAATAGTACTTCCCCACAGTGGGGGTGTGACTCTTACTCCCCCACAGTGGGGTTTTGAGTCTTACTCCCCTGCAGTGGGGGCAGGCGACTCTCTCCTCTGCAGTGGGATGACTCAGCTTCTCCCGCAGTGGGGTACAACTGAGCCACCCAGTGGGTGTAAACCCCCCCCACACACACACACAGTTGGGTGTGGCCGGCCTCCCCTACAATGGTAATGTGCGACTCATGCTTCACGCAGTGGGGTTGGGAATCATACTTGGCCCACAGTGGGGGTGAGTCATATTTCCCGCAGTAGGTATGTGACTCAGATTCTCCCACATTGGGGGTGTGACTCTTACTCCCTGCAAGTGGGGGTGTATCTGCTATTCCCCCAGTCGGGGATGTGACACCGATTTTCCCACAGTGGGGGTGTGACTCTTACTCCCCGCAGTGGGGTGTGACTTCTTCCCCACAGTGGAGGTGTGACTCTTTCTCTCCCACAGTGGGGGTGTTTCATACTTCCCCCACAGTGGAGTTGTGACTCGTACTTGCACCACAGTGGGGGTGAGAGTCATATTTCCTCGCAGTAGGGATGTGACTCAGATTCTCCGACAGTGGGGGTGTGACTCTTACTCCCCACAGTGGGGTGTGACTCTTACTCCCCTGCAGTAGGGGTGACTTCTCCCCCAGTGGGTGCCTCTGAGCCTCGTCAGTGGGTGTGACACAGCCTCCCCCACAGTTGGGGTGTGACCAGCTTCCCCTCCAATGGGCATGTGTGACCCATGCTTCCACGCAGTGGGGTTTTACTAGTACTTGCCCCGCAGTGGGGGTGAGAGTCATATTTCACCACAGTAGGGATGTGACTCAGATTCTCATACAGTGGGGAGTGACTCTTACTCCCCCGCAGTGGGGGTGTATATGCTACTACCCCACAGGTGGTGGTGTGACTCAGATTCTCCCACAGCAGGGGTGTGACTCTTACTCCCTGCATTGGTGTGTTTCTCTTACTCTTACATACCCTGCAGTGGGGGTGACTCGGCTTCTCCCCAGTGGGTGCCACTGAGCCTCATCAGTGGGTGTGACACGGCCTCCCCCACAGTTGGGGTGTGACCGGCCTCCCCTACAATGGGCATGTATGACTCATGCTTCCCCGCAGTGGGGTTTTGACTCGTACTTGCTAGTATCTGCGACTCCCCCACAGTGGGGGATGTGACACCGATTCCCCCACAGTGGGGGTGTGACTCTTACTCCCCACAGTGGGGTGTGACTTACTCCCCCCACAGTGGAGGTGTGACTCTTTCTCCCCCAGAGTGGGGGTGGCTCGTACTTCCCCCACAGTGGGGTGTGACTCTTACTCCCCTGCAGTGGGGGTGACTCGGTTTCTCCCCCAGTGGGTGCCACATAGCCTCGTCAGTGGGTGTGACACGGCCTCGCACACAGTTGGGGTGTGACTCTTTCTCCCACCGTAGTGGGGTGTCTCGTACTTCCCCCACAGTGGCGTTGTGACTCGTACTTGCCGCACAGTGGGGGGTGAGTCATATTTCCCTGCAGTAGGGATGTGACACAGATTCTCCCACAGTGGGGGTGTGACTCTTACTCCCCTGCAGTGGGGGTGACTCGGCTTCTCCCACAGTGGGTGCCACTGAGCCTTGTCAGTGGGTGTGACATGGCCTCCCCCACAGTAGGGGTGTGACCAGCCTCCCTTACAATGGGAATCAACTAGCCCCACAGTGGGGATGAGAGTCATATTCTCAGACAGTGGGGGTGTGACTCTTACTTCCCCGCAGTGGGGGTGTGACTCTTACTCCCTGCATTGGGGTGTGACTCTTACTCCCCTGCAGTGGGGCTGACTCGGCTTCTCACCAGTGGGTGCCACTGAGCCTCGTCAGTGGGTGTGACACGGCCTCCCCCACAGTTGGGGTGTGACAGGCCTCCCCTACAATGGTTATGTATGACTCATGCTTCCCCGCAGTGGGGTTTCGACTCGTACTTGCCCCACAGTGGGGGTGAGAGTCATATTTTCCCGCAGTAGGTATGTGACTCAGATTCTCCCACAGTGGGGATGTGACTCTTACTCCCCTGCAGTGGGGGTGTATCTGCTACTCCCCCACAGTGGGGGAGTGACTCTTACTCCCCGCAGTGGGGTGTGACTTACTCCACCACAGTAGGGGTGCGACTCTTTCTCCCCCGCAGTGGGGGAGTCTCATACTTCCCCCACAGTGGGGCTGTGACTCGCACTTACCCCACAGTGGGGGTGAGAGTCATATTTTCCGCAGTAGGGATGTGACTCAGATTCCCCCACAGTGGGGGTGTGACTTACTCCCCACAGTGGGGTGTGACTCTTACTCCTCTGCAGTGGGGGTGACTCGGCTTCTCCCCAGTGGGTGCCACTTAGCCTCGTCAGTGGGTGTGACATGGCCTCCACCACAGTTGGGGTGTGACAGGCTTCCCCCACAATGGGCATGTACGACTCATGCTTCCCGGCAGTGGGTTTTGACTCGTACTTGCCCCACAGTGGGGGTGAGAGCCATATTTCCCTGTAGTATGTGATGTGACTCAGATTCTCCCACAGTGGGGGTGTGACTCTTACTCCCCCGCAGTGGGGGTGTATTTGTTACTCCCGCAGTGGAGGATGTGATTCAGATTCCTGCACAGTGGGGGTGTGACTCTTACTCCCCAGTGGGGTGTGACTCTTACTCCCCTGCAGTGGGGGTGACTCGGTTTCTCCCCCAGTGGGTGCCACTGAGCCTTGTCAGTGGGTATGACACAGCCTCCCCCACAGTTGGGGTGTGACCAGCCTCCACTACAATGGGAATGTGTGACTTATGCTTCCCCGCAGTGGGGTTTTGACTCATACTTGCCCCACAGTGGGGGTGAGAGTCATATTTCCCCGCAGTAGGGATGCGACTCAAATTCCCCCACAGTGGGGGTGTGACACAGATCCCCCTACAGTGGTGGACTTACTCCCCGCAATGGGGTGTGACTTGAACTCCCCTGCAGGGGGGCACGACTCTTTCTCCCACCACAGTGGGGTGTCTCATACTTCCCCCGCAGTGGGGTTGTGACTCGTACTTGCCCCACAGTGGGGGTGAGAGACATATTTCCCCGCAGTGGGGTGTGACTCTTATTCCCCTGCCGTGGGGGTGACTCGGCTTCTCCCCAGTGGGTGTCACTGAGCCTTGTCAGTGGCTGTGACACTGCCTCCCCCACAGTAGTGGTGTGACCGGCCTCCTCTACAACGGGAATGCGTGACTCATGCTTCCCCGCAGTGGGGTTTCGACTCGTACTTGCCCCCAGTGGGCGCGAGAGTCAGATTTCCCCGCAGTAGGGGTGTGACCCAGATTCTCCCACAGTGGGGGTGTGACTTACTCCCCCACAGTGGGGGTGTCTCTTACTTCCCCCACAGTGGGGTTGTGACTCATACTTGCCCCACAGTGGAGGTGAGAGTGATATTTCGCACAGTAGGGGTGTGACTCAGATTCTCCCACAGTGGGAGTGTGAGTACTCTTACTCTCCCGCAGTGGGGTGTATCTGCTACTCCCCCGCAGGGGAGTGTGACTTACTCCCCTGAAGTGGGGATGCGACTCTTTCTCCCCTGCAGTGGGGTGTCTCGTACTTCCCCAAAAGTGGGGTTGTGACTCGTACTTGTCCCACAGTGGGGGTGAGAGTCATATTTTTCTGCAGTAGGTATGTAACTCAGATTCTCCCACAGTGAGGGTGTGACTCTTACTACCCCACAGTGGGGGAGTATCTGCTACTCCCCCACAGTGGGGGATGTGACTCTTACTCCACTGCAGTGGGGGCATATCTGCTACTCCCCCGCAGTGGGGGATGTGATTCAGATTCCCCCACAGTGGGGGTGTGACTCTTACTACCCTACAGTGGGGGTGACACAGCTTCTCCCCCAGTGGGTGCCACTGAGCCTAGTCAGTGGGTGTGACATGGCCTCCCCCACAGTTGGGGTGTGACCGGCCTCCCCTACAATGGGCATGTGTGACTCATGCTCCCCACAGTGGGGTTTTGACTCATACTTGCCCTCACAGTGGGTGTGAGGGTCATATTTTCCCGCAGTAGGTATGTGACTCAAATTTTCCCACAGTGATGGTGTGACACTTACTCCCCCGCAGTGGGGCTGTATCTGCTACTCCCCCACAGTGGGGGATGTGACTCAGATTCCCTCACAGTGGGGGTGTGACTCTTTCTCCCCGCAGTGGGGTGTGGCTAACTCTCCCGCAGTGGGGGTGTGACTCTCTCTCCCCTGCAGTGGGGGTGTCTTGTACTTACCCCACAGTGGGGTTGTGACTCGTACTTGTCCCACAGTGGGGGTGAGAGCCATATTTCCCTGCAGTAGGGTGTGACTCTTACTCCCCCTCGGTGGGGTGTATCTGCTACTCCCCCGCAGTGGGGTGTAACTTACTCCCCTGCAGTGAGGGTGTGAATCTTTCTCCCCTGCAGTGGGGGTGTCTCGTACTTCCCCCACAGTGGGGTTGTGACTCGTACTTGCTTCTCCCCCAGTGGGTGCCACTGAGCCTCATCAGTGGGTGTGACATGGCCTCCCCCACAGTTGGGCTGTCTCTACCTTCCCCCGTAGTGGCTAGTACTTCTCCCACAGTGGGGTTGTGACACATATCCCCCACACAGGGTGTTCATGATATCCCCCCACAGTGGGGGCTTGAGTCTTCCCTCCCCCCCCCCCCCCCCACAGTGGGGGTGCATTTTTTACTCCCCCACAGTGGGGGTGAGACCCTTACTTCCCTGTTGTGTGGGATGTGACTCTTACTCCCCCACAGTGGGGGAGAGCCTCTTACCACCCCCCCCCCCCCCACCCGTGGGGGTGTGACTCTTACTTCCACACAGTGGGGTGTGACTCGAGCTACCACAAGTGGGGGTGTGACTGGTACTTCCCACAAAGTGGGAGTGTAACTGTTACTCCCCGCAGTGGAGGTGGGTGATTCTTACTCCCCTGCAGTGGGGTGACTTGATTTCCCCCACAGTGGGGTACAACTGAGCCTCACCAGTGGATGTGACACACAGTAGGCACTCTCCCATAAATTGTAACAAGGCAAATTCTAACAGATAAAATTATATCACTTCAAAGATAATATAAAGTGCATCCACAGAATATGAAGTGTTTAAATGGTGGTACCGGCACTTTAGAATAAAGCCCAAATATGGGCTTCCAGCACTCTACTAGTTAAGAAACTGATTAATTACTTAATTAATATTGTCAGATTGATAGGTCGGAGACAATCAGCCAATCACAAAAAATCTATGCTGCCCAAATACAAGGTGTTGGCTGCCTGGGCCTCCCTTTCACAAATAAAACAATCGTAGTCCAGTGACATAAACATGCACTGTCTTATTTGTAATTTCAGAGTACCCACATGGTCATAATTGTGCCTTTAATACAACATAAAGTGCAGACGAACTGTGGATGGCACTTCATATTTATTTATTTATTGGTGTTCAAGGACACATACTACTGCACACATGGAGGTAAAGTCAAGTCCAGCCAATCGTTTATATCCATGTTGCTCATTTTACAGGACTTCTATCCCAGGTGTTGGTGACAGAGTCCTATTTTACCAGTAAAACAGTGTTTGTTTACCAGAGTAAATAAAAAAGCACTGCTTCACTTCCTGGGTTCCCATGGAGAGGATGGCACTTCATTGCATTCAATCAAATGTAATTTTAAAATCTTGGGATAGTGATCTGTAAGTATTTGTACATCATCAAGCAACTGATTGCTTGATCACAATTGAGTGTCAGATGTGCTGGTTGTAACAGCTACTTCATGACAACAACAGAGACAATCAGCCAATCACAAAGATCTCCGCTGCCCACATACAAGGTGTTGGCTGCCTGGGTCCTTTTTACAAATAAAACATTAGTAGTCCACTGATGTAAACAAGCAATGTCTTACTTGTATTTCCCTGGGTACCCACAGGGTTTATATCATACCTTGAATGAAACAAGGTGTCAAATGTAATGCAGAAGAACTGCAGATGTCAATTCAATGAATTCAATTAAATATAGTTTTAAAATGTTGAAAATAATATTCCGTAATGTATTTGTACATCATCAAGCAACTGACTGCTTGATCACAACTGAGTGCCAGATGCGCTGGTTGGTACAGCAATTTCATGACAACAACAGAGATAATCATCCAATGACAAAATCCCTGCTGTCCACATTCAAGGTGTTGGCTACCTAGGTCCCTTTTACAAGTAAAACAATAGTAGTCCACTAATGTCCACTAATGGAAAGAAGCACTGCTCTACTTGTAATTCCCCGGGTACCTACAGGGTTGATATATTATTAGTACCATCCTTCAAATAAAAAGAAAAAAAATTAAAATCTTACAAAAAATATTATGAAAAGTAGCAAGCAAATGTAATTTGAATTTTGAGCAATGTTTTGTCAAGTATTTCATTAAGACACAGATTACTTGATTACTATTTTCTGATTGCTGGTCGGAGACAATCAGCAAATCACAAAAAATCTATGGTGCCAGCATACAAGGTTTTGCCTGCCAGGGCCCCATTCACAAATAAAATGAAAGTGTCAATGACACTGCAGCTCAACTTGTCAAGACATGTACATGTATAGTATGTGACCCAGTAATGACAAACATCTAGGTAATGACCTGATAACAAAGGTACATATAAAGTATTGTAACAGCCTGTACATAAATACTCACCATAGCCTGTAACAAATGTATAGGTAAAGTATTGTAAAGGTGGGTGACAGTCAGATGCTAAACTAGAAAAGAAATCTTTCAGTCCCCAAGTGGGTCTGACTGAACCCCAAAATATTTGTTCTCATAGCACAGTGATAACAAAGGCACCTCAAAACACACTCATTCCTGTCCCAAGGTGAAAACAAAAGAAGTTTCGTGAAGATCAGTTCATAAATATGAGCTGTATAGAAGTTGGGACAAAAAACTGATTGGACCTAATTTCGGTACAAAATGGCCACTGGCAACCATCTTGAATTTTGGACCACACTCAGAAACACTCGTTCTCGTCCCAAGGTGATAACAAAGGTACCCAAGAAGTTTTGTGAAGATCGGTTGATAAATACAGCCTCAAGCCCGAGCCGTATTGACATGTCCACTTACAGTGTTTTAGTAGCACTAAATAAATCAAAATTCATCTAATTTGCATAATTTCTGCACGAGAAAAAAACCCGTTTTGTATGTGATGTATTCCATTTTAGTAAACATTCATACAAAAATTTATTCAAATCAGAACTTTCATACAGAAGTTATGTACAAAAGACTGATTGCACTAATTTTGGTATAATTTAAATGGCTGCTGGTGGCCATGTTGAATTTCGGAAGACCACACCCAAAAACACCCATTCTCAACCCACGGTGATAACAAAGGTATCCAAGATGTTTCGTAAAGATCGGTTCATAAATATGGCCTCTAGCCTGAGCCGTATAGAAGTTGTGTACAAAAAACTGATTAGACCTAATTTCAGTACAAAATGGCCACTGGCAGCCATCTTGAATTTTGGACCGCACGCAGAAACACTCGTTTTCGTCTCAAGGTGATAGCAGAGGTATCCCAAGAAGTTTCTTGAAGATCGGTTGATAAATACAGCCTCTAGCCCGAGCCGTATTGACATGTGTACTTACTGTGTGTAAGTAGCACTGAAAAAATCAAAGTTCATCTAATTTGCATAATTTCTGCACGAGAAAAAAACCCGTATTATATGTGATGTATCCCATGGTACTAAACATTCACACAAAAAATTATTCAAATCAGAGCTTTCATGTGGAAGTTCTGCGCAAAAATCTGATTGCCCCTAATTTTGAACAAAATGGCTGCCAGTGGGGATCTTGAATTTCGGACCGCACCAAAAACCCTCGTTCTCGTCCAACGGTGATACCAAAAGTACCCAAGAAGTTTCGTAAAGATAGGTTCATAAATGCAGCCTCTAGCCCGAGCCGTATTGGCATTTGCACTGACAGTGCTGAAAGTAACACTAAATACATCAAAGTTAGTCTAATTTGCCTAATTAACGTACGAGAAAAAAACCTGTATTATATGTGATGTATCCCATGGTACTAAACATTCATACAAAAAATTATTCAAATCAGCGCTTTCATATGGAAGTTCTGTGCAAAAAAACATATTTCCGCATTGTCGGTACAAAATGGCAGCCATCTTGAATTTCGGACCGGACCAAAAAACACTCGTTCTCGTCCCACGGCGATACCAAAGGTACCCAAGAAGTTTCGTAAAGATCGGTTCATAAATACGGCCTCTAGCCCGAGCTGTATTGAATTGTTGACGGACAGACGGACGACTGGCCATGGCATAAGCTCAAATTTGGCTTTGCCAAAGTTGAGCTAAAAATCATAGTCCAGGGACATAAACATGCACTGTCTTGAAATTTCATGGTACCCATGGGGTTATTATTCTGCCTTTAATACAACATAAAATGCAGACGAACTGTGGATGGTAGTTCATATTTATTTTATTGGTGTTTAAGGTCACATAATTCTGCACACACCTGATAAATGGCAAGTGCGTTCAGTATTGCAAGAAGACATGTTTAATATCTGGGATACATAGGGGAAAATACTACTATATTAAATGTGACAGCTGAAGAAATAGCGAGATAGAACAAAAAAATCTTTAAATGCCAATTACAAGGGAAATCAGGAACCTGTCAGAGATATATATATATATATATATATATCCACAAACTGATGGATGCACTACGTTGTGCATGAATAAACTTTAACACAGCTTGCTTTTGGTTAAAAGAAAATTAAACTATGTACACTATTTAGATTTTAAAAGTTGCTACTAACCCTATAAAAAATAACATTTCTTTTTTTTTTACTATGTATCCCATAATTTACATTTTTGAGCAATGTGATTTTTCAGAATAGACTTGCTGTGAATATATTTTGGCTTAGGTACTGAAGCGCAAGCTATTAGAACTTAAATACAATAACAAAATACCTAATATTTGCTCAACTAAATGGGTAAGTAGAGATGAGTGGATTTTACACAATGGTTTAGAAAGTGTGGTGACTTTCTACATGTATTATATTTATAGCTTTAAATTAATTTCAATTTATCAATATTGCAACCTGAAGCGATATCAAATTATGTACATTTGGGATGAACCACAAATAAAATTCCATCAATTTCTATGGACCACAACCTCACACTGTAACATACACACACTCATTCATACCCTTCTATGCAAGGGGAAGAAATATAAATAAATATAAAATGCCAAAAAGGGTTGCCGGCAATTTTGATTTTTTTCCAAAATGACAAAATATTAATTCTTGGCTTAATCCCATATACACAATCCAATAGCCACCACATGTAGCAAAAGTTAAATTTAACCATAATATGTTTCGCTATAGTAAATGCAAAAATTACTTTAGATTGCCTTTCTGTTGTGCTTATCTCACTTAAGTTTTATTCATGTGAAACTCTTTAATAAAAATAAGTGGAATATTTTTCTCATATTCCCATTTATTGCGTATTTTGTCCTTCCATTGAACAAAATAGCACTTTTTGCAATTATTTTGCAATGCGTTTATTGGATATCCCATACTAAATTTTAGTGTTTGCATTTTTAGGCCCTAGTTGGAAATCTGATGCAGGCACATGAGTTTAATAGAGACTCAGGTTGAGGTGACATGTCTTGACCCATGTCTTTATTTTCACTTTCATTTCCTTGAGAATTTGATTATGACTGAGTTTGTATGGCAGAGTTATGTTGTAACTCAATTTTTACAACACACCATGATACTAAATTTACCACTGAGCTGACTCTATTTACTTTTACAGGAAATATAATTTTTTTGCTTTGGATGTACCCACAGGGTTGAAATATTATCAGTACATTCCTTAAAATAACAAAAAAATCAATTAAATAACAAGTATGGAAAATCATACAAAAAATATCAAGAAAGGTAATAAGGAAATGTATGTAATAAGGCATGTGTGACTCATGCTTCCCCACAGTAGGGTTTCGATTTGTACTTGCCCCACAGTGGGGATGAGAGTCATATTTCCCCGCAGTAGGGATGTGACTCAGATTCTCCCACAGTGGGGGTGTGACTCATACTCCCCCACAGTGGCGGTGTATCTGCTATTCCCCGCAGTGGGGGATGTGACTCAGATGCCCCCACAGTGGGGGTGTGACTCTTACTCTCTGCAGTGGGGTGTGACTCTTACAGCCCCCACAGTGGGGGTGACTCGGCTTCTCCCCCAGTGGGTGTCACTGAGCCTTGTCAGTGGGTGTGACAATGGCCTCCTCCACAGTTGGGGTGTGACCGGCCTCCCCTACAATGTGCATGTGTGACTAATGCTTCCCCGCAGTGGGGTTTTGACTCGTACTTGCCCCACAGTGGGGGTGAGAGTCATATTGTCCCGCAGTAGGTATTTGACACAGATTCTACCAGTGAGGGTGTGACTTTTATGCCCCCGCAGTGGGGGGGTGTATCTGCTACTCCCCCACAGTGGGGAATGCGACTCCCATTCCCCCACAGTGGGGGTGTGAATCTTACTCCCCACAGTGGGGTGTGACTACTCCCCCACAGTGGGGGTGTGACTTTTTCTCCCCACAATGGGGATGTCTCGTACTTCCCCCACAGTGGGTTTGTGACTCGAATTTGCCCCACACTGGGGGTGAGTGTCATATTTCCCCGCAGTAGGGATGTGACTCAGATTCTCCCACAGTGGGTGTGTGACTCTTACTCCCCCACAGTGGGGGTGTAAATCTTTCTCCCCCACAGTGAGGGTGTCTCGTACTTCCCCCACAGTGGGGTTGTGACTCGTACTTGCCAAACAGTGGGGGTGAGTCATATTTCCCCACAGTAGGGATGTGACTCCAATTCTCCCACAGTGGGGGTGTGACTCTTACTCCCCACAATGGGGTGTGACTCTTACTACCCTGCAGTGGGGGGTGAATCGGCTTCTCCCCCAGTGGGTGCCTCGGAGCCTTGTCAGTGGGTGTGACACGGCCTCCTCCACAGTTGGGGTGTGACCAGCCTCCCATACAATTGGCATGTGTGACTCATGCTTCCCCGCAGTGGGGTTTTGACTCGTACTTGCCCCACAGTGGGGGTGAGAGTCATATTTTCCCACAGTAGGTATTTGACACAGATTCTCCCAGTGAGGGTGTGACTTTTACTCCCCCGCAGTGGGGGGTGTATCTGCTACTCTCCCACAGTGGGGGATGTGACTCAGATTCCCCCACAGTGGGGTTGTGACTCTTACTCCCCGCAGTGGGGAGTGACTACACCCCCACAGTGGGGGTGTGACTTTTTCAACCCGCAATGGGGATGTCTCGTACTTCCCCCACAGTGAGGTTGCGACTCGAATTTGCCCCACAGTGGGGAAGAGTGTCATATTTCCCGCAGTAGCGATGTGACTCAGATTCTCCCACAGTGGGTTTGTGACTCTTACAACCCTGCAGTGGGGTGTATCTGCTCCTCTGCAGCAGTGGGGGGTGACTTGTGCCCCCACAGTGGGGGTGCGAGTCTCTCCCCCGCAGTGGGGGTGTCTCGTACTTCCCCCACAGTGGGGTTGTGACTCATACTTGCCCCACAGTGGGGTGAGTCATATTTCCCCGCAGTAGGGATGTGACTCCAATTCCCCCACAGTGGGGGTATGACTGTTACTCCCCACATTGGGGTGTGAATCTTACTCCCCTGCAGTGGGGGAAGTCAGCTTCTCCCTCAGCGGGTGCCACTGAGCCTCGTCAGTGGGTGTGACATGGCCTCCCCCACAGTTGGGGTGTGACCGGCTTCCCCTACAATGAGCATTTGTGACTCATGCTTCCCCACAGTGGGGTTTCGACTCGTACTTGCCCCACAGTGGGGATGAGAGTCAAATTTCCACGCTGTAGGGATGTGACTCAGATTCCCCCACAGTGGGGGTGTGACTCTTACTCCCTGCAGTGGGGTGTGACTACTCCCCCACAGTGGGGGTGTGACTTTTTCAACCTGCAATGGGGATGTGTCGTACTTCCCCACAGTGGGGTTGCGACTAAAATTTGCCCCATAGTGGAATGAGTGTCATATTTCCACGCAATAGGGATGTGACTCAGATTTTCCCACAGTGGGTGTGTGACTCTTACTCCCCCGCAGTGGGGTGTATCTGCTACTCCCCCGCAGTGGGGTGTGACTTACTTCCACACAGTGGGGGTGTGAATCTTTCTCCCCCACAGTGGGGGTGTCTCGTACTTCCCCCACAGTGGGGTTGTGACTCGTACCTGCCCCACAGTAGGGGTGAGTCATATGTCCCCGCAGTAGGGATGTGACACCAATTCCCCCACAGTGGGGGTGTGTCTCTTACTCCCCACAGTGGGTTGTGACTCTTACCCCCCTGCAGTGGTGGTGACTCAGCTTCTCGCCCAGCGGGTGCCACTGAGCCTCGTCAGTGGGTGTGACACGGCCTCCCCCACAGTTGGGGTGTGACCGGCTTCCCCTACAATGAGCATGTGGGACTCATGCTTCCCCGCAGTGGGGTTTCGACTCGTACTTGCCCCACAGTGGGGATGAGAGTCATATTTTCCCGCAAAAGGTATTTAACACAGATTTTCCCAGTGAGGGTGTGACTTTTACTACCCCGCAGTGGGGGGTGTATCTGTTACTCCCCCACAGTGGGGGATGTGACTCAGATTCCCCCACAGTGGGGGTGTGACCCTTACTCTCTGCAGTGGGGTGTCACTACTCCCCCACAGTGGGGTTGTGAATCTTTCAGTCCGCAATGGGGATGTCTAGTACTCCCCCACAGCGGGGTTGCGACTCGAATTTGCCCCATAGTGGGATGAGTGTCATATTTCCCCGCAGTAGGGATGTGACTCAGATTCTCCCACAGTGGGTGTGTCACTCTTACTCCCCCGCAGTGGGGTTAATCTGCTCCTCCCCCACAGTGGGGTGTGACTTACGCCCCCACAGTGGGGGTGCGAGTCTTTCTCCCCCACAGTGGAGGCATCTCGTTCTTCCCCCACAGTGGGGTTGTGAATCATACTTGCCCCACAGTGGGGGTGAGTCATATGTCCCCGCAGTAGGGATGTGACTCCAATTCCCCCACAGTGGGGGTGTGACTCTTACTCCCGACAGTGGGGTGTGACTCTTACTCCCCTGCAGTGGGGGTGACTCGGCTTCTCCCCCAGTGGGTGCCACTGAGCCTCGTGAGTGGGTGTGACACGGCCTCCCCCACAGTTGGGGTGTGACCAGCATCCCCTACAATGGGCATGTGTGACTCATGCTTCCCTGCAGTGGGATGAGTGTCATATTTCCCTGCAGTAGGGATGTGACTCGGATTCTCCCACAGTGGGTGTGCGACTCTTACTCCCCCACAGTGGGGTGTATCTGCTACTCCCCCAAAGTGGGGTGTGACTTACTCCCCCACAGTGGGGGTGTGAATCTTTCTCCCCCACAATGGGGGTGTCTCGTACTTCCCCCACAGTGGGGTTGTGACTCGTACTTGCCCCACAGTGGGGGTGAGTCATATTTCCCTGCACTAGAGATGTGACACCAATTCCCCCACAGTGGGGGTGTGTCTCTTACTCCCCACAGTAGGTTGTGACTCTTACTCCCCTGCAGTGGGGGTGACTCAGCTTCTCCGCCAGTGGGTGCCACTGAGCCTCGTCAGTGGGTGTGACACGGCCTCCTCCACGCTTGGGGTGTGACCGGCTTCACCTACAATGGGCATGTGTGACTCATGCTTCCCCGCAGTGGGGTTTCGACTCGTACTTGCCCCACAGTGGGGATGAGAGTCAAATTTCCCCGCTGTAGGGATATGACTCAGATTCCCCCACAGTGGGGGTGTGACTCTTACTCCCTGCATTGGGGTGTGACTACTCCCCCACAGTGTGGGTGTGAGTCAACCCGCAATGGGGATGTCTCGTACTTCCCCACAGTGGAGTTGTGACTCGAATTTGCCCCATAGTGGAATGAGTCATATTTCCCCGCAGTAGGGATGTGACTGAGATTCTCCCACAGTGGGTGTGTGAATCTAACTCCCCTGCAGTGGGGTGTATCTGCTACTCCCCCGCAGTGGGGTGTGACTTACTCCCCCACAGTGGGGGTGTGAATCTTTCTCCCCACAGTGGGGGTGTCTCGTACTTCCCCCAGAGTGGGGTTGTGACTCGTACCTGCCTCACAGTGGGGGTGAGTCATATCTCCCCGCAGTACGGATGTGACACCAATTCCCCCACAGTGGGGGTGTGTCTCTTACTCCCCACAGTAGGTTGTGACTCTTACTCCCCTGCAGTGGGGGTGACTCAGCTTCTCCGCCAGTGGGTGCCACTGAGCCTCGTCAGTGGGTGTGACACGGCCTCCTCCACGCTTGGGGTGTGACCGGCTTCACCTACAATGGGCATGTGTGACTCATGCTTCCCCGCAGTGGGGTTTCGACTCGTACTTGCCCCACAGTGGGGATGAGAGTCAAATTTCCCCGCTGTAGGGATGTGACTCAGATTCCCCCACAGTGGGGGTGTGACTCTTACTCCCTGCATTGGGGTGTGACTACTCCCCCACAGTGGGGGTGTGAGTCAACCCGCAATGGGGATGTCTCGTACTTCCCCACAGTGGAGTTGTGACTCGAATTTGCCCCATAGTGGAATGAGTCATATTTCCCCGCAGTAGGGATGTGACTGAGATTCTCCCACAGTGGGTGTGTGAATCTAACTCCCCTGCAGTGGGGTGTATCTGCTACTCCCCCGCAGTGGGGTGTGACTTACTCCCCCACAGTGGGGGTGTGAATCTTTCTCCCCACAGTGGGGGTGTCTCGTACTTCCCCCAGAGTGGGGTTGTGACTCGTACCTGCCTCACAGTGGGGGTGAGTCATATCTCCCCGCAGTACGATGTGACACCAATTCCCCCACAGTGGGGGTGTGTCTCTTACTCCCCACAGTGGATTGTGACTCTTAATCCCCTGCAGTGGGGGTGACTCGGCTTCACCTCCAGTGGGTGCCACTGAGCCTCGTCAGTGGGTGTGACACGGCCTCCCCCACAGTTGGGGGGGTGACCGGCTTCCCCTACAATGGGCATGTGTGACTCATGCTTCCCCGCAGTGGGATGAGTGTCATATTTCCCTGCAGTAGGGATGTGACTCAGATTCTCCCACAGTGTGTGTGTGACTCTTACTCCCCCGCAGTGGGGTGTATCTGCTACTCCCCCAAAGTGGGGTGTGACTTACTCCCCCACAGTGGGGATGTGAATCTTTCTCCCCCACAATGGGGGTGTCTCGTACTTCCCCCACAGTGGGGTTGTGACTCGTACTTGCCCACAGTGGGAGTGAATCATATTTCCCTGCACTAGAGATGTGACACCAATTCCACCACAGTGGGGGTGTGTCTCTTACTCCCCACAGTGGGTTGTGACTCTTACTCCCCTGCAGTGGGGGTGACTCGGCTTCTCCCCCAGTGGGTGCCATTGAGCCTCGTCAGTGGGTGTGACACAGCCTCCTCCACACTTGGGGTGCAACTGGCTTCACCTATAATGGGCATGTGTGACTCATGCTTCCCCGCAGTGGGGTTTCGATTCGTACTTGCTCCACAGTGGGGATGAGAGTCAAATTTCCCCGCTGTAGGGATGTGACTCAGATTCCCCCACAGTGGGGGTGCGACTCTTACTCCCTGCAGTAGGGTGTGACTACTCCCCCACAGTGGGGGTGTGACTCTTTCAACCCGCAATGGGGATGTCTCGTACTTCCCCACAGTGGGGTTGTGACTCGAATTTGCCCCTTAGTGGAATGAGTGTCATATTTCCCCGCAGTAGGGATGTGACTCAGATTCTCCCACAGTGGGTGTGTGACTCTTACTTCCCCACAGTGGGGTGTATCTGCTACTCCCCCGCAGTGGGGTGCAACTTACTCCCCCACAGTGGGGGTGTGAATCTTTCTCCCCCGCAGTGGGGGTACCTCGTACTTCCCCCACAGTGGGGTTGTGACTCGTACTTGTCCCACAGTGGGGGTGAGTCATATTTCCCCGCAGTAGGGAAGTGACACTAATTCCCCCACAATTGGGGTGTGTTTCTTACTCCCCACAGTGGGTTGTGACTCTTACTCCCCTGCAGTGGTGGTGACTCGGCTTCTCCCCCAGTGGGTGCCACTGAGCCTCGTCAGTGGGTGTGACACGGCCTCCCCTACAGTTGGGGTGTGACCGGCTTCCCCTACAATGAGCAAGTGTGACTCATGCTTCCCCGCAGTGGGGTTTCGACTCGTACTTGCCCCACAGTGGGGATGAGAGTCAAATTTCCTCGCAGTAGGGATGTGATTCCGATTCTCCCACAGTGGGGGTGTGACTGTTACTCCCCCGCAGTGGGGGTGTATCTGCTCCTCCCCCACAGTGGGGGATGTGACTCAGATTCCCCCACAGTGGGGGTGTGACTCTTACTCCCCGCAATGGGGTGTGACTCTTACTACCCTGCAGTGGGGGTGACTCGGCTTCACCCCCAGTGGGTGCCTCTGAGCATTGTCAGTGGGTGTGACACGGCCTCCTCCACATTTGGGGTGTGACCAGCCTCCCCTACAATTGGCATGTGTGACTCATGCTTCCCCGCAGTGGGGTTTTGACTCGTACTTGCCCCACAGTGGGGGTCAGAGTCATAGTTTCCCGCAGTAGGTATTTGACACAGATTCTCCCAGTGAGGGTGTGACTTTTACTCCCCCGCAGTGGGGGGTGTATCTGCTACTCACCCACAGTGGGGTATTTGACTCAAGATTCTCCCACAGTGGGGTTGTGACTCTTACTCCCCGCAGTGGGGAGTGACTACTCCCCCACAGTGGGGGTGTGACCCTTTCAACCCGCAATGGGGTTGTCTCGTACTTCCCCACAGTGGGGTTGCGACTCGAATTTGCCCCATAGTGGGGTGAGTGTCATATTTTCCAGCAGTAGGTATTTAACACAGATTGTCTCAGTGAGGGCGTGACTTTTACTCCCCCGCAGTGGGGGGGGGGGGTGTATCTGTTACTCCCACACAGTGGGGGGTTTGACTCTTACTCTCCGCAGTGGGGTGTCACTACTCCCCCACAGTGGGGGTGTGACTCTTTCAATCCGCAATGGGGATGTCTCGTACTTCCCCACAGTGGGGTTGTGACTCGAATTTGCCCCATAGTGGGATGAGTGTCATATTTCCCCACAGTAGGGATTTGACTCCAATTCCCCCACAGTGGGGGTGTGACTCTTACTCCCCAGCAGTGTGGTGTATCTGCTACTCCCCTGCAGTGGGGTGTGACTTACTCCCCCACAGTGGGGGTGTGAATCTTTCTCCCCCGCAGTGGGGGTGTCTCCACTACTCGTACTTGCCCCAAAGTGGGGATGAGAGTCAAATTTCCCAGCAGTAGGGATGTGACTCCGATTCTCCCACAGCGGGTGTGTGACTCTTACTCCCCAGCAGTGGGGTGTATCTGCTACTCCTCCGCAGTGGGGTGTGGCTTACTCCCCCACAGTCGGGGTGTGAATCTTTCTTCCCTGCAGTGGGGGTTCCTCGTACTTCCCCCACAGTGGGGTTGTGACTCTTACTCTCCGCAGTGGGGTGTGACTACTCCCCCACAGTAGGGGTGTGACTCTTTCAATCCGCAATGGGGATGTCTCGTACTTCCCCACAGTGGGGTTGTGACTCAAATTTGCCCCATAGTGGAATGAGTGTCATACTTCCCCGCAGTAGGGATGTGACACAGATTCTCCCACAGTGGGTGTGTGAATCTAACTCCCCCGCAGTGGGGTGGACCTGCTACTCCCCCGCAGTGGGGTGTGACTTACTCCCCCACAGTGGGGGTGTAAATCTTTCTCCCCCAGTGGGGGTGTCTCGTACTTCCCCCAGAGTGGGGTTGTGACTCGTACCTGCCCCACAGTGGGGGTGAGTCATATGTCCCCGCAGTAGGGATGTGACACCAATTGCCCCACAGTGGGGGTGTGTCTCTTACTCCCCACAGTGGGTTGTGACTCTTAATCCCCTGCAGTGGGGGTGACTCGGCTTCACCCCCAGTGGGTGCCACTGAGCCTCGTCAGTGGGTGTGACACGGCCTCCCCCACAGTTGGGGTGTGACCGGCTTCCCCTACAATGGGCATGTGTGACTCATGCTTCCCTGCAGTGGGGTTTGGACTCGTACTTGCCCCAAAGTGGGGATGAGAGTCAAATTTCCCCGCAGTAGGGATGTGACTCAGATTCTCCCACAGTGGGTGTGTGACTCTTACTCCCCCGCAGTGGGGTGTATCTGCCACTCCCCCGCAGTGGGGTGTGACTTACTTCCCCACAGTGGGGGTGTGAATCTTTCTCCCCTGCAGTGGGGTGCCTTGTACTTCACCCACAGTGTGGTTGTGACTCGTACTTGCCCCACAGTGGGGGTGAGTCATATTTCCCTGCAGTAGGGATGTGACACCAATTCCCCCACAGTGGGGGTGTGTCTCTTACTCCCCACAGTGGGTTGTGACTCTTACTCCCCTGCAGTGATGGTGACTCGGCTTCTCCCCCAGTGGGTGCCACTGAGCCTCGTCAGTGGGTGTGACACGGCCTCCCCTACAGTTGGGTGTGACCGGCTTCCCCTACAATGAGCATGTGTGACTCATGCTTCCCCGCAGTGGGGTTTTGACTCGTACTCGCCCCACAGTGGGGATAAGAGTCAAATTTCCCCACAGTAGGGAAGTGACTCCGATTCTCCCACAGTGGGGGTGTATCTGCTACTCCCCCGCAGTGGGGGATGTGACTCAGATTCCCCCACAGTGGGGGTGTGACTCTTACTCCCCACAATAGGGTGTGACTCTTACTACCCTGCAGTGGGGGTGACTCTGCTTCACCCCCAGTGGGTGCCTCTGAGCATTTCAGTGGGTGTGACACGGCCTCCTCCACAGTTGGGGTGTGACCAGCCTCCCCTACAATTGGCAAGTGTGACTCATGCTTCCCCGCAGTGGGGTTTAGACTCGTACTTGCCCCACAGTGGGGGTGAGAGTCATACTTTCCCGCAGTAGGTATTTGACACAGATTCTCCCAGTGAGGGAGTGACTTTTACTCCCCCGCAGTGGGGGGTGTATCTGCTACTCCCCCACAGTGGGGTTGTGACTCTTACTCCCCGCAGTGGGGAGCGACTACTCCCCCACAGTGGGGGTGTGACCCTTTCAACCCGCAATGGGGATGTCTCATACTTCCCCACAGTGGGGTTGCGACACGAAGTTGCCCCATAGTGGGATGAGTGTCATATTTTCCCGCAGTAGGTATTTAACACAGATTTTCCCAGTGAGGGTGTGACTTTTACTCCCCCGCAGTGGGGGGGTGTATCTGTTACTCCCCCACAGTGGGGGGTGTGACTCTTACTCTCTGCAGTGGGGTGTGACTACTCCCCCACAGTGGGGGTGTGACTCTTTCAATCCGCAATGGGGATGTCTCGTACTTCCCCACAGTGGGGTTGTGACTCGAATTTGCCCCATAGTGGGATGAGTGTCATATTTCCCCGCAGTAGGGATGTGACTCCAATTCCCCCACAGTGGGGGTGTGACTCTTACTCCCCAGCAGTGTGGTGTATCTGCTACTCCCCTGCAGTGGGGTGTGACTTACTCCCCCACAGTGGGGGTGTGAATCTTTCTCCCCCGCAGTGGGGGTGTCTCCACTACTCGTACTTGCCCCAAAGTGGGGATGAGAGTCAAATTTCGCCGCAGTAGGGATGTGACTCCGATTCTCCCACAGTGGGTGTGTGACTCTTACTCCCCCGCAGTGGGGTGTATCTGCTACTCCCCCGCAGTGGGGTGTGACTTACTCCCCCACAGTGGGGGTGTGAATCTTTCTCCCCTGCAGTGGGGGTGCCTCGTACTTCCCCCACAGAGGGGTTGTGACTCTTACTCTCCACAGTGGGGTGTGACTACTCCCCCACAGTGGGGGTGCGACTCTTTCAATCCGCAATGGGGATGTCTCGTACTTCCCCACAGTGGGGTTGTGACTCGAATTTGCCCCATAGTGGAATGAGTGTCATATTTCCACGCAGTAGGGATGTGACTCAGATTCTCCCACAGTGGGTGTGTGAATCTAACTCCCCGCAGTGGGGTGTATCTGCTACTCCCCCGCAGTGGGGTGGGACTTACTCCCCCACAGTGGGGGTGTAAATCTTTCTCCACCACAGTGGGGGTGTCTCGTACTTCCCCCAGAGTGGGGTTGTGACTCGTACCTGCCCCACAGTGGGGGTGAGTCATATGTCCCCGCAGAAGGGATGTGACACCAATTGCCCCACAGTGGGGGTGTGTCTCTTACTCCCCACAGTGGGTTGTGACTCTTAATCCCCTGCAGTGGGGGGTGACTCGGCTTCACCCCCAGTGGGTGCCACTGAGCCTCGTCAGTGGGTGTGACACGGTCTCTCCCACAGTTGGGGTGTGACCAGCTTCCCCTACAATGGGCATGTGTGACACATGCTTCCCCGCAGTGGGGTTTTGACTCGTACTTGCCCTACAGTGGGGGGTGAGAGTCATACTTTCCTGCAGTAGGTATTTGACACAGATTCTCCCAGTGAGGGTGTGACTTTTACTCCCCCGCAGTGGGGGGTGTATCTGCTACTCCCCCACAGTGGGGGATGTGACTCAGATTCCCCCACAGGGGGGTTGTGACTCTTACTCCCCGCAGTGGGGAGTGACTACTCCCCCACAGTGGGGGTGTGACTCTTTCAACCTGCAATGGGGATGTCTCGTCTTCCCCACAGTGGGGTTGCGACTCGAATTTGCCCCATAGTGGGATGAGTGTCATATTTTCCCGCAGTAGGTATTTAACACAGATTTTCCCAGTGAGGGTGTGACTTTTACTCCCCCGCAGTGGGGGGGGGGGGGTGTATCTGTTACTCCCACACAGTGGGGGGTTTGACTCTTACTCTCCGCAGTGGGGTGTCACTACTCCCCCACAGTGGGGGTGTGACTCTATCAATCCGCAATGGGGATGTCTCGTACTTCCCCACAGTGGGGTTGTGACTCGAATTTGCCCCATAGTGGGATGTCATATTTCCCCGCAGTAGGGATGTGACTCCAATTCCCCCACAGTGGGGGTGTGACTCTTACTCCCCAGCAGTGTGGTGTATCTGCTACTCCCCTGCAGTGGGGTGTGACTTACTCCCCCACAGTGGGGGTGTGAATCTTTCTCCCCCGCAGTGGGGGTGTCTCCACTACTCGTACTTACCCCAAAGTGGGGATGAGAGTCAAATTTCCCCGCAGTAGGGATGTGACTCTGATTCTCCCACAGTGGGTGTGTGACTCTTACTCCCCCGCAGTGGGGTGTATCTGCTACTCCCCCACAGTGGGGTGTGACTTACTCCCCCACAGTGGGGGTGTGAATCTTTCTCCCCCACAGTGGGGGTGCCTCGTACTTCCCCCACAGTGGGGTTGTGACTCTTACTCTCCGCAGTGGGGTGTGACTACTCCCCCACAGTGGGGGTGCGACTCTTTCAATCCGCAATGGGGATGCCTCGTACTTCCCCACAGTGGGGTTGTGACTGGAATTAGCCCCATAGTGGAATGAGTGTCATATTTCCCCGCAGTAGGGATGTGACACAGATTCTCCCACAGTGGGTGTGTGAATCTAACTCCCCCGCAGTGGGGTGTATCTGCTACTCCCCCGCAGTGGGGTGTGACTTACTCCCCCACAGTGGGGGTGTAAATCTTTCTCCCCCACAGTGGGGGTGTCTCGTACTTCCCCCAGAGTGGGGTTGTGACTCGTACCTGCCCCACAGTGGGGGTGAGTCAGATGTCCCCGCAGTAGGGATGTGACACCAATTGCTCCATAGTGGGGGTGTGTCTCTTACTCCCCACAGTGGGTTGTGACTCTTAATCCCCTGCAGTGGGTGTGACTCGGCTTCACCCCCAGTGGGTGCCACTGAGCCTCGTCAGTGGGTGTGACACAGCCTCCCCACAGTTGGGGTGTGACCGGCTTCACCTACAATGGGCATGTGTGACTCATGCTTCCCCGCAGTGGGGTTTGGACTCGTACTTGCCCCAAAGTGGGGATGAGAGTCAAATTTCCTCGCAGTAGGGATGTGACTCAGATTCTCCCACAGTGGGTGTGTGACTCTTACTCCCCCGCAGTGGGGTGTATCTGCCACTCCCCCACAGTGGGGTGTGACTTACTCCCCCACAGTGGGGGTGTGAATCTTTCTCCCCCGCAGTGGGGTGCCTTGTACTTCACCCACAGTGGGATTGTGACTCGTACTTGCCCCACAGTGGGGGTGAGTCATATTTCCCCGCAGTAGGGATGTGACACCAATTCTCCCACAGTGGGGGTGTGTCTCTTACTCCCCACAGTGGGTTGTGACTCTTAATCCCCTGCAGTGGAGGTGACTCGGCTTCACCCCCAGTGGGTGCCACTGAGCCTCGTCAGTGGGTGTGACACGGCCTCCCCCACAATTGGGGTGTGACCGGCTTCCCCTACAATGGGCATGTGTGACTCATGCTTCCCCGCAGTGGGGTTTGGACTCGTACTTGCCCCAAAGTGGGGATGAGAGTCAAATTTCCCCGCAGTAGGGATGTGACTCAGATTCTCCCACAGTGGGTGTGTGACTCTTACTCCTCCGCAGTGGGGTGTATCTGCCACTCCCCTGCAGTGGGGTGTGACTTACTCCCCCACAGTGGGGGTGTGAATCTTTCTCCCCTGCAGTGGGGTGCCTTGTACTTCACCCACAGTGGGGTTGTGACTCGTACTTGCCCCACAGTGGGGGTGAGTCATATTTCCCTGCAGTAGGGATGTGACACCAATTCCCCCACAGTGGGGGTGTGTCTCTTACTCCCCACAGTGGGTTGTGACTCTTACTCCCCTGCAGTGATGGTGACTCGGCTTCTCCCCCAGTGGGTGCCACTGAGCCTCGTCAGTGGGTGTGACACGGCCTCCCCTACAGTTGGGTGTGACCGGCTTCCCCTACAATGAGCATGTGTGACTCATGCTTCCCCGCAGTGGGGTTTTGACTCGTACTCGCCCCACAGTGGGGATAAGAGTCAAATTTCCCCGCAGTAGGGAAGTGACTCCGATTCTCCCACAGTGGGGGTGTATCTGCTACTCCCCCGCAGTGGGGGATGTGACTCAGATTCCCCCACAGTGGGGGTGTGACTCTTACTCCCCACAATAGGGTGTGACTCTTACTACCCTGCAGAGGGGGTGACTCGGCTTCACCCCCAGTGGGTGCCACTGAGCATTTCAGTGGGTGTGACACGGCCTCCTCCACAGTTGGGGTGTGACCAGCCTCCCCTACAATTGGCAAGTGTGACTCATGCTTCCCCGCAGTGGGGTTTAGACTCGTACTTGCCCCACAGTGGGGGTGAGAGTCATACTTTCCCGCAGTAGGTATTTGACACAGATTCTCCCAGTGAGGGTGTGACTTTTACTCCCCCGCAGTGGGGGGTGTATCTGCTACTCCCCCACAGTGGGGTTGTGACTCTTACTCCCCGCAGTGGGGAGCGACTACTCCCCCACAGTGGGGGTGTGACCCTTTCAACCCGCAATGGGGATGTCTCGTATTTCCCCACAGTGTGGTTGCGATTCGAATTTGCCCCATAGTGGGATGAGTGTCATATTTTCCCGCAGTAGGTATTTAACACAGATTTTCCCAGTGAGGGTGTGACTTTTACTCCCCCGCAGTGGGGGTGTGTATCTGTTACTCCCCCACAGTGGGGGGTGTGACTCTTACTCTCTGCAGTGGGGTGTGACTACTCCCCCACAGTGGGGGTGTGACTCTTTCAATCCGCAATGGGGATGTCTCGTACTTCCCCACAGTGGGGTTGTGACTCGAATTTGCCCCATAGTGGGATGAGTGTCATATTTCCCTGCAGTAGGGATGTGACTCCAATTCCCCCACAGTGGGGGTGTGACTCTTACTCCCCAGCAGTGTGGTGTATCTGCTACTCCCCTGCAGTGGGGTGTGACTTACTCCCCCACAGTGGGGGTGTGAATCTTTCTCCCCCGCAGTGGGGGTGTCTCCACTACTCGTACTTGCCCCAAAGTGGGGATGAGAGTCAAATTTCGCCGCAGTAGGGATGTGACTCCGATTCTCCCACAGTGGGTGTGTGACTCTTATTCCCCCGCAGTGGGGTGTATCTGCTACTCCCCCGCAGTGGGGTGTGACTTACTCCCCCACAGTGGGGGTGTGAATCTTTCTCCCCTGCAGTGGGGGTGCCTCGTACTTCCCCCACAGAGGGGTTGTGACTCTTACTCTCCGCAGTGGGGTGTGACTACTCCCCCACAGTGGGGGTGCGACTCTTTCAATCCGCAATGGGGATGTCTCGTACTTCCCCACAGTGGGGTTGTGACTCGAATTTGCCCCATAGTGGAATGAGTGTCATATTTCCCCGCAGTAGGGATGTGACTCAGATTCTCCCACAGTGGGTGTGTGAATCTAACTCCCCCGCAGTGGGGTGTATCTGCTACTCCCCCGCAGTGGGGTGGGACTTACTCCCCCACAGTGGGGGTGTAAATCTTTCTCCACCACAGTGGGGGTGTCTCGTACTTCCCCCAGAGTGGGGTTGTGACTCGTACCTGCCCCACAGTGGGGGTGAGTCATATGTCCCCGCAGAAGGGATGTGACACCAATTGCCCCACAGTGGGGGTGTGTCTCTTACTCCCCACAGTGGGTTGTGACTATTAATCCCCTGCAGTGGGGGTGACTCGGCTTCACCCCCAGTGGGTGCCACTGAGCCTCGTCAGTGGGTGTGGCACAGCCTCCCCACAGTTGGGGTGTGACCGGCTTCCCCTACAATGGGCATGTGTGACTCATGCTTCCCCGCAGTGGGGATTGGACTCGTACTTGCCCCAAAGTGGGGATGAGAGTCAAATTTCCTCGCAGTAGGGATGTGACTCAGATTCTCCCACAGTGGGTGTGTGACTCTTACTCCCCCGCAGTGGGGTGTATCTGCCACTCCCCCACAGTGGGGTGTGACTTACTCCCCCACAGTGGGGGTGTGAATCTTTCTCCCCCGCAGTGGGGTGCCTTGTACTTCACCCACAGTGGGGTTGTGACTCGTACTTGCCCCACAGTGGGGGTGAGTCATATTTCCCCGCAGTAGGGATGTGACACTAATTCTCCCACAGTGGGGGTGTGTCTCTTACTCCCCACAGTGGGTTGTGACTCTTAATCCCCTGCAGTGGGGGTGACTCGGCTTCACCCCCAGTGGGTGCCACTGAGCCTCGTCAGTGGGTGTGACACGGCCTCCCCCACAGTTGGGGTGTGACCGGCTTCCCCTACAATGGGCATGTGTGACTCATGCTTCCCCGCAGTGGGGTTTGGACTCGTACTTGCCCCAAAGTGGGGATGAGAGTCAAATTTCCCCGCAGTAGGGATGTGACTCAGATTCTCCCACAGTGGGTGTGTGACTCTTACTCCTCCGCAGTGGGGTGTATCTGCCACTCCCCCGCAGTGGGGTGTGACTTACTCCCCCACAGTGGGGGTGTGAATCTTTCTCCCCTGCAGTGGGGTGCCTTGTACTTCACCCACAGTGGGGTTGTGACTCGTACTTGCCCCACAGTGGGGGTGAGTCATATTTCCCTGCAGTAGGGATGTGACACCAATTCCCCCACAGTGGGGGTGTGTCTCTTACTCCCCACAGTGGGTTGTGACTCTTACTCCCCTGCAGTGATGGTGACTCGGCTTCTCCCCCAGTGGGTGCCACTGAGCCTCGTCAGTGGGTGTGACACGGCCTCCCCTACAGTTGGGTGTGACCGGCTTCCCCTACAATGAGCATGTGTGACTCATGCTTCCCCGCAGTGGGGTTTTGACTCGTACTCGCCCCACAGTGGGGATAAGAGTCAAATTTCCCCGCAGTAGGGAAGTGACTCCGATTCTCCCACAGTGGGGGTGTATCTGCTACTCCCCCGCAGTGGGGGATGTGACTCAGATTCCCCCACAGTGGGGGTGTGACTCTTACTCCCCAGCAGTGTGGTGTATCTGCTACTCCCTTGCAGTGGGGTGTGACTTACTCCCCCACAGTGGGGGTGTGAATCTTTCTCCCCCGCAGTGGGGGTGTCTCCACTACTCGTACTTACCCCAAAGTGGGGATGAGAGTCAAATTTCCCCGCAGTAGGGATGTGACTCCGATTCTCCCACAGTGGGTGTGTGACTCTTACTCCCCCGCAGTGGGGTGTATCTGCTACTCCCCCACAGTGGGGTGTGACTTACTCCCCCACAGTGGGGGTGTGAATCTTTCTCCCCCACAGTGGGGGTGCCTCGTACTTCCCCCACAGTGGGGTTGTGACTCTTACTCTCCGCAGTGGGGTGTGACTACTCCCCCACAGTGGGGGTGCGACTCTTTCAATCCGCAATGGGGATGCCTCGTACTTCCCCACAGTGGGGTTGTGACTGGAATTAGCCCCATAGTGGAATGAGTGTCATATTTCCCCGCAGTAGGGATGTGACACAGATTCTCCCACAGTGGGTGTGTGAATCTAACTCCCCCGCAGTGGGGTGTATCAGCTACTCCCCCGCAGTGGGGTGTGACTTACTCCCCCACAGTGGGGGTGTAAATCTTTCTCCCCCACAGTGGGGGTGTCTCGTACTTCCCCCAGAGTGGGGTTGTGACTCGTACCTGCCCCACAGTGGGGGTGAGTCAGATGTCCCCGCAGTAGGGATGTGACACCAATTGCTCCACAGTAGGGGTGTGTCTCTTACTCCCCACAGTGGGTTGTGACTCTTAATCCCCTGCAGTGGGGGTGACTCGGCTTCACCCCCAGTGGGTGCCACTGAGCCTCGTCAGTGGGTGTGACACGGTCTCTCCCACAGTTGGGGTGTGACCAGCTTCCCCTACAATGGGCATGTGTGACACATGCTTCCCCGCAGTGGGGTTTTGACTCGTACTTGCCCTACAGTGGGGGTGAGAGTCATACTTTCCTGCAGTAGGTATTTGACACAGATTCTCCCAGTGAGGGTGTGACTTTTACTCCCCCGCAGTGGGGGTGTATCTGCTACTCCCCCACAGTGGGGGATGTGACTCAGATTCCCCCACAGTGGGGTTGTGACTCTTACTCCCCGCAGTGGGGAGTGACTACTCCCCCACAGTGGGGGTGTGACTCTTTCAACCTGCAATGGGGATGTCTCGTCTTCCCCACAGTGGGGTTGCGACTCGAATTTGCCCCATAGTGGGATGAGTGTCATATTTTCCCGCAGTAGGTATTTAACACAGATTTTCCCAGTGAGGGTGTGACTTTTACTCCCCTGCAGTGGGGGGGGGGTGTATCTGTTACTCCCCCACAGTGGGGGTGTGACTCTTACTCTCCGCAGTGGGGTGTGACTACTCCCCCACAGTGGGCGTGTGACTCTTTCAATCCACAATGGGGATGTCTCGTACTTCCCCACAGTGGGGTTGTGACTCGAATTTGCCCCATAGTGGGATGTCATATTTCCCCGCAGTAGGGATGTGACTCCAATTCCCCCACAGTGGGGGTGTGACTCTTACTCTCCAGCAGTGTGGTGTATCTGCTACTCCCCTGCAGTGGGGTGTGACTTACTCCCCCACAGTGGGGGTGTGAATCTTTCTCCCCCGCAGTGCGGGTGTCTCCACTACTCGTACTTACCCCAAAGTGGGGATGAGAGTCAAATTTCCCCGCAGTAGGGATGTGACTCCGATTCTCCCACAGTGGGTGTGTGACTCTTACTCCCCCGCAGTGGGGTGTATCTGCTACTCCCCCACAGTGGGGTGTGACTTACTCCCCCACAGTGGGGGTGTGAATCTTTCTCCCCCACAGTGGGGGTGCTTCGTACTTCCCCCACAGTGGGGTTGTGACTCTTACTCTCCGCAGTGGGGTGTGACTACTCCCCCACAGTGGGGGTGCGACTCTTTCAATCCGCAATGGGGATGCCTCGTACTTCCCCAGAGTGGGGTTGTGACTGGAATTAGCCCCATAGTGGAATGAGTGTCATATTTCCCCGCAGTAGGGATGTGACACAGATTCTCCCACAGTGGGTGTGTGAATCTAACTCCCCCGCAGTGTGGTGTATCAGCTACTCCCCCGCAGTGGGGTGTGACTTACTCCCCCACAGTGGGGGTGTAAATCTTTCTCCCCCACAGTGGGGGTGTCTCGTACTTCCCCCAGAGTGGGGTTGTGACTCGTACCTGCCCCACAGTGGGGGTGAGTCAGATGTCCCCGCAGTAGGGATGTGACACCAATTGCTCCACAGTGGGGGTGTGTCTCTTACTCCCCACAGTGGGTTGTGACTCTTAATCCCCTGCAGTGGGGGTGACTCGGCTTCACCCCCAGTGGGTGCCACTGAGCCTCGTCAGTGGGTGTGGCACAGCCTCCCCACAGTTGGGGTGTGACCGGCTTCCCCTACAATGGGCATGTGTGACTCATGCTTCCCCGCAGTGGGGATTGGACTCGTACTTGCCCCAAAGTGGGGATGAGAGTCAAATTTCCTCGCAGTAGGGATGTGACTCAGATTCTCCCACAGTGGGTGTGTGACTCTTACTCCCCCGCAGTGGGGTGTATCTGCCACTCCCCCACAGTGGGGTGTGACTTACTCCCCCACAGTGGGGGTGTGAATCTTTCTCCCCCACAGTGGGGTGCCTTGTACTTCACCCACAGTGGGGTTGTGACTCGTACTTGCCCCACAGTGGGGGTGAGTCATATTTCCCCGCAGTAGGGATGTGACACCAATTCTCCCACAGTGGGGGTGTGTCTCTTACTCCCCACAGTGGGTTGTGACTCTTAATCCCCTGCAGTGGGGGTGACTCGGCTTCACCCCCAGTGGGTGCCACTGAGCCTCGTCAGTGGGTGTGACACGGCCTCCCCCACAGTTGGGGTGTGACCGGCTTCCCCTACAATGGGCATGTGTGACTCATGCTTCCCCGCAGTGGGGTTTGGACTCGTACTTGCCCCAAAGTGGGGATGAGAGTCAAATTTCCCCGCAGTAGGGATGTGACTCAGATTCTCCCACAGTGGGTGTGTGACTCTTACTCCTCCGCAGTGGGGTGTATCTGCCACTCCCCCGCAGTGGGGTGTGACTTACTCCCCCACAGTTGGGGTGTGAATCTTTCTCCCCTGCAGTGGGGTGCCTTGTACTTCACCCACAGTGGGGTTGTGACTCGTACTTGCCCCACAGTGGGGGTGAGTCATATTTCCCTGCAGTAGGGATGTGACACCAATTCCCCCACAGTGGGGGTGTGTCTCTTACTCCCCACAGTGGGTTGTGACTCTTACTCCCCTGCAGTGATGGTGACTCGGCTTCTCCCCCAGTGGGTGCCACTGAGCCTCGTCAGTGGGTGTGACACGGCCTCCCCTACAGTTGGGTGTGACCGGCTTCCCCTACAATGAGCATGTGTGACTCATGCTTCCCCGCAGTGGGGTTTTGACTCGTACTCGCCCCACAGTGGGGATAAGAGTCAAATTTCCCCGCAGTAGGGAAGTGACTCCGATTCTCCCACAGTGGGGGTGTATCTGCTACTCCCCCGCAGTGGGGGATGTGACTCAGATTCCCCCACAGTGGGGGTGTGACTCTTACTCCCCAGCAGTGTGGTGTATCTGCTACTCCCCTGCAGTGGGGTGTGACTTACTCCCCCACAGTGGGGGTGTGAATCTTTCTCCCCCGCAGTGGGGGTGTCTCCACTACTCGTACTTACCCCAAAGTGGGGATGAGAGTCAAATTTCCCCGCAGTAGGGATGTGACTCCGATTCTCCCACAGTGGGTGTGTGACTCTTACTCCGCCGCAGTGGGGTGTATCTGCTACTCCCCCACAGTGGGGTGTGACTTACTCCCCCACAGTGGGGGTGTGAATCTTTCTCCCCCACAGTGGGGGTGCCTCGTACTTCCCCCACAGTGGGGTTGTGACTCTTACTCTCCGCAGTGGGGTGTGACTACTCCCCCACAGTGGGGGTGCGACTCTTTCAATCCGCAATGGGGATGCCTCGTACTTCCCCACAGTGGGGTTGTGACTGGAATTAGCCCCATAGTGGAATGAGTGTCATATTTCCCCGCAGTAGGGATGTGACACAGATTCTCCCACAGTGGGTGTGTGAATCTAACTCCCCCGCAGTGGGGTGTATCAGCTACTCCCCCGCAGTGGGGTGTGACTTACTCCCCCACAGTGGGGGTGTAAATCTTTCTCCCCCACAGTGGGGGTGTCTCGTACTTCCCCCAGAGTGGGGTTGTGACTCGTACCTGCCCCACAGTGGGGGTGAGTCAGATGTCCCCGCAGTAGGGATGTGACACCAATTGCTCCACAGTGGGGGTGTGTCTCTTACTCCCCACAGTGGGTTGTGACTCTTAATCCCCTGCAGTGGGGGTGACTCGGCTTCACCCCCAGTGGGTGCCACTGAGCCTCGTCAGTGGGTGTGACACAGCCTCCCCACAGTTGGGGTGTGACCGGCTTCCCCTACAATGGGCATGTGTGACTCATGCTTCCCCGCAGTGGGGATTGGACTCGTACTTGCCCCAAAGTGGGGATGAGAGTCAAATTTCCTCGCAGTAGGGATGTGACTCAGATTCTCCCACAGTGGGTGTGTGACTCTTACTCCCCCGCAGTGGGGTGTATCTGCCACTCCCCCACAGTGGGGTGTGACTTACTCCCCCACAGTGGAGGTGTGAATCTTTCTCCCCCGCAGTGGGGTGCCTTGTACTTCACCCACAGTGGGGTTGTGACTCGTACTTGCCCGACAGAGGGGGTGAGTCATATTTCCCCGCAGTAGGGATGTGACACCAATTCTCCCACAGTGGGGGTGTGTCTCTTACTCCCCACAGTGGGTTGTGACTGTTAATCCCCTGCAGTGGGGGTGACTCGGCTTCACCCCCAGTGGGTGCCACTGAGCCTCGTCAGTGGGTGTGACACGGCCTCCCCCACAGTTGGGGTGTGACCGGCTTCCCCTACAATGGGCATGTGTGACTCATGCTTCCCCGCAGTGGGGTTTGGACTCGTACTTGCCCCAAAGTGGGGATGAGAGTCAAATTTCCCCGCAGTAGGGATGTGACTCAGATTCTCCCACAGTGGGTGTGTGACTCTTACTCCTCCGCAGTGGGGTGTATCTGCCACTCCCCCGCAGTGGGGTGTGACTTACTCCCCCACAGTGGGGGTGTGAATCTTTCTCCCCTGCAGTGGGGTGCCTTGTACTTCACCCACAGTGGGGTTGTGACTCGTACTTGCCCCACAGTGGGGGTGAGTCATATTTCCCTGCAGTAGGGATGTGACACCAATTCCCCCACAGTGGGGGTGTGTCTCTTACTCCCCACAGTGGGTTGTGACTCTTACTCCCCTGCAGTGATGGTGACTCGGCTTCTCCCCCAGTGGGTGCCACTGAGCCTCGTCAGTGGGTGTGACACGGCCTCCCCTACAGTTGGGTGTGACCGGCTTCCCCTACAATGAGCATGTGTGACTCATGCTTCCCCGCAGTGGGGTTTTGACTCGTACTCGCCCCACAGTGGGGATAAGAGTCAAATTTCCCCGCAGTAGGGAAGTGACTCCGATTCTCCCACAGTGAGGGTGTATCTGCTACTCCCCCGCAGTGGGGGATGTGACTCAGATTCCCCCACAGTGGGGGTGTGACTCTTACTCCCCACAATAGGGTGTGACTCTTACTACCCTGCAGTGGGGGTGACTCGGCTTCACCCCCAGTGGGTGCCTCTGAGCATTTCAGTGGGTGTGACATGGCCTCCTCCACAGTTGGGGTGTGACCAGCCTCCCCTACAATTGGCAAGTGTGACTCATGCTTCCCCGCAGTGGGGTTTAGACTCGGACTTGCCCCACAGTGGGGGTGAGAGTCATACTTTCCCGCAGTAGGTATTTGACACAGATTCTCCCAGTGAGGGTGTGACTTTTACTCCCCCGCAGTGGGGGGTGTATCTGCTACTCCCCCACAGTGGGGTTGTGACTCTTACTCCCCGCAGTGGGGAGCGACTACTCCCCCACAGTGGGGGTGTGACCCTTTCAACCTGCAATGGGGATGTCTCGTACTTCCCCACAGTGGGGTTGCGACTCGAATTTGCCCCATAGTGGGATGAGTGTCATATTTTCCCGCAGTAGGTATTTAACACAGATTTTCCCAGTGAGGGTGTGACTTTTACTCCCCCGCAGTGGGGGGGTGTATCTGTTACTCCCCCACAGTGGGGGTGTGACTCTTACTCTCTGCAGTGGGGTGTGACTACTCCCCCACAGTGGGGGTGTGACTCTTTCAATCCGCAATGGGGATGTCTCGTACTTCCCCACAGTGGGGTTGTGACTCGAATTTGCCCCATAGTGGGATGAGTGTCATATTTCCCCGCAGTAGGGATGTGACTCCAATTCCCCCACAGTGGGGGTGTGACTCTTACTCCCCAGCAGTGTGGTGTATCTGCTACTCCCCTGCAGTGGGGTGTGACTTACTCCCCACAGTGGGGGTGTGAATCTTTCTCCCCCGCAGTGGGGGTGTCTCCACTACTCGTACTTGCCCCCAAGTGGGGATGAGAGTCAAATTTCGCCGCAGTAGGGATGTGACTCCGATTCTCCCACAGTGGGTGTGTGACTCTTACTCCCCCGCAGTGGGGTGTATCTGCTACTCCCCCGCAGTGGGGTGTGACTTACTCCCCCACAGTGGGGGTGTGAATCTTTCTCCCCTGCAGTGGGGGTGCCTCGTACTTCCCCCACAGAGGGGTTGTGACTCTTACTCTCCGCAGTGGGGTGTGACTACTCCCCCACAGTGGGGGTGCGACTCTTTCAATCCGCAATGGGGATGTCTCGTACTTCCCCACAGTGGGGTTATGACTCGAATTTGCCCCATAGTGGAATGAGTGTCATATTTCCCCGCAGTAGGGATGTGACTCAGATTCTACCACAGTGGGTGTGTGAATCTAACTCCCCCGCAGTGGGGTGTATCTGCTACTCCCCCGCAGTGGGGTGGGACTTACTCCCCCACAGTGGGGGTGTAAATCTTTCTCCACCACAGTGGGGGTGTCTCGTACTTCCCCCAGAGTGGGGTTGTGACTCGTACCTGCCCCACAGTGGGGGTGAGTCATATGTCCCCGCAGAAGGGATGTGACACCAATTGCCCCACAGTGGGGGTGTGTCTCTTACTCCCCACAGTGGGTTGTGACTCTTAATCCCCTGCAGTGAGGGTGACTCGGCTTCACACCCAGTGGGTGCCACTGAGCCTCGTCAGTGGGTGTGACACGGTCTCTCCCACAGTTGGGGTGTGACCAGCTTCCCCTACAATGGGCATGTGTGACACATGCTTCCCCGCAGTGGGGTTTTGACTCGTACTTGCCCTACAGTGGGGGTGAGAGTCATACTTTCCTGCAGTAGGTATTTGACACAGATTCTCCCAGTGAGGGTGTGACTTTTACTCCCCCGCAGTGGGGGGTGTATCTGCTACTCCCCCACAGTGGGGGATGTGACTCAGATTCCCCCACAGTGGGGTTGCGACTCTTACTCCCCGCAGTGGGGAGTGACTACTCCCCCACAGTGGGGGTGTGACTCTTTCAACCTGCAATGGGGATGTCTCGTCTTCCCCACAGTGGGTGTGTGACTCTTACTCCCCCGCAGTGGGGTGTATCTGCTACTCCCCCACAGTGGGGTGTGACTTACTCCCCCACAGTGGGGGTGTGAATCTTTCTCCCGCACAGTGGGGGTGCCTCGTACTTCCCCCACAGTGGGGTTGTGACTCTTACTCTCCGCAGTGGGGTGTGACTACTCCCCCACAGTGGGGGTGCGACTCTTTCAATCCGCAATGGGGATGCCTCGTACTTCCCCACAGTGGGGTTGTGACTGGAATTAGCCCCATAGTGGAATGAGTGTCATATTTCCCCGCAGTAGGGATGTGACACAGATTCTCCCACAGTGGGTGTGTGAATCTAACTCCCCCGCAGTGTGGTGTATCAGCTACTCCCCCGCAGTGGGGTGTGACTTACTCCCCCACAGTGGGGGTGTAAATCTTTCTCCCCCACAGTGGGGGTGTCTCGTACTTCCCCCAGAGTGGGGTTGTGACTCGTACCTGCCCCACAGTGGGGGTGAGTCAGATGTCCCCGCAGTAGGGATGTGACACCAATTGCTCCACAGTGGGGGTGTGTCTCTTACTCCCCACAGTGGGTTGTGACTCTTAATCCCCTGCAGTGGGGGTGACTCGGCTTCACCCCCAGTGGGTGCCACTGAGCCTCGTCAGTGGGTGTGGCACAGCCTCCCCACAGTTGGGGTGTGACCGGCTTCCCCTACAATGGGCATGTGTGACTCATGCTTCCCCGCAGTGGGGATTGGACTCGTACTTGCCCCAAAGTGGGGATGAGAGTCAAATTTCCTCGCAGTAGGGATGTGACTCAGATTCTCCCACAGTGGGTGTGTGACTCTTACTCCCCCGCAGTGGGGTGTATCTGCCACTCCCCCACAGTGGGGTGTGACTTACTCCCCCACAGTGGGGGTGTGAATCTTTCTCCCCCACAGTGGGGTGCCTTGTACTTCACCCACAGTGGGGTTGTGACTCGTACTTGCCCCACAGTGGGGGTGAGTCATATTTCCCCGCAGTAGGGATGTGACACCAATTCTCCCACAGTGGGGGTGTGTCTCTTACTCCCCACAGTGGGTTGTGACTCTTAATCCCCTGCAGTGGGGGTGACTCGGCTTCACCCCCAGTGGGTGCCACTGAGCCTCGTCAGTGGGTGTGACACGGCCTCCCCCACAGTTGGGGTGTGACCGGCTTCCCCTACAATGGGCATGTGTGACTCATGCTTCCCCGCAGTGGGGTTTGGACTCGTACTTGCCCCAAAGTGGGGATGAGAGTCAAATTTCCCCGCAGTAGGGATGTGACTCAGATTCTCCCACAGTGGGTGTGTGACTCTTACTCCTCCGCAGTGGGGTGTATCTGCCACTCCCCCGCAGTGGGGTGTGACTTACTCCCCCACAGTGGGGGTGTGAATCTTTCTCCCCTGCAGTGGGGTGCCTTGTACTTCACCCACAGTGGGGTTGTGACTCGTACTTGCCCCACAGTGGGGGTGAGTCATATTTCCCTGCAGTAGGGATGTGACACCAATTCCCCCACAGTGGGGGTGTGTCTCTTACTCCCCACAGTGGGTTGTGACTCTTACTCCCCTGCAGTGATGGTGACTCGGCTTCTCCCCCAGTGGGTGCCACTGAGCCTCGTCAGTGGGTGTGACACGGCCTCCCCTACAGTTGGGTGTGACCGGCTTCCCCTACAATGAGCATGTGTGACTCATGCTTCCCCGCAGTGGGGTTTTGACTCGTACTCGCCCCACAGTGGGGATAAGAGTCAAATTTCCCCGCAGTAGGGAAGTGACTCCGATTCTCCCACAGTGGGGGTGTATCTGCTACTCCCCCGCAGTGGGGGATGTGACTCAGATTCCCCCACAGTGGGGGTGTGACTCTTACTCCCCAGCAGTGTGGTGTATCTGCTACTCCCCTGCAGTGGGGTGTGACTTACTCCCCCACAGTGGGGGTGTGAATCTTTCTCCCCCGCAGTGGGGGTGTCTCCACTACTCGTACTTACCCCAAAGTGGGGATGAGAGTCAAATTTCCCCGCAGTAGGGATGTGACTCCGATTCTCCCACAGTGGGTGTGTGACTCTTACTCCCCCGCAGTGGGGTGTATCTGCTACTCCCCCACAGTGGGGTGTGACTTACTCCCCCACAGTGGGGGTGTGAATCTTTCTCCCCCACAGTGGGGGTGCCTCGTACTTCCCCCACAGTGGGGTTGTGACTCTTACTCTCCGCAGTGGGGTGTGACTACTCCCCCACAGTGGGGGTGCGACTCTTTCAATCCGCAATGGGGATGCCTCGTACTTCCCCACAGTGGGGTTGTGACTGGAATTAGCCCCATAGTGGAATGAGTGTCATATTTCCCCGCAGTAGGGATGTGACACAGATTCTCCCACAGTGGGTGTGTGAATCTAACTCCCCCGCAGTGGGGTGTATCAGCTACTCCCCCGCAGTGGGGTGTGACTTACTCCCCCACAGTGGGGGTGTAAATCTTTCTCCCCCACAGTGGGGGTGTCTCGTACTTCCCCCAGAGTGGGGTTGTGACTCGTACCTGCCCCACAGTGGGGGTGAGTCAGATGTCCCCGCAGTAGGGATGTGACACCAATTGCTCCACAGTGGGGGTGTGTCTCTTACTCCCCACAGTGGGTTGTGACTCTTAATCCCCTGCAGTGGGGGTGACTCGGCTTCACCCCCAGTGGGTGCCACTGAGCCTCGTCAGTGGGTGTGACACAGCCTCCCCACAGTTGGGGTGTGACCGGCTTCCCCTACAATGGGCATGTGTGACTCATGCTTCACCGCAGTGGGGATTGGACTCGTACTTGCCCCAAAGTGGGGATGAGAGTCAAATTTCCTCGCAGTAGGGATGTGACTCAGATTCTCCCACAGTGGGTGTGTGACTCTTACTCCCCCGCAGTGGGGTGTATCTGCCACTCCCCCACAGTGGGGTGTGACTTACTCCCCCACAGTGGAGGTGTGAATCTTTCTCCCCCGCAGTGGGGTGCCTTGTACTTCACCCACAGTGGGGTTGTGACTCGTACTTGCCCCACAGAGGGGGTGAGTCATATTTCCCCGCAGTAGGGATGTGACACCAATTCTCCCACAGTGGGGGTGTGTCTCTTACTCCCCACAGTGGGTTGTGACTGTTAATCCCCTGCAGTGGGGGTGACTCGGCTTCACCCCCAGTGGGTGCCACTGAGCCTCGTCAGTGGGTGTGACACGGCCTCCCCCACAGTTGGGGTGTGACCGGCTTCCCCTACAATGGGCATGTGTGACTCATGCTTCCCCGCAGTGGGGTTTGGACTCGTACTTGCCCCAAAGTGGGGATGAGAGTCAAATTTCCCCGCAGTAGGGATGTGACTCAGATTCTCCCACAGTGGGTGTGTGACTCTTACTCCTCCGCAGTGGGGTGTATCTGCCACTCCCCCGCAGTGGGGTGTGACTTACTCCCCCACAGTGGGGGTGTGAATCTTTCTCCCCTGCAGTGGGGTGCCTTGTACTTCACCCACAGTGGGGTTGTGACTCGTACTTGCCCCACAGTGGGGGTGAGTCATATTTCCCTGCAGTAGGGATGTGACACCAATTCCCCCACAGTGGGGGTGTGTCTCTTACTCCCCACAGTGGGTTGTGACTCTTACTCCCCTGCAGTGATGGTGACTCGGCTTCTCCCCCAGTGGGTGCCACTGAGCGTCGTCAGTGGGTGTGACACGGCCTCCCCTACAGTTGGGTGTGACCGGCTTCCCCTACAATGAGCATGTGTGACTCATGCTTCCCCGCAGTGGGGTTTTGACTCGTACTCGCCCCACAGTGGGGATAAGAGTCAAATTTCCCCGCAGTAGGGAAGTGACTCCGATTCTCCCACAGTGAGGGTGTATCTGCTACTCCCCCGCAGTGGGGGATGTGACTCAGATTCCCCCACAGTGGGGGTGTGACTCTTACTCCCCACAATAGGGTGTGACTCTTACTACCCTGCAGTGGGGGTGACTCGGCTTCACCCCCAGTGGGTGCCTCTGAGCATTTCAGTGGGTGTGACACGGCCTCCTCCACAGTTGGGGTGTGACCAGCCTCCCCTACAATTGGCAAGTGTGACTCATGCTTCCCCGCAGTGGGGTTTAGACTCGGACTTGCCCCACAGTGGGGGTGAGAGTCATACTTTCCCGCAGTAGGTATTTGACACAGATTCTCCCAGTGAGGGTGTGACTTTTACTCCCCCGCAGTGGGGGGTGTATCTGCTACTCCCCCACAGTGGGGTTGTGACTCTTACTCCCCGCAGTGGGGAGCGACTACTCCCCCACAGTGGGGGTGTGACCCTTTCAACCTGCAATGGGGATGTCTCGTACTTCCCCACAGTGGGGTTGCGACTCGAATTTGCCCCATAGTGGGATGAGTGTCATATTTTCCCGCAGTAGGTATTTAACACAGATTTTCCCAGTGAGGGTGTGACTTTTACTCCCCCGCAGTGGGGGGGGTGTATCTGTTACTCCCCCACAGTGGGGGTGTGACTCTTACTCTCTGCAGTGGGGTGTGACTACTCCCCCACAGTGGGGGTGTGACTCTTTCAATCCGCAATGGGGATGTCTCGTACTTCCCCACAGTGGGGTTGTGACTCGAATTTGCCCCATAGTGGGATGAGTGTCATATTTCCCCGCAGTAGGGATGTGACTCCAATTCCCCCACAGTGGGGGTGTGACTCTTACTCCCCAGCAGTGTGGTGTATCTGCTACTCCCCTGCAGTGGGGTGTGACTTACTCCCCCACAGTGGGGGTGTGAATCTTTCTCCCCCGCAGTGGGGGTGTCTCCACTACTCGTACTTGCCCCCAAGTGGGGATGAGAGTCAAATTTCGCCGCAGTAGGGATGTGACTCCGATTCTCCCACAGTGGGTGTGTGACTCTTACTCCCCCGCAGTGGGGTGTATCTGCTACTCCCCCGCAGTGGGGTGTGACTTACTCCCCCACAGTGGGGGTGTGAATCTTTCTCCCCTGCAGTGGGGGTGCCTCGTACTTCCCCCACAGAGGGGTTGTGACTCTTACTCTCCGCAGTGGGGTGTGACTACTCCCCCACAGTGGGGGTGCGACTCTTTCAATCCGCAATGGGGATGTCTCGTACTTCCCCACAGTGGGGTTATGACTCGAATTTGCCCCATAGTGGAATGAGTGTCATATTTCCCTGCAGTAGGGATGTGACTCAGATTCTACCACAGTGGGTGTGTGAATCTAACTCCCCCGCAGTGGGGTGTATCTGCTACTCCCCCGCAGTGGGGTGGGACTTACTCCCCCACAGTGGGGGTGTAAATCTTTCTCCACCACAGTGGGGGTGTCTCGTACTTCCCCCAGAGTGGGGTTGTGACTCGTACCTGCCCCACAGTGGGGGTGAGTCATATGTCCCCGCAGAAGGGATGTGACACCAATTGCCCCACAGTGGGGGTGTGTCTCTTACTCCCCACAGTGGGTTGTGACTCTTAATCCCCTGCAGTGAGGGTGACTCGGCTTCACACCCAGTGGGTGCCACTGAGCCTCGTCAGTGGGTGTGACACGGTCTCTCCCACAGTTGGGGTGTGACCAGCTTCCCCTACAATGGGCATGTGTGACACATGCTTCCCCGCAGTGGGGTTTTGACTCGTACTTGCCCTACAGTGGGGGTGAGAGTCATACTTTCCTGCAGTAGGTATTTGACACAGATTCTCCCAGTGAGGGTGTGACTTTTACTCCCCCGCAGTGGGGGGTGTATCTGCTACTCCCCCACAGTGGGGGATGTGACTCAGATTCCCCCACAGTGGGGTTGCGACTCTTACTCCCCGCAGTGGGGAGTGACTACTCCCCCACAGTGGGGGTGTGACTCTTTCAACCTGCAATGGGGAAGTCTCGTCTTCCCCACAGTGGGTGTGTGACTCTTACTCCCCCGCAGTGGGGTGTATCTGCTACTCCCCCACAGTGGGGTGTGACTTACTCCCCCACAGTGGGGGTGTGAATCTTTCTCCCGCACAGTGGGGGTGCCTCGTACTTCCCCCACAGTGGGGTTGTGACTCTTACTCTCCGCAGTGGGGTGTGACTACTCCCCCACAGTGGGGGTGCGACTCTTTCAATCCGCAATGGGGATGCCTCGTACTTCCCCACAGTGGGGTTGTGACTGGAATTAGCCCCATAGTGGAATGAGTGTCATATTTCCCCGCAGTAGGGATGTGACACAGATTCTCCCACAGTGGGTGTGTGAATCTAACTCCCCCGCAGTGGAGTGTATCTGCTACTCCCCCGCAGTGGGGTGTGACTTACTCCCCCACAGTGGGGGTGTAAATCTTTCTCCCCCACAGTGGGGGTGTCTCGTACTTCCCCCAGAGTGGGGTTGTGACTCGTACCTGCCCCACAGTGGGGGTGAGTCAGATGTCCCCGCAGTAGGGATGTGACACCAATTGCCCCACAGTGGGGGGGTGTCTCTTACTCCCCACAGTGGGTTGTGACTCTTAATCCCCTGCAGTGGGGGTGACTCGGCTTCACCCCCCAGTGGGTGCCACTGAGCCTCGTCAGTGGGTGTGACACAGCCTCCCCACAGTTGGGGTGTGACCGGCTTCCCCTACAATGGGCATGTGTGACTCATGCTTCCCCGCAGTGGGGTTTGGACTCGTACTTGCCCCAAAGTGGGGATGAGAGTCAAATTTCCTCGCAGTAGGGATGTGACTCAGATTCTCCCACAGTGGGTGTGTGACTCTTACTCCCCCGCAGTGGGGTGTATCTGCCACTCCCCCACAGTGGGGTGTGACTTACTCCCCCACAGTGGGGGTGTGAATCTTTCTCCCCCGCAGTGGGGTGCCTTGTACTTCACCCACAGTGGGGTTGTGACTCGTACTTGCCCCACAGTGGGGGTGAGTCATATTTCCCCGCAGTAGGGATGTGACACCAATTCTCCCACAGTGGGGGTGTGTCTCTTACTCCCCACAGTGGGTTGTGACTCTTACTCCCCTGCAGTGGAGGTGACTCGGCTTCTCCCCCAGTGGGTGCCACTGAGCCCCGTCAGTGGGTGTGACACAGCCTCCCCTACAGTTGGGGTGTCACCGGCTTCCCCTACAATGAGCATGTGTTACTCATGCTTCCCCGCAGTGGGGTTTCGACTCGTACTTGCTCCACAGTGGGGATGAGAGTCAAATTTCCCCGCAGTAGGGATGTGACTCCGATTCTCCCAGTGGGAGTGTGACCGTTACTCCCCCGCAGTGGGGGTGTATCTGCTACTCCCCTGCAGTGGGGGATGTGACTCAGATTCCCCCACAGTGGGGGTGTGACTCTTACTCCCCGCAATGGGGTGTGACTCTTACTACCCTGCAGTGGGGGTGACTCGGCTTCACCCCCAGTGGGTGCCTCTGAGCATTGTCAGTGGGTGTGACACGGCCTCCTCCACAGTTGGGGTGTGACCAGCCTCCCCTACAATTGGCAAGTGTGACTCATGCTTCCCCGCAGAGGGGTTTTGACTCGAACTTGCCCCACAGTGGAGGTGAGAGTCATACTTTCCCGCAGTAGGTATTTGACACAGATTCTCGCAGTGAGGGTGTGACTTTTACTCCCCCGCAGTGGGGGGTGTATCTGCTACTCTCCCACAGTGGGGGATGTGACTCAGATTCCCCCACAGTGGGGTTGTGACTCTTACTCCCCGCAGTGGGAAGTGACTACTCCCCCACAATGGGGGTGTGACTCTTTCAACCCGCAATGGGGATGTCTCGTCTTCCCCACAGTGGGGTTGCGACTCGAATTTGCCCCATAGTGGGATGAGTGTCATATTTTCCCGCAGTAGGTATTTAACACAGATTTTCCCAGTGAGGGTGTGACTTTAACTCCCCCGCAGTGGGGGGTGTATCTGTTACTTCCCCACAGTGGGGGTGTGACTGTTACTCTCTGCAGTGGGGTGTGACTACTCACCCACAGTGGGTGTGTGACTCTTTCAATCCGCAATGGCGATGTCTCGTACTTCCCCACAGTAGGGTTGCGACTCGAATTTGCCCCATAGTGGCATGAGTGTCATATTTCCCCGCAGTAGGGATGTGACTCCAATTCCCCCACAGTGGTGGTGTGACTCTTACTCGCCAGCAGTATGGTGTATCTGCTACTCCTCTGCAGTGGGGTGTGACTTACTCCCCCACAGTGGGGGTGTGAATCTTTCTCCCCCACAGTGGGGGTGTCTCCACTACTCGTACTTGCCCCAAAGTGGGGATGAGAGTCAAATTTCCCCGCAGTAGGGATGTGACTCAGATTCTCCCACAGTGGGTGTGTTACTCTTACTCCCCTGCAGTGGGGTGTATCTGCTACTCCCCCGCAGTGGGGTGTGACTTACTCCCCCACAGTGGGGGTGTGAATCTTTCTCCCCCGCAGTGGGTGTGCCTCGTATTTCCCCCACAGTGGGGTTGTGACGACTACTCCCCGCAGTGGGGTGTGACTACTCCCCCACAGTGGGGGTGTGACTCTGTCAATCCGCAATGGGGATGTCTCGTACTTCCCCACAGTGGGGTTGTGACTCGAATTTGCCCCATAGTGGAATGAGTGTCATATTTCCCCGCAGTAGGGATTTGACTCAGATTCTCCCACAGTGGGTGTGTGAATCTAACTCCCCCGCAGTGGGGTTAATCTGCTACTCCCCTGCAGTGGGGTGTGACTTACTCCCCCACAGTGGGGGTGTAAATCTTTCTCCACCACAGTAGGGGTGTCTCATACTTCCCTCAGAGTGGGGTTGTGACTCGTACCTGCCCCACAGTGGGGGTGAGTCATATGTCCCCGCAGTAGGGATGTGACACCAATTGCCCCACAGTGGCGGTGTGTCTCTTACTCCCCACAGTGGGTTGTGACTCAATCCCCTGCAGTGGGGGTGACTCGGCTTCACCCCCAGTGGGTGCCACTGAGCCTCGTCAGTGGGTGTGACATGGCCTCCCCCACAGTTGGGGTGTTACCGGCTTCCCCTACAATGGGCATGTGTGACTCATGCTTCCCCGCAGTGGGGATTGGACTCGTATTTGCCCCAAAGTGGGGATGAGAGTCAAATTTCCCCGCAGTAGGGATGTGACTCAGATTCTCCCACAGTGGGTGTGTGACTCTTACTCCCCACAGTGGGGAGTGACTACTCCCCCACAATGGGGGTGTGACTCTTTCAACCCGCAATGGGGATGTCTCGTACTTCCCCACAGTGGGGCTGCGACTCGAATTTGCCCCATAGTGGGATGAGTGTCATATTTTCCCGCAGTAGGTATTTAACACAGATTTTCCCAGTGAGGGTGTGACTTTTACTCCCCCGCAGTGGGGGGGTGTATCTGTTACACCCCTACAGTGGGGGTGTGACTCTTACTCTCTGCAGTGGGGTGTGACTACTCCCCCACAGTGGGTGTGTGACTCTTTCAATCCGCAATGGCGATGTCTCGTACTTCCCCACAGTAGGGTCCTTTTTACAAATAAAACATTAATAGTCCACTGATGTAAACAAGCAATGTCTTACATGTAATCCCTGGGTACCCACAGGGTTTATATCATACCTTGAATGAAACAAGGTGTCAAATGCAATGCAGAAGAACTGCAGATGGCAATTCAATGCATTCAATTAAATATAGTTTTAAAATGTTGAAAATAATATTCCGTAATGTATTTGTACATCATCAAGCAACTGACTGCTTAATCACAACTGAGTTTAAGATGCGCTGGTTGGTACAGCAATTTCATGACAACAACAGAGATAATTAGCCAATAACAAAATCCCTGCTGTCCACATTCATGGCGTTGGCTACCTAGGTCCCTTTTACAAGTAAAACAATAGTAGTCCACTGATGTCCACTAATGGAAAGAAGCACTGCTCTACTTGTAATTCCCCGGGTACCCACAGGGTTGATATATTATTAGTACCATCCTTCAAATAAAAAGAAAAAAATTAAAATCTTACAAAAAATATTAGGAAAAGTAACAAGAAAATGTAATTTGAATTGTGAGCAATGTTTTGTCAAGTATTTGTATTTCATTAAGAAACTGATTAATTACTTAATTAATATGGTCAGATTGATAGGTCGGAGACAATCAGCCAATCACAAAAATCTATGCTGCCCACATACAAGGTGTTGGCTGCCTGGGCCTCCCTTTCACAAATAAAACAATTGTACTCCAGTGACGTAAACATGCACTGTCTTATTTGTAATTTCAGGGTACCCACATGGTTATAATTGTGCCTTTAATACAACATAAAATGCAGACGAACTGTGGATGGCACTTCATATTTATTTATTTATTGGTGCTTAAGGACACATACTACTGCACACATGGAGGTAAAGTCAAGTCCAGCCAATCGTTTATATCCATGTTGCTCATTTTACAGGACTTCCTTCCCAGGTGTTGGTGACAGAGTCCTATTTTACCAGTAAAACAGTGTTTGTTTACCAGAGTAAATAAAAAAGCACTGCTTCACTTCCTGGGTTCCCATGGAGAGGATGGCACTTCATTGCATTCAATCAAATGTAATTTTAAAATCTTGGGATAGTGATCTGTAAGTATTTGTACATCATCAAGCAACTGATTGCTTGATCACAATTGAGTGTCAGATGTGCTGGTTGTAACAGCTACTTCATGACAACAACAGAGACAATCAGCCAATCACAAAGATCTCCGCTCCCCACATACAAGGTGTTGGCTGCCTGGGTCCTTTTTACAAATAGAACATTAGTAGTCCACTGATGTAAACAAGCAATGTCTTACTTGTAATTCCCTGGGTACCCACAGGGTTTATATCATACCTTGAACGAAACAAGGTGTCAAATGTAATGCAGAAGAACTGCAGATGGCAATTCAATGCATTCAATTAAATATAGTTTTAAAATGTTGAAAATAATATTCCGTAATGTATTTGTACATCATCAAGCAACTGACTGCTTGATCACAACTGAGTGTCAGATGCGCTGGTTGGTACAGCAATTTCATGACAACAACAGAGATAATCAGCCAATGACAAAATCCCTGCTGTCCACATTCAAGGCGTTGGCTACCTAGGTCCCTTTTACAAGTAAAACAATAGTAGTCCACTGATGTCCACTAATGGAAAGAAGCACTGCTCTACTTGTAATTCCCCGGGTACCCACAGGGTTGATATATTATTAGTACCATCCTTCAAATAAAAAGAAAAAAAATAAAAATCTTACAAAAAATATTATGAAAAGTAACAATCAAATGTAATTTGAATTGTGAGCAATGTTTTGTCAAGTATTTGTATTTCATTAAGAAACTGATTAATTATTTAATTAATATTGTCAGATTGATAGGTCGGAGACAATCAGCCAATCACAAAAATCTATGCTGCCCACATACAAGGAGTTGGCTGCCTGGGCCTCCCTTTCACAAATAAAACAATTGTACTCCAGTGACGTAAACATGCACTGTCTTATTTGTAATTTCATGGTACCCACATAGTTATAATTGTGCCTTTAATACAACATAAAATGCAGATGAACTGTGCATGACACTTCATATTTATTTATTTATTGGTGTTTAAGGACACATACTACTGCACACATGGAGGTAAAGTCAAGTCCAGTCAATCGTTTATATCCATGTTGCTCATTTTACAGGACTTCCTTCCCAGGTGTTGGTGACAGAGCCTATTTTACCAGTAAAACAGTGTTTGTTTACCAGAGTAAATAAAAAAGCACTGCTTCACTTCCTGGGTTCCCATGGAGAGGATGGCACTTAATTGCATTCAATCAAATGTAATTTTAAAATCTTGGGATAGTGATCTGTAAGTATTTGTACATCATCAAGCAACTGATTGCTTGATCACAATTGTGTGCCAGATGTGCTGGTTGTAACAGCTACTTCATGACAACAAAAGAGACAATCAGCCAATCACAAAGATCTCCGCTGCCCACATACAAGGTGTTGGCTGCCTGGGTCCTTTTTACAAATAAAACATTAGTAGTCCACTGATGTAAACAAGCAATGTCTTACTTGTAATTCCCTGGGTACCCACAGGCTTTATATCATACCTTGAACGAAACAAGGTGTCAAATGTAATGCAGAAGAACTGCAGATGGCAATTCAATGCATTCAATTAAATATAGTTTTAAAATGTTGAAAATAATATTCCGTAATGTATTTGTACATCATCAAGCAACTGACTGCTTGATCGCAACTGAGTGTCAGATGCGCTGGTTGGTACAGCAATTTCATGACAACAACAGAGATAATCATCCAATGACAAAATCCCTGCTGTCCACATTCAAGGCGTTGGCCACCTAGGTCCCTTTTACAAGTAAAACAATAGTAGTCCAATGATGCCCACTAATGGAAAGAAGCACTGCTCTACTTGTAATTCCCCGGGTACCCACAGGGTTGATATATTATTAGTACCATCACTCAAATAAAAAGAAAAAAAATTAAAATCTTACAAAAAATATTATGAAAAGTAACAAGCAAATGTAATTTGAATTGTGAGCAATGTTTTGTCAAGTATTTGTATTTCATTAAGAAACTGATTAATTACTTAATATTGTCAGATTGATAGGTCGGAGACAATCAGCCAATCACAAAAATCTATGCTGCCCACATACAAGATGTTGGCTGCCTGGGCCTCCCTTTCACAAATAAAACAATCGTACTCCAGCGACGTAAACATGCACTGTCTTATTTGTAATTTCAGGGTACCCACATGGTTATAATTGTGCCTTTAATACAACATAAAATGCAGACGAACTGTGGATGGCACTTCATATTTATTTATTTATTGGTGTTTAAGGACACATACTACTGCACACATGGAGGTAAAGACAAGTCCAGCCAATCGTTTATATCCATGTTGCTCATTTTACAAGACTTCCATCCCAGGTGTTGGTGACAGGGTCCTATTTTAACAGTAAAACAGTGTTTGTTTACCAGAGTAAATAAAAAAGCACTGCTTCACTTCCTGGGTTCCCATGGAGAGGATGGCACTTCATTGCATTCAATCAAATGTAATTTTAAAATCATGGGTTAGTGATCTGTAAGTATTTGTACATCATCAAGCAACTGATTGCTTGATCACAATTGAGTGTCAGATGTGCTGGTTGTAACAGCTACTTCATGACAACAACAGAGACAATCAGCCAGTCACAAAGATCTCCGCTGCCCACATACAAGGTGTTGGCTGCCTGGGTCCTTTTTACAAATAAAACATTAGTAGTCCACTGATGTAAACAAGCAATGTCTTACATGTAATTCCCTGGGTACCCACAGGGTTTATATCATACCTTGAACGAAACAAGGTGTCAAATGCAATGCACACGAACTGCAGATGACAATTCAATGCATTCAATTAAATATAGTTTTAAAATGTTGAAAATAATATTCCGTAATTTATTTGTACATCATCAAGCAACTGACTGCTTGATCACAACTGAGTGTCAGATGCGCTGGTTGGTACAGCAATTTCATGACAACAACAGAGATAATCAGCCAATGACAAAATCCCTGCTGTCCACATTCAAGGCGTTGGCTACCTAGGTCCCTTTTACAAGTAAAACAATAGTAGTCCACTGATGTCCACTAATGGAAAGAAGCACTGCTCTACTTGTAATTCCCCGGGTACCCACAGGGTTGATATATTATTAGTACCATCCTTCAAATAAAAAGAAAAAAAATTAAAATCTTACAAAAAATATTATGAAAAGTAACAAGCAAATGTAATTTGAATTGTGAGCAATGTTTTGTCAAGTATTTGTATTTCATTAAGAAACTGATTAATTACTTAATATTGTCATATTGATAGGACGGAGACAATCAGCCAATCACAAAAATCTATGCTGCCCACATACAAGATGTTGGCTGCCTGGGCCTCCCTTTCACAAATAAAACAATCGTACTCCAGTGATGTAAACATGCACTGTCTTATTTGTAATTTCAGGGTACCCACATGGTTATAATTGTGCCTTTAATACAACATAAAATGCAGACGAACTCTGGATGGCACTTCATATTTATTTATTTATTGGTGTTTAAGGACACATACTACTGCACACATGGAGGTAAAGTCAAGTCCAGCCAATCGTTTATATCCATGTTGCTCATTTTACAGGACTTCCATCCCAGGTGTTGGTGACAGAGTCCTAATTTACCAGTAAAACAGTGTTTGTTTACTAGAATAAATAAAAAAGCACTGCTTCACTTCCTGGGTTCCCATGGAGAGGATGGCACTTCATTGCATTCAATCAAATGTAATTTTAAAATCTTGGGATAGTGATCTGTAAGTATTTGTACATCATCAAGCAACTGATTGCTTGATCACAATTGAGTGTCAGATGTGCTGGTTATAACAGCTACTTCATGACAACAACAGAGACAATCAGCCAATCACAAAGATCTCCGCTGCCCACATACAAGGTGTTGGCTGCCTGGGTCCCTTTTACAAATAAAACATTAGTACTCCACTGATGTAAACAAGCAATGTCTTACTTGTAATTCCCTGGGTACCCACAGGGTTTATATCATACCTTGAACGAAACAAGGTGTCAAATGTAATGCAAAAGAACTGCAGATGGCAATTCAATGCATTCAATTAAATATAGTTTTAAAATGTTGAAAATAATATTCCGTAATTTATTTGTACATCATCAAGCAACTGACTGCTTGATCACAACTGAGTGTCAGATGCGCTGGTTGGTACAGCAATTTCATGACAACAACAGAGATAATCAGCCAATGACAAAATCCCTGCTGTCCACATTCAAGGCGTTGGCTACCTAGGTCCCTTTTACAAGTAAAACAATAGTAGTCCACTGATGTCCACTAATGGAAAGAAGCACTGCTCTACTTGTAATTCCCCGGGTACCCACAGGGTTGATATATTATTAGTACCATCCTTCAAATAAAAAGAAAAAAAATTAAAATCTTACAAAAAATATTATGAAAAGTAACAAGCAAATGTAATTTGAATTGTGAGCAATGTTTTGTCAAGTATTTGTATTTCATTAAGAAACTGATTAATTACTTAATATTGTCATATTGATAGGACGGAGACAATCAGCCAATCACAAAAATCTATGCTGCCCACATACAAGATGTTGGCTGCCTGGGCCTCCCTTTCACAAATAAAACAATCGTACTCCAGTGATGTAAACATGCACTGTCTTATTTTTAATTTCAGGGTACCCACATGGTTATAATTGTGCCTTTAATACAACATAAAATGCAGACGAACTGTGGATGGCACTTCATATTTATTTATTTATTGGTGTTTAAGGACACATACTACTGCACACATGGAGGTAAAGTCAAGTCCAGCCAATCGTTTATATCCATGTTGCTCATTTTACAGGACTTCCATCCCAGGTGTTGGTGACAGAGTCCTAATTTACCAGTAAAACAGTGTTTGTTTACTAGAATAAATAAAAAAGCACTGCTTCACTTCCTGGGTTCCCATGGAGAGGATGGCACTTCATTGCATTCAATCAAATGTAATTTTAAAATCATGGGTTAGTGATCTTAAGTATTTGTACATCATCAAGCAACTGATTGCTTGATCACAATTGAGTGTCAGATGTGCTGGTTGTAACAGCTACTTCATGACAACAACAGAGACAATCAGCCAATCACAAAGATCTCCGCTGCCCACATACAAGGTGTTGGCTGCCTGGGTCCTTTTTACAAATAAAACATTAGTAGTCCACTGATGTAAACAAGCAATGTCTTACATGTAATTCCCTGGGTACCCACAGGGTTTATATCATACCTTGAACGAAACAAGGTGTCAAAAGCAATGCAGAAGAACTGCAGATGGCAATTCAATGCATTCAATTAAATATAGTTTTAAAATGTTGAAAATAATATTCCGTAATTTATTTGTACATCATCAAGCAACTGACTGCTTGATCACAACTGAGTGTCAGATGCGCTGGTTGGTACAGCAATTTCATGACAACAACAGAGATAATCAGCCAATGACAAAATCCCTGCTGTCCACATTCAAGGCGTTGGCTACCTAGGTCCCTTTTACAAGTAAAACAATAGTAGTCCACTGATGTCCACTAATGGAAAGAAGCACTGCTCTACTTGTAATTCCCCGGGTACCCACAGGGTTGATATATTATTAGTACCATCCTTCAAATAAAAAGAATAAAAATTAAAATCTTACAAAAAATATTATGAAAAGTAACAAGCAAATGTAATTTGAATTGTGAGCAATGTTTTGTCAAGTATTTGTATTTCATTAAGAAACTGATTAATTACTTAATTAATATTGTGAGATTGATAGGTTGGAGACAATCAGCCAATCACAAAAATCTATGCTGCCCACATACAAGGTGTTGGCTGCCTGGGCCTCCCTTTCACAAATAAAACAATTGTACTCCAGTGACGTAAACATGCACTGTCTTATTTGTAATTTCAGGGTACCCACATAGTTATAATTGTGCCTTTAATACAACATAAAATGCAGACGAACTGTGGATGGCACTTCATATTTATTTATTTATTGGTGTTTAAGGACACATACTACTGCACACATGGAGGTAAAGTCAAGTCCAGCCAATCGTTTATATCCATGTTGCTCATTTTACAGGACTTCCATCCCAGGTGTTGGTGACAGAGTCCTAATTTACCAGTAAAACAGTGTTTGTTTACAAGAATAAATAAAAAAGCACTGCTTCACTTCCTGGGTTCCCATGGAGGGGATGGCACTTCATTGCATTCAATCAAATGTAATTTTAAAATCTTGGGATAGTGATCTGTAAGTATTTGTACATCATCAAGCAACTGATTGCTTGATCACAATTGAGTGTCAGATGTGCTGGTTATAACAGCTACTTCATGACAACAACAGAGACAATCAGCCAATCACAAAGATCTCCGCTGCCAACATACAAGGTGTTGGCTGCCTGGGTCCCTTTTACAAATAAAACATTAGTACTCCACTGATGTAAACAAGCAATGTCTTACTTGTAATTCCCTGGGTACCCACAGGGTTTATATCATACCTTGAACGAAACAAGGTGTCAAATGTAATGCAAAAGAACTGCAGATGGCAATTCAATGCATTCAATTAAATATAGTTTTAAAATGTTGAAAATAATATTCTGTAATGTATTTGTACATCATCAAGCAACTGACTGCTTGATCACAACTGAGTGTCAGATGCGCTGGTTGGTACAGCAATTTCATGACAACAACAGAGATAATCAGCCAATGACAAAATCCCTGCTGTCCACATTCAAGGCGTTGGCTACCTAGGTCCCTTTTACAAGTAAAACAATAGTAGTCCACTGATGTCCACTGATGGAAAGAAGCACTGCTCTACTTGTAATTCCCCGGGTACCCACAGGGTTGATATATTATTAGTACCATCCTTCAAATAAAAAGAAAAAAAATTAAAATCTTACAAAAATTATTATAAAAAGTAACAAGCAAATGTAATTTGAATTGTGAGCAATGTTTTGTCAAGTATTTGTATTTCATTAAGAAACTGATTAATTATTTAATTAATATTGTCAGATTGATAGGTCGGAGACAATCAGCCAATCACAAAAATCTATGCTGCCCACATACAAGATGTTGGCTGCCTGGGCCTCCCTTTCACAAATAAAACAATCGTACTCCAGTGACGTAAACATGCACTGTCTTATTTGTAATTTCAGGGTACCCACATGGTTATAATTGTGCCTTTAATACAACATAAAATGCAGACGAACTGTGGATGGCACTTCATATTTATTTATTTATTGGTGTTTAAGGACACATACTACTGCACACATGGAGGTAAAGTCAAGTCCAGCCAATCGTTTATATCCATGTTGCTCATTTTACAGGACATGTTGGTGACAGGGTCCTGTTTTAACAGTAAAACAGTGTTTGTTTACCAGAGTAAATAAAAAAGCACTGCTTCACTTCCTGGGTTCCCATGGAGAGGATGGCACTTCATTGCATTCAATCAAATGTAATTTTAAAATCATGGGTTAGTGATCTGTAAGTATTTGTACATCATCAAGCAACTGATTGCTTGATCACAACTGAGTGTCAGATGTGCTGGTTGTAACAGCTACTTCATGACAACAACAGAGACAATCAGCCAATCACAAAGATCTCCGCTGCCCACATACAAGGTGTTGGCTGCCTGGGTCCTTTTTACAAATAAAACATTAGTAGTCCACTGATGTAAACAAGCAATGTCTTACATGTAATTCCCTGGGTACCCACAGGGTTTATATCATACCTTGAACGAAACAAGGTGTCAAATGCAATGCAGAAGAACTGCAGATGGCAATTCAATGCATTCAATTAAATATAGTTTTAAAATGTTGAAAATAATATTCCGTAATTTATTTGTACATCATCAAGCAACTGACTGCTTGATCACAACTGAGTGTCAGATGCGCTGGTTGGTACAGCAATTTCATGACAACAACAGAGATAATCAGCCAATGACAAAATCCCTGCTGTCCACATTCAAGGCGTTGGCTACCTAGGTCCCTTTTACAAGTAAAACAATAGTAGTCCACTGATGTCCACTAATGGAAAGAAGCACTGCTCTACTTGTAATTCCCCGGGTACCCACAGGGTTGATATATTATTAGTACCATCCTTCAAATAAAAAGAAAAAAAATTAAAATCTTACAAAAAATATTATGAAAAGTAACAAGCAAATGTAATTTGAATTGTGAGCAATGTTTTGTCAAGTATTTGTATTTCATTAAGAAACTGATTAATTACTTAATATTGTCAGATTGATAGGTCGGAGACAATCAGCCAATCACAAAAATCTATGCTGCCCACATACAAGATGTTGGCTGCCTGGGCCTCCCTTTCACAAATAAAACAATCGTACTCCAGTGACGTAAACATGCACTGTCTTATTTGTAATTTCAGGGTACCCACATGGTTATAATTGTGCCTTTAATACAACATAAAATGCAGACGAACTGTGGATGGCACTTCATATTTATTTATTTATTGGTGTTTAAGGACACATACTACTGCACACATGGAGGTAAAGTCAAGTCCAGCCAATCGTTTATATCCATGTTGCTCATTTTACAGGACTTCCATCCCAGGTGTTGGTGACAGGGTCCTATTTTAACAGTAAAACAGTGTTTGTTTACCAGAGTAAATAAAAAAGCACTGCTTCACTTCCTGGGTTCCCATGGAGAGGATGGCACTTCATTGCATTCAATCAAATGTAATTTTAAAATCATGGGTTAGTGATCTGTAAGTATTTGTACATCATCAAGCAACTGATTGCTTGATCACAATTGAGTGTCAGATGTGCTGGTTGTAACAGCTACTTCATGACAACAACAGAGACAATCAGCCAATCACAAAGATCTCCGCTGCCCACATACAAGGTGTTGGCTGCCTGGGTCCTTTTTACAAATAAAACATTAGTAGTCCACTGATGTAAACAAGCAATGTCTTACATGTAATTCCCTGGGTACCCACAGGGTTTATATCATACCTTGAACGAAACAAGGTGTCAAATGCAATGCAGAAGAACTGCAGATGGCAATTCAATGCATTCAATTAAATATAGTTTTAAAATGTTGAAAATAATATTCCGTAATTTATTTGTACATCATCAAGCAACTGACTGCTTGATCACAACTGAGTGTCAGATGCGCTGGTTGGTACAGCAATTTCATGACAACAACAGAGATAATCAGCCAATGACAAAATCCCTGCTGTCCACATTCAAGGCGTTGGCTACCTAGGTCCCTTTTACAAGTAAAACAATAGTAGTCCACTGATGTCCACTAATGGAAAGAAGCACTGCTCTACTTGTAATTCCCCGGGTACCCACAGGGTTGATATATTATTAGTACCATCCTTCAAATAAAAAGAAAAAAAATTAAAATCTTACAAAAAATATTATGAAAAGTAACAAGCAAATGTAATTTGAATTGTGAGCAATGTTTTGTCAAGTATTTGTATTTCATTAAGAAACTGATTAATTACTTAATATTGTCAGATTGATAGGTCGGAGACAATCAGCCAATCACAAAAATCTATGCTGCCCACATCCAAGATGTTGGCTGCCTGGGCCTCCCTTTCACAAATAAAACAATCGTACTCCAGTGACGTAAACATGCACTGTCTTATTTGTAATTTCAGGGTACCCACATGGTTATAATTGTGCCTTTAATACAACATAAAATGCAGACGAACTGTGGATGGCACTTCATATTTATTTATTTATTGGTGTTTAAGGACACATACTACTGCACACATGGAGGTAAAGTCAAGTCCAGCCAATCGTTTATATCCATGTTGCTCATTTTACAGGACTTCCATCCCAGGTGTTGGTGACAGGGTCCTATTTTAACAGTAAAACAGTGTTTGTTTACCAGAGTAAATAAAAAAGCACTGCTTCACTTCCTGGGTTCCCATGGAGAGGATGGCACTTCATTGCATTCAATCAAATGTAATTTTAAAATCATGGGTTAGTGATCTGTAAGTATTTGTACATCATCAAGCAACTGATTGCTTGATCACAATTGAGTGTCAGATGTGCTGGTTGTAACAGCTACTTCATGACAACAACAGAGACAATCAGCCAATCACAAAGATCTCCGCTGCCCACATACAAGGTGTTGGCTGCCTGGGTCCTTTTTACAAATAAAACATTAGTAGTCCACTGATGTAAACAAGCAATGTCTTACATGTAATTCCCTGGGTACCCACAGGGTTTATATCATACCTTGAACGAAACAAGGTGTCAAATGCAATGCAGAAGAACTGCAGATGGCAATTCAATGCATTCAATTAAATATAGTTTTAAAATGTTGAAAATAATATTCCGTAATTTATTTGTACATCATCAAGCAACTGACTGCTTGATCACAACTGAGTGTCAGATGCGCTGGTTGGTACAGCAATTTCATGACAACAACAGAGATAATCAGCCAATGACAAAATCCCTGCTGTCCACATTCAAGGCGTTGGCTACCTAGGTCCCTTTTACAAGTAAAACAATAGTAGTCCACTGATGTCCACTAATGGAAAGAAGCACTGCTCTACTTGTAATTCCCCGGGTACCCACAGGGTTGATATATTATTAGTACCATCCTTCAAATAAAAAGAATAAAAATTAAAATCTTACAAAAAATATTATGAAAAGTAACAAGCAAATGTAATTTGAATTGTGAGCAATGTTTTGTCAAGTATTTGTATTTCATTAAGAAACTGATTAATTACTTAATTAATATTGTCAGATTGATAGGTTGGAGACAATCAGCCAATCACAAAAATCTATGCTGCCCACATACAAGGTGTTGGCTGCCTGGGCCTCCCTTTCACAAATAAAACAATTGTACTCCAGTGACGTAAACATGCACTGTCTTATTTGTAATTTCAGGGTACCCACATAGTTATAATTGTGCCTTTAATACAACATAAAATGCAGACGAACTGTGGATGGCACTTCATATTTATTTATTTATTGGTGTTTAAGGACACATACTACTGCACACATGGAGGTAAAGTCAAGTCCAGCCAATCGTTTATATCCATGTTGCTCATTTTACAGGACTTCCATCCCAGGTGTTGTTGACAGAGTCCTAATTTACCAGTAAAACAGTGTTTGTTTACTAGAATAAATAAAAAAGCACTGCTTCACTTCCTGGGTTCCCATGGAGGGGATGGCACTTCATTGCATTCAATCAAATGTAATTTTAAAATCTTGGGATAGTGATCTGTAAGTATTTGTACATCATCAAGCAACTGATTGCTTGATCACAATTGAGTGTCAGATGTGCTGGTTATAACAGCTACTTCATGACAACAACAGAGACAATCAGCCAATCAAAAAGATCTCCGCTGCCCACATACAAGGTGTTGGCTGCCTGGGTCCCTTTTACAAATAAAACATTAGTACTCCACTGATGTAAACAAGCAATGTCTTACTTGTAATTCCCTGGGTACCCACAGGGTTTATATCATACCTTGAACGAAACAAGGTGTCAAATGTAATGCAAAAGAACTGCAGATGGCAATTCAATGCATTCAATTAAATATAGTTTTAAAATGTTGAAAATAATATTCCGTAATGTATTTGTACATCATCAAGCAACTGACTGCTTGATCACAACTGAGTGTCAGATGCGCTGGTTGGTACAGCAATTTCATGACAACAACAGAGATAATCAGCCAATGACAAAATCCCTGCTGTCCACATTCAAGGCGTTGGCTACCTAGGTCCCTTTTACAAGTAAAACAATAGTAGTCCACTGATGTCCACTGATGGAAAGAAGCACTGCTCTACTTGTAATTCCCCGGGTACCCACAGGGTTGATATATTATTAGTACCATCCTTCAAATAAAAAGAAAAAAAATTAAAATCTTACAAAAATTATTATAAAAAGTAACAAGCAAATGTAATTTGAATTGTGAGCAATGTTTTGTCAAGTATTTGTATTTCATTAAGAAACTGATTAATTATTTAATTAATATTGTCAGATTGATAGGTCGGAGACAATCAGCCAATCACAAAAATCTATGCTGCCCACATACAAGATGTTGGCTGCCTGGGCCTCCCTTTCACAAATAAAACAATCGTACTCCAGTGACGTAAACATGCACTGTCTTATTTGTAATTTCAGGGTACCCACATGGTTATAATTGTGCCTTTAATACAACATAAAATGCAGACGAACTGTGGATGGCACTTCATATTTATTTATTTATTGGTGTTTAAGGACACATACTACTGCACACATGGAGGTAAAGTCAAGTCCAGCCAATCGTTTATATCCATGTTGCTCATTTTACAGGACATGTTGGTGACAGGGTCCTGTTTTAACAGTAAAACAGTGTTTGTTTACCAGAGTAAATAAAAAAGCACTGCTTCACTTCCTGGGTTCCCATGGAGAGGATGGCACTTCATTGCATTCAATCAAATGTAATTTTAAAATCATGGGTTAGTGATCTGTAAGTATTTGTACATCATCAAGCAACTGATTGCTTGATCACAATTGAGTGTCAGATGTGCTGGTTGTAACAGCTACTTCATGACAACAACAGAGACAATCAGCCAATCACAAAGATCTCCGCTGCCCACATACAAGGTGTTGGCTGCCTGGGTCCTTTTTACAAATAAAACATTAGTAGTCCACTGATGTAAACAAGCAATGTCTTACATGTAATTCCCTGGGTACCCACAGGGTTTATATCATACCTTGAACGAAACAAGGTGTCAAATGCAATGCAGAAGAACTGCAGATGGCAATTCAATGCATTCAATTAAATATAGTTTTAAAATGTTGAAAATAATATTCCGTAATTTATTTGTACATCATCAAGCAACTGACTGCTTGATCACAACTGAGTGTCAGATGCGCTGGTTGGTACAGCAATTTCATGACAACAACAGAGATAATCAGCCAATGACAAAATCCCTGCTGTCCACATTCAAGGCGTTGGCTACCTAGGTCCCTTTTACAAGTAAAACAATAGTAGTCCACTGATGTCCACTAATGGAAAGAAGCACTGCTCTACTTGTAATTCCCCGGGTACCCACAGGGTTGATATATTATTAGTACCATCCTTCAAATAAAAAGAAAAAAAAATTAAAATCTTACAAAAAATATTATGAAAAGTAACAAGCAAATGTAATTTGAATTGTGAGCAATGTTTTGTCAAGTATTTGTATTTCATTAAGAAACTGATTAATTACTTAATATTGTCAGATTGATAGGTCGGAGACAATCAGCCAATCACAAAAATCTATGCTGCCCACATACAAGATGTTGGCTGCCTGGGCCTCCCTTTCACAAATAAAACAATCGTACTCCAGTGACGTAAACATGCACTGTCTTATTTGTAATTTCAGGGTACCCACATGGTTATAATTGTGCCTTTAATACAACATAAAATGCAGACGAACTGTGGATGGCACTTCATATTTATTTATTTATTGGTGTTTAAGGACACATACTACTGCACACATGGAGGTAAAGTCAAGTCCAGCCAATCGTTTATATCCATGTTGCTCATTTTACAGGACATGTTGGTGACAGGGTCCTGTTTTAACAGTAAAACAGTGTTTGTTTACCAGAGTAAATAAAAAAGCACTGCTTCACTTCCTGGGTTCCCATGGAGAGGATGGCACTTCATTGCATTCAATTAAATGTAATTTTAAAATCATGGGTTAGTGATCTGTAAGTATTTGTACATCATCAAGCAACTGATTGCTTGATCACAATTGAGTGTCAGATGTGCTGGTTGTAACAGCTACTTCATGACAACAACAGAGACAATCAGCCAATCACAAAGATCTCCGCTGCCCACATACAAGGTGTTGGCTGCCTGGGTCCTTTTTACAAATAAAACATTAGTAGTCCACTGATGTAAACAAGCAATGTCTTACATGTAATTCCCTGGGTACCCACAGGGTTTATATCATACCTTGAACGAAACAAGGTGTCAAATGCAATGCAGAAGAACTGCAGATGGCAATTCAATGCATTCAATTAAATATAGTTTTAAAATGTTGAAAATAATATTCCGTAATTTATTTGTACATCATCAAGCAACTGACTGCTTGATCACAACTGAGTGTCAGATGCGCTGGTTGGTACAGCAATTTCATGACAACAACAGAGATAATCAGCCAATGACAAAATCCCTGCTGTCCACATTCAAGGCGTTGGCTACCTAGGTCCCTTTTACAAGTAAAACAATAGTAGTCCACTGATGTCCACTAATGGAAAGAAGCACTGCTCTACTTGTAATTCCCCGGGTACCCACAGGGTTGATATATTATTAGTACCATCCTTCAAATAAAAAGAAAAAAAAATTAAAATCTTACAAAAAATATTATGAAAAGTAACAAGCAAATGTAATTTGAATTGTGAGCAATGTTTTGTCAAGTATTTGTATTTCATTAAGAAACTGATTAATTACTTAATATTGTCAGATTGATAGGTCGGAGACAATCAGCCAATCACAAAAATCTATGCTGCCCACATACAAGATGTTGGCTGCCTGGGCCTCCCTTTCACAAATAAAACAATCGTACTCCAGTGACGTAAACATGCACTGTCTTATTTGTAATTTCAGGGTACCCACATGGTTATAATTGTGCCTTTAATACAACATAAAATGCAGACGAACTGTGGATGGCACTTCATATTTATTTATTTATTGGTGTTTAAGGACACATACTACTGCACACATGGAGGTAAAGTCAAGTCCAGCCAATCGTTTATATCCATGTTGCTCATTTTACAGGACATGTTGGTGACAGGGTCCTGTTTTAACAGTAAAACAGTGTTTGTTTACCAGAGTAAATAAAAAAGCACTGCTTCACTTCCTGGGTTCCCATGGAGAGGATGGCACTTCATTGCATTCAATTAAATGTAATTTTAAAATCATGGGTTAGTGATCTGTAAGTATTTGTACATCATCAAGCAACTGATTGCTTGATCACAATTGAGTGTCAGATGTGCTGGTTGTAACAGCTACTTCATGACAACAACAGAGACAATCAGCCAATCACAAAGATCTCCGCTGCCCACATACAAGGTGTTGGCTGCCTGGGTCCTTTTTACAAATAAAACATTAGTAGTCCACTGATGTAAACAAGCAATGTCTTACATGTAATTCCCTGGGTACCCACAGGGTTTATATCATACCTTGAACGAAACAAGGTGTCAAATGCAATGCAGAAGAACTGCAGATGGCAATTCAATGCATTCAATTAAATATAGTTTTAAAATGTTGAAAATAATATTCCGTAATTTATTTGTACATCATCAAGCAACTGACTGCTTGATCACAACTGAGTGTCAGATGCGCTGGTTGGTACAGCAATTTCATGACAACAACAGAGATAATCAGCCAATGACAAAATCCCTGCTGTCCACATTCAAGGCGTTGGCTACCTAGGTCCCTTTTACAAGTAAAACAATAGTAGTCCACTGATGTCCACTAATGGAAAGAAGCACTGCTCTACTTGTAATTCCCCGGGTACCCACAGGGTTGATATATTATTAGTACCATCCTTCAAATAAAAAGAAAAAAAATTAAAATCTTACAAAAAATATTATGAAAAGTAACAAGCAAATGTAATTTGAATTGTGAGCAATGTTTTGTCAAGTATTTGTATTTCATTAAGAAACTGATTAATTACTTAATATTGTCAGATTGATAGGTCGGAGACAATCAGCCAATCACAAAAATCTATGCTGCCCACATACAAGATGTTGGCTGCCTGGGCCTCCCTTTCACAAATAAAACAATCGTACTCCAGTGACGTAAACATGCACTGTCTTATTTGTAATTTCAGGGTACCCACATGGTTATAATTGTGCCTTTAATACAACATAAAATGCAGACGAACTGTGGATGGCACTTCATATTTATTTATTTATTGGTGTTTAAGGACACATACTACTGCACACATGGAGGTAAAGTCAAGTCCAGCCAATCGTTTATATCCATGTTGCTCATTTTACAGGACTTCCATCCCAGGTGTTGGTGACAGGGTCCTATTTTAACAGTAAAACAGTGTTTGTTTACCAGAGTAAATAAAAAAGCACTGCTTCACTTCCTGGGTTCCCATGGAGAGGATGGCACTTCATTGCATTCAATCAAATGTAATTTTAAAATCATGGGTTAGTGATCTGTAAGTATTTGTACATCATCAAGCAACTGATTGCTTGATCACAATTGAGTGTCAGATGTGCTGGTTGTAACAGCTACTTCATGACAACAACAGAGACAATCAGCCAATCACAAAGATCTCCGCTGCCCACATACAAGGTGTTGGCTGCCTGGGTCCTTTTTACAAATAAAACATTAGTAGTCCACTGATGTAAACAAGCAATGTCTTACATGTAATTCCCTGGGTACCCACAGGGTTTATATCATACCTTGAACGAAACAAGGTGTCAAATGCAATGCAGAAGAACTGCAGATGGCAATTCAATGCATTCAATTAAATATAGTTTTAAAATGTTGAAAATAATATTCCGTAATTTATTTGTACATCATCAAGCAACTGACTGCTTGATCACAACTGAGTGTCAGATGCGCTGGTTGGTACAGCAATTTCATGACAACAACAGAGATAATCAGCCAATGACAAAATCCCTGCTGTCCACATTCAAGGCGTTGGCTACCTAGGTCCCTTTTACAAGTAAAACAATAGTAGTCCACTGATGTCCACTAATGGAAAGAAGCACTGCTCTACTTGTAATTCCCCGGGTACCCACAGGGTTGATATATTATTAGTACCATCCTTCAAATAAAAAGAAAAAAAATTAAAATCTTACAAAAAATATTATGAAAAGTAACAAGCAAATGTAATTTGAATTGTGAGCAATGTTTTGTCAAGTATTTGTATTTCATTAAGAAACTGATTAATTACTTAATATTGTCAGATTGATAGGTCGGAGACAATCAGCCAATCACAAAAATCTATGCTGCCCACATACAAGATGTTGGCTGCCTGGGCCTCCCTTTCACAAATAAAACAATCGTACTCCAGTGACGTAAACATGCACTGTCTTATTTGTAATTTCAGGGTACCCACATGGTTATAATTGTGCCTTTAATACAACATAAAATGCAGACGAACTGTGGATGGCACTTCATATTTATTTATTTATTGGTGTTTAAGGACACATACTACTGCACACATGGAGGTAAAGTCAAGTCCAGCCAATCGTTTATATCCATGTTGCTCATTTTACAGGACTTCCATCCCAGGTGTTGGTGACAGGGTCCTATTTTAACAGTAAAACAGTGTTTGTTTACCAGAGTAAATAAAAAAGCACTGCTTCACTTCCTGGGTTCCCATGGAGAGGATGGCACTTCATTGCATTCAATCAAATGTAATTTTAAAATCATGGGTTAGTGATCTGTAAGTATTTGTACATCATCAAGCAACTGATTGCTTGATCACAATTGAGTGTCAGATGTGCTGGTTGTAACAGCTACTTCATGACAACAACAGAGACAATCAGCCAATCACAAAGATCTCCGCTGCCCACATACAAGGTGTTGGCTGCCTGGGTCCTTTTTACAAATAAAACATTAGTAGTCCACTGATGTAAACAAGCAATGTCTTACATGTAATTCCCTGGGTACCCACAGGGTTTATATCATACCTTGAACGAAACAAGGTGTCAAATGCAATGCAGAAGAACTGCAGATGGCAATTCAATGCATTCAATTAAATATAGTTTTAAAATGTTGAAAATAATATTCCGTAATTTATTTGTACATCATCAAGCAACTGACTGCTTGATCACAACTGAGTGTCAGATGCGCTGGTTGGTACAGCAATTTCATGACAACAACAGAGATAATCAGCCAATGACAAAATCCCTGCTGTCCACATTCAAGGCGTTGGCTACCTAGGTCCCTTTTACAAGTAAAACAATAGTAGTCCACTGATGTCCACTAATGGAAAGAAGCACTGCTCTACTTGTAATTCCCCGGGTACCCACAGGGTTGATATATTATTAGTACCATCCTTCAAATAAAAAGAATAAAAATTAAAATCTTACAAAAAATATTATGAAAAGTAACAAGCAAATGTAATTTGAATTGTGAGCAATGTTTTGTCAAGTATTTGTATTTCATTAAGAAACTGATTAATTACTTAATTAATATTGTCAGATTGATAGGTTGGAGACAATCAGCCAATCACAAAAATCTATGCTGCCCACATACAAGGTGTTGGCTGCCTGGGCCTCCCTTTCACAAATAAAACAATTGTACTCCAGTGACGTAAACATGCACTGTCTTATTTGTAATTTCAGGGTACCCACATAGTTATAATTGTGCCTTTAATACAACATAAAATGCAGACGAACTGTGGATGGCACTTCATATTTATTTATTTATTGGTGTTTAAGGACACATACTACTGCACACATGGAGGTAAAGTCAAGTCCAGCCAATCGTTTATATCCATGTTGCTCATTTTACAGGACTTCCATCCCAGGTGTTGTTGACAGAGTCCTAATTTACCAGTAAAACAGTGTTTGTTTACTAGAATAAATAATAAAGCACTGCTTCACTTCCTGGGTTCCCATGGAGGGGATGGCACTTCATTGCATTCAATCAAATGTAATTTTAAAATCTTGGGATAGTGATCTGTAAGTATTTGTACATCATCAAGCAACTGATTGCTTGATCACAATTGAGTGTCAGATGTGCTGGTTATAACAGCTACTTCATGACAACAACAGAGACAATCAGCCAATCAAAAAGATCTCCGCTGCCCACATACAAGGTGTTGGCTGCCTGGGTCCCTTTTACAAATAAAACATTAGTACTCCACTGATGTAAACAAGCAATGTCTTACTTGTAATTCCCTGGGTACCCACAGGGTTTATATCATACCTTGAACGAAACAAGGTGTCAAATGTAATGCAAAAGAACTGCATGGCAATTCAATGCATTCAATTAAATATAGTTTTAAAATGTTGAAAATAATATTCCGTAATGTATTTGTACATCATCAAGCAACTGACTGCTTGATCACAACTGAGTGTCAGATGCGCTGGTTGGTACAGCAATTTCATGACAACAACAGAGATAATCAGCCAATGACAAAATCCCTGCTGTCCACATTCAAGGCGTTGGCTACCTAGGTCCCTTTTACAAGTAAAACAATAGTAGTCCACTGATGTCCACTGATGGAAAGAAGCACTGCTCTACTTGTAATTCCCCGGGTACCCACAGGGTTGATATATTATTAGTACCATCCTTCAAATAAAAAGAAAAAAAATTAAAATCTTACAAAAATTATTATAAAAAGTAACAAGCAAATGTAATTTGAATTGTGAGCAATGTTTTGTCAAGTATTTGTATTTCATTAAGAAACTGATTAATTATTTAATTAATATTGTCAGATTGATAGGTCGGAGACAATCAGCCAATCACAAAAATCTATGCTGCCCACATACAAGATGTTGGCTGCCTGGGCCTCCCTTTCACAAATAAAACAATCGTACTCCAGTGACGTAAACATGCACTGTCTTATTTGTAATTTCAGGGTACCCACATGGTTATAATTGTGCCTTTAATACAACATAAAATGCAGACGAACTGTGGATGGCACTTCATATTTATTTATTTATTGGTGTTTAAGGACACATACTACTGCACACATGGAGGTAAAGTCAAGTCCAGCCAATCGTTTATATCCATGTTGCTCATTTTACAGGACATGTTGGTGACAGGGTCCTGTTTTAACAGTAAAACAGTGTTTGTTTACCAGAGTAAATAAAAAAGCACTGCTTCACTTCCTGGGTTCCCATGGAGAGGATGGCACTTCATTGCATTCAATCAAATGTAATTTTAAAATCATGGGTTAGTGATCTGTAAGTATTTGTACATCATCAAGCAACTGATTGCTTGATCACAATTGAGTGTCAGATGTGCTGGTTGTAACAGCTACTTCATGACAACAACAGAGACAATCAGCCAATCACAAAGATCTCCGCTGCCCACATACAAGGTGTTGGCTGCCTGGGTCCTTTTTACAAATAAAACATTAGTAGTCCACTGATGTAAACAAGCAATGTCTTACATGTAATTCCCTGGGTACCCACAGGGTTTATATCATACCTTGAACGAAACAAGGTGTCAAATGCAATGCAGAAGAACTGCAGATGGCAATTCAATGCATTCAATTAAATATAGTTTTAAAATGTTGAAAATAATATTCCGTAATTTATTTGTACATCATCAAGCAACTGACTGCTTGATCACAACTGAGTGTCAGATGCGCTGGTTGGTACAGCAATTTCATGACAACAACAGAGATAATCAGCCAATGACAAAATCCCTGCTGTCCACATTCAAGGCGTTGGCTACCTAGGTCCCTTTTACAAGTAAAACAATAGTAGTCCACTGATGTCCACTAATGGAAAGAAGCACTGCTCTACTTGTAATTCCCCGGGTACCCACAGGGTTGATATATTATTAGTACCATCCTTCAAATAAAAAGAAAAAAAATTAAAATCTTACAAAAAATATTATGAAAAGTAACAAGCAAATGTAATTTGAATTGTGAGCAATGTTTTGTCAAGTATTTGTATTTCATTAAGAAACTGATTAATTACTTAATATTGTCAGATTGATAGGTCGGAGACAATCAGCCAATCACAAAAATCTATGCTGCCCACATACAAGATGTTGGCTGCCTGGGCCTCCCTTTCACAAATAAAACAATCGTACTCCAGTGACGTAAACATGCACTGTCTTATTTGTAATTTCAGGGTACCCACATGGTTATAATTGTGCCTTTAATACAACATAAAATGCAGACGAACTGTGGATGGCACTTCATATTTATTTATTTATTGGTGTTTAAGGACACATACTACTGCACACATGGAGGTAAAGTCAAGTCCAGCCAATCGTTTATATCCATGTTGCTCATTTTACAGGACTTCCATCCCAGGTGTTGGTGACAGGGTCCTATTTTAACAGTAAAACAGTGTTTGTTTACCAGAGTAAATAAAAAAGCACTGCTTCACTTCCTGGGTTCCCATGGAGAGGATGGCACTTCATTGCATTCAATCAAATGTAATTTTAAAATCATGGGTTAGTGATCTGTAAGTATTTGTACATCATCAAGCAACTGATTGCTTGATCACAATTGAGTGTCAGATGTGCTGGTTGTAACAGCTACTTCATGACAACAACAGAGACAATCAGCCAATCACAAAGATCTCCGCTGCCCACATACAAGGTGTTGGCTGCCTGGGTCCTTTTTACAAATAAAACATTAGTAGTCCACTGATGTAAACAAGCAATGTCTTACATGTAATTCCCTGGGTACCCACAGGGTTTATATCATACCTTGAACGAAACAAGGTGTCAAATGCAATGCAGAAGAACTGCAGATGGCAATTCAATGCATTCAATTAAATATAGTTTTAAAATGTTGAAAATAATATTCCGTAATTTATTTGTACATCATCAAGCAACTGACTGCTTGATCACAACTGAGTGTCAGATGCGCTGGTTGGTACAGCAATTTCATGACAACAACAGAGATAATCAGCCAATGACAAAATCCCTGCTGTCCACATTCAAGGCGTTGGCTACCTAGGTCCCTTTTACAAGTAAAACAATAGTAGTCCACTGATGTCCACTAATGGAAAGAAGCACTGCTCTACTTGTAATTCCCCGGGTACCCACAGGGTTGATATATTATTAGTACCATCCTTCAAATAAAAAGAAAAAAAATTAAAATCTTACAAAAAATATTATGAAAAGTAACAAGCAAATGTAATTTGAATTGTGAGCAATGTTTTGTCAAGTATTTGTATTTCATTAAGAAACTGATTAATTACTTAATATTGTCAGATTGATAGGTCGGAGACAATCAGCCAATCACAAAAATCTATGCTGCCCACATACAAGATGTTGGCTGCCTGGGCCTCCCTTTCACAAATAAAACAATCGTACTCCAGTGACGTAAACATGCACTGTCTTATTTGTAATTTCAGGGTACCCACATGGTTATAATTGTGCCTTTAATACAACATAAAATGCAGACGAACTGTGGATGGCACTTCATATTTATTTATTTATTGGTGTTTAAGGACACATACTACTGCACACATGGAGGTAAAGTCAAGTCCAGCCAATCGTTTATATCCATGTTGCTCATTTTACAGGACTTCCATCCCAGGTGTTGGTGACAGGGTCCTATTTTAACAGTAAAACAGTGTTTGTTTACCAGAGTAAATAAAAAAGCACTGCTTCACTTCCTGGGTTCCCATGGAGAGGATGGCACTTCATTGCATTCAATCAAATGTAATTTTAAAATCATGGGTTAGTGATCTGTAAGTTTTTGTACATCATCAAGCAACTGATTGCTTGATCACAATTGAGTGTCAGATGTGCTGGTTGTAACAGCTACTTCATGACAACAACAGAGACAATCAGCCAATCACAAAGATCTCCGCTGCCCACATACAAGGTGTTGGCTGCCTGGGTCCTTTTTACAAATAAAACATTAGTAGTCCACTGATGTAAACAAGCAATGTCTTACATGTAATTCCCTGGGTACCCACAGGGTTTATATCATACCTTGAACGAAACAAGGTGTCAAATGCAATGCAGAAGAACTGCAGATGGCAATTCAATGCATTCAATTAAATATAGTTTTAAAATGTTGAAAATAATATTCCGTAATTTATTTGTACATCATCAAGCAACTGACTGCTTGATCACAACTGAGTGTCAGATGCGCTGGTTGGTACAGCAATTTCATGACAACAACAGAGATAATCAGCCAATGACAAAATCCCTGCTGTCCACATTCAAGGCGTTGGCTACCTAGGTCCCTTTTACAAGTAAAACAATAGTAGTCCACTGATGTCCACTAATGGAAAGAAGCACTGCTCTACTTGTAATTCCCCGGGTACCCACAGGGTTGATATATTATTAGTACCATCCTTCAAATAAAAAGAATAAAAATTAAAATCTTACAAAAAATATTATGAAAAGTAACAAGCAAATGTAATTTGAATTGTGAGCAATGTTTTGTCAAGTATTTGTATTTCATTAAGAAACTGATTAATTACTTAATTAATATTGTCAGATTGATAGGTTGGAGACAATCAGCCAATCACAAAAATCTATGCTGCCCACATACAAGGTGTTGGCTGCCTGGGCCTCCCTTTCACAAATAAAACAATTGTACTCCAGTGACGTAAACATGCACTGTCTTATTTGTAATTTCAGGGTACCCACATAGTTATAATTGTGCCTTTAATACAACATAAAATGCAGACGAACTGTGGATGGCACTTCATATTTATTTATTTATTGGTGTTTAAGGACACATACTACTGCACACATGGAGGTAAAGTCAAGTCCAGCCAATCGTTTATATCCATGTTGCTCATTTTACAGGACTTCCATCCCAGGTGTTGTTGACAGAGTCCTAATTTACCAGTAAAACAGTGTTTGTTTACTAGAATAAATAAAAAAGCACTGCTTCACTTCCTGGGTTCCCATGGAGGGGATGGCACTTCATTGCATTCAATCAAATGTAATTTTAAAATCTTGGGATAGTGATCTGTAAGTATTTGTACATCATCAAGCAACTGATTGCTTGATCACAATTGAGTGTCAGATGTGCTGGTTATAACAGCTACTTCATGACAACAACAGAGACAATCAGCCAATCAAAAAGATCTCCGCTGCCCACATACAAGGTGTTGGCTGCCTGGGTCCCTTTTACAAATAAAACATTAGTACTCCACTGATGTAAACAAGCAATGTCTTACTTGTAATTCCCTGGGTACCCACAGGGTTTATATCATACCTTGAACGAAACAAGGTGTCAAATGTAATGCAAAAGAACTGCAGATGGCAATTCAATGCATTCAATTAAATATAGTTTTAAAATGTTGAAAATAATATTCCGTAATGTATTTGTACATCATCAAGCAACTGACTTCTTGATCACAACTGAGTGTCAGATGCGCTGGTTGGTACAGCAATTTCATGACAACAACAGAGATAATCAGCCAATGACAAAATCCCTGCTGTCCACATTCAAGGCGTTGGCTACCTAGGTCCCTTTTACAAGTAAAACAATAGTAGTCCACTGATGTCCACTAATGGAAAGAAGCACTGCTCTACTTGTAATTCCCCGGGTACCCACAGGGTTGATATATTATTAGTACCATCCTTCAAATAAAAAGAAAAAAAATTAAAATCTTACAAAAAATATTATGAAAAGTAACAAGCAAATGTAATTTGAATTGTGAGCAATGTTTTGTCAAGTATTTGTATTTCATTAAGAAACTGATTAATTACTTAATATTGTCAGATTGATAGGTCGGAGACAATCAGCCAATCACAAAAATCTATGCTGCCCACATACAAGATGTTGGCTGCCTGGGCCTCCCTTTCACAAATAAAACAATCGTACTCCAGTGACGTAAACATGCACTGTCTTATTTGTAATTTCAGGGTACCCACATGGTTATAATTGTGCCTTTAATACAACATAAAATGCAGACGAACTGTGGATGGCACTTCATATTTATTTATTTATTGGTGTTTAAGGACACATACTACTGCACACATGGAGGTAAAGTCAAGTCCAGCCAATCGTTTATATCCATGTTGCTCATTTTACAGGACTTCCATCCCAGGTGTTGGTGACAGGGTCCTATTTTAACAGTAAAACAGTGTTTGTTTACCAGAGTAAATAAAAAAGCACTGCTTCACTTCCTGGGTTCCCATGGAGAGGATGGCACTTCATTGCATTCAATCAAATGTAATTTTAAAATCATGGGTTAGTGATCTTAAGTATTTGTACATCATCAAGCAACTGATTGCTTGATCACAATTGAGTGTCAGATGTGCTGGTTGTAACAGCTACTTCATGACAACAACAGAGACAATCAGCCAATCACAAAGATCTCCGCTGCCCACATACAAGGTGTTGGCTGCCTGGGTCCTTTTTACAAATAAAACATTAGTAGTCCACTGATGTAAACAAGCAATGTCTTACATGTAATTCCCTGGGTACCCACAGGGTTTATATCATACCTTGAACGAAACAAGGTGTCAAATGCAATGCAGAAGAACTGCAGATGGCAATTCAATGCATTCAATTAAATATAGTTTTAAAATGTTGAAAATAATATTCCGTAATTTATTTGTACATCATCAAGCAACTGACTGCTTGATCACAACTGAGTGTCAGATGCGCTGGTTGGTACAGCAATTTCATGACAACAACACAGATAATCAGCCAATGACAAAATCCCTGCTGTCCACATTCAAGGCGTTGGCTACCTAGGTCCCTTTTACAAGTAAAACAATAGTAGTCCACTGATGTCCACTAATGGAAAGAAGCACTGCTCTACTTGTAATTCCCCGGGTACCCACAGGGTTGATATATTATTAGTACCATCCTTCAAATAAAAAGAATAAAAATTAAAATCTTACAAAAAATATTATGAAAAGTAACAAGCAAATGTAATTTGAATTGTGAGCAATGTTTTGTCAAGTATTTGTATTTCATTAAGAAACTGATTAATTACTTAATTAATATTGTCAGATTGATAGGTTGGAGACAATCAGCCAATCACAAAAATCTATGCTGCCCACATACAAGGTGTTGGCTGCCTGGGCCTCCCTTTCACAAATAAAACAATTGTACTCCAGTGACGTAAACATGCACTGTCTTATTTGTAATTTCAGGGTACCCACATAGTTATAATTGTGCCTTTAATACAACATAAAATGCAGACGAACTGTGGATGGCACTTCATATTTATTTATTTATTGGTGTTTAAGGACACATACTACTGCACACATGGAGGTAAAGTCAAGTCCAGCCAATCGTTTATATCCATGTTGCTCATTTTACAGGACTTCCATCCCAGGTGTTGGTGACAGAGTCCTAATTTACCAGTAAAACAGTGTTTGTTTACTAGAATAAATAAAAAAGCACTGCTTCACTTCCTGGGTTCCCATGGAGGGGATGGCACTTCATTGCATTCAATCAAATGTAATTTTAAAATCTTGGGATAGTGATCTGTAAGTATTTGTACATCATCAAGCAACTGATTGCTTGATCACAATTGAGTGTCAGATGTGCTGGTTATAACAGCTACTTCATGACAACAACAGAGACAATCAGCCAATCACAAAGATCTCCGCTGCCCACATACAAGGTGTTGGCTGCCTGGGTCCCTTTTACAAATAAAACATTAGTACTCCACTGATGTAAACAAGCAATGTCTTACTTGTAATTCCCTGGGTACCCACAGGGTTTATATCATACCTTGAACGAAACAAGGTGTCAAATGTAATGCAAAAGAACTGCAGATGGCAATTCAATGCATTCAATTAAATATAGTTTTAAAATGTTGAAAATAATATTCCGTAATGTATTTCTACATCATCAAGCAACTGACTGCTTGATCACAACTGAGTGTCAGATGCGCTGGTTGGTACAGCAATTTCATGACAACAACAGAGATAATCAGCCAATGACAAAATCCCTGCTGTCCACATTCAAGGCGTTGGCTACCTAGGTCCCTTTTACAAGTAAAACAATAGTAGTCCACTGATGTCCACTGATGTCCACTAATGGAAAGAAGCACTGCTCTACTTGTAATTCCCCGGGTACCCACAGGGTTGATATATTATTAGTACCATCCTTCAAATAAAAAGAAAAAAAATTAAAATCTTACAAAAAATATTATAAAAAGTAACAAGCAAATGTAATTTGAATTGTGAGCAATGTTTTGTCAAGTATTTGTATTTCATTAAGAAACTGATTAATTATTTAATTAATATTGTCAGATTGATAGGTCGGAGACAATCAGCCAATCACAAAAATCTATGCTGCCCACATACAAGATGTTGGCTGCCTGGGCCTCCCTTCCACAAATAAAACAATCGTACTCCAGTGACGTAAACATGCACTGTCTTATTTGTAATTTCAGGGTACCCACATGGTTATAATTGTGCCTTTAATACAACATAAAATGCAGACGAACTGTGGATGGCACTTCATATTTATTTATTTATTGGTGTTTAAGGACAAATACTACTGCACACATGGAGGTAAAGTCAAGTCCAGCCAATCGTTTATATCCATGTTGCTCATTTTACAGGACTTCCATCCCAGGTGTTGGTGACAGGGTCCTATTTTAACAGTAAAACAGTGTTTGTTTACCAGAGTAAATAAAAAAGCACTGCTTCACTTCCTGGGTTCCCATGGAGAGGATGGCACTTCATTGCATTCAATCAAATGTAATTTTAAAATCATGGGTTAGTGATCTGTAAGTATTTGTACATCATCAAGCAACTGATTGCTTGATCACAATTGAGTGTCAGATGTGCTGGTTGTAACAGCTACTTCATGACAACAACAGAGACAATCAGCCAATCACAAAGATCTCCGCTGCCCACATACAAGGTGTTGGCTGCCTGGGTCCTTTTTACAAATAAAACATTAGTAGTCCACTGATGTAAACAAGCAATGTCTTACATGTAATTCCCTGGGTACCCACAGGGTTTATATCATACCTTGAACGAAACAAGGTGTCAAATGCAATGCAGAAGAACTGCAGATGGCAATTCAATGCATTCAATTAAATATAGTTTTAAAATGTTGAAAATAATATTCCGTAATTTATTTGTACATCATCAAGCAACTGACTGCTTGATCACAACTGAGTGTCAGATGCGCTGGTTGGTACAGCAATTTCATGACAACAACAGAGATAATCAGCCAATGACAAAATCCCTGCTGTCCACATTCAAGGCGTTGGCTACCTAGGTCCCTTTTACAAGTAAAACAATAGTAGTCCACTGATGTCCACTAATGGAAAGAAGCACTGCTCTACTTGTAATTCCCCGGGTACCCACAGGGTTGATATATTATTAGTACCATCCTTCAAATAAAAAGAATAAAAATTAAAATCTTACAAAAAATATTATGAAAAGTAACAAGCAAATGTAATTTGAATTGTGAGCAATGTTTTGTCAAGTATTTGTATTTCATTAAGAAACTGATTAATTACTTAATTAATATTGTCAGATTGATAGGTTGGAGACAATCAGCCAATCACAAAAATCTATGCTGCCCACATACAAGGTGTTGGCTGCCTGGGCCTCCCTTTCACAAATAAAACAATTGTACTCCAGTGACGTAAACATGCACTGTCTTATTTGTAATTTCAGGGTACCCACATAGTTATAATTGTGCCTTTAATACAACATAAAATGCAGACGAACTGTGGATGGCACTTCATATTTATTTATTTATTGGTGTTTAAGGACACATACTACTGCACACATGGAGGTAAAGTCAAGTCCAGCCAATCGTTTATATCCATGTTGCTCATTTTACAGGACTTCCATCCCAGGTGTTGGTGACAGAGTCCTAATTTACCAGTAAAACAGTGTTTGTTTACTAGAATAAATAAAAAAGCACTGCTTCACTTCCTGGGTTCCCATGGAGGGGATGGCACTTCATTGCATTCAATCAAATGTAATTTTAAAATCATGGGTTAGTGATCTTAAGTATTTGTACATCATCAAGCAACTGATTGCTTGATCACAATTGAGTGTCAGATGTGCTGGTTGTAACAGCTACTTCATGACAACAACAGAGACAATCAGCCAATCACAAAGATCTCCGCTGCCCACATACAAGGTGTTGGCTGCCTGGGTCCTTTTTACAAATAAAACATTAGTAGTCCACTGATGTAAACAAGCAATGTCTTACATGTAATTCCCTGGGTACCCACAGGGTTTATATCATACCTTGAACGAAACAAGGTGTCAAATGCAATGCAGAAGAACTGCAGATGGCAATTCAATGCATTCAATTAAATATAGTTTTAAAATGTTGAAAATAATATTCCGTAATTTATTTGTACATCATCAAGCAACTGACTGCTTGATCACAACTGAGTGTCAGATGCGCTGGTTGGTACAGCAATTTCATGACAACAACACAGATAATCAGCCAATGACAAAATCCCTGCTGTCCACATTCAAGGCGTTGGCTACCTAGGTCCCTTTTACAAGTAAAACAATAGTAGTCCACTGAAGTCCACTAATGGAAAGAAGCACTGCTCTACTTGTAATTCCCCGGGTACCCACAGGGTTGATATATTATTAGTACCATCCTTCAAATAAAAAGAATAAAAATTAAAATCTTACAAAAAATATTATGAAAAGTAACAAGCAAATGTAATTTGAATTATGAGCAATGTTTTGTCAAGTATTTGTATTTCATTAAGAAACTGATTAATTACTTAATTAATATTGTCAGATTGATAGGTTGGAGACAATCAGCCAATCACAAAAATCTATGCTGCCCACATACAAGGTGTTGGCTGCCTGGGCCTCCCTTTCACAAATAAAACAATTGTACTCCAGTGACGTAAACATGCACTGTCTTATTTGTAATTTCAGGGTACCCACATAGTTATAATTGTGCCTTTAATGCAACATAAAATGCAGACGAACTGTGGATGGCACTTCATATTTATTTATTTATTGGTGTTTAAGGACACATACTACTGCACACATGGAGGTAAAGTCAAGTCCAGCCAATCGTTTATATCCATGTTGCTCATTTTACAGGACTTCCATCCCAGGTGTTGGTGACAGAGTCCTAATTTACCAGTAAAACAGTGTTTGTTTACTAGAATAAATAAAAAAGCACTGCTTCACTTCCTGGGTTCCCATGGAGGGGATGGCACTTCATTGCATTCAATCAAATGTAATTTTAAAATCTTGGGATAGTGATCTGTAAGTATTTGTACATCATCAAGCAACTGATTGCTTGATCACAATTGAGTGTCAGATGTGCTGGTTATAACAGCTACTTCATGACAACAACAGAGACAATCAGCCAATCACAAAGATCTCCGCTGCCCACATACAAGGTGTTGGCTGCCTGGGTCCCTTTTACAAATAAAACATTAGTACTCCACTGATGTAAACAAGCAATGTCTTACTTGTAATTCCCTGGGTACCCACAGGGTTTATATCATACCTTGAACGAAACAAGGTGTCAAATGTAATGCAAAAGAACTGCAGATGGCAATTCAATGCATTCAATTAAATATAGTTTTAAAATGTTGAAAATAATATTCCGTAATGTATTTCTACATCATCAAGCAACTGACTGCTTGATCACAACTGAGTGTCAGATGCGCTGGTTGGTACAGCAATTTCATGACAACAACAGAGATAATCAGCCAATGACAAAATCCCTGCTGTCCACATTCAAGGCGTTGGCTACCTAGGTCCCTTTTACAAGTAAAACAATAGTAGTCCACTGATGTCCACTGATGTCCACTAATGGAAAGAAGCACTGCTCTACTTGTAATTCCCCGGGTACCCACAGGGTTGATATATTATTAGTACCATCCTTCAAATAAAAAGAAAAAAAATTAAAATCTTACAAAAAATATTATAAAAAGTAACAAGCAAATGTAATTTGAATTGTGAGCAATGTTTTGTCAAGTATTTGTATTTCATTAAGAAACTGATTAATTATTTAATTAATATTGTCAGATTGATAGGTCGGAGACAATCAGCCAATCACAAAAATCTATGCTGCCCACATACAAGATGTTGGCTGCCTGGGCCTCCCTTCCACAAATAAAACAATCGTACTCCAGTGACGTAAACATGCACTGTCTTATTTGTAATTTCAGGGTACCCACATGGTTATAATTGTGCCTTTAATACAACATAAAATGCAGACGAACTGTGGATGGCACTTCATATTTATTTATTTATTGGTGTTTAAGGACAAATACTACTGCACACATGGAGGTAAAGTCAAGTCCAGCCAATCGTTTATATCCATGTTGCTCATTTTACAGGACTTCCATCCCAGGTGTTGGTGACAGGGTCCTATTTTAACAGTAAAACAGTGTTTGTTTACCAGAGTAAATAAAAAAGCACTGCTTCACTTCCTGGGTTCCCATGGAGAGGATGGCACTTCATTGCATTCAATCAAATGTAATTTTAAAATCATGGGTTAGTGATCTGTAAGTATTTGTACATCATCAAGCAACTGATTGCTTGATCACAATTGAGTGTCAGATGTGCTGGTTGTAACAGCTACTTCATGACAACAACAGAGACAATCAGCCAATCACAAAGATCTCCGCTGCCCACATACAAGGTGTTGGCTGCCTGGGTCCTTTTTACAAATAAAACATTAGTAGTCCACTGATGTAAACAAGCAATGTCTTACATGTAATTCCCTGGGTACCCACAGGGTTTATATCATACCTTGAACGAAACAAGGTGTCAAATGCAATGCAGAAGAACTGCAGATGGCAATTCAATGCATTCAATTAAATATAGTTTTAAAATGTTGAAAATAATATTCCGTAATTTATTTGTACATCATCAAGCAACTGACTGCTTGATCACAACTGAGTGTCAGATGCGCTGGTTGGTACAGCAATTTCATGACAACAACAGAGATAATCAGCCAATGACAAAATCCCTGCTGTCCACATTCAAGGCGTTGGCTACCTAGGTCCCTTTTACAAGTAAAACAATAGTAGTCCACTGATGTCCACTAATGGAAAGAAGCACTGCTCTACTTGTAATTCCCCGGGTACCCACAGGGTTGATATATTATTAGTACCATCCTTCAAATAAAAAGAATAAAAATTAAAATCTTACAAAAAATATTATGAAAAGTAACAAGCAAATGTAATTTGAATTGTGAGCAATGTTTTGTCAAGTATTTGTATTTCATTAAGAAACTGATTAATTACTTAATTAATATTGTCAGATTGATAGGTTGGAGACAATCAGCCAATCACAAAAATCTATGCTGCCCACATACAAGGTGTTGGCTGCCTGGGCCTCCCTTTCACAAATAAAACAATTGTACTCCAGTGACGTAAACATGCACTGTCTTATTTGTAATTTCAGGGTACCCACATAGTTATAATTGTGCCTTTAATACAACATAAAATGCAGACGAACTGTGGATGGCACTTCATATTTATTTATTTATTGGTGTTTAAGGACACATACTACTGCACACATGGAGGTAAAGTCAAGTCCAGCCAATCGTTTATATCCATGTTGCTCATTTTACAGGACTTCCATCCCAGGTGTTGGTGACAGAGTCCTAATTTACCAGTAAAACAGTGTTTGTTTACTAGAATAAATAAAAAAGCACTGCTTCACTTCCTGGGTTCCCATGGAGGGGATGGCACTTCATTGCATTCAATCAAATGTAATTTTAAAATCATGGGTTAGTGATCTTAAGTATTTGTACATCATCAAGCAACTGATTGCTTGATCACAATTGAGTGTCAGATGTGCTGGTTGTAACAGCTACTTCATGACAACAACAGAGACAATCAGCCAATCACAAAGATCTCCGCTGCCCACATACAAGGTGTTGGCTGCCTGGGTCCTTTTTACAAATAAAACATTAGTAGTCCACTGATGTAAACAAGCAATGTCTTACATGTAATTCCCTGGGTACCCACAGGGTTTATATCATACCTTGAACGAAACAAGGTGTCAAATGCAATGCAGAAGAACTGCAGATGGCAATTCAATGCATTCAATTAAATATAGTTTTAAAATGTTGAAAATAATATTCCGTAATTTATTTGTACATCATCAAGCAACTGACTGCTTGATCACAACTGAGTGTCAGATGCGCTGGTTGGTACAGCAATTTCATGACAACAACACAGATAATCAGCCAATGACAAAATCCCTGCTGTCCACATTCAAGGCGTTGGCTACCTAGGTCCCTTTTACAAGTAAAACAATAGTAGTCCACTGATGTCCACTAATGGAAAGAAGCACTGCTCTACTTGTAATTCCCCGGGTACCCACAGGGTTGATATATTATTAGTACCATCCTTCAAATAAAAAGAATAAAAATTAAAATCTTACAAAAAATATTATGAAAAGTAACAAGCAAATGTAATTTGAATTATGAGCAATGTTTTGTCAAGTATTTGTATTTCATTAAGAAACTGATTAATTACTTAATTAATATTGTCAGATTGATAGGTTGGAGACAATCAGCCAATCACAAAAATCTATGCTGCCCACATACAAGGTGTTGGCTGCCTGGGCCTCCCTTTCACAAATAAAACAATTGTACTCCAGTGACGTAAACATGCACTGTCTTATTTGTAATTTCAGGGTACCCACATAGTTATAATTGTGCCTTTAATGCAACATAAAATGCAGACGAACTGTGGATGGCACTTCATATTTATTTATTTATTGGTGTTTAAGGACACATACTACTGCACACATGGAGGTAAAGTCAAGTCCAGCCAATCGTTTATATCCATGTTGCTCATTTTACAGGACTTCCATCCCAGGTGTTGGTGACAGAGTCCTAATTTACCAGTAAAACAGTGTTTGTTTACTAGAATAAATAAAAAAGCACTGCTTCACTTCCTGGGTTCCCATGGAGGGGATGGCACTTCATTGCATTCAATCAAATGTAATTTTAAAATCTTGGGATAGTGATCTGTAAGTATTTGTACATCATCAAGCAACTGATTGCTTGATCACAATTGAGTGTCAGATGTGCTGGTTATAACAGCTACTTCATGACAACAACAGAGACAATCAGCCAATCACAAAGATCTCCGCTGCCCACATACAAGGTGTTGGCTGCCTGGGTCCCTTTTACAAATAAAACATTAGTACTCCACTGATGTAAACAAGCAATGTCTTACTTGTAATTCCCTGGGTACCCACAGGGTTTATATCATACCTTGAACGAAACAAGGTGTCAAATGTAATGCAAAAGAACTGCAGATGGCAATTCAATGCATTCAATTAAATATAGTTTTAAAATGTTGAAAATAATATTCCGTAATGTATTTCTACATCATCAAGCAACTGACTGCTTGATCACAACTGAGTGTCAGATGCGCTGGTTGGTACAGCAATTTCATGACAACAACAGAGATAATCAGCCAATGACAAAATCCCTGCTGTCCACATTCAAGGCGTTGGCTACCTAGGTCCCTTTTACAAGTAAAACAATAGTAGTCCACTGATGTCCACTGATGTCCACTAATGGAAAGAAGCACTGCTCTACTTGTAATTCCCCGGGTACCCACAGGGTTGATATATTATTAGTACCATCCTTCAAATAAAAAGAAAAAAAATTAAAATCTTACAAAAAATATTATAAAAAGTAACAAGCAAATGTAATTTGAATTGTGAGCAATGTTTTGTCAAGTATTTGTATTTCATTAAGAAACTGATTAATTATTTAATTAATATTGTCAGATTGATAGGTCGGAGACAATCAGCCAATCACAAAAATCTATGCTGCCCACATACAAGATGTTGGCTGCCTGGGCCTCCCTTCCACAAATAAAACAATCGTACTCCAGTGACGTAAACATGCACTGTCTTATTTGTAATTTCAGGGTACCCACATGGTTATAATTGTGCCTTTAATACAACATAAAATGCAGACGAACTGTGGATGGCACTTCATATTTATTTATTTATTGGTGTTTAAGGACAAATACTACTGCACACATGGAGGTAAAGTCAAGTCCAGCCAATCGTTTATATCCATGTTGCTCATTTTACAGGACTTCCATCCCAGGTGTTGGTGACAGGGTCCTATTTTAACAGTAAAACAGTGTTTGTTTACCAGAGTAAATAAAAAAGCACTGCTTCACTTCCTGGGTTCCCATGGAGAGGATGGCACTTCATTGCATTCAATCAAATGTAATTTTAAAATCATGGGTTAGTGATCTGTAAGTATTTGTACATCATCAAGCAACTGATTGCTTGATCACAATTGAGTGTCAGATGTGCTGGTTGTAACAGCTACTTCATGACAACAACAGAGACAATCAGCCAATCACAAAGATCTCCGCTGCCCACATACAAGGTGTTGGCTGCCTGGGTCCTTTTTACAAATAAAACATTAGTAGTCCACTGATGTAAACAAGCAATGTCTTACATGTAATTCCCTGGGTACCCACAGGGTTTATATCATACCTTGAACGAAACAAGGTGTCAAATGCAATGCAGAAGAACTGCAGATGGCAATTCAATGCATTCAATTAAATATAGTTTTAAAATGTTGAAAATAATATTCCGTAATTTATTTGTACATCATCAAGCAACTGACTGCTTGATCACAACTGAGTGTCAGATGCGCTGGTTGGTACAGCAATTTCATGACAACAACAGAGATAATCAGCCAATGACAAAATCCCTGCTGTCCACATTCAAGGCGTTGGCTACCTAGGTCCCTTTTACAAGTAAAACAATAGTAGTCCACTGATGTCCACTAATGGAAAGAAGCACTGCTCTACTTGTAATTCCCCGGGTACCCACAGGGTTGATATATAATTAGTACCATCCTTCAAATAAAAAGAAAAAAAATTAAAATCTTACAAAAAATATTATGAAAAGTAACAAGCAAATGTAATTTGAATTGTGAGCAATGTTTTGTCAAGTATTTGTATTTCATTAAGAAACTGATTAATTACTTAATATTGTCAGATTGATAGGTCGGAGACAATCAGCCAATCACAAAAATCTATGCTGCCCACATACAAGATGTTGGCTGCCTGGGCCTCCCTTTCACAAATAAAACAATCGTACTCCAGTGACGTAAACATGCACTGTCTTATTTGTAATTTCAGGGTACCCACATGGTTATAATTGTGCCTTTAATACAACATAAAATGCAGACGAACTGTGGATGGCACTTCATATTTATTTATTTATTGGTGTTTAAGGACACATACTACTGCACACATGGAGGTAAAGTCAAGTCCAGCCAATCGTTTATATCCATGTTGCTCATTTTACAGGACTTCCATCCCAGGTGTTGGTGACAGGGTCCTATTTTAACAGTAAAACAGTGTTTGTTTACCAGAGTAAATAAAAAAGCACTGCTTCACTTCCTGGGTTCCCATGGAGAGGATGGCACTTCATTGCATTCAATCAAATGTAATTTTAAAATCATGGGTTAGTGATCTTAAGTATTTGTACATCATCAAGCAACTGATTGCTTGATCGCAATTGAGTGTCAGATGTGCTGGTTGTAACAGCTACTTCATGACAACAACAGAGACAATCAGCCAATCACAAAGATCTCCGCTGCCCACATACAAGGTGTTGGCTGCCTGGGTCCTTTTTACAAATAAAACATTAGTAGTCCACTGATGTAAACAAGCAATGTCTTACATGTAATTCCCTGGGTACCCACAGGGTTTATATCATACCTTGAACGAAACAAGGTGTCAAATGCAATGCAGAAGAACTGCAGATGGCAATTCAATGCATTCAATTAAATATAGTTTTAAAATGTTGAAAATAATATTCCGTAATTTATTTGTACATCATCAAGCAACTGACTGCTTGATCACAACTGAGTGTCAGATGCGCTGGTTGGTACAGCAATTTCATGACAACAACACAGATAATCAGCCAATGACAAAATCCCTGCTGTCCACATTCAAGGCGTTGGCTACCTAGGTCCCTTTTACAAGTAAAACAATAGTAGTCCACTGATGTCCACTAATGGAAAGAAGCACTGCTCTACTTGTAATTCCCCGGGTACCCACAGGGTTGATATATTATTAGTACCATCCTTCAAATAAAAAGAATAAAAATTAAAATCTTACAAAAAATATTATGAAAAGTAACAAGCAAATGTAATTTGAATTGTGAGCAATGTTTTGTCAAGTATTTGTATTTCATTAAGAAACTGATTAATTACTTAATTAATATTGTCAGATTGATAGGTTGGAGACAATCAGCCAATCACAAAAATCTATGCTGCCCACATACAAGGTGTTGGCTGCCTGGGCCTCCCTTTCACAAATAAAACAATTGTACTCCAGTGACGTAAACATGCACTGTCTTATTTGTAATTTCAGGGTACCCACATAGTTATAATTGTGCCTTTAATACAACATAAAATGCAGACGAACTGTGGATGGCACTTCATATTTATTTATTTATTGGTGTTTAAGGACACATACTACTGCACACATGGAGGTAAAGTCAAGTCCAGCCAATCGTTTATATCCATGTTGCTCATTTTACAGGACTTCCATCCCAGGTGTTGGTGACAGAGTCCTAATTTACCAGTAAAACAGTGTTTGTTTACTAGAATAAATAAAAAAGCACTGCTTCACTTCCTGGGTTCCCATGGAGGGGATGGCACTTCATTGCATTCAATCAAATGTAATTTTAAAATCTTGGGATAGTGATCTGTAAGTATTTGTACATCATCAAGCAACTGATTGCTTGATCACAATTGAGTGTCAGATGTGCTGGTTATAACAGCTACTTCATGACAACAACAGAGACAATCAGCCAATCACAAAGATCTCCGCTGCCCACATACAAGGTGTTGGCTGCCTGGGTCCCTTTTACAAATAAAACATTAGTACTCCACTGATGTAAACAAGCAATGTCTTACTTGTAATTCCCTGGGTACCCACAGGGTTTATATCATACCTTGAACGAAACAAGGTGTCAAATGTAATGCAAAAGAACTGCAGATGGCAATTCAATGCATTCAATTAAATATAGTTTTAAAATGTTGAAAATAATATTCCGTAATGTATTTCTACATCATCAAGCAACTGACTGCTTGATCACAACTGAGTGTCAGATGCGCTGGTTGGTACAGCAATTTCATGACAACAACAGAGATAATCAGCCAATGACAAAATCCCTGCTGTCCACATTCAAGGCGTTGGCTACCTAGGTCCCTTTTACAAGTAAAACAATAGTAGTCCACTGATGTCCACTGATGTCCACTAATGGAAAGAAGCACTGCTCTACTTGTAATTCCCCGGGTACCCACAGGGTTGATATATTATTAGTACCATCCTTCAAATAAAAAGAAAAAAAATTAAAATCTTACAAAAAATATTATAAAAAGTAACAAGCAAATGTAATTTGAATTGTGAGCAATGTTTTGTCAAGTATTTGTATTTCATTAAGAAACTGATTAATTATTTAATTAATATTGTCAGATTGATAGGTCGGAGACAATCAGCCAATCACAAAAATCTATGCTGCCCACATACAAGATGTTGGCTGCCTGGGCCTCCCTTTCACAAATAAAACAATCGTACTCCAGTGACGTAAACATGCACTGTCTTATTTGTAATTTCAGGGTACCCACATGGTTATAATTGTGCCTTTAATACAACATAAAATGCAGACGAACTGTGGATGGCACTTCATATTTATTTATTTATTGGTGTTTAAGGACAAATACTACTGCACACATGGAGGTAAAGTCAAGTCCAGCCAATCGTTTATATCCATGTTGCTCATTTTACAGGACTTCCATCCCAGGTGTTGGTGACAGGGTCCTATTTTAACAGTAAAACAGTGTTTGTTTACCAGAGTAAATAAAAAAGCACTGCTTCACTTCCTGGGTTCCCATGGAGAGGATGGCACTTCATTGCATTCAATCAAATGTAATTTTAAAATCATGGGTTAGTGATCTGTAAGTATTTGTACATCATCAAGCAACTGATTGCTTGATCACAATTGAGTGTCAGATGTGCTGGTTGTAACAGCTACTTCATGACAACAACAGAGACAATCAGCCAATCACAAAGATCTCCGCTGCCCACATACAAGGTGTTGGCTGCCTGGGTCCTTTTTACAAATAAAACATTAGTAGTCCACTGATGTAAACAAGCAATGTCTTACATGTAATTCCCTGGGTACCCACAGGGTTTATATCATACCTTGAACGAAACAAGGTGTCAAATGCAATGCAGAAGAACTGCAGATGGCAATTCAATGCATTCAATTAAATATAGTTTTAAAATGTTGAAAATAATATTCCGTAATTTATTTGTACATCATCAAGCAACTGACTGCTTGATCACAACTGAGTGTCAGATGCGCTGGTTGGTACAGCAATTTCATGACAACAACAGAGATAATCAGCCAATGACAAAATCCCTGCTGTCCACATTCAAGGCGTTGGCTACCTAGGTCCCTTTTACAAGTAAAACAATAGTAGTCCACTGATGTCCACTAATGGAAAGAAGCACTGCTCTACTTGTAATTCCCCGGGTACCCACAGGGTTGATATATTATTAGTACCATCCTTCAAATAAAAAGAAAAAAAATTAAAATCTTACAAAAAATATTATGAAAAGTAACAAGCAAATGTAATTTGAATTGTGAGCAATGTTTTGTCAAGTATTTGTATTTCATTAAGAAACTGATTAATTACTTAATTAATATTGTCAGATTGATAGGTTGGAGACAATCAGCCAATCACAAAAATCTATGCTGCCCACATACAAGGTGTTGGCTGCCTGGGCCTCCCTTTCACAAATAAAACAATTGTACTCCAGTGACGTAAACATGCACTGTCTTATTTGTAATTTCAGGGTACCCACATAGTTATAATTGTGCCTTTAATACAACATAAAATGCAGACGAACTGTGGATGGCACTTCATATTTATTTATTTATTGGTGTTTAAGGACACATACTACTGCACACATGGAGGTAAAGTCAAGTCCAGCCAATCGTTTATATCCATGTTGCTCATTTTACAGGACTTCCATCCCAGGTGTTGGTGACAGAGTCCTAATTTACCAGTAAAACAGTGTTTGTTTACTAGAATAAATAAAAAAGCACTGCTTCACTTCCTGGGTTCCCATGGAGGGGATGGCACTTCATTGCATTCAATCAAATGTAATTTTAAAATCTTGGGATAGTGATCTGTAAGTATTTGTACATCATCAAGCAACTGATTGCTTGATCACAATTGAGTGTCAGATGTGCTGGTTGTAACAGCTACTTCATGACAACAACAGAGACAATCAGCCAATCACAAAGATCTCCGCTGCCCACATACAAGGTGTTGGCTGCCTGGGTCCTTTTTACAAATAAAACATTAGTAGTCCACTGATGTAAACAAGCAATGTCTTACATGTAATTCCCTGGGTACCCACAGGGTTTATATCATACCTTGAACGAAACAAGGTGTCAAATGCAATGCAGAAGAACTGCAGATGGCAATTCAATGCATTCAATTAAATATAGTTTTAAAATGTTGAAAATAATATTCCGTAATGTATTTCTACATCATCAAGCAACTGACTGCTTGATCACAACTGAGTGTCAGATGCGCTGGTTGGTACAGCAATTTCATGACAACAACAGAGATAATCAGCCAATGACAAAATCCCTGCTGTCCACATTCAAGGCGTTGGCTACCTAGGTCCCTTTTACAAGTAAAACAATAGTAGTCCACTGATGTCCACTAATGGAAAGAAGCACTGCTCTACTTGTAATTCCCCGGGTACCCACAGGGTTGATATATTATTAGTACCATCCTTCAAATAAAAAGAAAAAAAATTAAAATCTTACAAAAAATATTATGAAAAGTAACAAGCAAATGTAATTTGAATTGTGAGCAATGTTTTGTCAAGTATTTGTATTTCATTAAGAAACTGATTAATTACTTAATATTGTCAGATTGATAGGTCGGAGACAATCAGCCAATCACAAAAATCTATGCTGCCCACATACAAGATGTTGGCTGCCTGGGCCTCCCTTTCACAAATAAAACAATCGTACTCCAGTGACGTAAACATGCACTGTCTTATTTGTAATTTCAGGGTACCCACATGGTTATAATTGTGCCTTTAATACAACATAAAATGCAGACGAACTGTGGATGGCACTTCATATTTATTTATTTATTGGTGTTTAAGGACACATACTACTGCACACATGGAGGTAAAGTCAAGTCCAGCCAATCGTTTATATCCATGTTGCTCATTTTACAGGACTTCCATCCCAGGTGTTGGTGACAGGGTCCTATTTTAACAGTAAAACAGTGTTTGTTTACCAGAGTAAATAAAAAAGCACTGCTTCACTTCCTGGGTTCCCATGGAGAGGATGGCACTTCATTGCATTCAATCAAATGTAATTTTAAAATCATGGGTTAGTGATCTGTAAGTATTTGTACATCATCAAGCAACTGATTGCTTGATCACAATTGAGTGTCAGATGTGCTGGTTGTAACAGCTACTTCATGACAACAACAGAGACAATCAGCCAATCACAAAGATCTCCGCTGCCCACATACAAGGTGTTGGCTGCCTGGGTCCTTTTTACAAATAAAACATTAGTAGTCCACTGATGTAAACAAGCAATGTCTTACATGTAATTCCCTGGGTACCCACAGGGTTTATATCATACCTTGAACGAAACAAGGTGTCAAATGCAATGCAGAAGAACTGCAGATGGCAATTCAATGCATTCAATTAAATATAGTTTTAAAATGTTGAAAATAATATTCCGTAATTTATTTGTACATCATCAAGCAACTGACTGCTTGATCACAACTGAGTGTCAGATGCGCTGGTTGGTACAGCAATTTCATGACAACAACAGAGATAATCAGCCAATGACAAAATCCCTGCTGTCCACATTCAAGGCGTTGGCTACCTAGGTCCCTTTTACAAGTAAAACAATAGTAGTCCACTGATGTCCACTAATGGAAAGAAGCACTGCTCTACTTGTAATTCCCCGGGTACCCACAGGGTTGATATATTATTAGTACCATCCTTCAAATAAAAAGAAAAAAAATTAAAATCTTACAAAAAATATTATGAAAAGTAACAAGCAAATGTAATTTGAATTGTGAGCAATGTTTTGTCAAGTATTTGTATTTCATTAAGAAACTGATTAATTACTTAATTAATATTGTCAGATTGATAGGTTGGAGACAATCAGCCAATCACAAAAATCTATGCTGCCCACATACAAGGTGTTGGCTGCCTGGGCCTCCCTTTCACAAATAAAACAATTGTACTCCAGTGACGTAAACATGCACTGTCTTATTTGTAATTTCAGGGTACCCACATAGTTATAATTGTGCCTTTAATACAACATAAAATGCAGACGAACTGTGGATGGCACTTCATATTTATTTATTTATTGGTGTTTAAGGACACATACTACTGCACACATGGAGGTAAAGTCAAGTCCAGCCAATCGTTTATATCCATGTTGCTCATTTTACAGGACTTCCATCCCAGGTGTTGGTGACAGAGTCCTAATTTACCAGTAAAACAGTGTTTGTTTACTAGAATAAATAAAAAAGCACTGCTTCACTTCCTGGGTTCCCATGGAGGGGATGGCACTTCATTGCATTCAATCAAATGTAATTTTAAAATCTTGGGATAGTGATCTGTAAGTATTTGTACATCATCAAGCAACTGATTGCTTGATCACAATTGAGTGTCAGATGTGCTGGTTATAACAGCTACTTCATGACAACAACAGAGACAATCAGCCAATCACAAAGATCTCCGCTGCCCACATACAAGGTGTTGGCTGCCTGGGTCCCTTTTACAAATAAAACATTAGTACTCCACTGATGTAAACAAGCAATGTCTTACTTGTAATTCCCTGGGTACCCACAGGGTTTATATCATACCTTGAACGAAACAAGGTGTCAAATGTAATGCAAAAGAACTGCAGATGGCAATTCAATGCATTCAATTAAATATAGTTTTAAAATGTTGAAAATAATATTCCGTAATGTATTTCTACATCATCAAGCAACTGACTGCTTGATCACAACTGAGTGTCAGATGCGCTGGTTGGTACAGCAATTTCATGACAACAACAGAGATAATCAGCCAATGACAAAATCCCTGCTGTCCACATTCAAGGCGTTGGCTACCTAGGTCCCTTTTACAAGTAAAACAATAGTAGTACACTGATGTCCACTAATGGAAAGAAGCACTGCTCTACTTGTAATTCCCCGGGTACCCACAGGGTTGATATATTATTAGTACCATCCTTCAAATAAAAAGAAAAAAAATTAAAATCTTACAAAAAATATTATGAAAAGTAACAAGCAAATGTAATTTGAATTGTGAGCAATGTTTTGTCAAGTATTTGTATTTCATTAAGAAACTGATTAATTACTTAATATTGTCAGATTGATAGGTCGGAGACAATCAGCCAATCACAAAAATCTATGCTGCCCACATACAAGATGTTGGCTGCCTGGGCCTCCCTTTCACAAATAAAACAATCGTACTCCAGTGACGTAAACATGCACTGTCTTATTTGTAATTTCAGGGTACCCACATGGTTATAATTGTGCCTTTAATACAACATAAAATGCAGACGAACTGTGGATGGCACTTCATATTTATTTATTTATTGGTGTTTAAGGACACATACTACTGCACACATGGAGGTAAAGTCAAGTCCAGCCAATCGTTTATATCCATGTTGCTCATTTTACAGGACTTCCATCCCAGGTGTTGGTGACAGGGTCCTATTTTAACAGTAAAACAGTGTTTGTTTACCAGAGTAAATAAAAAAGCACTGCTTCACTTCCTGGGTTCCCATGGAGAGGATGGCACTTCATTGCATTCAATCAAATGTAATTTTAAAATCATGGGTTAGTGATCTGTAAGTATTTGTACATCATCAAGCAACTGATTGCTTGATCACAATTGAGTGTCAGATGTGCTGGTTGTAACAGCTACTTCATGACAACAACAGAGACAATCAGCCAATCACAAAGATCTCCGCTGCCCACATACAAGGTGTTGGCTGCCTGGGTCCTTTTTACAAATAAAACATTAGTAGTCCACTGATGTAAACAAGCAATGTCTTACATGTAATTCCCTGGGTACCCACAGGGTTTATATCATACCTTGAACGAAACAAGGTGTCAAATGCAATGCAGAAGAACTGCAGATGGCAATTCAATGCATTCAATTAAATATAGTTTTAAAATGTTGAAAATAATATTCCGTAATTTATTTGTACATCATCAAGCAACTGACTGCTTGATCACAACTGAGTGTCAGATGCGCTGGTTGGTACAGCAATTTCATGACAACAACAGAGATAATCAGCCAATGACAAAATCCCTGCTGTCCACATTCAAGGCGTTGGCTACCTAGGTCCCTTTTACAAGTAAAACAATAGTAGTCCACTGATGTCCACTAATGGAAAGAAGCACTGCTCTACTTGTAATTCCCCGGGTACCCACAGGGTTGATATATTATTAGTACCATCCTTCAAATAAAAAGAAAAAAAATTAAAATCTTACAAAAAATATTATGAAAAGTAACAAGCAAATGTAATTTGAATTGTGAGCAATGTTTTGTCAAGTATTTGTATTTCATTAAGAAACTGATTAATTACTTAATATTGTCAGATTGATAGGTCGGAGACAATCAGCCAATCACAAAAATCTATGCTGCCCACATACAAGATGTTGGCTGCCTGGGCCTCCCTTTCACAAATAAAACAATCGTACTCCAGTGACGTAAACATGCACTGTCTTATTTGTAATTTCAGGGTACCAACATGGTTATAATTGTGCCTTTAATACAACATAAAATGCAGACGAACTGTGGATGGCACTTCATATTTATTTATTTATTGGTGTTTAAGGACACATACTACTGCACACATGGAGGTAAAGTCAAGTCCAGCCAATCGTTTATATCCATGTTGCTCATTTTACAGGACTTCCATCCCAGGTGTTGGTGACAGGGTCCTATTTTAACAGTAAAACAGTGTTTGTTTACCAGAGTAAATAAAAAAAGCACTGCTTCACTTCCTGGGTTCCCATGGAGAGGATGGCACTTCATTGCATTCAATCAAATGTAATTTTAAAATCATGGGTTAGTGATCTGTAAGTATTTGTACATCATCAAGCAACTGATTGCTTGATCACAATTGAGTGTCAGATGTGCTAGTTGTAACAGCTACTTCATGACAACAACAGAGACAATCAGCCAATCACAAAGATCTCCGCTGCCCACATACAAGGTGTTGGCTGCCTGGGTCCTTTTTACAAATAAAACATTAGTAGTCCACTGATGTAAACAAGCAATGTCTTACATGTAATTCCCTGGGTACCCACAGGGTTTATATCATACCTTGAACGAAACAAGGTGTCAAATGCAATGCAGAAGAACTGCAGATGGCAATTCAATGCATTCAATTAAATATAGTTTTAAAATGTTGAAAATAATATTCCGTAATTTATTTGTACATCATCAAGCAACTGACTGCTTGATCACAACTGAGTGTCAGATGCGCTGGTTGGTATAGCAATTTCATGACAACAACAGAGATAATCAGCCAATGACAAAATCCCTGCTGTCCACATTCAAGGCGTTGGCTACCTAGGTCCCTTTTACAAGTAAAACAATAGTAGTCCACTGATGTCCACTAATGGAAAGAAGCACTGCTCTACTTGTAATTCCCCGGGTACCCACAGGGTTGATATATTATTAGTACCATCCTTCAAATAAAAAGAAAAAAAATTAAAATCTTACAAAAAATATTATGAAAAGTAACAAGCAAATGTAATTTGAATTGTGAGCAATGTTTTGTCAAGTATTTGTATTTCATTAAGAAACTGATTAATTACTTAATATTGTCAGATTGATAGGTCGGAGACAATCAGCCAATCACAAAAATCTATGCTGCCCACATACAAGATGTTGGCTGCCTGGGCCTCCCTTTCACAAATAAAACAATCGTACTCCAGTGACGTAAACATGCACTGTCTTATTTGTAATTTCAGGGTACCCACATAGTTATAATTGTGCCTTTAATACAACATAAAATGCAGACGAACTGTGGATGGCACTTCATATTTATTTATTTATTGGTGTTTAAGGACACATACTACTGCACACATGGAGGTAAAGTCAAGTCCAGCCAATCGTTTATATCCATGTTGCTCATTTTACAGGACTTCCATCCCAGGTGTTGGTGACAGGGTCCTATTTTAACAGTAAAACAGTGTTTGTTTACCAGAGTAAATAAAAAAAGCACTGCTTCACTTCCTGGGTTCCCATGGAGAGGATGGCACTTCATTGCATTCAATCAAATGTAATTTTAAAATCATGGGTTAGTGATCTGTAAGTATTTGTACATCATCAAGCAACTGATTGCTTGATCACAATTGAGTGTCAGATGTGCTAGTTGTAACAGCTACTTCATGACAACAACAGAGACAATCAGCCAATCGCAAAGATCTCCGCTGCCCACATACAAGGTGTTGGCTGCCTGGGTCCTTTTTACAAATAAAACATTAGTAGTCCACTGATGTAAACAAGCAATGTCTTACATGTAATTCCCTGGGTACCCACAGGGTTTATATCATACCTTGAACGAAACAAGGTGTCAAATGCAATGCAGAAGAACTGCAGATGGCAATTCAATGCATTCAATTAAATATAGTTTTAAAATGTTGAAAATAATATTCCGTAATTTATTTGTACATCATCAAGCAACTGACTGCTTGATCACAACTGAGTGTCAGATGCGCTGGTTGGTACAGCAATTTCATGACAACAACAGAGATAATCAGCCAATGACAAAATCCCTGCTGTCCACATTCAAGGCGTTGGCTACCTAGGTCCCTTTTACAAGTAAAACAATAGTAGTCCACTGATGTCCACTAATGGAAAGAAGCACTGCTCTACTTGTAATTCCCCGGGTACCCACAGGGTTGATATATTATTAGTACCATCCTTCAAATAAAAAGAAAAAAAATTAAAATCTTACAAAACATATTATGAAAAGTAACAAGCAAATGTAATTTGAATTGTGAGCAATGTTTTGTCAAGTATTTGTATTTCATTAAGAAAGTGATTAATTACTTAATATTGTCAGATTGATAGGTCGGAGACAATCAGCCAATCACAAAAATCTATGCTGCCCACATACAAGATGTTGGCTGCCTGGGCCTCCCTTTCACAAATAAAACAATCGTACTCCAGTGACGTAAACATGCACTGTCTTATTTGTAATTTCAGGGTACCCACATGGTTATAATTGTGCCTTTAATACAACATAAAATGCAGACGAACTGTGGATGGCACTTCATATTTATTTATTTATTGGTGTTTAAGGACACATACTACTGCACACATGGAGGTAAAGTCAAGTCCAGCCAATCGTTTATATCCATGTTGCTCATTTTACAGGACTTCCATCCCAGGTGTTGGTGACAGGGTCCTATTTTAACAGTAAAACAGTGTTTGTTTACCAGAGTAAATAAAAAAGCACTGCTTCACTTCCTGGGTTCCCATGGAGGGGATGGCACTTCATTGCATTCAATCAAATGTAATTTTAAAATCATGGGTTAGTGATCTGTAAGTATTTGTACATCATCAAGCAACTGATTGCTTGATCACAACTGAGTGTCAGATGTGCTGGTTGTAACAGCTACTTCATGACAACAACAGAGACAATCAGCCAATCACAAAGATCTCCGCTGCCCACATACAAGGTGTTGGCTGCCTGGGTCCTTTTTACAAATAAAACATTAGTAGTCCACTGATGTAAACAAGCAATGTCTTACATGTAATTCCCTGGGTACCCACAGGGTTTATATCATACCTTGAACGAAACAAGGTGTCAAATGCAATGCAGAAGAACTGCAGATGGCAATTCAATGCATTCAATTAAATATAGTTTTAAAATGTTGAAAATAATATTCCGTAATTTATTTGTACATCATCAAACAACTGACTGCTTGATCACAACTGAGTGTCAGATGCGCTGGTTGGTACAGCAATTTCATGACAACAACAGAGATAATCAGCCAATGACAAAATCCCTGCTGTCCACATTCAAGGCGTTGGCTACCTAGGTCCCTTTTACAAGTAAAACAATAGTAGTCCACTGATGTCCACTAATGGAAAGAAGCACTGCTCTACTTGTAATTCCCCGGGTACCCACAGGGTTGATATATTATTAGTACCATCCTTCAAATAAAAAGAAAAAAAATTAAAATCTTACAAAAAATATTATGAAAAGTAACAAGCAAATGTAATTTGAATTGTGAGCAATGTTTTGTCAAGTATTTGTATTTCATTAAGAAACTGATTAATTACTTAATTAATATTGTCAGATTGATAGGTTGGAGACAATCAGCCAATCACAAAAATCTATGCTGCCCACATACAAGGTGTTGGCTGCCTGGGCCTCCCTTTCACAAATAAAACAATTGAACTCCAGTGACGTAAACATGCACTGTCTTATTTGTAATTTCAGGGTACCCACATAGTTATAATTGTGCCTTTAATACAACATAAAATGCAGACGAACTGTGGATGGCACTTCATATTTATTTATTTATTGGTGTTTAAGGACACATACTACTGCACACATGGAGGTAAAGTCAAGTCCAGCCAATCGTTTATATCCATGTTGCTCATTTTACAGGACTTCCATCCCAGGTGTTGGTGACAGAGTCCTAATTTACCAGTAAAACAGTGTTTGTTTACTAGAATAAATAAAAAAGCACTGCTTCACTTCCTGGGTTCCCATGGAGGGGATGGCACTTCATTGCATTCAATCAAATGTAATTTTAAAATCTTGGGATAGTGATCTGTAAGTATTTGTACATCATCAAGCAACTGATTGCTTGATCACAATTGAGTGTCAGATGTGCTGGTTATAACAGCTACTTCATGACAACAACAGAGACAATCAGCCAATCACAAAGATCTCCGCTGCCCACATACAAGGTGTTGGCTGCCTGGGTCCCTTTTACAAATAAAACATTAGTACTCCACTGATGTAAACAAGCAATGTCTTACTTGTAATTCCCTGGGTACCCACAGGGTTTATATCATACCTTGAACGAAACAAGGTGTCAAATGTAATGCAAAAGAACTGCAGATGGCAATTCAATGCATTCAATTAAATATAGTTTTAAAATGTTGAAAATAATATTCCGTAATGTATTTGTACATCATCAAGCAACTGACTGCTTGATCACAACTGAGTGTCAGATGCGCTGGTTGGTACAGCAATTTCATGACAACAACAGAGATAATCAGCCAATGACAAAATCCCTGCTGTCCACATTCAAGGCGTTGGCTACCTAGGTCCCTTTTACAAGTAAAACAATAGTAGTCCACTGATGTCCACTAATGGAAAGAAGCACTGCTCTACTTGTAATTCCCCGGGTACCCACAGGGTTGATATATTATTAGTACCATCCTTCAAATAAAAAGAAAAAAAATTAAAATCTTACAAAAAATATTATGAAAAGTAACAAGCAAATGTAATTTGAATTGTGAGCAATGTTTTGTCAAGTATTTGTATTTCATTAAGAAACTGATTAATTACTTAATATTGTCAGATTGATAGGTCGGAGACAATCAGCCAATCACAAAAATCTATGCTGCCCACATACAAGATGTTGGCTGCCTGGGCCTCCCTTTCACAAATAAAACAATCGTACTCCAGTGACGTAAACATGCACTGTCTTATTTGTAATTTCAGGGTACCCACATGGTTATAATTGTGCCTTTAATACAACATAAAATGCAGACGAACTGTGGATGGCACTTCATATTTATTTATTTATTGGTGTTTAAGGACACATACTACTGCACACATGGAGGTAAAGTCAAGTCCAGCCAATCGTTTATATCCATGTTGCTCATTTTACAGGACTTCCATCCCAGGTGTTGGTGACAGGGTCCTATTTTAACAGTAAAACAGTGTTTGTTTACCAGAGTAAATAAAAAAGCACTGCTTCACTTCCTGGGTTCCCATGGAGAGGATGGCACTTCATTGCATTCAATCAAATGTAATTTTAAAATCATGGGTTAGTGATCTGTAAGTATTTGTACATCATCAAGCAACTGATTGCTTGATCACAATTGAGTGTCAGATGTGCTGGTTGTAACAGCTACTTCATGACAACAACAGAGACAATCAGCCAATCACAAAGATCTCCGCTGCCCACATACAAGGTGTTGGCTGCCTGGGTCCTTTTTACAAATAAAACATTAGTAGTCCACTGATGTAAACAAGCAATGTCTTAGATGTAATTCCCTGGGTACCCACAGGGTTTATATCATACCTTGAACGAAACAAGGTGTCAAATGCAATGCAGAAGAACTGCAGATGGCAATTCAATGCATTCAATTAAATATAGTTTTAAAATGTTGAAAATAATATTCCGTAATTTATTTGTACATCATCAAGCAACTGACTGCTTGATCACAACTGAGTGTCAGATGCGCTGGTTGGTACAGCAATTTCATGACAACAACAGAGATAATCAGCCAATGACAAAATCCCTGCTGTCCACATTCAAGGCGTTGGCTACCTAGGTCCCTTTTACAAGTAAAACAATAGTAGTCCACTGATGTCCACTAATGGAAAGAAGCACTGCTCTACTTGTAATTCCCCGGGTACCCACAGGGTTGATATATTATTAGTACCATCCTTCAAATAAAAAGAAAAAAAATTAAAATCTTACAAAAAATATTATGAAAAGTAACAAGCAAATGTAATTTGAATTGTGAGCAATGTTTTGTCAAGTATTTGTATTTCATTAAGAAACTGATTAATTACTTAATATTGTCAGATTGATAGGTCGGAGACAATCAGCCAATCACAAAAATCTATGCTGCCCACATACAAGATGTTGGCTGCCTGGGCCTCCCTTTCACAAATAAAACAATCGTACTCCAGTGACGTAAACATGCACTGTCTTATTTGTAATTTCAGGGTACCAACATGGTTATAATTGTGCCTTTAATACAACATAAAATGCAGACGAACTGTGGATGGCACTTCATATTTATTTATTTATTGGTGTTTAAGGACACATACTACTGCACACATGGAGGTAAAGTCAAGTCCAGCCAATCGTTTATATCCATGTTGCTCATTTTACAGGACTTCCATCCCAGGTGTTGGTGACAGGGTCCTATTTTAACAGTAAAACAGTGTTTGTTTACCAGAGTAAATAAAAAAAGCACTGCTTCACTTCCTGGGTTCCCATGGAGAGGATGGCACTTCATTGCATTCAATCAAATGTAATTTTAAAATCATGGGTTAGTGATCTGTAAGTATTTGTACATCATCAAGCAACTGATTGCTTGATCACAATTGAGTGTCAGATGTGCTGGTTGTAACAGCTACTTCATGACAACAACAGAGACAATCAGCCAATCACAAAGATCTCCGCTGCCCACATACAAGGTGTTGGCTGCCTGGGTCCTTTTTACAAATAAAACATTAGTAGTCCACTGATGTAAACAAGCAATGTCTTAGATGTAATTCCCTGGGTACCCACAGGGTTTATATCATACCTTGAACGAAACAAGGTGTCAAATGCAATGCAGAAGAACTGCAGATGGCAATTCAATGCATTCAATTAAATATAGTTTTAAAATGTTGAAAATAATATTCCGTAATTTATTTGTACATCATCAAGCAACTGACTGCTTGATCACAACTGAGTGTCAGATGCGCTGGTTGGTACAGCAATTTCATGACAACAACAGAGATAATCAGCCAATGACAAAATCCCTGCTGTCCACATTCAAGGCGTTGGCTACCTAGGTCCCTTTTACAAGTAAAACAATAGTAGTCCACTGATGTCCACTAATGGAAAGAAGCACTGCTCTACTTGTAATTCCCCGGGTACCCACAGGGTTGATATATTATTAGTACCATCCTTCAAATAAAAAGAAAAAAAATTAAAATCTTACAAAAAATATTATGAAAAGTAACAAGCAAATGTAATTTGAATTGTGAGCAATGTTTTGTCAAGTATTTGTATTTCATTAAGAAACTGATTAATTACTTAATATTGTCAGATTGATAGGTCGGAGACAATCAGCCAATCACAAAAATCTATGCTGCCCACATACAAGATGTTGGCTGCCTGGGCCTCCCTTTCACAAATAAAACAATCGTACTCCAGTGACGTAAACATGCACTGTCTTATTTGTAATTTCAGGGTACCAACATGGTTATAATTGTGCCTTTAATACAACATAAAATGCAGACGAACTGTGGATGGCACTTCATATTTATTTATTTATTGGTGTTTAAGGACACATACTACTGCACACATGGAGGTAAAGTCAAGTCCAGCCAATCGTTTATATCCATGTTGCTCATTTTACAGGACTTCCATCCCAGGTGTTGGTGACAGGGTCCTATTTTAACAGTAAAACAGTGTTTGTTTACCAGAGTAAATAAAAAAAGCACTGCTTCACTTCCTGGGTTCCCATGGAGAGGATGGCACTTCATTGCATTCAATCAAATGTAATTTTAAAATCATGGGTTAGTGATCTGTAAGTATTTGTACATCATCAAGCAACTGATTGCTTGATCACAATTGAGTGTCAGATGTGCTAGTTGTAACAGCTACTTCATGACAACAACAGAGACAATCAGCCAATCACAAAGATCTCCGCTGCCCACATACAAGGTGTTGGCTGCCTGGGTCCTTTTTACAAATAAAACATTAGTAGTCCACTGATGTAAACAAGCAATGTCTTACATGTAATTCCCTGGGTACCCACAGGGTTTATATCATACCTTGAACGAAACAAGGTGTCAAATGCAATGCAGAAGAACTGCAGATGGCAATTCAATGCATTCAATTAAATATAGTTTTAAAATGTTGAAAATAATATTCCGTAATTTATTTGTACATCATCAAGCAACTGACTGCTTGATCACAACTGAGTGTCAGATGCGCTGGTTGGTATAGCAATTTCATGACAACAACAGAGATAATCAGCCAATGACAAAATCCCTGCTGTCCACATTCAAGGCGTTGGCTACCTAGGTCCCTTTTACAAGTAAAACAATAGTAGTCCACTGATGTCCACTAATGGAAAGAAGCACTGCTCTACTTGTAATTCCCCGGGTACCCACAGGGTTGATATATTATTAGTACCATCCTTCAAATAAAAAGAAAAAAAATTAAAATCTTACAAAAAATATTATGAAAAGTAACAAGCAAATGTAATTTGAATTGTGAGCAATGTTTTGTCAAGTATTTGTATTTCATTAAGAAACTGATTAATTACTTAATATTGTCAGATTGATAGGTCGGAGACAATCAGCCAATCACAAAAATCTATGCTGCCCACATACAAGATGTTGGCTGCCTGGGCCTCCCTTTCACAAATAAAACAATCGTACTCCAGTGACGTAAACATGCACTGTCTTATTTGTAATTTCAGGGTACCCACATAGTTATAATTGTGCCTTTAATACAACATAAAATGCAGACGAACTGTGGATGGCACTTCATATTTATTTATTTATTGGTGTTTAAGGACACATACTACTGCACACATGGAGGTAAAGTCAAGTCCAGCCAATCGTTTATATCCATGTTGCTCATTTTACAGGACTTCCATCCCAGGTGTTGGTGACAGGGTCCTATTTTAACAGTAAAACAGTGTTTGTTTACCAGAGTAAATAAAAAAAGCACTGCTTCACTTCCTGGGTTCCCATGGAGAGGATGGCACTTCATTGCATTCAATCAAATGTAATTTTAAAATCATGGGTTAGTGATCTGTAAGTATTTGTACATCATCAAGCAACTGATTGCTTGATCACAATTGAGTGTCAGATGTGCTAGTTGTAACAGCTACTTCATGACAACAACAGAGACAATCAGCCAATCGCAAAGATCTCCGCTGCCCACATACAAGGTGTTGGCTGCCTGGGTCCTTTTTACAAATAAAACATTAGTAGTCCACTGATGTAAACAAGCAATGTCTTACATGTAATTCCCTGGGTACCCACAGGGTTTATATCATACCTTGAACGAAACAAGGTGTCAAATGCAATGCAGAAGAACTGCAGATGGCAATTCAATGCATTCAATTAAATATAGTTTTAAAATGTTGAAAATAATATTCCGTAATTTATTTGTACATCATCAAGCAACTGACTGCTTGATCACAACTGAGTGTCAGATGCGCTGGTTGGTACAGCAATTTCATGACAACAACAGAGATAATCAGCCAATGACAAAATCCCTGCTGTCCACATTCAAGGCGTTGGCTACCTAGGTCCCTTTTACAAGTAAAACAATAGTAGTCCACTGATGTCCACTAATGGAAAGAAGCACTGCTCTACTTGTAATTCCCCGGGTACCCACAGGGTTGATATATTATTAGTACCATCCTTCAAATAAAAAGAAAAAAAATTAAAATCTTACAAAACATATTATGAAAAGTAACAAGCAAATGTAATTTGAATTGTGAGCAATGTTTTGTCAAGTATTTGTATTTCATTAAGAAAGTGATTAATTACTTAATATTGTCAGATTGATAGGTCGGAGACAATCAGCCAATCACAAAAATCTATGCTGCCCACATACAAGATGTTGGCTGCCTGGGCCTCCCTTTCACAAATAAAACAATCGTACTCCAGTGACGTAAACATGCACTGTCTTATTTGTAATTTCAGGGTACCCACATGGTTATAATTGTGCCTTTAATACAACATAAAATGCAGACGAACTGTGGATGGCACTTCATATTTATTTATTTATTGGTGTTTAAGGACACATACTACTGCACACATGGAGGTAAAGTCAAGTCCAGCCAATCGTTTATATCCATGTTGCTCATTTTACAGGACTTCCATCCCAGGTGTTGGTGACAGGGTCCTATTTTAACAGTAAAACAGTGTTTGTTTACCAGAGTAAATAAAAAAGCACTGCTTCACTTCCTGGGTTCCCATGGAGGGGATGGCACTTCATTGCATTCAATCAAATGTAATTTTAAAATCATGGGTTAGTGATCTGTAAGTATTTGTACATCATCAAGCAACTGATTGCTTGATCACAATTGAGTGTCAGATGTGCTGGTTGTAACAGCTACTTCATGACAACAACAGAGACAATCAGCCAATCACAAAGATCTCCGCTGCCCACATACAAGGTGTTGGCTGCCTGGGTCCTTTTTACAAATAAAACATTAGTAGTCCACTGATGTAAACAAGCAATGTCTTACATGTAATTCCCTGGGTACCCACAGGGTTTATATCATACCTTGAACGAAACAAGGTGTCAAATGCAATGCAGAAGAACTGCAGATGGCAATTCAATGCATTCAATTAAATATAGTTTTAAAATGTTGAAAATAATATTCCGTAATTTATTTGTACATCATCAAGCAACTGACTGCTTGATCACAACTGAGTGTCAGATGCGCTGGTTGGTACAGCAATTTCATGACAACAACAGAGATAATCAGCCAATGACAAAATCCCTGCTGTCCACATTCAAGGCGTTGGCTACCTAGGTCCCTTTTACAAGTAAAACAATAGTAGTCCACTGATGTCCACTAATGGAAAGAAGCACTGCTCTACTTGTAATTCCCCGGGTACCCACAGGGTTGATATATTATTAGTACCATCCTTCAAATAAAAAGAATAAAAATTAAAATCTTACAAAAAATATTATGAAAAGTAACAAGCAAATGTAATTTGAATTGTGAGCAATGTTTTGTCAAGTATTTGTATTTCATTAAGAAACTGATTAATTACTTAATTAATATTGTCAGATTGATAGGTTGGAGACAATCAGCCAATCACAAAAATCTATGCTGCCCACATACAAGGTGTTGGCTGCCTGGGCCTCCCTTTCACAAATAAAACAATTGTACTCCAGTGACGTAAACATGCACTGTCTTATTTGTAATTTCAGGGTACCCACATAGTTATAATTGTGCCTTTAATACAACATAAAATGCAGACGAACTGTGGATGGCACTTCATATTTATTTATTTATTGGTGTTTAAGGACACATACTACTGCACACATGGAGGTAAAGTCAAGTCCAGCCAATCGTTTATATCCATGTTGCTCATTTTACAGGACTTCCATCCCAGGTGTTGGTGACAGAGTCCTAATTTACCAGTAAAACAGTGTTTGTTTACTAGAATAAATAAAAAAGCACTGCTTCACTTCCTGGGTTCCCATGGAGAGGATGGCACTTCATTGCATTCAATCAAATGTAATTTTAAAATCTTGGGATAGTGATCTGTAAGTATTTGTACATCATCAAGCAACTGATTGCTTGATCACAATTGAGTGTCAGATGTGCTGGTTATAACAGCTACTTCATGACAACAACAGAGACAATCAGCCAATCACAAAGATCTCCGCTGCCCACATACAAGGTGTTGGCTGCCTGGGTCCCTTTTACAAATAAAACATTAGTACTCCACTGATGTAAGCAAGCAATGTCTTACTTGTAATTCCCTGGGTACCCACAGGGTTTATATCATACCTTGAACGAAACAAGGTGTCAAATGTAATGCAAAAGAACTGCAGATGGCAATTCAATGCATTCAATTAAATATAGTTTTAAAATGTTGAAAATAATATTCCGTAATGTATTTGTACATCATCAAGCAACTGACTGCTTGATCACAACTGAGTGTCAGATGCGCTGGTTGGTACAGCAATTTCATGACAACAACAGAGATAATCAGCCAATGACAAAATCGCTGCTGTCCACATTCAAGGCGTTGGCGGCCTAGATCCTCTTTACAAGTAAAACAATAGTAGTCCACTGCTGTCCACTTATGGAAACAAGCACTGCTCTACTTGTAATTCCCCAGGTATCCACAGGGTTGAAATATTATTAGTACCATCCTTCAAATAAAAAGAAAAAATTAAAATCTTACAAAAAATATTATGAAAAGTAACAAGCAAATGTAATTTGAATTATGAACAATGTTTTGTCAAGTATTTGTATTTCATTATAAGAAACTGATTACTTGATTACTATTGTCAGAGTGCTGGTCGGAGACAATCAGCAAATCACAAAAAATCTATGATGCCAACGTACAAGGTGTTGCCTGCCTGGGCCCCATTCACAAATAAAACAATCATAGTCCAGGGACATAAACATGCACTATCTTACTTGAAATTTCACGGTACACATGGGGTTATTATTCTGCCTTTAATACAACATAAAATGCAGACGAACTGTGGATGGTACTTCATATTTATTTTATTGGTGTTTAAGGTCACATAATTCTGCACACACCTGATAAATGGGATTTCCAAGTGCGTTCGGTATTACAAGAAGACATGTTTTATATCTGGGATACATAGAGGAAAATACTACTATATTAAATGTGACAGCTGAAGAAATAGCGAGATAGAACAAAAAAATCTTTAAATACCAATTACAAGGGAAATCAGGAACCTGTCGGAGATATACATATATATATATATATATCCACAAACTGATGGATGCACTACGTTGTGCATGAATAAACTTTAACACAGCTTGCTTTTGGTTAAATGAAAATTAAACTATGTACACTATTTAGATTTTAAAAGTTGCTACTAACCCTATAAAAAAGAACATTTCTTTTTTTTTACTATGTATCCCATAATTTACATTTTTGAGCAATGTGATTTTTCAGAATAGACTTGCTGTGAATATATTTTGGCTTAGGTACTGAAGCGCAAGCTATTAGAACTTAAATACAATAACAAAATACCTAATATTTGCTCAACTGAATGGGTAAGTAGAGATGTGTGGATTTTACACAATGGTTTAGAAACTCTGGTGAGCTTCTACATGTACTTGTATTTATAGCATTAAATTAATTTCAATTTATCAATATTGCAACCTGAAGCGATATCAAATTATGTGCATTTGGGATCAACCACAAATAAAATTCCATCAATTTCTAAGGACCACAACCTCACACTGTAACATACACAGACTCAATCATACACTTCTATGCGAGGGGAAGAAATATAAATAAATATAAAATGCCAAAAAGGGTTGCCGGCAATTTTGATTTTTTTCCAAAATGACAAAATATTCATTCTAGGCTTAATCCCATATACACAATCTAATAGCCACCACATGCAGCAAAAGTTAAATTTAACCATAATATGTTTCGCTATAGTAAATGCAAAAATTACTTTAGATTGCCTTTCTATTGTGCTTATCTCACTTAAGTTTTACTCATGTGAAACTCTTTAATAAAAATAAGTGAAATATTTTTCTCATATTCCCATTTATTGCGTATTTTGTCCTTCCATTGAACAAAATAGCACTTTTTGCAATTATTTTGCAATGCGTTTATTGGATATCCCATACTAGATTTTAGTGTTTGCATTTTTAGGCCCTAGTTGGAAATCTGATGCAGGCACATGAGTTTAATAGAGACTCAGGTTGAGGTGACATGTCTTGACCCATGTCTTTATTTTCACTTTCATTTCTTTGAGAATTTGATTACGAATGAGTTTGTATGGCAGAGTTATGTTGTAACTCAATTTTTACAACACACTTGGCTTCTATTAATTGAAATTTTGTCGGCAAAGAAGAAATCAGTTCCATGATACTAAATTTACCACTGAGCTGACTCTATTTACTTTTACAGGAAATATAATTTTTTGCTTTGGATGTACCCACAGGGTTGAAATATTATCAGTACATTCCTTAAAATAACAAAAAAAATCAATTAAATAACAAGTATGGAAAATCGTACAAAAAATATCAATTAAGGTAATAAGGAAATGCAATTTGGATTGTGACCATTGTTATGTTAAGCATCTGTATTTCATCAAGAAACTGATTAGCTGATAATAATTGTCAGATGTGGTGGTCAGCAACAACCAGCCAATCATAAAAATCTATGCTACTCATATACAAGGTGTTGGCAGCCTGGGCCATTTCACAGAAAAAACAAACGTAGTCCACCTAAGTCACCTTGCACTGTCTTCCTTGAAATATCTGGGTACACATACCGCGCCTTTAAAACAACATAAAATGCAGATGAACTGTGGATGGCACTTCATATTTATTTATTTATTGGTGTTTAAGGACAAATACTTCTGCACACATGGAGGTAAAGTCAGGTCCAGCCAATCATTTATACCCATGTTGCTCATTTTACAGGACTTCCATCTCAGGTGTTGGTGACAAAGTTCTATTTTACCAGTAAAACAGAGCTTCTTAACCAGAGTAAATAAAAAAAGCACTGCTTCACTTCCTGGGTTCTCATGGAGAGGATGGCAATTCAATGCATTCCATCAAATGCAATTTTAAAATCTTGGGATAGTGATCTGTAAATATTTGTACATCATCAAGCGACTGATTGCTTGATCAGAATGGAGTGTCAGATGTGCTGGTTGTACCAGCTACTTCATGATAACAACAGAGACAATCAGCCAATCACAAAGATCTCCGCTGCCCACATACAATGTGTTGGCTGCCTGGGTCCTTTTTACAAATAAAACATTAGTAGACCACGGATGTAAACAAGCAATGTCTTACTTGTAATTCCCTGGGTACCCACAGGGTTTATATCATACCATGAACGAAACAAGGTGTCAAATGTAATGCAGAAGAACTGCAGATGGCAATTCAATGCATTCAATTAAATATTGTTTTAAAATGTTGAAAATAATATTCCGTAATGTATTTGTACATCATCAAGCAACTGACTGCTTGATCACAACTGAGTGTCAGATGCGCTGGTTGGTACAGCAATTTCATGACAACAACAGAGATAATCAGCCAATTACAAAATCCCTGCTGTCCACATTCAAGGTGTTGGCTACCTAGGTCCCTTTTACAAGTAAAACAATAGTAGTCCACTGATGTCCACTAATGGAAAGAAGCACTGCTCTACTTGTAATTCCCCGGGTACCCACAGGGTTGATATATTATTAGTACCATCCTTCAAATAAAAAGAAAAAAAATTAAAATCTTACAAAAAATATTATGAAAAGTAACAAGCAAATGTCATTTGAATTGTGAGCAATGTTTTATCAAGTATTTGTATTTCATTAAGAAACAGATTAATTACTTAATATTGTCAGATTGATAGGTCGGAGACAATCAGCCAATCACAAAAATCTATGCTGCCCACATACAAGGTGTTGGCTGCCTGGGCCTCCCTTTCACAAATAAAACAATCGTAGTCCAGTGACGTAAACATGCACTGTCTTATTTGTAATTTCAGGGTACCCACATGGTTATAATTGTGCCTTTAATACAACATAAAATGCAGCAGAACTGTGGATGGCACTTCATATTTATTTATTTATTGGTGTTTAAGGACACATACTACTGCACACATGGAGGTAAAGTCAAGTCCAGCCAATCGTTTATATCCATGTTGCTCATTTTACAGGACTTCCATCCCAGGTGTTGGTGACAGAGTCCTATTTTACCAGTAAAACAGTGTTTGTTTACCAGAGTAAATAAAAAAGCACTGCTTCACTTCCTGGGTTCCCATGGAGAGGATGGCACTTCATTGCATTCAATCAAATGTAATTTTAAAATTTTGGGATAGTGATCTGTAAGTATTTGTACATCATCAAGCAACTGATTGCTTGATCACAATTGAGTGTCCGATGTGCTGGTTGTAACAGCAACTTCATGACAACAGCAGAGACAATCAGTCAATCACAAAGATCTCTGCTGCCCACATACAAGGTGTTGGCTGCCTGGGTCGTTTTTACAAATAAAACATTAGTAGTCCACTGATGTAAACAAGCAATGTCTTACTTGTAACTCCCTGGGTACCCACAGGGTTTATATCATACCTCGAATGAAACAAGGTGTCAAATGTAATGCAGAAGAACTGCAGATGGCAATTCAATGCATTCAATTAAATATAGTTTTAAAATGTTGAAAATAATATTCCGTTATGTATTTGTACATCATCAAGCAACTGACTGCTTGATCACAACTGAGTGTCAGATGCGCTGGTTGGTACAGCAATTTCATGACAACAACAGAGATAATCAGCCAATGACAAAATCCCTGCTGTCCACATTCAAGGCATTGGCTACCTAGGTCCCTTTTACAAGTAAAACAATAGTAGTCCACTGATGTCCACTAATGGAAAGAAGCACTTCTCTTCTTGTAATTTCCCGGGTCCCCACAGGGTTGATATATTATTTGTACCATCCTTCAAATAAAAAGAAAAAAAATTAAAATCTTACAAAAAACATTATGAAAAGTAACAAGCAAATGTAATTTGAATTGTGAGCAATGTTTTGTCAAGTATTTGTATTTCATTAAGAAACTGATTAATTACTTAATTAATATTGTCAGATTGATAGGTCGGAGACAATCAGACAATCACAAAAATCTATGCTGCCCACATACAAGGTGTTGGCTGCCTGGGCCTCCCTTTCACAAATAAAACAATCGTAGTCCAGTGACGTAAACATGCACTGTCTTATTTGTAATTCCAGGGTACCCACATGGTTATAATTGTGCCTTTAATACAACATAAAATGCAGACAAACTGTGGATGGCACTTCATATTTATTTATTTATTGGTGTTTAAGGACACATACTACTGCACACATGGATGTAAAGTCAAGTCCAGCCAATCATTTATATCCATGTTGCTCATTTTACAGGACTTCCATGCCAGGTGTTGGTGACAGAGTCCTAATTTACCAGTAAAACAGTGTTTGTTTACCAGAGTAAATAAAAAAGCACTGCTTCACTTCCTGGGTTCCCATGGAGAGGATGGCACTTCATTGCATTCAATCAAATGTAATTTTAAAATCTTGGGATAGTGATCTGTAAGTATTTGTACATCATCAAGCAACTGATTGCTTGATCACAATTGAGTGTCAGATGTGCCGGTTGTAACAGCTACTTCATGACAACAACAGAGACAATCAGCCAATCACAAAGATCTCCGCTGACCACATACAAGGTGTTGGCCCCCAGGGTCCTTTTTACAAATAAAACATTAGTAGTCCACTGATGTAAACAAGCAATGTCTCACTTGTAATTATCTGGGTACCCAAAGGGTTTATATCATACCTTGAACGAAACAGGGTGTCAAATGTAATGCAGAAGATCTGCAGATGGCAATTCAATGCATTCAATTAAATATAGTTTTAAAATGTTGAAAATAATATTCCGTAATGTATTTGTACATCATCAACCAACTGACTGCTTGATCACAACTGAGTGTCAGATGCACTGGTTGGTACAGCAATTTCATGACAACAACAGAGATAATCAGCCAATGACAAAATCCCTGCTGTCCACATTCAAGGTGTTGGCTACCTAGGTCCCTTCTACAAGTAAAACAATAGTAGTCCACTGATGTCCACTAATGGAAAGAAGCACTGCTCTTCTTGTAATTTCCCGGGTCCCCACAGGGTTGATATATTATTTGTACCATCCTTGAAATAAAAAGAAAAAAAATTTAAATCTTACAAAAAATATTATGAAAAGTAACAAGCAAATGTAATTTGAATTGTGAGCAATGTTTCGTCAAGTATTTGTATTTCATTAAGAAACTGATTAATTACTTAATTAATATTGTCAGATTGATAGGTCGGAGACAATCAGACAATCACAAAAATCTATGCTGCCCACATACAAGATGTTGGCTGCCTGGGCCTCCCTTTCACAAATAAAACAATCGTACTCCAGTGACGTAAACATGCACTGTCTTATTTGTAATTTCAGGGTACCCACATGTTATAATTGTGCCTTTAATACAACATAAAATGCAGACGAACTGTGGATGGCACTTCATATTTATTTATTTATTGGTGTTTAAGGACACATACTACTGCACACATGGAGATAAAGTCAAGTCCAGCCAATCGTTTATATCCATGTTGCTCATTTTACAGGACTTCCATCCCAGGTGTTGGTGACAGAGTCCTAATTTACCAGTAAAACAGTGTTTGTTTACTAGAATAAATAAAAAAGCACTGCTTCACTTCCTGGGTTCCCATGGAGAGGATGGCACTTCATTGCATTCAATCAAATGTAATTTTAAAATTTTGGGATAGTGATCTGTAAGTATTTGTACATCATCAAGCAACTGATTGCTTGATCACAATTGAGTGTCAGATGTGCTGGTTGTAACAGCTACTTCATGACAACAACAGAGACAATCATCCAATCACAAAGATCTCCGCTGCCCACATACAAGGTTTTGGCTGCCTGGGTCCCTTTTACAAATAAAACATTAGTAGTCCACTGATGTAAACAAGCAATGTCTTACTTGTAATTCCCTGGGTACCCACAGGGTTTATATCATACCTTGAACGAAACAAGGTGTCAAATGTAATGCAGAAGAACTGCAGATGGCAATTCAATGCATTCAATTAAATATAGTTTTAAAATGTTGAAAATAATATTCCGTAATGTATTTGTACATCAAGCAACTGACAGCTTGATCACAATTGAGTGTCAGATGCGCTGGTTGATACAGTAATTTCATGACAACAACAGAGATAATCAGCCTATGACAAAATCCCTGCTGTCCACATTCAAGGCGTTGGCTACCTAGGTCCCTTTTACAAGTAAAACAATAGTAGTCCACTGATGTCCGCTAATGGAAAGAAGCACTGCTCTACTTGTAATTCCCCGGGTACCCACAGGGTCGATATATTATTAGTACCATCCTTCAAATAAAAAGAAAAAAAATTAAAATCTTACAAAAAATATTATGAAAAGTAATAAGCAAATGTAATTTGAATTGTGAGCAATGTTTTGTCAAGTATTTGTATTTCATTAAGAAACTGATTAATTACTTAATTAATATTGTCAGATTGATAGGTCGGAGACAATCAGCCAATCACAAAAATCTATGCTGCCCACATACAAGGTGCTGGCTGCCTGGGCCTCCCTTTCACAAATAAAACAATTGTACTCCAGTGACGTAAACATGCACTGTCTTATTTGTAATTTCAGGATACCCACATGGTTATAATTGTGCCTTTAATACAACATAAAATGCAGACGAACTGTGCATGGCATTTCATATTTATTTATTTATTGGTGTTTAAGGACACATACTACTGCACACATGGAGGTAAAGTCAAGTCCAGCCAATCGTTTATATCCATGTTGCTCATTTTACAGGACTTCCATCCCAGGTGTTGGTGACAGAGTCCTATTTTACCAGTAAAACAGTGTTTGTTTACCAGAGTAAATAAAAAAGCACTGCTTCACTTCCTGGGTTCCCATGGAGAGGATGGCACTTCATTGCATTCAATCAAATGTAATTTTAAAATCTTGAGATAGTGATCTGTAAATATTTGTACATCATCAAGCAACTGATTGCTTGATCACAATTGAGTGTCAGATGTGCTGGTTGTAACAGCTACTTCATGACAACAACAGAGACAATCAGCCAATCACAAAGATCTCCGCTGCCCACATACAAGGTGTTGGCTGCCTGGGTTCTTTTTACAAATAGAACATTAGTAGTCCACTGATGTAAACAAGCAATGTCTTACTTGTAATTCCTGGGTACCCACAGGGTTTATATCATACCTTGAACGAAACAAGGTGTCAAATGTAATGCAGAAGAACTGCAGATGGCAATTCAATGCATTCAATTAAATATAGTTTTAAAATGTTGAAAATAATATTCCGTAATGTATTTGTACATCATCAAGCAACTGACTGCTTGATCACAACTGAGTGTCAGATGCGCTGGTTGGTACAGCAATTTCATGACAACAACAGAGATAATCAGCCAATGACAAAATCGCTGCTGTCCACATTCAAGGCGTTGGCGGCCTAGATCCTCTTTACAAGTAAAACAATAGTAGTCCACTGCTGTCCACTTATGGAAACAAGCACTGCTCTACTTGTAATTCCCCAGGTATCCACAGGGTTGAAATATTATTAGTACCATCCTTCAAATAAAAAGAAAAAATTAAAATCTTACAAAAAATATTATGAAAAGTAACAAGCAAATGTAATTTGAATTATGAACAATGTTTTGTCAAGTATTTGTATTTCATTATAAGAAACTGATTACTTGATTACTATTGTCAGAGTGCTGGTCGGAGACAATCAGCAAATCACAAAAAATCTATGATGCCAACATACAAGGTGTTGCCTGCCTGGGCCCCATTCACAAATAAAACAATCATAGTCCAGGGACATATACATGCACTATCTTACTTGAAATTTCACGGTACACATGGGGTTATTATTCTGCCTTTAATACAACATAAAATGCAGACGAACTGTGGATGGTACTTCATATTTATTTTATTGGTGTTTAAGGTCACATAATTCTGCACACACCTGATAAATGGGATTTCCAAGTGCGTTCGGTATTACAAGAAGACATGTTTTATATCTGGGATACATAGAGGAAAATACTACTATATTAAATGTGGCAGCTGAAGAAATAGCGAGATAGAACAAAAAAATCTTTAAATACCAATTACAAGGGAAATCAGGAACCTGTCGGAGATATATATATATATATATATATATATATATATATATATATATATATCCACAAACTGATGGATGCACTACGTTGTGCATGAATAAACTTTAACACAGCTTGCTTTTGGTTAAATGAAAATTAAACTATGTACACTATTTAGATTTTAAAAGTTGCTACTAACCCTATAAAAAAGAACATTTCTTTTTTTTTACTATGTATCCCATAATTTACATTTTTGAGCAATGTGATTTTTCAGAATAGACTTGCTGTGAATATATTTTGGCTTAGGTACTGAAGCGCAAGCTATTAGAACTTAAATACAATAACAAAATACCTAATATTTGCTCAACTGAATGTGTAAGTAGAGATGTGTGGATTTTACACAATGGTTTAGAAACTCTGGTGAGCTTCTACATGTACTTGTATTTATAGCATTAAATTAATTTCAATTTATCAATATTGCAACCTGAAGCGATATCAAATTATGTGCATTTGGGATCAACCACAAATAAAATTCCATCAATTTCTAAGGACCACAACCTCACACTGTAACATACACAGACTCAATCATACACTTCTATGCGAGGGGAAGAAATATAAATAAATATAAAATGCCAAAAAGGGTTGCCGGCAATTTTGATTTTTTTCCAAAATGACAAAATATTCATTCTAGGCTTAATCCCATATACACAATCTAATAGCCACCACATGCAGCAAAAGTTAAATTTAACCATAATATGTTTCGCTATAGTAAATGCAAAAATTACTTTAGATTGCCTTTCTATTGTGCTTATCTCACTTAAGTTTTACTCATGTGAAACTCTTTAATAAAAATAAGTGGAATATTTTTCTCATATTCCCATTTATTGCGTATTTTGTCCTTCCATTGAACAAAATAGCACTTTTTGCAATTATTTTGCAATGCGTTTATTGGATATCCCATACTAGATTTTAGTGTTTGCATTTTTAGGCCCTAGTTGGAAATCTGATGCAGGCACATGAGTTTAATAGAGACTCAGGTTGAGGTGACATGTCTTGACCCATGTCTTTATTTTCACTTTCATTTCTTTGAGAATTTGATTACGAATGAGTTTGTATGGCAGAGTTATGTTGTAACTCAATTTTTACAACACACTTGGCTTCTATTAATTGAAATTTTGTCGGCAAAGAAGAAATCAGTTCCATGATACTAAATTTACCACTGAGCTGACTCTATTTACTTTTACAGGAAATATAATTTTTTGCTTTGGATGTACCCACAGGGTTGAAATATTATCAGTACATACCTTAAAATAACAAAAAAAATCAATTAAATAACAAGTATGGAAAATCGTACAAAAAATATCAAGAAAGGTAATAAGGAAATGCAATTTGGATTGTGACCATTGTTATGTTAAGCATCTGTATTTCATCAAGAAACTGATTAGCTGATAATAATTGTCAGATGTGGTGGTCAGCAACAACCAGCCAATCATAAAAATCTATGCTACTCATATACAAGGTGTTGGCAGCCTGGGCCATTTCACAGAAAAAACAAACGTAGTCCACCTAAGTCACCTTGCACTGTCTTCCTTGAAATATCTGGGTACACATACCGTGCCTTGAAAACAACATAAAATGCAGATGAACTGTGGATGGCACTTCATATTTATTTATTTATTGGTGTTTAAGGACAAATACTTCTGCACACATGGAGGTAAAGTCAGGTCCAGCCAATCATTTATACCCATGTTGCTCATTTTACAGGACTTCCATCTCAGGTGTTGGTGACAAAGTTCTATTTTACCAGTAAAACAGAGCTTCTTAACCAGAGTAAATAAAAAAAAGCACTGCTTCACTTCCTGGGTTCTCATGGAGAGGATGGCAATTCAATGCATTCCATCAAATGCAATTTTAAAATCTTGGGATAGTGATCTGTAAATATTTGTACATCATCAAGCAACTGATTGCTTGATCACAATTGAGTGTCAGATGTGCTGGTTGTAACAGCTACTTCATGACAACAACAGAGACAATCAGCCAATCACAAAGATCTCCGCTGCCCACATACAAGGTGTTGGCTGCCTGGGTTCTTTTTACAAATAGAACATTAGTAGTCCACGGATGTAAACAAGCAATGTCTTACTTGTAATTCCCTGGGTACCCACAGGGTTTATATCATACCATGAACGAAACAAGGTGTCAAATGTAATGCAGAAGAACTGCAGATGGCAATTCAATGCATTCAATTAAATATTGTTTTAAAATGTTGAAAATAATATTCCGTAATGTATTTGTACATCATCAAGCAACTGACTGCTTGATCACAACTGAGTGTCAGATGCGCTGGTTGGTACAGCAATTTCATGACAACAACAGAGATAATCAGCCAATTACAAAATCCCTGCTGTCCACATTCAAGGTGTTGGCTACCTAGGTCCATTTTACAAGTAAAACAATAGTAGTCCACTGATGTCCACTAATGGAAAGAAGCACTGCTCTACTTGTAATTCCCCGGGTACCCACAGGGTTGATATATTATTAGTACCATCCTTCAAATAAAAAGAAAAAAAATTAAAATCTTACAAAAAATATTATGAAAAGTAACAAGCAAATGTCATTTGAATTGTGAGCAATGTTTTATCAAGTATTTGTATTTCATTAAGAAACAGATTAATTACTTAATATTGTCAGATTGATAGGTCGGAGACAATCAGCCAATCACAAAAATCTATGCTGCCCACATACAAGGTGTTGGCTGCCTGGGCCTCCCTTTCACAAATAAAACAATCGTAGTCCAGTGACGTAAACATGCACTGTCTTATTTGTAATTTCAGGGTACCCACATGGTTATAATTGTGCCTTTAATACAACATAAAATGCAGCAGAACTGTGGATGGCACTTCATATTTATTTATTTATTAGTGTTCAAGGACACATACTACTGCACACATGGAGGTAAAGTCAAGTCCAGCCAATCGTTTATATCCATGTTGCTCATTTTACAGGACGTCCATCCCAGGTGTTGGTGACAGAGTCCTATTTTACCAGTAAAACAGTGTTTGTTTACCAGAGTAAATAAAAAAGCACTGCTTCACTTCCTGGGTTCCCATGGAGAGGATGGCACTTCATTGCATTCAATCAAATGCAATTTTAAAATCTTGGGATAGTGATCTGTAAGTATTTGTACATCATCAAGCAACTGATTGTTTGATCACAATTGAGTGTCCGATGTGCTGGTTGTAACAGCAACTTCATGACAACAGCAGAGACAATCAGCCAATCACAAAGATCTCTGCTGCCCACATACAAGGTGTTGGCTGCCTGGGTCGTTTTTACAAATAAAACAATAGTAGTCCACTGATGTAAACAAGCAATGTCTTACTTGTAACTCCCTGGGTACCCACAGGGTTTATATCATACCTCGAATGAAACAAGGTGTCAAATGTAATGCAGAAGAACTGCAGATGGCAATTCAATGCATTCAATTAAATATAGTTTTAAAATGTTGAAAATAATATTCCGTAATGTATTTGTACATCATCAACCAACTGACTGCTTGATCACAACTGAGTGTCAAATGCACTGGTTGGTACAGCAATTTCATGACAACAACAGAGATAATCAGCCAATGACAAAATCCCTGCTGTCCACATTCAAGGTGTTGGCTACCTAGGTCCCTTCTACAAGTAAAACAATAGTAGTCCACTGATGTCCACTAATGGAAAGAAGCACTGCTCTTCTTGTAATTTCCCGGGTCCCCACAGGGTTGATATATTATTTGTACCATCCTTGAAATAAAAAGAAAAAAAATTTAAATCTTACAAAAAATATGAAAAGTAACAAGCAAATGTAATTTGAATTGTGAGCAATGTTTCGTCAAGTATTTGTATTTCATTAAGAAACTGATTAATTACTTAATTAATATTGTCAGATTGATAGGTCGGAGACAATCAGACAATCACAAAAATCTATGCTGCCCACATACAAGGTGTTGGCTGCCTGGGCCTCCCTTTCACAAATAAAACAATCGTAGTCCAGTGACGTAAACATGCACTGTCTTATTTGTAATTCCAGGGTACCCACATTGTTATAATTGTGCCTTTAATACAACATAAAATGCAGACAAACTGTGGATGGCACTTCATATTTATTTATTTATTGGTGTTTAAGGACACATACAACTGCACACATGGAGGTAAAGTCAAGTCAAGCCAATCGTTTATATCCATGTTGCTCATTTTACAGGACTTCCATCCAGGTGTTGGTGACAGAGTCCTATTTTACCAGTAAAACAGTGCTTGTTTACCAGAGTAAATAAAAAAGCACTGCTTCACTTCCTGGGTTCCCATGGAGAGGATGGCACTTCATTGCATTCAATCAAATGTAATTTTAAAATCTTGGGATAGTGATCTGTAAGTATTTGTACATCATCAAGTAACTGATTGCTTGATCACAATTGAGTGTCAGATGTGCTGGCTGTAACAGCTACTTCATGACAACAACAGAGACAATCAGCCAATCACAAAGATCTCCGCTGCCCACATGCAAGGTGTTGGCTCCCAGGGTCCTTTTTACAAATAAAACATTAGTAGTCCACTGATGTAAACAAGCAATGTCTTACTTGTAATTCACTGGGTACCCACAGGGTTTATATCATACCTTGAACGAAACAAGGTGTCAAATGTAATGCAGAAGAACTGCGGATGGCAATTCAATGCATTCAATTAAATATAGTTTTAAAATGTTGAAAATAATATTCCGTAATGTATTTGTACATTATCAAGCAACTGACTACTTGATCACAACTGAGTGTCAGATGCGCTGGTTGGTACAGCAATTTTATGACAACAACAGAGATAATCAGCCAATGACAAAATCCCTGGTGTCCACATTCAACTGTTGGCTGCCTAGATCCTCTTTACAAGTAAAACAATAGTAGTCCACTGCTGTCCACTTATGGAAACAAGCACTGCTCTACTTGTAATTCCCCAGGTATCCACAGGGTTGAAATATTATTAGTACCATCCTTCAAATAAAAAGAAAAAATTAAAATCTTACAAAAAATATTATGAAAAGTAACAAGCAAATGTAATTTGAATTGTGAACAATGTTTTGTCAAGTATTTGTATTTCATTAAGAAACTGATTACTTGATTACTATTGTCAGAGTGCTGGTCGGAGACAATCAGCAAATCACAAAAAATCTATGATGCCAACATACAAGGTGTTGCCTGCCTGGGCCCCATTCACAAATAAAACAATCATAGTCCAGGGACATAAACATGCACTATCTTACTTGAAATTTCACGGTACCCATGGGGTTATTATTCTGCCTTTATTACAACATAAAATGCAGACGAACTGTGGATGGTACTTCATATTTATTTTATTGGTGTTAAAGGTCACATAATTCTGCACACACCTGATAAATGACATGTTTTATATCTGGGATACATAGGGGAAATTACTACTATATTAAATGTGATAGCTGAAGAAATAGCGAGATAGAACAAAAAAATCTTTAAATACCTATTACAAGGGAAATCAGGGACCTGTCAGAGATATATATATATATATCCACAAACTGATGGATGCACTACGTTGTGCATGAATAAACTTTAACACAGCTTGCTTTTGGTTAAATGAAAATTAAACTATGTACACTATTTAGATTTTAAAAGTTGCTACTAACCCTATAAAAAAGAACATTTCTTTTTTTTTACTATGTATCCCATAATTTACATTTTTGAGCAATGTGATTTTTCAGAATAAACTTGCTGTGAATATATTTTGGCTTAGGTACTGAAGCGCAAGCTATTGGAACTTAAATACAATAACAAAATACCTAATATTTGCTGAACTGAATGGGTAAGTAGAGATGTGTGGATTTTAAACAATGGTTTAGAAAATGTGGTGAGCTTCTACATGTACTTGTATTTATAGCTTTAAATTAATTTCAATTTATCAATATTGCAACCTGAAGCGATATCAAATTATGTGCATTTGGGATCAACCACAAATAAAATTCCATCAATTTCCAAGGACCACAACCTCACACTGTAACATACACAGACTCAATCATACACTTCTATGCGAGGGGAAGAAATATAAATAAATATAAAATGCCAAAAAGGGTTGCCGGCAATTTTGATTTTTTTCCAAAATGACAAAATATTCATTCTAGGATTAATCCCATGTACACAATCTAATAGCCACCACATGCAGCAAAAGTTAAATTTAACCATATGTTTCGCTATAGTAAATGCAAAAATTACTTTAGATTGCCTTTCTATTGTGCTTATCTCACTTAAGTTTTACTCATGTGAAACTCTTTAATAAAAATAAGTGGAATATTTTTCTCATATTCCCATTTATTGCGTATTTTGTCCTTCCATTGAACAAAATAGCACTTTTTGCAATTATTTTGCAATGCATTTATAGGATATCCCATACTAGATTTTAGTGTTTGCATTTTTAGGCCCTAGTTGGAAATCTAATGCAGGCACATGAGTTTGATGCAGACTCAGGTTGAGGTGACATGTCTTGACCCATGTCTTTATTTTCACTTTCATTTCTTTGAGAATTTGATTACGACTGAGTTTGTATGGCAGAGTTATGTTGTAACTCAATTTTTACAACACACTTGGCTTCTATTAATTGAAATTTTGTCGGCGAAGAAGAAATCAGTTCCATGATACTAAATTTACCACTGAGCTGACTCTATTTACTTTTACAGGAAATATAATTTTTTGCTTTGGATGTACCCACAGGGTTGAAATGTCAGTACATTCCTTAAAATAACAAAAAAAAATCGATTAAATAACAAGTATGGAAAATCGTACAAAAAATATCAAGAAAGGTAATAAGGAAATGTAATTTGGATTGTGACCATTGTTATGTTAAGCATTTGTATTTCATCAAGAAACTGATTAGCTGATAATAATTGTCAGATGTGGTGGTCAGCAACAATCAGCCAATCATAAAAATCTATGCTACTCATATACAAGGTGTTGGCAGCCTGGGCCATTTCACAGAAAAAACAAACGTAGTCCACCTAAGTCACCATGCACTGTCTTCCTTGAAATATCTAGGTACACATACCGTGCCTTTAAAACAACATAAAATGCAGATGAACTGTGGATGGCACTTCATATTTATTTATTTATTGGTGTTTAAGGACAAATACTTCTGCACACATGGAGGTAAAGTCAGGTCCAGCCAATCATTTATACCCATGTTGCTCATTTTACAGGACTTCCATCCCAGGTGTTGGTGACAAAGTTCTATTTAACCAGTAAAACAGAGCTTCTTAACCAGAGTAAATAAAAAAAGCACTGCTTCACTTCCTGGGTTCCCATGGAGAGGATGGCAATTCAATGCATTCCATCAAATGCAATTTTAAAATCTTGGGATAGTGATCTGTAAATATTTGTACATCATCAAGCGACTGATTGCTTGATCATAATGGAGTGTCAGATGTGCTGGTTGTACCAGCTACTTCATGACAACAACAGAGACAATCAGCCAATCACAAAGATCTCCGCTGCCCACATACAATGTGTTGGCTCCCAGGGTCCTTTTTACAAATAAAACATTAGTAGTCCACTGATGTAAACAAGCAATGTCTCACTTGTAATTATCTGGGTACCCAAAGGGTTTATATCATACCTTGAACGAAACAGGGTGTCAAATGTAATGCAGAAGATCTGCAGATGGCAATTCAATGCTTTCAATTAAATATAGTTTTAAAATGTTGAAAATAATATTCCGTAATGTATTTGTACATCATCAACCAACTGACTGCTTGATCACAACTGAGTGTCAGATGCACTGGTTGGTACAGCAATTTCATGACAACAACAGAGATAATCAGCCAATGACAAAATCCCTGCTGTCCACATTCAAGGTGTTGGCTACCTAGGTCCCTTCTACAAGTAAAACAATAGTAGTCCACTGATGTCCACTAATGGAAAGAAGCACTGCTCTTCTTGTAATTTCCCGGGTCCCCACAGGGTTGATATATTATTTGTACCATCCTTGAAATAAAAAGAAAAAAAATTTAAATCTTACAAAAAATATTATGAAAAGTAACAAGCAAATGTAATTTGAATTGTGAGCAATGTTTCGTCAAGTATTTGTATTTCATTAAGAAACTGATTAATTACTTAATTAATATTGTCAGATTGATAGGTCGGAGACAATCAGATAATCACAAAAATCTATGCTGCCCACATACAAGGTGTTGGCTGCCTGGGCCTCCCTTTCACAAATAAAACAATCGTAGTCCAGTGACGTAAACATGCACTGTCTTATTTGTAATTCCAGGGTACCCACATTGTTATAATTGTGCCTTTAATACAACATAAAATGCAGACAAACTGTGGATGGCACTTCATATTTATTTATTTATTGGTGTTTAAGGACACATACAACTGCACACATGGAGGTAAAGTCAAGTCAAGCCAATCGTTTATATCCATGTTGCTCATTTTACAGGACTTCCATCCCAGGTGTTGGTGACAGAGTCCTATTTTACCAGTAAAACAGTGCTTGTTTACCAGAGTAAATAAAAAAGCTCTGCTTCACTTCCTGGGTTCCCATGGAGAGGATGGCACTTCATTGCATTCAATCAAATGTAATTTTAAAATCTTGGGATAGTGATCTGTAAGTATTTGTACATCATCAAGTAACTGATTGCTTGATCACAATTGAGTGTCAGATGTGCTGGTTGTACCAGCTACTTCATGACAACAACAGAGACAATCAGCCAATCACAAAGATCTCCGCTGCCCACATACAATGTGTTGGCTGCCTGGGTCCTTTTTACAAATAAAACATTAGTAGTCCACGGATGTAAACAAGCAATGTCTTACTTGTAATTCCCTGGGTACCCACAGGGTTTATATCATACCTTGAACGAAACAAGGTGTCAAATGTAATGCAGAAGAACTGCAGATGGCAATTCAATGCATTCAATTAAATATAGTTTTAAAATGTTGAAAATAATATTCCGTAATGTATTTGTACATCATCAAGCAACTGACTGCTTGATCACAACTGAGTGTCAGATGCGCTGGTTGGTACAGCAATTTCATGACAACAACAGAGATAATCAGCCAATTACAAAATCCCTGCTGTCCACATTCAAGGCGTTGGCTACCTAGGTCCATTTTACAAGTAAAACAATAGTAGTCCACTGATGTCCACTAATGGAAAGAAGCACTGCTCTACTTGTAATTCCCTGGGTACCCACCGGGTTGATATATTATTAGTACCATCCTTCAAATAAAAAGAAAAAAAATTAAAATCTTACAAAAAATATTATGCAAAGTAACAAGCAAATATCATTTGAATTGTGAGCAATGTTTTGTCAAGTATTTGTATTTCATTAAGAAACTGATTAATTACTTAATTAATATTGTCAGATTGATAGGTCGGAGACAATCAGACAATCACAAAAATCTATGCTGCCCACATACAAGGTGTTGGCTGCCTGGGCCTCCCTTTCACAAATAAAACAATCGTAGTCCACTGACGTAAACATGCACTGTCTTATTTGTAATTTCAGGGTACAGAGTCCTATTTTACCAGTAAAACAGTGCTTGTTTACCAGAGTAAATAAAAAAGCACTGCTTAACTTCCTGGGTTCCCATGGAAAGGATATGGCACTTCATTGCATTCAATCAAATGTAATTTTAAAATCTTGGGATAGTGATCTGTAAGTATTTGTACATCATCAAGCAACTGATTGCTTTATCACAATTGAGTGTCAGATGTGCTGGTTGTAACAGCTACTTCATGACAACAAGAGACAATCAGCCGATCACAAAGATCTCCGCTGCCCACATACCAGATGTTGGCTGCCTGGGTCCTTTTTACAAATAAAACATTAGTAGTCCACTAATGTAAACAAGCAATGTCTTACTTGTAATACCCTGGGTACCCACAGGGTTTACATCATACCTTGAACGAAACCAAGGTGTCAAATGTAATGCAGAAGAACTGCAGATGGCAATTCAATGCATTCAATTAAATATAGTTCTAAAATGTTGAAAATAATATTCTGTAATGTATTTGTACATCATCAAGCAACTGACTGCTTGATCACAACTGAGTGTCAGATGCGCTGGTTGGTACAGCAATTTCATGACAACAACAGAGATAATCAGCCAATGACAAAATCCCTGCTGTCCACATTCAAGGCGTTGGCTACCTAGGTCCCTTTTACAAGTAAAACAATAGTAGTCCACTGATGTCCACTAATGGAAAGAAGCACTGCTCTACTTGTAATTCTCTGGGTACCCACAGGGTTGATATATTATTAGTACCATCCTTCAAATAAAAAGAAAAAAAATTAAAATCTTACAAAAAATATTATGAAAAGTAACAAGTAAATGTAATTTCAATTGTGAGCCATGTTTTGTCAAGTATTTGTATTTCATTAAGAAACTGATTAATTACTTAATTAATATAGTCAGGGTGATAGGTTGGAGACAATCAGCCAATCACAAAAATCTATGCTGCCCACATACAAGGTGTTGGCTGCCTGGGCCTCCCTTTCACAAATAAAACAATCGTAGTCCAGTGACATAAACATGCACTGTCTTATTTGTAATTTCAGGGTACCCACATGGTCATAATTGTGCCTTTAATACAACATAAAGTGCAGACGAACTGTGGATGGCACTTCATATTTATCTATTTATTGGTATTTAAGGACACATACTACTGCACACATGGAGGTAAAGTCAAGTCCAGCCAATCGTTTATATCCATGTTGCTCATTTTACAGGACTTCCATCCCAGGTGTTGCTGACAGAGTCCTATTTTACCAGTAAAACAGTGTTTGTTTACCAGAGTAAATAAAAAAGCACTGCTTCACTTCCTGGGTTCCCATGGAGAGGATGGCACTTCATTGCATTCAATCAAATGTAATTTTAAAATCTTGAGATAGTGATCTGTAAGTATTTGTACATCATCAAGTAACTGATTGCTTGATCACAATTGAGTGTCAGATGTGCTGGTTGTAACAGCTACTTCATGACAACAACAGAGACAATCAGCCAATCACAAAGATCTCCGCTGCCCACATACAAGGTGTTGGCTGCCCGGGTCCCTTTTACAAATAAAACATTAGTAGTCCACTGATGTAAACAAGCAATATCTTACTTGCAATTCCCTGGGTACCCACAGGGTTTATATCATACCTTGAACGAAACAAGGTTTCAAATGTAATGCAGAAGAACTGCAGATGGCAATTCAATGCATTCAATTAAATATAGTTTTAAAATGTTGAAAATAATATTCCGTAATGTATTTATACATCATGAAGACACTGACTGCTTGATCACAACTGAGTGTCAGATGCGCTGGTTGGTACAGCAATTTCATGACAACAACAGAGATAATCAGCCAATGACAAAATCCCTGCTGTCCACATTCAAGGCTTTGGCTACCTAGGTCCCTTTTACAAGTAAAACAATAGTAGTCCACTGATGTCCACTAATGGAAAGAAGCACTGCTCTACTTGTAATTCCCCGGGTACCCACAGGGTTGATATATTATTAGTACCATCCTTCCAATAAAAAGAAAAAAAATTAAAATCTTACAAAAAATATTATGAAAAGTAACAAGCAAATGTAATTTCAATTGTGAGCCATGTTTTGTCAAGTATTTGTATTTCATTAATTACTTAATTAATATTGTCAGATTGATAGGTCGGAGACAATCAGCCAATCACAAAAATCTATGCTGCCCGCATACAAGGTGTTGGCTGCATGGGCCTCCCTTTCACAAATAAAACAATCGTAGTCCAGTGACATAAACATGCACTGTCTTATTTGTAATTTCAGGGTACCCACATGGTCATAATTGTGCCTTTAATACAACATAAAGTGCAGACGAACTGTGGATGGCACTTCATATTTATCTATTTATTGGTATTTAAGGACACATACTACTGCACACATGGAGGTAAAGTCAAGTCCAGCCAATCGTTTATATCCATGTTGCTCATTTTACAGGACTTCCATCCCAGGTGTTGGTGACAGAGTCCTATTTTACCAGTAAAACAGTGCTTGTTTACCAGAGTAAATAAAACAGCACTGCTTCACTTCCTGGGTTCCCATGGAGAGGATGGCACTTCATTGCATTCAATCAAATGTAATTTTAAAATCTTGGGATAGTGATCTGTAAGTATTTGTACATCATCAAGCAACTGATTGCTTGATCACAATTGAGTGTCAGATGTGCTGGTTGTAACAGCTACTTCATGACAACAACAGAGACAATCAGCCAATCACAAAGATCTCCACTGCCCACATACAAGGTGTTGGCTGCCTGGGTCCTTTTTACAAATAAAACATTAGTAGTCCACTGATGTAAACAAGCAATGTCTTATTTGCAATTCCCTGGGTACCCACAGGGTTTATATCGTACCTTGAACGAAACAAGGTGTCAAATGTAATGCAGAAGAACTGCAGATGGCAATTCAATGCATTCAATTAAATATAGTTTTAAAATGTTGAAAATAATATTCCATAATGTATTTGGACATCATCAAGCAACTGACTGCTTGATCACAACTGAGTGTCAGATGCGCTGGTTGGTACAGCAATTTCATGACAACAACAGAGATAATCAGCCATTGACAAAATCCCTGCTGTCCACATTCAAGGCATTGGCTACCTAGGTCCCTTTTACAAGTAAAACAATAGTAGTCCACTAATGGAAAGAAGCACTGCTCTACTTGTAATTCCCCGGCTACCCACAGGGTTGATATATTATTAGTACCATCCTTCAAATAAAAAGAAAAAAAATTAAAATCTTACAAAAAATATTATGAAAAGTAACAAGCAAATGTAATTTGAATTGTGAGCAATGTTTTGTCAAGTATTTGTATTTCATTAAGAAACTGATTAATTACTTAATATTGTCAGATTGATAGGTCGGAGACAATCAGCCAATCACAAAAATCTATGCTGCCCACATACAAGGTGTTGGCTGCCTGGGCCTCCCTTTCACAAATAAAACAATCGTTGTCCAGTGACATAAACATGCACTGTCTTATTTGTAATTTCAGAGTACCCACATGCTCATAATTGTGCCTTTAATACAACATAAAGTGCAGACGAACTGTGGATGGCACTTCATATTTATCTATTTATTGGTATTTAAGGACACATACTACTGCACACATGGAGGTAAAGTCAAGTCCAGCCAATCGTTTATATCCATGTTGCTCATTTTACAGGACTTCCATCCCAGGTGTTGGTGACAGAGTCCTATTTTACCAGTAAAACAGTGTTTGTTTACCAGAGTAAATAAAAAAGCACTGCTTCACTTCCTGGGTTCCATGGAGAGGATGGCACTTCATTGCATTCAATCAAATGTAATTTTAAAATCTTGGGATAGTGATCTGTAAGTATTTGTACATCATAAAGCAACTGATTGCTTGAGGCCGGGGAAAAATAATTAATTTGTTCAGGTAACATGCTGAAAAAAAATAGGGTCAATCGGTCGGGATTTTTTTTTTTTTTTTTCACAATTATTTTTTACAATGAATGCCTTTCAAGTGTCTCAGAAATCAACCTGTATATCCCTATATATCCCTCATGTCCTATTTGTTTGGTTATTTTATACGATTTGCATCAGTAAATAAAACTATAAACCATTTTTTTTTTCTATGCGTTTTCATTTCTTAAATTGAAACCCGTAACGAGACTCCAGAATTCGAAGATCGCGGCTACGTACGATTGTTCCATTGTTTCTTTGTCAGGTCAAGGACGTGATCACACTTTGCGGTCATGTTTTAGGTGTGGAAGATGGAGAGAATTTAGGTGTGAAAATAAAATTCCACGCCCTTTCATAGCCGAACAAACATGTCGGTCAAGCTATATTGCAGTTCTTGGAGAAAGTGGGCTATATTGCGAGTCAGGGGAAGAGGGAGGTCACTTGCGTACTGTAAAAAAACTGCATGGTTTGACAAACGACCCTCCCAGCGTGCTAGTTGATTCTATATCGGGCCGATGTCGGCGCAACAGAAATTCTGTCATACCGACATCGGTCCAATATGGAATTAAGTAGAATGCTATGTGAGGATATAGTTTATGTTCACATTGGACTCTTTTCACCGAGTTGTGAGTCGTTCTGAAACTTGTTGCTATGAGCGTCATCGGTCACCGTGCACGCGCCCTTTAACATGAGAAACATTCCAGGGACAGTCGTACCGCGCAAAGTTGGTGCTATTATTTCGTTAAGCGATAGCGATTTCATTATTTTTTCTTTTTCTTAAAATTTTTTTTCTGTGCAAGGTAAAAAATATTTAGGGTCGGCGGCAAAAATAGGGTCGGTCGGGTTACCTGAACAAATTAATTATTTTTCCCCGGCCTGATCACAATTGAGTGTCAGATGTGCTGGTTGTAACAGCTACTTCATGACAACAACAGAGACAATCAGCCAATCACAAAGATCTCCGCTGCCCACATACAAGGTGTGGGCTGCCTGGGTCCTTCTTACAAATAAAACAGTAGTAGTCCACTGACATAAACAAGCAATGTCTTACTTGTAATTCTCTGGGTACCCACAGAATTTATATCATACCTTGAACGAAACAAGGTGTCAAATGTAATGCAGAAGAACTGCAGATGTCAATTCAATGCATTCAATTAAATATAGTTTTAAAATGTTGAAAATAATATTCCGTAATGTATTTGTACATCATCAAGCAACTGACTGCTTGATCACAACTGAGTGTCAGATGCGCTGGTTGGTACAGCAATTTAATGACAACAACAGAGATGATCAGCCAATGACAAAATCCCTGCTGTCCACATTCAAGGCGTTGGCTACCTAGGTCCCTTTTACAAGTAAAACAATAGTAGTCCACTGATGTCCACTAATGGAAAGAAGCACTGCTCTACTTGTAATTCCCCGGGTACCCACAGGGTTGATATATTATTAGTACCATCCTTCAAATAAAAAGAAAAAAAATTAAAATCTTACAAAAAATATTATGAAAAGTAACAAGCAAATGTCATTTGAATTGTGAGCAATGTTTTATCAAGTATTTGTATTTCATTAAGAAACAGATTAATTACTTAATATTGTCAGATTGATAGGTCGGAGACAATCAGCCAATCACAAAAATCTATGCTGCCCACATACAAGGTGTTGGCTGCCTGGGCCTCCCTTTCACAAATAAAACAATCGTAGTCCAGTGACGTAAACATGCACTGTCTTATTTGTAATTTCAGGGTACCCACATGGTTATAATTGTGCCTTTAATACAACATAAAATGCAGCAGAACTGTGGATGGCACTTCATATTTATTTATTTATTAGTGTTCAAGGACACATACTACTGCACACATGGAGGTAAAGTCAAGTCCAGCCAATCGTTTATATCCATGTTGCTCATTTTACAGGACGTCCATCCCAGGTGTTGGTGACAGAGTCCTATTTTACCAGTAAAACAGTGTTTGTTTACCAGAGTAAATAAAAAAGCACTGCTTCACTTCCTGGGTTCCCATGGAGAGGATGGCACTTCATTGCATTCAATCAAATGCAATTTTAAAATCTTGGGATAGTGATCTGTAAGTATTTGTACATCATCAAGCAACTGATTGTTTGATCACAATTGAGTGTCCGATGTGCTGGTTGTAACAGCAACTTCATGACAACAGCAGAGACAATCAGCCAATCACAAAGATCTCTGCTGCCCACATACAAGGTGTTGGCTGCCTGGGTCGTTTTTACAAATAAAACAATAGTAGTCCACTGATGTAAACAAGCAATGTCTTACTTGTAACTCCCTGGGTACCCACAGGGTTTATATCATACCTCGAATGAAACAAGGTGTCAAATGTAATGCAGAAGAACTGCAGATGGCAATTCAATGCATTCAATTAAATATAGTTTTAAAATGTTGAAAATAATATTCCGTAATGTATTTGTACATCATCAACCAAGTGACTGCTTGATCACAACTGAGTGTCAAATGCGCTGGTTGGTACAGCAATTTCATGACAACAACAGAGATAATCAGCCAATGACAAAATCCCTGCTGTCCACATTCAAGGTGTTGGCTACCTAGGTCCCTTCTACAAGTAAAACAATAGTAGTCCACTGATGTCCACTAATGGAAAGAAGCACTGCTCTACTTGTAATTCCCCGGGTACCCACAGGGTTGATATATTATTTGTACCATCCTTGAAATAAAAAGAAAAAAAATTTAAATCTTACAAAAAATATTATGAAAAGTAACAAGCAAATGTAATTTGAATTGTGAGCAATGTTTCGTCAAGTATTTGTATTTCATTAAGAAACTGATTAATTACTTAATTAATATTGTCAGATTGATAGGTCGGAGACAATCAGACAATCACAAAAATCTATGCTGCCCACATACAAGGTGTTGGCTGCCTGGGCCTCCCTTTCACAAATAAAACAATCGTAGTCCAGTGACGTAAACATGCACTGTCTTATTTGTAATTCCAGGGTACCCACATTGTTATAATTGTGCCTTTAATACAACATAAAATGCAGACAAACTGTGGATGGCACTTCATATTTATTTATTTATTGGTGTTTAAGGACACATACAACTGCACACATGGAGGTAAAGTCAAGTCAAGCCAATCGTTTATATCCATGTTGCTCATTTTACAGGACTTCCATCCAGGTGTTGGTGACAGAGTCCTATTTTACCAGTAAAACAGTGCTTGTTTACCAGAGTAAATAAAAAAGCACTGCTTCACTTCCTGGGTTCCCATGGAGAGGATGGCACTTCATTGCATTCAATCAAATGTAATTTTAAAATCTTGGGATAGTGATCTGTAAGTATTTGTACATCATCAAGTAACTGATTGCTTGATCACAATTGAGTGTCAGATGTGCTGGCTGTAACAGCTACTTCATGACAACAACAGAGACAATCAGCCAATCACAAAGATCTCCGCTGCCCACATACAAGGTGTTGGCTCCCAGGGTCCTTTTTACAAATAAAACATTAGTAGTCCACTGATGTAAACAAGCAATGTCTTACTTGTAATTCACTGGGTACCCACAGGGTTTATATCATACCTTGAACGAAACAAGGTGTCAAATGTAATGCAGAAGAACTGCGGATGGCAATTCAATGCATTCAATTAAATATAGTTTTAAAATGTTGAAAATAATATTCCGTAATGTATTTGTACATTATCAAGCAACTGACTACTTGATCACAACTGAGTGTCAGATGCGCTGGTTGGTACAGCAATTTTATGACAACAACAGAGATAATCAGCCAATGACAAAATCCCTGGTGTCCACATTCAACTGTTGGCTGCCTAGATCCTCTTTACAAGTAAAACAATAGTAGTCCACTGCTGTCCACTTATGGAAACAAGCACTGCTCTACTTGTAATTCCCCAGGTATCCACAGGGTTGAAATATTATTAGTACCATCCTTCAAATAAAAAGAAAAAATTAAAATCTTACAAAAAATATTATGAAAAGTAACAAGCAAATGTAATTTGAATTGTGAACAATGTTTTGTCAAGTATTTGTATTTCATTAAGAAACTGATTACTTGATTACTATTGTCAGAGTGCTGGTCGGAGACAATCAGCAAATCACAAAAAATCTATGATGCCAACATACAAGGTGTTGCCTGCCTGGGCCCCATTCACAAATAAAACAATCATAGTCCAGGGACATAAACATGCACTATCTTACTTGAAATTTCACGGTACCCATGGGGTTATTATTCTGCCTTTATTACAACATAAAATGCAGACGAACTGTGGATGGTACTTCATATTTATTTTATTGGTGTTAAAGGTCACATAATTCTGCACACACCTGATAAATGACATGTTTTATATCTGGGATACATAGGGGAAAATACTACTATATTAAATGTGATAGCTGAAGAAATAGCGAGATAGAACAAAAAAATCTTTAAATACCTATTACAAGGGAAATCAGGGACCTGTCAGAGATATATATATATATATCCACAAACTGATGGATGCACTACGTTGTGCATGAATAAACTTTAACACAGCTTGCTTTTGGTTAAATGAAAATTAAACTATGTACACTATTTAGATTTTAAAAGTTGCTACTAACCCTATAAAAAAGAACATTTCTTTTTTTTTACTATGTATCCCATAATTTACATTTTTGAGCAATGTGATTTTTCAGAATAAACTTGCTGTGAATATATTTTGGCTTAGGTACTGAAGCGCAAGCTATTGGAACTTAAATACAATAACAAAATACCTAATATTTGCTGAACTGAATGGGTAAGTAGAGATGTGTGGATTTTAAACAATGGTTTAGAAAATGTGGTGAGCTTCTACATGTACTTGTATTTATAGCTTTAAATTAATTTCAATTTATCAATATTGCAACCTGAAGCGATATCAAATTATGTGCATTTGGGATCAACCACAAATAAAATTCCATCAATTTCCAAGGACCACAACCTCACACTGTAACATACACAGACTCAATCATACACTTCTATGCGAGGGGAAGAAATATAAATAAATATAAAATGCCAAAAAGGGTTGCCGGCAATTTTGATTTTTTTCCAAAATGACAAAATATTCATTCTAGGATTAATCCCATGTACACAATCTAATAGCCACCACATGCAGCAAAAGTTAAATTTAACCATATGTTTCGCTATAGTAAATGCAAAAATTACTTTAGATTGCCTTTCTATTGTGCTTATCTCACTTAAGTTTTACTCATGTGAAACTCTTTAATAAAAATAAGTGGAATATTTTTCTCATATTCCCATTTATTGCGTATTTTGTCCTTCCATTGAACAAAATAGCACTTTTTGCAATTATTTTGCAATGCATTTATAGGATATCCCATACTAGATTTTAGTGTTTGCATTTTTAGGCCCTAGTTGGAAATCTAATGCAGGCACATGAGTTTGATGCAGACTCAGGTTGAGGTGACATGTCTTGACCCATGTCTTTATTTTCACTTTCATTTCTTTGAGAATTTGATTACGACTGAGTTTGTATGGCAGAGTTATGTTGTAACTCAATTTTTACAACACACTTGGCTTCTATTAATTGAAATTTTGTCGGCGAAGAAGAAATCAGTTCCATGATACTAAATTTACCACTGAGCTGACTCTATTTACTTTTACAGGAAATATAATTTTTTGCTTTGGATGTACCCACAGGGTTGAAATGTCAGTACATTCCTTAAAATAACAAAAAAAAATCGATTAAATAACAAGTATGGAAAATCGTACAAAAAATATCAAGAAAGGTAATAAGGAAATGTAATTTGGATTGTGACCATTGTTATGTTAAGCATTTGTATTTCATCAAGAAACTGATTAGCTGATAATAATTGTCAGATGTGGTGGTCAGCAACAATCAGCCAATCATAAAAATCTATGCTACTCATATACAAGGTGTTGGCAGCCTGGGCCATTTCACAGAAAAAACAAACGTAGTCCACCTAAGTCACCATGCACTGTCTTCCTTGAAATATCTAGGTACACATACCGTGCCTTTAAAACAACATAAAATGCAGATGAACTGTGGATGGCACTTCATATTTATTTATTTATTGGTGTTTAAGGACAAATACTTCTGCACACATGGAGGTAAAGTCAGGTCCAGCCAATCATTTATACCCATGTTGCTCATTTTACAGGACTTCCATCCCAGGTGTTGGTGACAAAGTTCTATTTAACCAGTAAAACAGAGCTTCTTAACCAGAGTAAATAAAAAAAGCACTGCTTCACTTCCTGGGTTCCCATGGAGAGGATGGCAATTCAATGCATTCCATCAAATGCAATTTTAAAATCTTGGGATAGTGATCTGTAAATATTTGTACATCATCAAGCGACTGATTGCTTGATCATAATGGAGTGTCAGATGTGCTGGTTGTACCAGCTACTTCATGACAACAACAGAGACAATCAGCCAATCACAAAGATCTCCGCTGCCCACATACAATGTGTTGGCTCCCAGGGTCCTTTTTACAAATAAAACATTAGTAGTCCACTGATGTAAACAAGCAATGTCTCACTTGTAATTATCTGGGTACCCAAAGGGTTTATATCATACCTTGAACGAAACAGGGTGTCAAATGTAATGCAGAAGATCTGCAGATGGCAATTCAATGCATTCAATTAAATATAGTTTTAAAATGTTGAAAATAATATTCCGTAATGTATTTGTACATCATCAACCAACTGACTGCTTGATCACAACTGAGTGTCAGATGCACTGGTTGGTACAGCAATTTCATGACAACAACAGAGATAATCAGCCAATGACAAAATCCCTGCTGTCCACATTCAAGGTGTTGGCTACCTAGGTCCCTTCTACAAGTAAAACAATAGTAGTCCACTGATGTCCACTAATGGAAAGAAGCACTGCTCTTCTTGTAATTTCCCGGGTCCCCACAGGGTTGATATATTATTTGTACCATCCTTGAAATAAAAAGAAAAAAAATTTAAATCTTACAAAAAATATTATGAAAAGTAACAAGCAAATGTAATTTGAATTGTGAGCAATGTTTCGTCAAGTATTTGTATTTCATTAAGAAACTGATTAATTACTTAATTAATATTGTCAGATTGATAGGTCGGAGACAATCAGATAATCACAAAAATCTATGCTGCCCACATACAAGGTGTTGGCTGCCTGGGCCTCCCTTTCACAAATAAAACAATCGTAGTCCAGTGACGTAAACATGCACTGTCTTATTTGTAATTCCAGGGTACCCACATTGTTATAATTGTGCCTTTAATACAACATAAAATGCAGACAAACTGTGGATGGCACTTCATATTTATTTATTTATTGGTGTTTAAGGACACATACAACTGCACACATGGAGGTAAAGTCAAGTCAAGCCAATCGTTTATATCCATGTTGCTCATTTTACAGGACTTCCATCCCAGGTGTTGGTGACAGAGTCCTATTTTACCAGTAAAACAGTGCTTGTTTACCAGAGTAAATAAAAAAGCTCTGCTTCACTTCCTGGGTTCCCATGGAGAGGATGGCACTTCATTGCATTCAATCAAATGTAATTTTAAAATCTTGGGATAGTGATCTGTAAGTATTTGTACATCATCAAGTAACTGATTGCTTGATCACAATTGAGTGTCAGATGTGCTGGTTGTACCAGCTACTTCATGACAACAACAGAGACAATCAGCCAATCACAAAGATCTCCGCTGCCCACATACAATGTGTTGGCTGCCTGGGTCCTTTTTACAAATAAAACATTAGTAGTCCACGGATGTAAACAAGCAATGTCTTACTTGTAATTCCCTGGGTACCCACAGGGTTTATATCATACCTTGAACGAAACAAAGTGTCAAATGTAATGCAGAAGAACTGCAGATGGCAATTCAATGCATTCAATTAAATATAGTTTTAAAATGTTGAAAATAATATTCCGTAATGTATTTGTACATCATCAAGCAACTGACTGCTTGATCACAACTGAGTGTCAGATGCGCTGGTTGGTACAGCAATTTCATGACAACAACAGAGATAATCAGCCAATTACAAAATCCCTGCTGTCCACATTCAAGGCGTTGGCTACCTAGGTCCATTTTACAAGTAAAACAATAGTAGTCCACTGATGTCCACTAATGGAAAGAAGCACTGCTCTACTTGTAATTCCCTGGGTACCCACCGGGTTGATATATTATTAGTACCATCCTTCAAATAAAAAGAAAAAAAATTAAAATCTTACAAAAAATATTATGCAAAGTAACAAGCAAATATCATTTGAATTGTGAGCAATGTTTTGTCAAGTATTTGTATTTCATTAAGAAACTGATTAATTACTTAATTAATATTGTCAGATTGATAGGTCGGAGACAATCAGACAATCACAAAAATCTATGCTGCCCACATACAAGGTGTTGGCTGCCTGGGCCTCCCTTTCACAAATAAAACAATCGTAGTCCACTGACGTAAACATGCACTGTCTTATTTGTAATTTCAGGGTACAGAGTCCTATTTTACCAGTAAAACAGTGCTTGTTTACCAGAGTAAATAAAAAAGCACTGCTTAACTTCCTGGGTTCCCATGGAAAGGATATGGCACTTCATTGCATTCAATCAAATGTAATTTTAAAATCTTGGGATAGTGATCTGTAAGTATTTGTACATCATCAAGCAACTGATTGCTTTATCACAATTGAGTGTCAGATGTGCTGGTTGTAACAGCTACTTCATGACAACAAGAGACAATCAGCCGATCACAAAGATCTCCGCTGCCCACATACCAGATGTTGGCTGCCTGGGTCCTTTTTACAAATAAAACATTAGTAGTCCACTAATGTAAACAAGCAATGTCTTACTTGTAATACCCTGGGTACCCACAGGGTTTACATCATACCTTGAACGAAACCAAGGTGTCAAATGTAATGCAGAAGAACTGCAGATGGCAATTCAATGCATTCAATTAAATATAGTTCTAAAATGTTGAAAATAATATTCTGTAATGTATTTGTACATCATCAAGCAACTGACTGCTTGATCACAACTGAGTGTCAGATGCGCTGGTTGGTACAGCAATTTCATGACAACAACAGAGATAATCAGCCAATGACAAAATCCCTGCTGTCCACATTCAAGGCGTTGGCTACCTAGGTCCCTTTTACAAGTAAAACAATAGTAGTCCACTGATGTCCACTAATGGAAAGAAGCACTGCTCTACTTGTAATTCTCTGGGTACCCACAGGGTTGATATATTATTAGTACCATCCTTCAAATAAAAAGAAAAAAAATTAAAATCTTACAAAAAATATTATGAAAAGTAACAAGTAAATGTAATTTCAATTGTGAGCCATGTTTTGTCAAGTATTTGTATTTCATTAAGAAACTGATTAATTACTTAATTAATATAGTCAGGGTGATAGGTTGGAGACAATCAGCCAATCACAAAAATCTATGCTGCCCACATACAAGGTGTTGGCTGCCTGGGCCTCCCTTTCACAAATAAAACAATCGTAGTCCAGTGACATAAACATGCACTGTCTTATTTGTAATTTCAGGGTACCCACATGGTCATAATTGTGCCTTTAATACAACATAAAGTGCAGACGAACTGTGGATGGCACTTCATATTTATCTATTTATTGGTATTTAAGGACACATACTACTGCACACATGGAGGTAAAGTCAAGTCCAGCCAATCGTTTATATCCATGTTGCTCATTTTACAGGACTTCCATCCCAGGTGTTGCTGACAGAGTCCTATTTTACCAGTAAAACAGTGTTTGTTTACCAGAGTAAATAAAAAAGCACTGCTTCACTTCCTGGGTTCCCATGGAGAGGATGGCACTTCATTGCATTCAATCAAATGTAATTTTAAAATCTTGAGATAGTGATCTGTAAGTATTTGTACATCATCAAGTAACTGATTGCTTGATCACAATTGAGTGTCAGATGTGCTGGTTGTAACAGCTACTTCATGACAACAACAGAGACAATCAGCCAATCACAAAGATCTCCGCTGCCCACATACAAGGTGTTGGCTGCCCGGGTCCCTTTTACAAATAAAACATTAGTAGTCCACTGATGTAAACAAGCAATATCTTACTTGCAATTCCCTGGGTACCCACAGGGTTTATATCATACCTTGAACGAAACAAGGTTTCAAATGTAATGCAGAAGAACTGCAGATGGCAATTCAATGCATTCAATTAAATATAGTTTTAAAATGTTGAAAATAATATTCCGTAATGTATTTATACATCATGAAGACACTGACTGCTTGATCACAACTGAGTGTCAGATGCGCTGGTTGGTACAGCAATTTCATGACAACAACAGAGATAATCAGCCAATGACAAAATCCCTGCTGTCCACATTCAAGGCTTTGGCTACCTAGGTCCCTTTTACAAGTAAAACAATAGTAGTCCACTGATGTCCACTAATGGAAAGAAGCACTGCTCTACTTGTAATTCCCCGGGTACCCACAGGGTTGATATATTATTAGTACCATCCTTCCAATAAAAAGAAAAAAAATTAAAATCTTACAAAAAATATTATGAAAAGTAACAAGCAAATGTAATTTCAATTGTGAGCCATGTTTTGTCAAGTATTTGTATTTCATTAATTACTTAATTAATATTGTCAGATTGATAGGTCGGAGACAATCAGCCAATCACAAAAATCTATGCTGCCCGCATACAAGGTGTTGGCTGCATGGGCCTCCCTTTCACAAATAAAACAATCGTAGTCCAGTGACATAAACATGCACTGTCTTATTTGTAATTTCAGGGTACCCACATGGTCATAATTGTGCCTTTAATACAACATAAAGTGCAGACGAACTGTGGATGGCACTTCATATTTATCTATTTATTGGTATTTAAGGACACATACTACTGCACACATGGAGGTAAAGTCAAGTCCAGCCAATCGTTTATATCCATGTTGCTCATTTTACAGGACTTCCATCCCAGGTGTTGGTGACAGAGTCCTATTTTACCAGTAAAACAGTGCTTGTTTACCAGAGTAAATAAAACAGCACTGCTTCACTTCCTGGGTTCCCATGGAGAGGATGGCACTTCATTGCATTCAATCAAATGTAATTTTAAAATCTTGGGATAGTGATCTGTAAGTATTTGTACATCATCAAGCAACTGATTGCTTGATCACAATTGAGTGTCAGATGTGCTGGTTGTAACAGCTACTTCATGACAACAACAGAGACAATCAGCCAATCACAAAGATCTCCACTGCCCACATACAAGGTGTTGGCTGCCTGGGTCCTTTTTACAAATAAAACATTAGTAGTCCACTGATGTAAACAAGCAATGTCTTATTTGCAATTCCCTGGGTACCCACAGGGTTTATATCGTACCTTGAACGAAACAAGGTGTCAAATGTAATGCAGAAGAACTGCAGATGGCAATTCAATGCATTCAATTAAATATAGTTTTAAAATGTTGAAAATAATATTCCATAATGTATTTGGACATCATCAAGCAACTGACTGCTTGATCACAACTGAGTGTCAGATGCGCTGGTTGGTACAGCAATTTCATGACAACAACAGAGATAATCAGCCATTGACAAAATCCCTGCTGTCCACATTCAAGGCATTGGCTACCTAGGTCCCTTTTACAAGTAAAACAATAGTAGTCCACTAATGGAAAGAAGCACTGCTCTACTTGTAATTCCCCGGCTACCCACAGGGTTGATATATTATTAGTACCATCCTTCAAATAAAAAGAAAAAAAATTAAAATCTTACAAAAAATATTATGAAAAGTAACAAGCAAATGTAATTTGAATTGTGAGCAATGTTTTGTCAAGTATTTGTATTTCATTAAGAAACTGATTAATTACTTAATATTGTCAGATTGATAGGTCGGAGACAATCAGCCAATCACAAAAATCTATGCTGCCCACATACAAGGTGTTGGCTGCCTGGGCCTCCCTTTCACAAATAAAACAATCGTTGTCCAGTGACATAAACATGCACTGTCTTATTTGTAATTTCAGAGTACCCACATGCTCATAATTGTGCCTTTAATACAACATAAAGTGCAGACGAACTGTGGATGGCACTTCATATTTATCTATTTATTGGTATTTAAGGACACATACTACTGCACACATGGAGGTAAAGTCAAGTCCAGCCAATCGTTTATATCCATGTTGCTCATTTTACAGGACTTCCATCCCAGGTGTTGGTGACAGAGTCCTATTTTACCAGTAAAACAGTGTTTGTTTACCAGAGTAAATAAAAAAGCACTGCTTCACTTCCTGGGTTCCATGGAGAGGATGGCACTTCATTGCATTCAATCAAATGTAATTTTAAAATCTTGGGATAGTGATCTGTAAGTATTTGTACATCATAAAGCAACTGATTGCTTGAGGCCGAGGAAAAATAATTAATTTGTTCAGGTAACATGCTGAAAAAAAATAGGGTCAATCGGTCGGGATTTTTTTTTTTTTTTTTCACAATTATTTTTTACAATGAATGCCTTTCAAGTGTCTCAGAAATCAACCTGTATATCCCTATATATCCCTCATGTCCTATTTGTTTGGTTATTTTATACGATTTGCATCAGTAAATAAAACTATAAACCATTTTTTTTTTCTATGCGTTTTCATTTCTTAAATTGAAACCCGTAACGAGACTCCAGAATTCGAAGATCGCGGCTACGTACGATTGTTCCATTGTTTCTTTGTCAGGTCAAGGACGTGATCACACTTTGCGGTCATGTTTTAGGTGTGGAAGATGGAGAGAATTTAGGTGTGAAAATAAAATTCCACGCCCTTTCATAGCCGAACAAACATGTCGGTCAAGCTATATTGCAGTTCTTGGAGAAAGTGGGCTATATTGCGAGTCAGGGGAAGAGGGAGGTCACTTGCGTACTGTAAAAAACTGCATGGTTTGACAAACGACCCTCCCAGCGTGCTAGTTGATTCTATATCGGGCCGATGTCGGCGCAACAGAAATTCTGTCATACCGACATCGGTCCAATATGGAATTAAGTAGAATGCTATGTGAGGATATAGTTTATGTTCACATTGGACTCTTTTCGCCGAGTTGTGAGTCGTTCTGAAACTTGTTGCTATGAGCGTCATCGGTCACCGTGCACGCGCCCTTTAACATGAGAAACATTCCAGGGACAGTCGTACCGCGCAAAGTTGGTGCTATTATTTCGTTAAGCGATAGCGATTTCATTATTTTTTCTTTTTCTTAAAATTTTTTTTCTGTGCAAGGTAAAAAATATTTAGGGTCGGCGGCAAAAATAGGGTCGGTCGGGTTACCTGAACAAATTAATTATTTTTCCCCGGCCTGATCACAATTGAGTGTCAGATGTGCTGGTTGTAACAGCTACTTCATGACAACAACAGAGACAATCAGCCAATCACAAAGATCTCCGCTGCCCACATACAAGGTGTGGGCTGCCTGGGTCCTTCTTACAAATAAAACAGTAGTAGTCCACTGACATAAACAAGCAATGTCTTACTTGTAATTCTCTGGGTACCCACAGAATTTATATCATACCTTGAACGAAACAAGGTGTCAAATGTAATGCAGAAGAACTGCAGATGTCAATTCAATGCATTCAATTAAATATAGTTTTAAAATGTTGAAATAATATTCCGTAATGTATTTGTACATCATCAAGCAACTGACTGCTTGATCACAACTGAGTGTCAGATGCGCTGGTTGGTACAGCAATTTAATGACAACAACAGAGATGATCAGCCAATGACAAAATCCCTGCTGTCCACATTCAAGGCGTTGGCTACCTAGGTCCCTTTTACAAGTAAAACAATAGTAGTCCACTGATGTCCACTAATGGAAAGAAGCACTGCTCTACTTGTAATTCCCCGGGTACCCACAGGGTTGATATATTATTAGTACCATCCTTCAAATAAAAAGAAAAAAAATTAAAATCTTACAAAAAATATTATGAAAAGTAACAAGCAAATGTAATTTGAATTGTGAGCAATGTTTTGTCAAGTATTTGTATTTCATTAAGAAACTGATTAATTACTTAATATTGTCAGATTGATAGGTCGGAGACAATCAGACAATCACAAAAATCTATGCTGCCCACATACAAGGTGTTGGCTGCCTGGGCCTCCCTTTCACAAATAAAACAAACGTACTCCAGTGACATAAACATACACTGTCTTATTTGTAATTTCAGGGTACCCACATGGTCATAATTGTGCCTTTAATACAACATAAAGTGTAGACGAACTGTGGATGGCACTTCATATTTATTTATTTATTGGTGTTTAAGAACACATACTACTGCACACATGGAGGTAAAGTCAAGTCGAGCCAATCGTTTATATCCATGTTGCTCATTTTACAGGACTTCCATCCCAGGTGTTGGTGACAGAGTCCTATTTTACCAGTAAAACAGTGCTTGTTTACCAGAGTAAATAAAAAAGCACTGCTTCACTTCCTGGGTTCCCATGGAGAGGATGGCACTTCATTGCATTCAATCAAATGTAATTTGAAAATCTTGGGATAGTGATCTGTAAGTATTTGTACATCATCAAGCAACTGATTGCTTGATCACAATTGAGTGTCAGATGTGCTGGTTGTAACAGCTACTTCATGACAACAACAGAGACAATCAGCCAATCGCAAAGATCTCCGCTGCCCACATACAAGGTGTTGGCTGCCTGGGTCCTTCTTACAAATAAAACATTAGTAGTCCACTGACATAAACAAGCAATGTCTTACTTGTAATTCCCTGGGTACCCACAGAATGTATATCATACCTTGAACGAAACAAGGTGTCAAATGTAATGCAGAAGAACTGCAGATGTCAATTCAATGCATTCAATTAAATATAGTTTTAAAATGTTGAAAATAATATTCCGTAATGTATTTGTACATCATCAAGCAACTGACTGCTTGATCACAACTGAGTGTCAGATGCGCTGGTTGGTACAGCAATTTAATGACAACAACAGAGATGATCAGCCAATGACAAAATCCCTGCTGTCCAAATTCAGGGTGTTGGCTGCCTAGATCTCTTTACAAGTAAAACAATAGTAGTCCACTCATGTCCACTAAAGGAAACAAGCACTGCTCTACTTGTAATTCCTCAGGTACCCACAGGGTTGAAATATTATTAGTACCATCCTTCAAATAAAAAGAAAAAATTAAAATCTTACAAAAAATATTATGAAAAGTAACAAGCAAATGTAATTTGAATTGTGAGCAATGTTTTGTCAAGTATTTGTATTTCATTAAGAAACAGATTACTTGATTACTATTTTCTGATTGCTGGTCAGAGACAATCAGCAAATCACAAAAAATCTATGGTGCCAGCATACAAGGTTTTGCCTGCCTGGGCCCGATTCACAAATAAAATTATAGTGTCAATGACACTGCAGCTCAATTTGTCAAGACATGTACATGTATAGTATGTGATCCAGCAATGACAAACATCTAGGTAATGACCTGATAACAAAGGTACATATAAAGTATTGTAACAGCCTGTACATAAATACTGACCGTAGCCTGTAACAAATGTATAGGTAAAGTATTGTAAAGGTGGGTGACAGTCAGATGCTAAACAAGAAAAGAAATCTTTCAGTCCCCAAGTGGGTCTGACTGAACCCCAAAATATTTGTTCTCATAGCACAGTGATAACAAAGGCACCCCAAAACACACTCATTCCTGTCCCAAGGTGAAAACAAAGGTACCCAAGAAGTTTCATGAAGATCAGTTCATAAATACGAGCTGAATAGAAGTTGGGACAAAAAACTGATTGGACCTAATTTCGGTACAAAATGGCCACTGGCAACCATCTTGAATTTTGGACCACACTCAGAAACACTCGTTCTCGTCCCAAGGTGATAACAAAGGTACCCAAGAAGTTTTGTGAAGATCGGTTGATAAATACAGCCTCAAGCCCGAGCCGTATTGACATGTCCACTTACAGTGTTTTAGTAGCACTAAATAAATCAAAATTCATCTAATTTGCATAATTTCTGCACGAGAAAAAAGCCCGTTCTGTATGCGATGTATTCCATTTTAGTAAACATTCATACAAAAATTTATTCAAATCAGAACTTTCATACAGAAGTTATGTACAAAAGACTGATTGCACTAATTTTGGTATAAAATGGCTGCTGGTGGCCATGTTGAATTTCGGACCACACCCAAAAACACCCGTTCTCATCCCACGGTGATAACAAAGGTACCCAAGATGTTTCGTAAAGATCGGTTCATAAATATGGCCTCTAGCCTGAGCCATATAGAAGTTGTGTACAAAAAACTGATTAGACCTAATTTCGGTACAAAATGGCCACTGGCAGCCATCTTGAATTTCGGACTGCACGCAGAAACACTCGTTTTCGTCCCAAGGTGATAGCAGAAGTACCCAAGAAGTTTCTTGAAGATCGGTTGATAAATACAGCCTCTAGCCCGAGCCGTATTGACATGTGTACTTACTGTGTGTAAGTAGCACTGAAAAAATCAAAGTTCATCTAATTTGCATAATTTCTGCACGAGAAAAAAACCCGTATTATATGTGATGTATCCCATGGTACTAAACATTCACCCAAAAAATTATTCAAATCAGCGCTTTCATATGGAAGTTCTGTGCAAAAAAACAGATTTCTGCATTGTCGGTACAAAATGGCAGCCATCTTGAATTTCGGACCGGGCCAAAAAACACTTGTTCTCGTCCCACAGTCATAACAAAGGTACCCAAGAAGTTTCGTAAAGATCGGTTCATAAATACGGCCTCTAGCCCGAGCCGTATTGAATTGTTGACGGACAGACGGACGACTGGCCATGGCATAAGCTCAAATTTGGCTTTGCCAAAGTTGAGCTAAAAATCATAGTCCAGGGACATAAACATGCACTGTCTTGAAATTTCATGGTACCCATGGGGTTATTATTCTGCCTTTAATACAACATAAAATGCAGATGAACTGTGGATGGTAGTTCATATTTATTTTATTGGTGTTTAAGGTCACATAATTCTGCACACACCTGATAAATGGCAAGTGCGTTCAGTATTGCAAGAAGACATGTTTAATATCTGGGATACATAGGGGAAAATACTACTATATTAAATGTGACAGCTGAAGAAATAGCGAGATAGAACAAAAAAATCTTTAAATGCCAATTACAAGGGAAATCAGGAACCTGTCAGAGAGATATATATATATATATATATCCACAAACTGATGGATGCACTACGTTGTGCATGAATAAACTTTAACACAGCTTGCTTTTGGTTAAAAGAAAATTAAACTATGTACACTATTTAGATTTTAAAAGTTGCTACTAACCCTATAAAAAATAACATTTCTTTTTTTTTTACTATGTATCCCATAATTTACATTTTTGAGCAATGTGATTTTTCAGAATAGACTTGCTGTGAATATATTTTGGCTTAGGTACTGAAGCGCAAGCTATTAGAACTTAAATACAATATCAAAATACCTAATATTTGCTCAACTAAATGGGTAAGTAGAGATGAGTGGATTTTACACAATGGTTTAGAAAGTGTGGTGACTTTCTACATGTATTATATTTATAGCTTTAAATTAATTTCAATTTATCAATATTGCAACCTGAAGCGATATCAAATTATGTACATTTGGGATGAACCACAAATAAAATTCCATCAATTTCTATGGACCACAACCTCACACTGTAACATACACACACTCTTTCATACCCTTCTATGCAAGGGGAAGAAATATAAATAAATATAAAATGCCAAAAAGGGTTGCCGGCAATTTTGATTTTTTTCCAAAATGACAAAATATTAATTCTTGGCTTAATCCCATATACACAATCCAATAGCCACCACATGTAGCAAAAGTTAAATTTAACCATAATATGTTTCGCTATAGTAAATGCAAAAATTACTTTAGATTGCCTTTCTGTTGTGCTTATCTCACTTAAGTTTTATTCATGTAAAACTCTTTAATAAAAATAAGTGGAATATTTTTCTCATATTCCCATTTATTGCGTATTTTGTCCTTCCATTGAACAAAATAGCACTTTTTGCAATTATTTTGCAATGCGTTTATTGGATATCCCATACTAAATTTTAGTGTTTGCATTTTTAGGCCCTAGTTGGAAATCTGATGCAGGCACATGAGTTTAATAGAGACTCAGGTTGAGGTGACATGTCTTGATCCATGTCTTTATTTTCACTTTCATTTCCTTGAGAATTTGATTATGACTGAGTTTGTATGGCAGAGTTATGTTGTAACTCAATTTTTACAACACACCATGATACTAAATTTACCACTGAGCTGACTCTATTTACTTTTACAGGAAATATAATTTTTTTGCTTTGGATGTACCCACAGGGTTGAAATATTATCAGTACATTCCTTAAAATAACAAAAAAATCAATTAAATAACAAGTATGGAAAATCATACAAAAAATATCAAGAAAGGTAATAAGGAAATGTATGTAATAAGGCATGTGTGACTCATGCTTCCCCACAGTGGGGTTTCGATTTGTACTTGCCCCACAGTGGGGATGAGAGTCATATTTCCCCGCAGTAGGGATGTGACTCAGATTCTCCCACAGTGGGGGTGTGACTCATACTTCCCCACAGTGGGGGTGTATCTGCTATTCCCCGCAGTGGGGGATGTGACTCAGATGCCCCCACAGTGGGGGTGTGACTAACACTCTGCAGTGGGGTGTGACTCTTACAGCCCCCACAGTGGGGGTGACTCGGCTTCTCCCCCAGTGGGTGTCACTGAGCCTTGTCAGTGGGTGTGACAACGGCCTCCTCCACAGTTGGGGTGTGACCGGCCTCCCCTACAATGTGCATGTGTGACTCATGCTTCCCCGCAGTGGGGTTTTGACTCGTACTTGCCCCACAGTGGGGGTGAGAGTCATATTGTCCCGCAGTAGGTATTTGACACAGATTCTACCAGTGAGGGTGTGACTTTTATGCCCCCGCAGTGGGGGGTGTATCTGCTACTCCCCCACAGTGGGGAATGTGACTCCCATTCCCCCACAGTGGGGGTGTGAATCTTACTACCCACAGTGGGGTGTGACTACTCCCCCACAGTGGGGGTGTGACTTTTTCTCCCCACAATGGGGATGTCTCGTACTTCCCCCACAGTGGGGTTGTGACTCGAATTTGCCCCACACTGGGGGTGAGTGTCATATTTCCCCGCAGTAGGGATGTGACTCAGATTCTCCCAAGGTGGGTGTGTGACTCTTACTCTTACTCCCCCACAGTGGGGGTGTAAATCTTTCTCCCCCACAGTGAGGGTGTCTCGTACTTCCCCCACAGTGGGGTTGTGACTCGTACTTGCCAAACAGTGGGGGTGAGTCATATTTCCCCAGAGTAGGGATGTGACTCCAATTCCCCCACAGTGGGGGTGTGACTCTTACTCCCCGCAATGGGGTGTGAATCTTACTACCCTGCAGTGGGTGTGACTCAGCTTCTCCCCCAGTGGGTGCCTCTGAGCCTTGTCAGTGGGTGTGACACAGCCTCCTCCACAGTTGGGGTGTGACCAGCCTCCCCTACAATTGGCATGTGTGACTCATGCTTCCCCGCAGTGGGGTTTTGACTCGTACTTGCCCCACAGTGGGGGTGAGAGTCATATTTTCCCACAGTAGGTATTAGACACAGATTCTCCCAGTGAGGGTGTGACTTTTACTCCCCCGCAGTGGGGGGTGTATCTGCTACTCTCCCACAGTGGGGGATGTGACTCAGATTCCCCCACAGTGGGGTTGTGACTATTACTCCCCGCAGTGGGGAGTGACTACACCCCCACAGTGGGGGTGTGACTTTTTCAACCCGCAATGGAGATGTCTCGTACTTCCCCCACAGTGAGGTTGCGACTCGAATTTGCCCCACAGTGGGGAAGAGTGTCATATTTCCCGCAGTAGCGATGTGACTCAGATTCTCCCACAGTGGGTTTGTGACTCTTACAACCCTGCAGTGGGGTGTATCTGCTCCTCTGCCGCAGTGGGGTGTGACTTATGCCCCCACAGTGGGGGTACGAGTCTCTCCCCCGCAGTGGGGGTGTCTCATACTTCCCCCACAGTGGGGTTGTGACTCGTACTTGCCCCACAGTGGGGTGAGTCATATTTCCCCGCAGTAGGGATGTGACTCCAATTCCCCCACAGTGGGAGTATGACTGTTACTCCCCACATTGGGGTGTGACTCTTACTCCCCTGCAGTGGGGGAAGTCAGCTTCTCCCCCAGCGGGTGCCACTGAGCCTCGTCAGTGGGTGTGACACGGCCTCCCCCACAGTTGGGGTGTGACCAGCTTCCCCTACAATGAGCATGTGTGACTCATGCTTCCCCACAGTGGGGTTTCGACTCGTACTTGCCCCACAGTGGGGATGAGAGTCAAATTTCCACGCTGTAGGGATGTGACTCAGATTCCCCCACAGTGGGGGTGTGACTCTTACTCCCTGCAGTGGGGTGTGACTACTCCCTCACAGTGGGGGTGTGACTTTTTCAACCCGCAATGGGGATGTGTCGTACTTCCCCACAGTGGGGTTGCGACTCAAATTTGCCCCATAGTGGAATGAGTGTCATATTTCCCCGCAATAGGGATGTGACTCAGATTCTCCCACAGTGGGTGTGTGACTCTTACTCCCCCGCAGTGGGGTGTATCTGCTACTCCCCCGCAGTGGGGTGTGACTTACTCCCACACAGTGGGGGTGTGAATCATTCTCCCCCACAGTGGGGGTGTCTCGTACTTCCCCCACAGTGGGGTTGTGACTCGCACTTCCCCCGCAGTGGGGTGTATGTGCTTCTCGCCCCCAGGGGGATGTGACTTACTCCCCCACAGTTGGGGTGTGAATCTTTCTCCCCCACAGAGAAGGTGTCTCATACTTCCCCCACAGTGGGGTTGTGACACGTACTTGCTCCACAGTGGGGGTGAGTCATATACAATTGGCATGTCTGACTCAAGCTTCCCCGCAGTAGGGTTTTGACTCGTACTTGCCCCACAGTGGAGGTGAGAGTCATATTTTCCCGCAGTAGGTATTTGACACAGATTCTCCCAGTGAGGGTGTGACTTTTACTCCCACGCAGTGGGGGGGTGTATCTGCTACTCCCCCACAGTGGGGGATGTGACTCGGATTCCCCCACAGTTGGGGTTTTAACTCTTACTCCCCGCAGTGGGGAGTGACTACTCCCCCACAGTGGGGGTGTGACTCTTTCAACCTGCAATGGGGATGTCTCGTACTTCCCCCACAGTGAGGTTGCGACTCGAATTTGCCCCACATTCGGGAAGAGTGTCATATTTCCCCGCAGTAGCGATCTGATTCTCCCACAGTGGGTTTGTGACTCTTACTCCCCCGCAGTGGGGTGTATCTGCTCCTCCCCCGCAGTGGGGTGTGACCTACTCCCCCACAGTGGGGGTGTGAGTCTTTCTCCCCCGCAGTGGGGATGTCTCATACTTCCCGCACAGTGGGGTTGTGACTCGTACTTGCCCAACAGTGGGGGCGAGTCATATTTCCCGCAGTAGGGATGTGACTCCCATTCCCCCACAGTGGGGGTGTGACTCTTACTCCCCGCAATGGGGTGTGACTCTTACTACCCTGCAGTGGGGGTGACTCGGCTTCTCCCCCAGTGGGTGCCTCTGAGCCTTTCAGTGGGTGTGACACGGCCTCCTCCACAGTTCGGGTGTGACCAGCCTCCCCTACAATTGGCATGTGTGACTCATGCTTCCCCGAAGTGGGGTTTTGACTCGCACTTGCCCCACAGTGGGGGTGAGAGTAATATTTTCCCGCAGTAGGTATTTGACACCGATTCTCGCAATGAGGGTGTGACTTTTACTCCCCCGCAGTGGGGGGTGTATCTGTTACTCCCCCACAGTGGGGGATGTGACTCAGATTCCCCCACAGTGGGGTTGTGACTCTTACTCCCCGCAGTGGGGAGTGACTATTCCCCCACAGTGGGGATGTGACTCTTTCAACCCGCAATGGGGATGTCTCGTACTTCACCCACAGTGAGGTTGCGACTCGAATTTGCCCCACAGTGGGGAAGGGTGTAATATTTCCCGCAGTAGCTATGCGACTCAGATTCTCCCACAGTGGGTTTGTGACTCTTACTACCCCGCAGTGGGGTGTATCTGCTCCTCCGCCGCAGTGGGGTGTGACTTATGCCCCCACAGTGGGGGTGCGAGTCTCTCTCCCCTGCAGTGGGGGTGTCTCGTACTTCCCCCATAGTGGGGTTGTGACTCGTACTTGCCCCACAGTGGGGGTGAGTCATATTTCCCCGCAGTAGGGTTGAGACTCCAATTCCCCCACAGTGGGGGTATGACTGTTACTCCCCACATTGGGGTGTGACTCTTATTCCCCTGCAGTGGAGGTAACTCAGCTTCTCGCCCAGCGAGTGCCACTGAGCCTCGTCAGTGGGTGTGACACGGCCTCCCCCACAGTTGGGGTGTGACCGGCTTCCCCTACAATGAGCATGTGGGACTCATGCTTCCCCGCAGTGGGGTTTCGACTCGTACTTGCCCCACAGTGGGGATGAGAGTCATATTTTCCCGCAGAAGGTATTTAACACAGATTTTCACAGTGAGGGTGTGACTTTTACTACCCTGCAGTGGGGGTGTATCTGTTACTCCCCCACAGTGGGGGATGTGACTCAGATTCCCCCACAGTGGGGGTGTGACTCTTACTCTCTACAGTGGGGTGTCACTACTCCCCCACAGTGGGGGTGTGAATCTTTCAATCCGCAATGGGGATGTCTAGTACTTCCCCACAGCGGGGTTGCGACTCGAATTTGCCCCATAGTGGGATGAGTGTCATATTTCCCTGCAGTAGGGATGTGACTCAGATTCTCCCACAGTGGGTGTGTCACTCTTACTCCCCCGCAGTGGGGTGTATCTGCTCCTCCCCCGCAGTGGGGTGTGACTTATGCCCCCACAGTGGGGGTGCGAGTCTTTCTCCCCCACAGTGGAGGCGTCTCGTACTTCCCCCACAGTGGGGTTGTGACTCATACTTGCCCCACAGTGGGGGTGAGTCATATGTCCCCACAGTAGGGATGTGACACCAATTCCCCCACAGTGGGGGTGTGTCTCTTACTCCCCACAGTGGATTGTGACTCTTAATCCCCTGCAGTGGGGGTGACTCGGCTTCACCCCCAGTGGGTGCCACTGAGCCTCGTCAGTGGGTGTGACACGGCCTCCCCCACAGTTGGGGTGTGACCGGCTTCCCCTACAATGGGCATGTGTGATTCATGCTTCCCCGCAGTGGGGTTTGGACTCATACTTGCCCCAAAGTGGGGATGAGAGTCAAATTTCCCCGCAGTAGGCATGTGACTCAGATTCTCCCACAGTGGGTGTGTGACTCTTACTCCCCCGCAGTGGGGTGTATATGCCACTCCCCCGCAGTGGGGTGTGACTTACTCCCCCACAGTGGGGGTGTGAATCTTTCTACCCCGCAGTGGGGTGCCTTGTACTTCACCCACAGTGGGGTTGTGACTCGTACTTGCCCCACAGTGGGGGTGAGTCATATTTCCCCGCAGTAGGGATGTGACACCGATTCCCCCACAGTGGGGGTGTGTCTCTTACTCCCCACAGTGGGTTGTGACTCTTACTCCCCTGCAGTGGTGGTGACTCGGCTTCTCCCCCAGTGGGTGCCACTGAGCCTCGTCAGTGGGTGTGACACGACCTCCCCTACAGTTGGGGTGTGACCGGCTTCCCCTACAATGAGCATGTGTGACTCATGCTTCACCGCAGTGGGGTTTTGACTCGTACTTGCCCCACAGTGGGGATGAGAGTCAAATTTCTTCGCAGTAGGGAAGTGACTCCGATTCTCCCACAGTGGGGGTGTATCTGCTACTCCCCCGCAGTGGGGGATGTGACTCAGATTCCCCCACAGTGGGGGTGTGACTCTTACTCCCCGCAATAGGGTGTGACTCTTACTACCCTGCAGTGGGGGTGACTCGGCTTCACCCCAGTGGGTGCCTCTGAGCATTTCAGTGGGTGTGACACGGCCTCCTCCACAGTTGGGGTGTGACCAGCCTCCCCTACAATTGGCATGTGTGCCTCATGCTTCCCCGCAGTGGGGTTTTGACTCGTACTTGCCCCACAGTGGGGGTGAGAGTCATACTTTCCCGCAGTAGGTATTTGACACAGATTCTCCCAGTGAGGGTGTGACTTTTACTCACCCGCAGTGGGGGGTGTATCTGCTACTCCCCCACAGTGGGGGATGTGACTCAATTTCCCCCACAGTGGGGGTGTGACTCTTACTCCCCAGCAGTGTGGTGTATCTGCTACTCCCCTGCAGTGTGGTGTGACTTACTCCCCCACAGTGGGGGTGTGAATCTTTCTCCCCTGCAGTGGGGGTGTCTCCACTACTCATACTTGCCCCAAAGCGGGGATGAGAGTCAAATTTCCCCGCAGTAGGGATGTGACTCCGATTCTGTCACAGTGGGTGTGTGACTCTTACTCCCCCGCAGTGGGGTGTATCTGCTACTCCCCCGCAGTGGGGTGTGACTTACTCCCCCACAGTGGGGGTGTGAATCTTTCTCCCCCGCAGTGGGGGTGCCTCGTACTTCCCCCACAGTGGGGTTGTGACTCTTACTCTCCGCAGTGGGGTGTGACTACTCCCCCACAGTGGGGGGTGTGACTCTTTCAATCCGCAATGGGGATGTCTCGTACTTCCCCACAGTGGGGTTGTGACTCAAATTAGCCCCATAGTGGAATGAGTGTCATATTTCTCCGTAGTAGGGATGCGACACAGATTCTCCCACAGTGGGTGTGTGAATCTAACTCCCCCGCAGTGGGGTGTATCTGCTACTCCCCCACAGTGGGGTGTATCTGCTACTCCCCCGCAGTGGGGTGTGACTTATTCCCCCACAGTGGGGGTGTAAATCTTTCTCCCCCACAGTGGGGGTGTCTCGTACTTCCCCCAGAGTGGGGTTGTGACTCGTACCTGCCCCACAGTGGGGGTGAGTCATATGTCCCCGCAGTAGGGATGTGACACCAATTGCCCCACAGTGGGGTGTGTCTTTTACTCCCCACAGTGGGTTGTGACTCTTAATCCCCTGCAGTGGGGGTGACACAGCTTCACCCCCAGTGGGTGCCACTGAGCCTCGTCAGTGGGTGTGACACGGCCTCCCCACAGTTGGGGTGTGACCGGCTTCCCCTACAATAGGCATGTGTGACTCATGCTTCCCCGCAGTGGGGTTTGGACTCGTACTTGCCCCAAAGTGGGGATGAGAGTCAAATTTCCCCGCACTAGGGATGTGACTCAGATTCTCCCACAGTGGGTGTGTGACTCTTACTCCCTCGCAGTGGGGTGTATCTGCCACTCCCCCGCAGTGGGGTGTGACTTACTCCCCACAGTGGGGGTATGAATCTTTCTCCCCCGCAGTGGGGTGCCTTGTACTTCACCCACAGTGGGGTTGTGACTCGTACTTGCCCCACAGTGGGGGTGAGTCATATTTCCCTGCAGTAGGGATGTGACACCAACTCCCCCACAGTGGGGGTGTGTCTCTTACTCCCCACAGTGGGTTGTGACTCTTACTCCCCTGCAGTGGTGGTGACTCGGCTTCTCCCCCAGTGGGTGCCACTGAGTCTCGTCAGTGGGTGTGACACGGCCTCCCCTACAGTTGGGGTGTGACCAGCTTCCCCTACAATGAGCATGTGTGACTCATGCCTCCCCGCAGTGGGGTTTCGACTCGTACTTGCTCCACAGTGGGCATGAGAGTCAAATTTCCCCGCAGCAGGGATGTGACACTGATTCTCCCACAGTGGGAGTGTGACCGTTACTCCCCCGCAGTGGGGGTGTATCTGCTACTCCCCCGCAGTGGGGGATGTGACTCAGATTCCCCCACAGTGGGGGTGTGACTCTTACTCCCCGCAATGGGGTGTGACTCTTACTACCCTGCAGTGGGGGTGACTCGGCTTCACCCCCAGTGGGTGCCTCTGAGCATTGGCAGTGGGTGTGACACGGCCTCCTCCACAGTTGGGGTGTGACCAGCCTCCCCTACAATTGGCATGTGTGACTCATGCTTCCCCGCAGTGGGGTTTTGACTCGTACTTGCCCCACAGTGGGGGTGAGAGTCATACTTTCCCGCAGTAGGTATTTGACACAGATTCTCCCAGTGAGGGTGTGACTTTTACTCACCCGCAGTGGGGGGTGTATCGGCTACTCGGTGCAGTGGTGGTGACTCGGCTTCTCACCCAGTGGGTGCCACTGAGCCTCGTCAGTGGGTGTGACACGGCCTCCCCTACAGTTGGGGTGTAACAGGCTTCCCCTACAATGAGCATGTGTGACTCATGCTTCCCCGCAGTGGGGTTTCGACTCGTACTTGCTCCACAGTGGGGATGAGAGTCAAATTTCCCCGCAGTAGGGATATGACTCCGATTCTCCCACAGTGGGAGTGTGACTGTTACTCCCCCGCAGTGGGGGTGTATCTGCTACTCCTCCGCAGTGGGGGATGTGACTCAGATTCCCCCACAGTGGGGGTGTGACTCTTACTCCCCGCAATGGGGTGTGACTCTTACTACCCTGCAGTGGGGGTGACTCGGCTTCACCCCCAGTGGGTGCCTCTGAGCATTGTCAGTGGGTGTGACACGGCCTCCTCCACAGTTGGGGTGTGACCAGCCTCCCCTACAATTGGCATGTGTGACTCATGCTTCCCCGCAGTGGGGTTTTGACTCGTACTTTCCCCACAGTGGGGGTGAGAGTCATACTTTCCCGCAGAAGGTATTTGACACAGATTCTCCCAGTGAGGGTGTGACTTTTACTCCCCCGCAGTGGGGGGTGTATCTGCTACTCCCCCACAGTGGGGGATGTGACTCAGATTCCCCCACAGTGGGGTTATGACTCTTACTCCCCACAGTGGGGCGTGACTACACCCCCACAGTGGGGGTGTGACCCTTTCAACCCGCAATGGGGATGTCTCGTACTTCCCCACAGTGGGGTTGCAACTCGAATTTGCCCCATAGTGGGATGAGTGTCATATTTTCCCGCAGTAGGTATTTAACACAGATTTTCCCAGTGAGGGTGTGACTTTTACTCCCCCGCAGTGGGGGGTGTATCTGTTACTCCCCCACAGTGGGGGGTGTGACTCTTACTCTCCGCAGTGGGGTGTGACTACTCCCCCACAGTGGGGGTGTGACTCTTTCAATCTGCAATGGGGATGTCTCGTACTTCCCCACAGTGGGGTTGTGACTCGAATTAGCCCCATAGTGGAATGAGTGTCATATTTCCCCGCAGTAGGGATGTGACTCCAATTCCCCCACAGTGGGGTGTGACTCTTACTCCCCAGCAGTGTGGTGTATCTGCTACTCCCCTTCAGTGGGGTGTGACTTACTCCCCCACAGTGGGGGTGTGAATCTTTCTCCCCCGCAGTGGGGGTGTCTCCACTACTCGTACTTGCCCCAAAGTGGGGATGAGAGTCAAATTTCCCCGCAGTAGGGATGTGACTCCGATTCTCCCACAGTGGGTGTGTGACTCTTACTCCCCCGCAGTGGGGTGTATCTGCTACTCCCCCGCAGTGGGGTGTGACTTACTCCCCCACAGTGGGGGTGTGAATCTTTCTCCCCCGCAGTAGGGGTGCCTCGTACTTTCCCCACAGTGGGGTTGTGACTCTTACTCTCCGCAGTGGGGTGTGACTACTCCCCCACAGTGGGGGTGTGACTCTTTCAATCCGCAATGGGGATGTCTCGTACTTCCCCACAGTGGGGTTGTGACTCGAATTAGCCCCATAGTGGAATGAGTGTCATATTTCCCCGCAGTAGGCCCCGCAGTGGGGTTGTGACTCGAATTAGCCCCATAGTGGAATGAGTGTCATATTTCCCCGCAGTAGGGATGTGACACAGATTCTCCCACAGTGGGTGTGTGAATCTAACTCCCCCGCAGTGGGGTGTATCTGCTACTTCCCCGCAGTGGGGTGTGACTTACTCCCCCACAGTGGGAGTGTAAATCTTTCTCCCCCATAGTGGGGGTGTCTTGTACTTCCCCCAGAGTGGGTTGTGACTCGTACCTGCCCCACAGTGGGGGTGAGTCATATGTCCCCGCAGTAGGGATGTGACACCAATTGCCCCACAGTGGGGTGTGTCTCTTACTCCCCACAGTGGGTTGTGACTCTTAATCCCATGCAGTGGGGGTGACTCGGCTTAACCCCCAGTGGGTGACACTGAGCCTCGTCAGTGGGTGTGACATGGCCTCCCCACAGTTGGGGTGTGACCGGCTTCCCCTACAATAGGCATGTGTGACTCATGCTTCCCCGCAGTGGGGTTTGGACTCGTACTTGCCCCAAAGTGGGGATGAGAGTCAAATTTCCCCGCAGTAGGGATGTGACTCAGATTTTCCCACAGTGGGTGTGTGACTCTTACTCCCCAGCAGTGGGGTGTATCTGCCACTCCCCCACAGTGGGGTGTGACTTACTCCCCCACAGTGGGGGTGTGAATCTTTCTCCCCCGCAGTGGGGTGCCCTGTACTTCACCCACAGTGGGGTTGTGACTCGTACTTGCCCCACAGTGGGGGTGAGTCATATTTCCCTGCAGTAGGGATGTGACACCAATTCCCCCACAGTGGGGGTGTGTCTCTTACTCCCCACAGTGGGTTGTGACTCTTACTCCCCTGCAGTGGTGGTGACTCGGCTTCTCCCCCAGTGTGTGCCACTGAGCCTCGTCAGTGGGTGTGACACGGCCTCCCCTACAGTTGGGGTGTAACCGGCTTCCCCTACAATGAGCATGTGTGACTCATGCTTCCCCGCAGTGGGGTTTCGACTCGTACTTGCTCCACAGTGGGTTGAGAGTCAAATTTCCCCACAGTAGGGATATGACTCCGATTCTCCCACAGTGGGGGTGTGACTGTTACTCCCCCGCAGTGGGGGTGTATCTGCTACTCACCCGCAGTGGGGGATATGACTCAGATTCCCCCACAGTGGGGGTGTGACTCTTACTGCCCGCAATGGGGTGTGACTCTTACTACCCTGCAGTGGGGGTGACTCGGCTTCACCCCCTGTGGGTGCCTCTGAGCATTTGTCAGTGGGTTGACACGGCCTCCTCCACAGTTGGGGTGTTACCAGCCTTCCCTACAATTGGCATGTGTGACTCATGCTTCCCCGCAGTGGGGTTTTGACTCGTACTTGCCCCACAGTGGGGGTGAGAGTCATACTTTCCCGCAGTAGGTATTTGACACAGATTCTCCCAGTGAGGGTGTGACTTTTACTCCCCCGCAGTGGGGGGTGTATCTGCTACTCCCCAACAGTGGGGGATGTGACTCAGATTCCCCCACAGTGGGGTTGTGACTCTTACTCCCCGCAGTGGGGAGTGACTACTCCCCCACAGTGGAGGTGTGACCCTTTCAACCCGCAATGGGGATGTCTCGTACTTCCCCACAGTGGGATTGCGACTCGAATTTCCCCCATAGTGGGATGAGTGTCATATTTTCCCGCAGTAGGTATTTAACACAGATTTTCCCAGTGAGGGTGTGACTTTTACTCCCCCGCAGTGGGGGGGGGGGGGGGGGGGGTGTATCTGTTACTCCCTCACAGTGGGGGGTGTGACTCTTACTCTCCGCAGTGGGGTGTGACTACTCCCCCACAGTGGGGGTGTGACTCTTTCAATCTGCAATGGGGATGTCTCGTACTTCCCCACAGTGGGGTTGTGACTCGAATTTGCCCCATAGTGGGATGAGTGTCATATTTCCCCGCAGTAGGGATGTGATTCCAATTCCCCCACAGTGGGGGTGTGACTCTTACTCCCCAGCAGTGTGGTGTATCTGCTACTCCCCTTCAGTGGGGTGTGACTTACTCCCCCACAGTGGGGGTGTGAATCTTTCTCCCCCGCAGTGGGGGTGTCTCCACTACTCGTACTTGCCCCAAAGTGGGGATGAGAGTCAAATTTCCCCGCAGTAGGGATGTGACTCCGATTCTCCCACAGTGGGTGTGTGACTCTTACTCCCCCGCAGTGGGGTGTATCTGCTACTCCCCCGCAGTGGGGTGTGACTTACTCCCCCACAGTGGGGATGTGAATATTTCTCCCCCGCAGTGGGGGTGCCTCGTACTTTCCCCACAGTGGGGTTGTGACTCTTACTCTCCGCAGTGGGGTGTGACTACTCCCCCACAGTGGGGGTGTGACTCTTTCAATCCGCAATGGGGATGTCTTGTACTTCCCCACAGTGGGGTTGTGACTCGAATTAGCCCCATAGTGGAATGAGTGTCATATTTCCCCACAGTAGGGATGTGACACAGATTCTCCCACAGTGGTTGTGTGAATCTAACTCCCCCGCAGTGGGGTGTATCTGCTACTTCCCCGCAGTGGGGTGCAACTTACTCCCCCACAGTGGGGGTGTAAATCTTTCTCCCCCACAATGGGGGTGTCTAGTACTTCCCCCAGAGTGGGTTGTGACTCGTACCTGCCCCACAGTGGGGGTGAGTCATATGTCCCCGCAGTAGGGATGTGACACCAATTGCCCCACAGTGGGGTGTGTCTTTTACTCCCCACAGTGGGTTGTGACTCTTAATCCCCTGCAGTGGGGGTGACTCGGCTTCACCCCCAGTGGGTGCCACTGAACCTCGTCAGTGGGTGTGACACAGCCTCCCCACAGTTGGGGTGTGACCGGCTTCCCCTACAATAGGCATGTGTGACTCATGCTTCCCCGCAGTGGGGTTTCGACTCGTACTTGCTCCACAGTAGGGATGAGAGTCAAATTAACCTGCAGTAGGGATGTGACTCCGATACTCCCACAGTGGGGGTGTGACTGTTACTCCCCCGCAGTGGGGGTGTATCTGCTACTCCCCCGCAGTGGGGGATGTGACTCAGATTCCCCCACAGTGGGGGTGTGACTCTTACTCCCCGCAATGGGGTGTGACTCTTACTACCCTGCAGTGGGGGTGACTCGGCTTCACCCCCAGTGGGTGCCTCTGAGCATTGTCAGTGGGTGTGACACGGCCTCCTCCACAATTGGGGTGTGACCAGCCTCCCCTACAATTGGCATGTGTGACTCATGCTTCCCCGCAGTGGGGTTTTGACTCGTACTTGCCCCACAGTGGGGGTGAGAGTCATACTTTCCCGCAGTAGGTATTTGACACAGATTCTCCAAGTGAGGGTGTGACTTTTACTCCCCCGCAGTGGGGGGTGTATCTGCTACTCCCCCACAGTGGGGGATGTGACTCAGATTCCCCCACAGTGGGGTTGTCACTCTTACTCCCCGCAGTGGGGAGTGACTACTCCCCCACAGTGGGGGTGTGACCCTTTCAACCCGCAATGGGGATGTCTCGTACTTCCCCACAGTGGGGCTTCGACTCGAATTTGCCCCATAGTGGGATGAGTGTCATATTTTCCCACAGTAGGTATTTAACACAGATTTCCTCAGTGAGGGTGTGACTTTTACTCCCCCGCAGTGGGGGGGTGTATCTGTTACTCCCCCACAGTGGGGGGTGTGACTCTTACTCTCCGCAGTGGGGTGTGACTACTCCCCCACAGTGGGGGTGTGACTTTCAATCCGCAATGGGGATGTCTCGTACTTCCCCACAGTGGGGTTGTGACTCGAATTTGCCCCATAGTGGGATGAGTGTCATATTTCCCCGCAGTAGGGAAGTGACTCCAATTCCCCCACAGTGGGGGTGTGACTCTTACTCCCCAGCAGTGTGGTGTATCTGCTACTCCCCTGCAGTGGGGTGTGACTTACTCCCCCACAGTGGGGGTGTGAATCTTTCTCCCCCGCAGTGGGGGTGTCTCCACTACTCATACTTGCCCCAAAGTGGGATGAGAGTCAAATTTCCCCGCAGCAGGGATGTGACTCCGATTCTCCCACAGTGGGTTTGTGACTCTTACTCCCCCGCAGTGGGGTGTATCTGCTACTCCCCCGCAGTGGGGTGTGACTTACTCCCCCACAGTGGGGGTGTGAATCTTTCTCCCCCACAGTGGGGGTGCCTCGTACTTCCCCCACAGTGGGGTTGTGACTCTACTCTCCACAGTGGGGTGTGACTACTCCCCCGCAGTGGGGTGTGACTTACTCCCCCACAGTGGGGGTGTAAATCTTTCTCCCCCACAGTGGGGGTGTCTCGTACTTCCCCCAGAGTGGGGTTGTGACTCGTACCTGCCCCACAGTGGGGGTGAGTCATATGTCCCCGCAGTAGGGATGTGACACCAATTGCCCCACAGTGGGGTATGTCTCTTACTCCCCACAGTGGGTTGTGACTTTTAATCCCCTGCAGTGGGGGTGACTCGGCTTCACCCAGAGTGGGTGCCACTGAGCCTCATCAGTGGGTGTGACACGGCCTCCCCGCAGTAGGGATGTGACTCAGATTCTCCCACAGTGGGTGTGTGACTCTTACTCCCCCGCAGTGGGGTGTATCTGCCACTCCACCGCAGTGGGGTGTGACTTACTCCCCCACAGTGGGGGTGTGAAGTGGGGTGCCTTGTACTTCACCCACAGTGGGGTTGTGACTCGTACTTGCCCCACAGTGGGGGTGAGTCATATTTCCCTGCAGTAGGGATGTGACACCAATTCCCCCAAAGTGGGGGTGTGTCTCTTACTCCCCACAGTGGGTTGTGACTCTTACTCCCCTGCAGTGGTGGTGACTCGGCTTCTCCCCCAGTGGGTGCCACTGAGCCTCGTCAGTGGGTGTGACACGGCCTACCCTACAGTTGGGGTGTGACAGGCTTCCCCTACAATGAGCATGTGTGACTCATGCTTCCTCGCAGTGGGGTTTCGACTCGTACTTGCTCCACAGTGGGGTTGTGACTCGTACTTGCCCCACAGTGGGGGTGAGTCATATTTCCCTGCAGTAGGGATGTGACACCAATTCCCCCACAGTGGGGGTGTGTCTCTTACTCCCCACAGTGGGTTGTGACTCTTACTCCCCTGCAGTGGTGGTGACTCGGCTTCTCCCCCAGTGGGTGCCACTGAGCCTCGTCAGTGGGTGTGACATGGCCTCCCCTACAGTTGGGGTGTGACCGGCTTCCCCTACAATGAGCATGTGTGACTCATGCTTCCCCGCAGTGGGGTTTCGACTCGTACTTGCTCCACAGTAGGGATGAGAGTCAAATTTCCCCGCAGTAGGGATGTGACTCCAATTCTCCCACAGTGGAGGTGTGACTGTTACTCCCCCGCAGTGGGGGTGTATCTGCTACTCCCCCGCAGTGGGGGATGTGACTCAGATTCCCCCACAGTGGGGGTGTGACTCTTACTCCCCGCAATGGGGTGTGACTCTTACTACCCTGCAGTGGGGGTGACTCGGCTTCACCCCCAGTGGGTGCCTCTGAGCATTGTCAGTGGGTGTGACACGGCCTCCTCCACAGTTGGGGTGTGACCAGCCTCCCCTACAATTGGCATGTGTGACTCATGCTTCCCCGCAGTGGGGTTTTGACTCGTACTTGCCCCACAGTGGGGGTGAGAGTCATACTTTCCTGCAGTAGGTATTTGACACAGATTCTCCCAGTGAGGGTGTGACTTTTACTCCCCCGCAGTGGGGGGTGTATCCGCTACTCCCCCACAGTGGGGGATGTGACTCAGATTCCCCCACAGTGGGGTTGTGACTCTTACTCCCCGCAGTGGGGAGTGACTACTCCCCCACAGTGGGGGTGTGACCCTTTCAACCCGCAATGGGGATGTCTCGTACTTCCCCACAGTGGGGTTGCGACTCGAATTTGCCCCATAGTGGGATGAGTGTCATATTTTCCCGCAGTAGGTATTTAACACAGATTTTCCCAGTGAGGGTGTGACTTTTACTCCCCCGCAGTGGGGGGGTGTATCTGCTACTCCCCCACAGTGGGGGGTGTGACTCTTACTCTCCGCAATGGGGTGTGACTACTCCCCCACAGTGGGGGTGTGACTCTTTCAATCCACAATGGGGATGTCTCGTACTTCCCCACAGTGGGGTTGTGACTCGAATTTGCCCCATAGTGGGATGAGTGTCATATTTCCCCGCAGTAGGGATGTGACTCCAATTACCCCACTGTGGGGGTGTGACTCTTACTCCCCAGCAGTGTGGTGTATCTGCTACTCCCCCGCAGTGGGGTGTGACTTACTCCCCCACAGTGGGGGTGAGAATCTTTCTCCCCCGCAGTGGGGGTGCCTCGTACTTCCCCCACAGTGGGGTTGTGACTCTTACTCTCCGCAGTGGGGTGTGACTACTCCCCCACAGTGGGGGTGTGACTCTTTCAATCCGCAATGGGGATGTCTCGTACTTCCCCACAGTGGGGTTGTGACTCGAATTAGCCCCATAGTGGAATGAGTGTCATATTTCCCCGCAGTAGGAATGTGACACAGATTCTCCCACAGTGAGTGTGTGAATCTAACTCCCCCGCAGTGGGGTGTATCTGCGACTCCCCCGCTGTGGGGTGTGACTTACTCCCCCACAGTGGGGGTGTAAATCTTTCTCCCCCACAGTGGGGGTGTCTCGTACTTCCCCCAGAGTGGGGTTGTGACTCGTACCTGCCCCACAGTGGGGGTCAGTCATATGTCCCCGCAGTAGGGATGTGACACCAATTGCCCCACAGTGGGGTGTGTCTCTTACTCCCCACAGTGGGTTGTGACTCTTAATCCCCTGCAGTGGGGGTGACTCGGCTTCACCCCAGTGGGTGCCACTGAGCCTCGTCAGTGGGTGTGACACGGCCTCCCCACAGTTGGGGTGTGACCGGCTTCCCCTACAATAGGCATGTGTGACTCATGCTTCCCCGCAGTGGGGTTTGGACTCGGTACTTGCCCCAAAGTGGGGACGAGAGTCAAATTTCCCCGCAGTAGGAATGTGACTCAGATTCTCCCACAGTGGGTGTGTGACTCTTACTCCCCCGCAGTGGGGTGTATCTGCCACTCCCCCGCAGTGGGGTGTGACTTACTCCCCCACAGTGGAGGTGTGAATCTTTCTCCCCCGCAGTGGGGTGTCTTGTACTTCACCCACAGTGGGGTTGTTACTCGTACTTGCCCCTCAGTGGGGGTGAGTCATATTTCCCTGCAGCAGGGATGTGACACCAATTCCCCTACAGTGGGGGTGTGTCTCTTACTCCCCACAGTGGGTTGTGACTCTTACTCCCCTGCAGTGGTGGTGACTCGGCTTCTCCCCCAGTGGGTGCCACTGAGCCTCGTCAGTGGGTGTGACACGGCCTCCCCTACAGTTGGGGTGTGACCGGCTTCCCCTACAATGAGCATGTGTGACTCATGCTTCCCCGCAGTGGGGTTTCGACTCGTACTTGCTCCAGTGGGGATAAGAGTCAAATTTCCCCGCAGTAGGGATATGACTCCGATTCTCCCACAGTGGGGGTGTGACTGTTACTCCCCCGCAGTGGGGGTGTATCTGCTACTCCCCCGCAGTGGGGGATGTGACTCAGATTCCCCCACAGTGGGGGTGTGACTCTTACTCCCCGCAATGGGCTGTGACTCTTACTACCCTGCAGTGGGGGTGACTCGGCTTCACCCCCAGTGAGTGCCTCTGAGCATTTGTCAGTGGGTTGACACGGCCTCCTCAACAGTTGGGGTGTGACCAGCCTTCCCTACAATTGGCATGTGTGACTCATGCTTCCTCGCAGTGGGGTTTTGACTCGTACTTGCCCCACAGTGGGGGGGAGAGTCATACTTACCCGCAGTAGGTATTTGACACAGATTCTCCGAGTGAGGGTGTGACTTTTACTCCCCTGCAGTGGGGGTGTATCTGCTACTCCCCCACAGTGGGGGATGTGACTCAGATTCCCCCACAGTGGGGTTGTGACTATTACTCCCCGCAGTGGGGAGCGACTACTCCCCCACAGTGGGGGTGTGACCCTTTCAACCCGCAATGGGGATGTCTCGTACTTCCCCACAGAGGGGTTGCGACTCGAATTTGCCCCATAGTGGGATGAGTGTCATATTTTCCCGCAGTAGGTATTTAACACAGATTTTCCCAATGAGGGTGTGACTTTTACTCCCCCGCAGTGGGGGGGGGGGGGGGGGGGGGGGTATCCGTTACTCCCCCACAGTGGGGGTGTGACTCTTACTCTCCGCAGTGGGGTGTGACTACTCCCCCACAGTGGGGGTGTGACTCTTTCAATCCGCAATGGGGATGTCTCGTACTTCCCCACAGTGGGGTTGTGACTCGAATTTGCCCCATAGTGGGATGAGTGTCATATTTTCCCGCAGTAGGTATTTAACACAGATTTTCCCAGTGAGGGTGTGACTTTTACTCCCCCGCAGTGGGGGGGGGGGGGTGTATCTGTTACTCCCCCACAGTGGGGGGTGTGACTCTTACTCTCCGCAGTGGGGTGTGACTACTCCCCCACAGTGGGGGTGTGACTCTTTCAATCCGCAATGGGGATGTCTCGTACTTCCCCACAGTGGGGTTGTGACTCGAATTTGCCCCATAGTGGGATGAGTGTCATATTTCTTCCCCGCAGTAGGGATGTGACTCCAATTCCCCCACAGTGGGGGTGTGACTCTTACTCCCCAGCAGTGTGGTGTATCTGCTACTCCCCTGCAGTGGGGTGTGACTTACTCCCCCACAGTGGGGGTGTGAATCTTTCTCCCCCGCAGTGGGGGTGTCTCCACTACTCGTACTTGCCCCAAAGTGGGGATTAGAGTCAAATTTCCCCGCAGTAGGGATGTGACTCCGATTCTCCCACAGTGGGTGTGTGATTCTTACTCCCCCGCAGTGGGGTGTATCTGCTACTCCCCCGCAGTGGGGTGTGACTTACTCCCCCACAGTGGGGGTGTGAATCTTTCTCCCCCGCAGTGGGGGTGCCTCGTACTTCCCCCACAGTGGGGTTGTGACTCTTACTCTCCGCAGTGGGGTGTGACTACTCCCCCACAGTGGGGTGTGACTCTTTCAATCCGCAATGGGGATGTCTCGTACTTCCCCACAGTGGGGTTGTGACTCGAATTAGCCCCACAGTGGAATGAGTGTCATATTTCCCCGCAGTAGGGATGTGACACAGATTCTCCCACAGTGGGTGTGTGAATCTATCTCCCCGGCAGTGGGGTGTACCTGCTACTCCCCCGCAGTGGGGTGTGACTTACTCCCCCACAGTGGGGGTGTAAATCTTTCTCCCCCACAGTGGGGGTGTCTCGTACTTCCCCCACAGTGGGGTTGTGACTCGTACCTGCCCCACAGTGGGGGTGAGTCATATGTCCCCGCAGTAGGGATGTGACACCAATTGCCCCACAGTGGGGTGTGTCTCTTACTCCCCACAGTGGGTTGTGACTCTTAATCCCCTGCAGTGGGGGTGACTCGGCTTCACCCCCAGTGGGTGCCACTGAGCCTCGTCAGTGGGTGTAACACGGCCTCCCCACAGTTGGGGTGTGACCGGCTTCCCCTACAATAGGCATGTGTGACTCATGCTTCCCCGCAGTGGGGTTTGGACTCGTGCTTGCCCCAAAGTGGGGATGAGAGTCAAATTTCCCCGCAGTAGGGATGTGACTCAGATTCTCCCACAGTGGATGTGTGACTCTTACTCCCCCGCAGTGGGGTGTATCTGCCACTCCCCCGCAGTGGGGTGTGACTTACTCCCCCACAGTGGGGGTGTGAATCTTTCTCCCCCGCAGTGGGGTGCCTTGTACTTCACCCACAGTGGGGTTGTGACTCGTACTTGCCCCACAGTGGGGGTGAGTCATATTTCCCTGCAGTAGGGATGTGACACCAATTCCCCCACAGTGGGGGTGTGTCTCTTACTCCTCACAGTGGGTTGTGACTCTTACTCCCCTGCAGTGGTGGTGACTCGGCTTCTCCCCCAGTGGGTGCCACTGAGCCTCGCCAGTGGGTGTGACACGGCCTCCCCTACAGTTGGGGTGTGACCGGCTTCCCCTACAATGAGTATGTGTGACTCATGCTTCCCCGCAGTGGGGTTTCGACTCGTACTTGCTCCACAGTGGGGATGAGAGTCAAATTTCCCCGCAGTAGGGCTGTGACTCCGATTCTCCCACAGTGGGGGTGTGACTGTTACTCCCCCGCAGTGGGGGTGTATCTGCTACTCCTCCGCAGTGGGGGGATGTGACTCAGGTTCCCCCACAGTGGGGGTGTGACTCTTACTCCCCGCAATGGGGTGTGACTCTTACTACCCTGCAGTGGGGGTGACTCGGCTTCACCCCCAGTGGGTGCCTCTGAGCATTGTCAGTGGGTGTGACACGGCCTCCTCCACAGTTGGGGTGTGACCAGCCTCCCCTACAATTGGCATGTGTGACTCATGCTTCCCCGCAGTGGGGTTTTGACTCGTACTTGCCCCACAGTGGGGGGTGTGACTCTTACTCTCCGCAGTGGGGTGTGACTACTCCCCCACAGTGGGGGTGTGACTCTTTCAATCCGCAATGGGGATGTCTCGTACTTCCCCACAGTGGGGTTGTGACTCGAATTTGCCCCATAGTGGGATGAGTGTCATATTTTCCCGCAGTAGGTATTTAACACAGATTTTCCCAGTGAGGGTGTGACTTTTACTCCCCCGCAGTGGGGGGGGGGGGGTGTAACTGTTACTCCCCCACAGTGGGGGGTGTGACTCTTACTCTCCGCAGTGGGGTGTGACTACTCCCCCACAGTGGGGGTGTGACTCTTTCAATCCGCAATGGGGATGTCTCGTACTTCCCCACAGTGTGGTTGTGACTCGAATTTGCCCCATAGTGGGATGAGTGTCATATTTCTTCCCCGCAGTAGGGATGTGACTCCAATTCCCCCACAGTGGGGGTGTGACTCTTACTCCCCAGCAGTGTGGTGTATCTGCTACTCCCCTGCAGTGGGGTGTGACTTACTCCCCCACAGTGGGGGTGTGAATCTTTCTCCCCCGCAGTGGGGGTGTCTCCACTACTCGTGCTTGCCCCAAAGTGGGGATTAGAGTCAAATTTCCCCGCAGTAGGGATGTGACTCCGATTCTCCCACAGTGGGTGTGTGATTCTTACTCCCCCGCAGTGGGGTGTATCTGCTACTCCCCCGCAGTGGGGTGTGACTTACTCCCCCACAGTGGGGGTGTGAATCTTTCTCCCCCGCAGTGGGGGTGCCTCGTACTTCCCCCACAGTGGGGTTGTGACTCTTACTCTCCGCAGTGGGGTGTGACTACTCCCCCACAGTGGGGTGTGACTCTTTCAATCCGCAATGGGGATGTCTCGTACTTCCCCACAGTGGGGTTGTGACTCGAATTAGCCCCATAGTGGAATGAGTGTCATATTTCCCCGCAGTAGGGATGTGACACAGATTCTCCCACAGTGGGTGTGTGAATCTAACTCCCCGGCAGTGGGGTGTACCTGCTACTCCCCCGCAGTGGGGTGTGACTTACTCCCCCACAGTGGGGGTGTAAATCTTTCTCCCCCACAGTGGGGGTGTCTCGTACTTCCCCCACAGTGGGGTTGTGACTCGTACCTGCCCCACAGTGGGGGTGAGTCATATGTCCCCGCAGTAGGGATGTGACACCAATTGCCCCACAGTGGGGTGTGTCTCTTACTCCCCACAGTGGGTTGTGACTCTTAATCCCCTGCAGTGGGGGTGACTCGGCTTCACCCCCAGTGGGTGCCACTGAGCCTCGTCAGTGGGTGTAACACGGCCTCCCCACAGTTGGGGTGTGACTGGCTTCCCCTACAATAGGCATGTGTGACTCATGCTTCCCCGCAGTGGGGTTTGGACTCGTGCTTGCCCCAAAGTGGGGATGAGAGTCAAATTTCCCCGCAGTAGGGATGTGACTCAGATTCTCCCACAGTGGGTGTGTGACTCTTACTCCCCCGCAGTGGGGTGTATCTGCCACTCCCCCGCAGTGGGGTGTGACTTACTCCCCCACAGTGGGGGTGTGAATCTTTCTCCCCCGCAGTGGGGTGCCTTGTACTTCACCCACAGTGGGGTTGTGACTCGTACTTGCCCCACAGTGGGGGTGAGTCATATTTCCCTGCAGTAGGGATGTGACACCAATTCCCCCACAGTGGGGGTGTGTCTCTTACTCCTCACAGTGGGTTGTGACTCTTACTCCCCTGCAGTGGTGGTGACTCGGCTTCTCCCCCAGTGGGTGCCACTGAGCCTCGCCAGTGGGTGTGACACGGCCTCCCCTACAGTTGGGGTGTGACCGGCTTCCCCTACAATGAGTATGTGTGACTCATGCTTCCCCGCAGTGGGGTTTCGACTCGTACTTTCTCCACAGTGGGGATGAGAGTCAAATTTCCCCGCAGTAGGGCTGTGACTCCGATTCTCCCACAGTGGGGGTGTGACTGTTACTCCCCCGCAGTGGGGGTGTATCTGCTACTCCTCCGCAGTGGGGGATGTGACTCAGATTCCCCCACAGTGGGGGTGTGACTCTTACTCCCCGCAATGGGGTGTGACTCTTACTACCCTGCAGTGGGGGTGACTCGGCTTCACCCCCAGTGGGTGCCTCTGAGCATTGTCAGTGGGTGTGACACGGCCTCCTCCACAGTTGGGGTGTGACCAGCCTCCCCTACAATTGGCATGTGTGACTCATGCTTCCCCGCAGTGGGGTTTTGACTCGTACTTGCCCCACAGTGGGGGTGAGAGTCATACTTTCCCGCAGTAGGTATTTGACACAGATTCTCCCAGTGAGGGTGTGACTTTTACTCCCCCGCAGTGGGGGGGGGTGTATCTGCTACTCCCCTACAGTGGGGGATGTGACTCAGATTCCCCCACAGTGGGGTTGTGACTCTTACTCCCCGCAGTGGGGAGTGACTACTCCCCCACAGTGGGGGTGTGACCCTTTCAACCCGCAATGGGGATGTCTCGTACTTCCCCACAGTGGGGTTGCGACTCGAATTTGCCCCATAGTGGGATGAGTGTCATATTTTCCCGCAGTAGGTATTTAACACAGATTTTCCCAGTGAGGGTGTGACTTTTACTCCCCCGCAGTGGGGGGTGTATCTGTTACTCCCCCACAGTGGGGGGTGTGACTCTTACTCTCCACAGTGGGGTGTGACTACTCCCCCACAGTGGGGGTGTGACTCTTTCAATCTGCAATGGGGATGTCTCGTACTTCCCCACAGTGGGGTTGTGACTCGAATTTGCCCCATAGTGGGATGAGTGTCATATTTCCCCGCAGTAGGGATGTGACTCCAATTACCCCACAGTGGGTGTGTGACTCTTACTCCCCAGCAGTGTGGTGTATCTGCTACTCCCCTGCAGTGGGGTGTGACTTACTCCCCCACAGTGGGGGTGTGAATCTTTCTCCCCCACAGTGGGGGTGTCTCCACTACTCGTACTTGCCCCAAAGTGGGGATGAGAGTCAAATTTCCCCGCAGTAGGGATGTGACTCCGATTCTCCCACAGTGGGTGTGTGACTCTTACTCCCCCGCAGTGGGGTGTATCTGCTACTCCCCCGCAGTGGGGTGTGACTTACTCCCCCACAGTGGGGGTGTGAATCTTTCTCCCCCGCAGTGGGGGTGCCTCGTACTTCCCACACAGTGGGGTTGTGACTCTTACTCTCCGCAGTGGGGTGTGACTACTCCCCCACAGTGGGGGTGTGACTCTTTCAATCCGCAATGGGGATGTCTCATACTTCCCCACAGTGGGGTTGTGACTCGAATTAGCCCCATAGTGGAATGAGTGGCATATTTCCCCGCAGTAGGGATTTGACACAGATTCTCCCACAGTGGGTGTGTGAATCTAACTCCCCCGCAGTGGGGTGTATCTGCTACTCCCCCGCAGTGGGGTTTGACTTACTCCCCCACAGTGGGGGTGTGAATCTTTCTCCCCCACAGTGGGGGTGCCTCGTACTTCCCCCACAGTGGGGTTGTGACTCTACTCTCCACAGTGGGGTGTGACTACTCCCCCACAGTGGGGGTGTGACTCTTTCAATCCGCAATGGGGATGTCTTGTACTTCCCCACAGTGGGGTTGCGACTCGAATTTGCCCCATAGTGGGATGAGTGTCATATTTTCCCACAGTAGGTATTTAACACAGATTTTCCCAGTGAGGGTGTGACTTTTACTCCCCCGCAGTGGGGGGGTGTATCTGTTACTCCCCCACAGTGGGGGTGCGACTCTTACTCTCCGCAGTGGGGTGTGACTACTCCCCCACAGTGGGGGTGTGACTCTTTCAATCTGCAATGGGGATGTCTCGTACTTCCCCACAGTGGGGTTGTGACTCGAATTTGCCCCATAGTGGGATGAGTGTCATATTTCCCCGCAGTAGGGATGTGACTCCGATTACCCCACAGTGGGTGTGTGACTCTTACTCCCCAGCAGTGTGGTGTATCTGCTACTCCCCTGCAGTGGGGTGTGACTTACTCCCCCACAGTGGGGGTGTGAATCTTTCTCCCCCGCAGTGGGGGGTGTATCTGCTACTCCCCCACAGTGGGGGGTGTGACTCAGATTCCCCCACAGTGGGGTTGTGACTCTTACTCCCCGCAGTGGGGAGTGACTACTCCCCCACAGTGGGGGTGTGACCCTTTCAACCCGCAATGGGGATGTCTTGTACTTCCCCACAGTGGGGTTGCTACTCGAATTTGCCCCATAGTGGGATGAGTGACATATTTTCCCGCAGTAGGTATTTAACACAGATTTTCCCAGTGAGGGTGTGACTTTTACTCCCCCGCAGTGGGGGGGGGTGTGTATCTGTTACTCCCCCACAGTGGGGGTGTGACGCTTACTCTCCGCAGTGGAGTGTGACTACTCCCCCACAGTGGGGGTGTGACTCTTTCAATCTGCAATGGGGATGTCTCGTACTTCCCCACAGTGGGGTTGTGACTCGAATTTGCCCCATAGTGGGATGAGTGTCATATTTCCCCGCAGTAGGGATGTGACTCCAATTCCCCCACAGTGGGGGGTGTGACTCTTACTCCCCAGCAGTGTGGTGTATCTGCTACTCCCCTGCAGTGGGGTGTGACTTACTCCCCCACAGTGGGGGTGTGAATCTTTCTCCCCCGCAGTGGGGGTGTCTCCACTACTCGTACTTGCCCCAAAGTGGGGATGAGAGTCAAATTTCCCCGCAGTAGGGATGTGACTCCGATTCTCCCACAGTGGGTGTGTGACTCTTACTCCCCCGCAGTGGGGTGTATCTGCTACTCCCCCGCAGTGGGGTGTGACTTACTCCCCCACAGTGGGGGTGTGAATCTTTCTCCCCCACAGTGGGGGTGCCTCGTACTTCCCCCACAGTGGGGTTGTGACTCTACTCTCCACAGTGGGGTGTGACTACTCCCCCACAGTGGGGGTGCGACTCTTTCAATCCGCAATGGGGATGTCTCGTAATTCCCCACAGTGGGGTTGTGACTCGAATTAGCCCCATAGTGGAATGAGTGTCATATTTCCCCGCAGTAGGGATGTGACACAGATTCTCCCACAGTGGGTGTGTGAATCTAACTCCCCTGCAGTGGGGTGTATCTGCAACTTCCCCGCAGTGGGGTGTGACTTACTCCCCCACAGTGGGGGTGTAAATATTTCTCCCCCACAGTGGGGGTGTCTTGTACTTCCCCCAGAGTGGGTTGTGACTCGTACCTGCCCCACAGTGGGGGTGAGTCATATGTCCCCGCAGTAGGGATGTGACACCAATTGCCCCACAGTGGGCTGTGTCTCTTACTCCCCACAGTGGGTTGTGACTCTTAATCCCCTGCAGTGGGGGTGACTCGGCTTCACCCCCAGTGGGTGCCACTGAGCCTCGTCAGTGGGTGTGACACGGCCTCCCCACAGTTGGGGTGTGACCGGCTTCCCCTACAATAGGCATGTGTGACTCATGCTTCCCCGCAGTGGGGTTTGGACTCGTACTTGCCCCAAAGTGGGGATGAGAGTCAAATTTCCCCGCAGTAGGGATGTGACTCAGATTCTCCCACAGTGGGTGTGTGACTCTTACTCCCCCACAGTGGGGTGTATCTGCCACTCCCCCGCAGTGGGGTGTGACTTACTCCCCCACAGTGGGGGTGTGAATCTTTCTCCCCCGCAGTGGGGTGCCTTGTACTTCACCCACAGTGGGGTTGTGACTCGTACTTGCCCCACAGTGGGGGTGAGTCATATTTCCCTGCAGTAGGGATGTGACACCAATTCCCCCACAGTGGGGGTGTGTCTCTTACTCCCCACAGTGGGTTGTGACTCTTACTCCCCTGCAGTGGTGGTGACTCGGCTTCTCCCCCAGTGGGTGCCACTGAGCCTCGTCAGTGGGTGTGACACAGCCTCCCCTACAGTTGGGGTGTGACCGGCTTCCCCTACAATGAGCATGTGTGACTCATGCTTCCCCGCAGTGGGGTTTCGACTCGTACTTGCTCCACAGTGGGGATGAGAGTCAAATTTCCCCGCAGTAGGGATGTGACTCCGATTCTCCCACAGTGGGGGTGTGACTGTTACTCCCCCGCAGTGGGGGTGTATCTGCTACTCCCCCGCAGTGGGCGATGTGACTCAGATTCCCCCACAGTGGGGGTGTGACTCTTACTCCCCGCAATGGGGTGTGACTCTTACTACCCTGCAGTGGGGGTGACTCGGCTTCACCCCCAGTGGGTGCCTCTGAGCATTGTCAGTGGGTGTGACACGGCCTCCTCCACAATTGGGGTGTTACCAGCCTCCCCTACAATTGGCATGTGTGACTCATGCTTCCCCGCAGTGGGGTTTTGACTCGTACTTGCCCCACAGTGGGGGTGAGAGTCATACTTTCCCGCAGTAGGTGTTTGACACAGATTCTCCCAGTGAGAGTGTGACTTTTACTCCCCCGCAGTGGGGGGGTGTATCTGCTACTCCCCCACAGTGGGGGATGTGACTCAGATTCCCCCACAGTGGGGTTGTGACTCTTACTCCCCGCAGTGGGGAGTGACTACTCCCCCACAGTGGGGGTGTGACCCTTTCAACCCGCAATGGGGATGTCTTGTACTTCCCCACAGTGGGGTTGCGACTCGAATTTGCCCCATAGTGGGATGAGTGTCATATTTTCCCACAGTAGGTATTTAACACAGATTTTCCCAGTGAGGGTGTGACTTCTACTCCCCCGCAGTGGGGGGGGGGGGGTGTATCTGTTACTCCCCCACAGTGGGGGTGCGACTCTTACTCTCCGCAGTGGGGTGTGACTACTCCCCCACAGTGGGGGTGTGACTCTTTCAAACTGCAATGGGGATGTCTCGTACTTCCCCACAGTGGGGTTGTGACTCGAATTTGCCCCATAGTGGGATGAGTGTCATATTTCCCCGCAGTAGGGATGTGACTCCAATTACCCCACAGTGGGTGTGTGACTCTTACTCCCCAGCAGTGTGGTGTATCTGCTACTCCCCTGCAGTGGGGTGTGACTTACTCCCCCACAGTGGGGGTGTGAATCTTTCTCCCCCGCAGTGGGGGTGTCTCCACTACTCGTACTTGCCCCAAAGTGGGGATGAGAGTCAAATTTCCCCGCAGTAGGGATGTGACTCCGATTCTCCCACAGTGGGTGTGTGACTCTTACTCCCCCGCAGTGGGGTGTATCTGCTACTCCCCCGCAGTGGGGTGTGACTTACTCCCCCACAGTGGGGGTGTGAATCTTTCTCCCCCGCAGTGGGGGTGCCTCGTACTTCCCCCACAGTGGGGTTGCGACTCTTACTCTCCGCAGTGGGGTGTGACTACTCCCCCACAGTGGGGGTGTGACTCTTTCAATCCGCAATGGGGATGTCTCATACTTCCCAACAGTGGGGTTGTGACTCGAATTAGCCCCATAGTGGAATGAGTGTCATATTTCCCCGCAGTAGGGATGTGACACAGATTCTCCCACAGTGGGTGTGTGAATCTAACTCCCCCGCAGTGGGGTGTATCTGCTACTCCCCCGCAGTGGGGAGTGACTTACTCCCCACAGTGGGGGTGTAAATCTTTCTCCCCCACTGTGGGGGTGTCTCGTACTTCTCCCAGAGTGGGGTTGTGACTCGTACCTGCCCCACAGTGGGGGTGAGTCATATGTCCCCGCAGTAGGGATGTGACACCAATTGCCCCACAGTGGGGTGTGTCTCTTACTCCCCACAGTGGGTTGTGACTCTTAATCCCCTGCAGTGGGGGTGACTCGGCTTCACCCCCAGTGGGTGCCACTGAGCCTCGTCAGTGGGTGTGACACGGCCTCCCCACAGTTGGGGTGTGACCAGCTTCCCCTACAATAGGCATGTGTGACTCATGCTTCCCCGCAGTGGGGTTTGGACTCGTACTTGCCCCAAAGTGGGGATGAGAGTCAAATTTCCCCGCAGTAGGGATGTGACTCAGATTCTCCCACAGTGGGTGTGTGACTCTTACTCCCCCACAGCGGGGTGTATCTGCCACTCCCCCGCAGTGGGGTGTGACTTACTCCCCCACAGTGGGGGTGTGAATCTTTCTCCCCCGCAGTGGGGTGCCTTGTACTTCACCCACAGTGTGGTTGTGACTCGTACTTGCCCCACAGTGGGGGTGAGTCATATTTCCCTGCAGTAGGGATGTGACACCAATTCCCCCACAGTGGGGGTGTGTCTCTTACTCCCCACAGTGGGTTGTGACTCTTACTCCCCTGCAGTGGTGGTGACTCGGCTTCTCCCCCAGTGGGTGCCACTGAGCCTCGTCAGTGGGTGTGACACAGCCTCCCCTACAGTTGGGGTGTGACCGGCTTCCCCTACAATGAGCATGTGTGACTCATGCTTCCCCGCAGTGGGGTTTCGACTCGTACTTGCTCCACAGTGGGGATGAGAGTCAAATTTCCCCGCAGTAGGGATGTGACTCCGATTCTCCCACAGTGGGGGTGTGACTGTTACTACCCCGCAGTGGGGGTGTATCTGCTACTCCCCCACAGTGGGGGATGTGACTCAGATTCCCCCACACTGGGGGTGTGACTCTTACTCCCCGCAATGGGGTGTGACTCTTACTACCCTGCAGTGGGGGTGACTCGGCTTCACCCCCAGTGGGTGCCTCTGAGCATTGTCAGTGGGTGTGACACGGCCTCCTCCACAGTTGGGGTGTGACCAGCCTCCCCTACAATTGGCATGTGTGACTCATGCTTCCACGCAGTGGGGTTTTGACTCGTACTTGCCCCACAGTGGGGGTGAGAGTCACACTTTCCCGCAGTAGGTGTTTGACACAGATTCTCCCAGTGAGGGTGTGACTTTTACTCCCCGCAGTGGGGGGTGTATCTGCTACTCCCCCACAGTGGGGGGTGTGACTCAGATTCCCCCACAGTGGGGTTGTGACTCCTACTCCCCGCAGTGGGGAGTGACTACTCCCCCACAGTGGGGGTGTGACCCTTTCAACCCGCAATGGGGATGTCTTGTACTTCCCCACAGTGGGGTTGCGACTCGAATTTGCCCCATAGTGGGATGAGTGTCATATTTTCCCGCAGTAGGTATTTAACACAGATTTTCCCAGCGAGGGTGTGACTTTTACTCCCCCGCAGTGGGGGGGGGGGGGTGTATCTGTTACTCGGCCACAGTGGGGGTGTGACTCTTACTCTCCGCAGTGGGGTGTGACTACTCCCCCACAGTGGGGGTGTGACTCTTTCAATCTGCAATGGGGATGTCTCGTACTTCCCCACAGTGGGGTTGTGACTCGAATTTGCCCCATAGTGGGATGAGTGTCATATTTCCCCGCAGTAGGGATGTGACTCCAATTCCCCCACAGTGGGGGTGTGACTCTTACTCCCCAGCAGTGTGGTGTATCTGCTACTCCCCTGCAGTGGGGTGTGACTTACTCCCCCACAGTGGGGGTGTGAATCTTTCTCCCCCGCAGTGGGGGTGTCTCCACTACTCGTACTTGCCCCAAAGTGGGGATGAGAGTCAAATTTCCCCGCAGTAGGGATGTGACTCCGATTCTCCCACAGTGGGTGTGTGACTCTTACTCCCCCGCAGTGGGGTGTATCTGCTACTCCCCCGCAGTGGGGTGTGACTTACTCCCCCACAGTGGGGGTGTGAATCTTTCTCCCCCACAGTGGGGGTGCCTCGTACTTCCCCCACAGTGGGGTTGTGACTCTACTCTCCACTGTGGGGTGTGACTACTCCCCCACAGTGGGGGTGTGACTCTTTCAATCCGCAATGGGGATGTCTCGTACTTCCCCACAGTGGGGTTGTGACTCGAATTAGCCCCATAGTGGAATGAGTGTCACATTTCCCCGCAGTAGGGATGTGACACAGATTCTCCCACAGTGGGTGTGTGAATCTAACTCCCCTGCAGTGGGGTGTATCTGCAACTTCCCCGCAGTGGGGTGTGACTTACTCCCCCACAGTGGGGGTGTAAATATTTCTCCCCCACAGTGGGGGTGTCTTGTACTTCCCCCAGAGTGGGTTGTGACTCGTACCTGCCCCACAGTGGGGGTGAGTCATATGTCCCCGCAGTAGGGATGTGACACCAATTGCCCCACAGTGGGGTGTGTCTCTTACTCCCCACAGTGGGTTGTGACTCTTAATCCCCTGCAGTGGGGGTGACTCTGCTTCACCCCCAGTGGGTGCCACTGACCCTCGTCAGTGGGTGTGACATGGCCGCCCCACAGTTGGGGTGTGACCGGCTTCCCCTACAATAGGCATGTGTGACTCATGCTTCCCCGCAGTGGGGTTTGGACTCGTACTTGCCCCAAAGTGGGGATGAGAGTCAAATTTCCCCGCAGTAGGGATGTGACTCAGATTCTCCCAGTGAGTGTGTGACTCTTACTCCCCCGCAGTGGGGTGTATCTGCCACTCCCCCGCAGTGGGGTGTGACTTACTCCCCCACAGTGGGGGTGTGAATCTTTCTCCCCCGCAATGGGGTGCCTTGTACTTCACCCACAGTGGGGTTGTGACTCGTACTTGCCCACAGTGGGGGTGAGTCATATTTCCCTGCAGTAGGGATGTGACACCAATTCCCCCACAGTGGGGGTGTATCTCTTACTCCCCACAGTGGGTTGTGACTCTTACTCCCCTGCAGTGGTGGTGACTCGGCTTCTCCCCCAGTGGGTGCCACTGAGCCTCGTCAGTGGGGTGGGTGTGACACAGCCTCCCCTACAGTTGGGGTGTGACCGGCTTCCCCTACAATGAGCATGTGTGACTCATGCTTCCCCGCAGTGGGGTTTCGACTCGGACTTGCTCCACAGTGGGGATGAGAGTCAAATTTCCCCGCAGGAGGGATGTGACTCCGATTCTCCCACAGTGGGGGTGTGACTGTTACTCCCCCGCAGTGGGGGTGTATCTGCAACTCCCCCGCAGTGGGTGATGTGACTCAGATTCCCCCACAGTGGGGGTGTGACTCTTACTCCCCGCAATGGGGTGTGACTCTTACTACCCTGCAGTGGGGGTGACTCGGCTTCACCCCCAGTGGGTGCCTCTGAGCATTGTCAGTGGGTGTGACACGGCCTCCTCCACAATTGGGGTGTGACCAGCCTCCCCTACAATTGGCATGTGCGACTCATGCTTCCCCGCAGTGGGGTTTTGACTCGTACTTGAAACACAGTGGGGGTGAGAGTCATACTTTCCCGCAGTAGGTATTTGACACAGATTCTCCCAGTGAGGGTGTGACTTTTACTCCCCCGCAGTGGGGGGTGTATCTGCTACTCCCCCACAGGGGGGGATGTGACTCAGATTCCCCCACAGTGGGGTTGTGACTCTTACTCCCCGCAGTGGGGAGTGACTACTCCCCCACAGTGGGGGTGTGACCCTTTCAACCCGCAATGGGGATATCTCGTACTTCCCCACAGTGGGGCTGCGACTCGAATTTGCCCCATAGTGGGATGAGTGTCATATTTTCCCGCAGTAGGTATTTAACACAGATTTCCCCAGTGAGGGTGTGACTTTTACTCCCCCACAGTGGGGGGTGTATCTGTTACTCCCCCACAGTGGGGGGTGTGACTCTTACTCTCCGCAGTGGGGTGTGACTACTCCCCCACAGTGGGGGTGTGACTCTTTCAATCCGCAATGGGGATGTCTCGTACTTCCCCACAGTGGGGTTGTGACTCGAATTTGCCCCATAGTGGGATGAGTTTCATATTTCCCCGCAGTAGGGAAGTGATTCCAATTCCTCCACAGTGGGGGTGTGACTCTTACTCCCCAGCAGTGTGGTGTATCTGCTACTCCCCTGCAGTGGGGTGTGACTTACTCCCCCACAGTGGGGGTGTAAATCTTTCTCCCCCGCAGTGGGGGTGTCTCCACTACTCGTACTTGCCCCAAAGTGGGGATGAGAGTCAAATTTCCCCGCAGCAGGGATGTGACTCCGATTCTCCCACAGTGGGTGTGTGACTCTTACTCCCCCGCAGTGGGGTGTATCTGCTACTCCCCCGCAGTGGGGTGTGACTTACTCCCCCACAGTGGGGGTGTGAATCTTTCTCCCCCGCAGTGGGGGTGCCTTGTACTTCCCCCACAGTGGGGTTGTGACTCTTACTCTCCGCAGTGGGGCGTGACTACTCCCCCACAGTGGGGGTGTGACTCTTTCAATCTGCAATGGGGATGTCTCGTACTTCCCCACAGTGGGGTTGTGACTCGAATTAGCCCCATAGTGGAATGAGTGTCATATTTCCCCGCAGTAGGGATGTGACACAGATTCTCCCACAGTGGGTGTGTGAATCTAACTCCCCCGCAGTGGGGTGTATCTGCTACTCCCCCGCAGTGGGGAGTGACTTACTCCCCCACAGTGGGGGTGTAAATCTTTCTCCCCCACAGTGGGGGTGTCTCGTACTTCCCCCACAGTGGGGTTGTGACTCGTACCTGCCCTACAGTGGGGGTGAGTCATATGTCCCCGCAGTAGGGATGTGACACCAATTGCCCCACAGTGGGGTGTGTCTCTTACTCCCCACAGTGGGTTGTGACTCTTAATCCCCTGCAGTGGGGGTGACTCGGCTTCACCCCCAGTGGGTGCCACTGAGCCTCGTCAGTGGGTGTGACACGGCCTCCCCACAGTTGGGGTGTGACCGGCTTCCCCTACATTAGGCATGTGTGACTCATGCTTCTCCGCAGTGGGGTTTGGACTCGTACTTGCCCCAAAGTGGGGATGAGAGTCAAATTTCCCCGCAGTAGGGATGTGACTCAGATTCTCCCACAGTGGGTGTGTGACTCTTACTCCTCTGCAGTGGGGTGCATCTGCCACTCCCCCGCAGTGGGGTGTGACTTACTCCCCCACAGTGGGGGTGTGAATCTTTCTCCCCCACAGTGGGGTGCCTTGTACTTCACCCACAGTGGGGTTGTGACTCGTACTTGCCCCACAGTGGGGGAGAGTCATATTTCCCTGCAGTAGGCATGTGACACCAATTCCCCCACAGTGGGGGTGTGTCTCTTACTCCCCACAGTGGGTTGTGACTCTTACTCCCCTGCAATGGTGGTGACTCGGCTTCTCCCCCAGTGGGTGCCACTGAGCCTCGTCAGTGGGTGTGACACGGCCTCCCCTACAGTTGGGGTGTGACCGGCTTCCCCTACAATCAGCATGTGTGACTCATGCTTCCCCGCAGTGGGGTTTCACCTCGTACTTGCTCCACAGTGGGGATGAGAGTCAAATTTCCCCGCAGTAGGGATGTGACTCCGATTCTCCCACAGTGGGGGTGTGACTGTTACTCCCCCGCAGTGGGGGTGTATCTGCTATTCCCCCACAGTGGGGGATGTGACTCAGATTCCCCCACAGTGGGGGTGTGACTCTTACTCCCCGCAATGGGGTGTGACTCTTACTACCCTGCAGTGGGGGTGACTCGGCTTCACCCCCAGTGGGTGCCTCTGAGCATTGTCAGTGGGTGTGACATGGCCTCCTCCACAGTTGGGGTGTGACCAGCCTCCCCTACAATTGGCATGTGTGACTCATGCTTCCCCGCAGGGGGGTTTTGACTCGTACTTGCCCCACAGTGGGGGTGAGAGTCATACTTTCCCGCAGTAGGTGTTTGACACAGATTCTCCCAGTGAGGGTGTGACTTTTACTCCCCCGCAGTGGGGGGTGTATCTGCTACTCCCCCACAGTGGGGGATGTGACTCAGATTCCCCCACAGTGGGGTTGTGACTCTTACTCCCCGCAGTGGGGAGTGACTACTCCCCCACAGTGGGGGTGTGACCCTTTCAACCCGCAATGGGGATGTCTTGTACTTCCCCACAGTGGGGTTGCGACTCGAATTTGCCCCATAGTGGGATGAGTGTCATATTTTCCCACAGTAGGTATTTAACACAGATTTTCCCAGTGAGGGTGTGACTTTTACTCCCCCGCAGTGGGGGGGTGTATCTGTTACTCCCCCACAGTGGGGGTGCGACTCTTACTCTCCGCAGTGGGGTGTGACTACTCCCCCACAGTGGGGGTGTGACTCTTTCAATCTGCAATGGGGATGTCTCGTACTTCCCCACAGTGGGGTTGTGACTCGAATTTGCCCCATAGTGGGATGAGTGTCATATTTCCCCGCAGTAGGGATGTGACTCCGATTACCCCACAGTGGGTGTGTGACTCTTACTCCCCAGCAGTGTGGTGTATCTGCTACTCCCCTGCAGTGGGGTGTGACTTACTCCCCCACAGTGGGGGTGTGAATCTTTCTCCCCCGCAGTGGGGGGTGTATCTGCTACTCCCCCACAGTGGGGGGTGTGACTCAGATTCCCCCACAGTGGGGTTGTGACTCTTACTCCCCGCAGTGGGGAGTGACTACTCCCCCACAGTGGGGGTGTGACCCTTTCAACCCGCAATGGGGATGTCTTGTACTTCCCCACAGTGGGGTTGCGACTCGAATTTGCCCCATAGTGGGATGAGTGACATATTTTCCCGCAGTAGGTATTTAACACAGATTTTCCCAGTGAGGGTGTGACTTTTACTCCCCCACAGTGGGGGGGGGGGTGTATCTGTTACTCCCCCACAGTGGGGGTGTGACGCTTACTCTCCGCAGTGGAGTGTGACTACTCCCCCACAGTGGGGGTGTGACTCTTTCAATCTGCAATGGGGATGTCTCGTACTTCCCCACAGTGGGGTTGTGACTCGAATTTGCCCCATAGTGGGATGAGTGTCATATTTCCCCGCAGTAGGGATGTGACTCCAATTCCCCCACAGTGGGGGGTGTGACTCTTACTCCCCAGCAGTGTGGTGTATCTGCTACTCCCCTGCAGTGGGGTGTGACTTACTCCCCCACAGTGGGGGTGTGAATCTTTCTCCCCCGCAGTGGGGGTGTCTCCACTACTCGTACTTGCCCCAAAGTGGGGATGAGAGTCAAATTTCCCCGCAGTAGGGATGTGACTCCGATTCTCCCACAGTGGGTGTGTGACTCTTACTCCCCCGCAGTGGGGTGTATCTGCTACTCCCCCGCAGTGGGGTGTGACTTACTCCCCCACAGTGGGGGTGTGAATCTTTCTCCCCCGCAGTGGGGGTGCCTCGTACTTCCCCCACAGTGGGGTTGTGACTCTTACTCTCCGCAGTGGGGTGTGACTACTCCCCCACAGTGGGGGTGTGACTCTTTCAATCCGCAATGGGGATGTCTCATACTTCCCAACAGTGGGGTTGTGACTCGAATTAGCCCCATAGTGGAATGAGTGTCATATTTCCCCGCAGTAGGGATGTGACGCAGATTCTCCCACAGTGGGTGTGTGAATCTAACTCCCCCGCAGTGGGGTGTATCTGCTACTCCCCCGCAGTGGGGAGTGACTTACTCCCCACAGTGGGGGTGTAAATCTTTCTCCCCCACTGTGGGGGTGTCTCGTACTTCTCCCAGAGTGGGGTTGTGACTCGTACCTGCCCCACAGTGGGGGTGAGTCATATGTCCCCGCAGTAGGGATGTGACACCAATTGCCCCACAGTGGGGTGTGTCTCTTACTCCCCACAGTGGGTTGTGACTCTTAATCCCCTGCAGTGGGGGTGACTCGGCTTCACCCCCAGTGGGTGCCACTGAGCCTCGTCAGTGGGTGTGACACGGCCTCCCCACAGTTGGGGTGTGACCGGCTTCCCCTACAATAGGCATGTGTGACTCATGCTTCCCCGCAGTGGGGTTTGGACTCGTACTTGCCCCAAAGTGGGGATGAGAGTCAAATTTCCCCGCAGTAGGGATGTGACTCAGATTCTCCCACAGTGGGTGTGTGACTCTTACTCCCCCACAGCGGGGTGTATCTGCCACTCCCCCGCAGTGGGGTGTGACTTACTCCCCCACAGTGGGGGTGTGAATCTTTCTCCCCCGCAGTGGGGTGCCTTGTACTTCACCCACAGTGGGGTTGTGACTCGTACTTGCCCCACAGTGGGGGTGAGTCATATTTCCCTGCAGTAGGGATGTGACACCAATTCCCCCACAGTGGGGGTGTGTCTCTTACTCCCCACAGTGGGTTGTGACTCTTACTCCCCTGCAGTGGTGGTGACTCGGCTTCTCCCCCAGTGGGTGCCACTGAGCCTCGTCAGTGGGTGTGACACAGCCTCCCCTACAGTTGGGGTGTGACCGGCTTCCCCTACAATGAGCATGTGTGACTCATGCTTCCCCGCAGTGGGGTTTCGACTCGTACTTGCTCCACAGTGGGGATGAGAGTCAAATTTCCCCGCAGTAGGGATGTGACTCCGATTCTCCCACAGTGGGGGTGTGACTCTTACTCCCCCGCAGTGGGGGTGTACCAGCTACTCCCCCACAGTGGGGGATGTGACTCAGATTCCCCCACAGTGGGGGTGTGACTCTTACTCCCCGCAATGGGGTGTGACACTTACTACCCTGCAGTGGGGGTGACTCGGCTTCACCCCCAGTGGGTGCCTCTGAGCATTGTCAGTGGGTGTGACACGGCCTCCTCCACAGTTGGGGTGTGACCAGCCTCCCCTACAATTGGCATGTGTGACTCATGCTGCCACGCAGTGGGGTTTTGACTCGTACTTGCCCCACAGTGGGGGTGAGAGTCACACTTTCCCGCAGTAGGTGTTTGACACAGATTCTCCCAGTGAGGGTGTGACTTTTACTCCCCCGCAGTGGGGGGTGTATCTGCTACTCCCCCACAGTGGGGGGTGTGACTCAGATTCCCCCACAGTGGGGTTGTGACTCTTACTCCCCGCAGTGGGGAGTGACTACTCCCCCACAGTGGGGGTGTGACCCTTTCAACCCGCAATGGGGATGTCTTGTACTTCCCCACAGTGGGGTTGCGACTCGAATTTGCCCCATCGTGGGATGAGTGTCATATTTTCCCGCAGTAGGTATTTAACACAGATTTTCCCAGCGAGGGTGTGACTTTTACTCCCCCGCAGAGGGGGGGGGTGTATCTGTTACTCCCCCACAGTGGGGGTGTGACTCTTACTCTCCGCAGTGGGGTGTGACTACTCCCCCACAGTGGGGGTGTGACTCTTTCAATCTGCAATGGGGATGTCTCGTACTTCCCCACAGTGGGGTTGAGACTCGAATTTGCCCCATAGTGGGATGAGTGTCATATTTCCCCGCAGTAGGGATGTGACTCCAATTCCCCCACAGTGGGGGTGTGACTCTTACTCCCCCGCAGTGGGGGGTGTATCTGCTACTCCCCCACAGTGGGGGGTGTGACTCAGATTCCCCCACAGTGGGGTTGTGACTCTTACTCCCCGCAGTGGGGAGTGACTACTCCCCCACAGTGGGGGTGTGACCCTTTCAACCCGCAATGGGGATGTCTTGTACTTCCCCACAGTGGGGTTGCGACTCGAATTTGCCCCATAGTGGGATGAGTGTCATATTTTCCCGCAGTAGGTATTTAACACAGATTTTCCCAGTGAGGGTGTGACTTTTACTCCCCCGCAGTGGGGGGGGGGTGTATCTGTTACTCCCCCACAGTGGGGGTGTGACTTACTCTCCGCAGTGGGGTGTGACTACTCCCCCACAGTGGGGGTGTGACTCTTTCAATCTGCAATGGGGATGTCTCGTACTTCCCCACAGTGGGGTTGTGACTCGAATTTGCCCCATAGTGGGATGAGTGTCATATTTCCCCGCAGTAGGGATGTGACTCCAATTCCCCCACAGTGGGGGTGTGACTCTTACTCCCCAGCAGTGTGGTGTATCTGCTACTCCCCTGCAGTGGGGTGTGACTTACTCCCCCACAGTGGGGGTGTGAATCTTTCTCCCCCGCAGTGGGGGTGTCTCCACTACTCGTACTTGCCCCAAAGTGGGGATGAGAGTCAAATTTCCCCGCAGTAGGGATGTGACTCTGATTCTCCCACAGTGGGTGTGTGACTCTTACTCCCCCGCAGTGGGGTGTATCTGCTACTCCCCCGCAGTGGGGTGTGACTTACTCCCCCACAGTGGGGGTGTGAATCTTTCTCCCCCACAGTGGGGGTGCCTCGTACTTCCCCCACAGTGGGGTTGTGACTCTACTCTCCACAGTGGGGTGTGACTACTCCCCCACAGTGGGGGTGTGACTCTTTCAATCCGCAATGGGGATGTCTCGTACTTCCCCACAGTGGGGTTGTGACTCGAATTAGCCCCATAGTGGAATGAGTGTCATATTTCCCCGCAGTAGGGATGTGACACAGATTCTCCCACAGTGGGTGTGTGAATCTAACTCCCCTGCAGTGGGGTGTATCTGCAACTTCCCCGCAGTGGGGTGTGACTTACTCCCCCACAGTGGGGGTGTAAATATTTCTCCCCCACAGTGGGGGTGTCTTGTACTTCCCCCAGAGTGGGTTGTGACTCGTACCTGCCCCACAGTGGGGGTGAGTCATATGTCCCCGCAGTAGGGATGTGACACCAATTGCCCCACAGTGGGGTGTGTCTCTTACTCCCCACAGTGGGTTGTGACTCTTAATCCCCTGCAGTGGGGGTGACTCGGCTTCACCCCCAGTGGGTGCCACTGAGCCTCGTCAGTGGGTGTGACACGGCCGCCCCACAGTTGGGGTGTGACCGGCTTCCCCTACAATAGGCATGTGTGACTCATGCTTCCCCGCAGTGGGGTTTGGACTCGTACTTGCCCCAAAGTGGGGATGAGAGTCAAATTTCCCCGCAGTAGGGATGTGACTCAGATTCTCCCACAGTGGGTGTGTGACTCTTACTCCCCCGCAGTGGGGTGTATCTGCCACTCCCCCGCAGTGGGGTGTGACTTACTCCCCCACAGTGGGGGTGTGAATCTTTCTCCCCCGCAGTGGGGTGCCTTGTACTTCACCCACAGTGGGGTTGTGACTCGTACTTGCCCACAGTGGGGGTGAGTCATATTTCCCTGCAGTAGGGATGTGACACCAATTCCCTCACAGTGGGGGTGTATCTCTTACTCCCCACAGTGGGTTGTGACTCTTACTCCCCTGCAGTGGTGGTGACTCGGCTTCTCCCCCAGTGGGTGCCACTGAGTCTCGTCAGTGGGTGTGACACGGCCTCCCCTACAGTTGGGGTGTGACCGGCTTCCCCTACAATGAGCATGTGTGACTGATGCTTCCCCGCAGTGGGGTTTCGACTCGGACTTGCTCCACAGTGGGGATGAGAGTCAAATTTCCCCGCAGGAGGGATGTGACTCCGATTCTCCCACAGTGGGGGTGTGACTGTTACTCCCCCGCAGTGGGGGTGTATCTGCAACTCCCCCGCAGTGGGTGATGTGACTCAGATTCCCCCACAGTGGGGGTGTGACTCTTACTCCCCGCAATGGGGTGTGACTCTTACTACCCTGCAGTGGGGGTGACTCGGCTTCACCCCCAGTGGGTGCCTCTGAGCATTGTCAGTGGGTGTGACACGGCCTCCTCCACAATTGGGGTGTGACCAGCCTCCCCTACAATTGGCATGTGCGACTCATGCTTCCCCGCAGTGGGGTTTTGACTCGTACTTGAAACACAGTGGGGGTGAGAGTCATACTTTCCCGCAGTAGGTATTTGACACAGATTCTCCCAGTGAGGGTGTGACTTTTACTCCCCCGCAGTGGGGGGTGTATCTGCTACTCCCCCACAGGGGGGGATGTGACTCAGATTCCCCCACAGTGGGGTTGTGACTCTTACTCCCCGCAGTGGGGAGTGACTACTCCCCCACAGTGGGGGTGTGACCCTTTCAACCCGCAATGGGGATATCTCGTACTTCCCCACAGTGGGGCTGCGACTCGAATTTGCCCCATAGTGGGATGAGTGTCATATTTTCCCGCAGTAGGTATTTAACACAGATTTCCCCAGTGAGGGTGTGACTTTTACTCCCCCACAGTGGGGGGTGTATCTGTTACTCCCCCACAGTGGGGGGTGTGACTCTTACTCTCCGCAGTGGGGTGTGACTACTCCCCCACAGTGGGGGTGTGACTCTTTCAATCCGCAATGGGGATGTCTCGTACTTCCCCACAGTGGGGTTGTGACTCGAATTTGCCCCATAGTGGGATGAGTTTCATATTTCCCCGCAGTAGGGAAGTGATTCCAATTCCTCCACAGTGGGGGTGTGACTCTTACTCCCCAGCAGTGTGGTGTATCTGCTACTCCCCTGCAGTGGGGTGTGACTTACTCCCCCACAGTGGGGGTGTAAATCTTTCTCCCCCGCAGTGGGGGTGTCTCCACTACTCGTACTTGCCCCAAAGTGGGGATGAGAGTCAAATTTCCCCGCAGCAGGGATGTGACTCCGATTCTCCCACAGTGGGTGTGTGACTCTTACTCCCCCGCAGTGGGGTGTATCTGCTACTCCCCCGCAGTGGGGTGTGACTTACTCCCCCACAGTGGGGGTGTGAATCTTTCTCCCCCGCAGTGGGGGTGCCTTGTACTTCCCCCACAGTGGGGTTGTGACTCTTACTCTCCGCAGTGGGGCGTGACTACTCCCCCACAGTGGGGGTGTGACTCTTTCAATCTGCAATGGGGATGTCTCGTACTTCCCCACAGTGGGGTTGTGACTCGAATTAGCCCCATAGTGGAATGAGTGTCATATTTCCCCGCAGTAGGGATGTGACACAGATTCTCCCACAGTGGGTGTGTGAATCTAACTCCCCCGCAGTGGGGTGTATCTGCTACTCCCCCGCAGTGGGGAGTGACTTACTCCCCCACAGTGGGGGTGTAAATCTTTCTCCCCCACAGTGGGGGTGTCTCGTACTTCCCCCACAGTGGGGTTGTGACTCGTACCTGCCCTACAGTGGGGGTGAGTCATATGTCCCCGCAGTAGGGATGTGACACCAATTGCCCCACAGTGGGGTGTGTCTCTTACTCCCCACAGTGGGTTGTGACTCTTAATCCCCTGCAGTGGGGGTGACTCGGCTTCACCCCCAGTGGGTGCCACTGAGCCTCGTCAGTGGGTGTGACACGGCCTCCCCACAGTTGGGGTGTGACCGGCTTCCCCTACATTAGGCATGTGTGACTCATGCTTCTCCGCAGTGGGGTTTGGACTCGTACTTGCCCCAAAGTGGGGATGAGAGTCAAATTTCCCCGCAGTAGGGATGTGACTCAGATTCTCCCACAGTGGGTGTGTGACTCTTACTCCTCTGCAGTGGGGTGCATCTGCCACTCCCCCGCAGTGGGGTGTGACTTACTCCCCCACAGTGGGGGTGTGAATCTTTCTCCCCCACAGTGGGGTGCCTTGTACTTCACCCACAGTGGGGTTGTGACTCGTACTTGCCCCACAGTGGGGGAGAGTCATATTTCCCTGCAGTAGGCATGTGACACCAATTCCCCCACAGTGGGGGTGTGTCTCTTACTCCCCACAGTGGGTTGTGACTCTTACTCCCCTGCAATGGTGGTGACTCGGCTTCTCCCCCAGTGGGTGCCACTGAGCCTCGTCAGTGGGTGTGACACGGCCTCCCCTACAGTTGGGGTGTGACCGGCTTCCCCTACAATCAGCATGTGTGACTCATGCTTCCCCGCAGTGGGGTTTCACCTCGTACTTGCTCCACAGTGGGGATGAGAGTCAAATTTCCCCGCAGTAGGGATGTGACTCCGATTCTCCCACAGTGGGGGTGTGACTGTTACTCCCCCGCAGTGGGGGTGTATCTGCTATTCCCCCACAGTGGGGGATGTGACTCAGATTCCCCCACAGTGGGGGTGTGACTCTTACTCCCCGCAATGGGGTGTGACTCTTACTACCCTGCAGTGGGGGTGACTCGGCTTCACCCCCAGTGGGTGCCTCTGAGCATTGTCAGTGGGTGTGACATGGCCTCCTCCACAGTTGGGGTGTGACCAGCCTCCCCTACAATTGGCATGTGTGACTCATGCTTCCCCGCAGGGGGGTTTTGACTCGTACTTGCCCCACAGTGGGGGTGAGAGTCATACTTTCCCGCAGTAGGTGTTTGACACAGATTCTCCCAGTGAGGGTGTGACTTTTACTCCCCCGCAGTGGGGGGTGTATCTGCTACTCCCCCACAGTGGGGGATGTGACTCAGATTCCCCCACAGTGGGGTTGTGACTCTTACTCCCCGCAGTGGGGAGTGACTACTCCCCCACAGTGGGGGTGTGACCCTTTCAACCCGCAATGGGGATGTCTTGTACTTCCCCACAGTGGGGTTGCGACTCGAATTTGCCCCATAGTGGGATGAGTGTCATATTTTCCCACAGTAGGTATTTAACACAGATTTTCCCAGTGAGGGTGTGACTTTTACTCCCCCGCAGTGGGGGGGTGTATCTGTTACTCCCCCACAGTGGGGGTGCGACTCTTACTCTCCGCAGTGGGGTGTGACTACTCCCCCACAGTGGGGGTGTGACTCTTTCAATCTGCAATGGGGATGTCTCGTACTTCCCCACAGTGGGGTTGTGACTCGAATTTGCCCCATAGTGGGATGAGTGTCATATTTCCCCGCAGTAGGGATGTGACTCCGATTACCCCACAGTGGGTGTGTGACTCTTACTCCCCAGCAGTGTGGTGTATCTGCTACTCCCCTGCAGTGGGGTGTGACTTACTCCCCCACAGTGGGGGTGTGAATCTTTCTCCCCCGCAGTGGGGGGTGTATCTGCTACTCCCCCACAGTGGGGGGTGTGACTCAGATTCCCCCACAGTGGGGTTGTGACTCTTACTCCCCGCAGTGGGGAGTGACTACTCCCCCACAGTGGGGGTGTGACCCTTTCAACCCGCAATGGGGATGTCTTGTACTTCCCCACAGTGGGGTTGCGACTCGAATTTGCCCCATAGTGGGATGAGTGACATATTTTCCCGCAGTAGGTATTTAACACAGATTTTCCCAGTGAGGGTGTGACTTTTACTCCCCCACAGTGGGGGGGGGGGGGTGTATCTGTTACTCCCCCACAGTGGGGGTGTGACGCTTACTCTCCGCAGTGGAGTGTGACTACTCCCCCACAGTGGGGGTGTGACTCTTTCAATCTGCAATGGGGATGTCTCGTACTTCCCCACAGTGGGGTTGTGACTCGAATTTGCCCCATAGTGGGATGAGTGTCATATTTCCCCGCAGTAGGGATGTGACTCCAATTCCCCCACAGTGGGGGGTGTGACTCTTACTCCCCAGCAGTGTGGTGTATCTGCTACTCCCCTGCAGTGGGGTGTGACTTACTCCCCCACAGTGGGGGTGTGAATCTTTCTCCCCCGCAGTGGGGGTGTCTCCACTACTCGTACTTGCCCCAAAGTGGGGATGAGAGTCAAATTTCCCCGCAGTAGGGATGTGACTCCGATTCTCCCACAGTGGGTGTGTGACTCTTACTCCCCCGCAGTGGGGTGTATCTGCTACTCCCCCGCAGTGGGGTGTGACTTACTCCCCCACAGTGGGGGTGTGAATCTTTCTCCCCCGCAGTGGGGGTGCCTCGTACTTCCCCCACAGTGGGGTTGTGACTCTTACTCTCCGCAGTGGGGTGTGACTACTCCCCCACAGTGGGGGTGTGACTCTTTCAATCCGCAATGGGGATGTCTCATACTTCCCAACAGTGGGGTTGTGACTCGAATTAGCCCCATAGTGGAATGAGTGTCATATTTCCCCGCAGTAGGGATGTGACACAGATTCTCCCACAGTGGGTGTGTGAATCTAACTCCCCCGCAGTGGGGTGTATCTGCTACTCCCCCGCAGTGGGGAGTGACTTACTCCCCACAGTGGGGGTGTAAATCTTTCTCCCCCACTGTGGGGGTGTCTCGTACTTCTCCCAGAGTGGGGTTGTGACTCGTACCTGCCCCACAGTGGGGGTGAGTCATATGTCCCCGCAGTAGGGATGTGACACCAATTGCCCCACAGTGGGGTGTGTCTCTTACTCCCCACAGTGGGTTGTGACTCTTAATCCCCTGCAGTGGGGGTGACTCGGCTTCACCCCCAGTGGGTGCCACTGAGCCTCGTCAGTGGGTGTGACACGGCCTCCCCACAGTTGGGGTGTGACCGGCTTCCCCTACAATAGGCATGTGTGACTCATGCTTCCCCGCAGTGGGGTTTGGACTCGTACTTGCCCCAAAGTGGGGATGAGAGTCAAATTTCCCCGCAGTAGGGATGTGACTCAGATTCTCCCACAGTGGGTGTGTGACTCTTACTCCCCCACAGCGGGGTGTATCTGCCACTCCCCCGCAGTGGGGTGTGACTTACTCCCCCACAGTGGGGGTGTGAATCTTTCTCCCCCACAGTGGGGTGCCTTGTACTTCACCCACAGTGGGGTTGTGACTCGTACTTGCCCCACAGTGGGGGAGAGTCATATTTCCCTGCAGTAGGCATGTGACACCAATTCCCCCACAGTGGGGGTGTGTCTCTTACTCCCCACAGTGGGTTGTGACTCTTACTCCCCTGCAATGGTGGTGACTCGGCTTCTCCCCCAGTGGGTGCCACTGAGCCTCGTCAGTGGGTGTGACACGGCCTCCCCTACAGTTGGGGTGTGACCGGCTTCCCCTACAATCAGCATGTGTGACTCATGCTTCCCCGCAGTGGGGTTTCAACTCGTACTTGCTCCACAGTGGGGATGAGAGTCAAATTTCCCCGCAGTAGGGATGTGACTCCGATTCTCCCACAGTGGGGGTGTGACTGTTACTCCCCCGCAGTGGGGGTGTATCTGCTATTCCCCCACAGTGGGGGATGTGACTCAGATTCCCCCACAGTGGGGGTGTGACTCTTACTCCCCGCAATGGGGTGTGACTCTTACTACCCTGCAGTGGGGGTGACTCGGCTTCACCCCCAGTGGGTGCCTCTGAGCATTGTCAGTGGGTGTGACATGGCCTCCTCCACAGTTGGGGTGTGACCAGCCTCCCCTACAATTGGCATGTGTGACTCATGCTTCCCCGCAGGGGGGTTTTGACTCGTACTTGCCCCACAGTGGGGGTGAGAGTCATACTTTCCCGCAGTAGGTGTTTGACACAGATTCTCCCAGTGAGGGTGTGACTTTTACTCCCCCGCAGTGGGGGGTGTATCTGCTACTCCCCCACAGTGGGGGATGTGACTCAGATTCCCCCACAGTGGGGTTGTGACTCTTACTCCCCGCAGTGGGGAGTGACTACTCCCCCACAGTGGGGGTGTGACCCTTTCAACCCGCAATGGGGATGTCTTGTACTTCCCCACAGTGGGGTTGCGACTCGAATTTGCCCCATAGTGGGATGAGTGTCATATTTTCCCACAGTAGGTATTTAACACAGATTTTCGCAGTGAGGGTGTGACTTTTACTCCCCCGCAGTGGGGGGGTGTATCTGATACTCCCCCACAGTGGGGGTGCGACTCTTACTCTCCGCAGTGGGGTGTGACTACTCCCCCACAGTGGGGGTGTGACTCTTTCAATCTGCAATGGGGATGTCTCGTACTTCCCCACAGTGGGGTTGTGACTCGAATTTGCCCCATAGTGGGATGAGTGTCATATTTCCCCGCAGTAGGGATGTGACTCCGATTACCCCACAGTGGGTGTGTGACTCTTACTCCCCAGCAGTGTGGTGTATCTGCTACTCCCCTGCAGTGGGGTGTGACTTACTCCCCCACAGTGGGGGTGTGAATCTTTCTCCCCCGCAGTGGGGGGTGTATCTGCTACTCCCCCACAGTGGGGGGTGTGACTCAGATTCCCCCACAGTGGGGTTGTGACTCTTACTCCCCGCAGTGGGGAGTGACTACTCCCCCACAGTGGGGGTGTGACCCTTTCAACCCGCAATGGGGATGTCTTGTACTTCCCCACAGTGGGGTTGCGACTCGAATTTGCCCCATAGTGGGATGAGTGACATATTTTCCCGCAGTAGGTATTTAACACAGATTTTCCCAGTGAGGGTGTGACTTTTACTCCCCCGCAGTGGGGGGGGGGGGTGTATCTGTTACTCCCCCACAGTGGGGGTGTGACGCTTACTCTCCGCAGTGGAGTGTGACTACTCCCCCACAGTGGGGGTGTGACTCTTTCAATCTGCAATGGGGATGTCTCGTACTTCCCCACAGTGGGGTTGTGACTCGAATTTGCCCCATAGTGGGATGAGTGTCATATTTCCCCGCAGTAGGGATGTGACTCCAATTCCCCCACAGTGGGGGGTGTGACTCTTACTCCCCAGCAGTGTGGTGTATCTGCTACTCCCCTGCAGTGGGGTGTGACTTACTCCCCCACAGTGGGGGTGTGAATCTTTCTCCCCCGCAGTGGGGGTGTCTCCACTACTCGTACTTGCCCCAAAGTGGGGATGAGAGTCAAATTTCCCCGCAGTAGGGATGTGACTCCGATTCTCCCACAGTGGGTGTGTGACTCTTACTCCCCCGCAGTGGGGTGTATCTGCTACTCCCCCGCAGTGGGGTGTGACTTACTCCCCCACAGTGGGGGTGTGAATCTTTCTCCCCCGCAGTGGGGGTGCCTCGTACTTCCCCCACAGTGGGGTTGTGACTCTTACTCTCCGCAGTGGGGTGTGACTACTCCCCCACAGTGGGGGTGTGACTCTTTCAATCCGCAATGGGGATGTCTCATACTTCCCAACAGTGGGGTTGTGACTCGAATTAGCCCCATAGTGGAATGAGTGTCATATTTCCCCGCAGTAGGGATGTGACACAGATTCTCCCACAGTGGGTGTGTGAATCTAACTCCCCCGCAGTGGGGTGTATCTGCTACTCCCCCGCAGTGGGGAGTGACTTACTCCCCACAGTGGGGGTGTAAATCTTTCTCCCCCACTGTGGGGGTGTCTCGTACTTCTCCCAGAGTGGGGTTGTGACTCGTACCTGCCCCACAGTGGGGGTGAGTCATATGTCCCCGCAGTAGGGATGTGACACCAATTGCCCCACAGTGGGGTGTGTCTCTTACTCCCCACAGTGGGTTGTGACTCTTAATCCCCTGCAGTGGGGGTGACTCGGCTTCACCCCCAGTGGGTGCCACTGAGCCTCGTCAGTGGGTGTGACACGGCCTCCCCACAGTTGGGGTGTGACCGGCTTCCCCTACAATAGGCATGTGTGACTCATGCTTCCCCGCAGTGGGGTTTGGACTCGTACTTGCCCCAAAGTGGGGATGAGAGTCAAATTTCCCCGCAGTAGGGATGTGACTCAGATTCTCCCACAGTGGGTGTGTGACTCTTACTCCCCCACAGCGGGGTGTATCTGCCACTCCCCCGCAGTGGGGTGTGACTTACTCCCCCACAGTGGGGGTGTGAATCTTTCTCCCCCGCAGTGGGGTGCCTTGTACTTCACCCACAGTGTGGTTGTGACTCGTACTTGCCCCACAGTGGGGGTGAGTCATATTTCCCTGCAGTAGGGATGTGACACCAATTCCCCCACAGTGGGGGTGTGTCTCTTACTCCCCACAGTGGGTTGTGACTCTTACTCCCCTGCAGTGGTGGTGACTCGGCTTCTCCCCCAGTGGGTGCCACTGAGCCTCGTCAGTGGGTGTGACACAGCCTCCCCTACAGTTGGGGTGTGACCGGCTTCCCCTACAATGAGCATGTGTGACTCATGCTTCCCCGCAGTGGGGTTTCGACTCGTACTTGCTCCACAGTGGGGATGAGAGTCAAATTTCCCCGCAGTAGGGATGTGACTCCGATTCTCCCACAGTGGGGGTGTGACTGTTACTACCCCGCAGTGGGGGTGTATCTGCTACTCCCCCTCAGTGGGGGATGTGACTCAGATTCCCCCACACTGGGGGTGTGACTCTTACTCCCCGCAATGGGGTGTGACTCTTACTACCCTGCAGTGGGGGTGACTCGGCTTCACCCCCAGTGGGTGCCTCTGAGCATTGTCAGTGGGTGTGACACGGCCTCCTCCACAGTTGGGGTGTGACCAGCCTCCCCTACAATTGGCATGTGTGACTCATGCTTCCACGCAGTGGGGTTTTGACTCGTACTTGCCCCACAGTGGGGGTGAGAGTCACACTTTCCCGCAGTAGGTGTTTGACACAGATTCTCCCAGTGAGGGTGTGACTTTTACTCCCCGCAGTGGGGGGTGTATCTGCTACTCCCCCACAGTGGGGGGTGTGACTCAGATTTCCCCACAGTGGGGTTGTGACTCTTACTCCCCGCAGTGGGGAGTGACTACTCCCCCACAGTGGGGGTGTGACCCTTTCAACCCGCAATGGGGATGTCTTGTACTTCCCCACAGTGGGGTTGCGACTCGAATTTGCCCCATAGTGGGATGAGTGTCATATTTTCCCGCAGTAGGTATTTAACACAGATTTTCCCAGCGAGGGTGTGACTTTTACTCCCCCGCAGTGGGGGGGGGGGGGTGTATCTGTTACTCAGCCACAGTGGGGGTCTGACTCTTACTCTCCGCAGTGGGGTGTGACTACTCCCCCACAGTGGGGGTGTGACTCTTTCAATCTGCAATGGGGATGTCTCGTACTTCCCCACAGTGGGGTTGTGACTCGAATTTGCCCCATAGTGGGATGAGTGTCATATTTCCCCGCAGTAGGGATGTGACTCCAATTCCCCCACAGTGGGGGTGACTCTTACTCCCCAGCAGTGTGGTGTATCTGCTACTCCCCTGCAGTGGGGTGTGACTTACTCCCCCACAGTGGGGGTGTGAATCTTTCTCCCCCGCAGTGGGGGTGTCTCCACTACTCGTACTTGCCCCAAAGTGGGGATGAGAGTCAAATTTCCCCGCAGTAGGGATGTGACTCCGATTCTCCCACAGTGGGTGTGTGACTCTTACTCCCCCACAGTGGGGTGTATCTGCTACTCCCCCGCAGTGGGGTGTGACTTACTCCCCCACAGTGGGGGTGTGAATCTTTCTCCCCCACAGTGGGGGTGCCTCGTACTTCCCCCACAGTGGGGTTGTGACTCTACTCTCCACTGTGGGGTGTGACTACTCCCCCACAGTGGGGGTGTGACTCTTTCAATCCGCAATGGGGATGTCTCGTACTTCCCCACAGTGGGGTTGTGACTCGAATTAGCCCCATAGTGGAATGAGTGTCATATTTGCCCGCAGTAGGGATGTGACACAGATTCTCCCACAGTGGGTGTGTGAATCTAACTCCCCTGCAGTGGGGTGTATCTGCAACTTCCCCGCAGTGGGGTGTGACTTACTCCCCCACAGTGGGGGTGTAAATATTTCTCCCCCACAGTGGGGGTGTCTTGTACTTCCCCCAGAGTGGGTTGTGACTCGTACCTGCCCCACAGTGGGGGTGAGTCATATGTCCCCGCAGTAGGGATGTGACACCAATTGCCCCACAGTGGGGTGTGTCTCTTACTCCCCACAGTGGGTTGTGACTCTTAATCCCCTGCAGTGGGGGTGACTCGGCTTCACCCCCAGTGGGTGCCACTGACCCTCGTCAGTGGGTGTGACATGGCCGCCCCACAGTTGGGGTGTGACCGGCTTCCCCTACAATAGGCATGTGTGACTCATGCTTCCCCGCAGTGGGGTTTGGACTCGTACTTGCCCCAAAGTGGGGATGAGAGTCAAATTTCCCCGCAGTAGGGATGTGACTCAGATTCTCCCAGTGAGTGTGTGACTCTTACTCCCCCGCAGTGGGGTGTATCTGCCACTCCCCCGCAGTGGGGTGTGACTTACTCCCCCACAGTGGGGGTGTGAATCTTTCTCCCCCGCAATGGGGTGCCTTGTACTTCACCCACAGTGGGGTTGTGACTCGTACTTGCCCACAGTGGGGGTGAGTCATATTTCCCTGCAGTAGGGATGTGACACCAATTCCCCCACAGTGGGGGTGTATCTCTTACTCCCCACAGTGGGTTGTGACTCTTACTCCCCTGCAGTGGTGGTGACTCGGCTTCTCCCCCAGTGGGTGCCACTGAGCCTCGTCAGTGGGTGTGACACAGCCTCCCCTACAGTTGGGGTGTGACCGGCTTCCCCTACAATGAGCATGTGTGACTCATGCTTCCCAGCAGTGGGGTTTCAACTCGTACTTGCTCCACAGTGGGGATGAGAGTCAAATTTCCCCGCAGTAGGGATGTGACTCCGATTCTCCCACAGGGGGGGTGTGACTGTTACACCCCCCGCAGTGGGGGTGTATCTGCTACTCCCCCGCAGTGGGGGATGTGACTCAGATTCCCCCACAGTGGGGGTGTGACTCTTACTCCCCGCAATGGGGTGTGACTCTTACTACCCTGCAGTGGGGGTGACTCGGCTTCACCCCCAGTGGGTGCCTCTGAGCATTGTCAGTGAGTGTGACACGGCCTCCTCCACAATTGGGGTGTGACCAGCCTCCCCTACAATTGGCATGTGTGACTCATGCTTCCCCGCAGTGGGGTTTTGACTCGTACTTGCCCCACAGTGGGGGTGAGAGTCATACTTTCCCGCAGTAGGTGTTTGACACAGATTCTCCCAGTGAGAGTGTGACTTTTACTCCCCCGCAGTGGGGGGTGTATCTGCTACTCCCCCACAGTGGGGGATGTGACTCAGATTCCCTCACAGTGGGGTTGTGACTCTTACTCCCCGCAGTGGGGAGTGACTACTCCCCCACAGTGGGGGTGTGACCCTTTCAACCCACAATGGGGATGTCTTGTACTTCCCCACAGTGGGGTTGCGACTCGAATTTGCCCCATAGTGGGATGAGTGTCATATTTTCCCACAGTAGGTATTTTACACAGATTTTCCCAGTGAGGGTGTGACTTTTACTCCCCCGCAGTGGGGGGGGGGGGGGTGTATCTGTTACTCCCCCACAGTGGGGGTGCGACTCTTACTCTCCGCAGTGGGGTGTGACTACTCCCCCACAGTGGGGGTGTGACTCTTTCAATCTGCAATGGGGATGTCTCGTACTTCCCCACAGTGGGGTTGTGACTCGAATTTGCCCTATAGTGGGATGAGTGTCATATTTCCCCGCAGTAGGGATGTGACTCCAATTACCCCACAGTGGGTGTGTGACTCTTACTCCCCAGCAGTGTGGTGTATCTGCTACTCCCCTGCAGTGGGGTGTGACTTACTTCCCCACAGTGGGGGTGTGAATCTTTCTCCCCCGCAGTGGGGGTGTCTCCACTACTCGTACTTGCCCCAAAGTGGGGATGAGAGTCAAATTTCCCCGCAGTAGGGATGTGACTCCGATTCTCCCACAGTGGGTGTGTGACTCTTACTCCCCCGCAGTGGGGTGTATCTGCTACTCCCCCGCAGTGGGGTGTGGCTTACTCCCCCACAGTGGGGGTGTGAATCTTTCTCCCCCGCAGTGGGGGTGCCTCGTACTTCCCCCACAGTGGGGTTGTGACTCTTACTCTCCGCAGTGGGGTGTGACTACTCCCCCACAGTAGGGGTGTGACTCTTTCAATCCGCAATGGGGATGTCTCATAATTCCCAACAGTGGGGTTGTGACTCGAATTAGCCCCATAGTGGAATGAGTGTCATATTTCCCCGCAGTAGGGATGTGACACAGATTCTCCCACAGTGGGTGTGTGAATCTAACTCCCCCGCAGTGGGGTGTATCTGCTACTCCCCCGCAGTGGGGAGTGACTACCTCCCCCACAGTGGGGGTGTAAATCTTTCTCCCCCACTGTGGGGGTGTCTCGTACTTCTCCCAGAGTGGGGTTGTGACTCGTACCTGCCCCACAGTGGGGGTGAGTCATATGTCCCCGCAGTCGGGATGTGACACCAATTGCCCCACAGTGGGGTGTGTCTCTTACTCCCCACAGTGGGTTGTGACTCTTAATCCCCTGCAGTGGGGGTGACTCGGCTTCACCCCCAGTGGGTGCCACTGAGCCTCGTCAGTGGGTGTGACACGGCCTCCCCACAGTTGGGGTGTGACCGGCTTCCCCTACAATAGGCATGTGTGACTCATGCTTCCCCGCAGTGGGGTTTGGACTCGTACTTGCCCCAAAGTGGGGATGAGAGTCAAATTTCCCCGCAGTAGGGATGTGACTCAGATTCTCCCACAGTGGGTGTGTGACTCTTACTCCCCCACAGCGGGGTGTATCTGCCACTCCCCCGCAGTGGGGTGTGACTTACTCCCCCACAGTGGGGGTGTGAATCTTTCTCCCCCGCAGTGGGGTGCCTTGTACTTCACCCAAAGTGGGGTTGTGACTCGTACTTGCCCCACAGTGGGGGTGAGTCATATTTCCCTGCAGTAGGGATGTGACACCAATTCCCCCACAGTGGGGGTGTGTCTCTTACTCCCCACAGTGGGTTGTGACTCTTACTCCCCTGCAGTGGTGGTGACTCGGCTTCTCCCCCAGTGGGTGCCACTGAGCCTCATCAGTGGGTGTGACACAGCCTCCCCTACAGTTAGGGTGTGACCGGCTTCCCCTACAATGAGCATGTGTGACTCATGCTTCCCCGCAGTGGGGTTTCGACTCGTACTTGCTCCACAGTGGGGATGAGAGTCAAATTTCCCCGCAGTAGGGATGTGACTCCGATTCTCCCACAGTGGGGGTGTGACTGTTACTCCCCCGCAGTGGGGGTGTATCAGCTACTCCCCCACAGTGGGGGATGTGACTCAGATTCCCCCACAGTGGGGGTGTGACTCTTACTCCCCGCAATGGGGTGTGACTCTTACTACCCTGCAGTGGGGGTGACTCGGCTTCACCCCCAGTGGGTGCCTCTGAGCATTGTCAGTGGGTGTGACACGGCCTCCTCCACAGTTGGGGTGTGACCAGCCTCCCCTACAATTGGCATGTGTGACTCATGCTGCCACGCAGTGGGGTTTTGACTCGTACTTGCCCCACAGTGGGGGTGAGAGTCACACTTTCCCGCAGTAGGTGTTTGACACAGATTCTCCCAGTGAGGGTGTGACTTTTACTCCCCCGCAGTGGGGGGTGTATCTGCTACTCCCCCACAGTGGGGGGTGTGACTCAGATTCCCCCACAGTGGGGTTGTGACTCTTACTCCCCGCAGTGGGGAGTGACTACTCCCCCACAGTGGGGGTGTGACCCTTTCAACCCGCAATGGGGATGTCTTGTACTTCCCCACAGTGGGGTTGCGACTCGAATTTGCCCCATAGTGGGATGAGTGTCATATTTTCCCGCAGTAGGTATTTAACACAGATTTTCCCAGCGAGGGTGTGACTTTTACTCCCCCGCAGTGGGGGGGGGGGTGTGTATCTGTTACTCCCCCACAGTGGGGGTGTGACTCTTACTCTCCGCAGTGGGGTGTGACTACTCCCCCACAGTGGGGGTGTGACTCTTTCAATCTGCAATGGGGATGTCTCGTACTTCCCCACAGTGGGGTTGAGACTCGAATTTGCCCCATAGTGGGATGAGTGTCATATTTCCCCGCAGTAGGGATGTGACTCCAATTCCCCCACAGTGGGGGTGTGACTCTTACTCCCCCGCAGTGGGGGGTGTATCTGCTACTCCCCCACAGTGGGGGGTGTGACTCAGATTCCCCCACAGTGGGGTTGTGACTCTTACTCCCCGCAGTGGGGAGTGACTACTCCCCCACAGTGGGGGTGTGACCCTTTCAACCCGCAATGGGGATGTCTTGTACTTCCCCACAGTGGGGTTGCGACTCGAATTTGCCCCATAGTGGGATGAGTGTCATATTTTCCCGCAGTAGGTATTTAACACAGATTTTCCCAGTGAGGGTGTGACTTTTACTCCCCCGCAGTGGGGGGGGGGTGTATCTGTTACTCCCCCACAGTGGGGGTGTGACTTACTCTCCGCAGTGGGGTGTGACTACTCCCCCACAGTGGGGGTGTGACTCTTTCAATCTGCAATGGGGATGTCTCGTACTTCCCAACGGTGGGGTTGTGACTCGAATTTGCCCCATAGTGGGATGAGTGTCATATTTCCCCGCAGTAGGGATGTGACTCCAATTCCCCCACAGTGGGGGTGTGACTCTTACTCCCCAGCAGTGTGGTGTATCTGCTACTCCCCTGCAGTGGGGTGTGACTTACTCCCCCACAGTGGGGGTGTGAATCTTTCTCCCCCGCAGTGGGTGTGTCTCCACTACTCGTACTTGCCCCAAAGTGGGGATGAGAGTCAAATTTCCCCGCAGTAGGGATGTGACTCCGATTCTCCCACAGTGGGTGTGACTCTTACTCCCCCGCAGTGGGGTGTATCTGCTACTCCCCCGCAGTGGGGTGTGACTTACTCCCCCACAGTGGGGGTGTGAATCTTTCTCCCCCACAGTGGGGGTGCCTCGTACTTCCCCCACAGTGGGGTTGTGACTCTACTCTCCACAGTGGGGTGTGACTACTCCCCCACAGTGGGGGTGTGACTCTTTCAATCCGCAATGGGGATGTCTCGTACTTCCCCACAGTGGGGTTGTGACTCGAATTAGCCCCATAGTGGAATGAGTGTCATATTTCCCCGCAGTAGGGATGTGACACAGATTCTCCCACAGTGGGTGTGTGAATCTAACTCCCCTGCAGTGGGGTGTATCTGCAACTTCCCCGCAGTGGGGTGTGACTTACTCCCCCACAGTGGGGGTGTAAATATTTCTCCCCCACAGTGGGGGTGTCTTGTACTTCCCCCAGAGTGGGTTGTGACTCGTACCTGCCCCACAGTGGGGGTGAGTCATATGTCCCCGCAGTAGGGATGTGACACCAATTGCCCCACAGTGGGGTGTGTCTCTTACTCCCCACAGTGGGTTGTGACTCTTAATCCCCTGCAGTGGGGGTGACTCGGCTTCACCCCCAGTGGGTGCCACTGAGCCTCGTCAGTGGGTGTGACACGGCCGCCCCACAGTTGGGGTGTGACCGGCTTCCCCTACAATAGGCATGTGTGACTCATGCTTCCCCGCAGTGGGGTTTGGACTCGTACTTGCCCCAAAGTGGGGATGAGAGTCAAATTTCCCCGCAGTAGGGATGTGACTCAGATTCTCCCACAGTGGGTGTGTGACTCTTACTCCCCCGCAGTGGGGTGTATCTGCCACTCCCCCGCAGTGGGGTGTGACTTACTCCCCCACAGTGGGGGTGTGAATCTTTCTCCCCCGCAGTGGGGTGCCTTGTACTTCACCCACAGTGGGGTTGTGACTCGTACTTGCCCACAGTGGGGGTGAGTCATATTTCCCTGCAGTAGGGATGTGACACCAATTCCCTCACAGTGGGGGTGTATCTCTTACTCCCCACAGTGGGTTGTGACTCTTACTCCCCTGCAGTGGTGGTGACTCGGCTTCTCCCCCAGTGGGTGCCACTGAGTCTCATCAGTGGGTGTGACACGGCCTCCCCTACAGTTGGGGTGTGACCGGCTTCCCCTACAATGAGCATGTGTGACTGATGCTTCCCCGCAGTGGGGTTTCGACTCGGACTTGCTCCACAGTGGGGATGAGAGTCAAATTTCCCCGCAGGAGGGATGTGACTCCGATTCTCCCACAGTGGGGGTGTGACTGTTACTCCCCCGCAGTGGGGGTGTATCTGCAACTCCCCCGCAGTGGGTGATGTGACTCAGATTCCCCCACAGTGGGGGTGTGACTCTTACTCCCCGCAATGGGGTGTGACTCTTACTACCCTGCAGTGGGGGTGACTCGGCTTCACCCCCAGTGGGTGCCTCTGAGCATTGTCAGTGGGTGTGACACGGCCTCCTCCACAATTGGGGTGTGACCAGCCTCCCCTACAATTGGCATGTGCGACTCATGCTTCCCCGCAGTGGGGTTTTGACTCGTACTTGAAACACAGTGGGGGTGAGAGTCATACTTTCCCGCAGTAGGTATTTGACACAGATTCTCCCAGTGAGGGTGTGACTTTTACTCCCCCGCAGTGGGGGGTGTATCTGCTACTCCCCCACAGTGGGGGATGTGACTCAGATTCCCCCACAGTGGGGTTGTGACTCTTACTCCCCGCAGTGGGGAGTGACTACTCCCCCACAGTGGGGGTGTGACCCTTTCAACCCGCAATGGGGATATCTCGTACTTCCCCACAGTGGGGCTGCGACTCGAATTTGCCCCATAGTGGGATGAGTGTCATATTTTCCCGCAGTAGGTATTTAACACAGATTTCCCCAGTGAGGGTGTGACTTTTACTCCCCCACAGTGGGGGGTGTATCTGTTACTCCCCCACAGTGGGGGGTGTGACTCTTACTCTCCGCAGTGGGGTGTGACTACTCCCCCACAGTGGGGGTGTGACTCTTTCAATCCGCAATGGGGATGTCTCGTACTTCCCCACAGTGGGGTTGTGACTCGAATTTGCCCCATAGTGGGATGAGTGTCATATTTCCCCGCAGTAGGGAAGTGATTCCAATTCCTCCACAGTGGGGGTGTGACTCTTACTCCCCAGCAGTGTGGTGTATCTGCTACTCCCCTGCAGTGGGGTGTGACTTACTCCCCCACAGTGGGGGTGTAAATCTTTCTCCCCCGCAGTGGGGGTGTCTCCACTACTCGTACTTGCCCCAAAGTGGGGATGAGAGTCAAATTTCCCCGCAGCAGGGATGTGACTCCGATTCTCCCACAGTGGGTGTGTGACTCTTACTCCCCCGCAGTGGGGTGTATCTGCTACTCCCCCGCAGTGGGGTGTGACTTACTCCCCCACAGTGGGGGTGTGAATCTTTCTCCCCCGCAGTGGGGGTGCCTTGTACTTCCCCCACAGTGGGGTTGTGACTCTTACTCTCCACAGTGGGGCGTGACTACTCCCCCACAGTGGGGGTGTGACTCTTTCAATCTGCAATGGGGATGTCTCGTACTTCCCCACAGTGGGGTTGTGACTCGAATTAGCCCCATAGTGGAATGAGTGTCATATTTCCCCGCAGTAGGGATGTGACACAGATTCTCCCACAGTGGGTGTGTGAATCTAACTCCCCCGCAGTGGGGTGTATCTGCTACTCCCCCGCAGTGGGGAGTGACTTACTCCCCCACAGTGGGGGTGTAAATCTTTCTCCCCCACAGTGGGGGTGTCTCGTACTTCCCCCACAGTGGGGTTGTGACTCGTACCTGCCCCACAGTGGGGGTGAGTCATATGTCCCCGCAGTAGGGATGTGACACCAATTGCCCCACAGTGGGGTGTGTCTCTTACTCCCCACAGTGGGTTGTGACTCTTAATCCCCTGCAGTGGGGGGTGACTCGGCTTCACCCCCAGTGGGTGCCACTGAGCCTCGTCAGTGGGTGTGACACGGCCTCCCCACAGTTGGGGTGTGACCGGCTTCCCCTACATTAGGCATGTGTGACTCATGCTTCTCCGCAGTGGGGTTTGGACTCGTACTTGCCCCAAAGTGGGGATGAGAGTCAAATTTCCCCGCAGTAGGGATGTGACTCAGATTCTCCCACAGTGGGTGTGTGACTCTTACTCCCCTGCAGTGGGGTGCATCTGCCACTCCCCCGCAGTGGGGTGTGACTTACTCCCCCACAGTGGGGGTGTGAATCTTTCTCCCCCACAGTGGGGTGCCTTGTACTTCACCCACAGTGGGGTTGTGACTCGTACTTGCCCCACAGTGGGGGAGAGTCATATTTCCCTGCAGTAGGCATGTGACACCAATTCCCCCACAGTGGGGGTGTGTCTCTTACTCCCCACAGTGGGTTGTGACTCTTACTCCCCTGCAGTGGTGGTGACTCGGCTTCTCCCCCAGTGGGTGCCACTGAGCCTCGTCAGTGGGTGTGACACGGCCTCCCCTACAGTTGGGGTGTGACCGGCTTCCCCTACAATCAGCATGTGTGACTCATGCTTCCCCGCAGTGGGGTTTCAACTCGTACTTGCTCCACAGTGGGGATGAGAGTCAAATTTCCCCGCAGTAGGGATGTGACTCCGATTCTCCCACAGTGGGGGTGTGACTGTTACTCCCCCGCAGTGGGGGTGTATCTGCTATTCCCCCACAGTGGGGGATGTGACTCAGATTCCCCCACAGTGGGGGTGTGACTCTTACTCCCCGCAATGGGGTGTGACTCTTACTACCCTGCAGTGGGGGTGACTCGGCTTCACCCCCAGTGGGTGCCTCTGAGCATTGTCAGTGGGTGTGACATGGCCTCCTCCACAGTTGGGGTGTGACCAGCCTCCCCTACAATTGGCATGTGTGACTCATGCTTCCCCGCAGGGGGGTTTTGACTCGTACTTGCCCCACAGTGGGGGTGAGAGTCATACTTTCCCGCAGTAGGTGTTTGACACAGATTCTCCCAGTGAGGGTGTGACTTTTACTCCCCCGCAGTGGGGGGTGTATCTGCTACTCCCCCACAGTGGGGGATGTGACTCAGATTCCCCCACAGTGGGGTTGTGACTCTTACTCCCCGCAGTGGGGAGTGACTACTCCCCCACAGTGGGGGTGTGACCCTTTCAACCCGCAATGGGGATGTCTTGTACTTCCCCACAGTGGGGTTGCGACTCGAATTTGCCCCATAGTGGGATGAGTGTCATATTTTCCCGCAGTAGGTATTTAACACAGATTTTCCCAGTGAGGGTGTGACTTTTACTCCCCCGCAGTGGGGGGTGTATCTGTTACTCCCCCACAGTGGGGGTGCGACTCTTACTCTCCGCAGTGGGGTGTGACTACTCCCCCACAGTGGGGGTGTGACTCTTTCAATCTGCAATGGGGATGTCTCGTACTTCCCCACAGTGGGGTTGTGACTCGAATTTGCCCCATAGTGGAATGAGTGTCATATTTCCCCGCAGTAGGGATGTGACTCCAATTCCCCCACAGTGGGGGTGTGACTCTTACTCCCCAGCAGTGTGGTGTATCTGCTACTCCCCTGCAGTGGGGTGTGACTTACTCCCCCACAGTGGGGGTGTCAATCTTTCTCCCCCGCAGTGGGGGTGTCTCCACTACTCGTACTTGCCCCAAAGTGGGGATGAGAGTCAAATTTCCCCGCAGTAGGGATGTGACTCCGATTCTCCCACAGTGGGTGCGTGACTCTTACTCCCCCGCAGTGGGGTGTATCTGCTACTCCCCCGCAGTGGGGTGTGACTTACTCCCCCACAGTGGGGGTGTGAATCTTTCTCCCCCACAGTGGGGGTGCCTCGTACTTCCCCCACAGTGGGGTTGTGACTCTACTCTCCACAGTGGGGTGTGACTACTCCCCCACAGTGGGGGTGTGACTCTTTCAATCCGCAATGGGGATGTCTCGTAATTCCCCACAGTGGGGTTGTGACTCGAATTAGCCCCATAGTGGAATGAGTGTCATATTTCCCCGCAGTAGGGATGTGACACAGATTCTCCCACAGTGGGTGTGTGAATCTAACTCCCCTGCAGTGGGGTGTATCTGCAACTTCCCCGCAGTGGGGTGTGACTTACTCCCCCACAGTGGGGGTGTAAATATTTCTCCCCCACAGTGGGGGTGTCTTGTACTTCCCCCAGAGTGGGTTGTGACTCGTACCTGCCCCACAGTGGGGGTGAGTCATATGTCCCCGCAGTAGGGATGTGACACCAATTGCCCCACAGTGGGGTGTGTCTCTTACTCCCCACAGTGGGTTGTGACTCTTAATCCCCTGCAGTGGGGGTGACTCGGCTTCACCCCCAGTGGGTGCCACTGAGCCTCGTCAGTGGGTGTGACACGGCCTCCCCACAGTTGGGGTGTGACCAGCTTCCCCTACAATAGGCATGTGTGACTCATGCTTCCCCGCAGTGGGGTTTGGACTCGTACTTGCCCCAAAGTGGGGATGAGAGTCAAATTTCCCCGCAGTAGGGATGTGACTCAGATTCTCCCACAGTGGGTGTGTGACTCTTACTCCCCCACAGTGGGGTGTATCTGCCACTCCCCCGCAGTGGGGTGTGACTTACTCCCCCACAGTGGGGGTGTGAATCTTTCTCCCCCGCAGTGGGGTGCCTTGTACTTCACCCACAGTGGGGTTGTGACTCGTACTTGCCCCACAGTGGGGGGTGAGTCATATTTCCCTGCAGTAGGGATGTGACACCAATTCCCCCACAGTGGGGGTGTGTCTCTTACTCCCCACAGTGGGTTGTGACTCTTACTCCCCTGCAGTGGTGGTGACTCGGCTTCTCCCCCAGTGGGTGCCACTGAGCCTCGTCAGTGGGTGTGACACAGCCTCCCCTACAGTTGGGGTGTGACCGGCTTCCCCTACAATGAGCATGTGTGACTCATGCTTCCCCGCAGTGGGGTTTCGACTCGTACTTGCTCCACAGTGGGGATGAGAGTCAAATTTCCCCGCAGTAGGGATGTGACTCCGATTCTCCCACAGTGGGGGTGTGACTGTTACTCCCCCGCAGTGGGGGTGTATCTGCTACTCCCCCGCAGTGGGCGATGTGACTCAGATTCCCCCACAGTGGGGGTGTGACTCTTACTCCCCGCAATGGGGTGTGACTCTTACTACCCTGCAGTGGGGGTGACTCGGCTTCACCCCCAGTGGGTGCCTCTGAGCATTGTCAGTGGGTGTGACACGGCCTCCTCCACAATTGGGGTGTGACCAGCCTCCCCTACAATTGGCATGTGTGACACATGCTTCCCCGCAGTGGGGTTTTGACTCGTACTTGCCCCACAGTGGGGGTGAGAGTCATACTTTCCCGCAGTAGGTGTTTGACACAGATTCTCCCAGTGAGAGTGTGACTTTTACTCCCCCGCAGTGGGGGGTGTATCTGCTACTCCCCCACAGTGGGGGATGTGACTCAGATTCCCCCACAGTGGGGTTGTGACTCTTACTCCCCGCAGTGGGGAGTGACTACTCCCCCACAGTGGGGGTGTGACCCTTTCAACCCGCAATGGGGATGTCTTGTACTTCCCCACAGTGGGGTTGCGACTCGAATTTGCCCCATAGTGGGATGAGTGTCATATTTTCCCACAGTAGGTATTTAACACAGATTTTCCCAGTGAGGGTGTGACTTTCACTCCCCCGCAGTGGGGGGGGGGGTGTATCTGTTACTCCCCCACAGTGGGGGGTGCGACTCTTACTCTCCGCAGTGGGGTGTGACTACTCCCCCACAGTGGGGGTGTGACTCTTTCAATCTGCAATGGGGATGTCTCGTACTTCCCCACAGTGGGGTTGTGACTCGAATTTGCCCCATAGTGGGATGAGTGTCATATTTCCCCGCAGTAGGGATGTGACTCCAATTACCCCACAGTGGGTGTGTGACTCTTACTCCCCAGCAGTGTGGTGTATCTGCTACTCCCCTGCAGTGGGGTGTGACTTACTCCCCCACAGTGGGGGGTGTGAATCTTTCTCCCCCGCAGTGGGGGTGTCTCCACTACTCGTACTTGCCCCAAAGTGGGGATGAGAGTCAAATTTCCCTGCAGTAGGGATGTGACTCCGATTCTCCCACAGTGGGTGTGTGACTCTTACTCCCCCGCAGTGGGGTGTATCTGCTACTCCCCCGCAGTGGGGTGTGACTTACTCCCCCACAGTGGGGGTGTGAATCTTTCTCCCCCGCAGTGGGGGTGCCTCGTACTTCCCCCACAGTGGGGTTGTGACTCTTACTCTCCGCAGTGGGGTGTGACTACTCCCCCACAGTGGGGGTGTGACTCTTTCAATCCGCAATGGGGATGTCTCATACTTCCCAACAGTGGGGTTGTGACTCGAATTAGCCCCATAGTGGAATGAGTGTCATATTTCCCCGCAGTAGGGATGTGACAAAGATTCTCCCACAGTGGGTGTGTGAATCTAACTCCCCCGCAGTGGGGTGTATCTGCTACTCCCCCGCAGTGGGGAGTGACTTACTCCCCCACAGTGGGGGTGTAGATCTTTCTCCCCCACTGTGGGGGTGTCTCGTACTTCTCCCAGAGTGGGGTTGTGACTCGTACCTGCCCCACAGTGGGGGTGAGTCATATGTCCCCGCAGTAGGGATGTGACACCAATTGCCCCACAGTGGGGTGTGTCTCTTACTCCCCACAGTGGGTTGTGACTCTTAATCCCCTGCAGTGGGGGTGACTCGGCTTCACCCCCAGTGGGTGCCACTGAGCCTCGTCAGTGGGTGTGACACGGCCTCCCCACAGTTGGGGTGTGACCGGCTTCCCCTACAATAGGCATGTGTGACTCATGCTTCCCCGCAGTGGGGTTTGGACTCGTACTTGCCCCAAAGTGGGGATGAGAGTCAAATTTCCCCGCAGTAGGGATGTGACTCAGATTCTCCCACAGTGGGTGTGTGACTCTTACTCCCCCACAGCGGGGTGTATCTGCCACTCACCCGCAGTGGGGTGTGACTTACTCCCCCACAGTGGGGGTGTGAATCTTTCTCCCCCGCAGTGGGGTGCCTTGTACTTCACCCACAGTGTGGTTGTGACTCGTACTTGCCCCACAGTGGGGGTGAGTCATATTTCCCTGCAGTAGGGATGTGACACCAATTCCCCCACAGTGGGGGTGTGTCTCTTACTCCCCACAGTGGGTTGTGACTCTTACTCCCCTGCAGTGGTGGTGACTCGGCTTCTCCCCCAGTGGGTGCCACTGAGCCTCGTCAGTGGGTGTGACACAGCCTCCCCTACAGTTGGGGTGTGACCGGCTTCCCCTACAATGAGCATGTGTGACTCATGCTTCCCCGCAGTGGGGTTTCGACTCGTACTTGCTCCACAGTGGGGATGAGAGTCAAATTTCCCCGCAGTAGGGATGTGACTCCGATTCTCCCACAGTGGGGGTGTGACTGTTACTACCCCGCAGTGGGGGTGTATCTGCTACTCCCCCACAGTGGGGGATGTGACTCAGATTCCCCCACAGTGGGGGTGTGACTCTTACTCCCCGCAATGGGGTGTGACTCTTACTACCCTGCAGTGGGGGTGACTCGGCTTCACCCCCAGTGGGTGCCTCTGAGCATTGTCAGTGGGTGTGACACGGCCTCCTCCACAGTTGGGGTGTGACCAGCCTCCCCTACAATTGGCATGTGTGACTCATGTTTCCACGCAGTGGGGTTTTGACTCGTACTTGCCCCACAGTGGGGGTGAGAGTCACACTTTCCCGCAGTAGGTGTTTGACACAGATTCTCCCAGTGAGGGTGTGACTTTTACTCCCCGCAGTGGGGGGTGTATCTGCTACTCCCCCACAGTGGGGGGTGTGACTCAGATTCCCCCACAGTGGGGTTGTGACTCTTACTCCCCGCAGTGGGGAGTGACTACTCCCCCACAGTGGGGGTGTGACCCTTTCAACCCGCAATGGGGATGTCTTGTACTTCCCCACAGTGGGGTTGCGACTCGAATTTGCCCCATAGTGGGATGAGTGTCATATTTTCCCGCAGTAGGTATTTAACACAGATTTTCCCAGCGAGGGTGTGACTTTTACTCCCCCGCAGTGGGGGGGGGGGGGTGTATCTGTTACTCGGCCACAGTGGGGGTGTGACTCTTACTCTCCGCAGTGGGGTGTGACTACTCCCCCACAGTGGGGGTGTGACTCTTTCAATCTGCAATGGGGATGTCTCGTACTTCCCCACAGTGGGGTTGTGACTCGAATTTGCCCCATAGTGGGATGAGTGTCATATTTCCCCGCAGTAGGGATGTGACTCCAATTCCCCCACAGTGGGGGTGTGACTCTTACTCCCCCGCAGTGGGGGGTGTATCTGCTACTCCCCCACAGTGGGGGGTGTGACTCAGATTCCCCCACAGTGGGGTTGTGACTCTTACTCCCCGCAGTGGGGAGTGACTATTCGCCCACAGTGGGGGTGTGACCCTTTCAACCCGCAATGGGGATGTCTTGTACTTCCCCACAGTGGGGTTGCGACTCGAATTTGCCCCATAGTGGGATGAGTGTCATATTTTCCCGCAGTAGGTATTTAACACAGATTTTCCCAGTGAGGGTGTGACTTTTACTCCCCCGCAGTGGGGGGGGGGGGGGGGGGGTGTATCTGTTACTCGGCCACAGTGGGGGTGTGACTCTTACTCTCCGCAGTGGGGTGTGACTACTCCCCCACAGTGGGGGTGTGACTCTTTCAATCTGCAATGGGGATGTCTCGTACTTCCCCACAGTGGGGTAGTGACTCGAATTTGCCCCATAGTGGGATGAGTGTCATATTTCCCCGCAGTAGGGATGTGACTCCAATTCCCCCACAGTGGGGGTATGACTGTTACTCCCCACATTGGGGTGTGAATCTTTCTCCCCCACAGTGGGGGTGCCTCGTACTTCCCCCACAGTGGGGTTGTGACTCTACTCTCCACAGTGGGGTGTGACTACTCCCCCACAGTGGGGGTGTGACTCTTTCAATCCGCAATGGGGATGTCTCGTACTTCCCCACAGTGGGGTTGTGACTCGAATTAGCCCCATAGTGGAATGAGTGTCATATTTCCCCGCAGTAGGGATGTGACACAGATTCTCCCACAGTGGGTGTGTGAATCTAACTCCCCTGCAGTGGGGTGTATCTGCAACTTCCCCGCAGTGGGGTGTGACTTACTTCCCCACAGTGGGGGTGTAAATATTTCTCCCCCACAGTGGGGGTGTCTTGTACTTCCCCCAGAGTGGGTTGCGACTCGTACCTGCCCCACAGTGGGGGTGAGTCATATGTCCCCGCAGTAGGGATGTGACACCAATTGCCCCACAGTGGGGTGTGTCTCTTACTCCCCACAGTGGGTTGTGACTCTTAATCCCCTGCAGTGGGGGTGACTCGGCTTCACCCCCAGTGGGTGCCACTGAGCCTCGTCAGTGGGTGTGACATGGCCGCCCCACAGTTGGGGTGTGACCGGCTTCCCCTACAATAGGCATGTGTGACTCATGCTTCCCCGCAGTGGGGTTTGGACTCGTACTTGCCCCAAAGTGGGGATGAGAGTCAAATTTCCCCGCAGTAGGGATGTGACTCAGATTCTCCCAGTGGGTGTGTGACTCTTACTCCCCCGCAGTGGGGTGTATCTGCCACTCCCCCGCAGTGGGGTGTGACTTACTCCCCCACAGTGGGGGTGTGAATCTTTCTCCCCCGCAATGGGGTGCCTTGTACTTCACCCACAGTGGGGTTGTGACTCGTACTTGCCCACAGTGGGGGTGAGTCATATTTCCCTGCAGTAGGGATGTGACACCAATTCCCTCACAGTGGGGGTGTATCTCTTACTCCCCACAGTGGGTTGTGACTCTTACTCCCCTGCAGTGGTGGTGACTCGGCTTCTCCCACAGTGGGTGCCACTGAGCCTCGTCAGTGGGTGTGACACAGCCTCCCCTACAGTTGGGGTGTGACCGGCTTCCCCTACAATGAGCATGTGTGACTCATGCTTCCCCGCAGTGGGGTTTCGACTCGTACTTGCTCCACAGTGGGGATGAGAGTCAAATTTCCCCGCAGTAGGGATGTGACTCCGATTCTCCCACAGTGGGGGTGTGACTGTTACTCCCCCGCAGTGGGGGTGTATCTGCTACTCCCCCACAGTGGGGGATGACTCAGATTCCCCCACAGTGGGGGTGTGACTCTTACTCCCCGCAATGGGGTGTGACTCTTACTACCCTGCAGTGGGGGTGACTCGGCTTCACCCCCAGTGGGTGCCTCTGAGCATTGTCAGTGGGTGTGACACGGCCTCCTCCACAGTTGGGGTGTGACCAGCCTCCCCTACAATTGGCATGTGTGACTGATGCTGCCACGCAGTGGGGTTTTGACTCGTACTTGAAACACAGTGGGGGTGAGAGTCATACTTTCCCGCAGTAGGTATTTGACACAGATTCTCCCAGTGAGGGTGTGACTATTACTCCCCCGCAGTGGGGGGTGTATCTGCTACTCCCCCACAGTGGGGAATGTGACTCAGATTCCCCCACAGTGGGGTTGTGACTCTTACTCCCCGCAGTGGGGAGTGACTACTCCCCCACAGTGGGGGTGTGACCCTTTCAACCCGCAATGGGGATATCTCGTACTTCCCCACAGTGGGGCTGCGACTCGAATTTGCCCCATAGTGGGATGAGTGTCATATTTTCCCGCAGTAGGTATTTAACACAGATTTCCCCAGTGAGGGTGTGACTTTTACTCCCCCACAGTGGGGGGTGTATCTGTTACTCCCCCACAGTGGAGGGTGTGACTCTTACTCTCCGCAGTGGGGTGTGACTACTCCCCCACAGTGGGGGTGTGACTCTTTCAATCCGCAATGGGGATGTCTCGTACTTCCCCACAGTGGGGTTGTGACTCGAATTTGCCCCATAGTGGGATGAGTGTCATATTTCCCCGCAGTAGGGAAGTGATTCCAATTCCTCCACAGTGGGGGTGTGACTCTTACTCCCCAGCAGTGTGGTGTATCTGCTACTCCCCTGCAGTGGGGTGTGACTTACTCCCCCACAGTGGGGGTGTAAATCTTTCTCCCCCGCAGTGGGGGTGTCTCCACTACTCGTACTTGCCCCAAAGTGGGGATGAGAGTCAAATTTCCCCGCAGCAGGGATGTGACTCCGATTCTCCCACAGTGGGTGTGTGACTCTTACTCCCCCGCAGTGGGGTGTATCTGCTACTCCCCCGCAGTGGGGTGTGACTTACTCCCCCACAGTGGGGGTGTGAATCTTTCTCCCCCGCAGTGGGGGTGCCTTGTACTTCCCCCACAGTGGGGTTGTGACTCTTACTCTCCGCAGTGGGGTGTGACTACTCCCCCACAGTGGGGGTGTGACTCTTTCAATCTGCAATGGGGATGTCTCGTACTTCCCCACAGTGGGGTTGTGACTCGAATTAGCCCCATATTGGAATGAGTGTCATATTTCCCCGCAGTAGGGATGTGACACAGATTCTCCCACAGTGGGTGTGTGAATCTAACTCCCCCGCAGTGGGGTGTATCTGCTACTCCCCCGCAGTGGGGTGTGACTTACTCCCCCACAGTGGGGGTGTAAATCTTTCTCCCCCACAGTGGGGGTGTCTCGTACTTCCCCCACAGTGGGGTTGTGACTCGTACCTGCCCCACAGTGGGGGGTGAGTCATATGTCCCTGCAGTAGGGATGTGACACCAATTGCCCCACAGTGGGGTGTGTCTCTTACTCCCCACAGTGGGTTGTGACTCTTACTCCCCTGCAGTGGTGGTGACTCGGCTTCTCCCCCAGTGGGTGCCACTGAGCCTCGTCAGTGGGTGTGACACGGCCTCCCCTACAGTTGGGGTGTGACCGGCTTCCCCTACAATCAGCATGTGTGACTCATGCTTCCCCGCAGTGGGGTTTCAACTCGTACTTGCTCCACAGTGGGGATGAGAGTCAAATTTCCCCGCAGTAGGGATGTGACTCCGATTCTCCCACAGTGGGGGTGTGACTGTTACTCCCCCGCAGTGGGGGTGTATCTGCTATTCCCCCACAGTGGGGGATGTGACTCAGATTCCCCCACAGTGGGGGTGTGACTCTTACTCCCCGCAATGGGGTGTGACTCTTACTACCCTGCAGTGGGGGTGACTCGGCTTCACCCCCAGTGGGTGCCTCTGAGCATTGTCAGTGGGTGTGACATGGCCTCCTCCACAGTTGGGGTGTGACCAGCCTCCCCTACAATTGGCATGTGTGACTCATGCTTCCCCGCAGGGGGGTTTTGACTCGTACTTGCCCCACAGTGGGGGTGAGAGTCATACTTTCCCGCAGTAGGTGTTTGACACAGATTCTCCCAGTGAGGGTGTGACTTTTACTCCCCCGCAGTGGGGGGTGTATCTGCTACTCCCCCACAGTGGGGGATGTGACTCAGATTCCCCCACAGTGGGGTTGTGACTCTTACTCCCCGCAGTGGGGAGTGACTACTCCCCCACAGTGGGGGTGTGACCCTTTCAACCCGCAATGGGGATGTCTTGTACTTCCCCACAGTGGGGTTGCGACTCGAATTTGCCCCATAGCGGGATGAGTGTCATATTTTTCCGCAGTAGGTATTTAACACAGATTTTCCCAGTGAGGGTGTGACTTTTACTCCCCCGCAGTGGGGGGGTGTATCTGTTACTCCCCCACAGTTGGGGTGCGACTCTTACTCTCCGCAGTGGGGTGTGACTACTCCCCCACAGTGGGGGTGTGACTCTTTCAATCTGCAATGGGGATGTCTCGTACTTCCCCACAGTGGGGTTGTGACTCGAATTTGCCCCATAGTGGGATGAGTGTCATATTTCCCCGCAGTAGGGATGTGACTCCAATTACCCCACAGTGGGGGTGTGACTCTTACTCCCCAGCAGTGTGGTGTATCTGCTACTCCCCTGCAGTGGGGTGTGACTTACTCCCCCACAGTGGGGGTGTGAATCTTTCTCCCCCGCAGTGGGGGTGTCTCCACTACTCGTACTTGCCCCAAAGTGGGGATGAGAGTCAAATTTCCCCGCAGTAGGGATGTGACTCCGATTCTCCCACAGTGGGTGTGTGACTCTTACTCCCCCGCAGTGGGGTGTATCTGCTACTCCCCCGCAGTTGGGTGTGACTTACTCCCCCACAGTGGGGGTGTGAATCTTTCTCCCCCACAGTGGGGGTGCCTCGCACTTCCCCCACAGTGGGGTTGTGACTCTTACTCTCCGCAGTGGGGTGTGACTACTCCCCCACAGTGGGGGTGTGACTCTTTCAATCCGCAATGGGGATGTCTCATACTTCCCAACAGTGGGGTTGTGACTCGAATTAGCCCCATAGTGGAATGAGTGTCATATTTCCCCGCAGTAGGGATGTGACACAGATTCTCCCACAGTGGGTGTGTGAATCTAACTCCCCCGCAGTGGGGTGTATCTGCTACACCCCCGCAGTGGGGTGTGACTTACTCCCCCACAGTGGGGGTGTAAATCTTTCTCCCCCACTGTGGGGGTGTCTCGTACTTCTCCCAGAGTGGGGTTGTGACTCGTACCTGCCCCACAGTGGGGGTGAGTCATATGTCCCCGCAGTAGGGATATGACACCAATTGCCCCACAGTGGGGTGTGTCTCTTACTCCCCACAGTGGGTTGTGACTCTTAATCCCCTGCAGTGGGGGTGACTCGGCTTCACCCCCAGTGGGTGCCACTGAGCCTCGTCAGTGGGTGTGACACGGCCTCCCCACAGTTGGGGTGTGACCGGCTTCCCCTACAATAGGCATGTGTGACTCATGCTTCCCCACAGTGGGGTTTGGACTCGTACTTGCCCCAAAGTGGGGATGAGAGTCAAATTTCCCCGCAGTAGGGATGTGACTCAGATTCTCCCACAGTGGGTGTGTGACTCTTACTCCCCTGCAGTGGGGTGTATCTGCCACTCCCCCGCAGTGGGGTGTGACTTACTCCCCCACAGTGGGGGTGTGAATCTTTCTCCCCCACAGTGGGGTGCCTTGTACTTCACCCACAGTGGGGTTGTGACTCGTACTTGCCCCACAGTGGGGGTGAGTCATATTTCCCTGCAGTAGGGATGTGACACCAATTCCCCCACAGTGGGGGTGTGTCTCTTACTCCCCACAGTGGGTTGTGACTCTTACTCCCCTGCAGTGGTGGTGACTCGGCTTCTCCCCCAGTGGGTGCCACTGAGCCTCGTCAGTGGGTGTGACACGGCCTCCCCTACAGTTGGGGTGTGACCGGCTTCCCCTACAATCAGCATGTGTGACTCATGCTTCCCCGCAGTGGGGTTTCAACTCGTACTTGCTCCACAGTGGGGATGAGAGTCAAATTTCCCTGCAGTAGGGATGTGACTCCGATTCTCCCACAGTGGGGGTGTGACTGTTACTCCCCCGCAGTGGGGGTGTATCTGCTATTCCCCCACAGTGGGGGATGTGACTCAGATTCCCCCACAGTGGGGGTGTGACTCTTACTCCCCGCAATGGGGTGTGACTCTTACTACCCTGCAGTGGGGGTGACTCGGCTTCACCCCCAGTGGGTGCCTCTGAGCATTGTCAGTGGGTGTGACATGGCCTCCTCCACAGTTGGGGTGTGACCAGCCTCCCCTACAATTGGCATGTGTGACTCATGCTTCCCCGCAGTGGGGTTTTGACTCGTACTTGCCCCACAGTGGGGGTGAGAGTCATACTTTCCCGCAGTAGGTGTTTGACACAGATTCTCCCAGTGAGGGTGTGACTTTTACTCCCCCGCAGTGGGGGGTGTATCTGCTACTCCCCCACAGTGGGGGATGTGACTCAGATTCCCCCACAGTGGGGTTGTGACTCTTACTCCCCGCAGTGGGGAGTGACTACTCCCCCACAGTGGGGGTGTGACCCTTTCAACCCGCAATGGGGATGTCTTGTACTTCCCCACAGTGGGGTTGCGACTCGAATTTGCCCCATAGTGGGATGAGTGTCATATTTTCCCGCAGTAGGTATTTAACACAGATTTTCCCAGTGAGGGTGTGACTTTTACTCCCCCGCAGTGGGGGGGTGTATCTGTTACTCCCCCACAGTGGGGGTGCGACTCTTACTCTCCGCAGTGGGGTGTGACTACTCCCCCACAGTGGGGGTGTGACTCTTTCAATCTGCAATGGGGATGTCTCGTACTTCCCCACAGTGGGGTTGTGACTCGAATTTGCCCCATAGTGGGATGAGTGTCATATTTCCCCGCAGTAGGGATGTGACTCCAATTACCCCACAGTGGGGGTGTGACTCTTACTCCCCAGCAGTGTGGTGTATCTGCTACTCCCCTGCGGTGGGGTGTGACTTACTCCCCCACAGTGGGGGTGTGAATCTTTCTCCCCCGCAGTGGGGGTGTCTCCACTACTCGTACTTGCCCCAAAGTGGGGATGAGAGTCAAATTTCCCCGCAGTAGGGATGTGACTCCGATTCTCCCACAGTGGGTGTGTGACTCTTACTCCCCCGCAGTGGGGTGTATGTGCTACTCCCCCGCAGTGGGGTGTGACTTACTCCCCCACAGTGGGGGTGTGAATCTTTCTCCCCCACAGTGGGGGTGCCTCGCACTTCCCCCACAGTGGGGTTGTGACTCTTACTCTCCGCAGTGGGGTGTGACTACTCCCCCACAGTGGGGGTGTGACTCTTTCAATCCGCAATGGGGATGTCTCATACTTCCCAACAGTGGGGTTGTGACTCGAATTAGCCCCATAGTGGAATGAGTGTCATATTTCCCCGCAGTAGGGATGTGACACAGATTCTCCCACAGTGGGTGTGTGAATCTAACTCCCCCGCAGTGGGGTGTATCTGCTACTCCCCCGCAGTGGGGTGTGACTTACTCCCCCACAGTGGGGGTGTAAATCTTTCTCCCCCACTGTGGGGGTGTCTCGTACTTCTCCCAGAGTGGGGTTGTGACTCGTACCTGCCCCACAGTGGGGGTGAGTCATATGTCCCCGCAGTAGGGATATGACACCAATTGCCCCACAGTGGGGTGTGTCTCTTGGTTGTGACTCTTAATCCCCTGCAGTGGGGGTGACTCGGCTTCACCCCCAGTGGGTGCCACTGAGCCTCGTCAGTGGGTGTGACACGGCCTCCCCACAGTTGGGGTGTGACCGGCTTCCCCTACAATAGGCATGTGTGACTCATGCTTCCCCGCAGTGGGGTTTGGACTCGTACTTGCCCCAAAGTGGGGATGAGAGTCAAATTTCCCCGCAGTAGGGATGTGACTCAGATTCTCCCACAGTGGGTGTGTGACTCTTACTCCCCCACAGTGGGGTGTATCTGCCACTCCCCCGCAGTGGGGTGTGACTTACTCCCCCACAGTGGGGGTGTGAATCTTTCTCCCCCGCAGTGGGGTGCCTTGTACTTCACCCACAGTGGGGTTGTGACTCGTACTTGCCCCACAGTGGGGGTGAGTCATATTTCCCTGCAGTAGGGATGTGACACCAATTCCCCCACAGTGGGGGTGTGTCTCTTACTCCCCACAGTGGGTTGTGACTCTTACTCCCCTGCAGTGGTGGTGACTCGGCTTCTCCCCCAGTGGGTGCCACTGAGCCTCGTCAGTGGGTGTGACACAGCCTCCCCTACAGTTGGGGTGTGACCGGCTTCCCCTACAATGAGCATGTGTGACTCATGCTTCCCCGCAGTGGGGTTTCGACTCGTACTTGCTCCACAGTGGGGATGAGAGTCAAATTTCCCTGCAGTAGGGATGTGACTCCGATTCTCCCACAGTGGGGGTGTGACTGTTACTCCCCCACAGTGGGGGTGTATCTGCTACTCCCCCACAGTGGGGGATGTGACTCAGATTCCCCCACAGTGGGGGTGTGACTCTTACTCCCCGCAATGGGGTGTGACTCTTACTACCCTGCAGTGGGGGTGACTTGGCTTCACCCCCAGTGGGTGCCTCTGAGCATTGTCAGTGGGTGTGACACGGCCTCCTCCACAGTTGGGGTGTGACCAGCCTCCCCTACAATTGGCATGTGTGACTCATGCTTCCACGCAGTGGGGTTTTGACTCGTACTTGCCCCACAGTGGGGGTGAGAGTCATACTTTCCTGCAGTAGGTATTTGACACAGATTCTCCCAGTGAGGGTGTGACTTTTACTCCCCCGCAGTGGGGGGTGTATCTGCTACTCCCCCACAGTGGGGGATGTGACTCAGATTCTCCCACAGTGGGTGTGTGACTCTTACTCCCCACAGTGGGGAGTGACTACTCCCCCACAGTGGGGGTGTGACCCTTTCAACCTGCAATGGGGATGTCTCGTACTTCCCCACAGTGGGGTTGCGACTCGAATTTGCCCCATAGTGGGATGAGTGTCATATTTTCCCGCAGTAGGTATTTAACACAGATTTTCCCAGTGAGGGTGTGACTTTTACTCCCTCGCAGTGGGGGGGGGGGGTGTCTGTTACTCCCCCACAGTGGGGGTGTGACTCTTACTCTCCGCAGTGGGGTGTGACTACTCCCCCACAGTGGGGGTGTGACTACTCCCCCACAGTGGGGGTGTGACTCTTTCAATCTGCAATGGGGATGTCTCGTACTTCCCCACAGTGGGGTTGTGACTCGAATTTGCCCCATAGTGGGATGAGTGTCATATTTCCCCGCAGTAGGGATGTGACTCCAATTCCCCCACAGTGGGGGTGTGACTCTTACTCCCCAGCAGTGTGGTGTATCTGCTACTCCCCTGCAGTGGGGTGTGACTTACTCCCCCACAGTGGGGGTGTGAATCTCTCCCCCGCAGTGGGGGTGTCTCCACTACTCGTACTTGCCCCAAAGTGGGGATGAGAGTCAAATTTCCCCGCAGTAGGGATGTGACTCCGATTCTCCCACAGTGGGTGTGTGACTCTTACTCCCCCGCAGTGGGGTGTATCTGCTACTCCCCCGCAGTGGGGTGTGACTTACTCCCCCACAGTGGGGGTGTGAATCTTTCTCCCCAACAGTGGGGGTGCCTCGTACTTCCCCCACAGTGGGGTTGTGACTCTACTCTCCGCAGTGGGGTGTGACTACTCCCCCACAGTGTGGGTGTGACTCTTTCAATCCGCAATGGGGATGTCTCGTACTTCCCCACAGTGGGGTTGTGACTCGAATTAGCCCCATAGTGGAATGAGTGTCATATTTCCCCGCAGTAGGGATGTGACACAGATTCTCCCACAGTGGGTGTGTGAATCTAACTCCCCTGCAGTGGGGTGTATCTGCTACTTCCCCGCAGTGGGGTGTGACTTACTCCCCCACAGTGGGGGTGTAAATATTTCTCCCCCACAGTGGGGGTGTCTTGTACTTCCCCCAGAGTGGGTTGTGACTCGTACCTGCCCCACAGTGGGGGTGAGTCATATGTCCCCGCAGTAGGGATGTGACACCAATTGCCCCACAGTGGGGTGTGTCTCTTACTCCCCACAGTGGGTTGTGACTCTTAATCCCCTGCAGTGGGGGTGACTCGGCTTCACCCCCAGTGGGTGCCACTGAGCCTCGTCAGTGGGTGTGACACGGCCGCCCCACAGTTGGGGTGTGACCGGCTTCCCCTACAATAGGCATGTGTGACTCATGCTTCCCCGCAGTGGGGTTTGGACTCGTACTTGCCCCAAAGTGGGGATGAGACTCAAATTTCCCCGCAGTAGGGATGTGACTCAGATTCTCCCACAGTGGGTGTGTGACTCTTACTCCCCCGCAGTGGGGTGTATCTGCCACTCCCCCACAGTGGGGTGTGACTTACTCCCCCACAGTGGGGGTGTGAATCTTTCTCCCCCGCAGTGGGTGCCTTGTACTTCACCCACAGTGGGGTTGTGACTCGTACTTGCCCCACAGTGGGGGTGAGTCATATTTCCCTGCAGTAGGGATGTGACACCAATTCCCTCACAGTGGGGGTGTATCTCTTACTCCCCACAGTGGGTTGTGACTCTTACTCCCCTGCAGTGGTGGTGACTCGGCTTCTCACCCAGTGGGTGCCACTGAGCCTCGTCAGTGGGTGTGACACGGCCTCCCCTACAGTTGGGGTGTGACCGGCTTCCCCTACAATGAGCATGTGTGACTGATGCTTCCCCACAGTGGGGTTTCGACTCGTACTTGCTCCACAGTGGGGATGAGAGTCAAATTTCCCCGCAGGAGGGATGTGACTCCGATTCTCCCACAGTGGGGGTGTGACTGTTACTCCCCCGCAGTGGGGGTGTATCTGCTACTCCCCCGCAGAGGGTGATGTGACTCAAGATTCCCCCACAGTGGGGGTGTGACTCTTACTCCCCGCAATGGGGTGTGACTCTTACTACCCTGCAGTGGGGGTGACTCGGCTTCACCCCCAGTGGGTGCCTCTGAGCATTGTCAGTGGGTGTGACACGGCCTCCTCCACAGTTGGGGTGTGACCAGCCTCCCCTACAATTGGCATGTGCGACTCATGCTTCCCCGCAGTGGGGTTTTGACTCGTACTTGCCCCACAGTGGGGGTGAGAGTCATACTTTCCTGCAGTAGGTATTTGACACAGATTCTCCCAGTGAGGGTGTGACTTTTACTCTCCCGCAGTGGGGGGTGTATCTGCTACTCCCCCACAGTGGGGGATGTGACTCAGATTCCCCCACAGTGGGGTTGTGACTCTTACTCCCCGCAGTGGGGAGTGACTACCCCCCCACAGTGGGGGTGTGACCCTTTCAACCCGCAATGGGGATGTCTCGTACTTCCCCACAGTGGGGCTGCGACTCGAATTTGCCCCATAGTGGGATGAGTGTCATATTTTCCCGCAGTAGGTATTTAACACAGATTTCCCCAGTGAGGGTGTGACTTTTACTCCCCCGCAGTGGGGGGTGTATCTGTTTCTCCCCCACAGTGGGGGGTGTGACTCTTACTCTCCGCAGTGGGGTGTGACTACTCCCCCACAGTGGGGGTGTGACTCTTTCAATTCGCAATGGGGATGTCTCGTACTTCCCCACAGTGGGGTTGTGACTCGAATTTGCCCCATAGTGGGATGAGTGTCATATTTCCCCGCAGTAGGGAAGTGATTCCAATTCCCCCACAGTGGGGGTGTGACTCTTACTCCCCAGCAGTGTGGTGTATCTGCTACTCCCCTGCAGTGGGGTGTGACTTACTCCCCCACAGTGGGGGTGTGAATCTTTCTCCCCCGCAGTGGGGGTGTCTCCACTACTCATACTTGCCCCAAAGTGGGGATGAGAGTCAAATTTCCCCGCAGCAGGGATGTGACTCCGATTCTCCCACAGTGGGTGTGTGACTCTTACTCCCCCGCAGTGGGGTGTATCTGCTACTCCCCCGCAGTGGGGTGTGACTTACTCCCCCACAGTGGGGGTGTGAATCTTTCTCCCCTGCAGTGGGGGTGCCTTGTACTTCCCCCACAGTGGGGTTGTGACTCTTACTCTCCGCAGTGGGGTGTGACTACTCCCCCACAGTGGGGGTGTGACTCTTTCAATCTGCAATGGGGATGTCTCGTACTTCCCCACAGTGGGGTTGTGACTCGAATTAGCCCCATAGTGGAATGAGTGTCATATTTCCCCGCAGTAGGGATGTGACACAGATTCTCCCACAGTGGGTGTGTGAATCTAACTCCCCCGCAGTGGGGTGTATCTGCTACTCCTCCGCAGTGGGGTGTGACTTACTCCCCACAGTGGGGGTGTAAATCTTTCTCCCCCACAGTGGGGGTGTCTCGTACTTCCCCCACAGTGGGGTTGTGACTCGTACCTGCCCCACAGTGGGGGTGAGTCATATGTCCCCGCAGTAGGGATGTGACACCAATTGCCCCACAGTGGGGTGTGTCTCTTACTCCCCACAGTGGGTTGTGACTCTTAATCCCCTGCAGTGGGGGTGACTCGGCTTCACCCCCAGTGGGTGCCACTGAGCCTCGTCAGTGGGTGTGACACGGCCTCCCCACAGTTGGGGTGTGACCGGCTTCCCCTACATTAGGCATGTGTGAGTCATGCTTCCCCGCAGTGGGGTTTGGACTCGTACTTGCCCCAAAGTGGGGATGAGAGTCAAATTTCCCCGCAGTAGGGATGTGACTCAGATTCTCCCACAGTGGGTGTGTGACTCTTACTCCCCTGCAGTGGGGTGCATCTGCCACTCCCCCGCAGTGGGGTGTGACTTACTCCCCCACAGTGGGGGTGTGAATCTTTCTCCCCCACAGTGGGGTGCCTTGTACTTCACCCACAGTGGGGTTGTGACTCGTACTTGCCCCACAGTGGGGGTGAGGCATATTTCCCTGCAGTAGGCATGTGACACCAATTCCCCCACAGTGGGGGTGTGTCTCTTACTCCCCACAGTGGGTTGTGACTCTTACTCCCCTGCAGTGGTGGTGACTCGGCTTCTCCCCCAGTGGGTGCCACTGAGCCTCGTCAGTGGGTGTGACACGGCCTCCCCTACAGTTGGGGTGTGACCGGCTTCCCCTACAATGAGCATGTGTGACTCATGCTTCCCCGCAGTGGGGTTTGAACTCGTACTTGCTCCACAGTGGGGATGAGAGTCAAATTTCCCTGCAGTAGGGATGTGACTCCGATTCTCCCACAGTGGGTTTTGTGACTGTTACTCCCCCGCAGTGGGGGTGTATCTGCTACTCCCCTGCAGTGGGGGATGTGACTCAGATTCCCCCACAGTGGGGGTGTGACTCTTACTCCCCGCAATGGGGTGTGACTCTTACTACCCTGCAGTGGGGGTGACTCGGCTTCACCCCCAGTGGGTGCCTCTGAGCATTGTCAGTGGGTGTGACACGGCCTCCTCCACAGTTGGGGTGTGACCAGCCTCCCCTACAATTGGCATGTGTGACTCATGCTTCCCCGCAGTGGGGTTTTGACTCGCACTTGCCCCACAGTGGGGGTGAGAGTCATACTTTCCCGCAGTAGGTATTTGACACAGATTCTCCCAGTGAGGGTGTGACTTTTACTCCCCCGCAGTGGGGGGTGTATCTGCTACTCCCCCACAGTGGGGTTGTGACTCTTACTCCCCGCAGTGGGGAGTGACTACTCCCCCACAGTGGGGGTGTGACCCTTTCAACCCGCAATGGGGATGTATCGTACTTCCCCACAGTGGGGTTGCGACTCGAATTTGCCCCATAGTGGGATGAGTGTCATATTTTCCCGCAGTAGATATTTAACACAGATTTTCCCAGTGAGGGTGTGACTTTTACTCCCCCGCAGTGAGGGGGGGTGTATCTGTTACTCCCCCACAGTGGGGGTGTGACTCTTAATCTCCGCAGTGGGGTGTGACTACTCCCCCACAGTGGGGGTGTGACTCTTTCAATCCGCAATGGGGATGTCTCGTACTTCCCCACAGTGGGGTTGTGACTCGAATTTGCCCCATAGTGGGATGAGTGTCATATTTCCCCACAGTGGGGGTGTGACTCTTACTCCCTAGCAGTGTGGTGTATCTGCTACTCCCCTGCAGTGGGGTGTGACTTACTCCCCCACAGTGGGGGTGTGAATCTTTCTCCCCCACAGTGGGGGTGTCTCCACTACTCGTAGTTGCCCCAAAGTGGGGATGAGAGTCAAATTTCCACGCAGTAGGGATGTGACTCCGATTCTCCCACAGTGGGTGTGTGACTCTTACTCCCCTGCAGTGGGGTGTATCTGCTACTCCCCCGCAGTGGGGTGTGACTTACTCCCCCACAGTGGGGGTGTGAATCTTTCTCCCCCGCAGTGGGGTTGCAACTCGAATTTACCCCATAGTGGGATGAGTGTCAGATTTCCCCGCAGTAGGGATGTGACTCCAATTCCCCCACAGTGGGGGTGTGACTCTTACTCCCCAGCAGTGTGGTGTATCTGCTACTCCCCTGCAGTGGGGTGTGACTTAAGCCCCCACAGTGGGGGTGCGAGCCTTGTCAGTGGGTGTGACACGGCCTCCTCCACTGTTGGGGTGTGACCAGCCTCCCCTACAATTGGCATGTGTGACTCATGCATCCCCACAGTGGGGTTTCGACTTGTACTTGCCCCACAGAGGGGATGAGAGTCATATTTCCCTGCAGTAGGGATGTGACTCAGATTCTCCCACAGTGGGGATGTGACTCTTACTCCCTGCAATGGGGTGTGACTCTTACTCCCCTGCAGTGGGGGTGACACGGCTTCTCCCCCAGTGGGTGCCACTGAGCCTTGTCAGTGGGTGTGACACGGCCTCCTCCTACAATGAGCATGTGTGACTCATGCTTCCCCGCAGTGGGGTTTCAACTCGTACTTGCCCCACAGTGGGGATGAGAGTCAAATTTCCCTGCAGTAGGGATGTGACTCCGATTCTCCAACAGTGGGGGTGTGACTGTTACTCCCCCGCAGTGGGGGTGTATCTGCTACTCCCCCACAGTGGGGGTGTGACTCTTACTCCCCGCAATGGGGTGTGACTCTTACTACCCTGCAGTGGGGGTGACTCGGCTTCTCCCCCAGTGGGTGCCTCTGAGCCTTGTCAGTGGGTGTGACATGGTCTCCTCCACAGTTGGGGTGTGACCAGCCTCCCCTACAATTGGCATGTGTGACTCATGCTTCCCCGCAGTGGGGTTTTGATTCATACTTGCCCCACAGTGGGGGTGAGAGTCATATTTTCCCGCAGTAGGTATTTGACAGATTCTCCCAGTGGGGGTGTGACTTTTACTCCCCCACAGTGGGGGGGTGTATCTGCTAGTCCCCCACAGTGGGGGATGTGACTCAGATTCCCCCACAGTGGGGTTGTGACTCTTACTCCCCACAGTGGGGAGTGACTACTCCCCCACAGTGGGGGTGTGACTCTTTCAACCCGCAATGGGGATGTCTCGTACTTCCCCACAGTTGGGTTGCGACTCGAATTTGCCCCATAGTGGGATGAGTGTCATATTTTCCCGCAGTAGGTATTTGACACAGATTCTCCCAGTGGGGGTGTGACTTTTACTCCCCCACAGTGGGGGGTGTATCTGCTACTCCTCCACAGTGGGGGATGTGACTCAGATTCCCCCACAGTGGGGTTGTGACTCTTACTCCCCGCAGTGGGGAGTGACTACTTCCCCACAGTGGGGGTGTGACTCTTTCAATCCTCAATGGGGATGTCTCGTACTTCCCCACAATGGGGATGAGTGTCATATTTCCCCGCAGTAGGGATGTGACTCAGATTCTCCCACAGTGGGTGTGTGACTCTTACTCCCCGCAGTGGGGTGTATGTGCTGCTCCCCCCAGGGGGATGTGACTTAGTCCCCCACAGTGGGGGTGTGAATCTTTCTCACAATGGGGATGAGTGTCATACTTCCCCACAATGGGGATGAGTGTCATATTTCCCCGCAGTAGGGATGTGACTCAGATTCTCCCACAGTGGGTGTGTGACTCTTACTCCCCCGCAGTGGGGTGTATGTGCTGCTCCCCCCAGGGGGATGTGACTTACTTCCCCCACAGTGGGGTTGTCACATATACAGTTGGCATGTCTGACTCAAGCTTCCCCGCAGTCGGGTTTTGACTCGTACTTGCCCCACAGTGGAGGTGAGAGTCAAATTTTTCCGCAGTACGTATTTGACACAGATTCTCCCAGTGAGGGTGTGACTTTTACTCCCCTGCAGTGGGGGGGGTGTATCTGCTACTCCCCCACAGTGGGGGATGTGACTCGGATTCCCCCACAACAGTTGGGGTGTGACTCTTACTCCCCGCAGTGAGGAGTGACTACTCCCCCACAGTGGGGGTGTGACTCTTTCATCCTGCAATGGGGATGTCTCGTACTTCCCCCACAGTGAGGTTGCGACTCGAATTTACCCCACAGTGGGGATGAGTGTCATATTTCCCCGCAGTAGCGATGTGATTCACATTCTCTCACAGTGGGTTTGTGACTCTTACTCCCCCGCAGTGGGGTGTATCTACTCCTCCCCCGCAGTGGGGTGTGACTTACTCCCCAACAGTGGGGGAGTAAGTGACTTCCCCCACAGTGGGGTTGTGACTCGTAATTGCCCCACAGTGGGGGCGAGTCATATTTCCCCACAATAGGGATGTGACTCCAATTCCCCCACCAGTGGGGGGTGTATCTGCTACTCCCCAACAGTGGGGGATGTGACTCAGATTCCCCCACAGTGGGGGTGTGACTCTTACTCTCCGCAGTGGGGTGTGACTACTCCCCCACAGTGGGGGTGTGACTCTTTCAATCCGCAATGGGGATGTCTCGTACTTCCCCACAGTGGGGTTGCGACTCGAATTTGCCCCATAGTGGGATGAGTGTCATATTTCCCCGCAGTAGGGATGTGACTCCAATTCCCCCACAGTGGGGGTGTGACTCTTACTCCCCAGCAGTGTGGTCTATCTGCTACTCCCCTGCAGTGGGGTGTGACTTACTCCCCCACAGTGGGGGTGTGAATCTTTATCCCCCGCAGTGGGGGTGTCTTCACTACTCGTACTTGCACCAAAGTGGGGATGAGAGTCAAATTTCCCCGCAGTAGGGATGTGACTCTTTCATCCTGCAATGGGGATGTCTCGTACTTCCCCCAGTGAGGTTGCGACTCGAATTTACCCCACAGTGGGGATGAGTGTCATATTTCCCCGCAGTAGCGATGTGATTCAGATTCTCCCACAGTGGGTTTGTGACTCTTACTCCCCCGCAGTGGGGTGTATCTACTCCACCCCCGCAGTGGGGTGTCACTTACTCCCCAACAGTGGGGGTGTGAGTCTTTCTCCCCCGCAGTGGGGGTGTCTCGTACTTCCCCCACAGTGGGGTTGTGACTCGTAATTGCCCCACAGTGGGGGCAAGTCATATTTCCCCCACAATAGGGATGTGACTCCAATTCCCCCACCAGTGGGGGGTGTATCTGCTACTCCCCCACAGTGGGGGATGTGACTCAGATTCCCCCACAATGGGGTTGTGATTCTTACTCCCCGCAGTGGGGAGTGACTACTCCCCCACAGTGGGGGTGTGACTCTTTCAACCCGCAATGGGGATGTCTCGTACTTCCCCACAGTGGGGTTGCGTCTCGAATTTGCCCCATAGTGGGATGAGTGTCATATTTTCGCGCAGTAGGTATTTAACACAGAATTTCCCAGTGAGGGTGTGACTTTTACTCCCCCGCAGTGGGGGGGTGTATCTTTTACTCCCCCACAGTGGGGGTGTGACTCTTACTCTCCGCAGTGGGGTGTGACTACTCCCCCACAGTGGGGGTGTGACTCTTTCAATCCGCAATGGGGATATCTCGTACTTCCCCACAGTGGGGTTGCGACTCAAATTTGCCCCATAGTGGGATGAGTGTCATATTTCCCCGCAGTAGGGATGTGACTCCAATTCCCCCACAGTGGGGGTGTGACTCTTACTCCCCAGCAGTGTGGTGTATCTGCTACTCCCCTGCAGTGGGGTGTGACTTACTCCCCCACATTGGGGGTGTGAATCTTTCTCCCCCGCAGTGGGGGTGTCTCGTACTTCCCCCACAGTGGGGTTGTGACTCGTACTTGCCCCACAGTGGGGGTGAGTCATATTTCCCTGCAGTAGAGATGTGACACCAATTCCCCCACAGTGGGGGTGTGTCTCTTACTCCCCACAGTGGGTCGTGACTCTTACTCCCCTGCAGTGGGGGTGACTCTGCTTCTCCCCCAGTGGGTGCCACTGAGCCTCGTCAGTGGGTGTGACACGGCCTCCTCCACACTTGGGGTGTGACCGGCTTCACATACAATGCGCATGTGTGACTCATGCTTCCCCACAGTGGGGTTTCGACTCGTACTTGCCCCACAGTGGGGATGAGAGTCAAATTTCCCCGCTGTAGGGATGTGACTCAGATTCCCCCACAGTGGGGGTGTGACTCTTACTCCCTGCAGTGGGGTGTGACTACTCCCCCACAGTGGGGGTGTGACTCTTTCAACCCGCAATGGGGATGTCTCGTACTTCTCCACAGTTGGGTTGTGACTGGAATTTGCCCCATAGTGGGATGAGTGTCACATTTCCCCGCAGTAGGGATGTGACTCAGATTCTCCCACAGTGGGTGTGTGACTCTTACTCCCCCGTAGTGGGGTGTACCTGCTACTCCCCCGCAGTGGGGTGTGACTTACTCCCCCACAGTGGGGGTGTGAATCTTTCTCCCCCACAGTGAGGGTGTCTCGTACTTCACTCAGAGTGGGGTTGTGACTCGTACTTGCCCCACAGTGGGGGTGAGTCATATGTCCCCGCAGTAGGGATGTGACACCAATTCCCCCACAGTGGGGGTGTGTCTCTTACTCCCCACAGTGGGTTGTGACTCTTACTCCCCTGCAGTGTGGGTGACTCGGCTTCTCCCCCAGTGGGTGCCACTGAGCCTCGTCAGTGGGTGTGACACGGCCTCCCCCACAGTTGGGGTGTGACCGGCTTCCCCTACAATGGGCATGTGTGACTCATGCTTCCCCGCAGTGGGGTTTTGACTCGTACTTGCCCCAAAGTGGGGATGAGAGTCAAATTTCCCCGCAGTAGGGATGTGACTCAGATTCTCCCACAGTGGGTTTGTGACTCTTACTCCCCCGCAGTGGGGTGTATCTGCTACTCCCCCGCAGTGGGGTGTGACTTACTCCCCCACAGTGGGGATGTGAATCTTTCTCCCCCGCAGTGGGAGTGCCTCGTACTTCCCCACAGTGGGGTTGTGACTCGTACTTGCCCCACAGTGGGGGTGAGTCATATTTTCCCGCAGTAGGGATGTGACACCAATTCCCCCACAGTGGGGGAGTGTCTTTTACTCCCCACAGTGGGTTGTGACTCTTACTCCCCTGCAGTGATGGTGACTCGGCTTCTCCCCCAGTGGGTGCCACTGAGCCTCGTCAGTGGGTGTGACACGGCCTCCCCCACAGTTGGGGTGTGACTGGCTTCTCTGCAGTGGGGTTTCGACTCGTACTTGCCCCACAGTGGGGATGAGAGTCAAATTACCCTGCAGTAGGGATGTGACTCCGATTCTCCCACAGTGCGGGTGTGACTGTTACTCCCCCACTATGGGGGTGTATCTGCTAATCCCCCGCAGTGCGGGATGTGACTCAGATTCCCCCACAGTGGGGGTGTGACTCTTACTCACCGCAATGGGGAGTGACTCTTACTACCCTGCAGTGGGGGTGACTCGGCTTCTCCCCCAGTGGGTGCCACTGAGCCTCGTCAGTGGGTGTGACACTGCCTCCCCAACAGTTGGGGTGTGAGAGGCTTCCCATACAATGGGCATGTGTGACTCATGCTTCCCCGCAGTGGGGTTTCGACTCGTACTTGCCCCACAGTGGGGGTGAGAGTCATATTTTCCCGCAGTAGGTATTTGACACAGATTCTCCCAGTGAGGGTGTGACTTTTACTCCCCTGCAGTGGGGGGTGTATCTGGTACTCCCCCACTGTGGGGGATGTGACTCAGATTCCTCCACAGTGGGGGTGTGACTTTTACTCCCCACAGTGGGGGTGTGACTCTTTCAACCCACAGTGAGCCAGTGAACAACTGAGCCTCCCCAGTGGGGGTGTGTATGGGCATAGTAGGGGCGTGACATGTACTCACCCATAGTGGAGTGTGACTCACACTTCTGTTCCCGCTTTGTGAGCAGGTGACTAGGCCTCCCCCAGAGTTAGGGTATGACTGTTCCTCCCTTCCTCCCACAGTAGCGGTGTAAAATGGCCTCCCCACAGAAGGGGTGTGACTCAGTATCACTCCCCCCCCCTCCACAAGTGTGTGTGTGTGGGGGGGGACTTGTCTTCCCCACAGTTGGGGTGTGACTCAGCCTCACGACGGTGGGGGGGGGGGGAGTCAGCCATCTCTTCAGTGGGGTGACTCAGCCTCCCCCACAGTGGGGAGTGACTGAATTTTTTCCAACTTTAGAACACATGAATTAAATTTATTTGTTTATTAATTCAGCAATCTTAAAATAATCATTGGTATCAGTGACTATAAATCACAGGTACTGATAACTAAGTTCAGATTCTGAACTTGTTTGAAATATACAGTGTATCAGTGTATTTTTTCAATACCAATGCTGGTATTAAAAATTTAATTTAAATACTGTTCAGCCCTAACTTTAGTCTATCTTTTATACCCATGTTGTCTATTTTGGAGTACTTCCACCCCAGGCATTGGTGACCAGTCCTATTTTACCAGTAAGACAACTTGTTCACCACACAGGCCTGAAAATAAGCAGTCTGACATTTGCAGAATGAGGTACCCAGAGGATGAATTTGATAATGCTATCCCATAAAATGGGCCAATTTATCCTTTGGGTACCTCTTTCTGTTTAGTTTTGAGACCCTGATTCAGATTGGGGTTCAGAGGGTAAATTTAGTGATGCAACTCTGCTATGCAGGGTCGCATCATTAAATTCACCCTCTGGGGACCTCATTTTGCAGATGGCACTCATTTTGCAGATGGCAGTCTGCTTATTTTCCGGCTTGTCGCCTCAATAAAGTAGCACTGCTGTATTTGGTGGGTTTCCTACAGGAAGTCGCTTTTTTCGGCAAATGAATGGAGGAATGGACAGTCGCTCACTTTGTAGAGGCCTGGGAACAAGAGGGTTGGAATGCCTTAGCATTTTATTTTTTTCAAAATGCGCAATGCAGCTGTAAACTCCCTTCAACTGATTGTTGTTTATTATAATGCAGTCGCAAATATAAACAAGTTCCCTTGCTTAACAGGTTGAGTGCTAGAAACCTCTTTGGTGGCTTTACTCTGAAAGCATCAGCTTGTTTTTGTTGCAGAAGAAAAATCTGGAAAGATTTGTGTAAAATGATTTGACCCTCTCCAATGTATTGTAATAAAATTATTTATAATCACTGTCACGCTCTGCTGGTATCATGGCATCTTTAAAAAAATCACATTTCAAATCACCTTTGAAAAAAATTCAGCATTCTACCAGTTAAAATTCAAACTGTCTCTGTCCAAAAATGAAGAGATAAATGGAGTAATCAATCTTACCTTTTCATTTGCAAGTTGGCTTAATATGACTTACCAAACAAGAAGTTGAGTATACCTCTGTTGCAATTATCCTGTGCCTATGTAAGCTTCAGACTGAACAGAAACTAGTGGCAATCTGAAATATCCCAAAATGAAAATACTTAATTCATGTGCATTGAACATTTTGTTCCAAAGAGAACAAAACTAGCTACAAAGTAATAAAACAAGAGACCCCAAGGGGCCTCAATTGCTCACCTGACAAAGTGGTTTGAAGAACTATTTTGGGACACATTCAGTTAATCATGTTTCATCAACACTGCAGAGGAATGAAGTCATGAAATTATTCATAACTCTAGTGTCCATGTCAGAGGATTATTATCATGTGTCTTCATGACTGCTTCCAATTCTATCAGCTGTAGACAAGCACTACCAAAATTCCCCACCCCAGAGACCTGATTTGAATAACCTTTACTGACACACACAGCCTAACACCCTCCCCCCCCCCCCCCCCTCCCCAAGATGTTGTACACTAAATATGAAACTCAGGGACCTGAAGAAGATTTTTGATGAAATTTCCTCATATTGTACCAAGTTAAAACTTGACTTGGAGTCCCATAGGGAGCTCAATTATTGACCCAGGCACTCAGTTTAAACAAAATTGAATATGACAGAGCCCCCCCACCCCCCCCACCCCCCCCCCCCCACCCCACAATTCCGAGATATTACTGTATTCCAAATATCATAAGATTCTAACTGATGGTTCTGAAAAAGATTTTTAAAGAAATTCCTTCATATTGCACAAAGTTAAAACACGGGCTCCCATGGAGAACCCAAATTTTAACCTGGGAACCCAAATTTTAATCTGGAAACAAACTTGAATCGGCCCCCTCCCCTAGAGATGTTGTATAACAAATATGAAGGCATTCTGACTGGTGGATCTGAACCCAAAGAGCCCAAATACAAACTCAGGAACTCGATTTGAACAAACTTGAATCAGAACTGCCTAGAGATGTTGTATACTAAATATGAACGGATTCTGGCTGGTGAATCTGAAGACGATTTTTAAAGCAACTCCTTCATATTTAACTAAGTTAATATTTGTGCTCCTACAGGGAGCTCAAATATTAGCCCAAGGACTTGATTTAAACAAACCTGAATCTGACCCCCCCCCCCCCCCCCCCCAGAGATGTTGAATACCAAATATGAAAAAGGAAAATATTGATGCATAGCTGCACGAAGTTCATCAAAGGTCATTGCCAATGGAAACTATTTTTTATTGTCTGACGAAAGTAAGTTCAAAGAACGTTGCCAGCAGCAACATTTTTTGATGGAATTGAAAGAAAATCGATAGTTCCCATCTAGAGATCATCCCAAACAAGCACACTAAGTTTCAAAGGAATCCAATCAGAAATGTACCCTGCAGGGAGTTCTAAAGAAAGTTGTATACATTTGTACACTGACAGACGAGAAGTGACAGCAATAGCTCAGCTTGATTTTGTCAAGTTGAGCTAAAAATGATTCTGAAAAATAGGACATAACCTGCGACTGTCAAATGTTTCACAGGGGCAATGTTTATGCAAACACTGCTAACTGTGGTAATTGTGGGAATGACAGACTAACAATTGGGCACATTAATTTAAATGGATGGGCTGGGGAAAGTAGGGCAACTTATTAGACCAGTTGACTGTAATATTCTGAGTGTCAATGAAAGTCACCAAAATGGTGAAGATGTGACGGGTAGGAATGGAGAGGATTCAACTGAATGTTGAGATACAGATCGGCTCTGTGGGGTCCGGAAGATGTGAGTCTTTTCATTGAAGTAAAGTTGCTGAAATATTTTGTTCTGGATCAATCTTATGAAGGCATTTTGTGTCTATTTTACTACAAAAGCTGAATCATTTTCGAAAGAAAATGATTCAGCTTTTGTAGTTTTCTCATATTATCTCCCACCAGAGAATTCCCCATAGGGTCGGGTGCAGACTCCTTTTTCTCTCAAGCATCGAATTCTGTGTTGTAATCTAATTAATTGCCTTTCCGAGCAGTGATTTTATTGCTCGAAAAGGCAATTTATTAGATTACAACACAGAATTCGATGCTTTACCAGGTCGTGTAATAATTGATGATACAGTAAATCAACACTGACAGGCATTTTTGGAGTTTCTCGTTGAGTCAAAAATGTGTTGCTTGAATGGGAGAGGACATCCATTAACTCTTAACCCGCTGAGTATTTTCTAGATATTTTTCAGCAAATCTAGTCATGGCTGCTTAAAAGCAGCCATGACTAGATTTGATGAAAAATTAAGCTAAATGTAATACAAGAGATCACCAGGGAAAAAATTAATTCCATTTACAGGGAGACAATATGATTAAATATGCACAAATTAAATTTATTTCAGAGACAAGAGAAACCCTGTGCTGGGCAGGAATATCCGCCACCAGCATGCAAAGAGTTAAATGACAACTTCACATGTATTAGTTCTAGGGGAAGTTCACTGGTAGATATTATTTGTGTTGCACATGACATTTTTGATAAGTGTGACAATTTTCGAGTTAACACACAAGCCTCCTTAACAGAAAAATTTTCATTGTACCCTTTATAGGTGTAAACCTCCAGATCATAGTTTTGTTGTATTTGACTACAACATTGAAGTCAGTATCCCAATGCAGTCCAACCTCGAAAAACAAAAAAAGTCAATTAAATGGTAACAGGGGGCACGGTGGCACAATTGGTAAAGGTGCAGGCTGCAAACCGAGAGGTCCTCATTTTTTAATACCACATGCAGCTACCGCCTTGTGTTTTTGGGTAAGACACTTCACCCCACTGACCATGTGGGGGTAAGGTGGTGTTGTGTACTAAGGCGTACTGCACGTCGATGGTTCACTTGCCTTCAACCAGTGTTAACCCTGCTTGTGTTGAGTTAGTATGTTGGGGAGCTGACAGTTGCTTGCCATTGCTCGGTGGATCTCTCCGGGTACTCCTGCTCCTTCACCTGTAAAACTGTCATGGTCACGATTAGCCATTGTGCAGAATTATGTGACCTTCAACAACACTAAATAAATAAATGGTAAAAACAAATAAAATAAACCCTTACTAAGAACATTTCTCCAGGATGTTGATTCGCCATACCACCTTAGTCAAATTGTTCAAGCAATTGAGAGTGAATCCCAATGTCAAATCAATGAAATTAACTCGCAGCTTGTTGACATTGTTATCAAAGAACTTTAAACCGTGTTTCCAAAACAATGCATCAAAAACATACAAAACTAATAAAAAGATCAAATTCTATAAACCATTTTGGAACCCAGAATAAACTAAAATCTGGAACAAAATGCATCATTTAGTAGGGAAAATTCAGAGATTCTTTATGTTTGGAGAAAAGAATTCAAAAAACTTTATAATCTGGAATGTAATGAAACACAGTTTGATAAACCATTCTTTGAAAACAGGAAAAGGGGTACATTTTTCTTTGAGGATAAGTTTTTAGAGGCGCTGTATGAACAAAATGATCTACTCAATCATTCTATAGAATACAGTGAAGTCAAACAAATTGTCAATAAGCAAAAACTTGCAAATCGAGTGGATGCGATTATCTGTCCCAGAAAGTTTTCAAATTTAGCCCTGGAATTAATCTGTTGCATGAATTATTTTATCACGATAACTGGCTGCATTGAGCTGATTGCTATCATTAATGACCAGCTCAGTTCTGGTATGGGCAGTGATGCCACCCCACACCATGAGAGACCCTCCCCCATAACGGTTTCGCTCCACGACACATGGATCTGCGTAGCGTTCGTTTCGACGTCTGTACACTCTCTGGCGGCCATCTGATGATGAAAGATGGAAACGACATTCATCTGTGAATAAAACACATCGCCACCAGTGTAACGGATGCCTGAGATGTTGTCTACACCACTGCAGTCGAGCACGACGATGATGTAACGTCAAAATGGGACGAATTGCAGGTCTTCGAGGACGTAAGCCGTATTTTCTCAGCCGGTTGATTACTGTTTGAGGATGTATCCGTCTCAGGGTAGGGATGTTCCTGGCTGTCGTCATTGCCGTTTGTTGCCAGTTTCGGAGATGGACGACACGGATATACCGATCTTGTGCAGGGGTGGTAACTCGGGGTCTCCCAGAGCGGGGTCATCTCGAACGTCATCATGTTGTGCATGTCGATGGGGACTAGCCTGTCTACAGTGTTACGGTGGCAGTTCAAATGCTGGGCAACCTCTCTGTGTGTTCTGCCAGCTCTAATCATACCCAGGGCAAGGAGACGTTGATTCATTGTCAATCTTGGCATGCTAATGTGGAGTCGTTTTAACAGCAGCGCAAGTTTGAATGTGAACGAGGATTGCATGGATTTTCAGACTCTCCACGTGCAAAACATGCCTTTTCACAAACGTGCAGCACGTCATTTAACGTTAATGCAATTTTAACGGGGAAAGCTGTTTTTGTGTTCAATTTAACTTATTCATGAACAGGTTAACACTCTTTACACTTACAAAATTATTTTTTTGGAGTTTGATCAATTTCTGCAATGCACACTTTCTTTTTTGGGCGAGTATGATTACATGCCTCATCAGCATTTTAACTTCCAAGAATATTCCAAGGACTTTCAAAGCCTCCCGACACATTTTTCAGGATTTCAATGCCTTGAATGAGGTTGTTCCTTGAATTCAAGGCTCTGCGAGAACCCTTTTATAAACTCAAGAAAAAAAGAACAGTACAGTAAATCTCACCTAATTGGATATCTCTTAACAGAATATCCCTGTTAAATGAATATAACTTCCAAACATAAAACTATTTTCCATACATTCAGTACAAACTTGACATGCAATTGCATATGGGTTATAGAGATATTTATTTATTTATTGGTGCTTAAGATCACATACTTATGCACAATGGCTAATCATGACCGTGACAGTTTTACGGGTGGAGGAAGCAGAGTACCCGGAGAGAACCACCGAGCATCGACGAGCAACTGTCAGCTCCTCAACATTCTGACTCTGTTCAAGCTCTGCTCAAGCAGGGTTACAGCAGTTGAAGACATGTGCACCATCGACGTGCAGCGTGCCTTACTACACGGTGTCATCATGCCCCCACGTAGACAACTGGGATAAAGTGTCTTTCCCCAAGGACACAAAGCAGATCGTCCCAAGCGGGGATCGAACTTGGGACCTCTAGCACAGAAGACCAACAATCTACCACTGAGCGCTCCCAGGGTCAGAGAAAACCACTGATAATTGAATAAAAAATCTTGTAATGTGTCAAGATATTACCCTGACAATCACCATATTCCACTTATGTATAGACCTATTTGGCTTCAGTACATCCATTACAGACATTTACTCTATTATATTTTGCTTGACAGAGCTCAGTGAGCCCTGTCAAACAAGATATAATAGAATAAATACTCTCTTTATCTCTAGAATAACTCCTCCAGGGAGGTCTCTTGAGACTTATGATCTGCCTGTCCCAAGTCAGGATAAAAGAGGAGGGATGGGCGTGGGGCTAGCAACCCCACCCCGTAAAAACCCAACTCACTACAGAAACATCAACAACAGAAACCTTAGAAACTTTGATCCTGAAAGAAAAAGGATTTTCATTAGGAAAATGCATGACGCTGGGTGGGGGAAGCCAAGAGGATGCTACAAAGGTGACTAACCAGAAGAACTATTGGCACATGGAATGTTAAGGACCATGTACGAGTCAGGAAAGATGGCGCAAATAAGTGGAACCCTCAAGGCAAACGGAAACTGGACATCCAAGAAACACCTGGTCGCAGGACCTCAATCCTGACATCACCAGGATGGACTACACCTGGAACCAGCTTGAGAGAATGGCACAGGACAGAGGATTCAGGAGATCTGTGGCTGGCATGCCAAACACCAGCAGAGTAGACCGACTGGCATAAGAAGTAGTAAGAAGTAAGTTATCTCTAGAATACAGAAAAGTTTCCAAATCTCTGCTAATTGAATACTCCTGTTAAATGAATAATTTTCACTGCCAAACTGGCAACTGAATTAAGCCTTTACCCAATGTAAAGGCCAAAACTGGCCAGCGCTATTCTCAGAAATCACTAATTAATTTTCATTATTTTTTTGTCTCAAAAACATAGTTTTTGAGACAAAAAAAAAATGAAAATGAAAGTGTCAATGACACTGTAGCTCAACTTGTTAAGACATGTACATGTATAGTATGTGACACGGCAATGACAAACATCTAGGTGATGACCTGATAACAAAGGTACATATAAAGTATTGTAACGGTCTGTACATAAATACTGACTGTAGCCTGTAACAAATGTATAGGTAAAGTATTGTAAAGTGGGCGACAGTCAGATGCTAAACTAGAAAAGAAATCTTTGAGTCCCAGAGTGGGTCTGACTGAACCCCAAAATATTTGTTCTCATAACACAGTGATAACAAAGGCACCCAAAAACACTTGTTCCTGTCCGAAGGTGATAACAAAGCTACCCAAAAAGTTTCATGAAGATCAGTTCATAAAAACGAGCTGTATATAAGTTGACAAAAACTGATAAGACCTAATTTCGATACAAAATGGCCACTGGCAGTCATTTTGAATTTTGGACCACACACAGAAACACTCGTTCTCATCCCAAGGTGATAACAAAGGTACCCAAGAAGTTTCGTGAAGATCGGTTCATAAATACAGTCTCTAGTCCGAGCCGTATTGACAGGTGCACTTACTGTGTATAAGTAGCACTGAATAAATCAAAATTCATCTAATTTGCATAATTTCTGCTCGAGAAAAAAACCCTTTATTATATGTGATGTATTTCATGTTACTAAACATTCATATGAAAATTTATTCAAATCATAACTTTCATACAGAAGTTCTGTACAAACAAGTGATTGCACTAATTTTGGTACAAAATGGCTGCTGGTGGCCATTTTGAATTTCAGACCATACCCAAAAGCACTCGTTCTCATCCCACGGTGATAACAAAGGTACCCAAGAAGTTTCGTAAAGATCGGTTCATAAATACGGCCTCTAGCCTGAGCCGTATAGAAGTTGTGTACAAACAAGAGGCCCCAGGGTGCCTTAGGCGCTCACCGAATGTTCCACACTGTTGAGACACAAATTTTATCAAAAGCTATTTTTAAGGTACTACAGAGTAAATCTATATACTCTCTGTGGAGCTAAAACATCAACAGGACTGAATGGGACAATGCTGCTGATCAAATATCAAAAGATTCTGCATGATGGTTCTGAAGAAGATTTTTAGAGAATTTTCCTTGAATTGCACAAAGTAAACATTCATGCGCCCATAGTGAGGCCCAATATTGATCGAGGGACTCAATTTGAACAAACTTGAATCAGAACCTTACTAAGATGCAACATACCAAATATCAAAAGATTTTGCACACTGGTTTCGGGTGAAGATTTTAAAGAATTTTTTCTTAAATTGCACAAAGTGAAAATTCACAGCCCATAGGAAGCCCCAATATTGATCGAGGGACTCAATTTGAACAAACGTGAATCAGACCCATACCAAGATGCTGCATATCAAATATCAAAAGATTCTGACCACTGGTTCTAGAGAAGAAAATTTTTTAAGATTTTTTCTTAAATTCCACCAAGTAAAAATCCACGCCCCCATAGGTAGTGGCAATACTGATCCAGGAACTCGATTTGAACAAACATGAATCAGACTCATCCCAAGTTGCTGCATACCAAATATCAAAAGATTCTGTCCACTGGTTCTGGAGAAGATTTTTCCTTAAATTGCACTAAGGAAAAATTCATGCCCCTATAGGGAGCCCCAATATTGATCAAGGGACTCGATTTGAACAAACTTGAATCAGACCCATACCAAGATGCTGCATACCAAACATCAAAAGTTTCTGCCCATTGGTTCTGGAGAAGAAGAGTTTTAAAGAATTTTTCTTAAATTGCACTAAGTAAAAATTCACGCCCCCCCATAGTGAGCCCCAATATTGGTTGAGGGACTCGATTTGAACAAACTTGAATCAGACCCATACCAAGATGCTGCATACCAAGTATCAAAAGATTCTGCCCACTGGTTCGGATGAAGAAGATTTTAAAATTTTTTTTTCTTAAATTGCACTAAGTAAAAATTCAGTTCCCCATAGTGAGCCCCAAAATTGATCAAGGGACTCCATTTGAACAAACTTGAATCAGACCCATACCAAGATGCTGTATACCAAATATCAAAAGATTCTGCCCACTGGTTCTGCACAAGAAGATTTTTCCTTAAATTGCTCCAAGGAAAAATTCATGCCCCTATAGGGAGCCCCAATATTGATCAAGGGACTCGATTTGAACAAACTTGAATCAGACCCATACCAAGATCCTGCATACCAAATATCAAAAGATTCTGCCCATTGGTTCTGGAGAAGAAGATTTTTAAAGAATTTTTCTTAAATTGCACTAAGTAAAAATTCACACCCCCATAGTGAGCCCCAATATTGGTTGAGGGACTCGATTTGAACAAACTTGAATCAGACCCATGCCAGGATGCTGCATACCAAGTATCAAAAGATTCTGCCCTCTGGTTCTGGAGAAGATTTTGTAATAATTTTTCTATAATTCATACGGTGCTATCAGAGTTATGCCCCATACAGAGCCCCCAAGGGATGTGGCCATTTCATTTGAACAAACCTGAATTACCATATAGTATTGAACATCCACATGAAGTCTCTTGAAAATTGGACCAGTGGTTTCAAGGAAGAAGTCGTTTGAAAAATTGTAAATTGCACCAAGTTGACAAATTCCCATAATGAGCCTTAATATGAACAAAGGGACTCAATTTGTATAAACTTGAATCAAGCCCATACTAGAATGCTGTATACCAAATATCAAAAGACTCTGCATGCTGGTTCTGGAGAAGAAGATTTTTAAAGAATTAGACTTGAATTGCACAAAATAAGAATTCATGCCCCCCCCCCCCCCCCCCATATTGAGCCCAAATATTGATCGGGGGTGTGGGGGGGGTGGGGGTGGGGGGGGTGGGGGGGTGGAATCAATTTAAACAAACTTGAATCAGACCCATACTAGCATCCTGCATACCAAATGTCAAAAGATTCTGCCCACTGGTTCTGGAGAAAATTTTTAAAGGATTTTTCTTGAACTGTACTAAGTAAAAATTCACGCCCCCATAGTGAGCCCCAATATTGATCAAAAGACTCAATTTGAACAAACGTGAATCCAAACCTTACCAAGATGCTGCATACCAAATATATAAAGATTCTGCCCACTGGTTCTGGAGAAGAAGATTTTTTAATAATTTTTCTATAATTCATACGGTGCTATCAGAGTTATGCCCCATACAGAGACCCCAAGGGATGTGGCCATTTCCTTTGAACAAACATGAATTGCCATATAGTAATGAACATCCACATGAAGTTTTTCGTGAAAATCGGGCCAGTGGTTTCAGAGAAGTCATTTGAAAAATGTTCACGACGACGGATGACGGACGGCAAGTGATAAATTGAGCTCCCTTCGCTGAGCTAAAAACTGATTAGATGGCAGCCATCTTGAATTTTGGACCACACCCAGAAAAACTTGTTCTTGTCCCAAGGTGATAACAAAGGTACCCAAGTCGTTTCTTGAGGATCGGTTCATAAATACAGTCCCTAGCCCAAGCCGTACTGACATGTGTATTTACTGTGTGTAAGTAGACTGAAAAAATCAAAGTTCATCTAATTTGCAGAATTTCTGCACGAGAAAAAAACCTATATTATATGTGATGTAACCCATAGTACTAAACATTCACACAAAAATTATTCAAATCTGCACTTTCATATGGAAGTTCTGCGCAAAAAATCTGATCACACCTAACTTTGTACAAAATGGCTGCCATCGGCCATCTTGAATTTTGGAACGGACCCCAAAACACTTGTTCTCATCCCATGGTGATACCAAAGGTACCCAAGTGGTTTCGTGAAGACCGGTTCATAAATACAGCCCCTAGCCCAAGCCATATTGACATGTGTACTTACTGTGTGTAAGTAGCACTGAAAAAATCAAAGTTCATCTAATTTGCAGAATTTCTGCACGCGAAAAAACCTGTATTATATGTGATGTATCCCATGGTACTAAGCATTCATACAAAAATTTATTCAAATCAGAGCTTTCATATGGAAGTTCTGCACAAAAATCTGATTGCAACTAATTTTGTACAAAATGGCTGCCAGCGGACAACTTGAATTTCGGACCGGACCCCAAAACACTTGTTCTCATCCCATGGTGATAACGAAGGTACCCAAGAAATTTTGTAAAGATCGGTTCATAAATACGGCCTCTAGCCCGAGCCGTATTGAATTGTTGACGGACAGACGGACGACTGGTCATGGCAAAAGCTGAAATTTGACTTACGTCAAAGTTGAGCTAAAAATTAGTTATTCAAGAATTTGTTTTGCAAGTGTCGTCTGCTTTTCATGTTAGGTAAAGGGTTAACATGGTTCCCCTGTACCAGTTAAAATAATAGTATATAAACTTTTTTCATCACATTTTGTTTTTATAATTATATATAACTGATATTACCTTGAGAAGAAATGTTGAAGTTCCAGTATTCGTGTTCCAGGTAACGCCATCCAGCTACTGAAGGGCTTTGGAATGTCAAAGTACAAAGGAATGAGCTACTCAACTGACTGGAATTTGTAAGCATGGAATCTGGCACTGAGCTACCACTGAACAATACTAATGAACAAGGTTCAGTTTGCGTTGATTTGATAATTAGCAATGTCTACAGTGAACAACTGTACAGCTCTATAATCCAAATAAAATCTGAAAGAAACAAAAATAAAGCTTCAAGGAAAACTACTAACTTACCACTCTAACAATTACAGGAATGTGAACTCTTCAGGGGCTGAATAATTTTCCAAGTTTTCCAAGTTTTCAATCTAAAGACAACCTGTGTTTGAAACTTAAAATGGCAGGACAGGGATTTTTGGACAGCCAAGAGACTTTACCAGAAAACACTACCAGAGCATGTCTATGTCTAACTCTTAGCCTTTAAAATAATTTGGTACTTTACTTAAATTCAATATTTTTTTTTTATGTTCCAAGTGAATATCTAGAAAGTTTTAACACATTCAACATATCTACTTCCATGGTATTATTGATTGGCAGTGACAGTAATCCTATGATATGGAAAACAAGGAAAGTGTATCATTTTTGTAAAGAACTGAGCACCCTTCAATGTGTAAAAATGAAGGTTTATTTACCTCCTTGTAACCGATTCAGTATAAAAGGTTCTATGTTGAATTCCTGGAAAATGTTACAGGTAATTGCAGTAGTTAGGAGGACCTATTTCTAGAGCAAATCATTACGTGTACATTGCATACAAAACCATACTAGTTAATACCCCGTTGTTTGTGTAGAAACGACCGGGTATGAAAAGCTGTTTTAGTGCAGTCACGTGAGAAGGATTACATAACCAATTAATGTTTCGCGAGAAAAATCTTTCAGAGACTGTCCCTGATTAGCAATTATATTGTTCAGTCAGAAAATTTCTAAAACCTACATTTAATAAAATATTCAGATACAAATGCCATATCTTTCATATCCAGAACTCTACTGCAGTTTAATTTTGGGAGTTGAAAAAATCCATTCGTTGATTCGTGAGATTTTCGATTTGTTTTCATATTAAAATAAAATTTTCGCTGATATATGATTTTGAATTCCACCCCCCCCCCCCCCCCCCCCCCCCCCCCCCCCGAGTTTATTCGCCCGTCTCCAATGACTTCATAATATCTCATGCAATGTAGATCCAATTGACGGAAGAGCCACACTGTTGCAGGTGATCGGCGAAATTCTTATTTTGGGGGTCAAATTTATCACACAAAATAATGGGATTTACTGAACCGATTTTCACCTTTAAAGATTTTATTTCATATCCAAATTCCCAAACAAAAAGTATCAGGTACAAAAAAATGATTTGGTGAACAGAAATTAATATGTTAATTGGCAAATCTTTTCTCAATACAGTCCAATTAACACAGATTAGTGAGTGGACGTCTGACATTATGTAATTACACATAACACACTCAGTCGATTTTGGGATAATTTTTTCGCATGGATGTACACGTAATGACATTTGGAAACTATGAGTGCACCCCTATTATGTAAACAAGACACATTTTTGACCTACTTCACTAGAGATGAGGCGATTAATTGGTGTAACATCGGCAATTGGTCGATAAGCACCCATTGGTTCACCATAGGCACTCGTGGTTCAACATCAGCCCTCGCCGATTGTCTGAAACTCGGTGAAAGTGTTATGGATGATCTGTAATGAACCTTCTTCCCCTTCGTGGGACAACCAGTGGCAAGCGATCGGTATGTCACTCACCTGTTAGTGCTATCAGGTAATTGATCAATTTGATGGTTCGTGAAAAAAAAGGCAGAATATTATATTGAAGCATAAAAATTTTGATTGTGTAACTGTGTACCGGGTTGTTTTTTATCCATCATGATTCATGTGAATACGGACGCTCTTCACTGCACAAATTGTACTGCACTCTGCAAAATGTTTCAACCACGCTCATCGTCTCATTAAATATATAATGGCATTCCCATATTGGACAAATGATTCCTCCATATTAGTAATCCGTGTTAATTGTGAGAGGTTTGGGTGCAATAAGTTTAATATAGGGCGATTCGGGGTGGGATTTATCAATGCAAAGCCACTGAATTTTTCTCATGTTGAATTGTGTTGAGCACATGATAAAAATAGTTCTGCCACTACGTTTGGATCGCTGAACTAGTGATAAAAATGCCGCTCAGGATCACCGATCCAATGTCGAGTTGTGACAACAGTTCCTCGCACCAAGGCCAACACACCTATGAAGTTTCATGACTCTAGGTTGAACCACTATCAAGTTCTCATCCGGAAACCAATTATTGCGATATACTATGTTCAAGGTCACTGTGACCTTGACCTTTGACCTGGTGAGTCCAACATCAATAGGGTTCTTCCTCGCACCAAGGCCAACACGCCTGTAAAGTTTCATGACTCTAGGTTGAACCACTATCAAGTTATCATCCGGAAACCAATTGTTGCGATATACTATGTTCAAGGTCACTGTGACCTTGACCTTTGACCTGGTGAGTCCAAGATCAATAGGGTTCTTCCTCGCACCAAGGCCAACACACCTATGAAGTTTCATGACTCTAGGTTGAACCACTATCAAGTTATCATCCGGAAACCAATTGTTGCGATATACAATGTTAAAGGCCACTGTGACCTTGACCTTTGATCTGGTGAGTCCAAGATCAATAGAGTTCTTCCTCGCACCAAGGCCAACCCACCTTTGAAGTTTCATGAATGTAGGTTGAACTACTATCAAGTTATCATCCGGAAAGGAATTGTTGCGATTTACTATGTTCAAGGTCATGTTGACCTTGACCTTTGACGTAGCGAGTCCAAAATCAATAGGGTTCTTCCCCTCACCAAGTCCAATCTACCTATGAAGTTTCATGAATGTGAGTTGAACCATTATCAAGTTATCATCCGGAAACCAATTGTTTAAGATTTACTATGTTCAAGGTCACTGTGACCTTGACCTTCGACGTAGCATGTCCAAAATCAATAGGGTTCTTCCTCCCCCCAAGAGCAACCTACATATGAAGTTTAATGAATGTGAGTTGAACCACTATCAAGTTATCATCCGGAAACCAATTGTTTACGCCCGCCCGCCCACCCGCCATTCACCAAACTATAAGTCGAGTTTGACTTTGTCACAACTCGACTAAAAATAGATACCACAGGAGGCAGTTCGCAGCCAACATTGATGTATCGACACTGAACCTGGCTGTTATTGCCAGAGAACAAAACAAAATGAGAATTTTTCTTGCGGTCACCACACACCTTATTTCATTGGTACAATTTCATTGTGGGAAAACCGCACCAAGAGCAAGAAGAACAGGGGAGTCTGAGCACTCCCCCAACCACAAAGAATTTCCTCACGTTTTTTCATCATTGACTCTTTCAACAAGCAAAACCAAAATTCATGAACAATTGTCACTTGCCCTTCCTTTGCTGCCTGTACAAATGTGTGTGTGTGGTGGTGGTGGTGGGGGGGGGGGGGGGAGAGGAGGTCAGTGGATTCTGCATGTGGGTGGAATGGGCGGAAAACACTTGCTTCAAAATGAAGACAAAATACCCAGCTGGACATGTTCTGAATCCATTAGTATATAAGTAAGGGGAGGTAACTTTGGTAGTTCTAAAGTGAGTCCTCAGGAAGAAACAAGAGGCCCCAGGCGGCCTGTGGGTGCTCACCTGACATGGTAGTCTAAATATCAAACCAGGGACTTGAATAATGCATACGCCCCTCCTAAGAAAAGCATATACCAACTGGATGCAGCGATTGTGCCCACACAATACACAGGCATTTTCCTTCTATTTTCAGTTCCTGCACTTTTACGTCCCAAAATTGAGATAAACGCATAAAAAACAATTTTTTCCCATACAAAATATTTTCAGCCTAAATTTTTTTTTCTTCTTAAAACGCATCAAAAAATCCAAAAAGCTAATTTCCGGATTTTCGTCCAAAATTTTATAAGTCCCACCCGGAACCCAAATTTTCAGTGTAAAAAAAAAAAAAATTTTTATTGTCTTAAAATTGACCGAAATGCATAAAAAACAAAACAAAAATTTCCGGATTCTGGTCCAAAATTTTCCAAGTCCCACCCGAACCCCAAATTTTCAGTGTAAAAAAAAATTATTTTTTTTTGTCTTAAAATTGACAGAAACGTATAAAAAACAAAAAAAAATTTCGGATTTTAAGTCTGCAATGGGACCCCAAATTTTCAGCCTAAATATGAACCCAGGGACTTGGCTTGAATAAACTTGAATCTCACCCCCCTAAGGATGCTGCATATCAAATATCAAAAGATTCTTATTGGTAGATCTGAAGAAGAAAATTTTTAAAAAATAATCTTCATACTGCTCTAATTTAAACATTTGGGCTCCCATAGAGAGCCCAAATATGGACCCAGGGAATTGATTTCAATAAACATGTGAAACAATCTTCCAAAGATGTTATATGTGAAATTTGAAAGCTTTTGGAGCAGTGCTTTGGGAGAAAAGTAGTTTTATATGTTTTTCCCATTACCCACAGTGTTAAAAAATGCTGACTCAGCACTTTTTCAAAGTCCCCAAAAAGTACCCCATGATAAAACCGATGGCAATTTTTTTTTGATCATTCCATTCTGTTGGTTCTAAGGAAGCTTCACAACAAATAAGAATTCTCAGTGCCGTGTAGTTTTGGAGATATGGGCATTTTAATTTTTTTCTATTTTTAGCTCCTGCGGTTCACATGGGCGACGGGCAAAAAAATGTTTGCATAAATTAAGTACTTATGACCCAATAAGCCCTCATATCAAATTTGGTCAAAATTGCCTCTCGGTTTGGAAAATAGAAATTTTGGGAGGGGAAAATATTCTTGCCCCTCCAATTACGACTCCAAATATAGCCCTACAAACTTCTCTTGAACAAATCTGAGTCTACATCTCAAAAGGAAGCTGCACACCAAATATCAAGTCTCTGCTACTGCTGGTTCATGAAAAGAAGATTTTTTAATATTTCAGCACATTTTTTGGGAGTGGCCCTACCAATGGGCGAGGCAACTTGATTTGAACAAAATCAAATTGCGATGTCACAACAAACTATTATCCCAAATATCAATTAAATTGGTTCAGTGGTTTGGGAGAAGATGCAAACACCATGTTCATGGACGACGGACAGTGAGTAATCACTATAGCTCTCGTGATTGAAAGTCAGGTGAGCTAAAAAGAGACAATAAGTCTGTAAGAGACTGCAAGTTAACTATAGAGGTTAATGTCCTAAAATGAATGGTTTCTGGTTCTTTGGGTTCGAAGTTTGGTATCTGTATTCCAACTTTAACCCCTAAAATTTCATGTATTAATGTATAGCATGTTTTCAAACTTACTGACTCATTTTTCGCAACACAGGACAAAGAGTCCGCAAATGAACTACTGGTCCTAAAAATATCAATTGAACGGTTTCAGACCGAAAACAGTCTAAATAATACATATTAGTTTGGAATCAATATTCCAACTCTAGCCCCTAAAATTTCTCTGTTAAATGCATTGTGCATTCACAAACTTACGGACTCAGTGAAAACAGGACAAAGAGTCCACAAATGAACAACTAATCCTAATAATACCAAGTGAACGTTTTCAGGTTGAAAACAGTATAAATAATACATACCCGAAGTTTGGTGTTGATATTTCAACGTTAACCCTAAAATTTCACTGTTGACTGTATAGCGCGAATTCAAACTTACGGACTCATTTTTAGCAACATGGGACAAAGAGTCTGCAACTGAACTACTAGTCATAAAAATACCATATGACAGGTTTCCGGTCTCAGTTTTCACAACACAGGACAATTGATTGAACAATTTAAATTTTTGTGCACATTTTCATGATGACTGGTACCGGTAGTCAAAACTTTAATTCAGAGAAATATGGGGTGGGCTTATTTTGGGGTGAAACCCCCAAAAATACATTTTCTAAAAAGTTGGGGGTGTGCTTACCCATGATAGTGGGCTTTCTGACTGTCAGTACGGTAAATTAAATTCTGATTACTGTATATCAGCCAGCTTCTGCAGTAAGCTTGAATAATAAAGAAACCATCTGACATCGGCATTCAGTATCGACCGATTGTTGTCTGAAATAATCAGCATTCGTCTTATGGGACATTTTACTAATCGGCTCATCTCTACACTTCACACTTCAATTGAGATATTAAAAGTTAAGTTTTCACCCAAAAGTGTTGTTTTCTTGACAAATGCCATCCATACAGTTAAAAAAAAACCCAGTTGTTTTGAAAGAATGCTCAAACATAAAATCCCTTAACTTTTACCTATTATCACTGTAAGCATAAACTTGTTTGGTTTGATCATTCAACCCTTTTTTCATCTGTTGATTTTGTTTTTAGTTATTAGAAATTTGAGTTCAAACATCATACTTACCATAAAACCTTTTAGGTGGTTTCTTTTTCAAATTTTGCATGAAATTCACCCAATTTGAAGGTAGACTGAATATTCACAAAGTGACTACGAGTCGCTTTTTAAAGAATAGAGCATATTTTGTTAATATGTGGCAACTTCTTCACCCAAGTCATCTGACTGGCTGGTCACTGGGTGACAAACTCTCAAGAATTTCCTTTTAACCCTTTACCCAACGTAATGGCCAAAACCGGCCAGCGCTATTCACAAACATCGCCAATTAATTTTCATGAATTTTTTGTCTCAAAAACATAGGTTATGACCTTCTTTGGAACGAGCTCGGTGAGCTCGTTCCAATGAGGGGTCATAACCTATGTTTTTGAGATAAAAAATGAAAAAAAATAGTTATTCAAGAATTGTTTTTGCAAGTGTCGTCTGCATTTCATGTTAGGTAAAGGGTTGATCCCTTGACAAATTGGTGGTTCACAACTTTACAAAATAGCTTTTGCTACATGGTATGAAACTGCTAATCGAAAAGAACATAAAATTCAATTCATCTTCATTAAGCCAATAGGGAGAGGTTTTAAAGATATCAACTTTCAAATGCATTTAAGTCCTATCTACATAGGTTTACACTTCAAATTTCAGAATGCTACCACAAAAAGGTATTCCTACTCCAAACAATTCTTTGACTTCTTCCCCACCTGTCCATCCAAAAAAGAGCGTTTAGGGCGAAATAAAAAAATACATTTGGTTCTCGAGCAAATAATTTTTTTAATCAATGTGGGAGAGAGGCTTTTATTTTTATTTCTTTATTTTTTTTATTTTCAATAACTGCTAGAGTGCAAAATTATTTTTAGTAGGAAAATTTACTCTCCTGTTCTTGCCTTTATAAATGTATGGGAGAGGGCCTATAGGCAGAGAAAAACCAGAATACATTTGTGTTCAGTTAATTATGCACAATTTTCAAAACTAAATATTGCCCACATATAAACATTTCAGTTATTTTCTGCTAGTGCTGTGCGGTATACCAAATTTTTGGTACGGTTTCGGTATTATAATATAGGGATACCAAAAACCATACCGAAACCAAACAAAAATACCGCTTATTTCGGTATTTATATTTTTCTGCAAAATTGACAGAAAGTCAACTCATCAAGATGGATCATAAGTCTAGATAGACGCCTGCGGGTCACATATTTTGATCAAATTGATAAGAAAACATGCAAATATGAAATTTGTAAGTGACATGTTGCAGCAGACGTTACCGAATGTGTTATACATTGGAGAAAGAAATAAAGTGACGACAGAAAAACGAAAAATGGCAAGTTTTTAACTTGGTACTTCCGTTTCTGAAGAAATACAACCCGGTTCTAGTATTTCCAACATTCTGGCTGAGTAAATGTTTGTTTGTTTGTTTGTTGGTGGTTAACGTCACATATGTATGCACCATGGCTAATCGTAACACAACATGGAGATGAAGTCAAGTTTAGTCAATCGTTGATCCACATGTTGCCCATTTTAGAGGACTTTCACCCCAAGCATTGGTGACTGGGTCCTATTTTACCAGTAAAGCGGAACTGGTTTACCACAGTAAACAAGTGCTGCTTACTTCCCGGGGTTCCCACAGGGAGGCTGAGTAAATATATTTTCTGGAAATTACTGTGTGATTTATTCACAGGGGACATTGGGGGTCGGGTGGGTGGTTGACTGGTTGACATTTGGTTGGAAATAATGATAAATCCACTGATTTTGAAAACTAAATACGTTGACAACTTGACAAACAGACATTAATACATGTACTGCAGTGGTTATCATCTCAACAATTTTTTTTATAGCATTTTTTTCAATTCAGCATTAATATTTTAAGTTGCAGATGATATCTTTAACAACTGGTCATTCTATTAAAATACAAGCCCTCAAATTTTAACACCCGACCATCTTATTTATATTCTTTCGAATAGATAAACACCAGAGTACATGGGAAAGACATGACTGACCTTAATTTTAAGACACATTCAAAAACAATATACGGAAGCCAACAGGCGAATCAGATTTAGCATTATCGAAGTTCATTTGGTCGATGGAGGTGCAGCAAATGCTTTGGAAATGATTTGCTGTTATTAGTAAATAATCGATTTGTACAACTTTTTTCATGGAAGATGAAAATTTATCCTGGAAAATCGTAGATTCTCTGGAATTTTCAGAAATGTGTATGAGGCAAAGAATGAGAAGTGAAGTTAGTGAACACTGAGAGTGATTCCTCTCAAAATCCCCTGTAATTGCAACTATATCATAAAACGTTATTTTATACATTTATCATGGATGAACCCTAACAATGAAAGGTGGATGAATTGACACCATGTCACTGATGCATTGCATGATTGGCAATGATTGCACAATGTTTTCACAACTAGGCTTATCATAGAGAGATTAATTACAGTTGAATTACTTCAGTTTACTTACATATTTGTGTGGATATTGAACACTGGATTCACTGGACAGTGGACATTAATCATGTTGCCATTGTGAAAGATAAGTGTGTGTGTGTGTGGGGGAGGGGGGGGGGGGCAGACCAAGAGAGTTACTGCCAGTGAAAGCTTACTGAAAAGCCCTTAAGATGAAGAGCATATATGTGTCTTCTACCCGATTCAATGGAGGAGGGGTATGGTACATTTATGAAGGACAGAGAGGCCAACTGATTAGTTTGGCAAGTTATTTAATGAATCACTCGATGCAGTGTGATGATTCACAATGAATGGAGCGATTCATTAAATAAGTTTGCTAGACTAATCAGTTATCACACTAACTTGTCAAGTTCATGAGATGTCAGCATTGAACCTGTTAAGTTACTGTATGGTTGAATGTTGGGAAATTGGGTCAATTTGCGACTATTTTTAGTGTTCTATGCATAAACCGAATACCGTACCGAAAAATACCGATACCAAACCTGAAATTTCAATACCGTACAGCTCTATTTTCTGCAGAAGAGAGTAAACTGGATATTTACAAGACAAATACAATGAATATGCACTGTATTGTAATCATGCTTCACTGAAAACGTGTAAATAAATATACATCAATCAAAAAAGTTAAAATTTTAACCCTTTACCCAACGCAGACAATATCAGAATTTATTATTTTAAATATCATTTTTTTTATATTTTTCAAAAAATTTCAACAAAACCATATCATGTGACCCCTCGTTTGAACGAGCTCGACGAGCTCGTTCCAACGAGGGGTCACATGATATGGTTTTGTTGAAATTTTTTGAAAAATAATATTTTTTCAACTACTGAATTTGCATATTACGCGGGCGGATGCGGCCGATTCGTTGGGTAAAGGGTTAAAGTCTTACTATTTATCAAAACTACAGAATACAATGCAAGCCAATAGAAATGTTCAACAAAGGGGTTCAGAATTCAATGAGGGAGTGCCTGAGAACCAAAACTGTTTTTGTTTTTTTTTGCCTTGCCTGCTTTAGATCCTCTGTTGCCTCAGAAAAGAGTGGACAATTGCAGAGAAATTTAAATTTTATAGTAAATTTATTTTCTTATTATACCTACCACAATTGTTTACTAAAGGCTTGCACGACAGTGGAAGTCCCTAACTCGGATAATATACTTTCTATTTTTGTCTTTCCCAAGCAATTTGGGAAAGAAAAGTGGTGCAAAAGCACCGAGAAAAAATAAGCCAAAACTGGGTCAAGAGCAACTGGAGCAGACCCAATACGGGACATTCTCTCCCAAGTACAACTTCACGACTTCCGTTGCCAGTGCGCATATACGTTGCTAAAGACTTATTCTTTTTGAATCCGCCAACGTTAGAGTTATGTGATCAGCGGGGAGGAAGGATTCTTACCCGTATAAGAAGACAGGAGGGCCTCCATGTAAACAATTGTGGTAGGTATAATAAGAAAGGAAATTTACTATAAAATTTAAATTTCTTATCAACCTACTCACAATTGTTTACTACAGGCTGAATAGACAATAGGCTGGAGGGAATTGCATAACCAACCCACACATAACCCCAGTGCACTGGAACTGTGAAGCAGAAGGAAGAGATCCCGAGGCTTATCAACCATAACGTCACAATCATTGGTAAAAGACAATGAAAGGCGACACATGGGCCTGTGTGACACACAGACAGAAAAGGGCAGTAACAGCACAAGGCTGAAAATGACCTTCAAGAAGCCTAATGGCTAGGGCAGACAACAGCCTGAGCAGAATAAAGAGGACCCAAGGCAAAAAGGTCACCTGCCTGCTCCTGCAACTGATGCAGATAGAAGGTGGAGAAAGTAGAGGCACTTCTCCAGTAGGCTGCCTGCATAACATCCGACAACTTGACGGAGTTAGAATAAGCCCAAGAGGTAGACAATGCACGCACCTCATGGGCAGAAATACGATTAATAATACAATCACCAGCTGCTAAGCAACCGTAAGCCGCACGAATAGCAAGACAAATCCATCGAGAAATGGATTGAGGAGAGATCTTCTGTCGACCAGGAATAAGAGACAGAAAAAAACATTTCCTGCCTTTCTGTATGAATCGTGTCCGATTGAGATAAATGCGAATAGCACGGACCAGACAGAGCAAAGGGCGATTACCCTCAACAGAAGGAAGAGCCCTGATACAGATAGGAGGAGGAGTAGTATCTGGTAACTGATTCTTGGCCAGAAAAGAGCAATCAGTGATAAAAGTAACACTGTTGGGAAAGCTCCTAAAAAAGGCCGGGTCAACCGAGAGGGCGTGAAGCTCACTAACCTGTCTGGCAGAAGCAAACGCCATTAGAAACGCCGTCCTATATGTGAGAAAATGCATATCCACCTGGGATAAAGGTTCGAACTGCGCCCCCCCCCCCCCCCCTAAGCAAAGCAGCACCCACGAAAGATTCCATCGTGGGGTAAGCTACAAAGTCTGAGGCCTTTTCAAAGAAAAGTGCCGAACAAGCTTGGAGAGGTAAGGATTAGTGCCGATACGACGCTTCCCCACATAAGAAAAAGTCTCTGAAAGCATAGACCTGTAACCCTTGATGGTAACAGGCTGGAGACCCTGAGAATAAAACAGATATACCAGAAACTCTGCAATCTGTGAAATCGAAGGATTGGCATAATCAACAGAGTGATCAGCACACCATCGACAGAAGACCTTCCTTCCACTTAGTTGCATAAGCTAGTGGAGTGCCTCCTTGAAGAAGAAATGCACTCCACTGCTCGTCTCGAAAAACCTCTGAGGAGGAGACAGGACCTGACAAAAGATATGTGTTTAGGCACAATGAAGTCGGGTCGACGTGAAACCTCCTCGGGTGACCTTGGCAAAGAAGGTCGCGATGTAGAGGGAGATGTGCCGGAACCGCCACCATCAGCAAACGGAGCTGATTGATCCACACCCGCTGAGGCGACAGGGGAGCGATCAGAATGATTCGACAACTGCAGGTTCGAATTTTGGCTAGAACCTGAGGCAGAATCGGAACCGGCGGGAAGGCGTAGCCGACTAGACCGTTCCAATTGAGTGACAGAGCATCCACGGCAAAAGCCAGAGGATATGGACATGGGACACAAAAGTGTCCACCTGATGGTTCCAACGAGTTGCAAAGAGATTGCAAAGCGACTGGAACACTGCCCTGTGGAGCATCCACTCGGTGGAAATAACCCTGCTCCATCGGGACAGGGAGTCGGCTAGGATGTTCAGACGACCAGGAATGTGACAAACAACCACCCTGGCACGGACATCCTGAGCGAGCAGTAGAAGATCCCAAGACAATTCGTACATCGGAACCAAGTGCATGCCGCCCTGCTTCCAAATGTAAGGAACCACTGTCGAATTGTCGGACAACAGAAGGACCTGGCGATTCGACAGGTGAGGGATCCACTGCCTGAAACGCAGAAGAAGAGCAAGAGGCTCCTTCTGGTTGATGTGGAGAGCTGCCTGATCCTGGTCCCACATCCTGTGTAGGGAAAGATCTAGAGGATCCAACGTCGCACCCCATCCGAGATCGCTGGCATCTGCAGTCAGAACTCGACTGGACGTGGGTAAGTCCAATGGAACACCCTGCATAATCCACTGGACATCCGTCCAGAGGAGAAGGTGAGGATAAAGAGATTCTGGAAACTGAAGCACCAGATCCAGAGAATCTACATTCGGTCTCCAACGACTGAGCAGAAAGTGTTGGAGAGGTCTGACATGCAGCCGACCTAGAGGAATGAGATCCGTCACCGAACCGCAGAGACTGATCAGCCAGAGAATACTCCGTGCTGTCGCAGATGTGGACTGGGACAGAGTCAGAGCAAAAGCCGAGAGAATCACAGCCCTGGCCTGGGGAACCGCTACCAAATTGAATTGGGTTTGGAAAGCCATCCCCAGATGACTAAACAACTGAGAAGGGACCAGGTCCGACTTTTCGTTGACTCTGAATCCTAGCGACGTGAGCAAGCTCAACAGAGTGGCGACATCCGACTCCAGTAAGGCAGCATTGGAATGCCTCTGGAGGACATCGTCCAGATATGCCAAAGTAGTCACCCTGGACTGTGTGCGATGGAAAGCTAGCACATGCGACATCAGTCTGGTGACGGCCCAAGGAGCCAGGTTGAGGCCAAAAGGCATGGCCTTGAACTGGTAAACTCGCCCCAGAAAAGCGAACCTGAGATACTTGCGTGACGCCCGATGCATCGGAACGTGAAAGTAAGCGTCTCGCAGGTCAATGCTGGCAGCGAAATCTCCCTGGTGAATTGAACGGCGGACCGACCTGAAAGTCTCCATGCTGAACTTGGGAGCAATGATAGACTGGTTCAGGATACTCAGATCGATAACCGGTCGGAGTCGGCCGTCCGTCCATCGGCACCAAGAACAGGCGGGAATAGAAACCCACTGACTGAATGTTCTTGACGACCTCGATCACCCCCTTTGCTAGGAGATTGTCTATCTCCATGGACAAAAGTCCCAGACGTAAAACGTCTGAAGGAACTGCGGTTGGAAGAGGCACCCTGGACAGAGTGGGGTGCCTTCGGAAGGATATTCGCTGGCCGGACCGAACAACATCTAACACCCACGGATCGGATGTGATGGTGGCCCAATGGTCTGCAAACTCTGCTATCCTTCCTCCAACCTGGGATGAGTCGAGGTGAGGACCTTCATTTCGAGCCCCGACGAGGCCCGCGAGAGGAGAAACCACCTCCTCTACTAAATGAAGAATCCTGAGACTTCCCTCTAGTCTGCCGACCCTTACCCTTACCCTTTGAGTAAGAAGTAGAAGCGGTGGCAGAAGGACCAGCCGCCGCTCCTCAGGAAGGGATCGTCCTGTGTCTAGCACAGCGTTCCTTCGAACTAATTCCAGATTAGTGGTGTTACAGGCATGCGTGTGAGTAAGATGCATGAGCACCTTGGACAGCACATGCAAAGGAGCCTGTACCTCGTCAAACTTATCTGGAGGCAGATAAGCAGCTCAAGCTGAGACGACGTGATCTGAGAGAGAAAGCATGCCAAGCATCTCTCTCGACAAGCCCAACGTGGACTCCAGAGTCGTCATTGGAATGACGGCAGACTTGGGCTTGGAAAGCCCGAGGGAATTGGAGTCCTGGTCCAGAACCGTCAAAGTCTGGCAGACTGATGGATTGGCGGAATCATAGGAATGATAATGCACAGAAGGCAAAAAGGTGTCAACCTTGGTGAAGAACGGAGCCTTCATAGCCTTGGAACACAGCTTGGAGTCCAATGCTGAAAATGCTCAACCACCTGTACCGACTGGCACAGTCGAAGGCGCCCAGAAGCAGGTTGCTCCATAGGCTGTAGGCGCGCGGCCGATGATAGCGGCCTTGCTGACACTGTTGGCTGGTTAACTGGTTTGAGATCAGACAGAAACTTAAACACAAAGTCAAGAGCTGTCCCCAAGTCCGAAGACTGCTGACCCTCGACCTCAAGCATGTCGGACTCCTCCCCAGAGTCGGAAGACACATAGCCCATCGTGGGCAAACCAGCCGATGCCTCCCATGGTGTCGGAACACCAGGGGGATCAGAAACCGGCCTGTTTCCAATCCCGGGAGGCAGCACCATAGGAGGCGCCTGGAAACCACTCGCTGCCTCGCTGGAAGCAACAGGAAGGCTCTTTGACAGAACCTGAGTTAGTAAGGAGAGGGCTTCCCTAAGCTCACTGCCCGAACTGGCCGGTTCGACAGGGGAGCGAACCGACAAAGTGCCTTCACCTCTGACCCTCTTAACCAGCGAAGGGTCACGATCCTCCAAAATGCCTGGCGCAGGACGACAGGCGGCAGCCGAAACGTCTGAAGGCAGATGTGTATAGGGGTATGAAGCACCCCGAGGATCAATATAGCGAGAACTCATGAGAGTCGAAGGTCCAGGATGCACAAAAGGCGTTGGTTCCCCAAAACTGGTTGTGTAGCCAGAATGAGTGGACGGAAACGCCCCGGAGTTCATAGTGTCTCCACTAAGAACATCCGAATCCAAAGATACAACAGTGGTGCTCGACGGCGTAGAGACCACAGTGGTGGGTTCGGCCAGCAGCCCCTTCCAACTTCGCCGAGTTGAAGTCAGGGAAGGCTGAGGCCGATATCCCACGTCTACACTACCAGACATCCCTGCAGGGAAAAGCCGAGGCCGGCTGAAACTGACGACGAAGCAGACGGACCAGCAGTAATAGTAGATACGTCGGTAGTCATTGAGGTTGGTGGAATTGTGGAGAGAGCACCCCTGCTCGGCTCCAAAGGAGGAGTCACAACCCTAGTGACAGCCTCAGATGTCGACTGGAGGGGACCGTAGTCCCGGAACCAGGCACCTCTTCACCAGAACACTCGTCTCCCGCAGTATCCACTACAGGAAAAGACTGCACATCCCCCACGGAGGAGAAATAACTCTCACCAGACATGGTCGGCTCAGGAGCCCTGAACAACCGCGTTCTCCTTTCTCGTGGGAGCGTGAGGTATGGCCACGAGAACGTACTACATGGTTCACTGACGCCCAGAAAGTGGATGACCAAGATCCACAGAGACCACATGGCCACTCGGCCGAACACCCATTACATGAGGAGCATGAAGCATGTGAATCGTCCACATGCTTTGGAAGCAGACATTGGCCACAAGGAATAGTCCTGGGCATGATAGAGGTGAGAGGAGCAAAGAAGGTGAAATCAGATGAGAACAGAAGAACACCCCCAAAGACGAGAGAAAGGTGACAGAAATTTAGACCCCAGACGGTCGACCGGGAACCACACAACAGGATGACCACTCTCAAAGGAGAGAAGAAAAACTGCAGAAGCGGTACCCTGCTGACACCTAACTCTAACACAATTAGAAAAATGAGCAATTTAAACATTTACAATAATTGTGAAAATAATTTATGTCCGAACTGCATGGCACACGAAATTCGCGCATGACTCGAGAAAGAACATATAAAATACATTATGGATAATAAATGTAAGAGAATATAATAAATAAACTGTTCCTGAGAATACAAAAGGATACTTGGATCCACTATGAAGCAGGAAACAACAATCTACCAGTTGGATGAACGCTGATAAGAGTGCAGAACATCTCGTCACATGGCGGACGAAAAAAAGAATGAGTCTCTAGCGACGTATATACGCACTGGCAATGGAAGTCGTGAAGTTGTACTTGGGAGAGAGCGTCCTGTACTGGATCTGCACCGGTTGCTCTCGACCCAGTTTTGGCTTATTTTTTCTCGGTGCTTTTGCACCACTTTTCTTTCCCAAATTGCTTGGGAAAGACAAAAATAGAGAGTATATTATCCGAGTTAGGGACTTCCACTGTAGTGCAAGCCTGTAGTAAACAATTGTGAGGACGTTGATAAGAAATGTTAGAATATACTTTAACCCTTTACCTAACAAAATGACCACATCAGCCTGCATATAATGCAAATTCTACAGTTATTTATTCATTGTGGTTTAATGACACCTTCGACAGCCAGGGCCACCTCGTGTTGGACAGTTTTATGGGTGGAAGAATCCAGAGTTCTGTGTAGAGAACCACTGAGCAATGAGAAGTAACTGTTAGAGACTCCCTAACATACTAACTCCACACAAGTAGGGTTAGCATTGGTTGAAGACAAGTGCATCATCGATGTGCTGTACGCCTTAGAACACAATGTCACTATGCCCCGCATGTCCAATTTGGATTAAGTGTCTTGTCCATGAACACAACGTGGTGGCCAAAGGTGGGATTCTAACAGAGGACCTCATGCTTTGCAACACCACCCCCCCCGCCCCCCAACCCCCAAAAAATAAAAATTTCAACAAAATCATATATTACCTGCTCATTGGAACAAGCTCAATGAGCACGTTCCAATGAGGGGTAACATGATATGGCTTTGTGGAACTGTTTTTGAAAAAATAGAATTTAAAATAATAAAGTTTGATATCGTTTGCATTGCGTAAAGTGTTAATACCCAGGGCCTGACTGACAAACCTTGAAACCTCAAAACAGGCGCTTCAACATGCAGTCATGAGGTGATCTTTTAGATCATGATCAAACTATTCTGACAATGTTTCTTAATTAACTGGTTGAGTGCTAGAAGCCACTATCAGGGCTTTAAAAAAAATGAGGGTACCAGAGCAAAAACCAACATTTTCCTTGCTCATCTCTCACATTCAGCTAAACGCAAATAACATTTTGTTTATACAAATTTGTTTTATCATAAATTATTGGAGAGTGCCCATGGGCACTCTCCAATAATTTGTAATAAAATAAATATTAAATAACAAATTTAGACTACAAATAATAATCTAGCCCTCAACCAGTGAAGCTTGGGGGTGTCTATATATGAAGCAAAGACTTATCAAGAAATCACAAGCAGACTTGAGCCCTGTGAATCTTCCAATTCGATTGGAATTTTCAATTGTTTATCTGATTAGATTCAATTGGATTTTTGAATACCTGAGAGCCAAATACTGAAATCGAATATCCCGATGACTATCACAGAAACTGATGTCCATTTATTTTCACATACATGTATATCATTATATGTGGTCCTTATTTCTCGCCAATTAAGTTAAAATGAAGAATATTACTCTTGACTGGTTAGTCAGAGCTGTTGTGTGGTTATTACTTTAACGGTCGTAACCAGACTTCAATAAGATCATTTGGGGCAATCAAGCAGACTTTTTATCAGAATGCATTCGCGTGTATCAGTTGTACAGATGGCTCAACAATGCATGAACTTGAAAGGGCAGGAACACGATAGATGTGTCAACTGTGATATATGTGGTCACCACACATACTGACTGAATTTGGTTCAAAATCGAACCTTAAATCCATGATTCCATTCACGTTCCATTCAAACTGAAACAGAAACAGAAAAAGTCTGATTCACAGGGTCCTATAGCATTCCTCTAGAAAGCAGATAAAGATCCCATGAACTTTATCATAAATTGTTCATTACTCTATTACCAAACATTTATTGCAGATGATATCAATATTTTTCTGACTACACTCACCTGCCTATTCCACTCATCTATTCTTAAAATACCGAAGTGTTAATAAATTGAGCAGTCTGACATTTGCAGAATGAGGGGGTAATTTGATGATGCTATCCCATACAGTGGGTCAATTTATCCTCTGGGTACCTCTTTCTGTTTTGTTTTGAGACCCTGATTCAGATTGAGGTTCGCAGAGGGTGAATTTAATGATGCTACCCTGCCATGCAGGGTAGCATCACTATATTCACCCTCTGGGGAACTCATTTTGCAGATGACAGTCTGCTTATTTTCTGGCTTGCACCAACCCACTCCTATCTGTGGCTGCCAAAACAATCCATTACGCGTACAGTCCCAGTAAAAGTAGTCTTCCAAATTACCCCAGTTGTTACATATGATTACATAATGCAGTCACTGTTAATCCAGTTCAATTAAGATCTCTGTGTCTATTTATAGAGGAACTTTTTATGTGTGTGCAGAGCTAATTAATGGGGTTTTCCAGCATAACACTTTTGAGATGTTGTTTATAACCTTTCTGACAACTTTTATTCACCAAATGTAATTAAATATCTTTTTGAAATTTAATCTGTATTTTGTTACAATTTATTGGGAATGCATATATATCAATATATTCAATTAATTGTAATTTGTAACAAAAACAAAAAATCACATTAAAATAATCTTGGCATATAAAGTTCAAATGGAGAAATATTCAAGTCTAATTACTGTGTAATATTCATTTTTGCATTTAACACTTCACGTGACATCAGGATGTTCCGATGGGTTAATGTAATAATGTATAAAGAAAATAAATTCATTTTTATGATTTAGTTTATCGTTAAGTTATCGACTAAAAATATTCAACACAATATTTACATCATCAACACAAAAAAGACTGACAACAAATCGAGATGCAACTGATCGCCTTCTATTTCAGTTATGACCGCTTATGATCTGCCCATATTAATACTGTCGAAAATAATTTTAATGATTTTATTTGCAATGTCCAGTTTCCGTTTTTGAATGCACTCAAATTAAATTGCGTTCCGGCAACATAATTATGCCGAAAAATAACTTTTAACTTTCTGTGAAACTAGAGGTGGTGTCAGTAGGCCTATCTCTGCGATAGACGACATGTGGTGGGAGTGTGTGTGGAAGGGGGGGGGGGGGGGCATACATCTGTTATTTATGGGGGGGGGGGGACTTTAAACTATAAGGGTGTCGAAGCCTGCTCTTACTGGGCGTCAACTCAGCACATGTTGATATACGGCGATCTTAGGTGGATAAGACAGATATCCAGTATTAAGAAAACAACACTCGAACACATGGTCTCTCAGTGTGCTGCAAGACATGAGGCTGTAGAATTTTTTTTTTTTTCCTCATTTTTTGCAACTATCTATTTAAAACACCGCTGGATGTTTTCCAATAAATTGTCGCAAAAAAAAATTTGCTGTTGTGGTATAAAGTCTGCAAAGAGTTAAATGGTGGGAAGTCGACCCCAAATGAAGTCGCCCATGGGAGAAGTCGGCCAAAAATAAAGTCAGCAACTGAGGTATGCCCCTAAGTCAGTCCACGGATTAAATCGGCCCAGGGCTTTTCGTAGTGCTAATATACATGTGCACGGTTAACTTAAGTGACAGGCCGAATGTTAGAAATTGAATTTTTTCTATTGTGTTGCAACTATTTGTTGGAAAACACCACACGAGCGCTGTCTTTTCCTATAAATAGATTCAAAATAATTTCAATATTTGTCGTAGTGCTAATAAAATTGTTAAATCGTAGGTCGAATGTTAGAAACAAAATTTTCTTTACAAGTCGCAGTGCAAATATAAAAGTATATAGATATACATAATTGTAATTCAATTTAACCAGTTTCTGATGTTTGAAATCTCAAAAGAATAAACTTCATATCAAATCAAATCAAATGGTTTTGCACGCCGAAGGCGCGTAGGGACGATTTGGGGAGCAAGCCCCTTTCGACCCTCTTTGGCTTTAGATGTTTTTAGATGTTTTTTGATTATCTGGGTGTGGCAAAGGAGAAATGGAGAAGGAAGCAGCTTATCCTCTTTTTTTGCGATACTTCCTTTTTGGAGGTGGTTGTGATGGAGAAGGAGATGGAGAGGCTGTTTCATGGTTTTGTTGTTGTTTTTTTTTTCTCATGTTTTCTATCCATTCCTGCGCTATTCTGGATACTTCAGCGGATTGTTTTTTTAAATTCCTCGGTCTCGGCCATGGTTTTGTCGCAATTCCTCAGGATCTTCTCTTCGCGTGATTCAGCGGACTCCGATGGCTGTTCTGCTGTGACTGCCACTCCTAGGCTATCCGGTAGTGAAGGAAGAGGGGAGTGAGGGGTGGGAGGTGGTGAAAATGCAACTTCCAGTTCCTCCTCAATCTCCACTGGACGTTCCACATCCAACTGTACCGGCTCAGGAGCCGGCAGTTGGTTGGGTGTGCCAGTGGGACTGGGAGGGGAACTGGCGGCTGCCTCCAGAACCTCCACCCCCTCACTCAACTCTTTCTTCCTATTTCGGAAGGCCTCCAGGCGCAGGGCGCTCCTGCGCTTGGTCGAAGGGCTCTTCTTTTTCTTCCTCTCACTCTTCTCAGGGCCTCCGTGCCTCTGCGGGTGAGGACCAGTGGGAGAGGGGATCCTCTCGCCAAGGGTACTACCTCTCCCTGAAGAGGGTGGTGTATTCTCTTCGATGATGAAGTCCAAGGACAGTTGGACGCTCTTGCCTTTTTCCTGGACAGTCCAGGAGATAGGACAAGAGACGCCCAGAGCTGATATGGCTTTCTCTAATCTAGCAGGTATTTCCATGCTCACGCTCTGTAGTCAAAAGTGTGAATGAATGGTTAGAGTTGAAATGAAACTTCATAGGAGTAATTTATGCTTTATCTATTGTCACCAATCAATGTTTTCATTGCGATCAGAGGCTGATTCAGAAACAATCAGTAGCTATTGTCAGCTCTTGTTTTACATCTTTGGAAGGGTAATTAAAGGATTAGTTTAGATTTGGAAATGTTATTGCTACTAAATTTTATAGCTGCCTCGAGAACTCAATAATTGATCATGTTAAGTGTTATATTCAGTTATATTACAACAGCCTGGGTCTACTTTTCTCAGTGGTCCAAAGCAACAAACCTCAAGCCATACGCAGCGTTTTTTTAACGAAAAATCTAAAATATATGTATGTTTCTTCTAATTTTGCTGAGTTCAGACGGGAAACTTGAAAACTCTCCCAAATTCTGCCAATTTATAATTTTTAACTGATCTCAGATACATTCAGACACATCGCATCCCATCTCGCCACATAAAGAAGGGTTCTGCTAAAACACTCGAAGAGTGGGGTTTTCACTCACAAAATATGCTCTCAGCTTCGGTGGAAAAGGAACATCGAACACAATATATTTCTGAAGATGGACCGTAGGTTGTCATTCAAAGGACACTCAGTTCAATGAAATGCTTCTTTCACATGGGTTAAGATGATATATGTGTGAAAATTCCACTCTGTTAGTGTTTCTGTTTAGAATTTCTCTCCATGTACCGTTAATGGGTTCCAGGATATCCACAATTGCAGTCTTGGTCATCCACAGTGTTTCAAAGGCCCTGCATGGTTCAATGTAAAAGAATATTCTGTTCACCTGAACAATGGGTCGAACCGCATGCTGGACGAAACTGTGTTGGAGAGGATTTGACTCAGATTTCTCCCCCCATGTGTTATTCAATCATAATAGACGATTTCAGCAAAGTGCCATCTTACATCCGGGAACTGTTGTGTAGGTGCACGCGCGGTTTGTTTATCAAATTTGGTTCCACATCTGAAATCAGTCTGGAAATTATTTTGGTCTGTCAGGAAATTTTGTTCCACCCCATACGGCGAGGAGCAATACCTATATCGCACTTGCATATCCCACTTGATGCTGTGTAAGATTCCCACCCCACCCAAGTTCACCGGGATTTTTTATAATAGGCTTAGGCCCACAAATAGTAGGCTTACAGCAACACTGAACATTAGGAGACAGAAACACAGACATTAAATGTTTGTGGGGTTGGCCTATGCAACTGCACCCTCTGATGGCAAGATGGTAGGCCTATAACAGTTGGCTCTCTGCCTCCATTAAATTTGTACTTTCCCCTCCCCCCCCCCCCCTCACCCAACCAACCAACCAGTCAGATGATAGTATCTATACCCGACTGGTCTTCCACTGCATTTGGTTTTACCAAGAACATTTTTTTTTTTTGGGGGGGGGGGGGGGGGGGGGGGGGCAGATTAACATTTTGCACCCGTCTTTTGGGTATTTTTTTATATTTTTGCTCCGCCAAGTTGAGTGGGAATATCGCCTTATAAAACATGGATGCTTTGCCGCGTCACTGGGGCGAGTTTGCAATGGACCGGCTCGTTCTCTGCACACCTTGAAATCCAACATTACCCGTTGAACGCTTATTTTTTTATTAAGAAATGTTGTATATCATCCTCGGATTAAAGGGGATGTCGTAATTCGGAGTTGCTGTGCATCCCGCCCCCAGGTCCCACCGCCTAGTCTAACCACAGATGTCTGGAGACCTGATTAATATCACATCACCCCCAATGTCACACCTCCCTCTTATATATGCCCCCCCCCCCCCCCCCACACCATGGACCAGCCGTGAGGGCGACTAGGGCGATTAAGTCGCCCTTCTAAGCCCAAAGTCGCCTGGAAAAATAGTCGGGGCGATTACAAGTCGCCCTCTAAAAATTGGCCAAAATGAGAAAAGGCTGAACTGAGTGATGCGAGGTTTACATGAAAACGAGTATTTTCAAAAATCGAATGTGCTCGAGTGTGATAAATGGGCATTTTAATTTGTCAAATAAACGTCCATTTATTTGAAATCACACGACAAGCAATTGTCCATTGTCGCTTTTGGCGGATTTTTTTATTTCTATTTTGTTGCGTTCCAGTCGGAGCTTCAAGTGTCGAAACGAAAATAGGTGACTTACACGACTCAACAAAACAACCCAGTTTGAAAGTAGGTTACGTCGCTTAGGATGCCGAAAATGTATACACAACGGACGTATTTTATAACACATTATTTTCATTTCTATTTGCTGACGACTGTTAACTGTTGGGCTGTCTATTCCCAGAAAAACACGAATGGAATTGAAACACATGAAAAAAAGCTTTAGTGATGTCAAGAAAAGCTTTGTACAGGACACAAGTGTGCATGTGGACGATCTTGAAAAAGGGTCCTCCTAAACATCGGAATGACATGAAATGACGTGGAATGACACCGGAATGCCATAAAAATGATGCGGAATGACATTTCCTTTACAAAATACTCGACCCCAGAATGTATTTTGTTTATTAACTAACAAAGTACCTCCCAAGCAACCTTCTTACATCTGGTCCAGTTCACACTTTCAGACTTAGGAAATTATTAACTTAGTAGACTTTGTTGAAAGGCAACCACAGGAGGGTGATGGGGGATTGGCACGAAGAAGAGGTGAGGGGTCATGAAGGAGAAGGTAGCAGTGGGGGTTTTTCAGTCAATAATTACATTGTGATTTTTTAACCGGGCACAGATGCATCATAGACAACTGGACCTGGATTATTTGTACGTTAATGGAGGACCATAAATTGAAAATATGAAGGGGCGGCGGGGGTGGTACATGAATATTCTTAATTTTCCCCACTTGCCTATGAAGTCTCCCTACATGACTCTGCAGTCTCCCTATTTTTTCTGGAGGGAGACTTGAAGTCTCCCTAAAATTCCCCCCTAGGCTGGTCCCTGCCCCACACACACACACACTTCCAAAATAAATAACACACAGATCTGTGTATTATATATTTTGGGAGGGGGGGGGTGCATATAAGAATGAGGTGTTTTGAGGTAGGGGTGATTTAGATCAGGTTTCCAGACGTCTGTGGTCTAATAACTCTGGCAATTTGGCCCGTTTAGTGGGTAACAAAACTACGTTGTTCTCAACCTGTTAAGTCGACGTCAGCTGTCCTTCATGCGAATACCTGGAAACGCAACCAAATTTTGTAAAGTTCTTTTTCATTGCCCGGAATATGTCTACCACTGCAGAATAAAAAAGATGTGTATTTCTTTTTCATTGCCCGGAATATGTCTACCACTGCAGAATAAAAAAGTTGTTTATTTGAATGACTCTTTTTGAAAGGTTCTTCAACCTGTTACAAATGAGGTTTTTTTATTATTTCCATTTTTGGCATAACTTCGCTAATAATAGTCGGATTGTAAAAATTCAAGGACGAAATCGCACTGATTTTTACTCAATATATTCGAAATGAAATGCGTTTTAAAATTTCCCTATGATATTAAAAATAGTATTTGCCCAACTGGTTGGAAAAATGTGCTAATTGGTTTCTAAAAATTACGGGATCAAAGAACATCGACATCGACAAAAAGTAACGAGAAGGTCTTCACAAATATTCATGCGAGATCGAAACTGCCCTGAAAAGTCATTTTGTGCGATATTTCGAAATAAATTTTAACGATTTTATTTTTATTTCTGTACTTTGGGAGCGATGCGCTTTTTTCTCTAATTATCAACGGCCGTTTTGCAGAGAAATGATGTTTGGAGGGCCTATTTTGGGTCGGAAGCACAACCTTTTCACAACACTGGGAAACACTTCGTGCTAATTATAACCGATAGTACGTCTTATTGAAGTCACGTGGTTGGGTTTTGATACCCCACCTCATAGAGCAGTTAGTGGGGAGTCGATTGGCAGTGTTTTACAGGGAGCATACACGTAATGCACATTTGGTTTATGTTAACTTACAAATGTTTTTTTTTTTAAATTATTGAACTTCATGTATATTTTCTTAGTCACAGAGGGCTCCACTGTCACAGACAAATCAATATTCCAATATAACTAAAATCAGGAAAATTTACTTACTGATACACAACTTGTCCATCAATTTTCAAGGAGTATGTTTTATCAAGTGATAGAATCTCTATTAATGATTGTCTCATGGTCCTGAACTTTGATGTAAATTTATAAGTACATGTCTCCATCAAACCCTAAAAAGAAAGGTGACAAAAAATACTAGTATGCTTTTCCTGGCAGCAACCTTGTTTGGTTAAATACACCGAAAACATTACTTTTAGTTGAAAATTCCCTGCAGAGAAAAAAATAACTTCATCTAACAACAAGCAAATATTTTCTCCAATACAAAACAAGCAATTGATTGAAAATAGAATGTATTTTCATTTCTGGAATTCACTTTCAAAACATTTCCATAATCCAGTATAAGTATTTCAATTAGTTCCTTGAATCCTGCACCCTATGTAATATGTAACCAACTAACCATGGGTTTTATCATAACCTTAGTTTGTGTATATTTTCATGTAATGTCTGATATGGCAGTTACCAATTTTTGATAACCAGAAAATGTGACAAACCCTGTATATTTTTTTCTCTTGTCAAACATATATTAATGATTTATTCTTGAGAAGGTAACTGAACGATGTTGTTTTCAAATTGCATTTTCTTAACTTCCATTTGGTTCCCTTCACAGCCAGTCAGCTAGACAAGTGATTCAGCTAGTTTGTTGGTTATTTCATATAAAGTGTTTACTGTTCACTACAGTGGATATTTTGCTATTACGTTCTTAATATTTTGAATGTTCTGGTATTGTCAGTCTACATGTACTGTACAGTACAGGGATTCGTCTACACTCTGGGAAAGTGTTCAGGGCTTATGTCATTGGGACAAGAGAGTCTAACGACATCCATATCCCCCGCCGACTTTTATGTTATGATGGGAATAAGCATGAGGTGATCAAGACAGATGAAAAGATGGATGAACAATCACTGAGATGGTGAATGGACTTCATTGGACAAGGTTAAATACATCATTTGGTTCATTGCAACTGAAGGAACCCTATGGATCACAACTGAAGATATCTTCCAAAAACCTGGAATTTTAGTAAATTTAAAGTCGACAAGGGATATAACTCGGGAAATATTATTCGTAAATTGAAACTTCCTTTCCATATGCACATGTACACATCATACTGGTACTGCACACAAAGTTTTGTTATAGTCCAATGAAGTTAAGCGCACAATCCTTTGTGATGGAAATTTTGCTATTTAAGGGCTGTAACCATGCAAAATTAGTCGCATCAAAACTTTCTGACCACATGCACATCTACACTTGATACTGATACTTCAGACCAAGTTTAGTAAAAATCCCCTGAAAACTTTTAAAAGGAGTTAAGCAGACAAAATTTGTGATGGACGGACGCTACTAAAATCAGGGTTTATATGGCTAAACTATTTGAGGAATTTAAAATGCATAGACAACCACTAAAAACTCTTTTTTAAGTCTAATTTCTGGATGGTCACAACCCTGGCCATTTCAGCTTACTGACCCTAACTCTTACCCTAACATAAAATCCCTGAAAATGCAATACCCACTTTTGTCACTTTTTAGCAACATGAAAAAACATTTTAGACACATAACCCACTTTTTTAGACACATAAACACCAATTGTTAGTTAGACTAGACACATAACAGTGCTGTGTACCAACAACTAGGCACATAAACCTGATTTGTTTGGTTGGATGGAGGGAGGGATGGAAAGAATGATGGACAGACTTTCAGATAGACAGATGGATGAACACCATTTCAATATCCCCCTGCCGACTTTGTAAGTGGGGGATAAAAATTCATGTTGTAAGATTTCCAATTAGTTATTTGTTTTGGAGAAGTAGCATTTAACGAATACATAATTTCCCTTCAAAGTGAACTATGAACATTAATACAAGAGCTGCTGCATGTATACTGCTAGTTCTGCTATCTGAATGTCAAGGATACTCCACCACGTAGTGGGGCAGCCACAACTTTCAGATAGCCGAACTGGCAGTGTAGTACACATGTAGTAAATTTAATAACAAACAACAGCAACATGAAATATGTTCATTCCAGTCTCTGTAGTCTCTATTAACTCTTACAAGCTGGGAGTCGAGTTATCTTGTCTTTGATGTAATACGACAGGTAATCTGGCTGTGACGGTTCGACTATCTTTGGACTGGGGGAGAATTAAACACTGAGTAGGTGCTTCTAGTCTAGTGTCATTTGCCTGAATAGGCAGACAACACTTGACTAGAAGCACCTGCTTTACTGTAAGTTTTTTGCGGTATGTTATGTTCAATAAATTCATTTTGATTCCCCGGCTTCTAAGAGTTAAACTGCTCTTATTCTATCAAAGAAGAAACTGTCATTTGCCCTTGAATTCAGATGCTTTCTACACTGTTAGGTAGATAATTATTGGTGTTCTGAGGGTTAATGACCACCCAGTTCAGGAAAAAATCAAATGCTGTTGGGAAAGGAAGCAATATTCAGTCTCTGTAGACACCCAAAAGAGTCCCTGTAGTACATGTACTGTGATCACAAAAGCAGTCTTTTTCATAAGATTAGGGGCGCGGAAACCGGTTCTCGTCAGATCACCGAAGTTAAGCATCGTCGAGCCTGGTTAGTCCTCGGATGGGTGACCGTCTGAGCAATCGATTCAGGCTCCCGCATTGTGTGCTTGGACAAGGCACTTAACCCTGATTGTCCACATGGGGACACGATGATGCCGTGTACTAAGGCATACTGCACGCTGATGGTGTGCATGTCTTCACCCAATCTAACTCTGCCTGTGCTGCAGTGCGGAGTTACGATGTTGGGGATCTGGCAGCTGCTCGTCGTTGCTCAGTAGTTCTAGCCAGGTACTCCGGCTTCCTCCACCCATAAAACTGTCACGGTCATGATTAGCCATTGTGCATAAGTATGTGACCTTAAACACCAATAAATAAATTTTTCATGATAAGATAATTATTTGATAGAAAAACAAACAAAAACAGCATCTCAGATCCAGTATTTTTGTATTTCCTAAAAGTGAAATGTCTTGGAGAGGAAAGTGGACAGAGAATTTTGATTTGATCATGATCCACAGTCAATATTCTCTCTATCTACTTTTATGATCACAGCAATGTACAGTTATTAGGCTTTCCCAAACCCAGTTTGGGAAAGACTCTTGTTATTCTTTTTCAAAATTTTTCTTCTCTATTTTTTTTAGAGCTTTCCCAAACCCAGTTTGGGAAAGACTCTTTTTATTCTTCTTTTTCAAAATTTTTTTCTTCTCTATTTTTTTTTTTTTTAGGCTTTTTTTTTTTCAGGCTTTCCCAAACTTCGTTTGGGAAAGACTATTGTTTTTCTTAAATTTCAAAAAAAATTTTCCTTGTTATTTTTCTTTCTTTTTTTTTTTCCCCCTAATTTTGTCTGTGGCATAGCTCGAAAACTAGCTGAACAATTTCAACCAAAGTGGGCACACTTATGTAGCACCATGGGAACTCGCAAAATCCCATTTGCCATGTCTGTGAAAACGCGTATTTTCAAAATATTCTGCCAAAACCTTCAAAATTTTACCATTTTTCAAATGTCTCAAAATTGTTCACAGTTATTTCGCTCAAATTTTCCACTCAATTAGAGCATAATATGATACACCACAATCACCACTCAAATCTTTCAACTTTAACCCCCACTGGCCAAAAATGACATGAATATAGATTTTTTCTTCAAAATTGACCAACTTCAAAGGCAAATATCTCTAATTGCAAGGTTGTTGTAACAATTATTTTTGTTTGGATAGATGCAACAATGATCACGGACGGAAGTTACTGTTTATTTTTTAATCTCAGATTTAACCCTCAAGCACAATGAGGGCGAGATTAAGAGTACCGTTTGAAAATGACAAAATAGCCATCTTTGGTTGCTTTTTCTATTATTTTGGAAAGGGTTAATTACAAACACTTTACTGACTAGATTTTAGAAACACTAGTGTGTACACACAAAGTAAACCCCGACGATTCATCATTAATGTACAGAAAAATCAGGTTAAATAATTAATATGGCTGATAGTTTCATGTGTACACAAAACCGCCTTCTCTTTCACATTAATAAGTTGGGAAAGCCCGTAATTTGGTCAACAAATTACAATTTTCTAGTTTTAATTTTTTTTTTTTCCTCCATGAATTTTGTCTGTGGAACAGCTCAAAAACAATCTGTATGATTTTAACCAAATTTGGCATACTTCTGTAATGTCATACAATCTAGTGAAATGCGGTATCGTCATGTCTGAAAACATGTATTTTCAAAATATTCTGCCAAAACTTTCAAAATTTTAACATTTTTCGAAAGTCTCAAAATTGTTTACAGTTATTTAGCTCAAATTTTCAACACATTTACAGCATAATATGATACACCAAAATCACCACTCAAATCTTTCAATATTAACCACCATTGGCCAAAAATGACATTAATATAGCTTTTTTCTTTAAAATTGACCAACTTCAAGGGCAAATTTCTCTAATTACAAGGTTGTTGTAACAATTATTTTGGTATGGATAGATGCAACAATGATTGTGGAAGAAAGTTACTGTTTACTTTTTGATCTCAGATTAAACCCTCAAGCACAATGAGGATGAGAAAATGTCAAAATTAGCCAACTTTGGTTGCATTTTCTATCATTTTGGAAAGGCTTAATTTCAAGCACTTTTCACGTATGTATTCACAATTGACTACTGAGCATATTTACTGTGAAAGTTTGGTTCTAAAGTTTAACCCTATCCCATTCTGGTTGCATAAAAGTAGGTACCGTCCAAAAAAAATCCAATTTTTTCAGAATTTGGTAAGTTTAGATGACGATTTACTCCATTTTTAATTGATTGAGCTCTGAATGTTTTCTATAGCTGCTTGCACCAGTCAAAGTATGACAAATTTTGTTCTATATGTTATTATTAAAAGTTTAACCCTTGGCAGATTTGAGACTTCCCATAAGGGAACTGTCAGAATAATTGTTATTTTCGCCAACTTTTACATGCACTTTCTCAGCACTGGAGCCATTTTGTCTCAAAACCTTTTCCATAAGAAGATAGGGCATTCATCCAAGAACAATGTTGCTGTTATATGTTTTATTCCAAGTTTTAACCCTCACCCAGTTGTCAGGCCTTGAATTGGAGTACCCTCAACTTGTACATGTTCATTCAAATACCAAGATTCAAGATTAGTCCTTGTCTCTTTTCAGAAACTCAGTCTCTGTGATTGATGTTCACCCATTAAGAGCATAATATAATACACTAAAATCACCACACAAATATTTCAAAATTAACCCGTGGCCACAAATGATATGTATATATCATTTTATCTTCAAGACTAACTACTACCCAGGAAGAGACTTGAATTGGCGCCAAGCATCATTCTTCATAGTTGTGCCTACTAATGTTATAACTCAGCGGGAAGGTATGAGTGCCCACTCATGGAAGGGTCATCCCTGTCTGAGCCATTAGTAAATATAAACAAGAGGCCCCAGGGGGCCTGAGGGCGCTCACCTGACATGGTAGCCTAAATATCAACCCAGAGAATTGATTTCCACAAGTTGCATCTGCTCCTCCTAAGAAAAGCTGAAACCAAATATCCAAATATTCTGACCAGTGGATCTTAAAAAAGATTTTTAAAGAATATTCCTCATATTGAACTAAGTCATAATTCGGGCTCCCACAGGGAGCCCATATATGAACCCAGGGACTTGGCTTTAACAAACCTGAAACTCACACCCCTAAGGATTCCGCACACCAAATATCAAAACATTCCGACTGCTGGATCTGAAGAAGATTTTTAAAGAAAATTCCTCATTTTGAACCAAGTTACAATTCGAGCTCCCACAATCAGTCCAAATATGGACCTAGGGACATGGCTTGAACAAACTTGAATCTTACCCCCCTAAGGATGCTGCATAAAAAATATCAAAAGCATTCATCTACTGGATCTGAAGATTTTTAAAGAAAATTCCTCATTTTGAACTAAGTTGTCATTCAGGCTCCCATAGTGAGCCCAAATATGAATCTAGGGAGCCGATTTGAACAAAATAGAATCAGATCCACCCCACAATGTTGCATACCAAATATCAAAAGATTCTGCCTGCTGGATCTGGAGAAAAAGATTTTTTAAGAAATTTGCCTGAAAAGCACTAAGTTCAAATTTGGGCTCCTATACTGAGCCCAAATATAAACCCAGGGAGCTGATTTGAACAAACTTGAATCAGATCCACCCCACAATGTTGCATACCCAATATCAAAAGATTCTGCCTGCTGGATCTTGAGAAGAAGATTTTCAAAGAAATTTGCCTGAAATGCACTAAGTTCAAATTTGGGCTCCTATACTGAGCCCAAATATAAACCCAGGGGGCCGATTTGAACAAACTTGAATCAGATCCACCCCACAATGTTGCATACCAAATATCACAAGATGCTGCCTGCTGGATCTGGAGAAGATTTTTGAAGAAATTTGCCTGAAATGCACTAAGTTTGAATTTGGGCTTCTATAGTGAGCCCAAATATGAATCCAGGTGGCCAATTTGAACAAACTGGAATCAGATCCACCCCACAATGTTGCATACCAAATATCAAAAGATTCTGCCTGCAGGATCTGGAGAAGATTTTTGAAGAAATTTGCCTGAAATGCACTAAGTTCGAATTCGAGCTTCTATAGTGAGCCCAAATATGAATCTAGGGAGCCGATTTGAACAAAATAGAATCAGATCCACCCCACAATGTTGCATACCAAATATCAAAAGATTCTGCCTGCTGGATCTTGAGAAGAAGATTTTCAAAGAAATTTGCCTGAAATGCACTAAGTTCAAATTTGGGCTCCTATACTGAGCCCAAATATAAACCCAGGGAGCTGATTTGAACAAACTTGAATCAGATCCACCCCACAATGTTGCATACCCAATATCAAAAGATTCTGCCTGCTGGATCTTGAGAAGAAGATTTTCAAAGAAATTTGCCTGAAATGCACTAGGTTCGAAATCGGGCTCCTATACTGAGCCCAAATATGAACCCAGGGGGCCAATTTGAACAAACTTGAATCAGATCCACCCTACAATGTTGCATACCAAATATCAAAAGATTCTGCCTGCTGGATCTGGAGAAGATTTTTTAATGTTTTTCCCATTGCCTGCAGTGTTAAAAAGTGCTGACTCAGCACTTTTTCAAAGTCCCGAAACTGTGCCCTATGATAAAACCGATGGCAATTTTTTTTTACCAATCCTTTCTGTTGGTCCTAAGGAAGCTGCACACCAAATAAAAATTCTCGGTGCCGTGCAGTTTTGGAGATATGGGCGTTTTAAATTTTTTCTATTTTTAGCTCCTGCGGTTCCCACAGGGCTGCGGGAAATTTTTTTTTTTTGCATAAATCAAGTACTCATGACCCAATAAGCCCTCACATAAAATTTGGTTGAAATCGGCTTCTCGGTTCAGAAAATAGAAATTAGGGGCGGGGCCAAAATTTTTGCCCCTCCCATAACAACGCCAAATATTTTCCCTCAAACTTCTCTTGAACAAATCTGAGTCTACACCTCAAACGGAAGGTGCATACCATATATCAAGTCTCTGCTACTGCTGGTTCATGAGAAGAAGATTTACAAAGATTTTGGTGCCCCTTGGGGGCGTGGCACCACCCAGAAGGAGGGGCAACTTCATTTGAACAAATCTGAATTGGCATTAGGTAATAAACATTTAGCCAACAATTGAATAAAATTGGGCTAGTGGTTTAGGAGGAGAAGTCGATAATGTAAAGTTAATGCCGGACGGACAACGGACGCCGGACGACGGACGGATCACGATCAGTAAAGCTCCCGCTGAGCTTCGCTCAGGTGAGCTAAAATATACAAATTACTTTAAATTTCATATTTTTATACTAAAACCAATGGCCCAGACTTAGATGAATCATAAAAAAGGCAGGAGGACCTAGGACTTGAAGGAATAGCAGACCAAAATTCAGCTCCTTAGCCTGCATTAGAACTCCCAAGGTGAAAAGGAGATTAAAATTTTAAGGAACTTCATATATGTCTCTCTATGCAACAATCGAGAAGGCATACCACCAAAATAAGGAGCAATATCCAAGTAATTCCCTATTACTTAGCATAAATGATTACGCTAATTGGGTGTAACGAGCCCCCAATTTTAAGGCTAATCCAGAATAAGACATTTAAAATTAGGGAAAACATGTCCGAGAGTGAGAGATTAACACCCACAAACAGAGGCCATATATAATGTAACAAGCAGTACATAAGATCAGAATAATCTACAGATGATAACAGCTTCACTCATAGTTACACACTTAATATAAGGCCAGAAGAGGTTAAGAGAAATCATCCCCTTCCCCCCCCCCCCCTTTTTTTTTTTGAAGGAATAATAAAGTGATCCCGGTTATTAAAATCGCAAGCTTCTAAATATATGTCGCATCCGGAATACGTAGATAGGTCGAAAAGCGGTGATATAAATATGTACAACCTTAAACTTGTCCAACTGAATCCCAAAGGAAAATTATCTGATAGAATTTATACACTTCTGATGAAAAATTCATATCGAACACCCCCTCACCCGCATTACTTGAATCGGTAGATAAGTAATCGGTAGGTACAGTAATTAGTGCTGGGAGGTTAACCAAAAATAAAACTCAGTTTCGGTTATTGAAAAACACTGACCGACCTGAATGTGAGATAACCGTCAGTCAGGACACGCACAGTTATTCAACAGCACAATGCTGTCACTTCGTGTAATGTGTTACATAAAAAGGGTGGAAATCATAGAAAAAAAATCAGTGCTCGGTAGGCTAATTAATAACTTTTTTGGTCCCATAATATAATTGTATTTACGTATTAAATAAACTTTCTTTCGAATGACAAATGAATGAAATGATAAAAATCACCCCATTCAGTGTGAGATTGAAAGCGCCTTCTGGCTTTGGACAAAATAAAACAAACATCGAATTACCAAATTGACCAAACACATCACTTGAATGCAATATCCATGCATCTGCTGGCCATTGTCTGTAATTTCTATGTATATGTTTGAATGGAATTAAAACAAGAGGCCCCATGGGGCCTGACGCGCTCATCTTGAAAAGAACACAATATAAACAGAGTCCAAGAATGAGTCTACATTAAGCAATCCATATCCATAGGCTACACTCTCAATCCTCGAGTCCCTCAGGAGTGACAAAAATAATCCGGGCATCATGCCTTTTCTTCAGTTGATCATAATGTAAAATGCAGAACTCCCCTATGAAGACCCTTGATAAAACCTATGTGGATTAATCTTAGTTACACACCTCTAGAGGGTACTAAATACAAAATTTTTAATTCTTCAGTAAAATGGCCAATTCCGGCTCCCATAGGGAGCCCAAATATTAACCCAGGCTCTCGATTTGAACACAGTTGAATCTGACTTCCCTAGAGATGTTGTGTACCAAATATGAAAGCATTCTGACTGCTGGATCTGAAGAAGAGAAATTCTAAAGAAATTTCTTCATATTGCACTAAGTTCAAATTTGGGCTTGCATAGCAAGCCCAAATATTAACCTATGGATCCGATTTGAACAAACTTGAATCTGATCCCCCTAGAGATGTTGTATACCAAACATGAAAGCATTCTGACTAGTGGATCTGAAGAAGATTTTTGAAGAAATTCCCTCATATTGTACTAAGTTAAATTTCAGGTTCCCATATGGAGCCCAAATATTAACCCAGGCACTCGTATTGAACAAACTGCAATCTGACCCCCCTTCCGTAGGAAGCCCAAATATTAACCTAGGGATTTGGTTTGAACAATCTTGAATCTGACCCTCATAACAATGATGTATATCAAACATTAACCCTTTACCTAACGAATCGCCCGCACCCGCCCGCATAATATGCAAATTGAGCAGTTGAAAAAATTAAATTTTTCAAAATATTTCAACAAAACCATATCATGTGACCCCTCATTGGAACAAGCTCATTGAGCTCGTTCCTATGAGGGGTCGCATGATATGGTTTTGTTGAAATTTTTTGAAAAGTTAAAAAATTTATAGTAATTTATATATTTTTTATACTTACCAATGACCCAGACATAGCTGGTGCTAACTCTTAAAATATAGGGCCAAACATAAATTTTGCCCCCCAATGCCCAAAATTTGCATCTAAAACTAAAGAAAACATGTCCTGAATGGCCCTCCACACTTCACCTCTACTGCGCATGCGCAGTGTCAGGGACGTTCCAAAATTGGCGCCATTAATCATTCTTATAACCAGTGCCTGGTAAGCGCTATGTACTCAGCGGGGAGGTATGAGTTCCCAACTCCTGGGAGGGCCATCCCCGTCTGGGCCATTGGTAAGTATAAAAAATATATAAATTACTATAAATTTTTTAACATTTTTATACTGTACCAATGACCCAGACATAGCTGAATAGTAAAAAGGCCGGAGGGCCAAGGACATAGAGCAAGTTGGAATACGCTCAATATATAAAATAGAGTCATCCCTTCTAGGGAAAAAGAAGTATTAGGCCTTACATGTATCTTTCATATTTATGATAAATTAGAAAGATACAACACCTTCCAAAATTGAGCATCATACATCCATGTACTCTATTAATATCTAGTATAATCCTTATACTAATAATTTTTAAAGTAAGCCAATAAATAAAGAAAGTCTAGAGAATAGAGACTCTTTATACTTCTTAAAAGTGTCTGAGGATTGTATAATAACGTCCGTTGACACGTGCTATATTCAAAAGCTATACTTTAAAAACTAAGACCTGAATGAATTTTTAAAACAAACTTCTCACTAAAAAAACCATCCCAATAACAGCTCAGAATTACTAATTCCGGAGGAGGTATCCCCTTGTTTTCATAGTAAAACAGGTGACCCAAGGGAACACCCTCCCCACCCCCCTTTTTCTTGCCCTGGGTCAAATAGCCCAGAGCGAAGAGGGCAGCAGAATGGAGTCACTGCCGAAACAGACAGCCTACCTAGCTATAGTAGCAACTGTTAAGTGAATGACATTCTGAGCAGTAGATAATAGACCTAACAATAGAGGCCTCCAGAAATGGACTCGATATTTCTGAGATAAAAATTCATGAATGTGGATAGCTGAGCGCAATGAGCAGCCTTCAAAAATCTATAATAGCGACACTATTAATGTAAGCCCAAGATGTAGAAGAACTCTTGCTTCATGAGCCGAAATCTCAAGCACAACTGCTGAGTCAATGATATACCATAAGCAGTATCGATAGTTAATTGAATCCATTAGCAATAGAATGGAGCGTAACGTCCTTCTATTAGGCATCAAAGACAGAAGAAGCTTACGCCCGTAGTAATAAACAGATATCTGTTTATAAATACGTAAACTCTAACCAGACAGAGTAAAGGCCTATGCCCGTACGAAGACGGAAGGACCTTAATAACAATAGGTTCCGGATATTTATTAGGACCCTGACTCTTATGCAAAAATCCAACCTAAATAGTAAAGGAAGTAGTGATTCCGAAACTACGAAATTGAGAATCATCCACCGATAGTGCATGAAGCTCACTGACTCTTCAGTAAAAGAGAAGCCAACAGAATTACTGTCTAAAAGGTCAGAATTTGAAAACTACTGTTTCCAGAGGCTCAAATGATTACTTAGCTAAATAAGAACCGAAGTTAAATTCCGTATAGAAATTTAATCTAATGATTCTAAGTCTATTTATCGAAAAGTTACTAACTGACTTAGATAAAGAGACATAAGACTCAATTGTAAACTATCATAGAGTGCATAGGTATGAGGTAACATAAACCTATAACCTTAATAATAACAGGCTGCAGTAGATCTTGTCAAACAAGTATACTAAAAAGTTGCAATGACTAGTATGGAGGGATCAACAATATCAACATAGTGATCCCTACACCAACAACGGAAGAGCCTCCACTTTAGCCGCATAGTATAGCGAAGAAGAGGTTCTCCTACAGTAAGAAATCGCGTCCAAAGCTCGTCCAGTACAATGCTTACAATGCAATAAGGACCACACAACGGAATACGTGAAGGTTGAGACCTTGCGGGTTGTGATGAAGATGACACGATTTTCCCCAGCGAAAAAAGATCCTCTCATGGAGGAAGTTTTCGCGTTAAGTCCCACAGTAGACCTCAGAGTAAATTTACCCACGGTCTCTGTGAAGACAGAGATGCTATCAACAGAAATGTATTGTGGTTGTTTATCTTAGCAATACTTGCTGAAACAACAGCGCAGGAGGATACGCATATCCTATCATTCCGTCCTATTAGATCAATAGAGCGTTAACAACATAAGCTTAGAGATCCAGACATTTAAACACATACGTCTGCAATTGATTAGCAAGTTGTGTCGTAAATAAATTATCATTGGGTGCTCCCATTGATAGCAAATCTGATTGAATACTTGTTTGTTGAGAGTCCATTCTGACGGCAACAAGCGACCCATAAGTGAAAGGGAGTCCGGTAATACAATCAGACAACCCGGAATATGACGGACCGAAGCAGAACTTGGTGTACTATAACAAACAGAAGGATTCTTTCCATTAAATTGAATAACGGAAACGAATGAGTGCCTCCCTGGTTCCGGAGATACGCCACTACTGTCGTATTATCGGACAGGATTTGGACATGCGTTTCTGAATAATGTTCATCCAATGACATAAAGCAAGCCTAAAAAACATTATTCCGTGGAAGATAAGTGCTTGCCTAGAGACTGCGGAACCCAAAGACCCTGGAACTTCGAATCCATTGGGATCAATATTGCATCCCAACCTGTTTGACTGGCAACCGTCATAATTATAAAACTCGGATCCGGCAACTGCAGTGGCACTCTCTGAGTCAACCACCGAATGTTTGCCCCAGTCTGAATCTCTTGCTACACTAGATAGACAAGAGAACGTGTAAATCGAGCAATTCATGGATTGCTGAAAAGTTGCCGTCGAAGAGAAGCTTCTCCGAGACCGAAGCGACTCTGAGAGAGTTCTTCACCTTACTATCCACGCGCGTGGATGTAGCTAGGGCTGCGTCACGTCTAACCAACTCCAGGTAGCCACTGAAGGGCGGAGTTATACGTGAACAAACTACTGCCCTCAAAAGAAATCACATTGAGGATCATATCCCGGAATTCTTTCTCTTGAAGACGTAATGATAACGCCTCAGTAAGGTGGATTACATATGATAAAGCGTCTAAGTTAAGTCTATTAGACATCATTGTCGTTTCCAACATTGTGGTTGGAAAAGACATAAACGGCGAAAAAGATAATTTGCAGTCTTTAACCACGCCGTCTAGATGCATATGAACTCTCGGTATGCTCTGTTCTGCCAAAATAAATTATTCCTATAAATGATAAAAGGCAGAATTGAGCATTGCGGACAAGAAACTAAACTATCATGCTTGGAAGCAAGCTTATATATATATATATAGCGTCGATAAATAATACACATGTTCTAATGACATTATTGGACTGTGTCGGTAAGTCAGGGACAATGTCCCTGAACCGATCCAAAATTCTGTGTCCAATGACGCTATAAGTCTCTTATCCAACATCGCAGCAAAGTAGTCCGAAGGAACAACCACTGGAAGATAATGCCGGAAGAAATGTATGGCAGCTTCCGATGTTCCGAAAGGGAAAACTCGAAATCGTCCGAATCCCTTTCACCATCCTGTCGGACCCTATAAAGCGTTCGGTCGTCCGAACCTAATGCAACCGCGGACCGCACCGACCCAGCGCCGTCGGATAATTCCTGATCCGACCGAGAAACTGTCGATTGCTGGGATGCTGCGAAAAACTGTGCTAACTTGGATAGCACATCCGTCACTGAGGCCTGTGGAGAAGCGGTTTTACAATGCATTGCTGCTGGAAGCTCCGTGATCGTTACCCCGTGCATACTACTATTATGCGAGCGAACGGAGTGTATAGGCCTCGTGTCCCTTGGCTACCGGATGGCATGACCTGTTCGCCGTGGAATCACTGAATGACGAAACTGGTCGGATACTCCAGGTCACGTAGCCAATGTGCGGTCGTGTGCACTGCTGTGAGGATGAGGAAGCATTATCGACAGTCTCTCGGACTCAATATAACAAAGCGTCCCGAGCGGCGGACATATGCTCCGAATGTAAAATATCTGAACCACAACATGCGGTCCCCTATGTTGTTAGACGAGAGAGGGACCTCTCTCGCTCGCAGCCCGGACGGACCTCGACGAGCCAGGAACCGGACTAACAGGCTTCCTCCGATCTGTCCTCAATCCGCCGTCACTGGGTGAGTACTAAAGTTATTATAGTGCTCGCATCACCCAAATCTCCTTCCTAGACCGCAACGGACGAACCCGGCAGCCAAACCATTCGATGAATGTACGCTACACCGGGTGAGCTAGCGAATGTCACTCCGTCGATCCTACAAGGGACCTCTTAGGCGATAGACATATTCCATGAGCACTTATTGCCGCTAGCTCTTCATTAACTATGACGACAGAGGCACACTTTTGAAAGACATCTCCGTAACTTTGCGAACAAGAAACCAGAAATGCTTGGTAATAGCAAGCATATAATAATAAATATATAGCGTCGTTCAATAATTCGAAAGTTTGTGTGACATTATTGGACTATGTCGGAACTGAGGGACGATGTCCCTGAACCGAACCAAAAATTTCTAAGTCCACCGACGCTATCAGTTTCTTATCCGGCATCGCAGCATTCTGGTCCGACGAAAGAACCTGTAGAAGATCAAGTCAGATGACATACACAACAGCATATGTTGTTCCGAAAGGGAAAGCTCGAAATCCTCCGAATCCCTTTCAGTATCCCGTCGGACCGGATGAAATTTTCGGACGTCCGTACCTGCTTCCGCGGAGCGTCCCGACCCAGCATCGTCGGATAATACATTATGCGACAGATTCAGTTGTTGCTGGGATGCTGCGATAAGCTGTGCTATTTAGGATAGCACGTCCGTCCCCGAGGCCTGTGCAGTAGCGGTCTTACGATGTATTGCCGCCGGAAGCTCCGTGTACGTTAACTCCCGCACACTTTCCTATGCGAACGTCCGGAGTCTGCAGGCCTTGTGTCCCTGGCTACCGGATGGTATGACCTGGTCGCCGATGATTCTCCGATTGGCGAAGCTGACTGGATATCCGAGGTAACGTAGCCAAGAGCGGTCGTGTGCGCTACCATGAGAATGAGGAAGCCTTATTGACAGTCTCTCCGGACTGACTATATGTCGGGGCGTCCCGAGCGGGGCCAGATGTTGTTGTACGAGAGAGGGGCCTCTCTCGCTCGCCGTCCGGATGGACCTGAACGAGCTAGGAACCGGACTAAAAGGCTTCCTCCGTTCTCCCTCTAATCTGCCATCACTGGGTGTGCATTTGGTTGATTTATAGTGCTCGCATCACCCCAAAACTCCTAGACCGCAACGGACGAACCCGGCTGCGGAACCATTCGATGAATGGACGCTACACCAGGCGAGCTAGCGGACGTCAAAGGCCGTCAAACCTACTAGGGTCCTCTTAGGCAATTGCGTAATTATATGAGCACTTTTCCGCTAGCCCTTCATTAATTGTGACGACGGAGGCACACTGTTGGAAGACATCACGGATACATCACCCTAATCTTGATCGTCTGAAATAGAAATTGATAAAGTAGAGTGACCCTGCAGGGAAAGGACCGGAATGTCCAATTCCCCACTAACATACCGTGACATACGCTTCCCATGTTGTCATCGAAATCATCAGATACAGAACAGGAGTTAGTGCGAGTACACTGACTACATATAGAATGATTATAAAAGTCAGAGGAAGACTTCCTCTTATTACAATTGATCAAAATCCTTTCAATGTGAAAAGAAAACAAAGTCCTGGTACTCGCACCAACCCCTGACAATCAAAATACATAATAATATGATCCATTAACATAGAAAAAATAATTGAAATCAAAATATTTTGAAAAAATATTTTTTCAGAACAGCCCAAGTTTCTGAAAAGTAACGTTGAGCCCCAATGGATCTCAAGCCTAAGTGTGGACAAAAATTTTAAAAATATTTTAAACAATTTATGCAACACTTACGAACAATAATAATGTATCTAGTTATGATTAAATTAACATCAAGATATTATTTTCAAGAAATCCCCCCTCACACAGAGGGCTGTTGTAAATGTAAACAATAAGTGTAAAAAACACTAAAATAAGACTCCAGGCACCCAGGCCCGAAATCAGTTACCAATAATACACTATCTGATGCAAAACAGAGACTTCCAGGGAAGAAACTGCAGAACATCAGATGGTAGATGCAGAACACAACGCCTAACCACCTATAGGTGAAGACGTAAACATGGGGAAAAGAACAGAATTCATTCTGTTATTCAGCTAAAACTCCCAAGAAAATTTTAGTAATAACAAGATCACCGCTGGGCATTGCATCATACGCCCGTGAACTGTTTAAATTGTACCATTTTAACACATTTGCAATTTTTTTAGAGTGCGAAAAATTTATACTGGCATATATATATATGTCACGGTCAGACTTTGAAATCAGTGATTTTGTGAAATGACTAAATTTTTCAGTCATTTGAGAAAAAGACTAACAAGTTTGAAGCCAATCGAAAAACAAATACTAAAGTTATCATCCGGAAACCAAATATTTGACGAAGAATTCTAAGTCCAACAAGGGCCATAATTCAGGCAAAAATTGTTCAGACCGACCCCATATTCGAACTTGACCTGTATTTTGTTGTGATTAAACCACATACCAAGTTTGGAGCCGATCGGAAAACAAATACTAAAGTTATCATCCGGAAACCAAATATTTGACGAATTCTAAGTCCAACAGGGGCCATAATTCAGGCAAAAATTGTTCAGACCGACCCCATATTCGAACTTGACCTGTATTTTGTTGTGATTAAACCACATACCAAATTTGGAGCTGATCGGAAAACAAATACTAAAGTTATCATCCGGAAACCAAATATTTGACGAATTCTAAGTCCAATTGGGGCCATAATTCAGGCGAAAAATGTTCGGACCGACCCCATATTCGAACTTGACCTGTATTTTGTTGTGATTAAACCACATACCACATTTGGAGCCGATCGAGAAACAAATACTAAAGTTATTGTTCGGAAACCAAACGGACGGATGGACAGACGGACGGACGGATGGATGGACAGACGGACGGACAGACGGACGGACAACGCCATACTATAATACGTCCCGTTTTTCAAGCGGGCGTATAATAATTACAGAAAATATGCCAAAAGCATGGGAGAATAGCAAGAGGGGACTTAAGGAAAGGGAGAGAGGAAAACACTGAAAAATCAGTGTAACTTGATAACAAGAATGACAAGACAATGGCTGCTGCCTCGAAAATAGTTAACTTAACATAATTTCATTAAAAAATTTTAAGTTACAGCCCTGATAATTTTCTGTCACACATTTTTCCTCTCCTCCTTCTATATCCTCCTTAGAATCACCATTTCACTAATATTAATGTGTCTGGCATCATTTAAACTGAGATTTACAAGCACAAAGATCAGTCAGATGTTAACTGATGAAGGACCAAACTAAGAATGATTAATGGCGCCAATTTCGGAACGTCCTTGACACTGCGCATGCGCAGTAGAGGTGAAGTGTGGAGGGCCCATTCAGGACATATTTTCTTTGGTTTTAGATGCAAATTTTGGGCATTGGGGGGCAAAATTTATGTTTGGCCCTATATTTTAAGAGTTAGCACCAGCTATGTCTGGGTCATTGGTACAGTATAAAAATATTTAAAAAAATTATATTTCAAATAATAAATTTAGATATCGTCTGCGTTGGGTAAAGGGTTAAAAGATTCGGACTGGTGGTTCTGAATTTTTAAAGAATATTCCCCATATTACCCTATGTAAAAAAATTGGGCTCCTGTATTGAGCCCCAAATATGAACCAATGGGCTTTATTTTTAACAAAAGTGTATCTACCCCCCACCCCCCCCCCCCCCCCCCCCTATAAATGCTGTATACTATAAATGGTCTTGTTTCCTATTAAAATGTCATTTCCAAGGTTATTGGATATCCTCTGCCAAATGGCTATTTTGAGCTATAGTTTTAGTTTATGGTGGTGTGGATTTAGTAAATAATTCTCATTAATGGTGATATGGCTAAAATAATCTGTTGATGGTCTTGATTCAAACCTTGTATTATCAAGTGCATTTCAATTGGGGGGGGGGGGGGGGGGGGGGGGGGGTCAAGGTCACATGGAAGTGTTAAATGACTAACCCAGACCTGTTTGGGACCTGATAATTTGCAGCTTACAAATGGGACAATTTTTGAGTAAATTTGCTTTGAGAAAGCCTTCTGAAAAAATGAATAAGAAACCCATATGTTTTTTATTTGTCAGAATGATCATGTTATGCTGTAAAATCCTCAGTGGAGGAATGAGGAATTCCTATAACACAGTTTTATCACTATCGATGCATGAAAATTGGAGATTTATCCCCAAACTGAGACAATTTTGATCATTTTGAGCCATTTTTTTAGCCATCAACTGTGTCATTCGGCTGAGTGTATTTGAGTGATATTGTAAGATTTTTGTTGTGTACAGTTGTCTCCAGAAAGGCCATATTCAGAGCTTCCAGAAACTATTTTCATTGTGAGTATTGTGAATAGGGGAGGTAATTTAAATGCGAAATATCCTCGGCCGTGTTAATCAGAAGCTGCACATTTCTTGAAAAGCCGACATTTTCACCTGAATAACTTAACAAGACCATACCGAATATCAAAATATTCTGATGATTGGTTCTGGAGAAAAGATTTTTTTTTAATTTTTGCAAATATGCTGACTCAGCATTTTTTGATTGCCCCATTGCAGAACACCCTAACAAAACCGATGGCAATTTTTTTTTACCATTCAGTTCTCCTGGTCCTTAGGATACTTCATACCAAATAACAGCTCTCTGTTCCATGTGGTTTGGGAAACATGGGCATTTGAAAATATTTCTATTTTTAGCTCCCAGGGTTCCATGGGAATGAAGGATTTTTTCTTTTGCATGGGTCAAGTACTTTTGACCCAATAATACCACATACCAAATTTGGTTTAAACCGGACCATCGGTTCAGAAAATATAAATTTTGGGCGGGGCCAAAAATCTTCCCCCTCCCATTACAAAGCTAAATATTGCTTCTTTTGAACAAACTTGATTCTACACCTCAAAAGGAAGCTCCATAGCATATATCAAGTCATTGTACACACTGGTTCATGAACGATTTTTAAAATATTTTGGAGCTTTTCCCCCCACTCCCTCCCTATAGGGTTGGGCATGATGAGTTGAACAAAAATGCAATGCCCCTTTGGGACCATCACTCACACAAACTTTCACTTGAATTGGCCCAGTGGCTTTGGAGGAGAAGACCAAAACATGGTGTTCACGGACGACGGACGGAGAGCGATGAGATTAGCTCAGCTTGACTTTGTCAAGACAAGCTAAAAAACAGTTGTGTACTATACGTGCACCAATAACATTTTCAAGACAACAGGCCAAGATTCAGGGCTTTCAGTATCAATATACAAAACTCAACACAATATTCATTAATTTTCATGACCTTCATCACCAATGGTAAAACACTGCATCAAAAAATGATCAATTTATCAAATGCAGTTTCCTTTGCTGAACTGGAACTTACCACTTGCTCTGCATTTATACTGTCCGATATAGTTATTTCTACATGTTTTTTTGAAAGCTTTAACCTCAAAACAGGTTTCAAATTAACAGTTGAAGTCCGATAAAAATTAGGGTTACAATGACCTAAATCAATGAGCAACTTTTACTTTGTAAAATTTTTAGGGTTGGCATTATGGTTTAGGGTCAGTGGAGGTACCCCAAACAAAGGGATTTCTTTTCTCTGGTCTGACATTTCACAACATACATCTTCAGCATTTTTTACCCAAGTAGTGCATTTCTACCCCACACCATTTTCCTCTCGTCTTGGTGTGTGTGTGTGTGTGTGTGTGTGGGGGGGGGGGGGGGGGGGGGGGGCAATGCTATTCAACTGTCAACTGTATATCCAGTGCTCTGTGAGCAAAATTCATTGTGTATGTTTCAGTGAGCTATTCCGGTTTACTTGGTTTATTGTGAGCATGCTTAGACACACGGAATAAAAACCAGGTTGTTTTATTGAGCAGTTTATATTCTGGTTCATCATTCTGGATTAAACCAACTAAACCTCCTGGAGAGCAGGGTTATCTGGTTTATCATTCTATTCTTAACATGCGCAGTGGAACACACATTAAAGTTCTACGCCTCACACAACAATAGTAAAAAAACATTCTGATTTCGAGGGTCGAAAAAGAAATAAAAAGTGCAGGGTTCACGAAAAAATGCCATAACTAAAGCGAGAAAAACTATAAAACCGTTAATGACGTTTATTTAACCCATAAAATCGGCTTTTCAAAAATATTTGATTCTCAACTGAAAGGGTGTTTTTCTCTCAGAAAAATTGTTACAACTTTCAGAAGATACTTTTTGGCTTGAACAAACTTGAATCTCACCTCCAGTGGGATGCTGTATATCAAATATCAAAATATTCTGACTGGTGGAAAGCGAAGAAGATTTTTTGAAGAATATTCCTCATATTGAACTAGGTTATAATTAGGGCTCCCACAGGGAGCCCAAATATCAACCCAGGGACTTGGCTTGAACAAACTTGAATCCCACCCCCTAAGGATGCTGCATACCAAATATCAAAGCATTCTGACTGCTGGATCGGAAGAAGATTTTTAAAGAAAATTCCTCATTTTGAACTAAGTTATAATTCGGGCTCCCACAGTGAGCCCAAATATAAACCCAGGGACTTGGCTTGAACAAATTTCAATCTCACCCCCCTAAGGATGCTGCAGACAAATATCAAAACATTCTGACTGCTGGATCTGAAGAAGATTTTTAAAGAAAATTCCTCATTTTGAACCAAGCCACAATTCGAGCTCCCACAGTGAGCCCAAATATGAACCTAGGGTCATGGCTTGAACAAACTTGAATCTCACCCCCCTAAGAATGCTGCATACCAAATATCAAAACATTCTGACTGCTGGATCTGAAGAAGAAGATTTTCAAAGAATTAACCCCACATTGCACCAAGTTGAAATTCAGGCTCCCATAGGAAGCCCAAATATCACCCAATGCACTTCGTTTGAACAAACTTGAATCTGCCCCTCATATAGTTTAAATATTAAATATTAAATGATTCTGACCAGGGGATCTTAAGAAGAAGAATTTTAAAGATAAAATCTAAGATTTCATTAATTTTGAAATTCAGGCTTCAATACAGAGCCCAAATATGGACCTAGGGACTTGGTTTGAACAAACATGAATCTCACCCTTCCAAGGATGTTTTATACCAAATATTAAAAGATTCTGATAAATAATTCTGAAGAAGAAGACTTTTTTAAGAAAATTGGGGGTAGTGTTAGGGAAGATTCACATCAAGTTTCATCTAACTTAGCCCAGCGGTTCTTGAGAAGAAGTCGAAAATGTGAAGTTAATGGACAGACAGGCAGACAGACGACGGATGGCAAGTGATCAGTAAAGCTCAGGTGAGCTAAAAAAAATTGAGTAGAAACCGGATTTCATAACCTCCCAGCACTAGCAGTAATACTAAAGCTTGGAACAGTGACAAATTTATTTTTCACTACAGGAAACGGAAACTTCCCAAAGCTATAATGCTGCTGCTATTCTCAATAAAGAGTAATACAGCTAAAAAGCTTATAGTCAAAGCAAGCATAGTCACACTAACCCGGCGCGACTCGTAACACTTTAGTGTTAGTTATCTAGAATAGTGTAGAAAGCGTTGGGTTCCCTCACATCTGACAGATTCCATAATGCCACTAAGGACAGAGAGGGATGTGATGAACATGACACTATTGCAAGGAATATAACCACTAAAACAGCATTGACATATCCCTTGAAATCAAGACAGCACACCATACAGACATAATATCCAATCCACCAAGTGGAAATATAATCCACAACAATCGATTGGATAAAAATGAAGTGGGGGACGAAGAACTATGTTCCGGCACAATCATAAAAACCTAGATAAACTCCTTGCACCTCATTCCGATTATAGCAGAGAATATATTCCTGAAAAGTGATTATAGCAGAGAATATATTCCTGAAAAGGAGTTAACTAAAGGCAATAGAAAGAACGCTCATTACTCAGACAAGGTTAATATGGCATCATCAATAGGGTTAAAATCCTCAGATAACACAAAAACAATACCATTAAGGAGAGAATAAACTCTTCTCTTGTAACGGTACTTTGTCCGATAGGACAGTGATCTCAGCCTGGCTGAAGCAGCTAAAGGTCTTCCTATTCGTGAAGACAATTAAATGGCTGCCATAAAAGCTCACTAAAGGAGACTTACAACGCTAGCCACTAATGATAGGGAAAAAACACCACTCATATTTCAAGCTAGGCTACTATCGTGTCAACAATAAGACTAAAGTCTATGACCCTAAAGAAAACAATACAGAGAAGGAAACTAGAGTGCACTGTCAGTGCCGAAGCTGCAACGATTCGTGCAACGCCAATGATGTTTTAAAACTCGTTGATGACAAGTCCATAAATGTGACAGAAATTATCTGGATGACATGCACTATTGAGAGGGTGTAGATATCATGAAGATACACTTGCATACCAAGTATGGTGTCATTCCATCAAGTATTTTAGGAGTTATGGTGTTTTTGAAACTCGTTGGTGACAGACCGACCAACAGACAGACCGACATTGCCACATTTTGAGCTGCTCGTCGCAGCTAAAAAAATGAACTCTTTCCTTAGCAGTTCTATTCCCAAAAGACAGCAGTCTCAGTCTAGCTAACGAAGCATCGAAGATTCATCTCCGTGAAGACAGATATCTCCGTGTAATTTTTGCAACATTAGAAAGCTCACTAGATGGAGACTTACAACGCTAGTTGCTCAAGTTAAGGGAAAAAGCTCTGCACTTGATTCTTATAAGGTGTCAAGAAAAGGACTAAAAGCCTAAGACACCTAAGAATACAACACCGAGAAGTAAACAACATACTCTTTCTTCTTAACGTCCCTAATTCCAAAGAGACAGCAGTCTCAGATTAGCTAGCACAGCTAATAAGTATTCATCCCCTGAAGACAGATATCTCAGTGAAACTTGTGACTTTGAAAGCTTACTAAATGGAGACTTACAATATTAGTTGCTCAAGGTAAGGAATAAAGGACCACTCCTCTAACGGCCGTAATTCCAAAGAGATAGTAGTCTCAGCTTAGCTAACGCAGCTTATTAGTCTTCATCCCCATGAAAACAAATATTTGTCACCTACAGCCTTGGAAAGCTCACTAAATAGAGACTTACAACGTTAGCCACAGTGTATAAGCAAAAACCACTTTTAAATATATAAGGCCACTATGACGTTAGCCGCTAACGATATATAAAAACAGACCGCTCTTAATTAACATAAGCCAAACTAAGGTGACATCAATAGGACTAATTGCCTGTGACGCCAAGGAATACCACACTGAGAAGGAAAATGTAATTCCAAAAAGCTAATGGTCTCTGCATAGCTAACACAGCCTAGAAGTCATATATCAGTGAAGACAGATCTGTGTGTTACCCTGCAGTCTTAGACAGCTCACTAAATGGAGACTTATGGCGTTAGCTGCTAATGTATAAGAAAAGACCGCTCTAACAGTACATAAGGCAATAGCACTAAATGCCTCTGAAACCTAGGAATACAACACCAAGAAGGAAAAGACATATTTATTCCTTCTAATGGCTCTATTCCCAACATGACAGCTGTCTCAGCCTAACTATGAGCTACCGATCTTCTATTCATAAGGAATAGATCATTGCCTTTCTTAAACTATTGCTAAGCCGTGGGAGGCATTGTTCCTTCAACACCTGAGCAGAAAGAAATGGGAAGGAAAGATCTTCGTCTTTCCTTCGCCGAGTACCTTAAGCTGTTTTTTGCCTAGACTTTTGTTCAGATGGAACAAGATTCGAAGAACTTATGAATAAAAATTCATACTCTTAATGTGTCGTTCCATGAGGGATGGAGAATCAACCTCCATAGCCCTCTCACCATCTGAATGTTCCATCTGAAAAATATGGTCAACACCATCTGAATGTACACATAACTGGACCAACCCAGCACCGTCCGACAGCTCACTACCAGAAACTGTCAACGGCAGAACCTACAACTACTGGGATGCTGAGATGCGCTGCACAATCTGCGGCAGCAGGTCCGTGAAGGAAGCTTGCAGAGCAGCGATTATCCACTTCTTCAGAATATGCTGCCTGCAGGACGGAGATCTGACCCCAGATCTTTCGACACATATACCGTATAATATGCCTCGAACCACTAGCTACAGGTTAATCCGACTTCAGTGGTGAAGACTGGGAACATCTCCGTGGAACAGCATGAACATGCTAAGTCGGACAGCTAGTCTGCGGTCTGACATGCTTCATCGATGAAGCAGAGGAAGAAACCATAGCTGCAACTGGCCCCGGCAGCAGTGTGGAAGGAGCGTTCCGAACCGCAAGTGTGAAAAGGCATCCCAACTCACTAAAGTTTCTCGAAGCGAAAACAGTCGACCCCGACTGCTGACGGAACAGAGAGGGTTCTCCAGGTTGCAGTCTGGCTCCAGACCTTGCTGAGTGTTCTGTTTAGAAACTTGTAGGCTTCTACTCCTTAGTGCGCTTTTCCATGGAAGAAGAGGAAGCCTTAACAACAGCCGACCCTGGCTGAAGTGTGGAAGGAACATCCTGACTCGCACATTTTGGACGGGTGCTCCGACTCATTGAAGTTTCTCACGACAGAAAACAGTCAACCCTGACAGCTAACGGGATGGATAACGCTCTCCAACTCGCAATCTAACCCCAAGTCTCGCGGAGTATCGCGTTGAGAAACTAGTAGGCTAATCCCCTTTGTGTGCGCTTCCATGTAAGAAGAAGCCATAACTGCAGCAGACCCCGGCTGCAGTGTGGAAGGAACATCCCGACAAGTGTTCTGACTCATTATAGTTTCTCACAACGGAATCAGTTGACTCTGACTGCTAACAGGATGGAGTGGGTTCTCCAACTCGCGATCTGACCCCAGATCTCGCCAAGCGTCCCGTAGAGAAACTTTCAGGCTTCTTCTTCTTTTGCCATAGTACAAGTATTGAAGGAGTGCTGCGACTACTGGCAAACAACAAGAATAAATCTGAGGCTTGCCGGACTACACTAAGTACCAGTTAACATATTAACTATGCACAGGTAGTGTTAGCAATGGTTAAAGAGACAAGTGCTCCATTGACATGCAGTACGTCTTAGTACGCAGCACCACCATGACCCCACATGGGAAATCAGGATTAAGTGCCTTACCAAAGGGCACAATGTAGTTACCCCTGGCAGGGATCAAACCGAGGACCTTTCGGTTTGAAGTCCAATTCCGTAACCCCTAAGCCACCATGCTCCCTAAACCTAACTCAAAATACTTCTTTAAATTAATATAAGTTCTAGTGATGAACTGATTATCAAAACTTGCTATCAACCGATTACTGGTTATTTCTCTGCCGATTATACCGATTCTGATGGTTGAAATAGGAAACAGAAGAAAATCTGCTGGTGCCTGTTATACTACAGAATTTCATTGATAAATCATCAATTACAAAAGCTTAATACCACATAAGTTCTCAGAGTATGCATATGTAGTGCTAGGCAATATTAGCCAAATTAATATTTGCATTTTGGTTCGGGTGTGGAGAAAAGATCGTTATTAATGATACAATTAAACGATATTGTTCTCGTGAAGATTGTGTTTTATTCCGGTAAATAGTGTTAATACAGTTTTGTGTAAGGATACAATACACTTGGCTGTATTAACCAGGAATATATTACGCACAAATACTTTGTATCTTAAATAGATAATAATTTTGATGTTAATGTGTGTTGTGAAGTCATACGACGCATGGTTTAGACATATGTCAGTATGTTTTATTCAATGCTCTTTTTTCACCCTATTACCTCCCCTGATGTGTTTCTCTAATGTTTACATGAACTCTACAATCTTTGGGAAATGGTGGCAATCTCATACCGATTGCAGTTGGTAATTTCCAGCTCTGCAAATCCCTAAATTTTTTGCTATGCACTACACACATGCAGATATCAAAGGGATTTTTAATAGTCAGTGTTAAATATAGAATAACCAGAAACTGTCGGTTTTTAAATGCTGGTTGTCATAATCAGCCGATGCCCCATAACCGTCCGTTTCCGATTCCGATTATCGGTTCATCACTAAATATAACAATAAAATGAGTTTGGATATTGTTACGGTTTATTAATGGTCCTCGAGGAATGAACAACAGACAAGGTGAAGTCGAGGAAGTAGATAAGCCAGAAGGCTGTCATTCATTCCTCAAGGGCTGTTAATAAACCAGGACGTCGACGAAATCATGTTATTTCTATTATTACCAGGACAATTTTGTTTTCATTAATGGCTCACCAGTCGCCACCCACTTCAGATTGCATGACGCTATGAATTAAAGAGTTTTTTTGCCTTGCTCAATCTCCATTAATATAGTTGAGAACACCTGCTAATCTGGCAATAATAATAAAAAATGAAAGTGTCAATGACACTGTAGCTCAACTTGACAAACTTGAACTTGGTGAGTTATAAATGAAATGGCAAAATTGAAGATCATTGGTACCAATGTTATTTTTTGAAATTTCAACATAACAGCATTGTGTGTGCACAACGTCAAAAGTAATCCATGCATTTTTAAATGTAAACTGTAAGACTGACTAAAGGAAGAATTGTGATACACAAATGCAGTATGTTCAGAGGTTATTGTAAATGGCAACTTTTTTCACAGAAATGAATGCTTATCAATAGCTCTTATCTAAAGTTCTTGCCTAATGAGCACACCAAGTTCAAAAACAATCCTATGATAAATGTGGCCTGTAGGCCATGTCAAAGAATGCTGATGCACAAATGCAATAAATTCAAAGATTGTTGCCAACAGCAACAGTTTTTGATTGAAATGAAAAGAAAATCAATAGCTCCTATCTTTGTCACCCTGCATAAGCATACAAAGTTTCAAAACAACCTGATAATGAATGTGTCCTCCGAGGCATGCCAAAGGAAGATGTTAATGCACTAAGTAGAAGGTCATTGTTTGTGGCAATGGGTTTTTTATGGAAATTCATAAATATACCCTGCCGAGTGCAAAAGGGATAAGTTGATGCACAAATGCAGAAAGTTCAAAGGTTGGTGATAACGACAATAAATTTTTATGGAAATGAAAAAAGCAATACTCACATCTAGAGGTCACACGAACACACATACCAAGTTTCAAAGTGATCCGATCATAAACATGCCCTGAAGGCCGTGTTAAAGGGAAATATTGAGGTCTGACTAAACGAAGTTCAAAGGTCAACATTTTTTTACAGAAATGGAAGAAAATCGACAGCTCTCATATATACTCGCCCAAAAAAGAAAGTGTGCATTGCAGAAATTGATCAAACGGCAAAAAAATAATTTCGTAGGTTTAAAGAGTGTTAACCTGTTCATGAATAAGTTATATTGAACACAAAAACAGCTTTCCCTGTTAAAATTGCATTAACATTAAATGACGTGCTGCACGTTTTGTGAAAAGGCATGTTTTGCACGTGGAGAGTCTAAAAATTCATGCAGCAGTGTGAATCCTTGGGTATTTAAACACTACAGTAAGGCCTTCCTATTGTTCACATTCAAACTTGCGCTGCTGTTTAAACGACTCCACATTAGCATTCCAAGATTGACAATGAATCAACGTCTCCTTGCTCTGGGTATGATTAAAGCTGGCAGAACACACAGAGGTTGCCCAGCATTTGAACTGCCACCATAACACTGTAGACAGGCTTAAGTCCATCGACATGCACAACATGATGACGTTCGAGACCGACCCCGCTCCGGGAGACCCCGAGTTACCACCCCTGCACAAGATCGGTATATCTGTATCGTCCACCCCCGGAACCGGCAACAAATGGCAACGACGACAGCCAGGAACATCCCAAACCTGAGACGGATACAACAGTAATCAACCTGCTGAGAGAATATGGCTTACGTCCTAGAAGACCTGCAATTCGTCCGATTTTGACGTTACGTCATCGTCATGCTCGACTGCAGTGGTGTAGACAACATCTCAGGCATCCTTTGCACTGGTGGCGAAGTGTTTTATTCACAGATGAATGTCGTTTCCATCTTTCATCATCAGATGGCCGCCAGAGAGTGTACAGACGTCGAAACAAATGCTACACAGATCCATGTGTCATGGAGCGAAACCGTTATGGGGGAGGGTCTCTCATGGTGTGGGGTGGCATCGCTGCCCGTAACAGAACTGAGCTGGTCATTATTGATGGCAGTCTCAATGCAGCCAGATATCGTGATGAAGTGCTTACACCTGTTATTGTCCCATTTCTGCAACGTCACGGCCCCGGCGTCTTTCTACAGCAGGACAATGCCCAACCCCACGCAGCTCGTGTTGTTCAACAGTATCTGCAGCAACAACAAGTGGATGTTCTTCCCTGGCCCGTAAATTCGTCCGATATCTCACCCATTAAGCACATATGGGACGAAATGAAACGTCAGCTACGCCGGCTTCCCCATGCACCGTCAACGCTTGTGGAACTCCAAAGACAGCTTATCAGAATATGGAACTACATCGCACAACACTTCCATGCTAACTTGTTCGCTTCCATGAGGGGTAGATGCACAGCAGTAGTCGATGCAGACGGAGGTCATACCAGATATTGAGTGTGTGACTTTTGTGTTTGACCTTTAGTGTCTTTGACTCTCCATGGCACCAAGAGTATTCGTCGTAGCGTAATGAAATTTCTCGTGTTGATCACAAATTGATTCATCTGTGATTGAATAAAATTTCCATGAATGAAAATGATATATATCTTTTTTTAGTGTTATTTTTTAGCATGCACACTTTCTTTTTTGGGAGAGTATAGATGTCACCCCACACAAGCACACTAAGTTTGCAAGCGATCCAATCATAAATGTGCCCTGCAGAGTGTGTCAAAGGGAAATATTGATGCTTAACTGCACTAAGTTTTTACTAAGTTAACTGAAGGTCATTGCCAGTGGCAACATTTTTTGACGGAAATTGAAGAAAATCGATAGCTCCCATCTAGAGGTCACCCCAAACAAGCATGCCAGGTTTCAAGCAATCCGATAATAAATGTACCATGTAGGGTTTGCCAAAGGGAAATATTGAGTCTTCTGACTAAACTAAGTTCTAAGAACGTTGGCCACGGCAACATTTTTTGACGGAAATTGAAGAAAATCGATAGCTACATCTGGAGGTCTCCCCAAACAAGCATAACAGGTTTCAAAGCAATTTGATCATAAATGTGCCCTGCAGGGTGTGCCAGAGGGAAATATTGAGGTCTGACTAAACTAAGTTCTACAAACGTTGGCCGTGGCAACATTTTTTGCCGGAAATTGAAGAAAATCGATAGCTCCCATCTAGAGGTCACCCTAAACAAGCATACAAGGTTTAAAAGCAATCAAATCATAAATGTGCCCTGTAGGGTGTGCCAAAGGGAAATATTGTGGTTTGACTAAACTAAGTTCTGAGAACATTGGCCGCGGCAACATTTTTTGACGGAAATTGAAGAAATTCGATAGCTCCCATCTAGAGGTCACCCCAAACAAGCATACCAAGTTTCAAAGTAATCTGATCATAAATGCGACCTGTGAGGTGTGCCAAAGGAAATTGTGGACGTACGTACTAATGTACTAATGTACGTACGTACGTATGCCGACGGACGAGAAGTGATGGCAATAGCTCAGCTTGACTTTGTCAAGATGAGCTAAAAAACAGTTTTGAAATTTTTAATTATTAATTTTGATTACTGAAAGTAATTCTTTATTATACCAGTAATACCCAAAATTTGTTCAGGAACATGACTACTTAATTGTCATATTCTGCTTTCGAGCAGTTTCAAACATGAAACATAAGGGAATTTTTGAATAATGAAAGCTAAAGTTTATATTGATTGATGAGTCATAACAAAACAAGTTATAACACATTCCCTTGTATAACTTTACTCTATCAAAGTGTTCCTACAGCCGGGTACCAATTTAGCAAACTGCACTAAAACATTTTGATGTGGCACTAAAAAAAATCTTAGTTGGCTAACATTTCGGTATAAAGCTAAACAAAATTAATCTTTTGATTCTCAGGCAGCAGCACATTCGTTTTTTCGGCACCCGTTTTGTCACATTTATTTCGGAGGCAGAATTCAAAATGTATTAAATTATCATAGGGTGTGATTTCAGTGGTATTGCATCACACTTTGCGATGTAATATGTCGTATACATTAATACAGTAATGTTATTCTCTTCTTGAAATGATATAATTCTCATATCTATGTACAAAATAAATATTCATTTAACTGCTTGAGGGCTAGATTATTTTTGGTGGTCTGAATTTGTTCAACAATTGTCAAAAATTGTTTTGTTACAAATTATTGGTGAGTGCCAACAGGCACTCTCCAATAATTTGAAATAGAACAAATTTGTTTAAACAAACTGTTTTTTATGTTTGAGTGAATACAAAAAATGGGCAAAGAAAATGTTAGTTTTTGCTTTGGTATCATTTTTTTTAAAGGCCCGATTGTGGCTTCTAGCAACTCAACCAGTTAAACTCCATTTCAGTTGTTCTGTATTGATTTTGTGTTGTATGATCACTAGGGCTGGGCGGTTTATTGGGTTGGTTCGTTTTTTGTTTTTTTTTCAAAACTGAAACCAAACAGTCACCTTAACAAAAAAACGAGTCTTTCAGTTTCAACAAATTTCCCATTATTGGTAAGTTTATGACCTCTCAACCCCTTGCTTTCTGCACGCCAAAGGCTAAAATATCGGGCAAAGGAAAACCCTGTGCCGTTTATGCTTACTTTGAGAGGACTGACAACAATCCCCACCCCAACAAATCATGGTAGCAAATTTGTTATATCTTAATTGATATGTACAGAACCACCACCAGAAGGAATATGAAAAACTAAGAAGTCTTACGTAAGAATCCACATATGCAATTCAAGAATCGTAAAGTAAATTTAATGAACTGGGCACAGCCCCAGGCTCACTCATATTCGACCAAATAGGTATTGCAAGTTACCTGACAACATATGGTGTAAAAGTAGTAATATTAATTACCTTTGACCCTAAATCATCTGCATACAGGACGTAGTAAATTACATTGGAGGTAAACATAAAATTTATTGAGTTTTAAAACCTCAAAGTTCACATGGAAAAAATGACAGGTAAACTACGTTAATTAACCGACTTCTGGCATATTATCTGATGTCACATGCTCAGAGATAACGCTGCGCATTGGCAGTTCAGTTTTTTGTCAACAATAAAATGGTTAAATTAAAATAGAACATATCCTGTTAAATGGATGGCAGGTGACTACTGAAAAGTTTTTTTCAACTTATTAGGAATTGTTTGTATCGTATCTGAACTTACTTTTAAGGAATGTGCAGTACTGCAGGTCTATCAGGTATAAACTGTCAAGTTAACACTGCATTCCCAATACGCAGTTGTTATAATCAACATGTGTTTTCCCATGTGTATTTTGTGTACACAACAAATCCCAAGATGCAATATTGGAAACTCTCAAATCCTATTATGCAGCTGTCTCCCTTCATAAACATCAATCGCCTGTTTTGACCGAGATCAAATCAATGCAGGGATCAGCCAAGAGGGCGAAGTGAAGTTGGCAAAATATTTGCCTTGGCACTGCTCCCAATTTCTATGTTTGGGCAAAATCAAAGTCAAAAATGAACCTCTACAGTCGAAAATAGGAGAGATATTGTGAAAAGATTGGAATGAGTGAGCTAGTTACCAATAAAAGTTATTCGTATATCACGACTTACTTCAATAATAGTTATCAAAATCACAAGAAATATGATTTGGGTTCCTTTCATTCCAATGTCATTTGAAGCAGAAACCATTAAGAAACACGAGGCAGTCCATTTTGAAGCAATGTGATAATTACCGAAATAAGCACAACAATTGCATATTATCCACCAAAACCAGGGAAAGAGCTTAGTGACTCCTTAAAAAATAAAGAAATGTTGATTCTTGCTAAAATGTAGCTTCTCTTGTAAATTTTTGCATCTTGACAAGGCCCCAAATCTCACTGACAGGATAAGGCACATCCCACAGTGGTGGAGCCATCGTTTGAAATCCGGGGGGACCATGCCAGTGAAGAGTTTGGTGAGGGGGAGGGGGAGGGGATCTCAGGACTGAGGGTACTGTACTTGTACTGAGGGCAGGAAATCAAAAAGAATCTTTTCAAATTTGGGGATGGGAGAAGCCAGTGGGATGGGGGGGACTGGTCTCCCTAGATACCCAATGGCTCTACCACTGTAGCCCACCACAATATGTCAATTAGCCAAGAAGAGTGGTGAACACTGAGTAGCACATGTGACTCAACACGCTGTATGAGCCTCTTGAATTGGATGACAAATACAGACACATTTTATGTGCACATTACCCTTTAAAATGTGGATTTCTACAATATATTTTGAAAAATTGAAAACAGAGTTTTTGTACAAAACCGAAACTGAACCAAAATGCAAATTTCAAAACCACCCAGCCCTAATGATCACTTACAAAACAAGGATGCCATCGCCTTATAGCTCACCAACATTCCTCTTTGATAGTAACTTTGGCAAACACAAGAACCGTATCAAACAGGCTCTTAACAACATGTGACAAAGCTGACCTAAACACCTCTTAAAAGTAAAACACAGAAACTGACAAACACTAAGTTAAACATGAAATTCTGGGCTAAACAGAAAACTAAACGTAAGTAAAAATCAAAATAAAAAAGTTAAGAGAATGGTTTAAAACACATAGGGGGAGGGTTAAGTAGTGGTAGAATGATAATAAGCACCATATAGAAGCAATATAAAGGCCATGGGATCAGGGGTCAGCCGAGTGGGCGACTTGGGCGAAGAAGTCGCCTTGTCATTCCTCAAGTCGCCTTGGCTTACATTGGGGGCGAAATTCAAGTCGCCCTCCCAAACTTCCTTGGGAGACATGGCAGTTTACTGTATTTTCTTATGTTTTATTTTTTAAAAACACACGCTTCCGCAAAAAAACAGTAAACACGGTTGCTGTTAAAGTGCGTCACACGGCTATGAAAATAGCCTAAACTAGCCCAATTTTATATTTCTGAAAAGAATTGCAATGGCGTAGTCGTTCGAACAATTCGCCCCAACTGATAGCAACCAGCACAAAATGGCTATTTAAAAACAGAGTACCAGACAACAACGAATCACACAAGACACGCATCGAGTTAATTAGAATTTATTAAAGTTAACCATCGTTTCAAAACAAAAAAACTGTATTGGAGACAGTTCGTCCATATCGAAATTGCTTGCGGTTACGCTCTGTTCCACTGAAAAATTGGCTGCATTGAAATTCGCCCCGCAATTTGCATTGAATGTTTTTCTTTGAAAACTTGTGAAGTTTGTTGGAAGGGGGTTAAATGTAATAAGGCTACAATAGAAATCACAGGTATTTGGATGGATAAGAATGGCAGACCTTCAAAGCACCAATCGCACGTGTCAGTGAAAGATGGTTGGCAGAAATTGTCAGTTTTCTGAACAGTGTATTATTTGTTTACCCAGCGCAGCCGGAAAGGGAGACAACTGAAATGTTTTGTCATTTACCAAAGAAATTAATTAACTCAAATTGTTAATAACGCTTAATTTACGAAGGATATCGAAAACTTTTTTAACTACGCTTTTCAACTCAGTTAGGGTATTCAGAAACCATGAATGACCCAGCTTCTTATATGAACTTGAAATTTATTTTAAACACTTTAAATATTTTTTTAAAAAGAATATACCTTCTGTTACAGAGAAGAACACTCTCACCATGGGTCATACTAAATTTCAAATCCACATCGTTGAGGCAAATACAAAATCAACTGCACGGTAACCTTAGTCATCACTGTTAGGCATTAGGCAAAGAGTTAGGGGGTATTCAGAAACCATGAACGACCCCGTTTTTTGTAGGGTGGGGTGGGGGATTTTAACCTACATTCTGTTATGTAACCATCTTGACTTAGTTTTGTGTGTGTTTGTATAAACTTTTATTTATTTTTTTCTCCACAATTGTGTCCTCTATGTTCATTTATTTTGTCACGATGTCATATACGTTTTATGTTTTTTTTTTCTGATTTCTCCTTCATGTCCACTGACTTCTCCCTCCTGGGTCCTGACTTCTCCCTAAAGTCTCTGAAGGGAGAAGTCACTTCTCCCTAAAATCAGCTGCCAGGCTGACCCCTGCATGGGATGAAAAGGGTGTTGGCAGCTGCCCTGAATAGAAACATTAACACACTGAAAATGTCAAAGTGTGAGCTAAACAGAAAACTCAATGCTCAAAAGTTGAAGAGAAATTTGAATTGAAATTCAGTTGACAAGGGTGAAACCATGGTACAATGATAATGAAGAATATATGAGGAATATAAGCACCATGGGAAGAGAAGGAACACAGCAGGTGACCTAAACACTAAGTCAAACATGAAATTCTGAGCTAACAGAAAACTAAACGCAATTAAAAATGTCAAGAAAAATGTTTAAAATGCAGAGTATGAGGGGTTAATCATGGAACAATAATACAAAGGAACATGTATGATGAATGTAAGTGCCATGGGAAGAGAAGGAGCTCAGCAGCTGACCTAAACACTTAGTTAAACATGAAATTCTGAGCTAAACAGAAAACTAAACGCAACTAAAAATGTCAAGAAAAATGTTTAAAATGCAGGGTATGAGGGGTTAATCATGGAACAATGATACTGAGGAACATGTATGATGAATATAAATGCCATGGGAATAGAAGGAGCACAGCATCTGACCTAAACACTTAGTTAAACATGAAATTCTGAGCTAAACAGAAAACTAAACGCAACTAAAATTGTGAAGAAATATGTTTAAAATGCGATTTATGAGGAGTAAAATCATGGTAGAATCATAATAATCATCATATAGCAGCATTATAAAGGTCATGATATGGAAATAGGGCGAGTAAGTGACCTAAACAGAAGCTTTAACATTATTGGACACATACGGTGATGCCGATGCCGATGCTGATGCTGAAAACTATCACTTAAATCAACATGGAGCACTAGTATTTTATTTTAGACTCTCACAACTGGATTTGGGGCACTGATGACTATTCCATCAGGAAAAAAAAATAAGAAAAAAAATTACATGAGAATCAATTATTTAATTTTGTTTGGCCTTAAAAAGTTTTTTCACTTGTGAAAGAAAGAAAATTATTACTTCTTTTGCCAATAAATGAGGCAGTGAAGAGTGTGATCAATGACAAAGCCAAAAAATGAAAGTGTCAATGACACTGTAGCTCAACTTGTCAAGACATGTACATGTATAGTATGTGACACAGCAATGACAAACATTTAGGTAATGACCTGATAACAAAGGTACATATAAAGTATTGTAATGGCCTGTACATAAATACTGACCGTAGCCTGTAACAAATGTATAGGTAAAGTATTGTAAAGGTGGGTGACAGTCAGATGCTAAACTAGAAAAGAAATCTTTGAGTCCCAGAGTGGGCCTGACTGAACCCCAAAATATTTGTTCTCATAGCACAGTGATAACAAAGGCACCGAAAAAAAACACTCATTCCTGTCCCAAGGTGAAAACAAAGGTACCCAAGAAGTTTCGTGAAGATCAGTTCATAAATACGAGCTGTATAGAAGTTGTGACAAAAAACTGATTGGACCTAATTTTCGGTACAAAATGGCCACTGGCAGCCATCTTGAATGTTGGACTGCACTCAGAAACACTCGTTCTTGTCCCAAGGTGATAACAAAGGTACCCAAGAAGTTTCGTGAAGATCGGTTGATAAATACAGCCTCTAGCCCGAGCCGTATTGGCATGTCCACTTACAGTGTATAAGTTGCACTGAAAAAATCAAAGTTCATCTAATTTGCATAATTTCTGCATGAGAAAAAAACCCGTATTATATGAGATGTATCCCATGGTACTAAACATTCACACACAAAATTATTCAAATCAGAGCTTTCATGTGGAAGTTCTGTGCAAAAATCTGATTGCCCCTAATTTTGAACAAAATGGCTGCGAGCGGCCATCTTGAATTTCGAACCACACCCAAAAACACTCGTTCTCGTCCCATGGTGATACCAAAGGTACCCAAGAAGTTTCGTAAAGATCAGTTCATAAATGCGGCCTCTAGCCTGAGCCATATTGGCATTTGCACTGACAGTGCTGAAAGTAATACTAAACACATCAAAGTTAGTCTAATTTGCATAATTTACGTACGAGAAAAAAAAACCATATTATATGTGATGTATACCATGGTACGAAACATTCCTACAAAAAATTATTCAAATCGGCGCTTTCATATGGAAGTTCTGTGCAAAATACAGATTTCTGCATTGTCGGTACAAAATGGCATCTGGCAGCCATCTTGAATTTTGGACCGGACCCCAAAACACTCGTTCTCGTCCCACGGTCATAACAAAGGTACCCAAGAAGTTTCGTAAAGATCGGTTCATAAATACGACCTCTAGCCAGAGCCGTATTGAATTGTTGACGGACACACGGACAACTGGCCATGGCATAAGCTCAAATTTGGCTTCGCCAAAGTTGAGCTAAAAAATTATTACTTCTTTTGCCAATAAATCGTGTTTGATCAAATTTTCAATGTTAATTCTGTGTTATTTCTTCAATAAAACATTGTAAGTTATCCACTTTACAAAAGGCTACATTAAATAATTAGATAAATATATCATACGGCTGTGAGTCCAGTTGATAAACAGTAATTAGTCAATCTGATATTATCTAAGTGCAACAACGGTATAGATACCGACAGCAATTAGCTTGACAAGTAATTGATATGAGTGGCATATAGATATACCTCAGGTGACTGTCTTTTCTCCTACTTATGATTTTCTCAGAATTGTTTAGTTCTGTTGGATTCTTCCATGACCAATTGTCCGTTCACTCTTAAAATAATTGCCAGTTCATTTTTCAAAACTTGATCAATTTACTCGGATCAGACAGAAGTACAACCCTCTCTCCTCCAATTAGAATTTTGTACCCCAAAATTTGGGGTTTTTTTAAATAGAATGCTAAAAATGTGGCATCAGACAGATTCAGGCAAGCGTGAACACTGCTCCTTCCAAAAAATACAAAATATCACAATGTTTTGTGAAACTAACCTCCTTCTGTAAGTGAAGTTAGAAGAAAAAAACACATTTGCAGAAGAGATCTTCTTATCACTCAACTTCATCTCTTTCTCCTCACCTTCAAGGGTCTCTCTCTCCTCTCCATCATCCTCAGACCTTTGCACATCTGTGGTTGACACTGGATGGATAAAATGGTTATGTTTTTCATCTTCTCTCATTGCGTTCTCCTTCGACTGCCCATCCTTCCTCCCACTCTTTGGTATTATTGAGCATCTGTAATAAAAAGAAAGAGCTTATTAGAATATATTAGGCAAAGGAGAGTACAATGTAAACTAGATTTCATCCGGAACTGGATTAAGTTAAGCTTGTACAACAGATTTGTAGAACAAAGCTCTTTAAATACATAGATAAGGCCAAAAAAGGGTTTTGGTCAAGCCTGAAAGTAAGCAATCCAATATTTGTAGAATGAGTTCCCCCAGAGGGTGTATTAGTAGATGCTATCCAATACAGTGGGCTGGAGTCCCAATTTATCCTCTTGGAACCACTTTCTGTTTAGGCCTGCAACCTTGATTAAGATTGAGGTTTAAAGAGGGTAAATTTGGTAATGCTACACAGCTGTGTAGGGAAGCATCACTGTATGTAAATTCACCCTCTGGGGACCTCTGAAGATGAGTCTCTATTTCTAGGCTTGGTTTTGGTTCTCAGGAAATCCCACATTAAAATTAACTCCTTCATTGAATGTTTTTATGGACTTGCAGTGTTCCAAATTGGTATGAAATCATGGGATGGTTAGCCTTTAGAGTAAACTTTTACATTTTTTGGCTGATGTATATTGTCTATAACTAAGCACGTTTAACTGGTAGAGTGCTGGAAGTCCATATTTGGGCTTTACTATGAAATACACATACCACAACTTAAAGGCTTCATATTTGATGGATATGCTTCACCTTATATTCAAAGTAAAATGATTTTGTCTGGTAGGAAATGCAAGCACTCTCCCATAAATTGTAATAAAGCAGACACAATTGAAAACATTTTGATGACAAAAAGTAATTTAGCACTCTACCAGTTAAAATACAGTATGTGTTTGTCATAATTGTTTTGAGAACATCCAGTTGACTAAAATCAACTCAAATATGTGGACAGTATTTATTTTTTGAAAAAGGTGCATCAATATAACAAGGGTAATGCAAAGCTTGTACTACTGCCCCCGACCCACAGGCTTGTTTGAAGTAGCCTCAAGTCAAAAGAAGGGAAAAAGGGCCATACAGTGATGAATGGGAGCAAAAAAGCAAAATAGAGGGGAGTGGAAAATCGCTCACCTCAAATAAAGTTTATGAGAGTGAAAACTGTGAGGAGAGTAAATTTGATTGAGTGTTGATTTCAATGTTTAACTTCAACTGACAAGCGTCCTTCAAAACAAATGAAAGAATACAACTGAACATGGATGAAAATTTTGACGATGAAAATACAAGTAACCCACTAAAATTAGTTCTGGATTTTAAATGGCAGATTATTAAAATCGTGGAAAATGGATGCATAAATTCCAAATCGGGCACATCAATTCATGTCACTGGTGAATTGGAGCAGCTGGTGTCACGTGTATAACAGAAACAAGGAATGGAGCAACATTCCGCATGTCTTTGATAAAAAAAAATACAGAAGTATTCAAACGTTTCTCATATCTCAGAATGGCCACCATATTTTTTATCTGAAGATGCTTGTTCGTTTAGTGGCAGGAGTAAGCTCTGGCCAGTTGTCAATGTGCAACCCTCTTACTGTTAGTGTGTGGATGTTTTAGCGAACTACTGTGTGTCATGTTCATAACGACGGAAAGGAAATTGTTTGGAATTTTACTTTAAACGCTTCAAATTGTGAGTGATTCTTAAAAATTTCCCAACATCAAAACTTAATTGAATGTTTCTGTTGACACAACTCAAAAGGATGAAAACACATCCAAGAATAGAGGCAAGTGATTATTCATGCACCTTGGATAATTTTTGCGTGAGCGATGGTGCGCGAGAGCGACTGCGTGCCTTTTCCATGCGTCACTGGCCATACAAGTAACTCTGAGAAACATTACTGGAAGGAACCCCTTCCTTGTGGATATGTGTTCTCTCATGCAGGTCTATCAGTACACCAAAGGAGATCCAATCACTTTGAAGTTACAATGCAAAACATTTCTATTGACAGATGGACAGAAAGGAAAATGGGCTATAAATCTGGGAAAAATTATTGGATGGAACCCATTCCTTTTGCATATCCGTTCACCTATGGAGGTCTATCATCATATCGAGGATCCAAATCCGACCGATGACTTTGAAGTTACAATGCAAAAACATTTGTACCCACAGACAGGTAGAAGGGAAAAAGGGTCATAACTCTGGGAAAAATTATTCGATAGAACTCGTTCCTTGTGCATATCTGTTCCCCCATGCAGGCCCACTGTGCCGTAAGTGGGCAGTTGGGATTTAGTGTCTTGCCCAAGGACACAACGCGGTTGCTGCAGGTGGGATCTGACCTGAGAACCTCTTGGCATGCAGCCTGCATCTCTACCTACTCAACCATCATGCTCCCAATGTTTTATATCAAAACATATAAACTTGTCCAAAAAGGGACTGAACTAATTAGAAAGATCCAGTAATGCCATTTCACTCACTCAAGTTTCTACAGAAACGACAACACACAAAAGCTACAAATGAAATCTGAGGTGAGGGATGGGGCCTGTTGAGTATACTAGTGAAATTGTTGAAAATCTATGTCAAATCCAAGCTGGCTGGTGGCAACTATCTGTTTCAATGGAATGCAGAAAAATTGGATAACTCCCATCTGGACATCATACCAAAGTTACATATAAAATGTGAAAAAGATCGGGTAAGAGGTGCAGCCTGTAGGGTCTAATAAAGCAAGTATTGGCAATTTATATGCCAAATCCAAAATGGTCACTGCCACCCCTGTTTTTCAACAAAATTCAGAAACATTTGATAACTCCCATCTGGACATCATACCAAAAACAACATGAAATTTGAAAAATATTGGATGAGAGATGCGGCCTGCATGGTGTGCTAATGGAATTGTTGACAATTCAAATACCAATCCAAGATGGCTGTTGGCAGCCATATGTTTTAACGAAATTCAGAAAAATTTGATAGCTCCCATCTAGACATCATGGTAAAACCATACATGTATATGAAATTCAAAAAAGATCAGTTGAGAGATGCGACCTGTATGGTGCACTAATGGAATTGTTGAAAATTTATATCCGGATAAAAGATGGCTGCTGGTGGCCATGTTTTTCCACAAAATTCAGAAAAATTTGATAGCTCCCAGGTTGACATCAAACCAAAGCTACATATGAACAAATCAGTCTAAGGACATCCATAACCCCCGCCGACTTTTGTTAGGATAGGAATAATGTCATTATCAACCTGGACATGTATTCATACCCAATAATGTCACTCATCAAATATCATTTAATTTCTTTAATCACAACTGAAGACATCCTCCAAAAGCCTGCAATTTTGGTAAATTCAAAGTCAACAAGGGAGATAACTCTGGTTAAATTATTTGAATCAAAACTTCCTTTCCACATGCACATGTACACATCATACTCATACTGCACACCAAGTTACCTAAAAATCCAATGAAAAATGCAGGAATTAAGCAGACAAGCATTTAATGTTTGTGATGGAAAGTTTGCTATTACATGTACCAAGGGCCATAACCACACAAAGTGCATTGTATCGAAAATTCCTAACCACATGCACATCTACCCATGATAGTGATACTTCAGACCAAGTTTTAGAAAAATCCAATAAAAAATGTAGGAGCTAAGCGGACAAGCCTTTGTGAGGGAAATTTTGCTATTTCCAAGGGCAGAAACCATGCAAAAATTGTCACAATGAAAATTTCTGACCACATCCTCATCTACCCTTGATACTTCAGACCAAGTTTCGGAAAAATCTACTGAAAATGGATGGTGTTAAATGGACAAAGTTTGATGGAAGGAGGGACGGATGAACAGACAGATGGATGAAAACCATTTCAGTATCCCCCAACCCCCCCTCTCCCCCATGACTTCATCGGTGGGGGATAAATCATTTAATTTTTTAAATCGCAACTGAAGATATCTTCCAAAAACCTACTAGTTTTGGTAAATTCAAAGTCGACAATGGCTATAACTCTGGAAAAATTATTCGCATCAAAACTTCCTTTACATATACATGTACACATCACACTCATACTGCACAACAAATTTAGTAAAAATCCAATGAAAATGTAGGAGTTGAGAAGACAAGCATTTCTGACAAGAAATTTTGCTATTACAAAGGGCCATTACAACAAAATTTGTCACAACAAATATTCCTGACCACAAGCACATCTACACTTAATACTGATACTTCAGACCAAGTTTTGTTAAAATCCAATAAATGAAAGTGTCAATGACACTGTAGCTCAACTTGTCAAGACAAAGACATGTACATGTATAGTATGTGACACAGCAATGACAAACATCTAGATAATGACCTGATAACAAAGGTACATATAAAGTATTGTAACGGTCTGTACATAAATATTGACCGTTGCCTGTAACAAATGTATAGGTAAAGTATTGTAAAGGTGGGTGACAGTCAGATGCTAAACTAGAAAAGAAATCTTGGAGTCCCAGAGTGGGTCTGACTGAACCCCAAAATATTTGTTCTCATAGCACAGTGATAACAAAGGCACCCCAAAACACACTCATTCCTGTCCCAAGGTGAAAACAAAGGTACCCAAGAAGTTTCGTGAAGATCAGTTCACAAACATGAGCTGTGTAGAAGTTGTGACAAAAAACTGATTGGACCTAACTTCGGTAGAAAATGGCCACTGGCAGCCATCTTGAATTCTGGACTGCACCCAGAAACACTCGTTCTTGTCCCAAGGAGATAACAAAGGTACCCATGAAGTTTTGTGAAGATCAGTTGATAAATACAGCCTCCAGCCCAAGCCGTATTGACATGTGCATTTACAGTGTATAAGTAGCACTGAATAAATCAAAGTTCATCTAATTTGCATAATTTCTGCACGAGAAAAAAACCCGTACTATATGTGATGTATTCCATGTTACTAAACATTCAAACAAAAATATATTCAAATCAGAACTTTCATACAGAAGTTCTGCACAAAAGACTGATTGCACTAATTTTGGTACAAAATGGCTGCTGGTGGCCATCTTGAATTTTGGACCACACCCAAAAACACTCGTTCTCATCCCACGGTGATAACAAAGGTACCCAAGAAGTTTCATAAAGATCAGTTCATAAATACGGCCTCTAGCCTGAGCCGTATATAGCAGTTGTGTACAAAAAACTGATTAGACCTAATTTCGGTACAAAATGGCCACTGGCAGCCATCTTGAATTTTGGACCGCACCCAGAAACACTCGTTCTCGTCCCAAGGTGATAACAAAGGTACCCAAGACGTTTCGTGAAGATCGGTTCATAAATACAGATTCTAGCCCGAGCCGTATTGACATGTGTACTTACTGTGTGTAAGTAGCACTGAAAAAATCAAAGTTCATCTAATTTGCATAATTTCTGCACGAGAAAAAAACCCGTATTATATGTGATGTATCCCATGGTACTAAACATTCACACATAAAATTATTCAAATCAGCGCTTTCATATGGAAGTTCTGTGCAAAAATCTGATTGCACCAAATTTTGTACAAAATGGATGCCATCGGCCATCTTGAATTTCGGACTGGACCCAAAAACACTCGTTCTCGTCCCACGGTGATAACAAAGGTACCCAAGGAATTTTGTAAAGATCGGTTCATAAATGCGGCCTCTAGCCCGAGCCATATTGGCATTTGCACTTACAGTGCTGAAAGTAACACTAAATACATCAAAGTTAGTCTAATTTGCATAATTTACGCACGAGAAAAAAACCTGTATTATATGTGATGTATCCCATGGTACTAAACATTCATACAAAAAATTATTCAAATCATAGCTTTCATATGGAAGTTCTGTACAAAAAAAAGATTTCTGCATCGTCGGTACAAAATAGCGGCTGGCAGCCATCTTGAATTTCGGACTAAACCCAAAAACACTCGTTCTCGTCCCACGGTCATAACAAAGGTACCCAAGAAGTTTCGTAAAGATCGGTTCATAAATACGGCCTCTAGCCTGAGCCGTATCCAATTGTTGACAGACGTACAGACAGACGACGGGCCATGGCATAAGCTCAAATTTGGCTTTGCCAAAGTTGAGCTAAAAATGCTGGAGAAGTAATGCAGCCAAGCCTTTGTGATGGAAATTTTACTATTTCCAACGACAGTAATTATGCAAAAATTTGTCGCATCAATAATTCCTGACCATATGCACATCTGCATTTTGTACTGATACTTCAGACCGAATTTCGTAAAAATCCAATAAAAAATTACGACGAGTTAAAAAGACAAGCCTTTGAGATGGAAATTTTGCTTTTTCCAAGGGCCCCTACCCTGCAAACTTTGATGTATCGAAAATTCCTGAACACATGCACATCTACACTTGATACTGATACTTCAGACCAAGTTTCGTAAAAATCAAATAAAAAATGTAGGAGAAGCTAAGTGGACAAGACTTTCGGATGGAAATTTTGCTATTTCCAAGGGCTGTAACCATGCAAAATTTGTCACATCGAAAATTCTGGACCATATGCACATCTACACTTCACACTGACACTTCAAACCAAGTTCGTAAATATTCATTGAAAATTGAAGGAGGCGTTAGCCAAAGAAGTTTGTGATGGAAGGACGGACAGATGGATGGACACCATTTCAATATCCCCCTCCTGACTTCGTCAGCATTGGATAAAAAGATTAGGTGAAAGGTAAGCCTGTAGGGTGTGCTAATTGCATTATTGACAGTTAATACAGGGTTTCCGCTAGACTGGCTGCGGGTCCGTCGACCAGACCCATTCCCCCCACCAATCATACTATGATCAGTCAGAAAAGCTGGTGTTTAAAATGTCGAGTACAATGCTGTATCGTAACGACACTCAGGATCCTTTGTTTCCACGTAATATAGGCATAATTATGTTGCATACTATGCCTACTATTACTGGCGACAACCTGATACTTTATAACCCCCAGACGAGAGGGGGAAACAAAGTTCAAATCCTAAACGCCGCCTATAAAATTTTGGACTCAAATTGTCGTGTTTGGTCCGAAATCACTGGATTTTATTTCGAGCAAAACATGATGTAATTGCACGTGCATGACATCACACGTCAGCATCATAGTTCTTTTCAAATATCGGGTTGTATAAAAACAAGAGGCCCCAGGGGGCCTGAGGGCGCTCACCTGACATGGTAGCCTAAATATCAACCCAGAGAATTGATTTCAACAAGTTGCATCTGCTCCTCCTAAGAAAAGCTTATACCAAATATCCAAAGATTCTGACCAGTGGATCTAAAAAAAAAAGATTTTTAAAGAATATTCCTCATATTGAACTAAGTTATAATTTGGGCTCCCACAGGGAGCCCATGTATGAACCCAGGAACTTGGCTTTAACAAACTTGAATCTCACCACCCCCCCCCCACCCCCCACCCCCCCCCCCCCCCCACCCCCTAAGGATGCTGCACACCAAACATCAAAACATTCCGACTGCTGGATCTGAAGAAGATTATTTTTTAAGAAAATTCCTCATTTTGAACTAAGTTACAACTCCCACAGTGAGTCCAAATATTGACCTGGGGATATGGCTTGAACAAACTTGAATCTCACCCCTCTAAGGATGCTTCTTGCCAAATATCAAAACATTCTGACTGCTGGATCTGAAAAAGAAGATTTTTAAAGAAATTTCCTTGTTTTGAACTAAGTTATCATTCGGGCTCCCACAGTGAGCCCAAATATGGACCTAGGGACATGGCTTGAACAAACTTGAATCTCACCCCCCTAAGGATGCTGCACACCAAACATCAAAACATTCCGACTACTGGATCTGAAGAAGATTATTTTTTAAGAAAATTCCTCAGTTTGAACTAAGTTACAATTTGAACTCCCACAGTGGGTCCAAATATTGACCTGGTGACATGGCTTGAACAAACTTGAATCTCACCCTCCTAAGGATGCTGCATACCAAATATCAAAACATTCCAACTTCTGGATCTGAAGAAGATTTTTAAAGAAAATTCCTCATTTTGAACTAAGTTACAATTTGAGCTCCCACAGTGAGTCCAAATATTGACCTAGGGACATGGCTTGAACAAACTTGAATCTCACCCCCCTAAGGATGCTGCATACCAAATATCAAAACATTCTGACTGCTGGATCTGAAGAAGATTTTTAAAGAAATTTCTTTATTTTGAACTAAGTTATCATTCGGACAACCACAGTGAGCCCAAATATGAACCCAGGGACTTGGCTTGAACAAACTTGAATCTCACCCCCCCTAAGCATAGTGCATACCCAACATCAAAAGATTCTGCCAGCTGGATCTTGAGAAGAAGATTTTCAAAGAAATTTGCCTGAAATACACTAAGTTCAAATTTGGGCTTCTATAGTGAGCCCAAATATGAATCCAGGGGGCCGATTTGAACAAACTTGAATCAGATCCACCCCCACAATGTAGCATGCCAAATATCAAAAGATTCTGCCTGCTGGATCTGGAGAAGATGATTTTTGAAGAAATTTGCCTGAAATGAACTAAGTTCGAATTCGAGCTTCTATAGTGAGCCCAAATATGAATCCAGGGGGCCGATTTGAACAAACTTGAATCAGATCCACCCCACAATGTTGCATGCCAAATATCAAAAGATTCTGCCTGCTGGATCTGGAGATGATTTTTGAAGAAATTTGCCTGAAATGCACTAAGTTCGAATTCGTACTTCTGCAGTGAGCCCAAATATGAATCTTGGGAGCAGATTTGAACAAACTTGAATCAGATCCACCTCACAATGTTGCATACCAAATATCAAAAGATTCTGCCCGCTGGATCTGGAGAAGATTTTTTAATAAATTTACATGAAATGCACTAAGTTCGAAATCGGGCCCCTATACCGAGCCCAAATATGAACCCAGGGGGCCGATTTGAACAAACTCGAATCAGATCCACCCTACAATGTTGCATACCAAATATCAAAAGATTCTGCCTGCTGGATCCGGAGAAGAAGATTTTTTAATGTTTTTCCCATTGCCTACAGTGTTAAAATGTGCCGACTCAGCACTTTTTCAAAGTCCTGAATAAAGTACCTTGTGATCAAACCAATAGAGATTTTTTTTAACCATTCTATTCCACTGGATAAAAGAAAGCTTTATACAAAATAAGAATTCTCTGTGCCGTGTAGTTTTGGAGATATGGCAGTTTTAAGGTTTTTCCTATTTTTAGCTCCTGAGGTTCTCACAGGGCAATGAGAAAAAAATTTTTTCCATCAATCAACTACTTATGATCCATTATCATCTCATATAAAATTTGGTTCAAATCGACTTCACGGTTCGGAAAATAGAAATTTTAGGCGTGGCCAAAATTTTTGCCCATCCCATAACGAAGGCAAATAATGCCCGACAAACTTCTCTTGAACAAACTTGATTCTAAACCTCAAAAGGACTCTGTATTCCATATATCAAGTCTCTGCTACTGGTGGTTCATAAAAAGATTTTCAAAAAATTTGGCCATTTTTTCCACACCCTTCTGCTCAATATCAGCTGAAACCTAATTTGCATAAAAATCAAAATGCTCCTATATAACCACTACTTACATGAAATTTAATTAAAATGTGGCCAGTGGTTTAGGAGAAAGAGGCTCAAACACCACCTTCATGCAGGTCGATGGATGGACGGACGGACGATGGACGAAGAGTGATAAGAAAAGCTCACCCTGACTTTCAGTCAGGTGAGCTAAAAATTGAGGTCAAGAGTCGCAGTCACTGTCAGGATTCATGAATTTTGTGTTTGTATTTTTATGAAACCTCCGACCAGATGTAGTATTGTTTGTTTAGAGAACTGTAGGAGGAAAAAATACATATTTTCCACTTCAATTATTCAGCATTTTAGCGACCAGAATGCCCCAGAGAGCACCTAAAAATCAAAATTTTCCTGGGGGGAGAACCCCCAGGCCCCCTCTATACGTGTGAGTTCCACTTTCTTTAAACTACCGGACCCGAAAATTTTCCCTTAGCAGAAACCCTAGTTAATATGCCAAATCTAAGATGGCAACTCGCAGTCATGTTTTTCAGTGAAATTTGGAAACATTCGATAGCTCCCATCTAGACATTGCCCCAAAGCCACATATGAAATTTGGGACTTGTCGGGTGAGAGCCGTGGCCTGTAGGGTGTGCTATGGTTCCGCTCCACAGTATTCCAGGTATTTCGGCTGGGAGCAGTTAATGTTTCAAAAGGTTAATGTGTTAAATTATTTTAACAAAGCTAACAAAAATTTAAGTAAGTTATTAACGTTTAGCTTTGAAGTTTCACTGGGTGCATCAGGAATGAGGTTGCACTCATCGTGACTCATCTGAGGTATATGTACAGGTCATCTATTCTTCCATCCGACTTAATTGAAACGGTCGCATTATTGACCCTTTCATAGTCCTGCCATGCGTCACTTCATATATGTAGCCTCAACAGTCAACATTGCCACACCCAATATCAGTTACCTAAGCGATGCAGAAACTAACATCAATAAACATCTACATGTATATATAGCATTGAGTCTTTATCTTGTGTTTCCCCAAGCTGGATTGTGCGTGCCAATGACGTCAAATTTTGCGCCATTTGACGAAATTGAAGAATATGAACAATTTAGAAGTGTAGTAAATCTGGATGGCCTGTTGATTTGGTGGAGAGACCATGAAGCCCTCCTACTAATTTTGACGAAGTTGGCCCGCCGATATTTGGTGATACCAGCAACATCAGCTTCACCAGAAGGCCTGTTTTCCATATACGGGCTGGTATTCGAGCAACGGCGGAGGTCTTTTTCTAAGGATACAGCTGCAGCAATAGTATTCTTACATGAAAACATCGCTGAATGTTAGACTTTACGATAGCCTAAGAGAACTATATTAACGACACTACGTAAGTTCAATCATATTCAAGTTCAAATCAATAATAAATGGCTGGAGTTGGTCTGTTATACTACAATTTTGTTCATTTTCACTTGAAACATCATTAACACAGAATTATTTAACACATTAACATGCTAAGGAAAATTGTAACTCCTCCCAGCCCTGCATGCACTCTCTTCAAATGCCAATATTCTGCAACTTAGTTATCTAACACATAACATGTATTACATTTCCCAAATCCACAAAAAAATATAACACTATCTGACTGAGTAGAAATAAACAATCTGAATGTGGATGAAATAATTTATTGTCAAAGCAAGACTTCAACCTGCAAAATTGCCTGAAAAAATGCCTAAACAAGTCATTTTCAGCCACCCGGTAGCCTCAAAAGCAGAATTTTCCCACCACCCCACATACCTACCCCTAGAGAATAGAATCCTCTGTTTATAAAATGCAAAATTTGTTTTATGTTTCCGCTTCATTATTTAATTACATGTCTGGTAACCAACACATGCAACAATTACATTTTAAAAGAACAGCCAATTTTTCGAAGCCACTGGTTCCCATAATTCATCTGGTAATTTTCTCCTATGTATCAGACTCCAACTTTGGGGCCAAAACTTCAAAATCTCTTGTCCAACAAAAAGCTTAATGTAACTAATGAAATCATACATCTGATACTAAAAATATATCTCTATTTTACATGGCCTCAGTTTCAACATATGCCCCATGTTTAGAATCCCCCCCCCCCCCCACCCCCATACAATAGTGTGAAACTGTAGAGCAGAACCTTAAGAGAAAACAAGAGTGATCTCCCCTTGTATTTTACTCAGACAAAAGAATCTGGAATCCCGAGTTGAATGAACAAAAACCACAAGTCTCTATTTTCAACCAGTAAAAAGATACAGCATGGCCTTCCTGACTGCCGAATAGCTTTTGAGGCCAGTTTTTGCCTGATATTTACAACCACACCCACCTCCTCAGTCCTTACACTTCTCTGAGCCGCTTCAGAGAGCATTGTTATTACCACCAGTCACATTGACTACCCAGATCCTGTCAACAGAACTGATAAATACAATCAAAATGTAAAACAACAAGCAGTAATAACCATTGCTTTGGGGGTGGGGTGTTACTCTCTAGATATGAAAGTGGAAACAGCTTAATGGACGGATGATGCACAGACATGACATCAATGACCAAAATGAACAAGTAGACACTATGACTGCAAATCTGTGGTGAATAGTAACAACCAGACTGTTGCATATATTTGTCACAAATACAAAGCTCAGTTTTTAGGAAAGGCAGTGCTCTACCTTAATGTGTTTTTGAAATCTTGATGTAAATTCAAAACCGGGGCGAAATTAGGCTTCATCAATAAATTTATCCAAATTCCACTTATTTCCTTCCAGTTGTGCTGAGATATCACTTGATGAATGTTAACTATCACTAACAATTGCACACAAACCAGAAAGAATGAAAAGTTTTTTTTAAAAATGGTGTATTTATAACTCAAAAACAAATAAGGAACTTCCTGGTTCAAGAATTGACACAGACAGCAAAATGCTCTTTAAGGTTCTGTTCCTCAGTTTTCCAGGCATTTCCAAAAATAACATGCCATACACTCTCTTCAAATGCAAATATTCCGTAACTTAGTTATCTAACACAAAACATGCATTACATTTCCCAAATCCACAAAAAACATATCACACTATCTGACAGAGTAGAAATAAACAATCTGAATGCGGATGGAATAAATTATTGTCAAAGGCAAGACTTCAACCTGCAAAACTGCATGAAAAAATGCTTAAACAAGTCATTTTCAGCCACCCAGCAGCCTCAAAAGCAGAATTTTCCAACCATCCCTACCTACCTACTCCTGGAGCATAGCATCCCGTTTCTAAAATGCAAAAAAAAAATTTTTTATAGGTTTCCATTTCATTTTTTAGTTGCATGTCTGGTAACAAACCCATGTAAAAAATACATTTTAAAAAATAGCTAATTTTTCGAAGCCATGGCTTCCCATAATTCATCTGGTAATTTACACCCTATGCATCAGACTCCAACTTTGGGACCAAAACTTCACAAAATCTCTTGTCCAACAAAAAGCCTAATGTAATCATATATCTGATACTAAAAATATATCTCTAATTTTAATTTCCAAGGCCTTAGTTTCAACATATGCCCTATGTTTAGAATTTCACCCCTATGCAATAGTACAAAACTGTAGAGTGGAACTTAAAGGAATTGTTGGACAATTTATATCCAAATCCAAGATGGCCTCTAGCAGCCATGTTTTTCAACAAACTTAGAAAAAAAAAATCTGTAGGATGTGCTAAAGGAATTGTGGATGGACAGACATGTGGACATATGGACAGACGACAAAACACAACCCATCCCAATAGCTCATACTTGACATTGTAAAGTTCAGCTAAAAATTAATGTCAGAGTGCTGTAACAGTCCACAGAATCAGGTTAAAATTTTGCACAGTCACAAAATTGTCATCGTTAGTCCATTTTACAACATGGTAGTCATCAAAACACACAGTAAAAATCTGAATGATTGATTAATTGCCTCATCAGTTCTACAATGAAATCACAAATGGGTGTTTCATATTCATTCATTTTTGCAGTCTTGAAAATTTCTACAATCCACAACTCAACTCATGTCCTCTCTCTGGGTTCTTAACTGGTTGAGTGTTAGAAGCCGCTATCATGGCATGATTGAAAAGTGCTGGAGGCCACTCTAGTGGCTTTACACTGTGTGCATTAGCTTGATGTTTGCTCAGTGGTGAACATTAAATGTTTATAGAAAACTGTTTTGTTACAATTTATTAGAGAGTGCCAGTAGGTACTCTCTAATAAATTGCAACAAATTGATTATTTATGAACAAAATTTTGCAAAACCAAGGCAAAATAGGTAGCAGTAGGATTTTTAAAAAAACATGCTCAAGTGAGCATAAAATGCTCACCTGGCTCAAGTTGTCAAAAGGGATGAGTGTGTCAGTGATCAGCAGCAAGAGCATTTTTTTTATTTTTGTTATGACACAACAAAAGACAACGTTTTTGGGCCATTTATATCTGCAAAAACAAAGCTCTGTTGTGTGATGTATCAAAAAAATGTCCGAACGAAATTTTTTGTTTTTGTTTGTTTTCAACTCCTGTGGATCTCTCTACACTGCCCCCCCCCCCCCCAAAAAAAATTGAAAGTGTCAATGACATGTAGCTGAACTTGTGTAAGACATGTACATGTATAGTATGTGGCACAGCAATGACACACATCTTGGTATTGACCTGATCACAAAAGTATTGTAACAGTCTGTACATAAATGCTACCGTAGCCTGCAACAAATGTATAGGTAAAGTATTGTAAAGGTGGGCGACAGTTAGATGCTAAACTAGAAAATAAATCTTTGAGTCCCAGAGTGGGTCTGACTGAACCCCAATATATTTGTTCTCATAGCAGTGATAACAAAGGCACCCCAAAACACTCGTTCCTGTCACAAGGTGATAACAAAGGTACCCAAGAAGTTTCGTGAAGATCGGTTCATAAATACAGCCTCCAGCCCAAGCCGCATTGACATGTGCACTAACTGTGGATAAGCAGCACTGAATAAATCGAAGTTCATCTAATTCGCATAATATCTGCACGAGAAAAAAAAACGTATTGTATGTGATGTATTCCATGTTACTAACCGTTCATAGAAAAATTTATTCAAATCAGAACCTTCATACAAAAGTTCTGTACAAAAAACTGATTGCACTAACTAAAGTACAAAATGGCTGCTGGTGGCAATCTTAAATTTCGGACCGCAACCAAAAACACTCGTTCTTGTCCCACAGTGTTAACAAAGGTACTCAAGAAGTTTTGTAAAGATCGGTTCATAAATACGGCCTCTAGCCCGAGCCATATTGAATTGTTGACGGACAGATGGATGGACAGACAGACAGACAGACAGACAGCCGGCCAGACAGACGAGGGGAAGGTCAAAGTTGAGCTAAAAATTCTGGCATAAATGAAGAACTTATGACCCAGTTATATACTACATGACAAATTTGGTTCACATCTGCCCATTGGGTCTTAAAATTTTGAGTGGAGCCTAAATTTGGGATCAAATTTTGACCTAGTTTCTTTGGAAAAAAAAAGTGAATCTGCATCACTAAAGTTCTATACAAGAAATCCAAGCATTATTACAAGTGGTTTATGAGAAGATAATTTTTAAAGCATTTTAGGCATATGGAGCATTAACCCCACCCTATAGGGCATAGCAACTTTTGTGGAAGAAAATCAGAAGAGGAAATTCCCCCAGCCTTAAGATGCCGGCCACTTTATTTGAACAAAGTAGAAAGAGTATCTTCCAAAGATGATCTGTGGCATAAATGAATGAATTTGGCTCAGTGGTTTTAAAGAACAAGATAAGCTTCAAATTAGTTGGAGTACAAGAAAGATGATGACTCTGCATTTTTCCATTGCCAACAATGTTAAAATGAGCATCTACAAATGGAACCCTGGGACAAAACTGATAGTAATTTTTTGGGTCCATCAAATTCCAATAGATCTAAGGACTCTGTATCCAAAAAAACAATATTCTCGTCTGCGCAGTTTTTTAAATAATAATAATGCACGAAGTCACACTTTAGGCTCCAATAGAGAGCCCCCATATTAAGACAAGGACTCAATTTGAACAAACTTAAATTTGACACCCCTAGAGATGGCACAGTCACATGCCAAATATAAAAGAATTCTGACTAGTGGATCTAACAAAGATTTTTTAAGAAATTTTCTCATATCGCACCAACTTAAACTTTGGGCTCAAAAAAAGAGCCCAAATATTGACCCAGGGACCCAATTTGAACAAACTTGAATCTGACTTTTTTCGGGCATCAATCATGTATTTAGGATTCACTTATACAATATGCCAAATTTGGTTCAAATTGGCTCATCGGTTCTTGAAATGCAAATTTTTGGTGGAGCCCAAAATGGGTATGCCCCCATAGAAAGCCCAAATATTGACCTACCAACCTCCCTTGAACACCAAAGAATGTTCCATACCAAATATCAAGGCATTCTCTCTGGTGGTTCATGAGAAGATTTTAACATTTTTTTTAGGCTTTTGGGGCATTAACCAAAGCCCAAAGATAGCAGCTGCTTCATTTGAACAAAATAGAAAGGGTATACTCCAAAGATGGTCTGTGCAGTATACGTTTGAATTTGGCCAGGTGGTTATGAAGAAAAGTTTTCCAAAGGTTAATGTATGATGGATGAGTCACGACAGACGCCAAGTGATAGCAATGACTGGCAATGATTTGCAGTCTGATGAGCTAAAAAAAAAAAATAAAAAAATAGTTGTGCTTGACCAAACAAAATTAAATGATTCTCCGGCAATTTTTTTTAAAATGAATGAGGGACGGCAGTTTTTATTTTTTATTTCTGATGGAATGGTTGCCAGTGTCTGAAATCCAGTTGTGAGAGCCTGAAATTTAAAACTATAGCTTCCATGTAGGTTTCACTGATAGCTTTTATTGTAATAGTAATCATACAACACAAAATCAAAAAAGAATATAGAAAAACTAAAATGAAGACAAAAAATAAGAAGAGTTTTTTAAATAAATAATATTTTTTATCTCCAATTTATAGGGTGCTAGGTTAAAAAAAATAAAAGACTGCTCAACCAAACCAAAAATGTGCAATTCATGGTATAACTCTGGCAAAATGGTCAGACCAAACAGCAATTTGAATTTGACCTTATTTTATGTTGATAGACCTACATACCAAATTTTATTTGATTCGGTCAACAAGTAAAGTTATCGAAGGAACCAAAAAAAATTAATTTTCGAAGTAAAAAATGGGGCATAACTCTGGCAGAAATTGTCAGACTGCATCCTGACCTGTATTTTATGTTGATACACCTACATTTCATTTGATTTGGACAACTATAACTAAAGTTATGAGGAAACCAAAGTGGGATGGACAGACACTGGCTATTTAATAGTCCCCCAAAAAATCTTTTCACGGCACAAAAATTTGTGTGTTTCCAGAAACAGAAAAAAAGTGTTGTGTAGGTTGGTAGTCAGATTTTTTTTATTATTCAGACAGGAGGAAGGTTTAAGTGCTTAACATACATGACTATCCATGATTGTTGCATTCAATATGATCAATATAATTAAGTAGTCAATAAGAGTGATGTTCCAGTATGAAATAAAAATACAAAGTGCATTTGCCCATGTGACACCTGCAAACAAAATTCTTGAATAACGAAATATTTTCATTTTTTGTCTCAAAAACATAGCTTATGACCCCTCACTGGAATGAGCTCATTCCAATGAGGGGGTCATAAGATATGTTTCATTTTGATGAAAATTTGTGAATACAGTGGAGACCACTTAATTGGATATCTCTTAATTGTATATCCCTGTTAAATGAATATAATTTTCAAACACAAAACCATTTACCATACCTTCAGTACAAATTTGATCTGTTAATTGCATATGGGTTGTAGAGTAAACTCCTGTTAATTGTATATAAATTTTTGTAATATGTCGAAAAAATTACTGTGACACGCACCAAATTCCCCTTATTTATCAACCTTTTTGGCCTCACTACATCAAAACTGGCATTTATTCTATTATATCTTGTTTGACAGAGCTCTATGAGCTCTGTCAAACAAGATATAATAGAATAAATGCTCAGTTTACCTCCAGAACAAGGAAACTGACCAAATCTCTGTTAATTGTATACTCCTGTTAATTGAATAATTTTCACTGGCAAAATGGATATTCAATTAAGAGGATTCTACTGTACTTAATTTGAATTTAAAGAATATCAGAGGTGGGAATTTCAAAATAAACAAAATTCCATTTCTTATATAGCACCTTAACTGGAATGGGTTCATAAAACATGCAGACTGCAAATCTACAGCAAGTGTTTGGCTTCTTACTCAAAACAGTCATGAACTGTTTCGTGTAACAGAGGAAACACCTTTTGCATGGAAATTCCTCCACCCCTCCTTCCTGGGGTGGTGTCAGAATTTACCCAACAAGAGGGCTTCTGTACCCTTACGGGGAGGAGGCAGCTAGGTTATTCCCTACAAGCCTTTACAATAAACAATGCTGTATCCCTGACGGGAGGTCACAACATCGAGGGTAGACCTCCCGACATGGGAGGGGTGCGACCTCCCCTTCCGACACCCTCGCCCTGGTGCTACTTGGTACTCTCTTTATTATTATAGTAATATTCACAAGTATTTTATACACACATTTCTGAAAGTTTTGTAATCATTTTGCTTCGCCTGTGTCGAATTGGCGCTTGGGAAGTGGGTGTCAAGATCATGAAAAGATAAACGTATTTTCCCTTTTTGTCGGCCTGCCTGAAATTCAATAAATACGTTGTTGTCAATATAAACTAAAAGAATTTTCAACTAAACCTATTATATACTGGTGGAAATGATTCAACAACAAATTTACCAAGACAATTCTCTTTTCCGTTGATTTCATCTTGTCAAAAACAGCTCTTTTAATTTGTAAAAAGTGAACAATATTATGGCCTCCTCTCGACTGAAATCAACTCACACTGCACCAAAAAAGGCGGGCAGCCCAGTAGACCAATCACAGCTGATCAACGTGAATTTTGCTCAGTTGTGGAGGAAATCGAATGTGCTCTTCATCTGAAGATGATAAGAGAACACTTCACAGCGAGGGCTTGGAGGTTGGGTGGGAGGGGGGGGGGGAGGTGGGGGGGCTGGAGAGGGGGCATTTTTTGTAGCGGGCAAATCCCGAAGTAAAAAATTCTTGAGTTGGGAAAAGTGTGGAAGTGGCGTCGCCCTTGCGTTGGTGTGTCTAGGAGGGATTTTTTTCAAACTTTAAAATTCGCTGGGAGAGGCTCGGGCGTGGGTCTCCCCCGAAGAACTCTTTTTTTTAAAAAAAAACAAGCCACAAATTACACTATTAAGGGGCATTTTGAGACTAAAAGAACCTCAATGTTCATCGAGCGCATTTGACCAATGTTATCTATAGTTTCATTTGTGAATAGAGCCGAGACGTTCCGTGCGGACTGCAGAATTCGGCTTCGCCGTGCACCACTTCATTTTTGTTTATGGGAGGACAAATGGGTGGGGGTCTCTATCAATAGAGGAGGGTTTATTTTAAAGGTTAATATGCATACAGCAGTCGTATAGAGTGAGAGAGCAAAACCGTCTATCAGCTTGTGACGGATAAGTTGGCGCATCGACGGTTGGACGTGGGTCTACTAATAGTTGCCTGGTGGTTCGGTTCTCTCGCGGTCATCTGGTTTCCTCCACGCACAGAAATATACCCAGCAGTTTAAAAAGTTGCTGTTGAAAGTAACGTGACCCCCCCCCCCCCCCCCCCCCCCCCCCCCCCCGTCAGCTACATAAACCGAGTGGGTTAAAGCATATTTTCTTGGGAGGGACCAAATCTGCTTTCGTAACGCCATCACTGTCAGTGAAAAAGAACAGTGGGAAGATATGAAACACTGGGATGTTGGTCTGCATTTTGCAATAATGTTGGTGTTCATGGCGGTCGATTGGACGACCAGAGGTGCATCGGGTTAGGGCTAAGAAGTGCGAACGCTTTATTTGAGTGCTGGCCGAACGACCAAGGGGCTATGTTGTCACAATGTGTGTGCGGGGAGAGGGGGGGGGCACAGTGACAGCTTTTTGGTCCTCGGGGCGGAGCAAGATCACAAATAAATTTTACCATAGTATATAACGCTTTAATAAAGCGGAGAAAGCTATCATAGGACGATGCTCTCCAAATTTAGGAACAACAAACAAAATGGTGCCCAAAAAGGTGTAAATTCCTTGAGTCTACATGGTTTTTAGCAATAATTATATTGTCTTCCACATAGCCGACATTGACTCTTATTTGAGGGATACAAATGGGAAGAACCCAAAATTTTCTGACAAACTGGGGTTGGATGGAGAGGGGATGGTTATCGCCCCTGTATCTACACACCTGAGGGTGGAGGTATAGTCACATTCTTTCCCATGTTGAAATGTTTTTACCACACCCAAACAATGTCGCTTCGATGGTTTTGGATATTTGTTCCCGCTACTCACACTCCAACACATCCACATTTTCATGAAGCTTCCGTCGCCTCTCTGATAATTTGAAATCCGGAATTTCACGCATACCTACCGACCCGTCCGGCCCCGGTGCGTTTGTTTGATACACTATCTTCCCAGTAGTAGCGCCAGTATTTCCCCAATAAGAGGGGGGGGGGGGGGGGGGGCTCGCGTTCCCGGACAAGGGGCTAGGGCATTCCTCGACAGGCCCACAACAAAGGAAGCAGTTTCTCCTGGGTGAGGCTATACTATCTCGACAGGAAATTGTACCCCACTCCCTTTCTACGGACTCCCACCGGCCCGTCACAAGCCGATAGGTTTGGGTTAATACAGTGTTCTCCCACTGGTAGCGCTAGCATTTCCCCGACAAGGGGGTTTGTGTTCCCCGACAAAGAGGTCTCTAGAATACGCGTTATCTCTCCTACATACAATTAACTTTGGTTTATATGTATTTTGTGTTGTTTCCATTTAATACAAATTGTTGAATGCTCACTTTAAACAATATGTAACTTAATTCCCACTGTGATAACCCATTGTATTCGGTAATTTAACTTCTAATCAACTACTTGCGTCACGGTTGCACCCGTTAATCTTAAGACCAAATAGGAGGACCACAGCTCACAGTGCTACACTAAGATATAACAAATTTATTTCAAAGCTACGGGTCTCCGTAGAAAGTGGGATAATTATAAACTATCTTAGAGACCATTTGCCCCTTTTTGCAGCCATCAACCTTTGTAGCATAGAGAGTGTTAATGGTTGTTGCTCACATGATCACACAAAGGATATGGGACGTTAATTCTCGCCCAAACGTCTTTGTGTTGTGATTTTAACTCCTAGCATGCTGCTGGCGGATATTCCTGCCCAGGACAGGATTTCTCTTGCTACTAAAATTAGTATAATTTGGGTACATTTAATCAAATTTCCTCCCTGCAGACTAAATAGATTTCTTTGGCAATGATTTCTTGGAATAAATTCCGATAAATGTTTCATCAAATCTAGTCATGGCTGCTTAACAGCAGCCATGACTAAATTTGCTGAAAGATATTTTGAAAATACTCACCGGGTTGAGAGTTAAAGTTCTTATACCTTCCGGCCACCTGGTATCCGGTCCTTACAATTCATCGTACAAAAATGCACAAAGGCATCTCGGTCCAGCGGCGCCTTTTCTGTGTCAATACTTTCATTCAGTGGTCATAGCTTAAGACATTTCACCAATATCTTACATCAAAAGTGATGTAATTCACGAAAACTGGATTGGTGGTAGCTTATATAAAACAGTAATGTATCTGTCTTGCCAAAAATGTCTGAATTAAAAAACGTGTTGCAAGAAATAACCGAAGGTAACCGTTCTGGCTTTTTGTCAGCGATTATATACTCCGTGAAGCGTGACTGCCCTTGGTGAGCTAAAACTGTGTATTCATGCTGGCTAAGCATCACTCGGTCCCGTCCAAGTTAGCCAGTGGATCAGGGATGAAATGGTTTCCCGCGCCGAAGCGGTTGGGGCAGACCCCTTTCGACCCTCTTTAACTGTAGATGACTGGGTTGTCTGGGCGTGGCAAAGGAGGAAAGTGGAAAAGGTACTCAGCGCCGTCTTTGTTTCCTCCTGTTCTTCTTTGGAGGAGGAGGCTGTGATGGTGATACCTCCTTTGGTGGTGTTGAAGGAGGGGTGCTGGATGATGACTAGGTTGGTATGGTCTAGCCCTTGCAGCTGCCGGTGATGGAGAGGTCTCTGGAATAGTGCGTAGATAGTGGTTACTGACACTCTGTAATACTCCTCTAATTGTGCTTTCCAAGAGTCCGCGGTTATCCAAGGTATTCAGGGTTTGTTGGAGAATTGCTAGATGTTCGTCATCCCTGATCTTTTCCCCAAGGATGCTTTCCACGTACTCCGCGGGGTGAGCTTCCCGGATGGTGTCCTGGTCGGAAAGGGCTGGAAGAGCAATAGAGGGTGTGGCTATATATGCGCTGTCCGGCTCAACTTCCTGCACCATAAACAAACCTTCCTCCTCCATCTCCTCTTCCGAGGAAGAGTGTGATGGGCTGGAGATTGGAGTGTTGCCTGGCGAACCAGCGTCCTCCGGCCCCTCCACATGAGTGTGTGTATGGGGGGGGGGGGGGGGCGTGGACGTCGAACGGCCAGGGATAGCAGGCATTGAGATTTCAACGCCGTGGTTAGCCTCCCTCGCTTCCTTTTCCGTCCTTTTCTTCTCCATGAACACCGTCAGTCGGCGGGCATCGCGTCGTCTGGCGGAAGGTCCCTTCTTTCTTCAACTTTTCTTCTTTCCTTCGGCTGATTTCGTCTTCTTGGCATCATCCTGCGAGTCCGTGTCACTTGGAGGGTGACCAGTGAGGGGGGGGGGGGAATCCCCTCACGAAAGGTGCTACACCTCTCCAAGGACGGCGGCTCGGTTTCCTTCTCAAGATCCACTGTCAGATAAATTTTACCCTTGAGCACCTGGATGCTCCAGGTGGTAGCAAGGGTAGCCTTCACTTTGACCAGTGTCTCTTGTATTACAATTGGGAGCTCCATTGTCTAGTTGTTGACACCTCGGAATCCAAGGTGTGAATGGTGTGATTTGAGGTAATAATATAATAACACTTTGGCCAGCCGCTGATTTGTCGCGGTTCTCCAATGAGAAGGCCTTGGTTACCCATGTACACCCAACTGCCTCCCTATTCCCACGCTTCTCCTCTCCTCCCAACACTCGGAGACGAACTGTTTGATGACATCCCTTGCCCCATTCTTCCCAATCTCTCCGATTAGAATATTAACCCCCTCCTTTGAGTCTCCCCCTAACCACGTCATTCGTTCTCCGATCCCTCTTCCCCATTATACTCCCAGTGAATCTTATTCTTTTAGACTGGTACTTTGAGCATTCTAGAAGAAAGTGTTCCAGGGTCTTCAAAACCTGGCTTCTCTTTATCACGCAGGCCACCCAAAGACCTTTTTGATTAGCCCCCCCCCCCCCCCCTCGCCAATTACGGTTACAATCCTCCATGACCCTTTCTTTGACGATTTGTTTACCCTGTTTTGCCCCAACGTCCAGGTCCGAGATCTCCAACGAATAGTTCTCTACTAGCTCCCTCACTTGGACCATCGACACCGTCTTGATATTTGAGTTGAAAATTCTCAGAAACATCACCTTACACTATCGGCTGTCGGGGAGATTTACCAAATAAATAAGATAACCGAGTTTCAACAAGTCTATCCTGTCCTTTATCCTTATCCCAGGCACGTAGCTATGGGGGTGCACGGGGGGGAGGGGGGGGGGGGGGCAACTGCCCACCCAAAACTCAGTCTTGCCCCCCCTCCCCAAAAAAAATATTCTTTATGCAAGATTTTCAGGACCACTTATTCCAGTGAAGATTCTGTGAACAAACACTCATGGTAAATGGCGGGACACATACATTAGTTACAGTTTATAAAACGCGATATTGTTATAAATTTTGGCCAATAACTCCAGGAAATCGCGTCTGAGACATGCTAAAATCCAACATTTTCCTGGGGGAGGCCCCCCAGACCCCCACCTACGGGAGGGGGCGACCCCCTCCCGTGCCTTCTCCCACACTCGGGCCTTCGGCCCTCGGGAGATGCCTTCGGCATCTCGTCCTAGGTTCGCCCTCCCACAATTCTCCATTGCCCCCCCCCCCCCCAAAAAAAAAAAAAAAATTCGGATCCTAGCTACGTGCCTGCCTTATCCACCCAAGCTCACCCCTGATTGCTTCTAGCGCTGCGGGATTACTCGACCCCGTTATCCATCGGCCTGCATCGTTCTGCAGGATTTCCAAGATCTTTACGGCCGTCTGGTTTATGGGTACCACCTCCGTACCGTATGTTATACTTGGCAGACCCACCATTTCCCAAATGGTTTTCCCCACGAAAACCTTATTGAATCTGTTTCTCCCTATAAGTTTCATTTGGTTAAGGATTCGCTTCCCCCTCAGAATCAATTTATTTGTGTGGGTTCGGTAGATGACTCTTCCTGTAATGTTTATATTTACACCCAAATACTCGTAATCACCTGTCTCTCCTACACTGCTACCTTCCGGAATGCAGAACTCACCCACTCTCCTCCTTCGAGTGGGATCACTTTGCGGCCCACAGGTGATGAATGTAAACATAAACGAAACGATGAAAACGAAAAGTGGATCGGGTGACATGAGACACCCATTACCAAACAGATACCTCCACCAGTCTGTTCCTATTCTCTAATAACACTTAACTCCAGGTTTACTCTGGCTTCAAACTGGAGGATGTCACAAACGGTTTTATGGGTTCCTACAATGCAGCTCTTTGTTCAGGTTGCGACTCCATTATCTCATAAACAGAAAGTTGCAACATTTCGCATTGAATAATAACACATGGTAGCTCATATTGTAGGAACCCATCGCAAGTTCAAACTTGAATCGAGTCACGTTAAATTATTTGAAGAAGATATACATAACGATAATAAGAGAACAGAAAAAAACAAACTTAGGACTTATCGTCTATTCAAAGCTGATTATCAAATGGAACCGTATATCTCATTCACACTTCTTCCATTGAAGCAAGAAACAATTTCACGCGATTACGCATTAGCAACCATAAACTGTGGAACGAACGTGGAAGGCATTTACAACCTCCTCAGTAGTATGTCATGTACCCGGACAAGTAAAGGTTGCCGGACCTCGGAAGTGACGTCAATAAAAAAGGGATTCTCCATAAGGTATCCTAGATAGATATCCTCAAATAATACAATAATAAATTATAGGTATCCTCAAATACCCGCATATGCCTACGTGCTAGGGCACATTGTGTCACAGTGTGCCTTTTCACATAAGCACAATGTGACACAATGTGCCCCAGCACATTGTGCCTTTTCACATAAGCACATATCGGCACATACAGCATGTGCCTATGTGCTAGGGCACATTGTGTCACATTGTGCCTTTTCACATAAGCACATATCGGCACATACAGCATGTGCCTATGTGCTAGGGCACATTGTGTCACATTGTGCCTTTTCACATAAGCACATATCGGCACATCCAGCATATGCCTATGTGCTAGGGCACATTGTGCCACATTGTGCCTTTTCACATAAGCACATATCGGCACATACAGCATATGTGCTAGGGCACATTGTGTCACATTGTGCCTTTTCACATAACCACATATGACAAAAAGGGGATTCTCCAGAAGGCACCCCAATTTCGGCACCTCTTTTTGGAAAACATATGGCCTTCGGCACCACTTTTTCTGCAATGAGACTAAGAGTCGTATGTGCGAGTCACTCGAACAAGCGATTGCTCGATAGCACATTTGCTCGATGGCCTTCGAGTCGTTCGAGCACTGGTTTATTAGTAACTGCCCGATAGCTTATTGGCTTGGGAATGATATAGGCTTTTGATATACACATAGGATATAACTCTGCATACAGCAATCTGATTGGTAAGTTAGCGTCAGGAAAGTGAACTGACTGGGTGATCTAGATAAATGAAACAACAAGAGTAGTCGGAATAGGATCAGAACTAACGAGGACAGACAATAAAAACTAAATATAGTAATAATAAGCAAAGCTGTTCCAGCTGATGGGCTCTTCTGCTCTACTGGAGTATACTCCAGAACAAAGGCACATAGTCGGGTAGACGAAAACTACTACATAGATAGATAGAAGCAGAGAATTCTGTAAGAATTTGAAATAGTACAACTTGTCGGGTTGTTTGTGGTGATTCTGTGAGTCGGGAAATTACTCCTGTACAATTGAACACACCCTCGAACATACCCCTATCCTATTAGAAGGTTTCAGGTCACACAGCAACCACGTGCTACCATAGAAACCAAGATGGCGGCCTCCAGTATACAAAATGGACGACGGAATCACGTATCACCCTAACACACGCTGAGCGTGCGCACTAACACCACGTATTACTAAGGGGATGATGTCACAAGATGGCCGCTCACGCAGGTTACCATGACAACACAACATGGCGCCACTGGGTTACGTGACATGACGTCACTTCCGACGTCCTGCAACTTTTACCTGTCTGGGTACATGACATACTACTCTCTTCGTCCGATGGAACACAGAATATGCGAAGCTTGTACAATGGGGGAGGTTGAATCGGAATGGCATTTTGTAATGGAATGTCCGCTTTATGCACCATTGAGAGAAAAATTATTTCGCGCAATTTCTGACGAAAACAATGACTTCCCTCTAATGGATACAATGGAAAAAATTAAAGTAATAGTGACAAATGATAATCCAGTGCTATGCAATGTTATTTGTAACATGATCCAGCTCTTCCTCCACAAGAGGGCCTTTTTGTAATATGATTTATGTATGTCATATGGTATTAGTGTGTTTTATGATTGTGTTTATGTTGATTTTGTGTGCATATATAATTATCTCCCTTTGTTCTGGTGTATTTGCTGAATAAATTTTATCTTATCTTATCTTATGGATCGGACTGCTATGATATTAAATTCAATGTGTCACATGATACCGTGCGCGAGTGCAGCACTGATCAGAAATGATGCCACACTGCAATGTACGATGGGGGCATGTGCCCACCCCACAATTGAATGGCGGCATTGTGATGTTATTTGGGGGTACGGGACACGTCGCCGCCATGGTAACTCTCCGTCGGACGGCGAGTTGTCCCGATTTTTACCGCGAGTTGTCCCGTTTTTTGCTTTTCAAAAAATGTAATTTATTCTTAATTTATTCTATTGAAATACTGTTAATTTTATCATTTACTTTCCTGTAGAGTATTTTTACAAATAAATCCAACCTCCGTGAATTGAAAAAAAAAAACAGAATTAAATCCAATTAAATCCATGTTTTATGAAAGTGCCAAAGTTGAACTAAACTGTTCATTACAACATTTTCAGAAGAATGAGATTGTTGAAAATAAAATCGTCAGCTTTTACATTGTTTTTTTTCTTTTACAAAGAGTGTCTTAACATTGGTATTGTTTTGAGTAACTTGATGTGTTCTCGATTGTCCATTGCTACAGAAGACAGATTATTGAAAAGTAGTCAGACGGCAGAAATCAGCATCCTGTTCCTCCTGAAGGCAGACCAGATGGCCAATACCCAGCATCCACTCTCCCTCATAGGCTGATGGATGACTACCAGCTTTCAAAAACACATTTTGGTGGATTTTTTTCCTTTTTGTAACCGTTAAGAATAGGATAATATGCTTGGGCTGTCCCAAACCAGCAACTGTTTGGGTTTCTTTTTCTTTTTTCTAAAATAACCACCAAACTGCGGTTTCAATATTACCATAAATTTGCCCACTTCTCTAAGCAAACACGGAGCAGAACTCTTGTAATTATGCAAATTCCTAGCCATTTTCCAGTTCGAGGTTCTCGGGGATCTCAACCCACTATCCTACTGCCAGTCGCGCACTCAAACTTAATAAGATTATTGGCTCTCACTCCCGACTCTTGTGAATTTATAAGCAAATAAAGCTATAAAGCAAATAAAGTTATTAGGGTCGCAAAGGATTTCAATCCCGCATCGTCCCTATATGTCAGATCCACCTTCATTGTCTACTGCAGCCTTTTTAAAGAAATGCTCAGCTGTCTATATAAAGTAGTTCTCCCATAATGGATATCAAACATACATTTGTACTTCAATCTTTATATATTTTTGTATAAATTATATCTTTGTGAATTATAGTAATTTTCAAATAATATAGAATTATATAAATTTATTTTATATCTGTGAATTCACATGAAAATGGTCTTTTCGGACCATTTTCATGTGAATTCACAGATATAAAATAATTTCCAACGAACAGGTGCATGCTGTACCCCTTTGTCGAAGCACGAACTGTAAAAGAGTAAATTTGCTTGAAAATGTATTATTTAATTATTGTCATTGATTTCAACGAATCGTCTGTCACTCTGATTAATCTTGTTATATTAGTAACTATTATTTTATATGTTATATTATTATATGTTATATTGAACCTGTCTTGTTATCTAAGTCATGAGTATTAATAAAGATAATTTAATCCTATGCTGCGTGTTACTTATCAATTACTACTCCACGGCGACTTGTCCAGACGGCGACTCGTCTCATTTCAGGTACGGCAAGTTGTCCCGACGGCGAGTTGTCCCGTTTCCGTTATTTGGTTACAATACCTCAAGGTAACACTCCTTTAGGTGGTATTGTGTAATAGTGTTTATGTGCATTGGACTTTAACGACAGTTTCAACGCCCAGGGTCACATCGTGCCGGAATACCAATCTATTTATCGGTGTTTATGGTCACATATTTCTGAACAATAACTACTGGTGACCAAAACATGAATATAAAATCAAGTCCAGCCAATCCTGTACCCATATTGCCCATTTTAGTGGGCTTCAAACCAATGCATTAGTGACTGGGTCCTATATTACCAGTAAAAATAGAACCTGTCTACAACAGTAAAGAAGGACTGCTTTACTTTGCGGGGTTCCCACGGGGAATCTGAATACTAGTACGGGTATAGATCACATCTACGTTACAACCAATCCCTTTTATAACTAACACAGACAAAACAAGTTTTTTTCGGGGCTAAAAATCATGAGACCAAAATGGGTATTGACTATCCTAACAAACCATGTCATACTCACTGGGGATGACCGGCACTTACAGAATCAGTTCATTTCTTGTTTTTACACCGATTTGTTCCGACAGCGTGTAGATTCGTTCCCGATTTTCAAAAAGTTCTGAAGCTCTGTTTTTTTTAAAAAGATGACAGAAATCTAAATATAAAATGGGTATTCGTTTGCGATTTTATGGTTGCGATCACGTTCTAAGTGCTGATTCATAGGCGATTCAACTTTGATTTCATTTGGTAATCTATATACAATAGAAGCGCACTGCCAAATCGGTTGTAGGATTCTATAAGCAATCAGAGGATTCTATGTTGATGTTTGTAAGTTTCTATGTTGAAATCGCGTCTTTTCACCCAGCAGATGCGGCCGTAGAGCAGATTTCTAGTCACCCAAGTGGTTCATTCCCACTAGACCAATTCCCTTTAGACCAATTCCCACTAAGCCAATTCCCAAAAGACCAATTCCCCTTAGACCAACTCATGCGTTCTACTTTTAAAATAATTCTATATCAATAATTGATATGTTTATAAATATTTATAAATGTAGTTAATGTTATTGATATTCAAGTCTGAAAATAAGCAGTCTGTCATTTGCAGAATGAGGTCCCCAGAGGGGGAATTTGCTGTTGCTATCCCATACAGTGGGTCAGTTTATCCTCTGGGTACCTCTTTCTGTTTATGTTTGAGACCCTAATTCAGATTCAGGTTCACAGAGGGTAAATTTGGTGATGCTACCCTGCTGTGCAGGGTAGCATCACTAAGTTCACCGTCTGGGGACCTCATTTTTCAGATGATAGTCTGCTTATTTTCTGGCTTGTTATTTTATAAACTGAAATGTTATAAACCTATATTTTTTGTATGCTGTGCGTATAAATATTTTTTATCAAATAAAGTGCTTATCAGTAAATAAATGTTTTCTTAATTATCCTTAATCAACCCTTAATCAATAACAGTATGTAGTTGGTCTAAGGGGAATTGGTCTTTTGGGAATTGGCCTAAAGGGAATTGGTCTAAAGGGAATTGGTCTAGTGGGAAGACACCACCCAAGTACATGTAAGATGGAGGGGGTATTTATCGATCCCTTCGCATTTATCAAGTAGCAGGGCTGTCGACTGAGTCTTAGTTCATCTGTTGGAGACGTAACATATGTTTTAGGCAGGACAAATAGGCTGCACAAACCTAGAGGCCTGAATGAACACAACAGATCTGCCATTCTTTTCTTATAACACTTATAGATTACAGTCAGTTGAAGGGGGTGTCAGAACCATGACTTGGTGGAATAAGAAAACACTGTATGCTTATTCGAAACACTTCGCTGGGTGTGTTCGTATTGGACTCTTAATTCCTTGTCTGCGAAACACTTAAAGTTCTTAGCACAGGAAGTTATATGGGTGTCATTTCATATGTATGTTTAATAAGCGCTGTGATTTTTGTTACTTATTCCTGGTTCCTTATTCAATATTTGTTTTTTGAATAATTACGCGAAAAAGAACATAACAGGTCATAGCCACTCCCAACGAATATGAAATAGCGTACTGTCCCCTTTGGTTAATCCCTCCCACCCAACCCCAACTGTAAACTATGTTACTGGTCTACAACCTGACAACACAAAATAATTTCAACCTTCTGTTTTAAAACTTTATAAAAATAAATTTCACAGGACAGCAGATTTGACCCTTTCCTATGTTGTACATGCTGTAAACCATAATAACAGGTCTACCATCTGGCAGCAGATAATTTCAACACTCTCACTGGTAAACTCATTGTTCAATTCATCATTTCAGTGACTGGGTGTATATTTAATAGGTAATATATACCTACATTCAATCTATTGTATACTGCTCGACAGAGCTCTATGAGCTCTGTCAAACAGGATACACCAGACAGAATGTTATTTTCACAAATATTATTTTAAGTTTATAAGATTTAACCCTTTATGTTATACAGACTGTAGACTGTAATAATGGACTAGCACCTGGCAGTCACTATATACCTGTAATCAATCAGCTGTACCCTGTCAGGCTGAGCTCCATGAGCTCTGTCAATCAGTATACAACAAACAGAGAACTTCTCTTTTTTTTGCACATGCTATTTTTCATTTCACTGGCAGAGTGTATGCGCAAGAGGTCCATGAGCTCCATGAGCTCTGCCAATCAGGATACATAGACAGATTTTTTCAAAAGCACTATTTCCATTTCATCAGCAGAGTGTGTATTAAACTGGTCAATACATACCCATATTCAGTCAATTTTAATCCTCAGACGAAGCCCAATGGGCTCTGCCAAACAGGACACACTGGACAAAATGTTTTTTTTTTCATAATTAAACCCCCCATCCTGCAACATCTATAAACACTGTTTTACTGGTCATCAACCTGAGAACCCAAGATAATTTTAACATACTCACTGACACAACAGATGTTCTCATTTCACAGATTGAGTATGTATTCAATAGGTAAATATATACCTGGATTCAATCTATTGTATCCTGCCACACAGGGTACATCGGGCAGAGTGTTTTTTCATGAGTGATATTTTCATTTCACTGGCAGAGTGTATATTCAATAGGTCCATATAAACCTATATTCAATCTATTGTGTCCTGTCTGGCAGAGCTCCATGAGCTCTGCCCAACAAGACACAACAGGCCAAATTTTGTTTCATAATTGCTAATGAACCTGCCAATACCTAATAATTTCACCCCTCTCTCTGGTGCATAGATTCTTCATTTCAATGTCAGGGTGTGTATTTAATAGGTCAATATAGACCTGTATTCAATCTATTGTATCCTGTCGGACAGAACTCTATGAGCTACGTCAAACAGCATACAACAGACAGAATGTTTTTTCCATAAGTGTTATTTTAACAGTTTATAAAAATGTATTTCCCTGCACAGCAGATTTAACCCTTTTCATGTTATACAGACCGATGCCCCCAATTCCCTGACAGAGTATGTATTCAAATGGTCAATATATACACAGTTTGTTTTTTTTTTCATGGGTGATATTTTCATTTCACTGGCAGAGTGTATATTCTATAGGTCCATATATGCCTGTATTCAGTCTATTGTGTCCTGTCCGGCAGATCTCCATGAGCTTTGCCCAACAAGACACAACAGGCCCTTTTTAACCCTTTTTATGTTATACAGACAGATGTCCCCGATTCACTGACCGAGTATGTATTCAAATGGTCAATATATACACAGTGTTTTTTCATGAGTCATATTTCCATTTCACTGACAGAGTGTATATTCTATAGGTCCATATAAACCTGTATTCAATCTATTGTGTCCTGTCCGGCAGAAATCCATGAGCTCTGCTCAACAAGACACAACAGACCAAGTTTTGTTTTATAATTGCTAATGAACCTGCCAACACCTAATAATTTCAGCCTTCTCTCTGGTACATAGATTCTTCATTTCAATGTCAGGCTGTGTATTTAATAGGTCAATATACACCTGTATTAAATCTATTGTATCCTGTCGGACAGAGCTCTATGAGCTATGTCAAACAGGATACAACAGACAGAATCTTTTTTCAATAGGTGTTATTTTAACAGTTTGTAAAAATGTATTTCACTGCACAGCAGATTTAACCCTTTCTATGTTATACAGACAGATGTCCCCAATTCCCTGACAGAGTATGTATTCAAATGGTCAATATGTACACAGTTTTTTTTTTTTTCATGGGTGATATTTTCATTTCACTGGCAGAGTATTTTTTCATTAAGTCCATATAAACCTGTATTCAATCTATTGTGCTCTGTCTGGCAGAGCTCCATTAGCTCTGCCCAACAAGGCACAACAGACCAAATTTTGTTTTATAATTGCTAATGAACTGCCAACACCTAATAATTTCAGCCCTCTCTCTGGTGCATAGATTCTTCATTTCAATGTCAGGGTGTGTATTTAACAGGTCAATATACACCTGTATTCAATCTATTATATCCTGACGGATACAGCTCTATGAGCTATGTCAAACAGGATACAACAGATAGAATGTTATTTCATAAGTGTTATTTTAACAGTTTATAAAATGTATTTCACTGCACAGCATGTTTAACCCTTTCTGTGTTAAAAGACAGATGTCCCCAATTCACTGACAGAGTAAGTATTCAAATGGTCAATACATGTATATACACAGTGTTTTTTCATGGGTGATATTTTGATTTCACTGGCAGAGTGTATATTCAATAGGTCCATATAAACCTGTATTCAATCTATTGTGTCCTGTCTGGCAGAGGTCCATGAGCTCTGCCCAACAAGACACAACGGGCCAAATTTTGTTTTATAATTGCTAATGAACCTGCCAACACCTAAAAATTTCAACCCTCTCTCTGGTACATAGATTCTTCATTTCATTGTCAGGGTGTGTATTTAATAGGTCAATATACACCTGTATTCAATCTATTGTATCCTGTCGGACAGAGCTCTATGAGCTATGTCAAACAGGATACAACAGACAGAATGTTTTTTCACAAGTGTTATTTACCAGTTTATGAAATGTATTTCACTGCACAGCAGATTTAACCTTTTCTATGTTATACAGGCAGATGTCCTCCATTCACTGACAGAGTATGTATTCAAATGGTCAATATATGCAGTGTTTTTTTAGAACACATATTATAAGGCGAAGGGTTAATCTACTAGTACAACTTCAAATTATTCCTCACCCATCCCAAAAAAATTTGGTTCTTTTGTGAATTTGATCAGATCCACATGAATTAGATTAGATCCATAGGACGGGTTTAGAATATGGAGTGAGCTGGCATTTAGGTTTATCTACCTTGAAAAAACGCTGGATTTCTTACTGGACATACTGTAAAATGTGGATCCTGAATAAATAAATAATTTCCTCCCACCTTGTATACACTTTTTTGAAAGAAATAGATACTATTACTTCCATTTGCTCTCATAGTTAGACTGCAAATAAACTGTTATTTTCTTAAGGGAATGTCGGGTAGACAGCCAATCTGGCTACGTCATTCCCTATGGTGTGCCTATTTCTGTAACACAAGATTATGTGAATTGTACTGTAAACTATTTTTGCATACCGTTAATAAAGAATTATCTATCTATCTATCTGAGCGTTATTGGTTGACCACATGTATTCGTAACCCAGAGTGGTAATATAATTAAGAGTTTTTGACCTTGTGACATGAAACTACATTAATTATAATGGCGGGCACCATTAAATACACTTTCGGTCTCATTCTTCTAGGCGTTGATTCTGCTCAAATCCAATATTGGTTGCATATTGGTGATTGTCCCAGATGTAACCAATTTCGGATATGGGCAGAACAAATGCAATAGAATAATGAGGCCGAAAGTGTTTTTAATGGCACCTGCCTTTATTATTGTCACAAGGCCAAAAACTCTTCAATTGTATTACTCAACACTAGTCTGGGTTTCACACCTCTTAATTAGTAGTCCCAGTTCTCCCACTTATATCACAACTGTAGCCTTGTTCTAAAAATAATATTTCGTTATTTTCAGGCTTTTTGATAGCTTAGGCGACAGGACCAAATTTTCGAATACGGTGAAGAGCGAAAGGTTACTAATTGAAACTTATGGCGTACGAGTTCCATTGAGTGGACTAACAGAGAGGAAGATGGGATATCTCGTCAAATTTTAGAACTTTACCATCCTATCATCTTAAAAGATTTTTACCATGAACAAGTTGGAGATGATGGTAGTTGCCTACAGCTCTCTCAGATTCAAGGGTGGGAATGTATGTTAGATATTCTGACTAGCTTTTGCGTGCTATATTTCCATGAACTCACTCTGGCACTAGTTATTCAGAATGCATGATTGTAATTAAACACCACACCTTCGGTTGCTCGTAAAAGGGTTAAAACCTTCTCGAAATTGACAAATTAAATGAGGATTCCTGGGGATTCCGGGTGTTTTAGGGGATTCCGGGAGATTTGGGGGATTCCGGTGTTTAGGGCAACCCAATTAATATATGGTATGGAACACTCTTTGGTCTTGAAGATTAAAATTTATTCAAGGGAATTTAGTAGATCAATATTTGGGCTCTCTGTGGGCACATACCCATTTTGGGCTCCGCCCCTAAATTTCTATTTCAGGAACCGATGGGCCGATTTGAACCAAATTTGGCATGAAGTATAAGTGGGTCCAAAGTACTTGACTGATGCCCAAATTTTTTCGTAGTCCCGTGGGTACCCCAGGGGCTGAAATAGGGAAAAAATCAAATGCCCATATTTCCCAGACTTCACGGAACAGAGAACTGTTATTTAGTATGAAGCATCCTCTTGACCAGTAGAATGGATTGAAAAAAAATGGCCATCGATTGTGTCAGGGTGTTCTGTAGGGGCGTTTGAAAAAATGCTGAGTCAGCATATTTGCAAAAATTGAAAAAAAAAATTTCTTCACAACCGCTGATCAGAATCTTTCGATATTTGGTATACAGCATCCATAGGACGGTCAAATACAAGTGTGTTTAAATCGAGCCCCTCGGTTCATATTTGGACTCAACATAGGAGCCCAAATAATTAATTTAGGGCGCAATGGGGAATAAGCTTTGAAAATCTTCTTCTTCAGATCAAACAGTCAGATTCTTTTGATTCTTGGTATATATACAACATCTCTACAGGAATCAGATTGAAATTTGTTAAAATTGAGGCCCTGGGTTAATATTTGGGCTTCCTATGGGTGCAATATGGGGTATAATCTTTAAAAATCTTCTTCTTCAGATCCACCAGTCAGATTCTTTTGATATTTGGTATGCAGCAACTCTTGGTGGGTTAGATTCAAGTTTGTTCAAATGGGATCCCTGGATGAATATTTGGGCTCTTTAATGGAACCCAAATTTCAACTTAGTGCAATAGGAGAACATTTCTTAAAAAATCTTTTTCACACTCACTAATGAGAATCCTTTCATATTTTGTATATGATATTTCTAGAAGTGTAAGATTTGAATTTGTTCAAATCGAGTACCTAGGTTAATATTTGGGCTTCCTATGGGAGCCTGATTATTAACTTGGTGCAATATGGGGGATATTCTTTAAAAATCTTCTTCTTCAGATCCACCAGTCAGATTCTTTTGATATTTGGTATGCAGCATCTCTGGGGGGGGGGGGGGGGGAGGGAGGGGGTAGATTCAAGTTTGTTCAAATGGCATCCCTGGATGAATATTTGGGCTCTTTATTGGAGCCCAAATTTTAACTCAGTGCAATATGAGGAAATTTCTTAAATAATCTTCTTTTTCAGACCTGCTAGTGAGAAGCCTTTCATATTTAGTATGTGACACCTCTGGAGGTGTAAGATTTGAATTTGTTCAAATCGAGTCTCCAGGTTAATATTTGGGCTTCCTATGGAAGCCTGAATATTAACTTCGTGCAATATGGGCAATAATCTTTAAAAATCTTCTTCAGATCCACCAGTCAGATTCTTTTGTTATTTGGTATGCAGCATCTCGGGGGTTAGGTTCAAGTTTGTTCAAATGAGATCTGTGGATGAATATTTGGGCTCTTTATTGGAGCCCAACTTTTAACTTAGTGCAATATGAGAAAATTTCTTTAAAAATCTTCTTTTTCAAACCCACTAGTGCGAATTTGTTCATATTTAATATATGACATCTCTGGAGGTGTAAGGTTCAAATTTGTTGAAATCGAGTTCCTGGGTTAATATTTGGGTTCCCCAAGGGAGCCCAAATATTTACTTAGTGCAATATGGGGAATTATCGTTTAAAATCATCTCCTTCAGATCCAGCAGTCAGATTATTTTGATATTTGGTGTACAACACCTCTACGTGGGTAAGATTGAAGGTTGTTCAAATCAGGTCACTGGGTTAATATTTGGTCTTTTTATTGAAGCCCAAAGTTTAACTTAGTGCAATATGAGAAGATTTCTTGAAAATTCTTCTTCTTGAGGTCCACCAGTAAGAATCCTTCCATAGTTGGTATGTAACATCTCTAGGGGTGTCAAATTCAAGTTTTGTTCAAATCGAGTCAGTTGTTTTTTCTTGTCTTTTTTCATTTTTTTTTTATTTATTTATTTTTTTTTGTTGCAGTGGGGGAGGGGGGGGGGGTCTAGAGAGAACCACAATAGTTGAAAACAAAACAAAAATTTTGTTCGGTTGTTGCTTTTTTAATACTTCACAGAACAGAGCTTGCTAGGAAGCTTTCCCAGGACCAGCAAAAATGAATGGCCAAAAAAGTTGCCTTTGGTTGTGTCATAGAAAATCAAAAAATTGCTCTTGTTGCTGATCACTTACTGATACACTCATCTCTTTTGACAATTTGAGCCAGCTGAATGTTTTAGGTTCACTTGAGCCTCTGGTTTTTTCTTGTCTCTTTTTAAATTTTTTTATTTATTTACTTTTTTTTGTTGTTGGGGGGTGGGGTGGGAGAGGGGGCTAGAGAGAACCACAGTAGTTGAAAACAAGACACAAATTTTGTTCGGTTGTTGTTTTTTTAATACTACACAGAACAGAGTGTGCTAGGAAGCTTTCCTAGGACCAGCAGAAATGAATGGCCAAAAAAGTTACCTTTGGGTGTGTCATCGCAAATTAAAAATTGCTCTTGCTGCTGATCACTTACTTATACACTCATCTGTTTTGACAATTTGAGCCAGGAGAGCATTTTAGGCTCACTTGAGCCTCTGGTTTTTATTTACTATTATTAGTTTTTATTTTGCAGTGAGTTCATTTTTTAATTTAAAATCAGTTTTTATTTCAACCATTTCGGAAGTTGTAGTGCTCGTTGGCACAGTTTAAGCCATTACCCAACTGGACTGGAACTTGGACAACACTTGCCAAAAAAATTCTTGGGCAACAAAGGATATAACAATTTTCAATTTCTGTCTCAAAGCCATAAAAAAGGAAGGAATTATTTACAAGAACCTTTGTCTGTTAAAAAGTCCAATAAAGACTTATGCTAATCCAAACAAACTAAGCTTGTTGGTGCTTGTGAAAAACAGATCCTTTTCATTTGTGTATCCAAGTATGAAATTCTTTACATTCTGTTCATGTTCAAGAATCCGAAAACCTCAACTAATTTAAAAAGAACCTGAAATCACGCCTTTTCAGTGAATTGTTTTGATGATTGGCAAGTCAACTTTAAATTTTAATTTTTTTTGGTCTTTTTTTTTTCTCGGTTTGTAGAAAATTCCTTCATTGTATATTAGGAGGGTGTATTCCCTGACAAAACCACAATGAAAGAGGCAGATGGCTACCACCCACACATGTGAGGGGAGGGCTCTAGTCCCCTCCCCACCATCACCACCTCTTGGTCATAGGTTAGGCCATTCCAGCCATTGACTTCAGCACATATTCAAGCCATTTCCCATGAAACCTTTCCATTGAAACAATTGGGAGCTGTGACACACAAAAAGTATGGAGTTGTTCTACACAATGACAAACTAAATCCATGTGCACCGTGATGTATGTTACTTGTTTCCAGTTCCTTAATAAATATTTTATGTTTGAGATAGACCCATACAGAATTGTCCTATAGGATCCTAAATGATTCCTATAGGAAAATATAGGAATCGTACAGGATTCCTATAGGAATGATGAGTGTATAGCAAGAAAATTATGGGTGTCCTTTTTCCTATAGGAATCCTCGATGCATTCTTAATGGATTTAACCCTTTACCTAACGTAACGGCCAAAACCGGCCAGCGCTATTCTCAAAAATCGCCAATTAATTTTCATTATTTTTTTCATTTTTTGCCTCAAAAACATAGGTTATGACCCCTTGTTGGAATGAGCTCATCGAGCTCATTCCAACGAGGGGTCATAACCTATGTTTTTGAGACAAAAAATGAACAAAATTAGTTATTCAAGAATTATTTTTGCAAGTGTTGTCTGCTTTTCAGGTTAGGTAAAGGGTTAACAGTTCCATCTCTTCAGATTTAACTACATATTTAAGACTTGTATAGGATAATTATAGGAAATTCATGGCAATTATGGGAAAGCATTTTTTTATTTGCAAATTATGGTTGAATTTAAGTAAAAGTCTATCTTCTTTAATAAGCAGATTTTTTTCATATCAGCCCAGTTTCATATAAATGTATCCTTGTCAAAAAGAAGAGTCTAACTCAGCAAACTCTTCTAATTGACAGGGCTACATGTACATGTATATTCCTATAGGAATATATTGTGTTTCCTACATGGATTCCTATTGGATCCTACTAATTTGCATACAAATTACCTATAAGTTTCCTATAGGAAACCTATGTGAATTTCCTATAGGAAACCTTTGGGAATCCTATTTTGATTGCTAGAAGAGTGTTTCTTATTGGAAGTTCAAATAAAGAGCAGCCATGGGCCATAGCTGCTTCCGAGAATTTCTGCATTTCATGCCCCCCATTTAATGGTTGAAATGCCCCCACCCCAAACTGTTCCCAATGATGATATAACCAAGCATCACCAGAGACGTGAGCAAATAAATCTATAAAAAGATGAAGTTGGGCAAACAACAATAATGAAATTTACCTTTGCATATTGACCATAGTGGAATTGAAAATGGCTCCTAAACTGCCCCCAATCACGATGTCACCAATAATCTGCCAAAATGTGAACAAATAAGTCTATAAAAAGTCAAGAGCCTGAAAAACGACAACAATGAAACAATTTACCTTTGGACCTTGACCACAAATGGAGTAAAAAATAGCCCTGCCTCATGCCCTTCCAATACATGGACAAATTACTCGATAAAATGTCATGCCCCGACAAAACAACAATAATGAAACCATTTACCTTTGGACCTTAACACTTAATCAGATCAAAAGTGGCCCCCCAAACTGTGCCTGATCTCAGCATGAAAGAAGGCAAAACTTGAACAAATAACAAATATAAAAAGTCATTACCAGACAACACAACAATAATGAAACCAATTACCTAAGAACCCTGGCCCTTAATGGCATCAAATATGACCCCTAAACCATGCCTGATCTTAATATGACTAAACATCTGCCAGAACCTGGACGAATAACCCTATAAAAGGTCATAGCCAGAGAAAATAACAATAATGAGACCATTTACCTTTGCATCTTGACCTTGGTGGAGTAAAAAGCAGCCCCTAAAAACTGCCCCAAACCTGGACAAATAACTCTATAAAAAGTTGGCAGAAAAGCCAACAATACCAATATCATTAATCTTTGGACCTTGCCTTGTTATGGAGTGAGAAAAGACCTCTAAACCATAATTGGTACCAGTATGACCAAAAATCTGCCAAAACTAATTAGTCTCTAAAAGTCACAATCAGACAATCCAAAAATAATGAAACCATTTGTAGGTACTGTTGGACCTTGACCCTTAAAAGGGTAAAAAAAAATGTCCCCCTAAACTGTGCCTGATTACAATCTGACCAACAACCTGCCTAAACTTGGAAAATAACTATAAAAAGTCATAACCATGCAAAACAACAATAAGGAAACCATTTATCTTTGAACCTTGACCCTTATGGGATCAGAATAGCCCCTAAACTATGCCTGATCGCAATATGACAAAAACTAGAGAAAAAAAACAACAATAATAAAAGCATTTACCTTTGGACCTTGACTCTTAATGGGATAAAAATGGCACTTAAACTGTGTTTGATCTTAGCATGTAAAAAGGCAAAATTTGGACAAACAAGTGTTTGACCACCGAGGTGGTATTAGTCCCCTATGGCGCGTTTGTGACATAAGATGTTTTTGTCACAGAAGACACTAGAGTATATAAGCATCTTGGATTTTGAAAAAAAAATATTGAGTGTGCATAATCCCCTCACAACCCTTTATCCATTTACCATATATGAAAGGCGTAGCTTGAACCATGTTGGAGGGAGGGCTGGTAACATAAAATAGAGAAAAAAGCTTAAAAAACACAACAAAAATGGCCACCATTCTGCCATCTTGGATTTCGAAAAATAAATATTGACTGTGCATCATCCCCTCAGAACCATTTATCCATGTACCAAATATGAAAGGTGTAGCTTGAAGCATATTAGAGGGAGAGGTGGTAACATAAAAACAGACAGACAGACAAACAGATGGACAGACAGACAGATGTTAGATTTTGAAAAAAAAATATTGAGCGTGCATAATCCCCTCACAATCCCTTTATTCATGTACCATATATGAAAAGTGCAGCTTGAACCATGCTGGAGGGAGCAGTGGTAACATAAAATAGAGAAAAAAGTTTAAAAAACACAACAGAAATGGTTGCCATGGCGCCATCTTGAATTTTGGAAAAAAAATATTGAATGTGCAACATCCCATTACAACCCTCTATCCATGCGCCAGATATAAAAAGTGTAGCTTGAACCATGTTGGAGTGAGGGGGTGGTAACATAAAATAGAGAAAAAAGCTTAAAAAACACAACAAAAATGGCCGCCATGCCGCCATCTTGGATTTTGAAGAAAAAATATTGAACGTGCATCATCCCCTCCCAACCCTCTATCCATGTGCCAAATATGCAAAGTGTAGCTTGAACCCTGTTGGTGGGAGGGGTGGTAACATGAAAATCGAGAAAAAAAGCTTAAAAACACGTCAAAAATGGCCGCCATTCCGCCATGTTGGATTTTGAAAAAAAAAATTTTGAGCATGCATCATCCCCTCAGAACCATTTATCCATGTACCAAATATGAAAGGTGTAGCTTGAACCATGTTGGTGGGAGGGGTGGTAACATGAAAATAGAGAAAAAAGGCTTAAAAAACACAACGAAAATGGCCGCCATTCCGCCATCTTGGATTTTGAAAAAAAAAAATTTGAGTGTGCATCATCCTCTCAGAACCATTTATCCATGTACCAAATATGAAAGGTGTAGCTTAAAGCATGTTGGAGGGAGAGGTGGTAACATGAAAAAACAGACAGACAGATGGACGGACTGACAGATGGACGGACGGACAGATGGATGGACAGACAGACAGATGGACAGACAGATGGAGTACAATCCTATAGTCCCCTTACGGTTCCCGTAGGGGACTAATAACTCTAAAAAATATATTCTTAGCCAGACAAAACAACAATAATGAGACCATTTACATTTGAACCTTGACCCTTAAAGGAGAAAAAATGAAATTTACCTTTGGACCTTGACCCTTAATGGAGAAAAAAAATGAAATTTACCTTTGGATCTTGACCGTAGTGGGGCTAAAAGCAACCGCTAAATCATGCTTGATTACAATATGACCAAACATCTGCCAAAACTTGGACAAATAACTCCACAAAAAGTCATGGCCAGACAACAAAACAAAAATGAAACCAATTTTCTTAGGACCCTGACCCATAATGTGGTCAAATATGACCCCTAAACCATGCCTGATCACAATATGACTAAACATCTGCCAGAACCTGGACAAATAATTCTATAAAAGGTCATAGCCAGAGAAAACAACAATAATGAGAGCATTTACCTTTGGGCCTTGACCCTTGGTGGAAGAAAAACAGCCTCTAAAAATCTGCCCAATACTTGGCCAAATAACTCAATCAAAAGTAGGCAGACAAGACAACAATATTATTGTAACAATATCATTAATCTTTGGACCTTAACCTGTAATGGGGTGAGAAAAGACCTGTAAACCATACTTGATACCAGTACGACCAAAAATCTGTCCAAACTTAGACAAATAACCCAATAAAAAGTTACAATCAGACAAAACAACAATAATGAAACAATTTTCTCTAGACTTTCACCCTCAAAAGGGTAAAAAATAACCCCTAAACCATGCCTGATCACAATGTGACCAACAATTTGCCAAAACTTGGAAGATAACTATAAAATGTCAAAGCCAGGAAAAACAACAGTAACGAAACCATCTATAGTTGAATCTTGATCATTAATGCAGTCACAAAATGGCCCAGAAACTGGGTCTGATCATAATACAACCATTTATGTTTGTGCTCTTCTATTCTCTCAAAACAAGTGCTATGATAATGTCCATTTGCTAACTCACCACATAGCAGAATGAAATTTCCCATGATGCCCTGCTGAAGCTGACTGGGACTTCCTTGCGGAATGTCTAATGATAAAGTGTCATATTAGCAATAGCTTTTTGGCTAAACCCAAACCCACCCCATTACACTCACTCCACAAGCAACTGCTATGGAATCCCTCCATGTAAGTAAATTGCTCCCAATGGTAGGGTGGTGTGCCTTGACCCTTAATTGGGTCAGAAATGGCTCCTAAATTGTGCTGATATCAATACAAACAAGATCTGCCAAAACTTGGACAAATACTTCTATAAAAAGTCATACTTGAGACAAAACAGCAAAAATGAAACTCTTTACCTTTGAACTTTGATGAATCGCATTTTGTCTCTTTGAAACCTCTGCATCTTATTGTGTATCACATCACATGCCCCTAAACTGGTACTATTATTTAGCTTTTTTCTACTATCATTTCCAAAGTTTCAACAGCATCAGTTACAAAATGTTTTACTGATGACATTGCACCATAAATAAGGGTTACATGCCTGAAAATAAGCAGACTATCATCTGCAAAATGCACAGTACGGTAGCATCACAAAATTTACCCTCTGTGAATCTCAGTCTGAAACAAGGTCTCAAGCCAAAACAGAAAGATGTACCTGGAGGATAAATTGGCTCACTGTATGGGATAGCATCAGCAAATTCACCCTCTGGGGACCCCATTTTGCAAATGACAGGTTGCTTATATTCAGGCTTGGTTGCATGGGAAAGGTCAATATGTTAATGACCTTGTCTTCAGTTGTGCGACCCTGGACCACCTTTTGTTTGGTTCAATCTACACTAATTGATGGATGTTTACCCATTTTGGGGGCCAAATCGTTCCATAAATAGGGGTCAGATGCAGAAGATGAAAATGTCAATGACCTCAACTTCGTTTGTGCCATCCTACCTTTCATTTCACCAGATCAACTCCTCTAGATTAATTTTGAGAAAGTTTACCCTTTTTAGAGGCCATACATTAGGGTTAGGTGGGGGAGGGACAATTGGTCAATGATCTTGTCTTTGTTCACGCCCCCCCCCCCCCCCCACCCCTACATCACCACTTGTTTGATCATGTTTACCCATCTAGATTTTCAGAAGTCTTCCCTTTTAATTATCCCATAAACAGGAATTGGGTGGAGAAGATGAATATGTCAATCATCTTGTCATTGTTTGTGCCATCTTAAACCACATTTTCTATTATAGTTCATAAAGGCTTAAAAAACAGGAGGGCCTATAGGGGGCTAAGTAGCTCACCTGAGAATGTTGTTTGAAGAAGGATTTATGGTCACATTCAAAATCTTTGACTACTTTACACCACAAAGGAATGAAGTCATGTAGTTACATGTATTTATACCTCTGTTGTCCATTTTGGACGGTTTTCCTAGTATTCAGATGCTACCACAGAAATAATGCCCACAAAAATGGCAAGTTTCCAGTGTTTAGGTCCTGATAGTTGAATTGTTTATTTTTTATTTAGAGTAAGTCGAGGCATTTTGAATGATTTGGTACAGAAAATTAACCAACAGATCTTCTGGAGATGAAAGGTGGGGAGAGTGGGTTTGTCCCAGTCAGTCGAGTGAATTTTTGTTATGCTCATCATCACTCCAAATCTTTCCAAACTCATTTTAACACTATGTCCCACCCCATAAGGAAGAAAAAACAACAAATTTACCCAAAGAGACCCTCCCAATGCTCTTACCAAATATAAAAATATTTGGCCTGGTGGATTTGAAGCGGATCTTTGCTCCCATTGCACAATGTAAATACTTGGCCTCCTATAAGGAGCCCAAATATCAATGTAGGGACTTAATTAGAACAAACATTATTAAGACAACACCCTTTACCCCCCAGTCCCCCACCCCCACCCTAGGATGTTATATATCAAATATCAAGAGATTTTAACTGGTAGTTCTGGAGAAGATTTGAAAAGAATATTTCCCACCTTACACTAAGTTAAAATTTGGGCTCTGATGGGGAACCCAAGTATGAACCTGGAGAAATGATTTGAAAAAATTTGAATGTGACTCCCCTTAGGATGTTGTATTCGAAATATCAAAAGATTCTCACTTGTGGATATGAAGAAGACAATTTTTCAAGATTATTCCTTATATTGGACTAAGTTGAATTTCGGGTTCCCCACAGGTAGTCCAAATATTAACCCAGAACTTGATTTGAACAAACATGAATCTGACCTCCATGAGGATGTTGTATGCCAAATATCAATAGATTTTTAGCAGTGAATAAAAAGAAGATTTTTTAAAATTATTTCTCATACTGGACTAAGTTCAAATTTAGGATCCCAAAGTGAGCTCAAATATGAACATGGCACATGATTTATACAAACTTGAATCTGACTACCCTCCCCCACCCCCCTAAGTATGCTGTAACCAAATATCAAAAGATTCTAATTGGAGGTTCTGGAGAATAAGATTTTTAAACAATATTCCTCATATTAGACTAAGATAAAAGTTGTGCTCCCATTGATTAGTGTCATAGTGTATTCTATTTTTAAATCTTCTTCTCCAAAACCACTATTCAGAATCTTTGATATTTGGTATACAACATCCTTGGAGGGGCCAGATTCAACTTTGTTCAAATCAAGTCCTTGGGTTAATATTTGGCTCTCCAATGGGAGTCTAATATCCGTAGTGTAATAAGCGGAATATTCTTTAATATTTTTCTTCGGGACCACCAGTAAGAATTTTTTGATATTTGATATACAATATCCTTAGGGGTGTCAAATTTAACTTTATTCAATTCAGGTTCTGAGGGTAGCGTGGTGGCTCAATGGTAGACTGTTAGACTTCTATGCTAGAGGTCCCAAGTTTGATCCCCGTCCGGGACGACCCACGTTGTGTCCTTGGGCAACACACTTTATCTCGGTGACGCCGTGTACTAGGGCATACTGCACATCAATGGTGCACATGTTTTCAACCACTGTAACCCTGCTTGAGCTGAGCTTGAACAGAGTTAGAATGTTGAGGAGCTGACAGTTGCTCATCAATGCTCGGTGGATCGCTCTCTGGGTAATCCGGTTTCCTCCACCCATAAAACTGTCACAGTCACGATTAGCCATTGTGCATTAGTATGTGACCTTAAACACCAATAAATAAATAATAATAATTAGGTTCCGAGGTACATATTTGGGCTTCCCAATTTTAACTTTGTGCAATACACCAAATATTCTTTATGAGATTGCAATTTGGTTTTACCAGTCGATTTTCCTAGTTCTAAGGATACTTCATACTAAATAATAGTTCTCTGTTCTGTGTTGTTTGAGAAATACGGGCATTTGAAAATAGTTATACTTTTGGCTTCTGTTGTTTCCATTGGGACAATTGAAAAATATAAATTTTGTGGGGGGGGGGGGGGGGGGGAGGGGGGGGGGGAATCGTACTCCTTGCATTATGAAAGCAAATATTGCCTTATGAACATCTTTTGAATAAACTTTATTCTACACCTCAAAGGAAGGTCAGTATCAAATACCAAGTTATTGTCAAAATTGGTTCAAGAGATGATTTTTTTACAAATTTGTGAGCATTTTATCTTTCCGCTCCCTATGGATGGGGCAAGTTGATATAAACAAGATCAAAAATTCAATGTCATAACAAATAATCACCTCAGATTTTACTGAAATCAGTTCAGCTGTTTTTGGAAAAGTCGTGACTATACCATGTTCATGGACGTCGGGCATAAGAAAGCAGACTGAAGGAAGTAAAGATTTTTACAACATACTTATCACTAATATTTGAAACATGGTATGAACCTTATATGCAATTAATTACAATTATAACTAGAGCTGGCCAGTGGCTAACAACTCCTCCCCCCCCCCTCCAAAAAAACCCCACCCTGATACCTTGCCAATATCTAAAATAATGGAGCAGATACTAATTCCAAGTTGAAATCTCAGCAACCTTAATCTTTGACACAATTACCATAAAATAAATAGGGTTCTTCCTTCTCATACCCATACCACATTTCAAGCTTGGCTTCGATCAGCCCAGGGAAACTTTAATTAGAGACAGCAAACCAGGAAAATTTTCAAGTCATGAAGTTCACTGTGCCCTTGACCATTGGCACAATTACCTCATAATGAAGGAGTTTTTCCACTCATCATATCCAACCCGCATGTCAAGTTTGGTGTTAATCAGAACTTAATTAGAGAGCGGTAACCAGGAAAATGTTTGAATTAAAAGTCACTGTGACCTTGTGCTTTGACACAAAGACCCCAAAATAAATGAGGTTCTTCCTCTCATCACACCTAGTCCACACATAAAGTTTGCTTTTGATAGGCCTTGCAGAACAGAATTAGAGAGCAGAAACCAGGAAAATGTTCTAGTTAAAGTCAATGTGACATTGGCCTTTGCCAAAATGATCCCAAACCAAAAATAAATATGTTTCTTCCTCTCATCATAAGCAACTCACATGTCAAGTTTGCTTTCACCCGGCCAAGCTGAGTTTTAATTAGAGAGCAGCAACGTACTTCAAGAAAATTTTAAAGTGTAAGCTCATTTTGAAATTAACCTTTTGTGCAATGACCTTAAAATAGATGAGGTTTCTTCCTCTCATCATACTAACCGACATTTCTAGTTTGGTGTCAGTCTGTCAAGTGGAACAAAGAGAGCATAAACCAACTCCTTCTACAGACAGCCAGACAGTACCACAACTACATCCCAACCAATTTTTTTTTTTTTTTGGGGGGGGGAGGGGGGGGGGGGGATAAAAAGTTTTATGCTTGAGGTCTAGCCCTTAACAAGAGTCAGAACTATATAAAAAAAAATGTCAAATATGAAATTCCACCTGCAAATTTACACTTCATACTCCAGCTTATGTTAAAAAAAATGTAGGATGAGTTAAGTAGACAAACATTTATGATGGAAATCTGGGAAGCGCGGTGGCTCAGTAGGTAGAGGTGCAAGCTGCAAGCCGAGAGGTCCTTGGTTCGAATCCCACCTGCGGCAACCGCATTGTGTCCTTGACCAAGACACTTCATCTCCATTGTCCGCGTGGGAGCACGATGACGCCGTGTACTAAGGCGTACTGCACGGCGATGGTACGCATGTCTTCAACCAATCCAACCCTGCCTGTGCTGCAGTGCAGAATTACGATGTTGGGGAGCTAGAAGCTGCTCGTCGTTGCTCGGTGGTTCTCTTCGGGTACTCCGGCTTCCTCCACCTGTAAAACTGTCACGGTCATGATTAGCCATTGTGCATAAATATGTGACCTTAAACATCAATAAATAAATAAATAAATATGATGGAAATCTATCCATTAATGGCCCATAACTCCAGAAAAATTTCTAGAAAAACTCCTTTCCACATGGGAATACACACTTCTCATACTTCAAAGATTCTTAAAAATCCAATAAAGTGTAAGAGTTGTTTGTTTTTTATTGAAATTTAATGACACTTCCAACAGCCAGGGTCATATTGTGTTCGACAGTTTTACAAATGTAGAAAGCCGATGCACCTTAAGAGAACCACCAAACAGCGATAAGTAATTGTTGAACTATCCAACTTGCTAACCCGGCACATTCAGGGTTGGAAGACAAATGCTTCCATTTGGGAAGGGGGGGGGGGGGGGGAATTAAGATTCATCCCAAGGAGACAGCACTAATGATGCACTAACCAATGAGCCACTGTGCTTCTGTAGGAACTAGGGTTTCCAAATTTCCAATTTTTTTTCTGAAAACGGTACCAGGCATTTTTCAGATTCAAAATCTGGAAACCAGGAAATTTCCTGATTTTGTTCCTCCCCATAATACCCTGCTGCAATTAAGACTAAATGACCTAGGGAGGGCGAACATTTTTTGGCAAAAATTTTAGTGAAGTTGAGAGGAAATACGATAGAAAAGGAAAATGAATTTGCAATATTTGTGGTAATTTGCATCACATACCTTGGCTTCCGTACCAGTATTTTGTCTGGCAATTATTTTACATAACAGTCATTTACTCCAACAATCAGAAATAGATTGGCTGGTTCGCAAACACATAGTGAATCAAGTACAAAGTAAATGTTACACTGTTCAGTTAGTTTATCAAAAGTGTGGAGACATAGGCCACAGAATTCAGAAAGAGGGCTGGATCCCACTCTGAGTCTCTGACTTGCAGCTATGCTGCAAGTCAGAGACTCAGAGTGGAATCTAGCTCTGTCTGAATTCTATGAATTATGCTGTTGGATAATTACGAGAAAAGTGTTGAAGTGATGCATGCTGTATAATTGCATTAACTGGTTAAAATTATTGGTAAACAGAAATTAATGGACCTCAAACCTATCTGACAATAAATGTACTGTCAAAGTAACTAGAATTGTGAGACTGATATTGTTGGTTCCCAGTGGTAAAAATCCAGATATTACGTCTACCAAAAATGGAATTGGGAACCAGGAATTCCCAGTCCCAATGGAAACCCTAGAAGGAACCAATGAGCTACTGTGTTCCTGTAGGAGTTAAGTGGACATAATTTTTGTTATGGAAAAGGCCTACAATTCTGAAAAAATCAAGAAATCAAAGATTTTTTTTGATATGTATATTTTACACTCATACCATACAGTATGTTTCAGAAAAATCCCATGAATGAAGGATTTTAGTAGGAAAATATTTGTGATGGACTGACTGATACAAAATAACCTCACTGATTTTGGAAGAAACTTTACCTAAACCCACTATGTATGTTATAGTCATGAAATTGGGGGCACGGCGGCATTGTGGTAACCGTTTTTTTTTTCAGATTACCGAAGTTAAGCAACGTCGAGCCAGGTTAGTCATCAGATGGGTGACCGTCTGAATGATAGATTTGGACTCCCGCATTGTGTCCTTGGGCAAGGCACATAGCCCCGATTGTCCATATGGGGGTACGATGACGCTGTGTACTAAGGTGTACTGCACGTCGATGATGCGCATGTCTTCACCCAATCTAACCCTGCCTGTGCTGCAGTGCGGAGTTACAATGTTGGGGAGCGGGCAGCTGCTCATTGTTGCTCGGTGGTTCTCTCCGGGTACTCTGGCTTACTCTATCCGCAAAAACTGTCACCAACATGATATGACCTTGGCTGTTAATGTGTTGTTAAACCCAAATAAAAAATAAAAAAAAAAAGTCAGGAAATTAATGAGGTAATTTCTCAGAAGAAAATACAGCAGTCATCAGTAAATTGTTAGAAAATATTTTTTGTATACAGAAATCTTTGTTCAATAAAAGTCAAGTGAATTAATGTTATACCATAACTGATTTATGCATTCATCATTACCAAAATAATACAAAGAGCAAGAACTGTTCTAGATACCCCCATGCATGGAATCTGGCTTATGTGTAAGAACGTCATGTAAGAATGCAACTATCTACTAAATTTTAGCCCTGCTAAGATTTTTTGATGCCAAATCAAAGTTTTTAGTGCATTTGGCTTAATTGGCACTCAACAGTGTGAACACTGACTACAGAACAGCAGTTCACTGAAAATCAGAGTTAATCCTCTACACCATGATATCAAAAATATCAAAATTTCAATCTGCAAATTTTTAACCAATTCATTTAGCTCTGTCAAACAAGATTGAATTGGTTAACCCTTTACCCGACATAACAGCCCCAAATTGCCAGTGCTATTCACAAAAATTGCCATTATTATTTATTGCCTCAAAAACATAGCTTATGACCACGCATTGGAATGAGCTTATTGAGCTCGTTCCTGTGAGGGGTCATAAGCTATGTTTTTGACACTGTCTAGATGAGAGCTATAAAAAAACATTTTGAATGTCGTTGAAAAACATGTCCACCAGTGGCCATCTTAGATTTGGAATATAAATTGTCAACAATTCCATTAGCACACCCTACAGGCCATATTTCTCACTCAATCTCTTTTAAATTCCACATGTAGCTTTGGTGTGATGCTTAGATGACAGCTATTGAATATTTCTGAATTTTGTTGAAAAACATGGCCATCAGCAGCCATGTTGGATTTGGATATAAATTGTCAACAATTCCATTAGCACACCCTACAGGTCACATCTCTCACCTGATCTTTTTCAAATTTCATATGTAGCTTTGGTGTGATGTCTAGATGGGAGCTAACAAATTCCATTAGCACACCGTATAGGGTGCATCTCTCACCCGATATTTTTCAAAATTTCATACGTAGCTTTGGTGTGATGTCTAGATACGAGCTATTGAATTTTTCTGAATTTTGTGGAAAAACATGGCCACCAGTAGCCATCTTGGATTTGGATATAAATTGTCCAACAATTCTTTTAGCACACCCTACAGTCCGCAGCTCTCTCTCTTGATCAATTCCAAATTTCATATGTGGCTTTGGGGCAATGTCTAGATGGGAGCTATTAAATGTTTTCAAATGTCGTTGAAAAACATGGCCACCAGTGGGCATCTTAGATTTGGCATATAAATTGTCAACAATTCCATTAGCACACCCTACAGGCCATATTTCTCACTCAATCTCTTTTAAATTCCACATGTAGCTTTGGTGTGATGCTTAGATGACAGCTATTGAATATTTCTGAATTTTGTTGAAAAACATGGCCATCAGCAGCCATGTTGGATTTGGATATAAATTGTCAACAATTCCATTAGCACACCCTACAGGTCACATCTCTCACCTGATCTTTTTCAAATTTCATATGTAGCTTTGGTGTGATGTCTAGATGGGAGCTAACAAATTTTTCTGAAATTTGTTAAAAAACATGGCCGACAGTAGCCATCTTGGATTTGGCTTATAAATTGTCAACAATTCCATTAGCACATCCTACAGGCCACACTTCTCACCCGATCTTTTTCAAATTTTATATGTAACTTTGGTATGATGTCTGGATGGGAGTTACAAATTTTTCTGCATTTCGTTGAAAAACATGGCTGGCACCAGCCATCTTGGATTTGACATATAAATTGTCAACAATTCCATTAGTACACCCAACAGACTGCATCCCTCACCCAATTTTTTTCACATTTGATATGTAGCTTTGGTGGGATGTCTTTTCTGTAGAAACTTGAGTGAATGACTTGGCATAATTGGATATTTCTATTTAGTTCAGTCCCTTCTTGGACAAGTTGAGCTGCAGTGTCACTGACATTTTCATTATATATTGTCAATGACATCAGTTGCAATTGTGATAATACAAAGAAACTATTCGATTTCACCTGTGACTTGAGGCTCTGTACACCAAGACACACTGGTAATAAAAAAAGATGACAGGTTGCCTTTGATGAAAGAGAAAATTGGCGTGTCAAATGAACATCACATTCTTTCAGGTCATTACTAATTGTATGTCAGTGACACTAGATTGATCTGTGTGTAGCGGTCGAGGTATAAAGGCCATTTACCAACCAGCCTGGTTGGTCCAGATCTCTTAGTCTCGTGGTAAATCGGTCGCTTTGTGTGCTAGAGGTCGACGGTTCGAACCCCGACTCCCGCACTTATCTCTCCTCCTGTTACATTTGGGGGCTCGTCCGATCCTCAGCAGTAGGTGGCACTGCGGGTGTTTCGACCGCTCTGAGGGAGGAACCTGGGTGAGATTCACATGTGGTGAATCTCAAAAGAAGGGGAGAGTGGTGTAGCGGTCGAGGTATAAAGGCCATTTACCAACCAGCCTGGTTGGTCCGGATCTCTTAGTCTCGTGGTAAATCGGTCGCTTTGTGTGCTAGAGGTCGACGGTTCGAACCCCGACTCCCGCACTTATCTCTCCTCCTGTTACATGTGAAACATTGGATGGAAATATTTCAATTCATCTCAAAAACTTGTGGGCTCTTGGAATCAAGCCAAGCAGGCCATATAAATGTAGCAGTCATGGTATAAAGGTTGTTAACCAACCAGCCTGGTTGGTCCAGATCTCTTAGCCTTGTAATACATCGGTTGCATTGTGTACCAAAGGTCGTGTTCAGCAAATAGGCTTCTATACTTCTCTCTGGATATGTTACATTTGGGGCTTGCCCCACCCTCAGTAATTGGGAGCACAGCGGGTATTTCAACTCAGCTCTGGAGGAGGAACCTGGGGTAAAATTCACAAGTTGTGAATCTCAAAAGAACAAGAGTGTAACGAGCGAGGTATAATGGCCATGTACCAACCAGCCTGGTTCATCCAGATGACTTGGCTTCATCGTAAATTGGTCACTTTGGATATTAAAAGTCATGAGTTCAAGCCTCAGCTCCCACCCTTCTCACTGTTACATAAATAACAAGTAGTTCCTGGGGACAGTACTAAAACTTCTACAATACCTCCCTGAATTGTAATTTCTACAATTAACCATTAATTACCGTACTGAAATGAATCATTAATTTGTTACTGGTAAATTGACACATCATTTAAAATACTAATGATTTATTTCAACCATTCATTGTCTTAAACAGAAAATACAATTCTGTGAAATACTATTGTAAAAGCTTTAGAGTATTGGCTAGTGAAGCAGACCGTACCAGACCACCGTTGGTGGTCCAGTCCAAAAAATAGTGGTCTCATATGATCTAGTACACAAGTAGGTGGTCCGTTTTTTAGCTCAACTTTGACGTAAGTAAAATTTGAGGTTATGCTGTGGGCCGTTCCCTGCCTGTCCATCCGTCCGTCACCAATTCAATATGGCCCAGGCAAGAGGCCGTATTTATGAACCGAACTTTACAAAACTTCTTGAGTACCTTTGTTATCACCGTGGGACGAGAACGAGTGTTTTTGGGTGCAGTTCAAAATTCAAGATGGCCACCAGCAGCCATTTTGTACTTTAGTTAGTGCAATCAGTTTTTTGTACAGAACTTCTGTATGAAAGTTCTGATTTGAATAAATTTTTGTATGAATGTTTAGTAACATGGAATGCATCACATATAATACAGGGTTTTTTCTCGTGCAGAAATTATGCAAATTAGATGAATTTTGATTTATTCAGTGCTACTTACACACAGTAAGTACATATGTCAATTCGGCTCGGGCTAAGGGCTGTATTTATGAACCGATTTTCACGAAACCTCTGGGTACCTTTGTTATCACCTTGGGACGAGAACGAGTGTTTCTGGGTGCAGTCCAAAATTCAAGATGACTGCCAGTGGCCATTTTGTACCGAAATTATATCCAATCAGTTTTTGTACATGCAAATTAGATGAACTTTGATTTATTCAGTGCTACTTATACACCGTAAGTGCACATGTCAGTACGGCTTGGGCTGGAGGCTGTATTTATGAACCGATTTTCTCGAAACTTCTTGCATACCTTTGTTATCACCTTGGGATGAGAACAAGTGTTTTTGGGTGCGGTCCAAAATTCAAGATGGCTGCCAGCGGCTATTTTGTACCAGAATTAGGTACAATCAGTTTTTGGTACAGAACTTCTATATGAAGTTTCTGATTTGAATACATTTTTGAATGAATGTTTAGTAACATGGAATACATCAGATGTAATACAGGTTTTTTTCTTGTGCAGAAATTATGCAAATTAGATGAATTTTGATTTATTCAGTGCTACTAATACACAGTAAGTGCACATGTCAATACGGCTCGGGCTAGAGGCTGTATTTATGAACCGATCTTCACCAAACTTCTTGGGTACCTTTGTTATCACCTTGGGATGACAATGAGTGTTTCTGGGAGCGGTCCAAAATTCAAGATGGCTGCCAGTGGCCATTTTGTACCAAAATTAGGTCCAATCAGTTTTTTGTACACAACTTCTGTATGGCTCAGGCAAGAGGCTGTATTTATGAACCGATCTTTACGAAACTTCTTGGGTACCTTTGTTATCACCGTGGGACGAGAACGAGTGTTTTTGTGTGCGGTCCAAAATTCAAGATGGCCGCCAGCAGCCATTTTGTACCAAAATTAGTGCAATCAGTTTTTTGTACAGAACTTCTGTATGAAAGTTCCGATTTGAATAAATCTTTGTATGAATGTTTAGTAACATGGACTACATCACATATAATACATTTTTTTTTTTCTTGTGCAGAAATTATGCAAATTAGATGAACTTTGATTTATTCAGTGTTACTTATGCACAGTAAGTGCACATGTCAATACGGCTCGATCTAGAGTCTGTATTTATGAACCGATCTTCATGAAACTTCTTGGGTACCTTTGTTATCACCTTGGGACAGGAACGAGTGTTTTTGGGTGCATTTGTTATCACTGTGCTATGAGAACAAATATTTTTGGGTTCAGTCAGACCCACTTTGGGGCTCAAAGATTTCTTTTCTAGTTTAGCATCTAACTGTTGCCCACCTTTACAATACTTTACCTATACATTTGTTACAGGCTACAGTCAGTATTTATGTATAGACCATTACAATACTTTATATGTACCTTTGTTATCAGGTCATTACCTAAATATTTGTCATTGCTGTGTCACATACTATACATGTACATGTCTTACACAAGTTGAGCTACAGTGTCATTGACACTTTCATTTCCAAGTGGATAGGTCCAGTGTCCATTACAGTGTTTCCAGTTTAACTGGTATATAGGGTATTTCTTTGGTGTAATTGTAAAGTGTTAAGTGCTGGTAAATTGCTGGTTTCTACAGTCGGTACCTAGCTACCAATGTTTGCTCCGCAGACACATGACATTGGTGCAGCATTATGTAATGTTGTCACAACATCATGACAATGTTATTTGGTGTTGTGTTGTCATTGTGTGTTTGCGGTGTGCATGTCCTGGTGGGGATACTGTACATTTTGGTTGACATTAAATGTATACTATGGGGAAACTTTTCCTATAGTGATTTTTACCCGTGACACCTTTGAGCCATGTCAGTGAACTTTACACCTCACTGTCGATGAGATCTCATCTATTCTGAATGACCCATCTCCAGATTGAGGTTCCTAAAATGGTAAACGTTTTACCAGCTACAGAGGCACCCGATAGCTCATCTATCTGATTACCCGATTAGTGTCACTTAATTAACCTACTAGGGAATATGGACCTCATTCTACACATGCCTTGCTAGTTATTCTCAGCCTTGCTTTGTATTTTCTTAAATGAAACCAAAACAATCTTAGTCGAGCTTAACTGAAAGTGATTGGTGTGAGTGTCAGCAGTCAGCATAGTACCCCTTAAATCACAAACAGAGACATGGTTTGCACCCATACATTGTGCTCCTTGTGACCTTGTCTGATGATTAAATATGCCACTATGCCTAGATAGCCTGAGAGAAACCTGTTCTCATAACGGATTTTGTATTGGTATTGTTTAAGTTACAAATTAAAGAAAAATATAAACAAGTGTTTCATCCCGAACTAGCGATAAATCAGGAATTCAAATTTTATAGTATATTTCCTTTTTTATTATGCCTACCGGTACCACAATTGTTTACTACAGGCTTGCACTACAATGAAGGATCCTAACTCGGAAAAAATACTCTCTATTTTGATCTTTCCCAAGTGATTTGGGAAAGAAAAGTGGTGCAAAAGCACCAAGAAAAAATAAGCCAAAACTGGGTTGAACGCCATCGGCGCACACCCATTAGGGGACGCTCTTGTCTTAGTACAATCCACGACTTCCAGGAACCAGTGCGCAAGCAGTAACTAATGAATCATTCTTTTAAATCCGCCAACATTGGAGTTATGTGGTCAGTGGGGAGGAAGGATTCTTACCCGAATAAGAAGACGAGAGGGCCTCCATGTAAACAATTGTGGTAGGTATAATAAGAAAAGAAATTTACTATAAAATTTAAATTTCTTATCAACCTACCTTACAATTGTTTACTACAGGCTAAATAGACAATAGGATAGAGGGAATCACATAACCAACCCCACATAACCCAATTGCACTGGAACAGTGGACAGAGAAAGAGGTCCGTTGGCCTATCAAACCATAGCATCACAATCATTAGTAAAAGACAATGAAAGATGAGGCATATGGTTCTGTACGATGCACAGACAGAAAGGGCAGTAACAGCACAGAGCTGGAACTGATCTTGTAAGAAGCCTAATGGCTAGGGTAGACAACATCCTGAGCAGAAGAAAGAGGGCCCATAGTAAAAAGGTCCTCTGACTGCTCCTGCAACTGAAGCAGATAGGTGGAGAAAGTAGCATTTCTCCAGTAGGCTGCCTGCATAACACCCGACAACATGACGGAGTTAGTATAAGCCCAAGAGGCAGACAATGCATGCACCTCGAGGGCAGAAATACGATTGGTAATACAATCGTCAGTCGCTAGTCGAGCGTAAGCCATGCAAATAGCAAGACAAATCCATCGGGAAATGGATTGGAAAGAGATCTTCTGTCGACCAGGAATAAGAGGCAGAAAAAAGCAAATTGCACGAACCAGACAGAGCAAAGGACGGTTACCCTCAGCAAATGGAAAAGCCCTGATACAGTTAGAAGGTGGAGTAGTTTCTGGTATCTGATTCTTGGCCAGAAAGGAGTAATCAGTGGTAAACTGCTGGCAGAGCTCCTGAAAAAGACTGGGTCAACCTAGAGGGCGGGAAGCTCATTAACCCATCTGGCTGAGGCAAAAGCCATCAGAAAAGCTGTCTTGTATGTGAGAAAATGCATATCCACCTGGGATAAAGGTTCGAATGGTGCCCCCCCCCCCCCACCCCAAGCAAAGCAGCACCCAAGAAAGATTCCATCTTGGGGATAAGGTGCAAAGTCCTAGGCCTTTTCAAAGAAAAGTGCCGAACAAGCTTGGAGAGGTATGGATTAGTGCAGATACGACACTGTCCCACATACGAAAAGGTCTCCGAAAGCATGGATGTTGTACCCTTTGATGGTAACAGGCTGGAGATCACTAGAATCGAACAGATATACCAGAAAACTCCACAATCTGTGAAATTGGATTGGCATAATCAACAGAGTGATCAGCACACCATCGACAGAAGAATTTCCACCTAGCCGCATAGGCTAAACCAGTGGAGTGCCTCCTTGAAGAAGAAATGCACTCCACTGCTCGACTCGAAAAAAGTCCTCTACGGAGGAGACAGGACCTGACAAAAAATAAGCGCGAAGGCAAAAAGAAGTCAGGTCAGCATGAAACCTCCTTGGATGCCCTTGGCAAAGAAGGCCATGACGTAGAGGGAGACATGCCGGAACTGCCGCCAATGAAGAGCGGAGCTGATTGATCCACACCCACTGAGACGACAGGGGAGCGATCAAAATGATTTGACAACTGCAGGTTCGTATCTTGGTTAGAACCTAAGGCAGAATCGGAACGGCAGGAAGGCATAGCCAACAAGACCGTTCCAATCGAGTGACAGATCGTCCACGGCGAAAGCCAGAGGATCTGGAATGGGGACACGAAAGTGTCCACCTGATGGTTCTGAGTCGCAAAGAGATCGATGTGGGGACGACGCCAGAGATTGCACAGCGACTGGAACACCACCCAGTGGAGCATCCAATCAGTGGAATTCACCTGCCCTGTTGGGACAGGGAGTCGACTAAGACGTTCAGACGACCGGGAATGTGACGAACCACCACTCCGGCTTTGGCATCCTGAGCGAGCAGTAGAAGATCCCGAGCCAATTCATACATGGGAACAGAGTGCGTGCCACCGTGGTTCTGAATGTAAGCAACCACTGTCGAATTGTCAGACAACAGAAGGACCTGGCGATTCGAAAGGTGGGGGATCCACTGCCAGAAACTCAGAAGAAGAGCAAGAAGCTCCTTCTGGTTGATGTGAACAGCTGCTTGATCCTGGTCCCATGCCTCCTGAAGAGAAAGACCTAGAGGGTGCAATGGCTCACCCCATCTGAGATCGCTGGCAACTGCCGACAGAACACAATCGAACGTGGGTAAGTCCAAAGGAACTCCCTGCATAATCCACTGAACATCCATCCAGGGGAAAAGGTGACGATGAAGAGACTCTGGTAACTGAAGCACCAGATTCGAGAAGATCGACATTTGGCCTCCAACAACTGAGCAGAAAGTGTTGGAGAGGTCTGACATGCAGCCCACCTAGAGGAATGAGATCCGTCACCAAACCGCAGAGACCGAGCAGTCTGAGAAAACTCCGAGCTGTCGCGGACATGGACTGGGACAGAGTCGGGGCAAAAGCTGAGAGAATCACAGCCCTTGCCCGGGGAACCACCACCATATTCAGCCGAGTACGAAAGTCAATTGCTATGACCAGGTTCGACTTCACCACGTTTACTCTGAACCCTAGCGACGTGAGCAGGCTCAATCAGTGTGTCAACATCTGATTCCAGAACGGCAGCATTGGAATGCCTCAGGAGGATATCGTCTAGATATGCAAGAGTAGTCACCCTGGACTGTGTGCGATGTAAGGCTAAAACGTGCGACATGTCTGGTGAAGACCCAATTTAGAAGGCAGGTTGAGGCCGAAGAGCATGGCCTTGAACTGGTAAACTCGACCCAGAAAAGCGAACCTGAGATACTTTTGCGATGTCCGATGAATCGGAACGTGAATGTAAGTGTTTCGCAGGTCGATGCTGGAAGCAAAAACTCCCTGGTGAATGGAGTGGCGAACCGACCTGAAAGTCCCCCATGCTGAACTTAGGAGCAATAATAGACTGGTTCAGGATACTCAGATCGATAACCACTTGGAGTCGGCCGTCCTTCTTTGCCACCAAGAACAGGTGGGAATAAAATCCCACTGAATGAATGTTCTTGACGACCTCGATTGCCCCCTTTGACAGGAGATTGCCTATCTCAGTGATCAAAAGTTCCCAACGTGTAACATCTAAAGGAACTTGAGTTGGAAGAGGTACTCTCGACAGAGTTGGATGCCTCAACCTGGGACGAATCGAGGTGACGACGGCAGGAGGATCAGCCCTTGGCTTCTCACAGGAAGCAGAAGGGTGCTTGTTAGGCTTCGGATGGCCCCGCCTCCAACAGAAGGCTGATCAAGCTGACGAAGCAGCAGCTGATCTATGGAATGACATAAGACATCATCCCGGACCATCGCCACGGAACCATGGAATAGTTGCGGACCCGCCGAAGAAGCAGATCGAAGAGCAGCGAGCTGCCCCTCAGGAAGGAAATGGCATGTGTTCAACACAGTGTCCCTGCCAACTAATTCCAAGTGAGCCATGTTACAGGCATGAGTGTGCATGAGCACCTTGGAAAGCACACTCAAAGGAGCCTGTACGTCATCAAACAACCACCTGTACCAACAGGCAAGGTCGAAGGTGCCCAGAAGCAGGCTGTAGGCGCGCGACCGATGATCGTGGCCGGGCTGACACTGTCAGCTGGTTTGACGATTTGAGATCTGGATGGAACCCAAAAACAAAGTCTAGAGCTGCCCCCAAGTCAGAAGACTGTTGGCTCTCGACGTCAGGTATGTCGGACTCATCCTCTGAGTCGGAAGACACATAGCCCATCATGGGCAAACCAGCCGATGCCTCCCATGGTGTAGGCACACCTGAGCGTTCAGAAAGCGGACGGCTTCTGATCCCGGGAGACGCCGCCGCAGGGGGATGCCTGGAAACCACTAGCAGCCTTGCTGGAAGCAACAGGAAGGTTCTTGGAAAGCTCCCTAAGCTCACAGCCCGTGCAGCCGGTTCGACGTGGGAACAAACCGGCAAAGTGGCTTCACTCCTGACCCTTTTAACCAGCGAAGGGTCACGATCCTCAAATATACCTGAAGTGGGGTGATGGGTGGCAGCCGAAACATCTGAAGGCAGATGTGTATAGGGGTATGACATACCCCGAGGATCTACAGAACAGGAACTCAGGAGAGTTGCCATGGACCTCTGAGGGACAGAAGGTCCAGGCTGCACAAAAGGCATTGGTACCGCGAAACTGGCCATGGGACCAGAGTGTGTGGACGGAAACGCCACAGAGTTCATGGTGGCCCCACCATGAACATGCAAATCCAATGAGAAAAACTGCGATGCTCGACAGCCGAGACCACAGCAGAGAGTCCGGCCTGCAGATGCTTCCAACTTCGCCGCGTTGAAGTCAGGGAAGGCTGAGGCCGATACCCCACGTCTACACTACCAGACATCTCTGCAGACCCCCCAGGGATAAAACTGCTGTGCTCAATGGCTGAGAGGCCACAGCAGATGGTTCGGTCGGCAGCCCCTTCCGACTTTGCCAAGTTGAAGTCAGGGAAGCCTGAGGCCGATACCCCACGTCTACAGTACCAGACATCTCTGCAGACCCCTGAAGGGATAAAACTGCTGTGCTCAACGGCGGTGTGATCACAGCAGAGGGTTCACTCGGCAGCCCCTTCTGACTTCGCCAAGTTAAAGTCAGGTAAGGCTGAGGCCGATACCCCACATCCACACTACCAGAGATGCATCACTGCAGACCCCTGCAGAAATAAGCCGAAGCCGGCTGAAATGGTGACAGATGACGTTGCAGACGAAACAGCAGATATGACAGGAGCTGTTGAAAGAGCAGCTTAGCTCGGCTCCAAAGGAGGAGTCTCTACCCTAGTGACAGCCTCAGATGTCAACAGGAGAGGGACCACAGTCCCAGAACCAGGCATCTCTTCACCAGACAACTCAACAGCTCCTGCAGTATCCACCACAGAAAAAGACTGCACATCCCCCACGGAGGGGGTATAATTCTCACCAGACGTGGTCGAGTCTGGAGGCCCCGAACAACAGCATTCCCCATCCCCGCGGGTGCGGGAGTAACGGCCACAAAAACACACCACATGCTTGGGCAAAAGGCATTGCCCAAAAGGAACAGTCCTGGGCATAACAGAGGTGAGAGCAGTAGATGAAAAAGGTTAACTCAACAGATGTAGAAAGTAGAAGAACACCCCCAACTACGAGAGTAAGGTTGCAGAAAATAAAGGACCGGCGGGAACACAACTGAATCCAGATGGCCGACAGGGACCAAAAAACAGAAATTCCGCCCTCAACAGAGAGGAGAAATTCTGTCCATACAGCCCCACATTGACACCTAACTCCAATAATAATAATAATATTCAAAGGATAACATAAATTTATCAACTGAAAAATGTTATGTCTGAACCGCACGTTATGCAAAAATTGCGTGCGAACACGGAGAATATATAAAATTCAATGAAAATGTGGTTGAAAATAATAACGAGAATATATAAAACACAGTCCTGTTATTATGCAATCCTCAGATCCATAATTCCAGTCAGAGGTAACCATTATCGAGTTGAATTATCACTGTTTCTGAATGCAACTGGAGGTCCTACCACATGGGTGGACGAAAAAAGAATGATTCATTGGTTACTGCTTGCACACTGGTTCCCAGAAGTTGTGGATTTGAACTAAGAGAAGAGCGTCCCCTACTGGGTGTGTACCGATGGCGCTCCTCCCAGTTTTGGCTTATTTTTTCTTGGTGCTTTTGCACCAGTTTTCTTTCCCAAATTGCTTGGGAAAGATCAAAATAAAGAGTATTTTTTCTGAGTTAGGGTCTTCCACTGTAGTGCAAGCCTGTAGTAAACAATTGTAAGGTAGGTTGAGAAGAAATTAAAATTACCGACTGGGCAGTCTGGGCAGGCCAGAAATGCTCCCTGTGGGTTTATTTTATGCAAATACATTGTTTATTGAGGTTTCAACAGCCCGCATCATATTGTGTCCGACACTATTATGGGCAGAGGAAGGTAGAATACCCTGAAGAGGCCCACCAAGCAACAGCGAGTAACTGTTGAGACTCCCGGGCACAAGCAGTGTTTGCATCAGTTGAATGCAATGAATCCTGACTACATTCTAGCCTTTAGTACAAAGTGTTGCTGTGCTCCAATTTGGGCAGTCAGGATAATGTGTCTCTTGCCCAAGGACAACACACAGGTGACACAGGTGAGAATTTAACCATCAACCTCTCGATCTCAAGTCCAATGTGCTAACCAATGAGCCACTATGCTCCATGTAATATATTATTCAATAGAAGATCATGTCATTTTTGAGTAATGGAGCTGCACTGGGACTTTATCAAAAGAATATGTACTATTGAAATTTGAGGAGGAACAGGGGGCTGAGGAAGTTATTTCATAGTCATATTACTTTATGAGATCACATGGTTGTCATTGCTTGCTTCATGAATGGTCATGCGGCTATCGAGGCTGCACCTAGTTTTTGTGTGTATGTGCAATAATTATATAACCCTTTACCTAACATGAATAAGGGACAACACTTGAAAAAAATGATAGAATAACTTAAAAATAGTAATTTTTTGTCTCTAAAATATAGCTTATGACATCTCAATGAAACATGTTCAATGAGCTCATTCCATTTTGGAGACAAAAAATGAAACAAATAATGAAATCTGAATGGAGATTTTTTATGAATAACACTGGCCATATTGGGATGTTACATTGGGTAAAGGGTTAAACATCTGGAGATAAACTTGATAATTAACTCTTTACCCGCTGACTAGTTTCAAAATATTTTTCATCAAATCCAGTCATGGCTGCTCTGAAGCAGCCATGACTAGATTTTATGAAAAATTCATCTAAATTTAATTTAAGAGATCAGTGGCCAGAAAGTAAATTCAGTTGTCAGGGGAGAAATGTGGTTAAATGATCCCATTATTCTTGCTTCAGTGGCAAGAGATTTCATGTCTTGGGCAGGAATTTCTGCCAGCAGCATATAAGGAGTTAACGAACATTGAAAGATCTTGAATAAGGGTATTCAAAGGGTGTTCAGTGCAGTAAATAACCCTCTTAGGAACCATGTCATACCAACTTGATATTAATTAGTACATCAGTCATACCCAAGTAGAGTTCTCTGTCCCGGTGTGTAGATCAAGTACAGGAGGCAAGGACTCTGGACAATACATGACTTTATTTAACAGGAAATAGATACTGCACTTTGGCAGAAAATTCATCCAATTCTCATCAAGCATGTTAAATTTTCTAATCATGTGGGTGTTTCCAATAGAAGTATAAAAAACTCATGATGGTATATGCCTTTATTCATAAATATAGATTTTGCACTTCAGAAATTTTTGTTTACATAATTCTCTCATATTTTGATAATCTCTTCAGATTATTGGAATGTCCATTGGGGAACTCATTTACCTGGCTACATCTTTTTACAAAGAGAATATGAAAACAAAGTATTATGAAACGTCCATTAACTAGGAGCAAGTTCACAAAGTAATATTTCTTACCAATATACATTCATATTACCCAACATAAGTTTCCAACGTTTTTACTTCCTTACTAAATAAAATATTCCTGGAACGTCCAATGCAGTGATGCTTTCCTAGTGGAATGAAGGTAATGCCATTCCCTTACTTTTTTCTGATATGTTTATGCATTTCAAAGGGGAAGGGATGTAACTCTATCTGTTGTCTTTTGTGTTTGTGAAAAAAACCCAATTATTCACGCGTTTGGTCCAACTGATTGTGGAGTGAGAGAAACACATCCACAAATTTGTTTCCACTATGTTTCCATTGTGTTTCAAATGGGACAAAAATGTTATCTCTGCCAACATGCATGGAATATGGAGATTTAATACCTGGATGTCTCACTTAAAAAAACAACAACCAGGTTTTAAAACTCCACTTTTCTTTCCATATACCACACATGTTGGCAGGGATAACTTATATTGAAGGTCATTGGGTGCGTTTCCGTGAACAATCTGGATTAATCTGGATTGGTAACCGAGATTGAGAAACCATTTTTCAAAGGAATGATAATCTGTTACCTTGCAAGTGATGTTCGGATGAATATGGCCTCAAATGAGGAAGTGGTCGTTGCAACCTGTATGGAAGAGCTTATGTACAGTGACTATACTGAACTTGTTTCTACACTGATTGAGGAAACCTTTGAAACAGTGAGCTGTTTATTAACTAATATTAAATAAAAAACTGTTTATAGAAGTTGATGTTATTTTTTTTTAGTTTTCAGTGGGAACCTGGACTTGCGACAGTGACGTAGAGTTGGGTGTTTGGGTTTTTTATTCTTTTTGATTTTTGTTTTTTTTTTTTTTTTTAGTTTGGGGGGGGGGGGGGGGGGGGGGTGGTTGCTTTTGTTTCCAGGTTGTTTTTTTTGGTTTTGTTCTTCTGTTTTGGGGTGGGGGGGGGGGGGGTCATTTTCCCACAGACATCCATGATATGATTTTTTTTTTAAAATAAAATTAACTTGACCACTTTTGGCCATTATATAGAATGTTGTAGCAGTGATATATGCCACAGGCACTCGATGTATTATCGGATTTTATCAATTTTTATAAAATATATATTATATTATCAATACTAAAAAATAATATAAATACATATTTTATAAAAATTGATAAAATCTGATAAGAGGCCTACATCAACAAGTGCCTGTGATGTACGCAGGTATGGTAACTGCAATGTGGAAGAAATTCACGAATATGCCAATAATAGACAAAATACATGTACTTAGAATTAATGTCCCAGATATTGTCCGACTAATGCAGCCAGTGGCGTGGCCACGGGAGGTGGGGTTGGGGGATGGGAGGGTGCATCCCCCCTCCCCCCCCCACACACACTTTCCCTCAAAGTTGGTTGGTACATGAAAAAACTCAAAATATCTGCTCAGATGCAAGGAGATGGGGGCTTTTGAACCCTGGAATTAGAAATTTTTCTCACACAGGTCGAACCATGGTCGGCACGTGTAACCAACGACACTTAGCCACCCCATATTGGACACATTTAATTCCCTCTGGTGGAAACGCTGATTGTTGTTACCTTGGTTACCTCAAACTAAAGTGATGCAAAATTCTGAAAAATGTGAAGGCTTGGAAAGCTTTTTCCACACACGCCACCCTCACCCCCATTAAACCAACTCTAAACCAGGCTCTGCAAGTTTGGTCCCCCCCCCCCCCCCCTCCACTTGCTTTGGGCTGGCTACGCCACTGAATGCGGCATGCCAACACATGACAACCAACAGGATAATGGTAATGCTATGTGACGATAAGTTTGTAGGTTGAAATTTTACGATTTTACGTGTATGTTTATTTAGTGTGATTTAACTAAACTGTCACATTTTATGTTTCTTGACTTTGCATGTATACTTGGCATAACTTGTATACATCTCAGTGGAAAATTGACCGAAAGAGTACAAAATAAATCACCCAATGCCTACCCCTTGGCAGTGGTGGCGCTAGTATTTCCCTGACACTGGGTACTGATGCCCTCGATAAAGGGGCTAGGTATATACTAGTCTGTTAGACGGCTATATACTGTCTCACTCCTACCCGGGGCTCGAGCACTGGGGTGGGTGAGGGGTACTGTATATCTGTCTCGCAAAGGCTATATTGTACCCAAGAAATAATTGTGAGATTGGATATAAGATGGTATTATTTTTTATTTTTTTATTTATTGGCGTTTAAGGTCACCTTCAGCATCTAAAGCTATATTGTGACCACAACATATGTATAAAGTCGAGTTCGGTCAATCATTTACACTTATGTTGGCAAGAGGACTGGCACAGGCAAATGGTTAACAGACCCTATTATACCATCAAAGCTGAACATGTTTACCACAGAAAGCAAGCATTGCTCTACATCCCAGGGTTTCCACGGGGCTATAAAATGTTTAGAGCCATATAAAGCTATTTGTTGTGTATAGGTGCAGGGGAGAGTGGGAAGGGTCTGGTAGTAGAATACCACTTTTGAAACATCAATATCAGTCACAAAGATCAGAAAGACACTGTTTCGGAATTGAGAAGTTTCAGTATCAAAGTTTATAGAAATGCGTCAGATTTAATTCAGATGAATATTTAAGAAATAGCCCTCCATTAGGTTGATGCCCTTGCCTTCTTATCATCCGGCATTCCTGCTTACACAGTTCGCAAACATTCTCCTGGCAACCTTATCAGGGCTTGTTCTTCATCATCCCATATCATATTTTGGGGAACTTTACTGTTTCCTGTATCGGATATATTAACCGCATTCTTTTATCCCGGTCTACTAGTCTATGTAATACTCTTTAATACTTCAGGTCTGCCCTTTTGCAGCTCACCGATACCCCATAGGTAGTTAGAAAACTTACAGAGACTGGAGGGCCTCTGAAAGAAGTGATAAGGGGTCTTACAGAGACTTCCCTGATCCTTTTTTATGGGGAAGTTACCCCATCCACCCTCCCCGTTTTGGATCTCCCCATTCTTGATATTACATCACTTGTTACAATTCCTAGAATAACACATTATCCAGAGAGTATTCCCGACTTTACCCACCCCCCTCCCCCTTCCTCCCCCGATTATTAGGGTGTGGTACCACCCACCTATTTATGTCCCTCGACGGGCCATCGACTGAAGGCTTAGTTATGTACACATGCATCACAATGCAATAGCTTGCGATATCCCATGTTTAAAGTGGATCCAGCCCCAAATCGCTAATACATGGTTTACATGGAAGGACGTCCAAAGGATAAATATTGAAGATCTCCATTACAAAACCCGACAGTAGACCAAACAAAGACTATAATCTACCAGATTTCGTCGTCAACTAAGTTTGAACTTTAAGCCGTGTGAATGAAATCATCCTCGCTGAGCCATAAATCCAGGGGAGGAGATGTGAGCGAGGGGGTATCGCACCCTCTGCTTATAAACTTTGTGTCTCCTATTAGCAGGACAGTGCATGGTTAGTCAGGTTGGTCCCGATTGAGGAGATGAACTGTTCTATGAACACGGGTTTAAAATTTTTGAAATATACGAATACTGGTCGCGTGAGTGTTGACTCTTTCCTGACACAATTTTAAAAAATGTTATCCTCTTATCACTGGACAGTGTACAGACCATGATAAACTTTCGAAACAAAAAGACAAATTTACTGTTATTATATTGCATTCACAATCAACTATTTGCATTTTGTCCAATTTAATTTCAATTGTTTCAAATTTGGCATATTTTTTCATTCGTCGTGTGACAGCAAGCCTCTCTCATAGAAGTTGTTAACAAGTTGCCTCTATTCCTTGTTTCCGTTCATTGTTTATTTAAGCTCTATTCACTAAGTCAATAAGGCATCTCATTAAGATCCAGTGCAAGATTACTTTAATCCTTATATTCAGTAAACGTATTATAACATGGCGCATTAATTAAAAGGCTAGTAAAGGTGGAAGGTTGGCCCTGGCACTGACATACAATGGGAGGGTTTTTAGGCATGCTGGCAGCCTTTACCAGTCTCAGTGGTGCTAGCAGACCACGCATACATGGCACCTGCACAGACCGCACATACACGACACCTACTCTCCTCTCCATCTGTAGTTTTTTTCAAAATTTCTTAACTCGGAATCTAACATCTCGCGCTAACCGTTATGGATATATCTTTTTTACACCATCTCCTCAGGGTTGGAGGAGATAGGCCTGCCAAAACAAACTCTGTATCTTCTCTCCATTTTTATTTATTTAACTCTCATGGCAGAGCTATCCCCAGTGAGCGATGTTGGGGTTGGTGGCTCCGAAAGGAGTTGTTTGTTTGAAAACCACTCTCTCCGTGCAACAATATCCAATAACTGACAACAAGCAAAAGTGGACAACAAGAAATACCAAACCTAAAGGAGTGACTGCAAGCCATCAAATGTTTCATTGACAACCAATGGGGACTGAAACTCAGCCACGCCTACAACCGCAAACCTTTACCCAGGCGCTTGTGGCACCCAAATCAACATATCATCAGTCTGGAGTGGGTAATTGAATCACGCAACTTGTTTAACAAGGACATTACGCTAGAACAACGGTGCATCCTCCCGTTAATTTGGAGAGCCGAGTTACGGACCTAGGGGGTGCGGTGGCATTGTGGTAACCAGTTCTCATCAGATCACTGTAGTTAAGCAACGTAGAGCCCTGTTAGTTCTTGGATGGGCGACCATCTGAGTGATCGATTCGGACTACTGCATTGAGTCATTGGGCAAGACACTTAACCCCGTTGTCCACATAGGGACACTTTGATGCATGTACTGCACATCAATGATGCACATGTCTTCAAGTAATCTAACCCTGTCTGTGCTGCAGTGTGGAGTTCTGATTTTGGGGAGCTGGCAGCTGCTTGTCGTTGCTCGGTGGCTCTGTCCAGGTACTCTGGCTTCCTCCACCCGAAAAACTGTCACCGGCCATGGCTGTTAAAGTGTTGTTAAATCTTAATAAATAAATAATAAATAGTCACAGACCTTATCGCTATATCTTGTTGAATGCTATGCTCGGGGCTGATTTATTACTAGTAATATGCTACTAGTCATTCCCAAATCATTTGCATAGGCCTACTTCAGTTTCCCCATCACACCCCAGCGTCCAATTTGGGGAGTATAATCTGCATCGTAAACAGTGAGGACAGGTGTTAGTGTGGATAAGTTCTTTGACGAGCTTTAAAGATGGTTGAATATCACAAATAGAAATAAAAATTTGCTTTTAATTTTTCTTCCCCATGGGAAGTGGAGCAGTGCTAGTTAACTGTGGTAAACAAGGTCCCGCTGCACCGGTAGGCCAAAATAGGTCCAAAAATCCCTGATATATTCAAGAGCCCCCTTCGATTGGTTAAACCCATCCCAACACCAATGATGCAGTCACAATCAACATCAGGCACACGTGAATCAGAGACCTCGGGAACCAACAGACAAAAAAAAAAATGAATAAATCAGTAAATGGTCATATTTTTTAATCATTTCGGCAGAAGTGTGTCTCGCATTGGCCTAATAAATTTCACAATATAGGCAACAAGTTTATTTTGTGACATTAACTACAATTTTAACAATAATTTATTACTGTTTATCTCATTCTGATCATTCTCCTTTTTTAGCGATCGGAAGTTTTTTGGTGTAATTCTTTTTGTAACAACTACGCATGTCAGGATTGGTTTTCAATTCATCTTTTCAGTTGGATTATTTGGATTGTCAATCCAGATTATTAAAAGTTCACTGGAACGCTTCGATTAATAATCCAACCTTACTGCGCTCACTCAGTCAATCCAGAATAATCCAGATTGTTCACAGAAAAGTACCCATTATGGCATGCTACTTCAAGATCAAGATACATATAAATTATGCATTTATTATCACAAAATTTGTAGGCACTGAAAAATGATGGCCTTTATTCCCCTAAATTGACTATGCATTTGCTTGTGTGGGTGGTAGGAGAGGCAAAATGCCCCTTTTGGCCCTATATAATCTCACTTTTGTCCATAACCATTCTGTTTGTAGTCTCATGGCAGATACATGGCAATGATACACTGTGATCATATTAACTGAACAACTATTTCCAGTGCAAAATATTCAGTTAACAGGATTATTCAATTAACCAGGATTTTTTTTATTTCTCTACATTTTGCCATAAACTGAACATTTATTTCACTTATGTCTTGCTTGGCAGAGCTCTACTAGTTCTGTCAAACTAGATGTAAAAGATAAAATGCTTTTACTGGCAGAAACAAGGGCAAAGAGACTAGTAAACCTGGGGATTCAATCGTTCTCAGAATAATTACGCAACAGATCATCATATCTTTTAATCAATTAAGAAGATTTACTCAAAACCTATCAGCAACTAACAGGTCAAGTTCTACTAATGGTATGGTAAATAGTGTGATGTTTAAAAGTTATTTGCAATAAACAGGCCTATCTCTTCAAGTGACTACCAATTATCTGAGCATTTTCATTTAATCTTATTTGTTTTACAAGGATTGGCGAACAAGTTATGCAACGCCTCTACTTCGCCTAATGGCGTAGGTGTGTGGGATGACCTTCGTAGCCTAGCTCTTCTTGAATACTACGAAGGGATCTTTAGTCTGCACAGAGTGTGTCTCTCTCCACACAGAGGACAGCCATTTTACCTCCCCACCCGAGAGGACGGTACGCTGTGACAGCATCAACCCCACAATTGATGCTGACAGAGAGTGTTAGGACACCTAGAGAACCTTCCCCAACCGGGGATCAATCCCAGGACCTTTGGCATGAGAGACCAGCGCACCTATCCACTCGGCCACCACTCTCTGGGCACCACTGTTAAGTAAATTTAATTCTTAATTTTTTAGAGGATAAAATTCATTGTCCCTATATCCTGATAAATTCTGTTTTCTGATCGGTCAGAATGCCCAGGACAAATAGCCATGGCAAAGGGTGCACCCAACATCCAAAGTATATGAGAGGTATAAGGGTATGCAAAACATCGGAGTATATGGTTTGTATGAAAGCTTTTTGCTTTCACTCGACTCGAAATAAAAATTGAACTGAAATACCGGAAAATAGTCATAAATATCACCAGATTTCTGACAACTTGATCATATTTTGTTGTTATAAATTAAATAGATGAATAATTAAATCAAACAACTTGAGAAAAATATAAAAAGGAGCAAATCTGTCAACAAATATTTAGCTTTGGATATGTTTACAAGTTTCCAATAACAACCTGAGGAATATAACCCTATCTGTTGTCTTCTACGTTTGTAAAAACAAAACAATTATTCACAAGTTTCAGCTAACTTATTATGGAGAGTGAGAAATTTAAATTTTATAGTAAATATTCTTTCTTCTGGTCCCTGAATGCTATGTTTTTGATAAAAATTATATGAGGTGTACACTGTACTAAAGAGCTGAGGGGTGGGTTAATATGACCTTGCAGTTAATGTATTTGGCCCTCACAGTTAAAGTATATTAACGAAAGTTACCAAGTTAAAGTGCAATTATTCCAAAACGAGTCATCCTATCAAGTTACATTGAAATTCCTTCATAAATATGGCCTGTAGACTGTGCTAAAGGTTTTTGGGCTTCAGGCCCCTGTAGCCATCAGTTTCCCAAAATACGTCCAAAGGGGACGTTCTCATTTAGACATTATATGAAGTCAACCTACCAAGTTACAATGAAATCCCTTCATAAATATGACCTGTAGACTGTGCTAAAGGTTTTTGGGCCTTGGGCTCGTGCAGCCATCATGGTTGAATGATCGCAACCAAAAGGGGACATTCTCATCTGGGCATCATCTGGAGTGATCCTGCGAAGTTACAATGAAATTCCTTTTTAAATATGACCTGTAGACTGTGCTCAAGGTTTTTGGGCTTCGGGCCCCTGAAGCCGTCACAGTTGACCAATCACGACCAAAAGGGGATGTCATCATCTAGGCATTATATGGAGTCAAACTAACAGGTTACAATGAAATCCTTCCATAAATATGACCTATAGACTATGCTAAAGGTTTTGGGGTCTTGGGCAGCCATCAAGGCTGAATGATCACGACCAAAAGGGGACGTTCTCATCTAGACATTATTTGGAGTCATCCTACCAAGCTACAATGAAATCCCTTCATAATTATGACCAGTAGACTGTTCTAAAAGTTTTTGGGCTTCAGGCCCCTGTAGCCGTCACAGTTGCCCAATCGAGTCCAAAAGGGGATGTTCTCATCTAGACATTATAAGAAGTCAACCTACCAAGTTACAATGAAATCCTTTCATAAATATGACCTGTAGACTGTGCTAAAGGTATTCGGGCTTGGGCAGCCATAATGGTTGAATGATCGCAACCAAAAGGGGACATTCTCATTTGGGCATCATCTGGAGTGATCCTACGAAGTTACAATGAAATCGCTTCATAAATATGACCTGAAGACGGAGCTCAAGATTTTTGGGCTTCGGTGCACCTGTAGCCATCACAGTTGGCCAATCATGACCAAAAGGGAATGTCATCATCTAGGCATTCTATGGAGTCAATCTAACAGGTTATAATGAAATCCTTCCATAAAAATGACCTATAGACTATGCTAAAGGTCTTTGGGCTTGGGCAGCCATAAAGGTTGAATGATCACGAGCGAAAGGGGACATTCTCATCTAGACTTTATTTAGAGTCATCCTTCCAAGCTACAATGAAATCCCTTCATAATTATGATCTGTAGAATGTTCTCAAAGTTTTCAGGCTTCGGGCCCCTGTAGCTGTCACAGTTGCCAAATCGTGTCCAAAAGAGGCCGTTCTCATCTAGACATTATATGAAGTCAACCTACCAGGTTACAATGAAATCCCTTCATAAATATGACCTGTAGACTATGCTAAAGGTTTTCGGGCTTCGGGTTTGGGCAGCCCTCCTGGTTGAATGATCGCAACCAAAGGGGAAATCTCATCTGGGCATCATCTGGAGTGATTCTACGAAGTTACAATGAAATCTCTTCATAAATATGACCTGTAGACTGTGCTCAAGGTTTTCAGGCTTTGGGCACATGTAGCCATCACAGTTGACCAATCGCGACCAAAAGGGGATGTCATCATCTAGGCATTATATGGAGTCAACTTAACAGGTTACAATGAAATCCTTCCATAAATATGACCTTTTGCCTATGCTAAAGGTTTTTGGGCTCGGGCACCCATCAAGGCTGAATGATCGCGATCAAAATGGGACTTTCTCATGTAGACATTATTTGGAGTCATCCTACCAAGTTACAATGAAATCCCTTCATAAATATAAATATGACCTGTAGACTGTGCTAAAGGTTTTCGGGCTTAGGGGCCCTGTAGCCATCACAGTTGCCCAATCACGTCCAAAAGGGGATCTTCTCATCCAGACAATATATGAAGCAACCCACCAAGTTACAATGAAATTCCTCAATAAATATGACCTGTAGACTGTACTAAAGGTTTTCGGGTTTTGGGCTCGGGCAGTCGTCATGGTTGGCAGATCATGCCCAAATGGGGAAATTCTCATCTAGACATCATAAGGAGTCATCCTACCAAGTTACAATGAAATCCCTCCATATTAAACATGACCTGCAGACTGTGCTAAAAGTTTTTGGGTTTTGGGCTTAGGCAGCCATCACGGTTGACGGATCATGCCCAAAAGGGGACGTTCTCATCTAGGCATTATACAGAGGCATCCTACCAAGTTACAATGAAATCCCTTCATAAATACGACCTGTAGACTGTGCTAATGGTTTTCGGGTTTTGGGCTCGGGTAGCCATACCGGTCACCCAATCATGACCAAAAGGGGACGTTCTCATCTAGACATGACCCCAAACCTGCACATGAAATGTCGTGACGATCAGACAAGAACTGCGGGGTATAGCCCGTGCTAAAGGAAAATGTGAACAGACTCACAGACTTCCGCATGCGTGATGGCAATAGCTTATCTTGACTGTGTCAAATTAAGCTAAAAATAAGCCAAAATTGGGTCGAGTGCTACCGGCGCAGACCCAGTAGGGGATGCTCTTCCCCAAGTACAACTCCATGACTTCCATTGCCAGTGCACATACATGTCGCTAATGACTTATTCTTTTGAATCCGCCAACATTAGAGTTATGTGATCAGCAGGGAGGAAGGATTCTTACCCGAAAAAGAAGACGGGAGGGCCTCCATCAGGCTCCATGTAAACAATTGTGGTAGGCATGATAAGAAAGGAAACTTACTATAAAGTTTAAATTTCTTATAAACCTACCTTACAACTGTTTACTACAGGCTGAATAGAGAATAAAATGGTGGGAATCACATAACCAACCCACACATAACCCAATCGCACTGGAACCGTGGATAGAGTAAGAGGCCCCCAGGCCTATAAAACCATCGCCACACATACATTAGTAAAAGACAATGAGAGATGAGGCATAAGGTTCTGTGTGATGCACATACAGAAAAGGACAGTAACAGCACAGAGCTGGAACTGACCTTGAGACTAGCCTAATGGATAGGGCAAACAACAGCCTGTGCAGAAGAAAGAGGGCCCACAGCAAAAAGGTCCTCTGACTGATCCTTCAACTGACACAGATAGAAGGTGGAGAAAGTAGAGGCATTCTCCAATGGGCTCTACATGAGTGTAAGCTGCGCGAATAGCAAGACAAATCCATCGAGAAATGAATTGAGGAGAGATCTGTCGACCAGGAATAAGAGAAAGAAAAAATTGTTTCCTGCCTTTCCTAATGAACTGCGTCCGATTGAGATAAATTCGAATTGCACGAACCAGACAGAGCAAAGGGTGATTACCATTGACAGAAGAGCCCTGATACAGATAGGAGGTGGAGTAGTTTCTGGTATCTAATTCTTGGCCAGAAAGGAGCAATCAGTGGTAAACGTAACACTGTTGGGAGAGCTCCTGAAAAAGGCCGGGTCACTAAGAGGGCGTGAAGCTCACTAACCTGTCTGGCTGAAGCAAAAGCCATTAGAAAAGCTGTCTTGTATGTGAGAAAATGCATATCCACATCGGATAAAGGCTCAAACAGTGCCCCCACCCCCCCCCCCCCCCCACCCCCACACACACACACACCCAAGCAGAGAAGCACCCAAGAAAGATTCCATCTTGGGGTAAGCTGCAAAGTCCAAGGCCTTTTCAAGGAAAAGTGCCGAACAAGCTTGGAGAGGTATGGATTAGTGCCGATACAAAGCTGTCCCACATACGAAAAAGATTTCCGAAGCATGAGCCTGTACTCTGTGATGGTAACAGGCTGGAGACCCTGATAATCAAACAGACATACCAGAAACTCTGCAATCTGTGTGATCGAAGGATTGGCATAATCAACAGAGTGATCCGCACACCATCGACAGAAGACCTTCCACTTAGCCGCATGGGCTAAACCAGTGGAGTGCCTCCTTGAAGAAAAGTGACTCCACTGCTTGTCTCGAAAAACCTCTACGGAGGAGACAGGACCTGACAAAAGATGTGTCCGAAGGAACAATGAAGTAGGGTTGACGTGAAACCTCATCAGGTGACCTTGGTAAAGAAGGTCGCGACAAAGGGGGAGACGTGCCAGAACCGCCGCCAACAGAGAGCGGAGCAGATTGATCCACACCCACTGAGATGACAAGGGTCCGATCAAAATGATTTGACAACTGCAGGCTCGTATCTTGGTTAGAACCTGAGGCCGAATCGGAACCGGCAGGAAGGCATAGTCGACAAGACCATTCCAATGGAGTAACAGAGTGTCCACGGCAAAAGCCAGTGCATCTGGACATGGGGACACAAAAGTGTCTACCTGATGGTTCCAACCAGTTGCAAAGAGATCGATGTGGGGACAACCCCAGAGATCGCAAAGCGAATGGAGACACTGCCATGAGGAGCATTCACTCGGCGAAAATTAACCTGCCCTGTTGGGACAGGGAGTCAGCTAGGATGTTCAGACAACTGGGAATGTGACGAACAACCACTCCGGCATTGACATCCTGAGCGAGCAGTAGAAGATACGGAACCAATTTGTACATGGGAACAGAGTGTGTGCCGCCCTGGTTCCAAATGTAAGCAACCACTGTTGAATTGTTGGACAACAGAAGGACCTGGCGATTCGAAAGGTGGGGGATCCACTGCTGGAAACTCAGAAGAGCAAGAAGCTCCTTCTGGTTGATGTGAAGAGTTGCTTGATCCTGGTCCCATGACCCGTGAAGGGAAAGACCTAGAGGATCCAACATCACACCCCATCCAAGATCGTTGGCGACTGCCGTCAGAACACAATCGGACGTGGGGAAGTCCAATGGAACACCCTGCATAATCCACTGAACATCTGCCAGGGGAGAAGGTGACGAGGAAGAGACTCCGGTAACCGAAGCACCAGATCCAGGGGATCGATATTCGGCCTCCAACGACTGCAGCAGAAAGTGTTGGAGAGGTCTGACATGTAGCCGACCTAGAAGAATGAGATCAGTCACCGATCCGCAGAGACCGAGCAGCCGGGAAGACTCTGAGCTGTTGCAGACGTGGACTGGGACAGAGTCAGGGCAAACGCTGAGAGAATCATAGACCTTGCCCGGGAAACTGCCACCATATTCAGCTGAGTATGGAAACCCATCCCCAGATGACAAAACGATGGAGAAGGGACCAGGTCTGACTTCTCCTCATTGACTCTGAACCCTAGTGATGTGAGCAGGCTCAACAGTGTGTCTACATCCGACTCCAGAAGGCAGCAAAGGAATGCCTCTGGAGGATATCGTCTAAATATGCCGAAGTAGACACCCTGGACTGTGTGCGATGTAAGGCTAACACATGCGACACCAGGCAGGTGAAGGCCCAAGGATCCAGGTTGAGGCCGAAGGGCATGGCCTTGAACTGGTAAGCTTGCCCCAGAAAAGCGAACTCGAGATACTTTCGCAATTTCCGATGAATCAGAACGGGAAAATAAGCATCTCACAGGTTGATAATGGAAGCGAAAACTCCCTGGTGAATGGAGCGGCGAACTGACCTGAAAGCCTCCATGCTGAACTAAGGAGCAATGATAGACTGGTTCAGGCTACTCAGATTGATAACCGGTCAGAGTCTGCCATCCTTCTTCGGCACCAAGAACAGGAGGGAATAAAAAAACACTGAATGAATGTTCTTGATGACCTCGATCGCTCCCTTGGCAGGAGATTGCCTATCTCCGTGATCAAAAGTTCCCAATGTGTAACATTGAAAGGCACTTGTGTTGGAAGAGGCACTCTCGACTGAGTGGGAAGCCTCAACCTGGGATGAATCATGGTGACTGCTGCCGATGCCTAACCTTACCCTGTGAGTAAGTAGAAGCGGCGGCAGGAGGATCAGCCCTTTAAGGGCACTTTAACAGTTAGACTTTGGACGGCCCCTGCCACCAACAGAAGGCTGATCAAGCTGACGAAGCAGCAGCTGATCTATGGAATGACATAGGGTGTCATCCCAGACCATTGCATGGAACAATGGAATAGTTGCGGACCTGCTGAAGGAGCAGATCGAAGAGCAGCATGCTGCCCCTCAGGAAGGAAACGGCTTGTGTCCAGCAGTGTCCCTGTGAACTAATTCCAAGTTAAGGGAGTAAGATGCTTGGAAAGCATCTGGCAGACTGACGGATTGGCGGAATCGTAGGAACGATAACACGCCAGAGGCAAAAAAGTGTCAACCCTGGTGAAGAACGACATCTTCATAGCCTTGGAACTCAGCTTAGAGTCCAAAGCTGTAAACGCTTCAACCACCTGTACTGACATGCATGGTCGAAGGTGACCAGAAGCAGGTTGCTCCACAGGCTGTAGGCGCGCAACCAATGATCGCAGCCGGGCTGACACTGTCAGCTGGTTTGATGGTTTGAGATCTGGAAGGAACCCAAACACAACGTCAAGAGCTGCCCCCAAGTCAGAAGACTGTTGGCTCTCAACATCAGATATGTCGGACTCATCTCCTGAGTCAGAAGGCACATAGCCCATCATGGGCAAACCAACCGATGCCTCCCATGGTGTAGGCACACCAGGGGGATCAGAAAGCACTGTTTCCAATCCCGGGAGGCAGCGCCACAGGGGGCACCCAGAAACCACTCATATCCTCGCTATAAGCAACAGAAAAGGCTCTTGGAAGAACCAGAGTGAGCAAGGAGAGGGTCTGCCTAAGCTCATTGACCGTGCTGGCCAGTTCGACATGGGAATGAACCGGTGAAGTGGCTTCACTCCTACCCTTTTTAACCAGCGAAGGGTCATAATCCTCAAATACACCCGATGCGGGGTGATGGGCTGCAGCTGAAACATCTGAAGGCAGATGTGAATAGGGGTATGACATACCGTGAGGATCTACAGATCGGAGACTCAGAAGAGTTGCCGTGAACCTCTGAGGGACAGATGGTCCAGGCTGCACAAAAGGCATTGGTTCCGCAAAACTGGCCATGGGACCAGAGTGCGTGGACGGAAACGACCACGAACATCCGAATCAGTGAGAAAACTGCAGTGCTCGACGGCTGAGAGACCACAGTAGAGGGTTCGGCTGTCAGCCCCTTCCGACTTCACCGAGTTGAAGTCAGGGAAGGCTGAGGCCGATACCCCACGTCTACACTACCAGGCATCTCTGCAGACCCCTGCAGGGATAAAACTGCTGTGCTGAACTCTTGAGAGGCCACAGATTTGGGGTTCGATCGAGAGCCATTTCCCACTTCGCCGAGTTGAAGTCAGAAAGTTTAGGCCGATACCCCACATCTACACTACCAGACACCTCTGCAGACCCCTGCAGGGATAAAACTTCTGTGCTCAATGGTGGAGAGGCCACAGCAGGGGGTTCGGTTGGCAGCCATTTCCGATTTCGCCGAGTTGAAGTCAGGGAAGGCTGAGGCTGACACCCCACACCCACACTACCAGACATCGCTGCAGACCCCTGCAGGGATAAGCCGAGGCTGACTGAAAAGGTGACCGGTGACATTGCAGATGGAACAACAGTAGCAGCAGATACATCGGGAGGTGTTGAAACTGGTGGAAAGGAGAGAGAGAGAGCAACCTAGGTCGGCCTCCAAAGGAGGAGTCACACCCCTAGTGACAGGGTCAGATGTCGACTGGAGAGGAACCATAGTCCCGGAACCAGGCATCTCTTCACCAGACAACTCAACAGCTCCTGCAGTATCCACCACGGTTAAAAACTGCACATCCCCCACGAAGGGGGTATAACCATCACCAGATGTGGTTGTGTCGGGAGGCCCCAAAATGACAGCATCCCCCCCCCAACCCCCGGGGAGGAATGGCCACGAGAATGCACCAAAAGTGAGGTCAAAACGCATTGCCCTAAAGGAACCATACTGGGCATAAAAGAGGTGAGAGCAGTGGAAGAAAAAGGTGAACTCAACAGATATAGAAAGTAGAACACCCCCAACTACGAGAGAAAGGTGGCAGAAGAAAGTACCATCGGGAACACAACTAACCCAGATGGACGACAGGAACCCCAAAAAACAGAAATTCAGCACTCAACAGAGTGGAGAAATCCTGTCCATACAGTCCCCTATTAACACCTAACTCAAATAATAATAATAAAATTTATCAACCAAAAATTTTAATGTCCGAACCGCACACTATGCGAAAGTCGCGCACAACACGGAAAATATATAAAATACAATGAAAATGTGGTTGAAAATAGTAACGAGAATATATAAAACACAGTCCTGTTATTATACGGTCCTCAGATCCATAATTCCACTCACAGGAAACCATTATCGATGAGTTGAATTATCACTGTTTCGTAATACAAATGGCCGCACGTCGTTCCAGGACGGTAGAAGAAAAAAGAATGAGACATTAGCGATGTGTATGCACACTGGCAATGGAAGTCGTGGAGTTGTACTTGGAGAAGAGGGTCCCCTACTGGGTCTGTGCTGGTAGCGCCCAGTTTTGGCTTATTTTTTCTTGGTGCTTTTGCACCACTTTTCTTTCCCAAATCTCTTGGGAAAGATCAAAATAGAGAGTATATTTTCCGAGTTAGGGTCTTCCACTGTAGTGCAAGCCCATAGTAAACAATTGTAAGGTAGGATGATAAGAAACTTGTTTCCACTATGTTTCTATTGTGTTTCAACAGGACAAAATTGTTATCTCTGTCAACATGTATGGTATATGGAGATTTAATGTTCTTCATAACTAATAGTTTTATTGCCTTTTATTGGAGAGTGCCTATTGGCACTCTCCAATAAATTGTAACAAAACAATTTTATAAAAACATTTTATTTTCTACTGCTAAGTAACAACAAGCTAACATGTGCAGTGTAATTCCACTATAGAGGCTTTCAGTACTTTTCAATAGAGACATGATGGTAGCTTGTAGTACTCAACCAGTTAACAAGATTCTGGAAAGCAGAATATCCTTGTTATGTGTAATATTTTTGGCTGATACAGGGAGCGTGGTAGCTCAGTGGTTATGGCATTCAACTTCAAAGCAAGAGACCCACAGTTCGATGCCTACCACGGGTAACTGCATTGTGTCCTTAAGCAAGGCACTTATCCCGATTGCCATGTGTGGGCATGGTGGCATTTTGTACTGAGGCATTCTGCACATAGATGGTGCACCTGTCTTCAACTAATGCTAACCCTGCTTTAGGAGTTTGTATACTGGGAAGTCGGACAGTTGCTCGCCTTTCTTTGTAGCTCTCTCTGGATGCTCCGGCTTCCTCTACCCATAAAACTGTACGACACAAGGTGACCCTGGCTGTTGAAAGTGACATTAAACTCCAATAAATAAATAAATAAATAAATTTTGGTTGACAAAATGGATATTCAATTATTATGATTTTTACTATTTAATGGTATCTAAGGTCACGCTGAGCATGTATAAGTGTATCATGACTGCAATACAAGTAAAAAGTCAGGTTTTATACCCAGTAATTTATTTGTACAAATGGCCAGACCCATATCAAAATATTTCCTTTTTTTTTAAACTGATGTATAAAAACTATTATCTGTCGCATGCAACAATATGCTCAAATCAGTCATATATTCATCTAAACATAGTTAGAAAAATAATTTGAAAAAGACAAATTGATATATCAAAATGTAATATAAAAAGATGGTCTTTCAATTTTGGAAAAATGCAGGCCTGCTGTATGCTACACCGAGCTTCTATGAAACATGACTGGGTACCACTTAACAAAGATGTTGGAGGGTGCTCATTTCTAAGTCAGTTAACAATAATCTTTCAGCTTTTATTAATCATAACAGATGTTCAATTACAAAATTTTATTTACATAAACAATAGACGGTGATTATTTAATATGATATAAAAATACATGCAAATGCAATGCAAATAAAAAAAATTATGCTAAGAAACTCTATACAAAATTAGAAGGGTATTGAAAAGAACATTTTTCAGTGTTAGACATGATCAGTTGAAATTTGAAAAAAATAGTTCACTGGAATATTTGCTAGCTTTACCATACCCAAATTACTAAGGCATAAAAAATATGTGTATTTTCCCTTACCTGATTCGCCCTATAAAAAATACCTGAACACAATAGTTTTATTTTGATTTTACAAACCAAAGTCTGGTTTGTTCTCTTTTTGCTGTAAAAGTAATGTTCATTTCCATTTACTCCTTCTCCAGTCATCAGTACGAGAATATGGCATCCACCAGTTTACATTCTGATGCTGGCACATTGATTCTTTAAATTTGTTCATGTCACTGTTTTCCGATAATCATCTAAATCCACAATCAAGAAAAATATACTTCTTTTCAGAAATGTCAAACCAACATTAGAACTATGGGCTTGTCTGAAGTTAGTCCTACAACAAACTCACTGAATCAGAAAAAAACCCTCACAAAACCAACTGCCCAACCCTAACCAGTTTTCAGTTTTAGTCCCATTTGGGGAAACACATATTTTATTTTAGGCCAGATATCACACTCTTTACTGGTAAGCTCCAGAATCAGAAGTCTCAGCCTAGCACTTTGTCTGACACTGTGGACTTAAATGCTTCACTCAACATAAATAGAGGATCTCTAATGAAACAGCGATTTCATATGAAATTTCTGTGTCAAGTTTACTAAAGTCGACCGGAGCAGAGGTTTACTGAGGCTAGATCAGTTTTAATGAACGAGGTTCAGAAATTTCTTATCAAATCATGATGAACTGGGATTCTTTTTATCACATAATGTGTAATGTAATCCTTTACCTCACATAACAATTAAACTGGCCAGCATTATTTACAAACATTGCCAACTAAATTTTTTTATTTTTTTTGACTTTTGCTTTGCAAACATAGCTTATGACACCCCACTGGAATGAGCTCATCAAGCTCATTCCAATGAGGGGGGGGGGGGGGGGGGGTCATAAGCTAGTTTCTGAGGCAAAAATTAAAATGTTTAGTTATATGTTTTTGCAATTGACATCTACTTTTTGTATTAGGTAAACAGTTATTGAAATACAAGAGAAGATTAACCCAATTCTACTTTTGAAACCAACTCACAACTTTATGACGTCACGTTGCCTTCCGATGTCATTCCGGTATTAGACGTATTGTGAATGATATTTTTTCGAAATGGGCTGTTTGGTGGCGATTATGTGATGAAAAGCCAATATCAGTAATGTTGAGTCATTTGCCTTCACTACACATCTGGATGTGGGTGGTTCAAGTCAAGCGCCACTTACTTCATGACAGTGGCACTTTGAAATCTGCACTTCGCAACACTGTTTTCAAAGTGGAGACTTCAATGTGCCATTGCTACAAAGAGTTAGGTTGTATCTTAGTTGTTTTTTTTGCATATATCAGTATTGATTTCCATGCAGTACTACAGCACTCTGCATAGCTTTGATAAGTATGATCAACCAGGCAGATCCTTTTAAAATTGAGTGGTGCAACACAAATGTAACAGAATACCTCAAATCTGATTGACTGATAAAAAAGACATGCCAACTCAAATGCATTGCTTCAATAACATGCTTATCTCTATAATGTGCAATTACAAAAGCAAAGATGCAAGAACAAAGATTAATTCCACAGGATCACTGTATTATGCAGAGGATGTTTTAGAAAGAATACACTGAGGTGAGCTCTTTTATTACTATGTTGCAAATCGGAAGAAATATTTGACAATCCTCAAATTTTCTGTAGAAAAACCAAAGTCAGACATTCATAAAAAATCCACTCTACTAACCGGTAACACCATATCACAAAGACTATCTTCACCTCTGTGATCTGATGTTACAAGTTAATTGTGTGCTGCTAATCATCAATTTTGCAATGCCAGGCAGAAAATTTATACCAATTACATCTGATAGGTTATACCTATCACATCTGACATGTACATTTAATACCCTTAAAGGCTTAGAGATTTTCATACATTTGCTACACAATGACAGTTTATATCATGTCATCTTTCACTTATTCCAAGGCAAGTATTGGCTGCCAAAATACATGGAGGCATGGAACACTTAACTGCTTAGAAACAACTGTCAAGGTCTTAGAATGTAACTTGTGAATGTAGCCACAGTGTTGGGGCACCTGTTCTGTTACAGTTGGAAGCGATCAAAATAAGAATTAGGCCTTTAAGGGTAAAGACATTATGAAGCTTGATACAACAGAGCTAGTTTCCTTCAGATTCATAAGAAATGGGAATATAAGTGAGGCAAATAAGAAAAATAAACTGAAATAAAAGCTTTGTGTCAATGATGCTGGGGTCAACTTGTGGTAGCTGAACAGGAATTTGTGCTAGCACTTGAAACTAATGAAACTAGGACACCATCTAAGAGGCATAGGTCAAATTTGGTAAAAAATCAGATAACATTTGTTCATGTTATCAGGCTGACACTGCCAGTAAGATGGAAATTCAAACAAAAAAACACTTTAGGAGTCATAACTACTGAATCAAATATTGGGCAAGACTGTTTTTTTTTAACTCATCCAAGACATTCTCAAGTAGAACTCGCAGACCAAATTTGTTAAAAACTGGATGATGTTTGTCCCAGTTATCATGCTGACACTGACTGCAAATCAGAAATTCAAACAAGAAAACAATGTAAGAGGCATAATTCCTGAAAACAATTTTGGCCAGGACCGGTGTTCAAACTCATCCAAGACATTCTCTAATAGAAATCACAGACCAAATTTGCTAAAAATCTGATAGTGTTTGTTCAAGTTATCATGCTGGCACTGCCCATGAGTCAGAATTTCACATAAGAAAACAAGCAACCAGGCAAAACTGCTGAAAAAAAATGGGGAACAGGACTGGTTTCCAAACTCATCCAAGACGTTCTCAAGTGGAACTCACTGACCAAATTGTTTGAATTATCATGCAGACACCAAGACATGGATGAACAGAGGGCCTGAGATTGAAGGGTGGACCCACCGACCTTCATCAGTACATATGTAGAACTGTTGACACTACTCAACCAAAGATTATTTTCAATCCAACTTATGTTCTGCTATTTTCTAAGAGTTAAGTTCTAGCATTTTTTTCTTATTTTGTAACGAACTTTAATTGAATTGTCACTTCAAATGCACTCATTTAACCTTGTCAAGACCCAAACATTAAATGATATCTTGTCAAATTTCTGGTAGATGAAAAAAAATAATTTGATTGACAGAATTTTCTATTTTATTATTGGAATGCAAATAAAAAGTAGCAGTTGTCTAAAATATAAAAAAATGATGGTTTAGTTGAACATAGCAGTTAACTGAATACTGGTTAATCCTTTAGGGTCTAATTCTGACTTTGATAACTTTTTAATGCAAAGGAATAGGTGCCCCAACATTCATTGTTTGGGTAAACTCAAAACTTGTTTTCTAAGTACCTTGTCAGTTGTTTTTTGGCAAGTCTTGGCTGCCTCTGTAGAACAACTGCAAAGTCACAGGAGGTCGACTTTCAAAGTATAGTAAAAATGTGTAAAAATCTCCAGGCCCTTAAGAGTTAATGAAATAACGCTGTTAACTGCATTTTGCTGTCAAACAACAAACTAGTTACTATTCCTGTAATACAAATTTGACCTGATAACAGCATATGAGCTGTGGAGTATATTTCTGTTGGTCAAGTAAAAAAATGGTATAATCATTTATTAAGATGGCTTAAGAAATGCTCTGTATTTCTCAAATTTTTGACTTCACAACTTTCAATGTGAGTATTTAATCTATTATATCTTGTTCAACAGACATTTGTTTTAGCTAACACAAGTAAGTGGATATGAGAGAAAACTTTTTTGAATAATTTCAATTTTTGCCTTGAAAGCCATATCTTATGACCCCCACTGGATTATATTGGAACAAGCTCATGACAGTAATTGGCTATAAGCTTCATGCCAGTAATTGGCTATAAGCTATGTTTTTGAGGCAATCCCCCCCCCCACCCCACCCCCCAAAAAACACATGTAGTTAAATCTGAAATGCAATTTTTCTGAATGGTGCCTCCGGTTATGTTACTCAAAGGTTTAATTGAACATCTGCAATGGTAATTTGGGTATTCAATGAATATGAGTCTCCTGAAATGACACAATACTTAAAACCAGAAACTGTTTTAGCACACTAAAACATATGTCTCTCCTTCCTTTCTATTTAATGCTCTGCAAATTATATATACATGAATAATATTGACAACCACACCAAATATCTAAGGTCTAGCACAAAAGAGAAATAAGTTCTGGTCCGGATGAAGTTTCCCTTAAAAAACCACATAAATCTGACCTACAAGTGAAAGGTCAAGGTCACATGAAGGTCACTATGGTACGTGACACACCGGCTCATGGTGATACATTCAAATGCAAAATATCTAAGGTCTAGGTCAAAAGACAAAAAAAGTTATGCCCCGGACAAAGTTTCCCTTAAAAAGCACATAAATCTGACCTTCAGGTCAAAGGTCAAGGTCACATGAAGGTCACTATGGTATGCGTCACACTGGCTCATGGTGATATATCCACATGCCAAATATCTAAGGTCTAGGTCAAAAGACAAAAATGTTATGCCCCGGACAAACTTTCCTTTACAAAGCACATAAATCTGACCTTCAGGTCAAAGGTCAAGGTCACATGAAGGTCACTATGGTACGTGACACACTGGCTTATGGTGATACATGCACATGCCAAATATCTAAGGTCTAGGTCAAAAGACAAGAAGAAGAAGAAGAAGAATATGCACTAAAACAATATGTCTCCCTTCTGGGAAGGGGAGACATAATTAACTGTGATATTCCAATAACTGTAAGCCTGTTAGGAAGAGTACAGTATATTTATATTTTGTAGAATACTCTATATTTCCAGTTATAGCAAAAGTGTCTCAAGCCACTCTTTAAACCTTCACCTAACGAATCGCCTGTATCCACCGTGTAATTTGCAAATTCTACAGTTGAAAGAAATAAATTTTTCAAAATATTTCAACAAAACCATATCATGTGACCCCCTCATTGGAACGAGCTTGTTCCAATGAGGGGTCACATTATATGGTTTTGTTGAAATTTTTTTTATATTTAAAACATAGTAATTTAAATAATAAATTTTCATATCATCTGCATTGGGAAAAGGGTTAAAATAGAGCAAGATGAAACAGCTCTTAAGTTTTTATCTGGTTTTATGACATCCTCTAACTTTCAATAAAATGAACAACAATCTTAGGTAAACTGGATGAAATAGTGGTGAACAATGCCTTAAAAGAAAATCCATACTGTCTGTGGAAAAAGTCAGAATTATTAGAAATATCTTTGTACTATGACTCAGAGCTATCAAAATTGTACATAGGATTTTCTAATCCTGAGGTAGCCCCCTGACTAACAGTTTTAATATTTCCAAAGCTAGTTGTTTCCAATTCATATCCACCTCCTCCACCTCCACCATGTAGTTGTATTTGCCTGAAAAAATGAATATACTGAATCAAAAAAGAAAATATAATAGAAACAAATGTGAAAAAATAGCATAAAGGATGAAATATAATATTACTAATGTTGCATGTTTGTGGCCGAGAAATCGTGCAAAGAGTTTAATAATATGTTGTTGTTGTCCCCCAACCATATACAATTTTGCTACGTATTTGAAAATAGCACGAGCTACACGAGAATGTCAAATTGAATAGGTGAACGACGATTTTCTTTGTGTTATGTTGTGCTAGAGAGCCTGGGTTATTGAGAAAACATGCTAGTTTTTGTCTTCTGACATTTTAAGAAATGGCAAAGGTTAACCGAAAATCAGAGGTTGCGTGTCATTGGTATGCATGAGGCTGGGATACCTCCAGATGAGCTGGCTGCTGAGTTCGGAGTCACTGTGGCCACTATTTACCATCTCATTGGAAGGTAAAGTTATATTACTGAATCTACTGCCAACTGACTGCATTCAGGTCAACCAAGAGTTACGACCCCTGCACAAGACCAACACATCAGGATGTCTCACTTGCGGGATCGCTTCCTTTCGGTGATGAGGACAGCAGCAATTACTCCTGGTAGAACTAACAATAGAATCAGTGCACAAAGTGTTCGCAACAGACTCGCTGAACACGGCCTCTGAAGCAGGCGTCCATACCACGGACCAATCCTTACCCAACATCATAGTACCATCAGAATAGAATGGATATATCAGCGTGTTCGCTGGACTCAGCAGCATTGGAGCATAGTTCTTTTTAGTGATGAATCATGATTTTGTCTATGGCGCAATGATGGTAGGGCAAGAGTGTATCACCGACAAGAATGGTTTTCTGGTGCTTGCGTGCAGGAAGGCGACCGTTTCGGCGGGGGTAGTGTAATGGTTTGGACAAGAATTTCCTTGCACCATCGAACGCAGTTGATGTTCATCAATGGTAATATAAATGGACAGTGATATAGGGACAGAATTCTTAATGCGGCTGTTGTCCCATTGTTCAATGCTAACGTCAGATTGCAATTATTCCAGCAAGACAATGCCCAATGTCACGTTGTGCATATCTGTCGTGACTTTCTTGAGAAGCAGAGCATCGAACTTCTTCCCTGGCCCCCATTGTCACCAGATTTATCACCAATCGAGCATCTTTGGGATCAATTCAACTGCCGGTTACAACTTCAGGATCTTCAGATGTTAGGCGATTTACGTAATGTTCTGAGGCAGGAGTGGAATGCAATACCACAGGGTGACATCCAGAGACCTATCAGGTCCATACGCTGTTGAGGTCTTGCCATCCAAGAGGCACACTGTGGACATACATGCTATTGACTGCATGTGTGAACTTTTCATTTCAAATCATGTCTCAATGCGAAGTCCTGACGTGACGCTGGGAACAGTAAGAACATGAATTTATACAAATTCATACAGCAAGACTTGAAATATGAATTTACAATGATTTGTTAGGGATTAATGCCGATAATACTAAAAAAATTGCTCCTCAAAGTTTATTATATTCCTTTTTTGACTCTGTATATAATTTGTGCATGTGAATGTCAATGATTTCAGTGCAATTTCTAGTTTATTAACTTTTTACCAAATACAGACAATATCAAAATGTATTATTTTGAATATCATTTTTTTAAAAATTTCAACCAAATCATATCATTTGACCCCTATTTGGAATGAGCTTGACGAGTTCATTCCAAAGAGGGGTCACGATATGGTTTGATTGAACATTTTTGAAAAATAATATTTGTTTCAGCTATGAATTTGCATATTATGCAGGCAGATGTGGCCGATTCATTGGATAAAGGGTTAAGATAAATCAAAATGAAATTTGAATATGGTCAAAATGTTCTCATTTTTTACTAAGATTTAGCTTATGGTCCATTGTCATATAAATCAAGCATATTATGTAGTGTACAGAATGTCTACAATTTCTGATGTCTCACTCAACAACTTATGAAACAAGTGCAACAAAATGGTCCAAGAAGAGTAATAATTCTCAAAGGAGAACTTAGACACAGCTGGTTAGCAATCCCCTTCATAATATTATTAACAAAAGCTGTAAAATAAATTATGATAAAAAATCCTGAACATTTTTTTTAAATATGATAAGAAATGGTAATATGATGAAAGAAAGTCAAAGTCTGACAGGGGCAATAACTCTAAAAAATGCTTGGACACAGCTAGTTCGCAATCCTGTTCATGATATTATCACTAAAAAACTATATATTAAATCTGGGCGAAAATATTTTAAAGACTGTTCTTAATAATGTGATGACAATACGAAAGGATGGTTGAAAAGAAGGAACAATGGAGAAAAATTTTTTTTTTTCAATTTTTTTATTGAGATGAAATACTGTGAAAATACAAATATATATATACGTAATTACATACAGACATGCAAGTAGTATACAGCAAGTGTATAATTTACATGATTACATATGGATACAAAAGTCTACCTGCGTAAAGCTGTATTTCTATCACATTTCTGGTATCTAGCTATGATTATCATTTTTAGTTGTTTTGGAAACAAAAATAAACAACCTAATAACAGTTTCTGGTGGTAACACAATGAAAAAATATTGTCGCAAGAGAAGCCTTACTATATGGGGGCTACAAAAATTAAAAGAAAGAAGGAAAGAAAAAGTTGATGTCTATTGTCCAGTAGCTTACACGTTATCTAAAGTAGGAGGATAAAGCAGTGCTTTGAAAAGTTCCCATCTTGTGAGAGTTAATCGGGATTTTGGGGGGAAATACATGTGAAGGGAGTGTAATTCCAATTCACAGAATCGACGCAGAACTTGCAGGAATAAACTAACTTTTTGTACAAAAGAACTAGAAGAGAAAGATTATTTTCTTGAGTCCACAAAGTGTTATCATTAGTATTATTATTGTTATTATTATTATTATAGCTGATAAGAATAAAGTGTGGTGTCAGTAGGAATAGAACATCACACTGTTCTTCAGTTTTTCATCAAGTTGTAATGGTACTGACTTTGCCATGGGACATTCAAAGAACAAATGTGACACCATTTCTCATTACGTGTACGCGCCCTGTAAAACACTGCAATCGACTCCCCACTAACTGCTCTATGAGGTGGGGTATCAAAACCCAACCACGTGACTTCAATAAGACATACTATCGGTTATAATTAGCACAAAGTGTTTCCCAGTGTTGTGACAAGGTTATGCTTCTGACCCAAAGTAGGACCTCCAAACATCATTTCTCTGCAAAACGGCCATTGATAATTAGGGAAAAAAGCACATCGCTCCCAAACTACACAAATAAAAATAAAATCGTTAACATTTATTTCGAAAATATTGTACAAAATGACTTTTGAGAGCAGTTTCGATCTCGCAGGAATATTTGTGAAGACCTTCTTGTTACTTTTTGTCAATGTCGGTGTTTCTTTGATCCAGTAATTTTTGGATACCAATTAGCAGAATTTTCCAACCAGTCAGGCAAATACTATTTTTAATATCATAGGGAAATTTTAAAAATGCGCTTCATTTCGAATATATCAGTGCGGTTTCGTCCTTGAATTTTTACAATCTGACTATTATTAGCGAAGTTATGCCAAAAATGGAAATAATGAAAAAATCTCATTTGTAACAGGTTGAAGAACTTTTCGAAAAGAGTCATTCAAATACACACCTTTTTTATTCTGCAGTGGTAGACATATTCCGCCCCCCCCATTCCCCCCCCCCCCCCCCCCCCCCCGAAATATATAATACACAAATCTGTGTATTATTTATTTTATAAGTGTGTGTGTGGCAGGCATATATAAGAGGGAGGTGTGACGTTGGGGTTGATGTGATATTAATCAGGTCTCCGGACGTCTGTGGTTAGACTTGGCAGTGGGACCTGAGGCAGGATGCACAGCCATTCCGAATGACGACATCCCCTTTAATCCGAGGATGATATACAACATTTCTCAATAAAAAAAATAAACGTCCAACGGCTAATGTTGGATTTCAAGGTGTGCAGAGAACACAGTGATGCAGCAAAGCATCCATGTTTTACAAGGCGATGTTCCCACTCAACTTGGCGTGGCAAAAATATAAAAAGAATACCCAAAAGATGGGTGCAGAATGTTAATCTGCCCCCCCCCCTCCACCCCCCCCCCCCCCCAATGTTCTTGGTGAAAAAAAAATGCAGTGGAAGACCAGTGGGGTATAGATATCATCTGACTGGTTGGTTGGTTGGGCGGTGGGGCAGGGGGTTGGGCGGTGGGGGGTTGGGGGGGTAATCATGACCATGACAGTTTTACGGGAGGAAGCCGTAGTACCCGGAGAGAACCACTGAGCAACGACGAGCAACTGTCAGCTCCCCCACATACTAACTCCACACAAGCAGGGTTAGCATTGGTTGAAGACAAGTGGTGCACCATCGATGTGCAGTATGCCTTAGTACACAACGCCACCATGTCCCCACGCGGGCAATGGAGATGAAGTGTAAGGACACAACGTGGTTGCCGCAGGTGGGATTCGAACCGAAGACCTCTCGGCTTGCAACATGCACCTCTACCTACTAAGCTACCGCGCGTCCGACTTCTCCCATGGTCGACTTCATTTGGGGGTGACTTCCCAACTCTTTGTAGACTTTATACCACAGCAACAAAGCTTGAATTTTTTTTTTGCGACAATTTATTTCAAAACATACAGCAATGTTTTGAATAGATAGTTGCAAAAAATGAGAAAAAATAACAAATTTCTACAGCCCCGTGTCTTGCAGCACACTGAGAGAAGATGTGTTCGAGTGTTGTTTTCTTAATACTGGATAGCTGTCTTTTCCACCTAAGATCACCGTATGTACATGTGCCGAGTTGGCATCCAGTAAAAGAAGGCTTTGACACCCTTATAGTTTAAAGTCCCCCCTCTAAATAACAGATAATGCCCCCCACCCCATCCCACATGCTGGGGATCCACATGTCACCTATCGCAGGGATAGGCCCAATGACACCACCTCTAGTTCCACAGAAAGTTAAAAGTTATTTTTCGGATTAATTATGTTGTTGCCGGAACATTCAAAAACGGAAACCGGACATTGCAAATAAAATCATTAAAATTATTTTCAACAGTATTAATATGGGCAGATCATAAGCAGTCATAACTGAAATAGAAGGCGATCAATTGTATCGCGATTTGTTGTCAGTCTTGTTTGTGTTGATGATGTAAATATGTGTTGAATAGTTTTAGTTGAAATAAATCATAAAAATTAATTTATTTTCCTTATATATTATTATATTAACCCATCCAAATATCCTGAGGCCGAAGGGCGCCAGAGGCGAGGCCGAAAAGCGTGGGTCGAAAAGCAGAAAACTTGAATGAAGCGCGGGCCAAATCGGCCAAAAAGTGTTGATCTGGACAGTACTTTTTACATGATTCTGTTTCAAAATATAGTTTACGACCCCTAACTGAAACTAGCCCAGTCCCCGACTAGTTGCAAAGGAGGGAGCATAAGCTATATTTCAGAAGCAAAGATGTAGGCTTTTGTGCAAGAATCTGGACAGTACTGCTGAACTGTTGGGTAAAGGGTTGACCGATAAACCGTTTATCTAACCTTAGTTAAAGTAGAAGACAACAGTTGTCAAAATATTTTTTGCTTCCAAAAACACAGCTTATGACCCCTGATTGAAACGGGCGCTACACGCTCGTTTCAATCAGAAGTCATAAGATAAGCTTTGGAAACAAACAATTAAGATAAAAACCTAAAAAAAACTGAGAATGACGAATTTCGTGTATAGCGCTGGCTGATTTTTACAGTTATGTCACGTAAAGTGTTAAATGCAACTAGAGTGATGTCACACATGCAGCCCGACTGTCCCAGGAATGGCAATGCTTAGATGCAAAATGGTGGGAGCCATTTTTTGTTAACAGTTTACCTAACGAATCTGCTATATCTGCACTCGTGGTATACAAAATTTGGCATTCAAATATTATTTTTTCATTTTTTCATTTCTCTACTTCAAAACATACCTCATGATCTATTAATGGAACAAACTTGATGAGCTTGTTCCAATAAGGAGTAATAAGCCATGGTTAGAAGTAAATAAAAAATGAAAAAATCTGATGTTTCAGAAAAATAATTTGTACCGTTGGCTTCAAATTGTGTTAGGTAAAGGATTAAAGATGTAGTACATAAAGCAATGTTGGGCTATATGAGTCAATTTTCTGTGTGTGTGTGTGTGTGTGTGTGTGTGTGTGTGCGTTTGTCTTACCAACTTGACGAGGTAACTAGACAAAAGAGTTTGCGTGTTTCGCCTTACCGAGGTACAAAAGACAAAAGAAACCCTTTACCTCGGTTGTTTTCCCAGAACTGTACCGGCAAAACGAGGTTGAAACCGTTAGTCCACACAAAGGACAGACAATGGGGTACCTCGGTATGTAGGGAAAACAAGACTGTGTGTGTGTGTGTGTGTGTGTGTTTGTGTGTGTGTGTGTGTGTGTTTGAGGTTAAAAAATCGCACTGGCACAGGCGGGGGGGGAATGGGGTGGGGGAAATAAAAAAAAAGAAATGCCTAATTGGGGGGGGGGGGGGGGGGAGGGGGCAGTGGTGTTTGTCTGGTTTTTTAACCAAAACTGTAAACAAGCATTTTTGACGAAAGAAAAAAAAAGTGCCTAATTGGACCCCGGTGGGGAGGGGGGGCGGGGGGGTGTAAGTTTAAAAAAAGGTTCTGCATGTAGTGACTGTAAATAGTTCAAAAACCTTATTGGAGAAAAGAAGAAGAAAAAAAAGCCTAATTGGGGGTGGGGGTGGGGGGGGGGGTGTAGGGGGGTGTTTGTCTGGGTTTTTAACCACAAACTTGGAGTCCTCATCAAGCTACAATGAAATCGCTTCATAATTATGGCCTGTGGAATATTCTAAGTTTTTGGTCTTCGGGCCTCTGTTGCTGTCAGAGTTGCTGAAAAGGGGACATTCTCATCTAGACATTATATGAAGTCAACCTATCAAGTTACAATGAAATCCCTTCATAATTATGGCCTGTGGAATATTCTAAAGGTTTTCGGGCCTCTGTTGCCGTCACAGTTGCTGAAAAAGGGACGTTCTCATCTAGACATTATGTGAAGTCAACCTATCAAGTTACAATGAAATGCCACCATAAATATGACCTGTAGACTGTGCTAAAGGTTTTCAGGCTTCGGGCCCCTGTAGCCGTCACAGTTGCCCAAAAGGGGACGTTCTCATGTAGACATTATATGAAGTCAACATTTCAAGTTACAATGAAATGCCTCCATAAATATGACGTGTAGACCGTGCAAAAAGTTTTTGCGCTTCGGGCACCTGTAGCCGTCACAGTTGCCCAATCACGTCCAAAAGGAGACTTTCTCATGTAGACATTATATGAAGTAAACCTATCAAGTTACAATCAAATCCCTCCATAAATATGACCTGTAGACTGTTCTAAAGGTTTTCGGGCTTCGGGCCCATTGCCGTCACAGTTGCCCAAAAGGGGACGTTCTCATGTAGACATTATATGAAGTCAACCTAACAAGTTACAATGAAATGCCTCCATAAATATGACATATAGACTGTGCTAAAGGTTTTCGGGCTTCGGGCACCTGTAGCCGTCACAGTTGCCCAATCACGTCCATTTCTCATGTAGACATTATTTGAAGTAAACCTATCAAGTTACAATGAAATCCCTCCATAAACATGACCTGTAGACTGTGCTAAAGGTTTTCGGGTTTTGGGCTCGGGAAGTCGTGATGGTTTGATAGATTACGCCCAAATGGGGAAATTCTCATGTAGACATCATACGGAGTCATCGTATCAAGTTACAATGAAATCTGTCCATATTAAACATGACCTGCAGACTTTGCTAAAAGTTTTTGGGTTTCGGGCTTGGGCAGCCATCATGGTTGACAGATCATGCCCAAACGGGGACGTTCTCATCTAGGAATTATACAGAGGCATTCTGTGAAGTTGCAATGAAATCCCTTCATAAATACGACCTGTACACTGTGCTAATGGTTTTCGGTTTTTGGGATCGGGCAGCCATACCAGTTGACTGATCACGACCAAAAGGGGGACGTTCTCATGTAGACATGACCTAAAACCTGCATATGAAATTTCATGACGATCAGACAAGAACTACTGGGTATAGCCTGTACTTAAAGGTTGAATAAAAAACTTTAACCACAAACTTTAACCAAAACTCCAAATGTCAACTAAACAGGAAAAAAAAAACAAAACCCACTTGAACCTTCAGTAAAAAACTTTAACCAAAAACTCTAAATGTTAATAGACGGACACACGGGCAGACGGACAAAAGTCATTACTACAGCCCTCACTGTAAACAGTCGGGCTAAAAATGAATATTACACAGTAATTAGACTTGAATATTTCTCCTTATGAACTTTATATGCCAAGATTATTTTAATGTAATTTTTTGTTTTTGTTACCAATTACAATTAATTGAATATATTGATATATATGCATGCCCAATAAATTATAACAAAATACTGAATAAATTTCAAAAAGATATTTAATAACATTTGATAAATAAAAGTTATCAGAAAGGTTATATACAACATCTCAAAAGTGTTATGCTTTATCAGACCAGTGTTGAAAAACCCCATTAATTAGCTCTGCCCACTCATAAAAAGCTCCTCTATAAATAGACACAGAGATCTTAATTGAACTGGATTAACAGTGACTGCATTATGTAATCATATGTAACAACTGGGGTAATTTGGAAGACCAGTTTTACAGGGACTCATTACGTGTACAGTACCCATATGAGACTGGTCAATAAATACCCCAGTTATTGATGCTAAATTTAGATTAGTGCTGTCTATTTATAGAGGAACTATTTATGAGTGGGCGTGTACAATTAATTACGTATCTTCATTGACAACAGAGTAACAATAACAGGAACATTGGCTTTGATATATTTTATTTCATGCAAGTGTTCTAACTTTTAACGAGCAATAAACTATTGAAACATAATACACTGCACATAGATATTAACATAAATAAGTTTGTTTTTTGCACATTGATATTTACATAAATGAGTTGTCATTTTTTAATCTTTTAACTTCATTTGGTTTCTTATAACTAACACTGCAGTACGTTCAATGTGGATTGAAACAAAAACGCCGTCACGGTGTGTTCTCCTCCGTTGAGTTCCAGTGGACCGCAGTGTTTGATCAGTGGAAGGCAGTTTTCAAAACACTGTGACCCACCGTGGTCACGAGCGTAACGATTAGTTTAATTGCTTGCACATGTCAGTTTCTCTGCTGATTAATAAATACTGTCTTGTGACGTCAACTGGCAAGACAACTGCGTTTGTTACAGGCATTAGATAATATATTTTAAATTAAAATTGGAATTTGGAGAAGCCAGACGGCGACTATTGCTGTGGTTTGAAATTGTAAATTGGGAATAGAACAGTCAGTTCTATTTGGTTAAGTACAAAGTCCTCGTCACTTTCGAAACTACACTGTTGTGTTTGCACGATCGATTTGATTGAGGAAATAAATAAACCAGACTTAAGAAAAACAAATAATATTCGCGAAGTTCCCAATTTCACATTTTGTTTACAGCTGTAGGCCAACACATGATGAACCGTGTTTTTCTTGGGTGGGAAGTGGGGGCGAAAAAGCCTCCTGCGCCACGAAAGCGCCCACGGCGCACGGCTAATGATTGAAGTGATACCAGTTCACGACATTGACCCAACTCGACCAGCACGTCCTCTTTCCTGTCTTACTCTTGTCGGGCAACGCAATTAAAGATTCTTATAAAAAGGATATAGTAAAAAGAAAATATAGTGTTTTTGAATGGATACCAAAAAGTATCTCACTCGAGACTGAAACTAATGATTATTTCACAGGGGGGTAGGGGGGGGGGCGGGAGGGTGGGGGGGGGGTGGACGTGAGATATTTGCATACAGAAATAAATATCCTTCATCCAATTCTGTAGGGGTTTGTACATACTATTATACTCTTTGCATTTGCAGATTTTTCAACGTTCCTCTACATTGTTGTTTTTTGTATTATCAATTGAAATAGCTAAGCCTGTGTGTATGTAAAAATACGTGGGTGAATATAAGGGAGATGCCGAATTAAAATATCTGTGAATGTGCCATTCTAAGAGAGAGTACGCTTCAGTGGGAAAGAGATAGAGAGAGACAGATATACGTGATGAGGGGGGGGGGGAGTAAGAAAAAGTGAAAGAAAATTAGTACACGAAATTATACGCAAATGCATGTGGGCGTATGTCTGCATATTACTCTCTGTGTGTTTGTGTGTGTGTGTGTGGGGGGGGGGGGAGGGGGTTCGCAAGGGTGTGCATTTTGGTGTGCGTGCCTGTGTTTTGGTTTTTCGGGTTTGGGTTTTTTTGTTTTTTTTGTTTTTAAGAACTACTGTAAAAAAAGACCTACCTCTGATGAAAATGTGTCTCATAATCCTCCATAGGCTGGATTTCATATAAATATTTTGAAAATACTCTACATGTATGTATATTATGCATGTGTATTGAAATGTGACACTTAAATAAAATATTATTCTACGGCTACTACATAAAAGTAGTCGGGATTGAAGTGATTAATTAGGTACAGTAGATTAAACTACCACTTGCACAAGGTGTGAAATGACATTTGAGTGGTGTGACAAAGCACAGAGCTGTCCTTCAAACCAACATCTGTTTTAACACCTCTGCACATGACAAGCTTGAGAAAAAATAAGAGACAAATCCATATTTTCAATTACTTTTTATTAATTCAGTAATTATAATTATAACCATATGTAAATAAAATCAATAGAAAATAATATTTTTTTTATTTCCAATAATGACATGCCGATCGACAAGCCAGACCACCATACTCGTAACCCTAGCTCAAACATGCCCCAAAATTTCGTATTATAATTTTTTGTTTTGTCCCCCCACACGTGTCTTGAAACCCCAAAAATTAAAATAGGTCTTTCAGACAGGAGATTTTAGTTCCTCTATCGGAGATTTTCTGATGCCACCCCTGATTTTTGCGTGCAGCCAGCACATAAAAAATTTCAGTGTCTTGGCAGTGTAAGATTCAGTCATCCATACCACTCCTAAATGGTGAAGTAAATAGCCCTCCCCCTCGCTCCCCATCCCCGAAATGAGGCAATTGGGCCCCAGACTCCCATAAACCCACACGCACAAATAGGCCTATATCATTGATTGCTTGCCCATCCCCCTCCCCCCCACCCCCTCCCCCCCCCCTCCCCCCCCCCCCCCATCTTGGCCAGTTTTCCTTGCTAGTGCATGCAGGCGCTTCAATATATGGATTCCGAAGCGTCTTGGGCTGAAACGTCCCAGGGCCACCACAAGCATTCCCTTTTTGTTAATGTAGTTTATTTATGTTAATTCCACTCTCAACATTTACATTTTAACATTCCACTCTGAACTTAACTTTTAAAATCGTAAATCGGATTCCCTTCCTCCCCAACCCACAATTTATTCAAAATTCAGTACCGGTAACATGATTCTTCTCCGTCAATAGCTACAGTTAGGTAAAAGACCGTCGGGGAAATGTCCAGATATTGTACTGGTCAAGTTATAATTTTTTCAACTCACATCCATGATTTCAGTACGGTACAATATTTATTTTTTCGTAATTCCTCGAGTTCTGAATCGATTTTGATGAACAACATTCCGAATCGCAATAGCTTTCAATAACTTTTTCAAATATTGAACAATCTTTTTAATATTTCAAGTAAAAGTAAAAGTAATATTTCACTGACTGTGAAAAAATTTGATCTAATTAAGAGCCGGTGACTGAGAGATCAAAAGATAAACCGACATCAGCCGAACATCCCATCACACAGTTTGACATATTTATGCGAGATTAAAAACACGATTCAAACTCCATATTTTGATCGTTTTTTCTGCCATATTAATGCTTTTTATTATCAAAAAACATGTATGGAGCATACATATTCAATTTATACTTAAGTGCAATACCTAACAATCACTAAATAACAATGAACTGAAACTATTTTTGGTGGAAGAATAAACCTGATTACCGCACTTGCAAAAAACACAAGTTAATTATAGACAAATTGAAGTCACGTGGTGGGGTTTTGGGACCCCACCTCGTAGTGTAATTAGTGGGGTCTCAATTTCTGTGTTCATATGGGCAGCGTACACGACATGTGTACACATAATGTTTGGTATTGAAGCAGAATGTACAGTTCAGTTTCTGACATTTACATTTAAAAAGACGAGAATTGGTATATGGAGTGCTATTTAGAATTTTGTATTGTAGAGTTTGGAGGTAGGCATCGCCTGTAATTATGAAAGGGCTTTTGTATATAAATCCCCAATCGTCCTGTGTGAGATCAGTATGCAAACACTCCTTCCATTTTTCCTGAGAATGAACTGGATCAGAAATAATAGATAAAATGATTTTTTGACGGTTTTTGTTTCTTTCAGTTTCTTTATTTGTGGATTCAGAACACAATCAGATTTTTTTTCCCTTTCAATTTTCTTCTGCCACAGCCTTGGAATTGCCTTGTTTATCCCCTGGAAGACAGCAAACAGTGTTTTGATATCGTATTTTGTGGCAAACACCTCAAACATTAGGAAGCCTCCACTTTCACTCAAGAGGTCATTTAAAAAGAATACACCTTTATCACACCAAGTCTGATTGAAAATAAATTTAATCTCAATTCTGATACTTCTGTTATAGAAAATTGGTTGAGAACGAATTTCTTTGGAGTCTATAGGTGGTTTGTTATCTAACAAGAGGCCCCAGGGGGCCTGAGGCGCTCACCTGACATGGTAGACTAAATATCAACTCAGAGAATTGATTTCAACAAGTTGCATCTGCTCCTCCTAAGAAAAGCTTATACCAAATATCCAAAGATTCTGACCAGTGGATCTAAAAAAAAAAAGAAGATTTTTAAAGAATATTCCTCATATTGAACTAAGTTATAATTCTGGCTCCCACAGGGAGCCCATATATGAATCCAGGGACTTGTTTTTAACAAGATAGAATTCTTCATGAACTCACACCTGACATGAAGTCTAAATTAATTTAATTTGACTGTCAAGTTTTCAGGTCGTGTTGGTATTTTCCATAAAATTTTCAACTAAAAGCAATTGATGTGAGCTGGTGGACTTGTGGAAAGAGGTGCATTATAGCTCTTTACTTAGCTTTTTAAATGAACATCATTTGTGATCTTCTTGACTCGGACGATCACTAGTCAATGTTTGTCGTTCTTCTTCCATTTTGCTTCCGGTTCCATCTTTTCTTCCGGGGGGTGGGGGGGGGGGGGGGGGGGGGAGGTCATATAGATATAGCTACCTTTTTGCACAAAATCAATCTATATCGTTTCAAAACGCATTTTGAAGCAGAAAATAAGGTGTGGGTGGGGGAGGGGAAGGGTGAGGTAATAAGAGCTAATTTTTCACATAAAATCACTATAAATTGTTCAAAATGCATTTTGGGGCACAAAAATACAGTCAGTGTTGGTAAACCCCCCCCCCCCCCCCCAACAAAAGCAAGCACTCCTATTCTATATTTCTTAAGCCATTAATTGCCTTCATCCACACAATTAAACACCAGGTACAAGTTGACCAGCCACTGGTACGAGCTTCCGACCTTGGGTACGAGTTGTCCAATTGTGAGTACAAGTCGTCCCCAATTTTGGGAACGACTTCACTGATATGAGTTGCCATGGAAACGCATTGTCGAGAAACCTTTCGGTCAAAACGTCCCCACCAGTTCTCAAAACCGCCCCACTCATTGGCCAAAACAGCCCCACTCTCATTGGTCAAAACGGCACCTGCCGATAGTACAGTGGAATCTTGTTAATTGAATATCCACTTTGTCAGAAAAATCTATATTCAATTAACAGGAGTATACAATTAACAGGACTGGGCCATTTTCCTATCTAATAGTGATAAATTGACTATTTATTCTATTATATCTTGTTTGACAGAGCTCATTCAGCTCGGCAAAAAAAAATATAATAGGTTAAATACCAAAATTGGGTGTACAGAGGCTAAAAGGTATATCAATGTGGGAATTTGCTGGTTGTCAAAATAATTCTTCGACAGACTGCAAGATTTTTTATTCAATTAAGAGAAGTTTACTTTTCAACACATATGCAATTAACAGGTCAAATTTGTACTGAATGTATACTGAATGGTTTTGTGGTCATCATTTATATTTGATTAACTGGAATATATAATTAAGTGATGCCCAATTAAGTGGACTCCACTGTATGATGTTACTGACCGGAGTAGGGACGTTTTCACACAAGTTGGCCAATGCGTGAAACATATTGTCCTCTGGAGTTGGTCACAATGGCCCCAATTTTGGTAAAAATGTCGCTGCTAGTTGACTAAAACAGCCCCACTCATTGGTCAAAACACAGTCTACAATGTACTTTTCAAAATCAGCCATGATCATGACTCGCAATGTCGTTGTACAAATCATGGTAGAATGCCACTTACCACTGCATTGCAGATTTTCTTCATGCCCACAATTTTCTGGGACAACGAGACTCACATGTGTATATCACATCAAAATTAGCCTCGGCTGGGCGGTCGGCAGTATCGTGGTAAAACACACGATAGAGTACCACATTTTTTTAACACTACAATGACTATTCCGTAATTGGCTAAGTTAATAAATAAATACCACAAGTTGCCTGGGGTGCCATGTTTATCAAAATTAGCCTCGACAATCGGCAATATCGTGGTAGAACCCATGCTAGATTGCCGCATGTTTAACAACTACATTGCCTATTGCCGTGCCTAATTCCTGGGGAAGCCATGTTTACCAAAATTAGGTGTGAGGATCCGGGTCTTTTGGGTCTTTTAAAAAGTCATTTGACCACATGTTTTTGAACATAAGAGAAGTCGTCCCAAACAATGTCGATCCCCGAGAGAAGTCAGCACAAAACAAATTGGCCCACAAGACGCATGTATGAGGTTTCCAGGCTGGTTGAGCATATACTGCAATCGAAACTGGCGAGCAGGAGTTAGCGTGAAAAGATCACTGCAGGGGTTACAATATAAAGAACTTTGAAAAGTACCTAGATGGCACCTTTGGGGGTCACTACTGTTCAAACTGAGATCAAGATCACTGGAGCTTAGGGGGGAAATTGGGAGAGATGGGGAAAAGGGATGCCAAATGTGGCACTCTGGAGTAGTGAAGACCCTGGGACATTTTCTCTTGGAATGCCCATAGTATATACCTCATAGATTAAAATTTACTGGAAGAATAATAAAGAAATGGGGTGGAGAAACAAAGGATAGATGGCTGAGGGGGGGGGGGGGGGACACGAGGGACAGGGTAGGAGTGCTGATCTGATTGAAGAAGTTGAAAAAGGGGAAGTGAGGGACACTATTAAACACTTTATATCTGAATGCTGGGAGGAGAGGAGGGGGTGAGGGGCAGAGGGAATGATGGCCTTCTCTTATGAGAACAGCCACAAATCAGTGGATGGCCAAAGAGTTATTATTATTAAGAGAAGTCGGCCCCATACAAAGTCATCCCACGAGAGAAGTCGGCCCAAAACAAAGACAACCCGAAAAAGAAGTTGGCCCAAGGGAGAGGTTGGCCCCAAACAAAGTTGGCCCATGGGAGGAGTCGAAAAATGACATGGGTGGGTCCCGAAAGCATGCAATGTTGCGTAGACTTTTAAAAGTGCAGTTTCTACATGGCTTTTTATTATGCTATAGTCTCACCATTTATGGATTGATCAGTATACAATTTGACATCCAGGCGTAATTTGACAAGGATATTGACATGGCTTGGGTCCCAACTGCATTCAATGTTGTGTTAATCCCTTTACCAGTGCAGTTTCGAAAGTGTCAATGACACTGTAGCTTATCTTGATCTTATGGTATATTTCTAAGAGTAATGTTATAATTACTTAACTTACGTAACATTTAAGTAAATTGCGCCATAATTATTGACTTTTTTTTGGTAATTCCATTAAAATTGGAGTAAAAAATATATGTCTGAAGCAGCAATGCTACATTGGTTGACTCTTAGTTTTCGACCCCATTCAAGGCTAATCTACCAGTGAAACTACCCATCTCAGACCAAGTTGGTCAAAATTGGAAGAAAAATGACACAGCTGCAGCAGCCATGCTACCATTGGCTGATTTGAAGCCAACCATTATGAAAAGTACTGATAAAACTAAACCTGCATATGAAATTTCGTTGAAATTGGGAGAAAAAAAATCATGGCTGAAGCAGCCATGCTACCATTGGCGGATTTGAAGTCAAACTTTAGGAAAAGTAGTCATGGTTGAAACAAAAAAAAAAACAACTTGCATATCAAATTTCATCAAGTGGGCAAAATATATACACATTTAAAATGTACTTGCTGATCTAAACACTCGCAGTCATAACAGTGTCCTACATGCCTGAAATATCATATTACATTCACCACACAAAGACAATTTCTTTCAGCGTATTATTGTCTTTTTCATCCAAATGTGGTATAACAAAAATAAGATAAAACAACTTCACCCCTCAATTCACCCACCCTGGGGGCAGCCACGATCAAAATAGGAAGGTCTCATCTACTCATCAATCTAAGACAACCTGCCAAATTTCAAGAAATTTGCGTAAGATAACAATTTTTAAAATCAACCCACACTGCGGCTGCTGCAGCAGCCACTGTGTGCAGCCAACTGAGACCAAAATAGGACGTTCTCATCTGGACATCAACCCGAATATGCAGATGAAATTTCGTGATGATCAGATGAGAACTACGGCCTGTAGGCTGCGCCATACAAAATTCACGATGGCTGCTGCAGCAGCCAATGTAAGCAGCCAGTCATAACCAAAATATGACGATCTCATCTAGACACCAACGCGAACATGCATCTCAAATTTGGTGATGATAGATAAGAACTATGGCCTATAGCCTGTGCCGAACAAATTGTGGACAGACAGACTCACAGACTTCCGCATGCCCCATGACAATAGCATAGCTTGACTTTGTCAAGAAAAGCTAAAAATTGAACTAATAAAAAACAACACAAAGTCTTTTCAAGATACTGTACTTTTAGATTGTCATTACCGCAAAGTAGTCATGTATAATTTAAACAAGGGATTCTGCCTTGTTATCAGTTTTTCAACATAAAATTGTTTACCCTACTTAGTAACCCAAAGTGTTCATATGTTAGATACCCATATTGGGTACTCAATAATTTATCTATTTATTTATTGGAATTTAAGGTCACTTTCAGCATCTAAGGCTACATCTTACAGAGGCGTAATTATAATATCAAGTTTGGTCAATCGTTTATGCCTATCACTGCCCACTTTACAGGGCTTTCAATGCAGGAATTGGTTACTACTGGGCCCAATTTTATCAATAAAGCAGAACTTGAACAAACTTCAATTTGCCACTTCTAAGAAAATCAAAAATCAAATATCAAAAGATTCTGACAGGAGTAACAGAAAAAAAAGATTTTTTAAGAATATTTCTCATACTGAACTAAGTTATACATGGGCTCCCATAGGGAGCCCAAAAATAAAAGCTTCTGAAGCAGTGTTTTGGGAGAAGAAGATTCTTCAACGTTATTCCCATTAGCTACACTGTTAAAAAATGATGACTCGGCACTTTTAGTCCTAGAAAAGAACTTTATGATAAAATTTTTACCATTTTTTTCTTCCGGTCCTAAGGAAGCTTCACACCATATAAAAATTTTCAGTGCCATGTAGTTCTGGAGATATGGGCATTTAAAAAGAAAAAAATTTTTTAGCTCCTGCAGTTCCCGTGGGGGACAGGAAAACAATTTTCGGCATAAATTAGGTACTGATGACCCAATAAGCCCTCATATCAAATTTGGTTCAAATCGACTTTTTGGTTTGGAAAATAAAAATTTTGGTATAATTTGGGCTCCCACAGTGAGCCCAAATATGAACCCAGGTACTTGGCTTTACCAAACTTCACTCTCAGCCCCTAAGAATGCTGTACATCAAATATCAAAACATTTTGACTGGTGGATCTGAAAAAAAAATTTTTTTTAAAGAATATTCCTCATATTGAACTAAGTTATAATTTGGGCTCCCACAGGGAGACCAAATATGAGCCGAAGGACTTGACTTGAACAAACTTGAATCTCACCTCCCTAAGCATACTGTATACCAAATATCAAAAGATTCTGACCGGTGGATGCGAAGAAGAAGATTTTAAAAGAATATACCTCGTATTGCACTAAGTTACAATTTGGGTTCCCAAAGGGAGTCCAAATATGAACTCAGGGACTTGGCTTGAACAAACATCAATCTCACCCCCCTAAGGATGATGCATAGCAAATATCAAAAGATTCTGATTTGTGGATCCGAAGAAGAAGATTTTTAAAATATATCCCTCATATTGCACTAATTTGAACATTTGGGTTCCCATAGGGAACCCAAATATGGACCGAGGAATTTGATTTCTACAAATATGTGAATCAATGTTCCAAAGATGTTATATGTAAAATATGAAAGCTTTTAGAGCAGTGGTTTGGAAGAAAACAATTCTTTATTTTTTTCCCATTGCCTACTGTGTTAAAAAATACTGACTCAGCACTTTTTCAGAGTCCCGAAAAAGTACCCTATGATAAAACCGATAGCAATTTTTTTTTACCAATCCTTTCTGTTGGTCCCAAGAAAGCTTCACACCAAATAAAAATTCTCACTGCCGTGCAGTTTTTGAGATATAGGCGTTTTAATTTTTTTCTATTTTTAGCTCCTGTGGTTCCCACGGGGCTACAGGAAAAAAAATTTCTGCATAAATTAGGTACTTATGACCCAATAAGCCCTCACATAAAATTTGGTTCAAATTGGCCTCTCGGTTTAAAAAATAGAAATTTGGGGTGGGGCCAAAATTTTTGCTCCTCCCATAACATCGCCAAGTATAGACCTACAAACTTCTCTTGAACAAACTTGAGTCTACACCTCAAAAGGAAGCTGCATACCATATATCAAGTCTCTGCTATTGCTGGTTCTTGAGAAGAAGATTTTTTAAGAATTGGAGCATTTTTGCCCCACCCCTCTGCTCAATATGAGCCGAAACCTAATTTGCCCAAAAATCAAAATGCCGCTATATAACCCCTACTCACATGAAATTTCATTAACATGCGGCCAGTGGTTTGGAAGAAAAAGACCCAAACACCACCTTCACGCCGGACGGCGGACGACGGACGACGGACGACGGACGACAAGTGATCAGAAAAGCTCACCCTGACTTTCAGTCAGGTGAGCTAATAACGACCAAGATGTGAGGATGTTTCTCCAAAAACTGTTTGCGTACTCCCCGATTTTTGTTAACCCCTCTGTGTAGATACCAAATTTTGCTGTTGCCATATTGTTCTAAGTCACTTAAATAAGGGTTTTCCTGGGTGATATTATGCTGGGATCCATGAGTTTCTTAATCCAAAACATTTTTAGAGAATGACTGTATGATTGAATATCTGGAAACTTAAGCCCCCAATTGGAAACCTGATTCATGAGAACCCTACGCTTGATCTTTTCATTTTTACCCTGCCATAAATGATGAAACAGTTTGGATTGCATTGCATCTAACATATTAGCAAGTGGTTTGGGAAGGACTGATAGGCAATGTATCAGGATTGGTAAAGCAAGCATTAGTTTTCCCAGTTAGGCTGAGGTTTCTAAACGACCAGTTGTTCAGAAGTTTTTGCACCTTTCTAGATTTTTGTAATTTTGAATTATATAATTTTCACTAAATAGATCATACATTATATCCAATATGGTGAATTTCCCTTTATTGTACCACTGAACATTTCGTTTCCTGGCAATCTTTTTTCAGACCCAATCCATACAATCTAGGTCTTTTCAAAGTTGACTTTAAAGGAGAGAAAAAAATGGAAGGATGAACAGAGCTCATTCCTATATCCCCCTCCCACTACATGCCGGTCAGAGTCAGAACAGAGTTCGACCCAATTTGTGGAAGCCATCCCAGACTACTTCTAGGATATGCAAAAGTGTTTATTACTAAACTATAAGGATATGGGGCTTAATATAAATCAATGAGTGTTACCAGTAAATATTGAGGTTTGGTGCATTGTGTAATATGCATGAAATGTTTGAACAAGAGCACCACCTAGCATTCCATAATACATCCAGTAGGTTTTTCGAATTGTACATAACTACTGTTTTCATCCAACCAATAACATCATAAGAACCCTGATTTGTGCTTAACCTGTAGTTTAGTATGATTGAGACACAAACCAAGTTTGGTGCTGGTCTACAAATCCAAACTCAAGGACAACAATGTGTCCAAATGCTATAATTACTAAGTAAGACTGTACCATAACTCTTGTTAAAAAATTCAATCACACTGAAATCCACACTTGCCCAGGTTCTCATGGTGGTTAACTTCTGTGCCAAGTTTAAAAAAGATCAGACAACAAACGGCTGAGAAATGCTCTGGACAAAAAAAAAGTGTCCACAGACTGCATAATTTCTTAGACTGAATCATAACTCTGGTTAAAAAAACCCACACCATACTCAAAACCACACTTGCACAAGTTCTCATGGTGGTTAACTTCTGTGCCAAGTTTGAAAAAGATTGGACAACATATGCCTGAGAAATGCTCCAGACAAAAATCAATCTGGATGGAGAGACAACCCATTTTTTCAAATAGGGTGTATAAAAATGAAAAATGGTCTACAACATACAAAAATGAAAATTTTTTCCACTATAAACCATCCCCCCCCCCACCTTCTCCTTGCTCTGGGTCAATCACCCAAGAACGAAGAGGGCAGCAGGACAGAGTCACTAGTACTGCTGGAACAGAAAGCCTGCATAACTATAGTTGCAACTGTTTAGTGGAGGACATTCTGAGCAACAGATAATGGATCCAAACATCTAAGGTCGCCAGAAATAGACTCAATATTTCTAAGGTAAAAATTTGTAAACGTAGAAGGCTGAGACCAGTATGCAGCCTTCATCGGATCCGTAATAGCAATACTATTAGCATAAGCCCAAGATGTAGACAGCTCTCTAACTTCAGGCGCTGAAATCTTAAGCACAGACTGCTGAGTAGAAGATAATCTTTCATAAGCAGTATGAATAGTCAACTGAATGCACCTAAAAATAGAATGGACCGTGATGTCCCTTCTATTTGGAAACAAAGACAGAAAGAAATGTTTTCGGCCCTTTCTGATAACCTCAGATCTATGTTTGTAAATACGCATAGCTCTAACTGGACACAGCAAAGGCCTATGGCCATCTGAGGATGGAAGAGCCTTAATAACAATAGGCTCAGGGTACTTATTAGGAGCCTGATTCTTAGCCAAAAATCCAACATTAGTAGTCAAAGTAATAGTATTACCAACACTACGATAGTGAGAATCATCAACAGATAGAGCATGAAGCTCACTAACTCTTCTAGCAGAAGAGAAGGCTAAAAGAAAAGCTGTCTTATAAGATAAGTATTTGAAGTCTACCGAGTCAAGGGGTTCAAATGGCGCTTCTTTTAGCTGCAAAAGAACCCAAGATAAATTCCACTTAGGAATTAACCTAAGGGTTCTAGGTCTATTTATCGAAAAATTTTTAACTAACTTTGATAAAGAGACATTAGATCCAATTTGTAAGCTATCATGATGAGCATAAGTATCCGACAGCATACACCTATAACCCTTAATAGTTATTGGCTGCAGTTTGATCTTGTCAAACAAGTAGACCAAAAAATTAGCAATGTCTGGAATGGAGGGATCATAGATATCAATTGAATGATCCCTACACCAACGAGAGAAAACCTTCCACTTTGCTGCATACTTTAGCGAAGAGGAGGTCCTCCTGCAGTTAGAAAGAAATCGCGTCCACTGCTCGTCCTGTAAATTGCTAGCCGTGCAATAAGGACCGGACAACGGAAATAAGTGAAGGTTGAGACCTTGTGGGTTGTGATGCAGTGTGCGCGATTTCCCCTGCGAAAGAAGGTCCTCCCATGGAGGAAGCTTCCGAGGAATGTCCCATAACAGACACCTGAGTAGATTTATCCATGGTCTCGGGCAACAGAGATGCTACCAACAAAATCTTGCAGTGAGATTGTAGCAATATCTGTTGAATCAATGGAGCTGGAGGATACGCGTATCTTATCATTCCGTCCCAAGAGATTGAGAGAGCGTCTACTGTGAACGTTTGAGGATCTGGGAATAGCGACACATATGTCTGCAACTGATTGTTGAGATGCGTCACAAACAAGCCTATCATTGGACGATCCCATTGGTAGCAGATCTGATTTAATACTCACTTGTTGAGAGTCCATTCTGACAGCAACATACAACCTTTCCGAGAAAAGGAGTCCACTAGAACGTTCAGACGACCTGGAATATGACGGACCAACTGAAGAACATGATGCTCTAGGACAAACAGAAGGATTCTTTCTGTTAAGAAGAATAATGGAATGGAATGAGTGCCTCCCTGGTTCTGAATGTACGCTACTACTATCGAACTGTCGGACAGTATTTGAACATGAGAATTCTGAATTACGTTCATCCAATGACGTAGCACAAGCCAAATTGACATCATCTCTTTGATGTTTATGTGCTTGTTCAGAAACTGCATCTCCCAAAGACCCTGGCACCTTGAATCTTTAGGGCTCAATGTCGCACCCCAATCTGTTTGACTCGCATCTGTCATAATCATAAAAAACGGATCCGGCAGTTGCAGTGGAACTCCTTGGGTCAACCACTGAATATCTGCCCAAGTCTGAATCTCTTGTTTTACTTGGTTTGACAAGACGATGTTCATTTCGAGCGAATGAATCTTCACACTCCAATTCTGAGGGAAAAATATCTGGAATGGACAAGTGCGTAGACACCCCATCGGAATAAGGTCTGCGGCGGCTCCGCACAAACCTATCAGTCATATAAATTCTCTTGGAGTTACTACATCTGAGTGTAGACAAAAGCGAGCATAACAACTGACTAATTTCGATCTGGGTAACAGAAAACGAACCAGATTGTTGTGCATCTCGCTCATTCCCAAGTGAATGAACGACTTGAACAGAACTAGATCTGACTTCTTTTCATTTACTATGAAACCGAGATGTCGGAGCAATTGAAGCAGACTCTGAGCATTGTTCTGAAGAGTTAATCTGTCACCATACGTCTGAAGAATGTCGTCCAAGTAGTTCGACATTACCGCAGATGAATGAGTTCGGAAATGAGTCATTACTGAGTTCATTATTCAAGTGAAGGCCCAGGGCACTAGATTCAGTCCAAAGTACATTGCTCGGAACTCATAAACAACTCCTAGGACAGCAAAGCGGAGGTACTTTCTGAAAGTCGGTTGTACCATGACGTGAAAGTACACATCCTTGAGATCTATGTTCGCAGCATAATCGTTCACTCGAATGCTCGCTCTCACTGATCGAATTGTCTCCATATAAAATTTCGGAGCCATGATCAGCTTGTTTATCCAGCTTAGATCTATAACAGGACAGAATGAGCCATCTGGTTTTGGTACCAGGAACAGGTGACTGTAAAAACCGAGAGATTCCTGGTTTTCTACGACCTCTACTGCATTCTTCTCCAGAAGAGACTGCACCTCTTATAGAAGCAAATCTCTCTTCTGAAGGTTTGACGGAAGCTAAGACCATCGTGGACTACGTATTAACGGAGGCTTTTCCCTGAAGGACAGTTTTAGACCTTCCGAAATAAGCCCCTGAACCGGCCGTCCGTAACTGACAACCAATTGGTTAAGAATCCTGACAGCCTTCTGCCCACTGGAGCGCAATAGAGGTTCTGACCTTCACCTCCTGGACTCGTGAGGCTTGCAGGAGGAGAAACTACGTCCTCCCCGACCCGCACCTCAACCAGTCGACCTAGGGGCATTTGATCTGTTGTCTCGGCCAGCATTACGTCCTTTACCTGAGTCGCTACTGATGGTCTCTGGAGTAAGAACTATAGGCTTTTTTGGATCCTCTATAGGAGATTTCCTTGGACGTACTTGCCCCAGAAGTTCCTGACTTACTCCTCTCTGGTGAATCCAGTTTTTTAGAAATGGACTTAAAGAGCAGAGAATCTGAAGTCTTCAGCCTGATCGTCTAAATGCAGAGGAAGTCTTGGAACGCCCTTTCCTGCCGTTTCAAATTTATTTCTACTGTTAATGAATGGCAGATGCAGAGCATGTTGCGATAAGAAACTGGATCTGCCAGTCTGAGAGGCTAGCCTAAAAATAGCATCATTCAGCAATTCAAACATCCGTGAGAAAAACTCTGTGTCAAGTGACGCTATCAGTCTCTTATCTGGTATCGCAGCTCTCTGGTCCGATGGAACAACGTCTGGAAGATGTTGCCGGATAAAATCTACAGCCACCTTATGTTGTTCCAGAAGGGAAAAAATCCAGCTCCGCAGATTCCCTTTCACCATCTGACTGGACCAGATGCGAATCTCGGTCGTCCCTATCTGACACTGCAGGGGAACGTACCGACCCAGCTTCCTCAGACAGTTTCTGATCTGAAAGAGTTTCCGAAGGTTGCTGGGATGCTGCGATGAGTTGCGCTTTCTGTGATAGCAAGTCCGTCATCGAGGCCTGTGGAGCTGCAGTCTTACGTTGTTTAGCCACTGGGAGTTCCTGGGATGGTACCTCTTGCATAATCCTTTTATGCGTACGTCCCGACTGGTAAGGTTTCGTGTCCTTGGCTATTGGATAGAGTGACCTGGTCGACGTGGAATCCTTTGTTGACGAAGCAGGCCGGATATCTGAGGTCACGTAGCCAAGGTACAGTCGTTTGTGTGGAAGAGGAAGCCAATAGACTAGCCGACCCCGGCTATCTATGCGACAGAGCATCCCAAGCAGGAGGAGTGGATGTAAGCTCCGTCCAACGAACGTTATGCACAACAACATCTGGCCCCAGATGTTGTTGTAAGAGAGATGGTCTCGCTCGCGGTCTGGGTAGACCTGAACGAGCTAGCTACCGGACTGACTGGCTTCCTCTGATCCATCCTTCGAACCATCATCGCAGGGTGTGCGTGATCCGAGATTATAGTGCTTGCAACACCCTTTCTCCTCTCCTGGACCGCAACAGACGTACCCAGCGACAAGGTCATCAATCCTACTAAGGATCTAGGCACTTGTCTGATTTCCTTGAGCACTTTTGCTGCTAGCTCTTCACTGGTTTGCGACAATGGCAGCACACTTCCGGAAGACATCACCCTGTTCTTGTTCCTCTGAAAAAAAGACTGAAAAACTAGAGTAACCCTGTGGTGAGAGGACCAGCATCGACCTCTCACCACGAACGATATACCGTGACACACATCTCCAACGTTTGTCATCCCAACTGGCACACACTGAACAAGAATTACTGTGAGTTCAGTGACTACAGCAAATACAATGAGCATGAGAATCAGAGGAAGACTTCCTCGATTTACAATTTGAACATATTCTTTCATAATTAAAAAATATTATACAGCCCTAGTACTCGCACTAACCCTTGAAAATACAAAGATACATAATAATAATATAATCCATAACAAAATTTCAAAAAATAATTCAAAAGAAAATTTTTGAAAAAAAGGGAATGATGAGCCTAAATGGATCCCAAAAAAGCCTAAGTGTGTACAAACATTTTAAAACATTTCTAAAAATTAATATTACACTTACAAACAATATTAATGTATCTGACTATATTATAAACCCTACAGAATACAAGGAATCACTGACAGAAGTAACTGTTGCCAACATAAACAAAATTCAATAAAAACTGGAAACAAGACTCCAGCCACTGAAAAACATGGCCCAAAATCGGTAACCAATTTAAAACAGTATCTGATGTAAAACAGAATCTTCCACAGAAGAATCAGCAATACATCGGATGGTAGTTGCATGACCAAAACGCCTGAACACCCCTAGGGTGAGGACATAACCATGGGGATAACAGAATAAACATTCTGTAACTATGCTAAAACTCCCAAGAAATTTCAATAAAAAAATTCCAAAAGCATGGGAGATTAGCAAGGGGAGTTTCAAGGAAAGGGAGAGAGGAAACACTTAACAAACAGTGGAGATTTCATAGCAAGGATGAAAACATCAGGCCCATGCAACAAATGCAGCGAAATTAGGGAACATGAAATAATTTTACATAAAAAGTAAAAAAATTTATAGTAATTTATATATTTTTTATACTTACCAATGACCCAGACTTAGCTGGTGATAACTCTTAATTATTTTAGTGCCAAACGCAAATTTCACCCCCAAATCCCCCCAAATTTGCATCAAAAACCAAAAATTACATGTCCTATATGGTCCTCCATACTTTTACTCCACTGCGAATGCGCAGTGTCAAGGAGGTCTCGAAATTGCCGCCAAAAATCATTCTTACAACCAGTGCCTGGTAGGCGTTATGTACCCAGGGGGGAGGTATGAGTTCCCAACTGATGGGAGGGCCATCCCTGTCTGGGTCATTGGTAAGTATAAAAAATATATAAAGTACTATAAATTTTTTAACATTTTTATATGGTACCAATGACCCAGACTTAGCTGAATAGTAAAAAGGTTGGAGGGCCTAGGACATAAAGGAAAAGCCAGTAGGTTCAACTACATATAACCAAATTATCCCCTAGAGGAGAAAATGAAAAATAGGCTTTACATGTATCTTTCTTATTTGTATCAAAAAGAAAGACACAACACCATTCTGTAACTGAGCACAATAACCTCAACGATCTCTATTAACATTCAGTATAACACGTTATGCTAACTATTTTTAAAGGAGAGCCAATAAAAAAGGAAGTCCAAAGAAATGAGACTCTTATACTCATTAACAGGGTCCGAAGATTGTATATTAATGCCCGTGTGAAACGAGACATATACAAATGTTTCACACCAAGCTACACTTTAAAAATATTACAAGAATGAGTAAACATTAGCTTAACACTATAAAACTATCCTGGTGCCGACTCAGAATTACTGACTCCAGAGGAGGTATTCCTTTGCTTTACACAAAAGGCAGGTGACCTAAGGGAACACCCACCTCCCCCTTTCCCTGGGTCAAATACCTCAGAGCAAAGAGGGCAGCAGGACAGAGTCCCTGCCGGAACAGAAAACCTGCATAATCATAGTTGCAACTGTTTAGTGGATGACATACTGAGCAACAGATAACGGACCTAAACAATGCAGATCTTCCAGAAATGGACTCAATATTTCTTAATATAAAAAACTTGTGAAAGTGGAAGGCTGAAAACAATATGCAGCCTTCATTAGATCAGTAATAACAACACTATTAGCGAAAACCCAAGAAGTAGATAGAGCCCTTACCTCATGAGGTGAAATCTAAGCACAGACTGCTGAGTTGAAGATAATATAGATCAGCAGTACGGATAGTTAATTGAATCCATCTAGCAATAGAATGGTCCAAAATGTGGAGTAAGCTTCCACAGCATGTCCCACAACAGACACCTGAGAAGAACAATCCATGGTCTCTGTGGGGACAGAGATGCTACCACAGAATTGCATTGAGATTGATTTATCTTGAGCAATGTTTGCTGAATCAGCGGCACTGGAGGATACACATATCCTCTCATTCCGTCTCACAAGATCAATAGAGCGTCTACTGCAAACGCTCGAGGATCCAGACATAGTGACACATACATCTGCATCTAATTGTTGAGATGCGTCGCAAAAAGACTATCCTGGCTGCTCCCATTGGTAGCAAATCTGATTGAATAGTCGTTTGTTGAGAATCCATTCTGACGGCAACAAGCGACTCCTCCGTGAAAGGGAGTCCTTATACGTTCAGACAAGCCGGAATATGATGAATCGATAGAAGAACCTAATGTTCTAGAACAAACAGAAGGATTCTTTCCGTTAGCTTGAACAACGGAATGAAATGAGTGCCTCCTTGATACGCTACCACCGTCATATTTTCGGATAGAATTTGAACGAGCATTCTGAACAACGTCCATCTAATGATGTAGCAAGTCAAATTGACATCAATACTTGATGTTTATGCGCTTGATAAGGAACTGAGGATCCCAAAGACCCTGGCACTTCAATTCGTTGGGCTCAATGTTGCGTCCCAACCTATTGACTGGCATCCGTCATAACTGTAAGAACTCCCTGAGTTAACCACTGAATGTCTGCCGAAGTCTGAATCTCTTCTTTCACTTGATTTGACCAGAGGATGTCCGTATCGAGCGAAAGAATCTTCACCCTCCAAATCTGAGTCAGAAAGATTTGGAGTGGACACGTGCGTAGCCGCCCCGTTGGAATGAGATCCGCGGCCGCTGCACACAAACCTATCCGTCACATGAATTCTCTCACTAAAACCCTGTTTGAGAGAAGACAATAGCTAGCGTAACAACTGACTAACTTCGCTCAGATTAATGGCAGACGAACGAGATTGTGCGTCTTGAAGCTCATCCCCAGGTGGGTGAACGACTTGGACGGCATCAGATCCGACTTCTCTATGTTTACTATGAAACTGAGAAGCCGGAGCAAAAGAAGCCGATTCTGCACATCGTTCTGAAGCGGTAACTCGTTGCCGTAACTCTGAAGAATATAGAGCAGGTAGGCCGACGTTACCGCAAACAAATGAGCTCGGAAATGAGTCAATACCAAGTTCATTATTCGAGTGAAAGCCCAGGGCACTAGATTCAGACCGAAGCACATCGCTCGGAACTGATATATGACTCCTAGGACGATGAAGCGAAGATACTTTCTGAATGCCGGATGTACCCTGACGTGAAAGTATGCATCCTTGAGATCTATGCTCGCAGCATAGTCGTTCACTCGAATGCTCGCTCTGACCAATCGAATGGTCTCTATAAAGAATTTGAAGCCACAAACAGCTTGTTTATCCAGGTCAGAACTATGACTGGACGGAACGAGACGTCTGGTTTCGGAACCAGAAAAAGATGGCTGTAGAAACCTGGAGATTCCTGGTTTACTACAACCTCTATCGCGTTCATCACTAAAAGAGACTGGACTTCTGATAGAAGCGAGGCTCCTTTCTGCTGATTTGTTGGAGGCTGAGTCCATCTTGGACTTCGAGATAACGGAAATTCTCCTCTGAAGGACAGTACAGTCCTTGCGATATAACTCCTCGAACCGAAGGGTCCTCCATAATAAAATCAAAATTGACTGAGAAACTCGACAGTCTTCCGCCCACTGGAATGTGACAAAGGTTTAAACTATCACCTCTTGGATCTGTGAGGCTTGCGGAAGGAGAAACCACATCCCCCCTGGCCCGCACCTCTTCCTGTTGATCTAGGGACGTCTGACCGGTTGTTTTGGCCAGAATTACGGCCCCTACCTGAGTCGCTACCTTGACAGTCTCTAGTGTAAAACCTAGAGGACGCATAGGAACCTCTATAGGAACTTCCCTTGGACGTATTCACACGAGAAGTGCCTCTCCTACTCTTCTCCGCTGACTCCAACTTATAGAAGTGGATTTGAATAGCAGAGAGTCTAAAGCTTTCTTAATTATCTGAACATAGATTGCGGAAAGCTTGCCATCGAAGAGAAGCTCTCCAGAGACCAGAGCGACTCTGAGAGAGTTATACACCTTACTCTCCATGCGCGTGGATGTAGCCAGGACCACATCACGTGTAACCAACTCCAAATTGCCACTGAAAGGGCAGAGTTATACGTGGAGAATGCTATGGCCCTAGAAAGAACTCTTAAGGAGGATCGTTCACCCTAGAATTCTTTCCTTTGATACGTAATGATAACACTCTGGTAAGGTGAACTGCGTACAATAATGCATCTAAGCTAGCCGTATTAGACGATATTTACATTTCCAACATCATGGTTGGACAATTCTAGGACTTTGGCCTGGTCGTCTAGACGCAGAGGAACTCTTGGAATGCCCTGTCCTGCCGGTTCGAATTATTCCATGAATTGATAAAAGGCAGATGAAGAGCACTTGCCGATAAGAAACCGGACTTTCCCTATTGGTAGCAAGTTTATATATAGCGTCATATAATAGTTCAAATGTCTCTGAGACATTTCTGGACTGTGACGGAAACTGAGGGACGATGTCCCTGAACCGATTAAAGAAATCTGTGTCCAGTGGCGCTATCAGTCTCTTATTCGACAACGCAGCATTTTGGTCCGGAGGAACAACGTCAGAAAAATAAAGCCAGATGAAATTCTTGGTCGTCCGTGTCTGCACCTGCAGTGGAACGTACCGACCCAACTTCTATGGATAATTTCTGATCCGACAGAGTTTCTGTCAGTTGCTGGGATGCTGCGATAATTTGTGCTAACTGCGATATCACGTCCGTAACGGAGGCCTGTGGAATTGCAGTCTTACAATATTTAGCCGCTGGAAGCTCCTAAGACACTGACTCCTGCATACTTTTTAATGCGAACGTCCGGAGTATGAAGGCCTCGTATCCTTCGCTACCGGATGGCGTGACCTGGTCGCCGTGAATTCCTGGACAGCAAGATTGGTTGGATATCACTGGTCACATAGCCAAGGTCCAGTCGTGTGCAATGCTGTGAGGATATAAGGAAGCCAATAAAGCAGTCTCTTCGGACTGTCAATAACACGGAGCGTCCTGAGCGGTGGACATATGCCCCGACTGAGGAACTTTCTGTACCACAACATCTGTACCCAGATGTTGTTGTACGAGAGAGGGACCTCTCTCGCTCACAGCCCGTGCAGAGCTGGACGAGCTAGGAACCGGACAAATAGGCTTTCTCCGTACCATCCTCGTATCCGTCGTCACTGGGCGTGCACGTTGTATTTATAGTGCTCGCAACACCCAAATCTCGTCCTGGACCACAACGGACTAACCCGGGTGCCGAGCCATTTGTTGAATGGTTGCTACACCAAGCGAGCTAGCAGACGTCAAAGCCGTCGATCCTACTTGGGACCTCTTAGGCAATTGACGTACCTGCATGAGCACTCTTGCCGCTAGCTCTTCATTTGACTGTGACGACGGAAGCACACTTTCGAAGACATCACGGAAACATTACTCTGTTCTTGATCGTCAAAGAGACCTGTGGAGCCGCGGTCTTACGTAAATAGCCGCTGGAAACTCCAGAGACGTTCATTCCTGCATTTATATAATATGTGAACATCCCAACTGGAAAGGCCTCGTGTCCTTGGCAAGTGGATGGAGTGACCTGGTTGACATGGAATCCCTGATCGGCGAAGCAGGAACTCCTGGGACATTTCTTCCTGTCTTATATCATATGCAAACGTCCTCCAGAAATCTATGGTCACAAAGCCAAGGTGCGGTCGTGTGTGCTGACGTGAGGATGAGGAAGCCAATATAACAGCCGCGGCAGACTGTCTATGCGACGGAGTGTCCCGAGCAGGAGGAGTAGACGTATGCTCCCACTATCAAACGAACATACAACAACATCATGGCGCAGATGTTGATGTAAGAGAGAGCAGTCCGGATGGACCTGGACAAGCTAGGAACCAGACTAACAGACTTCCTCCGTACTATCCTCTGTTCCGTTGTCACCGGGTGTGCACATGGTATGTTTATAGTGCTCGCAACACCCGAAATTCCTTCCTGGACCGCAACGGACAAACCCGGGTGCTGACCCATTCGGTGAATGGATGCGACACTGGGCGAGCAAGCGGACGTAGATGTCAACGCCGTCGACCCTACTTGGGGCCTCTTAGGCAATTGCCGTATATCCATGAGCACTTTAGCCGCTAGCTCTTCATTTGAATGTGACGATGGAAGCACATTCTTGGATGGCATCACGGAAACATCACCCTGTTCTTGTTCCTCTGAAAAAGGGAGCGAAAAACTAGAGTGACCCTGTGGAGAGAGGACCGGCCTGGTCCTCTCCCTGCTAACAACCTACCGTGACACACGCCTCCAACGTTTGTCATCCAAAATGATACACATTGAACAAAGGTTAGTGTGAGTACATTGACTACAATTAATATAGAAATCATGAGAATCAGAGGAAGATTTCCTCCCATTACAAATTGAACAATAATTTTCATAGTGAAAAAAGTAAACAGTCGTAGTACTCGCACTAAACCTTGAAAACAAAGATACATAATAAAATAATCCATTATAACATTGCGAAAAAATTATTCAAAAAGAAAAAAATTTGTGAAAAATATTTTTTCAGAAGAGCCCAAGTTCCCAATGGGAACCGTGAGCCCAAATGGATCCCAAAAAAGCCTAAGTGTGGACAAAAATTTTAAATCATTTAGAAAAATTAATGTAACTCATACGGACAATATTAATGTATCTTGCTATGAACTAAACTAAGTAGAAGACAAGTAATCACTATCAGAAGTAACAGTTGTCAACCTAAACAAAAATTGTAAACAAACCAGAAACATGACTCCAGGCACTGGTAAACATGGCCCAAAATCAGTATCCAATTTGAACACTATCTGATGCAAAACAGAGACTTCCCAAGAAGAAACTGCAGAGCATCAGATGGCAGATGCAGACCAAAATGCCTAAACACCCTAGGGTGAGGACGTAAACATGGGGAAAAAACAGAAAATAATTCTGTTTCCAAGCCAAAACTCCCAAGAAATTTTAGTAATAAACATTACAAAAAATAAGCCAAAAGCATGGGAGAATAGCTAGGGGGGAATAAAGGAAAGGGAGAGAGGAAACACTGATCAAACAGTGGAACATTCATAGCAAGAATGACAACAACAGGGCCACGCCTTGAAAATAGGCAACATGATATAATTTCATAAAGTATAAAAATATTTACATGACGGTGATTAAAAACTCACTTTGAGTGTGTGTACAAACCCTAAATGAAGATGTATATTTCCTCAACACTTCCACAGTGAAATACTGTCGATCTGTCACAATATATTCAATTAGCGGAGATATTGTGATTAGAGGGTGTGGTGGTCCATCTAGTCCCTGACAGTGAAAAGTATTCTGTGTGCCTGTTATGGAAAAGTAGTTTGGTGCACCAGTAAACATGGTATTGTTCAAACTACCACAGTATTAGCTCTTGAATAGTCCATCACCTATTTTTAGATTCTATTGGATAGAATAATTCAGTTGTTCAGAAAAGCGAACAGTTCAGGTTTGCTTTTCCAACCAACTGAAATATTCCATCGGATAGAAATTAGAAATATGATAAACATTCGTTTTCTTGGAATAGACACAAGAAATGTTTCTCTATCAAAACTTGATTTCACCAAATCTATGATGACATTACAAATGAAGACTCCCCACAGCTGCAGTTTTATGATAATGCTGTATATTTATACTAATTGTATTAATATCTTTCAAAGTAAAAATGAGAAATATATTTATAACAGGGACACTAAAGAATATCTGCATATCTTTGTAAAAACACATCACATTACATCAATGGTACATGTAGTCTGTGTACAAACTCTATAAAAAGTGGGTAATCCAACAGCCCCCAACTGCTATTCAGATTTGGTGATGGGTTGAGAGGGTTTCACCGAATTCCTAGAAGTAATCCAAAAATAATTACTTACATTCTCCTGTAAAAGATAAATCCTACTGTGGCAATTATTGCTAGGACAATAATTCCGACAACTACACCAACTACAATAGCAGTTGTATTGGATTTGCTGGGGTTATTTGTACTTCTGAGGTAGTTGGCTGAAATTAAAAAAAATAATAATTAGGCCCCCACAAAGAACATCTTCTGTTTCTCAGGCCATTTTTTGTTGTTGTCAAACTGCATGTGAGTAGCGGAGAGGGGGGGGGGGGGGGGGATTTTATTTTTAATTTTTTAATTATTTCTTTGCCATCAAAAGTTCATGTTCTTGGTTTGTTTTTATTTTTAATTTTTTAACTATTTCTTTGCCATCAAAAGTTCATGTTCTTGGTTTGTTTTATGTTTTAGGTCTCATAATCTATAGAATAGCATGGGTGGTGGTGTATTTCATCCCTTGTGTGTAAGAAGGATTTGCAATGCTAAAGCATTGCAAAGCCTTGTTGAACTCAAGGGACAAATTTATCAATTTTATAAACTTGGGTGAAATATCAGTCAGAAGCCATTTACTGTTTTTTTTTTAAAGTTTGCATTGGTAAAATAAAAGTGTCAACAATGACACTGCAGCTCAACTTATTCAAGAAGGGACTGAACTATATAGAAAGATCCAGCAATGCCAAGTCATTCACTCAAGTTTCTACAGAAAAGACATCATACCAAAGCTACATATCAAATCTGAAAAAAAATTGGCTGAGGAATGGGGCCTGTTGGGTGTATAAACAGAACTGTCAACACTTTATATGTCAAATTTTTGATGGCCAATGGCAGTCATCTTTTCCAATGTAATGCAGAAAAATTTGACAATTCCAATCTAGATATCATATCAAAGTTACATATAAAATTTGAAAAAAACTGGGTGAGAGGTGCAGCCTGTAGGGTCTGTTAATGGGATTGTTGACAAGTTATATGCCAAATCCAAGATGGATGTTGGCGGCCATATTTTTCAATGAAATTCAGAAAAATTAGATAACTTCCATTTAGACATCACACCAAAACTACATATGAAAGTTGAAAAATATTGGGTAAGAGATGCAGCCTGCGGGTTGTGCTAATGGAATTGTTGAAAATTCATATGCCAAATCATAGATGGCTGCTGGCGACTATGTTTTTCAACAAATTTAGAAAAATTAGATAGCTCCCATCTAGACATTACCCCAAAGCCACATATGAAATTTGGGACTGATTGGATGAGAGCTGCGACCTGTAGGGTGTGTTAAAGTAATTGTGGATGGACAGACATACGGACATCCTAACAAATTGGTAGTTATGTGGCTATTTTTATGGGACTACAATAAAATGCATGTCCATTATATTAAAACAAGTGATTTTGGGGAATATTTTTGGGGTGGTAGCAAACCCTGACCCTACCCATTACTGACCCTAACCCTACTCCCCTCACTCCCAATTCTAAACCCCACCCTAGACTAATGAAAATTCAATATATTTCTAGTCTATTTTAACTAAAATGCATGTCCATTGTATTAAAACAACTTTTTGGGTGAAAAATTTTTGGGGTGGTAGCAAACCCTAACCCTACCCTTTACTGACCCTAACCCCACCCCACCCCACCACTAAACCCCACCCTAGAATAATGACATTTAACTATGTGACTAGTCACAAAAATTGCGGTCATCACCTAACCCCCATTTCTACCAACAAATAGCCACCTAAACCTCCATATGCCTGCCCGGACGTATGGACAGATGGCACGACGAACATATGAACGGACGATAGATCACACCCCATCCCAATAGCTCATACTTGACATTGTCAAGTTGAGCTAAAAAGAGAGCATGTGGCAGCAGAAAGGACCATGCAGGAGGGCCTGAGAAACAGATTTTTTATCATTATTACTAGTCCTAACACTGGCAAAGTAGCTATTCAATTAATATGGTATCACTGAACCAAAAGTATAACATTATATATACCAAGTCAAAAAAGAAAGTATAATAAACTTTGAGGAGCAATTTTTTTAGTATTATTGACTTTAATCTCGAACAAATAGTTGTAAATTCATATTTGGAGTCTAGCTGTGTGAATTTGCATAATTTCATGTTGTTACTGTTGCCAGAGTCACGTCAGGACATCGCAATTCAGAAATGGGATGCAATGAAAAGTTCACACATGCAGTCAATAGCGTGTATGTCCACCATTTGCCTCTTGGATGGCAAGACATCGACAACATATGGACCTGATAAGTCTCTGGATTTCACCCTGTGGTACTGTGTTCCACTTCTGCCTTAGAACATTATGCAAATTGCCCAACGTCTGAAGATCATGAAGTCATACCCGGCCATCCAATTGATCCCAAAGATGCTGGATTGACGATAAATCTGGCAAAAGTGGGCAAAAGAAGTTTGATGCTCTGCTACTCAAGAAAGTCACAACAGATTTGCACCATGTGACACCGGGCATTGTCTTGCTGGAATAACTGCAATCTGATGTTAGCGTTGAACAACAGGACAACAACAGCATTAAGAATTTCATCCCTATATCGCTGTCCATTCAGATTACCATCGATGAAGATCAACTGCGTGTGATGGTGCAAGAAAACTCCTGCCTAAACCATTACACTGCCCCCACCGAAATGGTCGGATTCCTGCATGCAAGCATCAGAAAACTTCTCCTCGTCAGCGATACACTCTTGCCCTACCATCTGCATGCCGTAGACAAAATCATGATTCATCACTAAAAAGAACTGTGCTCCAATGCTGCTGAGTCCGGCAAACACAATGAGATACCCTTTCCATTCTGACAGTACGATGACGTTGGGTAAGGATTGGTCCGTGGTATGGACGCCTACTGTGAATGTCATGTTCAGTGAGTCTCTTGCAGACAGTTTGTGCACTGATTCTATTGTTAGTTCTACCAGGAGTAATTTATGCTGTCCTTGGTGCCGGAAAGCAGCGATGCCGCAAGTGAGATGTCCTGATGTGTCGGTCTTGTGCAGGGGTCGTAACTCTTGGTTGACCTGGATGCGGTCGGTCGGCAGTAGATCCAGTGGTTCTATACCATCCAATGAGATGGTAAATAGTGCCCACAGTCACTCCGAACTCAGCAGCGAACTCATTTGGAGGTATCCCAGCCTCATGCATACCAATGGCATGCAACCTCTGATTATCAGTTAACCTTGGTATTTTAAAAATGTTGGAAGAACTGGCATGTTTTCTCAATAACCCAGGCTCTCTAGCACAACTTAACACAAAGAAAATTGTCGGTCACCCATTCAATTCAACATTCTCGGGTAGCATGTGCTATTTTGAAATCCGTAGCAAAATTGTATACGGTTGGGTGGACAACAACATTCATTAAACTGTTTGCACGACTTCTTGTACACAAACATGCAACATTAGAACTATTATATTTCATCCTTTATACTATTTTTTCACATTTGATTCTATTATACTTTTTTTTTTGACTCACTATATATAGTATATACACTGAATTAACACTTGAATATGAAAAAATTTAAAGTAATTTATATATTTTTTATACTTACCAATGGCCCAGACTTAGCTGTTGCTAACTCAAAAATATCTAGGGGCAAACACAAATTTTGCCCTCCAATCCCCCAAATTTGCATGCAAAACCGAACATTAGAAGTCCTATCTGGCCCTCCATACATTTATGGATGCGCAGATGCCAGGAAGTCACCGAAACTGGCGCCAACATCATTTTTTGTAAAAAGATTATAACGTAATAATTCAGCGGGAAGGTATGAGTGCACAGTTCTGCCCACTCATGGGAGGGCCATTCCCGTCTGGGCCATTGGTAAGTGTAAAAAATATATATATTACTTTAAATTTTTTCATATTTTTATGCTGTATACCAATGGCCCAGACTTAGCTGAATCGTAAAAAGGAGGAGGGCCTAGAACTTCCGAAGTAGTAGATCAACATAGATCAAATCCTTCAATCCCTCATGAAGAAAATTAGAATAATTAGAATTTACATGTATGTCTCTTATAACATAATAGAGAAGACATATCCTAATATGGATCCCAATTATGTAAATCCTAAATCCAAGCATGAAATCATGCTAATAAGGATGTAACCAGTTGACAATTTTTAAGGCTAGTCTGGACTGAGCCCTAAAAATTAGGATGACATATTTGAGAATGAGAGAAATTTGCCCATAAATCTATGCCATACAAAAATACTACAGCTAAATGCCGAATATAGTACGAATAAAACAGCTTCCTTCATAGTTACATACCTAATAAGCCAGAGAAGTGGAGAAAATGTCCCCCCCCATATCTTCAAAAGAAAGAGGGGAGAGCTCTGGAATCAATAAGCGGTACCAGGAAACAATATAAATAAATATATATCAGGCACTCAGGAATTAATTCATGAATAATAAATGGTGCTTAATGCCACTTCACAAGCCAAGGCTATAGTGGCGATTTGGTAAAAAATATTGTCAGCTACAAAATATGCACTGCAGACTGTGCATACATGTACATGTACGACGAAATCAGTGAAATAATAATATAACATACACATATAAAAATGGGATACAATGAACAATCTCTGCAGAGAAAACCCACTTCAAAGATCATCCACAGGATCCCTCTGTACAATAAAATCCGGTAAGAACACTCTCCAATGTGTACTACTTAATATCTATAACTATAAACACGTGAGAAAATGCGATTTGAGAACCAACAAAATAGAGACCAGGATCTAGAAATGGAGGTAGGTATGAATAACCGGCTCCAACACAGACTATCCCGAAATACATAATAATTTCAAGGTCCACCAAAGCGATAGCGTAATAAAATATTGTGCGAATGCATTAAAATCCAGCATGTAATCATCTAAAAAAAACACTAAATGGTTATGCAGACACCTATGAACTCAAATAGAAGCAATTATGATGATTTAATAAGTGCTTGTATATTAGAAATCAGTAAATAAACACCGGAAAACTAATGCAACAAAACTGTGTATATGCCTATGAGGGCACCATCCAACATGACCCAAACGCATAGTATGTAAATATTAAGATATATATATGTGACAGTGTGTGTGTGTGTGGGGGGGGGGGGGGGGGGGGGGGGGGGAGTGGGGGGGGGAGGAATTTGAATTCATGTTGAAACCTCCTCACCCACATTACTTAATGATTGCTGGTCCAGACAGCAAAAATATAGTAACCACAAGGCTCCCTCACGTCAGACATATTCCGTTATGCTACTAAAAACGGAGAATGACATGAAGAACAAAATTTCCCCTGAAGAAGAAGACCCTCTCGTGGAGGGAGCTTCTGGTAAATGTTCAATAACAGACACTTGCGAGAACTGATATGGTATAGCAGGAGTCACTCTGGGACTGTTTAACCTCAATGTAATCAACAGAAACAAATGAATTGAAGGATACATGTATCCTATCATTCATTCCCATGAATACGGCTGAGCGTCAAATCTATGCGCTCAAATGCCTAATACTGGTGACACAAATGATGAGTGCCGCAAACTCAACTATCCTGAAGCAATCCTACAAAAGATCATGTAATAGCCATACAGTTAGAATAAAACCAAGATGCTGCCAGTGCTTTTACTTCAAGCGCTGAAATCTTAAGCACTGACTGCTGATTGGAAGATAAATATTCCTAAGCAGTACGAATAGCTAATTGATTCCATCTAGGAATAGAATGAACTGAAATGTCCCTTCTGTTGGAAAATAATGACAAAAAGAAGCGTTATCTTTGCTTCTGATAAACTCTGATTTAGGTCAACAAATACATGATCACTAATAATATAAATTCAATGAGGTAGTGTAAACAATAAGACATCATTTCTGAATGTGTGCTCTCCAAGAACCGAGGGTCCTAAGAGCCTTGCTTAGAGAGCCCATCGGACTCAGGATTGTAACCCAATATATGAACTCACGTCCATCATAATTGAGAAAACCGTTAAATATATGCTCAAACTTGACCTTATGTTAAAAGATCCACTAAAACAAACCAGGTTTAGAGGGAAAAACGTCTACCACTCCAGTTAAGAACAACTGGAGGGGACGTATGCATAAGCGACCCATCAAAATAACATTCATAGCTGCTCCGCATAACCCGATCCGATGCATAAAATCTTTCGCTGTTAATGCATCTGATAAAAGACAAAAGCGAGCCTAACGACTGGCTAATTCGCTCTGTGAAACAACAGACGGACCAGCTTGTTGAAAATGAATTGAAGGATATGTGTATCCTTTCATTCATTGCAAGACATTATCTAGTTCATTCCTGAAGTGCTCTAAAGAACTATACTCGCAGCATCACCGATCATACGAACGCTCGCTTTTCGACTGAAAGATTATCATAAATAACCTAATTATCCAGTTCCAGTCAAAATCAGTCGGACCAAGCTCTATAAGAGCCTCCAGCCACCGGCTCAGGGGTGTTGATCAGTAAACTCAAACAGATCTAAACCCCCCCTATCCAAGTGGCTGTATAGTCAATCCCTAAAGTAATATATAGGAGTGATACATATACCTTCGCTATGAGTCCTTATAGATGATCTGAGTCTAGGACCTCTCCTACTCTTTCTGCTGGTGTTGGTCGATTAGACCACAACTTAAAGAGCCGAGTATAGATGCTTTCTTGTAGCTTAATCCTACATTAATGAAGGCTTACCATCAAAGACTTAGTGTCTGGAAAACTAAGTGACCTGTAGCAAGTTTTCCACCTAGTCAAATGTTAAAGATGACAATGCACGGCTTCGTCATATCAGAATAGCTCCCACTTAACCTCTGTTAAGACAGAGATATATGTGATAAATAGGCCTGGAAAGAATTTTTAAAGGGTACAAACGTCCACAAAATTCCTTTCTATATAGACGTTGCATCACAGTACTTAGAAGTGAAGTACATAAGACCGAGAGTCTAAATTCGCTCTGAATAAGAAATTATCTTCTCAACTGTGTCCGAGGGAAAAGCAAAATGATGAAGGTAAGGCTACAATTAAGACTTTAGCCTACTCATTCAATGCAGAGAAACTCTCAACACATCTTCCCTGGTTGTTTTTTAAATGTATGTGATCAAAAAATGGTTAAAAATACAGATGTTGATAAGAAACCGTATTAATTCTTCCCACAGGAAGTTAAATATGGCATCATCTAATAATCGAAGACCTGTGACACCTGTGTAGACTTAACCGGAAAAGAGATCTTATTATCCTGCTCTTTGTCCAGATGAAATCAACGTCTAACAATGCTAGCGCTTTCTCAAAATTGCTTGCAGCATTGTGATTCACTGGAACAAGTTCAAGAAAACGATAATGGGTAGTATCCATATCATCCATGAGTTGTTCCGAAAGGGAAGGTTATCCTCCTCCATATCCCTTTCATCATTCGTCTAAATCAGTTTTAGAATCATGGTCACCAGCATCTGAACAGGCAGATGACTGGACCAATCAAGCACCATTCGACAGCTCAAGTTTTGAGATTGACATTGAGTACTTCCGCATTAGTAGGAAAACTGCGATGAGCTGCGCAATCTGCGACAACAAGTCCGTTACTGAGTCCTGAGGAGCAGCAGTCATGTATTGCTTGTCCGCCAGCTGCTCCTGGGACAATGCATCTGAGATGGCTCTTTACTGCGTAAGTCCCGATGAATGAAGCCTCATCTCTTTGGCTACTAGATGATGTGACTTTCTTCACAAAAGGTGGACCTCCTGATGATGCAGACTAGATATCCTAAGTCACTTAGCCAAGGTACGGTTGTGAGTGCTTGGTGGATACAACAGAAGCCAAACTGTAGCCGCTCCCAGCTAAGAATTGAACTGAGCTTACCCGACAATAGGTATGTACGTAAGCTCTGACTGACGCAAGTTCCTACCAACATCACCCGGCCCCAGATGTTGTTAAAAAAGAGGGGTCTCCCTCTAGCTCACGGACCTGGGAGTCCTAGCCGAGCGTACCTCAGAACTTGCTGGTTTCTTCCTTCCATCGACACAGGGTGAGCATGATTGAATTTTATAGTGCTCACTACACCCTTGTTTCTCTCTCAACTGCTACGGCCATACCCAGCGTTACACTACCCATATTCTGAGTAACGATCCGCTGGTTAAGCTAGCTGGAGACAAGGTCATAAACCCTATATTCTAAGGTCTAGGAACTTGTCTTATATCTTTGAGCACTTATGCCACTAGCTCTGAATACAACGCACATGCGACACATCTGGTGTCACGGCCCTCATATTCAATATATTCAATATTAACTGCTTCACCGGCGACAGGGAACTGAAACCACTCATCGCAGTTTATAGCCCTGTGTAATATTAATAGCACTTTAGCCATTATGCAGAGGAAGCCAAAAGACTAGCCGACCCCGGCTGCCTATTAGACAGGACGTCCTGGACAGGAGGCATGGACATAAACTCCGACTGACGCAAGTTCCTACCAACAACATCTGTCCCTCTGTGAGCATGGTTGTATATTATAGTGCTCGCTCCACCCTATATCATCTCCAAGCCTGGAGTGGACACACCTGACGTCACAGTTCTCACAGGCCTGAGTAACCGCTTCACCGGTCGAGCTAGCTGGTGACAACGGACTTGTGCTGTCGTGCGTGCTTTTCGAACGTAGAGGAAGCTATAAGACTAGCTGACCTCAGCAGCCTATTAGAAGGAACGTCCCGGACAGGAAGACATGGATGTAAGCTCCAACTGACGCTAGTTCCTACCAACAACCTCTGACCCCAGATGTTGTTATAAGAGAGAGCGGTCTCTCTCTTGCTCACGATCATGGTAGACCTGGACGAACATACCTCAGAACTTATCTGCTTCTTCCTTTCCGTCATTGCAGGGTGTGCATGTTCGGATTTTATAGTGCTCGCTTGTTCCTCTTCTCGTCCGCTATGGACATACCCGGTATCAACACTACCCATATTCTCAGTAATGATCTGCTGGTTGAGCTAGCTGGAGACAAGGCCGTAAACCCTATATTCTAAGGCCTAGGCACTTGTCTTATATCATTGAGCACTTTTCTGCTAGCTCTAATAGTATAATGCAACAACGGAAGCACACTCTCTTATCTCATCAGGAAACCACACCATGTTCTTGTTCCTCTGTAAATAGAAACTAAAAAACTATAGTGACATTTTGATGAGAGGACCAGCAGTGTCCCCTCGCCACAAGAGGACCAATAGTGTCCACTCACCTAACAACAAACCATGACACCAGTCAACAACATGGTGGAAGAATTAGTGGTAGTGCATCGACTATAAGCACGACAACGACCATGTAAATAGAGGTAAGGCTTCCTCTTATTTGCCCTGCTGTTAGAGAAATATTATTATCTAAAATCTAACATAGGTCAATTGTACTACCACCAAATCCACATAAATATAAGATAACATTAAAAAAATGATCGACGAAATAAACACATCCAAAAGAGAAATTCCTTCAAAAAATAAAAAAAATTTAAAAAATGTTTTCTTATATAAGAGCCCAAGTTCCTAAAGGGAACGATGAGTCCAAAAGAGCCTAAGTGTGGGCAAAATTATAATAATATGCCATAAAATTAACTACCACACTATCAGAATATTTAATGTTACTTACAACAATCGTTTCTTAAAAATAATAGGAAACTACCTAGAGCATTGTCAATGTAAACAACTTCAAAACTAAAAACCGAAAACAAGACCCCAGGCAACACGACCCGAAGTCAGTACAGAAACAAGACTATCTGATGTAAAGCAAGATCTTCATCAGAAGAAAAAATATCCATCGGATGTATGATGCATGACAAAAATGCCTAAACACCCCAAGGGTGAGGATGTAACCATGGGGATGTACAGAATAATCTTCTGTATAATACGTTAAACTCCCAAGAAATTTTCTAAAAAATTTCAATAAAACAAGCCAAAAAGCTTGGGAGCTTAACTGGGGGTGGGGGGGGGGGGGGGGAGGGAATCAAGGGAAGGTAGGGAAGGAATACTAAACTAACAGTGGACAGATCATTATCAATCTATGATGACGTCAGGTCCATGTCCCAAAATTGGGGAACATGAAATAATTTTTATAAATATTATAAAATTACAGCCCTGAACGTTTCAAACCACCGTTTCTTCCTTCCTTCATCCAGTTGTGACCTTGGATCCACCAAAATAAACATTGATTTGTGTCTGGCATCATTAAAACTGAGATTTAAAAGCACAGATGTCGGTTTGTTGTTATCTGAATGAAGGGCCAAACAAAGAATGATGTTTGTGCCAGTTTTGGTGATTTCCTGGTGTCTGCGCATGATAAATGTATGGAGGGCCTGATAGGACTTCTAATTTTCGGTTTTGCGTGCAAATTTGGGGGATTGGGGGGCAAAATTTGTATTTGACCATGGATATTTTTGAGTCAGCACCAGCTGAGTCTGGGCCATTGGTATTCAGTATAAAAATATGGCAGATTTTTCAGTGGATAATAACCAGTATTTATAGTTCCTGAGGAAAAGCAAAATAATTTTTCATGAACTTCTAGTTTATGGACCACTTGTTTGAACCTTGGTGGTCAATAAACTGTAAGTTTGCTGGTGCTTCTGCAAATCATGTTGTTCATACTCTGCCAATTTGCTAGAGCTTTCTGGGCTTTTTCGAAGAATTTGTAAATGTGAGACAGATATTATACACAGCAGGTATTTCTGTAGTAGTAAAGTACTCTAATAAATGTACTTCATGACATACAGATTTGACAATTGACAGATTCTAATTTTGTTAATTTTGTTATATCAAGGATTAACCATGTATTAGATGTTATTACTTGGATAGTTTCATATCAGCTGATATATATCAGCTGGAGCTAAATTCATATCAGCCTGAGACTAAAGGTTGAAGGTTGATGTGAAGTTATTGAGTGTTGATATCTCATTCAATATGAAGCCTGCAAAGTAATAACATCTTTATTTATTAAACCTAAATAAATAAGTACAAAATTTTCTCAGATCAGTTACAGTATTCAGAAAATATTATTGTTTCTCATTCTTTACATAAAGTCTGAAGTTTCCTTTCCTCTTAATCCAGGTATCCGAACATTTGAGCTTTCCCTGTGGAGAAGCCATGATGTTTGGATAGATTTCCCACTTTGACGAATCTATGACTCTGAATTTTAATTTGCATTGAATTTTCTGTACATCTCTCTTCGTTTCATCAACCTAATCATTACTTATTGTCATCTTTAATTCCTTATCATACAAAAACTCAGCTTCATGTTACTCCATTATGCCTGGACACACCAATTTTCCTGATTGCATTTGGCAAAAACAGTGAAAGATTTCCATGTAAACAAACTGATTGCCTCTACTAAGGCATCGGAGGGGGGGGAGGGGGAAGGGGATGAAGTCATATCTGTCAAGTTTGGTATTGAGCAATTCAGGGAAGGAAATCATATCTAATAAATAACCTCTTGTAACAGGCAAAACCAAGTTGTAAAAATGGTGAACGATTTCCATGTAAACAAACTGATTGCCCAGGCATTGCATCAAGGGGAGAACTCCAGCTAGGTTCATACCAGCTGTGAGTGGCATCATATCATCAAAGTTTGGCAAATATCTACTGAGTTTGATAATGGACAATCAGGGAAAGAAAGTTCCCTCTAATAAACTGACTCCCGTAACAGGCAAAATCCACCAGTCCATTAAACTAGAGGCTCTAAAGAGCCTGCAATTCCTCACCTGGCAGAACTGCATATAAAATGTGATTTCCCAAAGGGTTTCTATGGTAACTATGAGCTGCAATTGTGATAATGTTTGCAACTTTACATCAACATTAAATGAGGATCATTGGTAGAAGGTGTTCCAGTCCTCAATTATGTTAAGTTTCAAAACATTTGATCTTGTAGTTCTAGAGGAGAAGAGTTTTAAAAATTGACCAATCAGAATGAAAGAAGGCCTCTGGCGGCCACATTTTTCATCCAACAGCAATAAATTTAGTAGCAGTTGTAGAAAACCTCTCAAAGACCAAGCCTGCCAAGTTTGATTCACACTGGCTCAGCAGTTCCAGAGAAGATGAAAATGTGATTTCCCATAGGGTTCCTATAGTAACTATAAGCTGCAAGTGCAGCCATATTTGCAACCCGTTCAAGATTAAATGAGGATCATTGGTAGAGGGGCTCCCAGTCATCATTTATGTAAAGTTTCAAAACATTTTGAAAATCCACCAACCAGAATCAAAGAATGCCTCTTTCAGCCATGTTTTTCATCCGACGGTAACAAAATGAGGATCATTTGTAGAGTACCTCCCATAGACCATTCCTGTCACATTTGGTTCACATCGGCTTCGTAGTTCCAGAAAAGCAGACAAAAATTAATGTTATTTCCCATAGGGTTTCTATAGTAACTATAAGCCACAATTGCAGCCATGTTTGCAATCTGATCAACATTAAATGAGGATTGTTGGTAGAGGGTGTTCCAGTCATTAGTGATGAGAAGTTTCAAAACATTTGGCCTTGTAGTTTCAAAGAAATTTCTTGAAAGTTAAAAAATTTATAGTAATTTATATATTTTTTATACTTACCAATGACCCAGACTTAGCTGGTGCTAACTCTAAAATATTTAGGGCCAAACGCAAATTTTACCCCCAATCCCCCAAATTTGCATCTAAAAACGAAAATTACTTGTCCTATATGGTCCTCCATACTCTTACTCCACTGCACATGCGCAGTGTCAAGAAGGTCTCGAAACTGCCGCCAAAAGTCATTCTTACAACCAGTGCCTGGAAAGCGTTATGTATGCAGGGGGGAGGCAAGAGTTCCCAACTCCTGGGAGGGCCATCCCCGTCTGGGTCATTGGTAAGTATAAAAATATATAAATTACTATAATTTTTTTAACATTTTTATACTGTACCAATGACCCAGACTTAGCTGAAAAGTAAAAAGGTTGGAAGGCCTAGCACATAAGGAAAATCCAATAGACTCAATTACCTATAACAGACCTATCCCCTCAATGAGAAAAGGAGAGATATTCTACATGTATCAAAAAAGAAAGACACAACACCATTCTGTAATTGAGCACAATAATATCAATGATCTCTATAAACATCTAGTATAACCCTTTATACTAATATTTTTTAAAGGAAAGACAATAAATACGGGAGTCTAGAGAAATGAGACTCTATATACTCATTTAAAAGTGTTCAAGGATTGTATATTAACACCCAATTAATCACGTGATATATACAGGTACTTCACACCAATCAACACTTTAAAAAATATTACACAGATGAGTAAACATAGACTTTACCCTTAAAATCATCTCGGAACCGACTCGGAATTACTGACTCTAAGGGAGGTATTCCCTTGCTTTACACTATAAAGCAGGTGACCTAAGGGAACACCCCCCCCCCCCCTTCCTCTTGCCCTGGATCAAATACTCCAGAGCAAAGACGGCAGCAGGACAGAGTCACTGCCGGAACCGAAAGCCTATACACATATAGTTGCCACTGTTTAGGAGACGACATTCTGAGGAAAAAATAACGGACCTAAACAATGTAGATCTGCAGAAAGGACTCAATATTCTCAGATACAAAATCGCGAAAATGGAAGGTTAAGACCAATATGCAGCCCTCATTAGATCTGTAATAGCAACATTATTAGATTAAGCCCATAATGTAGAAGAACTCTTACTTCATCAGCTTAAAACTAAAGCACAGACTGCTGAATGAAGATATAATCATAAGCAGAACTGATAGTAGATTGAATCCATCTGACCATAGAATGGACTGAAATGTGGAGAAAGCTTCCATGGCATGTCCCACAACAGATGCCTCAGTAAATTAATCCACAGTCTTTGTGGAGCTAGAGATGCTACCAACAGAATTTGCATTGAAATAATTACATTTGAGCAATATCTGCTGAATCAACGGCACTGGAAGATACGTATATCTTATTATTCCGTCTCACAAGATCGATAGAGCGTTTACTGCAAATGCTCGAAGATCGAAACATTATGACACATAAGTCTGCAACTGATTGTTGAGATGTGTCGCAAATAAGTCGATCATTGGCTGCTCTCCTTGGTAGCAATCTGATTGAATACTAGTTTGTAGGAAGTCCAAATGGCCACCCCGTGAAGGGACTCTGCTAATACGTTCAGACGACCCGGAATATGACGGACCAATAGGAGAACTTGAAGTTCTAGTACCAACTGAAAGATTCATTCTGTTAACATGAATAACAGGATGGAATGAGTGCCTCCATAATTCCGAAAATACACTAATACCGTCGAGTTGTCGGACAGAATTAGCATATGAACATTCTGAATAACGTTCCTCCAATAACGTAGCGCAAGCCAAAATGACATCATTCTTGATGTTTGTGTGCTTGATAAGGAACTAGGGAAACAAAAGACCCTGGCACTTCAAATCCGTTGGGTTCAAGGAAACAACCCAACCTGTTTGACTGGCATCCGTCAAAACTGTAAAACTCGGATCCGGCAATTGCAGTGGAACTACTTGAGTTAAGCACTGAAAACTTGCCCAAGTTTGAATCTCTTACTCACTTGATTTGACAATAAGATGTCCGTATCGAGCGAAAGAATCTTCACCCTCCAATTCTGAATTAAAAGAAATTTGGAGAGGACAAATGCGTAACCACCCCATTGGAATACAATCACGGCAGTTCCGCACAACATATCAGTCACATGAGATTTCTCGCTGAGACCTTGTCTGAGCGAAGACAATAGCGGGCATAACAACTGATTAATTTCACTCTGGTTAATGGCAGACGAACGAGAATGTTATGCGTCTTGAAGCTCATCCCCCGGTGGGTAAATGACTTGGACGAAACCAGATCTGACTTCTCCTCGTTTACTTATGAAACCGAGACGTCGGATCAATAGAAGCAGAATCTGCACATCGTTCTGAAGCGTTAACTCATTGCCATACCTCTGAAAAATGTTGTCCAGGAAGGCCGACGTTACCGCAGACGAATGAGCTCAGAAATGAGTCATTACCAAATTCGTTATTCAAGTGAAAGCCCAGGAACTAGATTCAGACCGAAACACATTGGTCAGTGCTGAAACACAATTTCTATGATAAAGAAGCAAAGATACTTTCAGAACCCCTGATGTACCATGACGTGAAAGTATGCAACTAGAAATCTATGCATGTAGCATAGTCGTACATCCGAATACTCATTCTGACCGATCGGATGGACTCCATATAGAAACTTAGAGCCACAATTAGCTTGTTATCCAGCTCAGATTATGAGTGGATGGAACGAGCCATCTGGTGTTGGAACCAGAAAAGGATGGTTGTAGAAACCTGGAAAATCCTGGATTTCTATGATCTCTATCGCGATCATTCCAGAAGAGACTGGACTTCTGATGGAAGCGAGCCTTTATCCTACTGACTGATGGAAGCTGAGTCCATCTTGGACTCCGAGTTAACAGAGGATTTCATTTGAGGAACAATATAGTCCTTCCGAAAACACCCCTTGAATCCAAGGTACGTCCGTAATCTAATCTCAAATAATTGAGAAACTCGACAGTCTTCCGCTCACTAGTACACGATAGAGAATAAAACCATTACCTCCTGGTCCTGCAAGGCTTGCGGAAGGAGAAGCCATGTCCTCCACGGCCCACACCTTGCCTCGTCGACCTAGGGGCATCTGACTGGAATTATGGCCCCTATCTGAGTCGCTACCCTGACGGTCTCTAGAATAAGACCTAGAGGACGCATGGGAACCTCTATAGGAACTTCCCTTGGACGTATTCGCCCCAGAAGTGCCTGTCGTACTCTTCTCTGCTGAATCCGACTATATGGAAGCGAATTTTAATAGCAAAGAGTCTAAAGGTTTCTTAGTTAACTGATCATAGACTGCGGAAAGCTTGCCGTCGAAAAAAACTCTCCGGAGACCGGAGCGACTCTGAGAGAGTTTTTCACCTTTTCACCTTCAAAATATTCGTTGAATTGATGAAAGACAGATGTAGAGCACATTGCTGATAAGAAACCTGACCTGCCCATTTAGGTAGCAAGTTATATAAATATAGCGTCATTCAACAGATCAAATGTCTGTGATGCATATCTGGACTATGTCGGAAACTGAGGAATGATGTCCCTAAACCGATTCAGAATTCTGTGTCCAGTGATGCTATCCGCCTCTTATCCGGCAATGCAGCATTTTGGTCCGCAGGAACAATGTCCAATGATAATGCCGGATGCACTCTACGGCAATTATGTTGTTCCGAAAAGGGAAAATACAACTCATTCATATCTCTTTCACCATCCTGTCAGACCACTTGTAATTCTTGGTCGTCCGTACCTGAACCTGCAGCGGAACGTACCAACCCAGCTTTCTCGAATAATTTCTGATCCGACAGAGTTACTGTCGGTTGCAGGGATGCTGCGATAATTTGTGCTATCTGCGATAGCATGTCCGTAACAGAGGCCTGTGGAGCTGCGGTCTTATAGGATTTAGCCGCTGGAAGCTCCTTGGACGTACACTCCTGCATACCTCTAATATGCGAAAGTCCGGAGAATGAAGGCCTCATATCCTTGGCTACCGGATGGCGTGATATGGTCGCCGTAGAATCCCTGGTCGACGATGTTGGTTGAATATCACAGGTCACGTAGCCAAGGTGCGGTCGCGTGTGCTGCCGTGAGGACGAGGAAGCCGAAAGAGCAGTCTCCCCGGACTGTCTATATAATGGAGCGTCCCGAGCGGTGGACGTATGCTCCGACTGAGGAACGTTTTGTACCACAACATCTGGGCCAAGATGTTGTAATACGAGAGAGGAACCTCTCTCACTCGCAGCCCGGATGGAACTGGACGAGCTAGGAACCAGACTAATAGGCTTCCTCCGTACCATCCTCATATCCGTCGTCACTGGGTGTGCACACTGTATTTTATAGTGCTCGCATCACCCAAATCTCCTTCCTGGACCACAGCGGATGAACCCAGAGGCTGAGCCATTTGGTGAATGGTCACGACACCGGACGAGCAAGCGGACGCCAACGCTATCGATCCTACTAGGGAACTCCAGGCAATTGATGTACCTACATAAGCACTTTTGCCGCTAACTCTTCATTTGACTGTGACAACGGAAGCACACTTTACGAAGACATCACGGTAACAATACCTAGTTCATGTTACCCTATGAGACCTGTGGAGCCGCGGTCCTACGTGAAATATCTGCTGGAAGCTCCCGGGATGTTCATTCCTGCATTTATATAATATGCGAATGTCCCAACTGGAAAGGTCTTGTATCCTTGGCTAGCAGATGGAGTGACCTGGTTGACGTGTATTCCTTAGTCGGCGAAGCAGGATCACCAGGGACGTTCAATCCTGCATTTATATAATATGCGAACGTCCCCTGGAAATCTGTGGTCACATAGCCAAGGTGCGGTCGTGTGTGTTGACGAGGATGAGGAAGCCAATATAACAGCCGTGTAGGACTGTCATGCGACGGAGCGTCCCAAGCAGGAGGAGTGGACGTAAGCTCCGACTAAGCGAACAACATACAACAACATCGTGGCACAGATGTTGATGCAAGAGAGAGGGGGCCTCTCTCGCTCGCGGTCCGGGGGACCTGGACGAGCTAGCTATCAGACTGACAGGCTTCCTCCGTACTATCATCGGATCCATCATTGCTGGGTGTGCACATCTGAAGTTTTCTAGTGCTTGCATCACCCAATCTGCTTCCCTGGACTGCAATGGACTAACCCGGGTGCTGAGCCATTCTTCCCTGGTGAATGGTCGCGACACCGGGTGGACTAGCGGGCGACAATGCCTTCGATCGAACCAGCGAACTCCCAGCAATTGTCATAATACCTTCAGCACTTCCCGCTAGCCCTAATATTGCAACGACGGAGACACACTTATTGAAGACATCAGGGAAACATCACTCTGAATTCTGAAAAAGAAACTGATAATATATAGTGACCCTACGGAGAGAGGACTGTAATGGACCTCTCACCGCAATAAAAAACCGTGACACACGTCTCCAACGTTGTCATATCAATCAACACACAGAGAGCAAGAATTAATGCGACTACATTGACTATAAGAAACACAATGAACTTGTGAATTAGAGGAAGATATCCTCGCATTACGATTGAAGAATATTTTTTCAACCAGAAAAAATATACACCATCATATTACTCGCACTAACCCTTGAAATAAATATACATAATATATTATAATTCATTATAACATTCAAAAGAAAATAATTTAAAAAAAAAAAAAAAAAATTTGAAAAAATTTTCAGAAGAGCCCAAGTTCCCAATGGGAACCTTGAGCCCAAAGGATCCCCAAAAAGCCTAAGTGTGGACAAATTTTTTTAATCATTTTGAAAAATTAATGTAACACTCTCGGACAATATTAATGTATCTTGCTATGAACTAAATTAAGCAGAAGACAAGTAATCACTGTCAGAAGTAACAGTTGTCAACATAAGCAAACGTGTCAACAAACCGGAAACATGACTCCAGGCATTGAAACAAACATGGCCCGAAATCAGTTACCAATTTAAACACTATCTGATGCAAAACAGGGGCTTCCAGAGAGGAAACTGTAGAACATCAGATGGTAGATGCAGACCAAAACGCTTAAACACCCCTAGGGTGAGGATGTCAACATAGGGAAAAAAAAACAGAAAATAATTCTGTTACAAGCCAAAACTCCCAAGAAATTTTAATAATAAACATTACAAAAAATAAGCCAAAAGCATAGGAGAATAGCTAGGGGGGAATAAAGGAAAGGGAGAGAGGAAACACTGATTAAACAATGGAACATTCATAGCAAGAACGACCACAACAAGGTCATGCCCCGAAAATAGGTAACATGAATAATTTCGTAAAATAATTATAAGTTACAGCCCTGAACATTTGTTTCCACTGTTTTTTCCTCTCCACCTTCTACACGGGGGGGAACCGAAATGTTTGCTGCAGGTCATGATATGGTGCGCCGCAGGCCAAAACTTCAAAACGCACGCACGGTAGGTAGTAGAAAATGCGCATATCGTATTTTTAAAAGGGGGGGGTGGTAACACAATTTTTGTCTATTTTTTTGGCAGGCTTCACTCGTAATGTACACAAATTTTCGACGAGGTTAGTCATTTAAAACAAAAGTATTATAGGTTTTTATCTTCAGTGTACAAGTTGGAGAATATGATTTTTGAAATGTGTCTGGTCATTTTGTGGCCATATGTAACCAATATTTGATATTTTGCATTTAGTACTGCCGAAAAATCATTTTGCTGCCACGTGGTTAAAGTATAGCAGCTAAGGTGCTCTATTTCTAAGTATAAGCACCAGTTTTTGGGGGTAGGGGTGTGTTAAAGTAGGATATCGTTCAATGCCGTGAATTTTTTCTTCATGGTATGGTTCAATGCCGTGTTGCGGTATTGTTCAATGCCGCTATCCACATGTTTTTGGTTCTGTTTTAGGCTTTGTGGGGCCTCCATTTTGGGCAATAATGTATTCCACCTTGTCCTTTGACACTAATAGCTAAAATATATTGCTTACTGTTCAATTTTCACACCATTTCTGGCTGTTCAACCGCCTGCCAGTTAAGGTTTATGGTGGTAAATGTTGGTGGAATAAGTTGATTGCTACGAATAGTTGCGTGTAGCCAAATTATACCCAAAAAAAACGCGAAGATCATGCCCAAATCTAGTTTTGATCCAGCGACGTATACTCGAGTTATGCCAATTTTACAAGACGCACACACACACCCACACCTACTCCCCCCCCCCCCCACACACACACTAACCCACTGACCAGGTCGTGAGTTCCTTTTATTAAGAAAAGGAACTCAAGACCTGGTGAATGGGGTTACCCTCTCTATTCTATGAGTGGGCAATATATGAAACAAAAATATTTCCTCACTAATCCATTGGGGTTTATCGTTAAAAGACATAACAGGATGGACTAAAATCCTAACATTTAGCAAAGTGCCTTCATATGTAGCATGTAACATTTTGTAGAAAGATTATCGAGGCATTCCTAGTTATGGTCTGGTGACCATCACTTTGATGATTTGACCAACACAAGTATATAAATCCAGAGACCACAATGCATATTCTACATAAATGTTTTGCATTATTATTTATTTTCAGATGGCTTCAGAACTTGATCAGTCAATACATATGATCTTGAATGAACCAATTGACGGTTCCTTCATCGAGGTAACGGTATGCTCGCCTTCGTCTCGCGGGAAGCAAGACATTCCAGGAAGTCCCCGTATATCTTCAACACCCAAACTGCAAAATTGTTCCACTAAAAGCAAGGGGAAATCATGCTCAAATAATTTGAAGTGCCAAGAATGTCTTAAGTGTTTCACAAACAGACGCAGTTACCGGCGCCATGTACAAATGCACCGGGCACAATTTGCATGCACAGATTGCACACTGCCCTTTAAATCTCAAGATGCTCTAGAAGCGCATCAATCAAAGAGCCATTCCATTCAAATGTGTCACATCTGTTCTAAAACATTTACACGGAGAAGCTCTCTGAACATTCATCTGTTACATCACAGGCCAGATAAACCCCACAAATGCCCTGTAGAGGGATGTGATAAGAGTTACGCGACAAATGGTTATTTGATGGCCCACGTAAGTGGACACACAGGCTCAAAGCAATTTGTATGTGACTGTGGAAATGCATACCGGACAAAGCAGACCCTCAACAGACACAAGAAAGATTGCCATAAGTCTGTCAAATGTAATATTTGTGCTCGAGAATTTACCTCACATTCTTACTTGGCTGAACACAAAAGGTCTGAGCATAATAAAATAATATATTCTTGCAAATGTGGCAAAAGATTTCAGTGGCGCTCTAATTTGTATAGACATGCAAAGAAGTGCCAATGAAGTGAATATACCTACTGCATATTGCATTATCGAACAATGAAGGTACATCACCTCGAAGAAACTTACATTATTTAAAGGCACACTAACTCAAAGTTGGCCTACATTAATTTAGAAAATTAACTATCCCATCGTATTCTTTGATCAAAAGTACCTGTATAACCTTTTGTTCGTTTTGATGGGTTCGGCTTCGTTATGTGTACAACGCGCACTAAAGTAAACAGTAAATGCACAATCTGGGAATAGTTTGTACTTTTTGGTTGGTCAATCGAAAAATACAAACTCTTCCCAGACAGTGCATTTACTGTGTACTTTAGTGTGCGTTATACACATAACGAAGCCATACCCATCAAAACGCTGAAAAGGCTATATAGGTACTTCTGACCATAGAATACGATGTGATAGTTATCTTTTTAAATTAATGTAGGTCAACTTTGAGTTGGCGTGCCTTTAAAGAAAACTAACTGCTCCTGTGCCACCAGTAATTATTCGCTTCATAGAGCACCGGGTTTCACATATATAAATTATTTATTTAAGCTCTGTATTTTGCCAATTTTAAACCATACATACGGTTTAAAATTGGCGAAATACAGAGCTTAATAATTATAGACTAGACCACATACGCTCACATATCAGTGCATACAGTTTGTTTCTGCACGTGAACTTGCGACCTAATAAGCTTTAGACCACATAGTGCATATGAAGACCAATAATAATAATAATACTAACTTGGCGTATCATCAGCCAAAATATGCAATGCACGGCTTAATGGTGATTAGGTTCCGACTTCCTGTGCAATTAGTTGTTTTATTAAGCCTCCACCCAACACAACATTTTATAGAATTTTTTAAATTGCTATTTGTTGCGAAAAACCTCATAGGTTTTAAAAAAAAAACGTATACAAATATGGATATCAATAAAACCGACTCAATAAGCCGGTTCTGTTGATATCCATATTTGTGTACTTTTGATGAGAAGCGTTGTTGTTATTATCAAATAAAATGATGCATAATTTTATCGGGTAGCTACAAAAACAATTATCGATTTCAAATGCTATTTTGAGACATGACTTAGTACTTGTGGCAATATGTTTATGTAACATCAAAACGTAAGAACTGTAGACTTGTTTGCTTGTATCTCCTTTGAGGTCCCATGTATAGTATTATCATATGCAGGTGTACATTGCATATAATGACTCATATACACAGCCAAATTATGCATGAAAATTTGTAATCTTTGTCATTTAATTTCTTTGCGGAAATTCAATAAAAAGCAGGGTTATTCATACTAAATAGTCAGATGGTCTAATAAATGATAAACAACAGGCAGATTAGATTCAGTACATTCAAATCAGCGTATGTTGTATGCGTGATCGACCTAGGCCTATTTGAGGTAGACTCGGATGCAAAATCTATGGACGATGGGCGGCGCATTTATATTTTACATTCAACTGACTAAAACTACCATAATACTTAAAAAGGAACTGAATTCTGCTGTCGTTAAGCACTACATCACGTGCAAATACCCCAAACTACGTTTTAGTCACGGCATCTAACAACATCAACAGATTTTGAAAACCTGCATTGAATGATATCGTGTAGCGGCATTGAACTATATCCACCAAAATTGTACCCCATGATTATATATTAGCTCTTTTTAGCGCCTAGGGCCCATACATTTTTATATGCAAAAGAACATATGTGTACCGATAGTTAAATTTTAAAGTTGAAAGATTTTTTTCACTAAACTAAACTCCTAATAGCAATAAAAATGCTACTTTAGGCGATAACATCTATCGAATTTAGTCTTGTTTTGTCATAAGTTTTTAAATATTTTATATTTATAGTGAACGCAAAAACAAAATTTTTTCTAGCTATGCACAATGACATCTATATAATAAATTGTGCGTGTTTGCTTGTGTGTAATGATATTGATGCCCGTGTTACACTTGATTAATTAACACAAGGGTAGCCAATTTATGACAGAAATACACGGCATAGAACCATATCATGACCTGCAGCAAACATTTCGGTTCCCCCCCGTGTTCTATTTCCACCATATATCCACCTTTTCTCTCATAATTATGCGTCTGGCATCTTTAAAACTGAGATTTACAAATAACAGTGAAGTGTAACTGTACTGAGGGCCAAACAAAGAATTACTTTTTGCGGCAGTTTCGAGACCTCCTTGACACTGCGCATGCGCAGTGGAGTAAAAGTATGGAGGACCATATAGGACATGTAATTTTCGGTTTTAGATGCAAATTTGGGGGATTGGGGGGTAAAATTTGCGTTTGGCCCTAAATATTTTAGAGTTAGAACCAGCTAAGTCTGGGTCATTGGTACAATATAAAAATATCCACACAGTTATGAATTCTGTTTAAAACAAAAATCAGTAAAAGAAGGTTAAATATTTTAAAAATTACAATTTTTTCGGACATTACTCTCTTTCAAACAGCTTTGGATAGGTAAAGGGTTACAGGAAACACAACATTTTATTCAAATAATTCGTCATATCTTAAATGATATCATAACTGACTTGTCAGTTCTTCATGATGGTATACAAAATACATGTCATCAATCAGTATTTGACTTGTACTGAACACATAACATCTGTTTAAAGACTATATTGGCTTCCAGTTAAACAGAGAATTGATTTCAAAATATTGATCTTAGTATTCAAATGTATCCACAAACTGGCCCCAGTTTACCTGCAAGAGCTCCTCACTGTATATACACTATTACACAGTCTCATATCTAAAAACCAAATTCAACTAACTGTACCTTTTAGCAGATCTAATCTGGCTATTGAGCGTGTGTTCTCCATCATGGGTCCCAGATTGTAGAATTCCCTGCCTATTAGTGTCAGAATTTCAGAAACTCTCGATGTCTTCAAGAGAAGTCTTGAAACTTTCCTTTTTACAGAAGCATTCTCTTGAACCTCTCTAATAGGCAACCGAAACAGACGTGACTCTTTATTTCAAAAAAGTGTATTTATTTCTATCAAGCATTTTAGAGCACTACTTGTGGTTTTACACTCTAGAAAATCAATTATTACGCTCTAGAAAATCAATTATTATTATTTACAATAAGAAACATGAGAGTAATATTAACATAATTACATGTATAGCTGCAAACTTGTTTACAGTACAAGTTAAAAATAAGTTGTAGGATAACAATTATAAACTATGTATCTTTATCTTCCTACACTGATAAGACCAGAAGCTGACATCATTTTCTGGAAAGCGCTCACCGATAGCTTTCCAGAAAATGAGGTCAGATTCTGATCTTATCAGTGCTGAATCAGCAGTATGCTTAGTTTATTGTGGTTATGCTACAACTTATTTTGACTTGTACTGTACACACAATATTTCCCTTACTACAGTTCCACGACTTCCGTTAACCAGTGTGCATGCAGTCATCAATTAATCATTCTTTTGAGTCTCTCAACATAGGAGTTATGTGATCAGCGGGGAGGAAGGATTCTTATAAGAAGGATTCTTATAAGAAGACGGGAGGGCCTCCATGTAAACAACTGCGGTAGGTATAATAAAAAAGGAAATTTACTATAAATTTTATATTTCTTATCAACCTATCTTACAATTGTTTACTACAGGCTGAATAGACAATAGGGTGGAGGGAATCACATAACCAACCCACATATAACTCAACTGCACTGGAACCATGGACAGAGGAAGAGATCCCTAGTCCTATCAAACCATAGCATCACAAACATTAGTAAAAGACAATGAGAGATGAGGCATATGGTGATGTGCGATGCACAGACAGAAAGGGTAGTAACAGCACGGAACTGGAACTGACCTTGTAAGAAGCTGAATGGCTGGGATAGACAACAGCCTGAGCAGAAGAAAGAGGGCCCGTAGAACAAAGATCCTCTGCCTGCTCCTGCATCTGTCACAGATAAGTGGAGAAGGTAGTATTTCTCCAGTAGGCTGCCAGCAAAACATTCGACAACATGCCGGAGTTTGTATAAGCCCCGAGAGGAAGACAATGCATGCACCTCATGGCAGAAAAATGATTGGTAATACAATCACCAGTAGTTAGACGAGCGGAAGCTGCACATATAGCAAGACAAATCCATCGAGAAATGGATACAGAAGAGTTCTGGCATGTGAGAAAACGCAAATCCACCCAGGATAAAGATGCGAATGCCCCACATCCCCCCCCCCCCCAAGCAGAGCAGCACCCAAGAAAGTGTCCATCTTGAAGTAAACTTCAAAGTCCTAGGCCTTTTCAAGGAAAAGTGCAGAACAAGCCTGGAGAGGCAAGGATGAGCGACAATACGACGCTGTCCCACATATGAAAAAGGTCTCAGAAGCATGGACTTGTACCCATTGTTCATGACCCCCAGAATCAAACATATACCAGAAACTCTGCAATCGGTGTGATCAAAGGAGTGACAAAAGCAACAGAGTGATTGCACACCATCGACAGAAGAACCTCCCACTTAGCCAAAGAGGCTAAACCAGTGGAGTGAGTGCCTCCTTGAAGGAGAAAAGCAACTTCACTGCTCATCTCGAAAAAACCACTACAGAGTAGACAGGACCCGATAAATGACATGTACAAAGGCACAATGAAGTCGGGTCGACTTGAAACCTCCTTGAGGGACCTTGGCAAAGAAAGTTGCGATGTAGAGGGAGACATGCCGGAACCATCGCTAACAGAGAGTGGAGCAGACTGATCCACACCCACTGAGGCGACAGGAGTGCGATCGAAAGGATTTGACAACTGCAGGTTCGTATCTGGGCTAGAACCTGAGGGAGAATTTGAACTGGCAGGAAGGCATAGCCAACAAGACCGTTCCAAAGGATGGACAGAGTGTCCACGGCAAAAGCAAGAGCATCTGGACACGGGGACCTGAAAGTGTCCACCTGATGGTTCCAACGAGTCACAAAGAGATCGATGTGGGGATGACACCAGAGATCGCAAAGAGACTGGAACAGCGCCATGCGGAGCATCCACTCGGTGGAAAAGAACCTGCTCCGTCGGGACAGGGAGTCGGCTAGGAAGTTCAGACGACTGGGAAAGTGACGAATCACCACTCTGGCATTGACATCCTGAGCGAGCAGTAGAAGATCCTGAACCAATTCATACATGGGAACATAGTGCATGCCGCCCTGGTTCCAAATGTAAACAACCACCGTAGAATTGTCAGACCACAGAAGGACATGACAATTCGAAAAGTGGGGGAATCCACTGCCGGAAACTCAGAAGAGGAGCAAGAAGTTCCTTCTGGTTGATGTGAAGAGCTGGTTGATGTGAAGAGCTGCTAGATCCTGGTCCCATGACCCATGAATGAAAAGACCTAGAGGATCTAACATCACACCCCATCCGAAATCACTGGAGACTGCCGTTGGAACACAATCGGACGTGGGGAAGTCCAACGGAACTCCCTGCATAATCCACTGAACATCTGTCAGGGGAGAAGGTGACGAGGAAGAGAATCTGGTAACAGAAGCCTCAGAACCAGAGGATCGACATTCGGCCTCCAACGACTGAGCAGAAAGTGTTGGAGAAGTCAAACATGCAGTCGACCTACAGGAATGAGATCCATCACTGAAACGCAGAGACCAAGCAGTCGGGGAAGACTCCAAGCTGATGAAGTCCATCCCAGAAACGACGGAGAAGGGACCAGGTCCAACTTCTCTCCGTTGACTCTGAACCCTAGTGACATGAGTAGGCTCAACAGTGTAACGACATCAGTCTGCAGTAAAACAGCATTGGATTGCCTCTGGAGGATATCAACTAGATAAGCCGAAGAAGACACCCTGGACTGTGTGCGATGTAAGACTAACACATGCAACATCAGACAGGTGAAGGCCAAAGGATCCAGGTCGAGGCCAAAGGGCATGGCCTTGAACTGGAAAACATCCTGGGGAATGGAGCAACGAACAGATATGAAAGCCTCCATGCTGAACTGAGGAGCAATGATAGACTGCGTCAGAATACTCAGATCGATAACCTGTCTGAGTCGGCCGTCCTTCTTCGGCACCAAGAACAGGCGGGAATAAAATCCCACTGAAAGAAAGTTCTTGATGACCTCGATTGCCCCCTTTGACAGGAGATTGCTTATCTCCGTGATCAAAAGTTCCCAACGTGTAACATTGAAAGGTACTCATGTTGGAAGAGGCACTCTCGACTGAGTGGAATGCCTCAACCTGGGACGAAATCGAGGTGACTACTGCCGATGCCTACCCTACCTTGTAAGTAAGTAGAAGTGGCGGCAGGAGGATCAGCCCTTAGCTTTGCAGAAGAAGCAGAAGGGCCTTTCTTAGGCTTTGGATGGTGCCTGCCTCCAACAGAAGCCAAGCAAGCTGACTAAGCAGCAGCAGATCAATGTAATGACAAAGGGAGTCGTCCCAGACCTTTGCCATGGAACAATGGAATAGTCGCGGATCCGCCGATAGAGGCAGATCGAAGAGCAGTGCAAGAAGGGAACATCTTGTGTCCAGAACAGCGTACCTGTGAACTAATTCCAAGCTAGCTGTATTACAGGCATATGTGTGAGAAGATGCATGAGTGCCTTGAACAGCACACACAAAACAAAAACCTGTTCGTCGTCAAACTCATTTGGGAGCAGATAAGCGGCAAAGCAGAGATGACGTGATTGAAGAGAGAAAGCATTCCAGCATCTCTCCCGATAAGCCCAACACAGACCCCAGAGTCTCTATAAGGCTTAGGAAATGGAGTCCTGATCCAAGACCGTCAAAGTGTGGCAGACTGACATATTGGAGAAATCATAGGAACAATAACGCACCAGAGGCAAAAAAGTGTCAACCCTGATGAAGAATGACGTCTTCATAGCCTTGGAACTCAGCTTAGATTCCAAAGCTGTTAATGCTTCAACCACCTGTACTAACAGGCATGGTCGAAGGCACCCAGAAGCAGGTTGCTCCACAGGCTGCAGGCATGCGACCGATGATCGCCGCCGGGCTGACACTATCAGCTGGTTTGACGGTTTGAGACCTGGAAGGAACCCAAACACAAAGTCAAGAGCTGCCCCCAAGTCAGAAGACTGTTGGCTCTCAACGTCAGGAATGTCCCGACTCATCCCGTGACTTGGAAGGCACATAGCCCATCATGGGCAAACCAGCCGATGCCTCCCATGGTGTAGGCACACCAGGGGGATCAGAAAGCACTGTTTCCAATCCCGGGAGGCGGTGCCACAGGGGGCACCCGGAAACATTAACCACTCATAGCCTCGCTGGAAGCAATGCAACAGAACCTAAGTGAGCAAGGAGAGGGCCTCCCTAAGCTCACTGACTGTAGGAACAGTACGACATGGGAACGAACCGACAAAGTGGCTTCACTCCTGACCCATTTACCCTCAAAGGGTCACGATCCTCAAATACACCCCACGTGGGGCGACGGGCTGCAGCCGAAAACATCTGAAGGCAGATGTGTAGTGAGGTATCACATACCCGAGGGTCAACAGAGCGGAAACTCAGAAGAGTCGCCACGGACCTCTGCAGGACAGAAGGTCCAGGCTGCACAAAAAGTGTTGGTCACACAAAACTGGCCATGGGACCAGAGTGTGTGGACGGAAATACCACAGACCTAATGGTGACCCCACCATGAACATCCGAATCCAATGAGAAAAACTGAGGTACTCGATGGCTGAGAGACCACAGTAGAGGGTTTGGCCGGCAGCCCCTTCCATCTTCGCCAAGTTGAAGTCAGGGAAGGCTGAGGCCAATACCCCTCATCTACCCTATCAGACATCCCTGCAGACCCCTGCAGGGATAAAACTTCTGTGCTGAACGGCTGAGAGAACACAGCATTGGGGTTCCGTCGGCAACCACTTCCGACTTTGCTGAGTTGAAGTCAGGGAAGGCTGAGGCCGATACCCCACGTCTACACTACCAGACACCTCTGCAGACCCCTGCAGGGATAAAACTGCTGTGCTCAATGGCTGAGAGGACACAGCAGTGGGTTCTGTCGGCAGCTACTTCCGACTTCGCCGAGTTGAAGTCAGGGAAGGCTGAGGCCGATACCCCACAAGCACACTACAGACATCACTGCAGACCCCTGCATGGATAAGCCAAGGCTAAAATGGTGACCGATGACGTTGTAGACGGAACAGCAGTAGCAGCAGATATGACGGGAGCTGCTGAAACTGGCAGAGAAGGGGAGGAGTCACAACCCTAGAGACAGCTTCAGATGTCGACTGGAGAGGGCGCATAGTCCCAGAACCAGGCATTCTTAACCTGACATCCATCAGCTCCGGCAGGATCCACCACGGTAAAAAACTGCACATCCCCCACAGAGGGGGAATAACTCTCACCAGACGTGGTCATGTCGAGAGGCCCCGAAACGACAGAGTCCCCCCCCCCCCCCACAGGTGTGAGAGGAGCTGCACATCCCCCACAGGGGGGGGTTATAACTCTCAAAAGATGTGGTCGTATCGGAAGGGCCCAAAATGACAGAGTTCCCCACCCCCCTGTGGGTGTGGGAGTTGAACATCCCCACGGGGAGGAGGGGGGGGGGTATAACTCTCACCAGATGTGGTCGTGTCGGGAGTCCCCAAAGCGACAGCGTCCTTCCCCTGCGGGAGGAACAGCCATTTAGAACGCACCAAAAGCGAGGGCAAAAGGAATTGCCTTAATGGAACCGTACTGGACATAACAGAGGTGGAGCAGTAGAAGAAAAAGGTGAACTCAACAGATACAGAAAGTAGAAGAACACCCCCAACTACGAGAGAAGGTGGCAGAAAAAAGAACCGGTGGGAACACAACAGAATCCAGATGGCCGACAGGGACCTAAAAAACAGAAATTCAGCACTCAACAGATTGAAGAAATCCTGTCCAAACAGTGAAGAAATCCTGTCCAAACAGTCCCTAATATACACCTAACACCAATAATAATATTTAAAATTTATCAAACGAAAAATTTTATGTCAGAACCTCATGGAAACGATTTCGAAAAACAGGCAAGAAATCGGAAAATATAAATAAAATTCAATGAAAATGTGGTTGAAAATATTAATGAGAATATATAAAACACAGTTCTGTATTATACGAACTTCAGATCCTTAATTCCAATCACAGGAAAACCATTATCGATGAGTTGAATTATAATGAATTATGAGTTGAATATGATTAATTGATAACTGCTTGTGCACTGGTTAACAGAAGTCGTGGAACTGTATTAAGGGAAGAGTGTCCCCTACTGAGTGTGCGCCGATGACGCTCGACCCAGTTTTGGCTTATTTTTTTAGTGGTATTTTTTACACCACTTTTCTTTTCCAAATCTCTTGGGAAAGATTAAAATAGAGAGTATTTTATCCGAGTTAGGGTCTTCCACTGTAGTGCAAGCCTGTAGTAAACAATTGTAAGGTAGGTTGATAAGAAACAAGTATTTTGCTGACAGTACGATCTTCATGCTTACAGGAGAGGTATTGGGTTAAGCATTAGAATATAGTTCTGGCGGCCACGTATTTTCATCCTCTCAAAGACCTTCCTGTCAAGTTTTGGTTCACATTGGCTCAGTAGTTCCAGAGAAGAAGATGAAAATGTGATTTCCCATGGGGTTTCTACAGTAAGTATAAGCCACAATATTAAATGAGGATCATTGGTAGAGGTCCCAGTTATTGTCCATGCAAAGTTTCAAAACATTTGGCCCTGTAGTTTCAGAGAAGATTTTTCAAAATCCACCAACCAGAATCAAAGAATGCCTCTGGCGGCCATGTTTTTCAATACACGGAAACAAAATGAGGACTGTTGGCAGAGGACCTGCCATAGACTATTCCTGCCAGATTTGGTTCACATTGGCTCAGTAGTTCCAGAGAAGAAGATGAAAATGAGATTTCCCATAGGGTTTCTACAGTAACTATAAGCTGCAAGTGCAGCCATGTTTGCAACCCGATCAACATTAAATGAGAATCATTGGTAGACAGTGCCCCAGTCATCAACCAAGCAAAGTTTCAAAACATTTGGCCTTGCTGTTTCAAGGAGAAGATTTTTGAAAATCCACCAACCGGAATCAAAGAATGCCTCTGGCAGCCATGTTTTTCATCTGATGGGAAGAAGATGAGGATCATTTGTAGAGGACCTCCCATAGACCATTCCTGCCAAACTATACAGAAGAAGATGAAAATGTGAAAAGTTTATGGATGGACGGCAAGTGATGAGAAAAGCTCACATGGCCTTTTTTCCAGGTGAGCTAAAAATGCCTTTCAAATTTTATTATATTTTTCCATTCTTGTCTCAAAAATGTTAAATAATTTATAGTAATTTATATATTTTTTATACTTACCAATGACCCAGACTTAGCTGGTGCAAACTCCATTAAATTCAGGGCCAAACACAAATTTTGCGCCGCCCCCCCCCCCCCTCAAAAAAAAAAAAATTTGCATCAAAAACAAAAATTAGATGTCCTGGTAGGTCCTCCATACTTTTACTGTACTGCGCATGCGCAGTGTCAAGGAGGTCTCGAAAGTTCCCGCCAAAATGTCATTCTTACAACCAGTGCCTGGTAAGTGTTATGTACACAGCGGGGAGGAAAGAGTTCCCAACTCCTGGGAGGGCCATCCCCGTCTGGGTCATTGGTAAGTATAAAAAATATATAAATTACTATAAATTTTTTAACATTTTTATACTGTACCAATGACCCAGACTTAGCTGAATAGTAAACAGGCTGGAGGGCCCAGGACATGAAGGAAAATCCAATAGGCTCAATTACATATAACAGAATTATCCCCTCAAGGAGAAAATGAGAGATAGGATTTATATGTATCTTTCTTATTTTATCAAAAAAGAAAGATACAAAACCATTCCGTAATTGAGCACAAATACATCAATGATCTCTATTAAAATCCAGTATAACCCTTTATACTAATTATTTTTAAAGGTAAGCCAATAAATAAAGACAGTCCAGAGAAATGAGACTCTTTATACTCATTAAAAGTGTCCGAGGATTGTATATTAATGCCCGTTTGACACGTGACATATACAAATGCTTCACACCGAGCTACACTTTAAAAATATTACATGACATGAGTAAACATTAGCTTTACACTTTAAAACCATCCCCGTACCGACTCGGAATTACTGACTCAGGGGGAGGTATTCCCTTGCTTTTCACTTTAAAGCAGGTGACCTAAGGGAACCCCCCCATAACCCCCCCCCCCCCCAACCCCCTTTCCCCTTGCCCTGGGTCAAATACCCCAGAGCGAAGAAAGCAGCAGGACAGAGTCACTGCCAGAACAGAAAGCCTACATAACTAAGGCTAAGACCAATATGCAGCCTTCATTAAATCTGTAATAGCAACACTATTAGCATAAGCCCAAGATGTTGATAGAGCTCTTACATCTTGAGAGCAGACTGCTGAGAAGATAACCTTTCATAAGCAGTACGTATAGTTAATTGAATCCATCTAGCAATAGAATGAACCATAATGTCCTTTCTATTAGGCATCAAAGACAAAAAGAAATGCTTACGTCCCTTTCTAATAAACTCAGACCTACGTTTATAAATACGTATTGCTCTAACAGGACAGAGTAAAGGCCTATGCCCATCTGAAGATGGAAGGGCCCTAACAACAATAGGTTCAGGATACTGATTAGAAGCCTAATTCTTTGCCAAAAATCCAAAATTAGAAGTAAAAGTAATAGTATTACCAACACTACGATAGTGAGAATCATCTACCGATAAAGCTTGAAGCTCACTAACTCTTCTAGCAGAAGAAAAGGCTAAGAGAAAAGCTGTCTTATATATTAAGAATTTGAAGTCCACTGTATCAAGAGGCTCAAAAGGTGCTTCTTTTAGCTTAAGAAGAACCCATGCTAAATTCCATTTCGGAATTAATCTAAGAGTTCTAGGTCTATTTATCGAAAAGTTTCTAACTAATTTAGATAAGGAGACATTAGAACCAATCATTAATGTATCATGGTGAGTGTAGGTATCAGATAACATAGACCTATAACCCTTGATAGTAACAGGCTGCAGCTTGATCTCGTCAAACAGATAAACCAGAAAATTAGCAATGTCACGAATGGAGGGATCATATAAATCCACAGAGTGATCCCTACACCACTGGTGAAAGACCTTCCACTTTGCAGCATAATTTAGCGAAGAGGAGGTCCTCCTGCAGTTAGAAATTGCGTCCACTGCTCGTCCTGTAAAATGCTTACTGTGCAAGAAGGACCGCACAACGGAAATACGTGAAGGTTGAGAACTTGCGGATTGTGGCGAAGCATGCACAATTTCCCCTGCGACAGAAGATCCTCCCTTGGAGGAAGCAGCATGTCCCACAACAGATACCTGAGAAGATTTATCCACGGTCTCTGTGGTGACAGAGATGCTACCAACAGAATCTTGCAGTGGGATTGCTTTATCTTGAGCAATATCTGCTAAATCAGCGGTGCTGGAGGATACGCATATCCTATTATCCCATCCCACGGGATCGACAGAGTGTCTACTGCAAACGCTCGAGGATACAGACATGGGGACATGTAAGTCTGCAACTGATTGTTGAGGTGCGTCGCAAACAAATCTATCATTGGTCGCTCCTATTGGTAGCAAATCTGATTGAAAACCTGTTTGTTGAGAGTCCATTCTGACGGCAACAGGCGACCCCACCGTGAAAGGGAGTCTGCTAACACATTCAGACGACCCGGAATATGACGGACTGATAGTAGAACCTGATGTTCCAGTACAAACAGAAGGATTCTTTCTGTTAGCTTGAACAACGGAATAGAATGAGTGCCGCCCTGATTCCGAATATATGCTACTACCGTTGTATTGTCGGACAAAATTTGAATGTGTGTGTTCTGAATAACGTCCATCCAATGACGCAACGCAAGCCAAATTGACATCATTTCTTTGAAATTTATGTGCTTGCCTAAAAATTGAGGATCCCAAAGACCCTGGCACCTCGAATCCGACGGGCATAGTGTCGCGTCCCAACCTGTTTGACTGGCATCCGTCATAATAGTAAAACTCGGATCCGGCAATTGCAGGGGAACTCCCTGAGTTAACCACTGAATGTCTGCCCAAGTCTGAATCTCTTGTTTCACTTGGTCTGACAAGAGGATGCCCGCATCGAGCGAATGAGTCTTCCAATTCTGAGTCAGAAAGATTTGGAGAGGACAAGTGCATAGCCGCCCCATTGGAATGAGATCCGCGGCAGCTCCGCACAGACCTATCAGTCTCATGAATTCTCTCGCTGTAACCTTCTCTGAGTTTTGACAATAGCGAGCATCACATCTGACTAATTTCGCTCTGGTTAACGGCAGACGAACGAGATTGTTGTGTGCCTCGAAGCTCATCCCTAGGTGGGTGAATGACTTGGACAGCACCAGATCCGACTTCTGTTCGTTTACTATAAAACCGAGACGTCAGAACAATAGTAGAAGATTCTGCACATCGCTCTGAAGCGTTAACTGGTTGCCTACCTCTGAAGAATATCGTCCAGGTAGGCCGACGTTACCACAGACGAATAAGCTCGGAAGTAAGTCATGACCAAGTTCATTATCCGAGTGAAAGCCCAGGACGCTAGATTCAGACCGAAGCACATCGCACGGAACTGATATACAACACCTAGGACAGCGAAACAAAGATACTTTCTGAACGCTGGATGTACCATGACGTGAAAGTATGCATCCTTGAGATCTATGCTCGCAGCCTAGTCGTTCACTCGAATGCTCGTTCTGATCGATCGAATGGTCTCCATATAAAATTTTGGAGCCACAATCAGCTTGTTTATCCAGCTTAAATCTATTACTGGACGGAACGAGCCGTCTGGTTTGGGAACCAGAAACAGATGGCTGTAGAAACCTGGAGATTCCTGGTTTTCTACGACCTCTATCATGTTCTTCAGTAAAAGAGACTGAACTTCTGAAAGAAGTGTGTCTCTTTTTAGAATATTCGACGGAAGTTGAGTCCATCTTGGACTTCGAGTTAATGGAGGTTTCCTTTGAAGGACAGTTTCAGTCTTTCCGCAATTACCCTTCGAATTCAAGGGTCCTCCGTAATCAATACCCAATTTTGTAAATAATTCGACAACCTTCTGCCCACAGGAACACGACAGAAGTCTACACCATCACTTCCTGGACTTGCAAGGCTTGCGGAAGGAGAAACCATGTCCTCCCTGACCCGCACCTTGTGCCGTCGACCTAGAGGCGTCTGACCTATAATTATGGCCAGTGTTACTTCCCCTGCTAGAGTCGCTGCTTTGACGGTCTCGAGAATAAGGCCTAGAGAGCACGTATGCACCTCTAAAGAAACTTACCCTGGACGTGCTCGTCCCAGAAGATCCAGGCCTACTTTTTTCTGCTGGTTCCGACTAATGTTTGTTGTTTGTTTGTTGGTGGTTAACGTCACATATATATGCACCATGGCTAATCGTGACACAACATGGAGATGAAGTCAAGTTTAGTCAATCGTTGATCTACATGTTGCCCATTTTAGAGGACTTTCACCCCAAGCATTGGTGACTGGGTCCTATTTCACTAGTAAAGCGGAACTGGTTTACCACAGTAAACAAGTGCTGCTTACTTCCCGGGGTTCCCACGGGGATCCGACTTATTAGAAGCGGACTTAAAAAGCAGAGAGTCTGAAGCTTTCTTAGTTAACTTATCGTAAATAGCAGAAAGCTTGCCGTCAAAGAGAAGCTCTCCGGAGACCGGAGTGACTCTAAGAGAGTTTTTCACCTTACTATCCACTCTTGTGGACATAGCTAGGGTTCCGTCACGTCTAATCAACTCCAGATTAGCCAAGGAAAGGGTGGAGCAATATGTAGAATAGGCAATAGCCCTTGACAGAACTCTCAAAGACGTTTGTACACCCTGAAATTCTTGCCCTTCAAGGCGTAACGACAATGCTCTGGTAAGGTGATCTGCATACGAGAGTGCGTCTAAATTTGCTCTATTCGAAGATATTGTAGTTTCCAAGGTAGAGCCATGAATAGACATAGATGACGGCATGGATAATTCAAGGTCTTCAGCCTGGTCGTCTAGATGCAGAGGAACTCTCTGATCGCCCTGTCCTGCCATTTCAAATCTATTCCTTGAATTAATGAAAGGCAGATTAAGAGCATTAGCCGATAGGAAGGCTGACTTGCCCGATTTACCAGCAAGTTTATTGATAGCATCATTCAAAAGTTCAAATGTCCGTGAGACATTCCTGGACTGAGACAGAAACTCAGGGACGGTGTCCCTAAACCGATTAAAAAATTTGGTGTCCAGTAGCGCTATATGCCTCCTATCCGGCTGAGCAGCATCCTGGTCCGCTGGAACAACATCAGGAAGAAAATGCCGGATTAACTCGACGGCGATTTTGTGTTGTTCCGAAAGGGAGAACTCCAATTCATCCATATTCCTTTCGCCATCCTGACGGACCTCCTGGATATCTCGGTCGTCCGCTCCTGATCCAGCTGCGGGGCGCACCAACCCAGCATCATCAGATTCTTCCTGCTCTGATAGGGCTTCTGCCGGATGCTGCAATGATTTGTCCTGTCTGTGACAGCACGTCTGTTAAAGAGGCCTGCGGAGCTGCGGTCTTACGTGATTTAACCGCAGGAAGCTCCGTGGACATTGCCTCTTGCATACTTCTCTTATGCAAACGTCCAGATGAAGGTGGCCTCGAATCCTTGGCTATCAGATGGCGTTACCTGGCTGTCGAGGAATCTCTGAAAGGCGATGCTGGCTGGATATCGGCGGTCACGTAGCCAAGGTGCGGTTGAGTGCGTTGACGTGAGGAGGAAGAAGCCCTTGATAAGTCTCTCCTGACTGTTTATACACCGGAGCGTCCCGAGGGGTGGACATAAGATCCGACTGAGGAACGTTTTGTACAACAACATCCGGACCGCGATGTTGTTGTACGAGAGAGAGACCTCTCTCGCTCGCAGCCCGTGCAGAGCTGGACGAGCTAGGGACCGAACCCAAAGGCTTCTTCCATCCTAAACCAAGTTCCATCGTCACTGGGTGTGCCTGTGGAATGTTTATAGTGCTCGCAACTCCCTTATTTCCTCCCTGGACCACAACGGACGAACCCGGGTGCTGTACCATTCGGTAAATGGACGCGACACCGGGCGAGCCTGCGGACGTAGATGCCAACGCCGTCGACCCTATTAGGGGCCTCTTAGGCAATTGCTGTATATCCATGAGCACTTTTGCCGCTAGCTCTTCTCTGGATTGTGACGACGGACGCGCACTGGTAGACGACATCACGGAAACATCACCCAATTCTTGTTCCTCTGAAAAAGAGAGTGAAAATCTTGAGTGACCCTGCGGAGAGAGGACCGGCATGTCCCTCTCCCTGCTAACAACATACCGTGATACACGTGTCCAACGTTTGTCATCCCAATTGCTACATACAGAACAAGGCTTAGTGCGGGTACATTGACTACAATTAATGCAGAAATTATGAGAATCAGAAGAAGACTTCCTTCCATTACAATTTGAACAATAATCTTTCATTGTAAAAATAATCAAACATAGTACCCGCAATAAACCTTGTAAACAAAGATACATAATATAAAAATCCATTATAATAATATGAAAAAAACAATTCAAAAAGAAAAAAATTAAAAAAAAAAAATTTTTCAGAAGAGCCCAAGTTCCCAAAGGGAACCCAGAGCCCAAATGGATCCCCCAAAAGCCTAAGTGTGGACAAAAATTTTAAATCATTCTGAAAAAATTAATGTAACACTTACGGACAATATTAATGTATCTTACTATGAATAATCAAGGCAGAAGACAAGGAATCACTTATCAGAAGTAACCGTTGTCAACATAAACAAAAAGTGTAAACAAACCAGAAAACTGACTCCAGGCACTGGTAAACATGGCCCAGTAATCAGTGTCTAATTTAAACACTATCTGATGCTAAACAGAGCCTTCCCCAGAAGAGACTGCAGAGCATCAGATGGTAGATGCAGACCAAAATGCCTAAACACCCCTAGGGTGAGGACGTAAACATGGAGAAAGAACAGAAAATAATTCTGTTTCCAAGCCAAAACTCCCAAGAAATTTTTAGTAACAAAGATTACAAAAATAAGCCAAAAGCATGGGAGAATAGCTAGGGGGAATGAAGGAAAGGGAGAGAGGAAACACTGAACAAACAATGGAACATTCATAGCAAGAATGACAACAACAGGGCTATGCCTCGAAAATAGGCAACATGAATAAATTTTCATCAAAAAATTTTAAGTTACAGCCCTGAACATCAGAAACCACTGTTTTTCTCCTCTCCTCATCCTAAATGCACTTCATATCCACCATTTCTCTCATAATTATGTGTCTGGCATCATTAAAACTGAGATTTACAGCACAAATATCAGTGAGGTGACACTGTTTACAGGGCCAAACAAAGAATGACATTTTGGCGGGAATTTCGAGACCTCCTTGACACTGTGCATGCGCAGTACAGTAAAAATATGGAGGACCTACCAGGACATCTAATTTTCGTTTTTGATGCAAATTTTGGGGATTGGGGGGGGGTGGGGAGCAAAATTTGTGTTTGGCCCTGAATTTAATGGAGTTTGCACCAGCTAAGTCTGGGTCATTGGTACAGTATAAAAATATAGCATGTGGTCCTTCACTGGAATGAGCTCACAGAGCATGTTCCAGTGAGGAACTGTAAACTACGTCTTTGAGGGCAAAACATAACTTCCTACTCAACTCCTTTTCAAACACTCATTTGTTTGTTTTTAACTGATTCAGAGATTAAAGCTCTGTTGGAAAATGCTGGAAGCCACCTTTTTGGCTCTAAGAAGGAGTGTTGGAAAAGTGGGGCCTACAATAACTTTTCATACAGTTCAAAAAGTAGATCGTAAGCCACATATTTACATTTGACACTGCACATCAATTTTCATTTTGTTTAAATTGAAATCAGATGGAAACTGGCATTCACTTTGGGTTAATAATATTTGAAACTTAAATGCAATGGAATTTTTACATTTTTTTCATTTTGAACAAAAATGCATATCACTGTTGGGTTTTGAGAATGACTTCTGTTTTCTTTACCAGTTGTTCTTGTTTTATCCTCACGTACTTTGTAAACTTTAAATGTGCCATATCTGTAAACATAACACTTTACATTTAAGCTGTGATAGCTGCTTTATCAATAGATGTTTTTTAATGTTTATGACTCAGGTAAAAAGTGAAATGAGGTGAGAAGAATGCAACCTTCACACTGAATGCTGTAGAGGTCAGAAGTTAAAAGCATAATGATCAAGTGAATAAGTTTACTAATCTCTCATGCCAGAGGTTCCTGGATCGATCCTCGGTTGTGAAAGTTCTTGAGGTGTCCAAACACTCCCTGGCAGTTTCAGTGGTGGGGTTGATGCTGTTCCAGCATAGGGAGGGGAAGTAAAATGGCCATCCCCCATGAGCAGTGGTGGGAGCAGGCTGTGGGGATGCCCCTGGTGAGAACTTGAAAGGAGTCATGGGACATTTAACATACAGCTGACCATGCTTCGACCTGGTGTGATAAAATTTTGAAAATTGATGCCAGAAGAAGCAAAATCCTTCACTCTAGAAGTCTAACGAGAGGTGTATAGTACTGAACTGAAAAGCATATATTTTCATTTCGATAATTGGCAAAGCATCAGCTGACTATATTTTGACAATTGGGCAGTTAATTGGCATATGGGGTGAAAAGTGAACATAAAAAAATTGAATTGACAAGACAGATACACTTGTTGTATGACAATAGAATAATGATTGTAAAAAAAAATATTGCGTGAATGGGACCCCATAAACAATGGGGCACCCCAGGTGTAGGGGGCCTGGCTCTTGCCCCCCCCCCCCCCCTGCTGGCCCATAGGACAAGTCACCACTGTTTGTGAGGAAAGAGACATAATCTAAGCAGGTTCAAGATCCCTTTGTAGTATATGAGAAGAATGCATCAATGAAGCTGCCACTAAGGAGGTCATCCTATACACCCATGCCTTTGTGCCAAAGAGAGGAGTTAACTGGTTGAGTGCAACAAGCCAGTATTTGCACTCTACTGAGAGTCATGTATCTCAATTAAAAGGCCTCATATTTCGTGGGTGTGCTTCATGTTTTCTTTGAAGTACAACCCTTTTTTGTTCCTATATATCTGTCATAACAATTTTGTGGACATCAAGTGTTTAAAGGCACTTTTCACTAAATTGTTTTGAGGCAAACTTATATGAATTCTAACAACCGAAAATAATGTAGTACTGTGATGGTTGATATTTGTACAACATGCTCAAATTTCCTTGTTAAATTATTAATCTTTAGTAAAACAACACCATTTAAATCATTTGTGGTTATGAATCCTTTTCAGTGTTAAACCTATAAGTATTAGTATGGGGATAAAGTAGAAATTTATCTTTGGTTTGCTATCCTTATAGTATAGAGCTATTGATGAGATTGTTATTAACCTTGAGTGGTGTATGGATGGGATGGGGAAATCTTACCTGAGGAGAAAGATATTTGACCCAGTGACAAAGCTTGCTGAGTGTCTGGGTCAAAATCTTCCCCCAAAGGTGACATTTTCCCATCTCAAGCTCATATCACCCAAGGATAATTTTTCTTCCACCACGCACGAAATCGCATCATTGAAATCAAAATACTGATTGTGCAAAAAAAATTACTGTTCTACCGGCAGAGAAAAAGAATTACATATTTAAAAAGAACATGAATTGGTTATCTATGTAATACAGGTATATACTTTGAAATTCACTGTCAACTCACGATAGTGATTTGAACACTTTATTGAAGTGAGCTGAAACCACTGACATTCTAGTGATGTCACTTTTGAAATTATGGATTTCGATATTGTTATGTGATGTGTAGCGGGAAGAAAATTCATCACTGAGTGGTGAACAGGAAGGATGAGTTGCTGCATTAATGGGAATGAAGTGGGATGCCACCTCAGTTTATAAAATGCAGGAGACATTGAAATAGTCTGGTGCCCCTAAATATTCAAATGAGCATGGTCAGGTGCGGTGGGCAAAATAGATCTGTCTCACCCAGTATCACACCCAAAACACATGTATCTCAATAGGCAGGTGTGGTGGGAAAAAAACTACATCACAAAAGTCTTCAACAAAATTGTCAGTGCACAAAGTATCACACCCAAAACACATGTATGTCAATAGGCACGTGTGGAGGGAAAAAAACTACATCACAAAAATCTTCAACAAAATTGTCAGTGCACAAAATAATATTCATAAGGCCCCATAAAGTAGATCTTCTGTTTCTCAGGCCATTTATTGTAAAATTGCATGTGGGCAAGCGTTTTTTTTATTTTATTTTTGTAATTATTTATTTGCCATCAAAAGTTCATGTTCATTGTTTTTTTTTTTGGTGTTTTAGGCCTCATAATCTACAGAATAGCATGGGTGGTGGTGTATTTTGTCCCTTGATGCAAGACGGCTTTGCAATACTATAACACTGCAAAGCCTTGTTCCACTCAAGGGACAAATTTATCAATTTTATTTACATGGGTAAAATATCAGACATAAACCATTGAATTTTTATATTTTTAAGTTTGCACTGGTTATAAAAAAACAGGGCATGCAGCAGCCAAAAGGACCACATGGGAGGGCCTGAGAAACAGATTTTGAAACTTTTTTAGGTCTAACTGAAGTTTATTTCATTTACCTGAAGCACAAACCATGAGTGAGCCAGACCAAGTACCATCAGCACTACATCTTCTCATTTGTGGTCCTGCAGCTGTCTGTCCAGTTGGACATGACTGAGTACAGACAGTTCCATAGCTGTATGGAGCTTTGCAGCCTTTTCCTGAAATAGTTCCCCCAAGAGGTGTTGGAGGACTGGAGCAAACAATGGCTACAATAAATAAGAAACACATTTAACCAGTTATTGTAAAACAATGAGATAATTTTTTATCAAGTAACAAAATAAACTAGATCGAGTTATTTGTGTGCAAAGCACACAATGGTGTATCCCCGCATTTCCTTAGCAACACCTTAGCATAGTCTTAACATTTGGAATTAATACCCAAGGAGCCTTTCGATGAAAACAAAATTCCAAAACCTTCATGCAGATCTAGAAATGTTACCTGAACACATTAGCATAGTTTAAATGTTTCAAATTAAATACCCTAAGAGCCTTTTGATGAAAATCTAAATTTTATAGTAAATTTCCTTTCTTATTATACCTACCACAATTGTTTCTTCAGGCTTGCACTACAGTGGAAGTCCCTAACTCGGATAAAATACTCTCTATTTTTGTCTTTCCCAAGCAAGTTGGGAAAGAAAAGTGGTGCAAAAGCACCAATAAAAAATAATCCAAAACTGGGTCGAGTGCAACCGGCGCAGACCCAGTATGGGACGCTCTCTCCCAAGTACAACTCCACGACTTCTGTTGCCAGTGCGCATATACCGTCTCTAAAGACTCATTCTTTTTGAATCCGTAAACGTTAGAGTTATGTGATCAGCGGGGAGGAAAGATTCTTTACCTGTAAAGAAGACGGGAGGGCCTCCATGTAAACAATTGTGGTAGGTATAATAAGAAAGGAAATTTACTATAAAATTTAGATTTCTTATCAACCTACTCACAATTGTTTACTTCAGGCTGAATAGACAAAAGGCTGGAGGGAATCGCATAACCAACCCCCACATAACCCCAGTGCACTGGAACCGTGAAGTAGAAGGAAGAGGTCCCGGGGCTTATCAACCATAATGTCGCAATCATTGGTAAATGACAATGAAAAGAGACATATGAGCCTGTGTGACACACAGACAGAAAAGGGGCAGTAACAGCACAAGGCTGAAACTGACCTTCAAGAAGCCTAATGGCTATGGCAGACAACAGCCTGAGCAGAAGAAAGAGGACCCAGGGCAAAAAGGTCCTCCGACTGCTCCTGCAACTGGCGCAAATAAAAGGTGGAGAAAGTAGAAGCATTTCTCCAGTAGGCTGCCTGCATAACATCCGACAACTTGACGGAGTTAGAATAAGCCCAAGAGGTAGACAGTGCCCGCACCTCGTGGGCAGAAATACGATTGGTAATACAATCGCCAGCTGCTAAACGACTATAAGCCATACGAATAGCAAGACAAATCCATCGAGAAATGGATTGAGGAGAGATTTTCTGTCGACCCGGAATGAGAGACAGAAAAAAACATTTCCTGCCTTTCCGTATGAAGCGTGTCTGATCAAGATAAATGCGAATAGCACGGACCGGACAGAGCAAAGGGTGAGTACCCTCAACAGAAGGAAGAGCCCTGATACACATAGGAGGAGGAGTAGTATCTGGTAACTGATTCTTAGCCAAAAAGGAGCAATCAGTGGTAAAAGTAACACTGTTGGGAGAGCTCCTAAAAAAGGCCGGGTCAACCGAGAGGGCGTGAAGCTCACTAACCCGTCTGGCCGAAGCAAATGCCATCAGAAAAGCCGTCTTATATGTGAGAAAATGCATATCCACCTGGGATAAAGGTTCGAACGGCGCACCCCCCTCCCCCCCCCCCCCAAGCAAAGCAGCGCCCACGAAAGATTCCATCGTGGAGTAAGCTGCAAAGTCCGAGGCCTTTTCAAAGAAAAGTGCCGAACAAGCTTGGAGAGGTAAGCATTAGTGCTGAAAGCAAAGACCTGTAACCCTTGATGGTAACAGGCTGGAGACCCCGAGAATCAAACAGATATACCAGAAACTCTGCAATCTGTGAAATCGAAGGATTGGCATAATCAACAGAGTGATCAGCACACCATCGACAGAAGACCTTCCATTTAGCTGCATAAGCTAAACCAGTGGAGTGCCTCCTTGAAGAAGAAATGCACTCCACTGCTCGTCTCGAAAAACCTCTACGGAGGAGACGGGACCTGACAAAAGATATGCGTGAAGGCACAACGAAGTCAGGTCGACGTGAAACCTCCTCGGGCAACCTTGACAAAGAAGGTCGCGACGTAGCGGGAGACGTGCCGGAACCGCCGCCATCAGCGAGCGGAGCTGATTGATCCACACCCACTGAGGCGACAGGGGAGCGATCAGAATGATTCGACAACTGCAGGTTCGAATTTTGGCGAGAACCTGAGGAAGAATCGGAACCGGCGGGAAGGCGTAGCCGACTAGACCGTTCCAATCGAGTGACAGAGTGTCCACGGCAAAAGCCAGAGGATCTGGACACGTGGACACGAAAGTGTCCACCTGATGGTTCTAACGAGTCGCAAAGAGGTTGATGTGGGGACGTCCCCAGAGATCGCAAAGCGACTGGAACACTGTCCTGTGAAGTATCTACTCGGTGGAAATAACCCTGCCCTGTCGGGACAGGGAGTCGGCTAGGACGTTCAGACGACCGGGAATGTGACGAACAACCACTCCGGCGTGAACATCCTGAGCGAGCAGAAGATCCTGAGCTAACTCGTACATCGGAACCGAGTGCGTGCCGCCCTGGTTCCGAATGTGAGCAACCACTGTCGAATTGTCGGATAGTGGAAGGACCTGGCGATTCGACAGGTGAGGGATCCACTGCCTGAAACTCAGAAGAAGAGCAAGAAGCTCCTTCTGGTTGATGTGTAGAGCTGCTTGATCCTGGTCCCACATCCCGTGTAGGGAAAGACCGAGAGGATCCAATGTCGCACCTCATCCGAGATCGCTGGCATCTGCCATCAGAACGCGATCGGACGTGGGTAAGTCCAGTGGAACACCCTGCGTAATCCACTGAACATCTGTCCAGGGAAGAAGGTGAGGATACAGAGAGTCCGGAAACGGAAGCACCTGATCCAGAGAATCTACATTCGGCCTCCAACGACTGAGCAGAAAATGTTGGAGAGGTCTGACACGCAGCCAACCTAGAGGAATGAGATCCGTCACCGAACCGCAGAGACCGATCAGCCGGAGAAAACTCCGAACGGTCGCGGACCTGGACTGGGACAGAGTCAGAGCAAAAGCTGAGAGAATCACAGCCTTGGCCTGGGGAACCGCCACCAAATTGAATGTGGTTTGGAAAGACATCCCCAGATGACAAAACGACTGAGAAGGGACCAGGTCCGACTTCTCCTCGTTGACTCTGAATCCTAGTGACGTGAGCAAGCTCAACAGAGTGGCGACATCCGATTCCAGTAAGACAGCATTGGAATGCCTCTGGAGGATATCGTCCAGATATGCCGAAGTAGTCACCCTGGACTGTGTGCGATGGAACGCTATCACATGCGACATCAGTCTGGTGAACGCCCAAGGAGCCAGGTTGAGGCCGAAAGGCATGGCCTTGAACTGGTAAACTCGCCCCAGAAAAGCGAACCTGAGATACTTCCGTGATGCCTGATGCATCGGAACGTGGAAGTAAGCGTCTCGCAGGTCGATGCTGGCTGCGAAATCTCCCTGGTGAGTTGATTGGCGGACCGACCTGAAAGTCTCCATGCTGAACTTGGGAGCAATGATAGACTGGTTCAGGATACTCAGATCGATAACCGGTCGGAGTCGGCCGTCCTTCTTCGGCACCAAGAACAGGCGGGAATAGAAACCCACTGAGTGAACGTTCTTGACGACCTCGATCGCCCCTTTGCCAGGAGATTGGCAATCTCCGTGGACAAAAGTTCCCGACGTAAAACGTCTGAAGGAACTGTGGTTGGAAGAGGCACCCTTGACAGAGTGGTGTGCCGTTGGAAGGATATGCGCAGCCTGGACCGAACAACATCTAACACCCAGGGATCGGATGTGATGGTGGCCCAATGGTCTGCGAACTCTGCTATCCTTCCTCCAACCTGGGACGAGTCGAGGTGAGGACCTTCATTTCGAGCCCCGACGAGGCCGCGAGAGGAGAAACCACCTCCTCTGCTAAATGAAGAATCCTGAGACTTCCCTCGATTCTGCCGACCCCTACCTTTACCCCGTGAGTAAGAAGTAGAGGCGGCGGCAGAAGGACCAGCCTTTTGTTTCACAGAGGAAGCAGAAGGGTACTTGTTAGGCTTGGAACGGCCCTTGCCTCCCCGAGAAGGCTGATCAAGCTGACGAAACAGCAGCTGATCTTTGGAATGACGTAGGACGTCATCCCGGACCATCGACACGGAACCATGGAAAAGTTGCGGACTTTCCAAAGAAGCAGATCGAAGAGCAGCACGCTGCTCCTCGGGAAGGGATCGTCCTGTGTACAGCACAGCGTCCCTTTGAACTAATTCCAAATTAGCCGTGTTACAGGCATGCATGTGAGTAAGGTGCATAAGCGCCTTGGACAGCACACGCAAAGGAGCCTGTACCTCGTCAAACTTATCTGGAGGCAGATAAGCAGCCAAAGCTGAGACGACGTGATCTGAGAGAGAAAGCATGTCAAGCATCTCTCTAGATAAGCCCAACATGGACTCCAGAGTCGTCACTGGAATGACCGCAGACTTGGGCTTGGAAAGCCCGAGGGAAGTGGAGTCCTGATCCAGAACCGTCAAAGTCTGGCAGACCGACGGATTGGCGGAATCGTAGGAACGATAATGCACAGGAGGCAAAAAGGTGTCAACCCTGGTGAAGAACGAAGTCTTCAAAGCCTTGGAATTTAGCTTGGAATCCAATGCTGAAAAAGCTTCAACCACCTGTACCGACTGGCACGGTCGAAGGCGTCCAGAAGCAGGTTGCTCCATAGGCTGTTGGGGCGCGACCGATGATCGCGGCCAGGCTGACACTGTCGGCTGGTTAGCAGGTTTGAGATCAGGCAGAAACCCAAACACAAAGTCAAGAGCTGCCCCCAAGTCTGAAGACTGCTGGCCCTCGACCTCAAGCATGTCGGACTCCTCCCCAGAGTCGGAAGACACATAGCCCATCGTGGGCAAACCAGCCGACGCCTCCCATGGTGTCGGAACACCAGAGGAATCAGAAACCGGCCTGTTTCCAATCCCGGGAGGCGGCGCCATAGGAGGCGCCTGGAAACCACTCATAGCCTCGCTGGAAGCAACAGGAAGGCTCTTAGAAAGAACCTGAGTGAGTAAGGAGAGGGCCTCCCTAAGCTCACTGCCCGTACTGACCAGTTCGACAGGGGAGCGAACAGGCAAAGTGGCTTCACCTCTGACCCTCTTAACCAGCGAAGGGTCACGATCCTCCAAAACACCCGACGCGGGACGACGGGCGGCAGCCGAAACATCTGAAGGCAGACGTGTATAGGGGTACGATGCACCCCGAGGATCAATATGGTGAGAACTCATGAGAGTCACTGCTGTCCTCTGCGGGGCAGAAGGTTCAGGCTGCACAAAAGGCGTTGGTCCCCCAAAACTGGTCGTGTGGCCAGAATGAGTAGACGGAAATGCCACGGAGTTCATAGTGTTTCCACAACGAACATCCGAATCCGAAGACACAACTGTGGTGCTCGACGGCGAAGAGACTACAGAGATGGGTTCGGCCGGCAGCCCCTTCCGACTTCGCCGAGTTGAAGTCAGGGAAGGCTGAGGCCGATATCCCATGTCTACAGTATCGGACATTCCTGCAGTCCCCTGCAGCGAAAAGCCGAGGCCGGCTGAAACAGACGACGAAGCAGACGGACCAGCAGTAGTAGTAGATATGTCGAGAGTCGTTGAGGCGGGTGAAATAGTGGAGAGAGCACACCGGCTCGGCTCCGAAGGAGGAGTCACAACCCTAGTGACAGCCTCAGATGTCGACTGGAGGGGGACCGTAGTCCTGGAACCAGGCACCTCTTCACCAGAACACTCAACGGCTCCCGCAGTATCTACCACAGGAAAAGACTGCACATCCCCCACGGAGGAGGAATAACTCTCACCAGACAAAGTCGGCTCGGGAGGCCCCGAACGACCACGTTCTCCTTTCCCGCGGGAGCGGGAGGCACGGCCACGAGAACGAACGACACGGTTTACTGATGCCCAGAAGGTGGATGACCATGCTCCACAGACACCACATGGCCACTCGGCTGAACACCCATTAGAGGAGGAACAAGACGAATGTACATCGTCCACATGCTTTGGCAGCAGATATTGCCCACAACGAATTGTCCTGGGCATGATAGAGGTGAGAGGAGCAGAGAAGGTGAAATCAGAAAACAGAACACCCCCAAAGAAGAGAGAAAGGCGACAGAAACAAAGACCCCAGATGGTCGACCGGGAACCACACAACAGGAAGACTACTCTCAAAAGAAAGAAGAAACACTGTAGGAGTGGTACCCTGCTGACACCTAACTCTAACACAATTAGAAAATTTTGCAAAAAAAGCATTAACAATAATTGTGAAATAATCTAAGTCCAAACCGCGTAGCACACGAAATTCGCACGCAACTCGAGAGAGAACAAATAAATATACATTATGGACATATAATAGAAAAGAGAATATAAAAAAAACACTGTTCCTGAGAATACAAAGGATACACTGTGGAACAATGAATCAGGAATCATCAAACATCGAGCTGGTGGAACACTGATAAGCGTGCAAAAACATCTTGACACGAAGCGGATTATAAAAAGAATGAGTCTTTAGAGATGGTATATGCGCACTGGCAAAGGAAGTCGTGGAGTTGTACTTGGGAGAGAGCGTCCCGTACTGGGTCTGCGCCAGTTGCACTCGACCCAGTTTTGGCTTATTTTTTATTGGTGCTTTTGCACCACTTTTCTTTCCCAACTTGCTTGGGAAAGACAAAAATAGAGAGTATTTTATCCGAGTTAGGGACTTCCACTGTAGTGCAAGCCTGAAGTAAACAATTGTGAGTAGGTTGATAAGAAACCGATTTTCTAACAATAAAAGTGGTTCCACTGGAATCACCTGGGGCAAAATCAAAATTCCGAAACCTTCATACACATCTAGTGATGCTACATGAACACATTAGCATAGTTTATATGATTCAAATTAAATATCCCAGAAGACTTTCAATGAAAACTGATTTTCCAATGATAAAAGTGGTTCCACTGGAACCACCTGGGGCCAAATCAAAATTTCGAAACCTTCATGCAAATCTAGAGATGTTACCTGAACACCTTAGCACAGTTTTAATGTTTCGAATTAAATACCCTAGGAGCCTTTCAATGAAAAATGATTTTCTAATGATAAAAGTGGTTCCACTGGAACCACTGGGGGCAAAATCAAAATTCCAAAACCTTCATGCATATCTAGAGGCGTTACCTGAACACATTAGCATAGTTTAAACGCTTCGAATTGAATACCCTAGGAGCCTTTCGATGAAAACTGATTTTCTAACAATAAAAGTTGTTCCACTGGAACCACTGGGGGGCTGAATCAAAATTCAGAAACGTTCATGCACATCTAGAGTTGCTACCTGAACACATTAGCATAGTTTAAGCATTTTGAATTAAATACCCTAGGAACCTTTCAATGAAAACTGATTTTCTAACGATATAAGTGGTTCCACTGGAACCACCGGAGGCAAAATCAAAATTCCGAAACCTTCATGCACATCTAGAGATGTTACCTGAACACATTAGCATAGTTTAAACATTTTGAATTGAATACCCTAGGAGCCTTTAGATGAAAACTGATTTTCTAACAATAAAAGTGGTTCCACTGGAACCACCGGGGGCAAAATCAAAATTCCGAAACCTTCATACACATCTAGAGATGTTAACTGAACACATTAGCATAGTTTAAACGTTTTGAATTAAATACCCTAGGAGCGTTTCGATGAAAACTGATTTTCTAATAATAAAAGTGGTTCCACTGGAACCACTGGGGGGCAAAATAAAAATTCCGAAACCTTCATGCACATCTACAGATGTTATTTGAACACATTAGCATAGCTTAAACAATTCGAATTGAATACCCTAGGAGCCTTTCGATTGAAAACTGATTTTCTAACAATAAAAGTGGTTCCACTGGAACCACGGGGGCCAAATCAAAATTCTGAAACCTTCATATACAACCAGAGATGCAACCTGAACACATTAGCATAGTTTAAACGTTTTGAATTAAATACCCAAGGAGCCTTTCGATGAAAACTGATTTTCTAACGATAAAAGTGGTTCCACTGGAACCACGGGGGCCAAATCAAAATTCTGAAACCTTCATGCACATCTCGAGTTGCTACCTGAACACATTAGCATAGTTTAAGCATTTCAAATTAAATACCTTAGGAGACTTTCGATGAAAACTGACTTTCTAATGATAAAAGTGGTTCAACTGGAACCACCGGGGGCAAAATCAAAATTCCGAAATCTTCATGCACATCTAGAGATGTTACCTGAACACATTAGCATAGTTTAAACATTTCGAATTGAATACCCTAGGAGCCTTTAGATTAAAACTGATTTTCTAACGATAAAAGTGGTTCCACTGGAACCACCGGGGGGAAAATCAAAATTCCGAAACCTTCATACACATCTAGAGATGTTACCTGAACACATTAGAATAGTTTAAACATTTCGAATTGAATACCCTAGGAGCCTTTCGATGAAAACTGATTTTCTAATAATAAAAGTGGTTCCACTGGAACCACTGGGGGCAAAATCAAAATTCCGAAAACCTTCATGCACATCTAGAGATGTTATTTGAACACATTAGCATAGCTTAAACAATTCGAATTGAATACCCTAGGAGCCTTTCGATTGAAAACTGATTTTCTAACAATAAAAGTGGTTCCACTGGAACCACGGGGGCCGAATCAAAATTCTGAAACCTTCATGCACATCTCGAGTTGCTACCTGAACACATTAGCATAGTTTAAACATTTCGAATTAAATACCTTAGGAGACTTTCGATGAAAACTGATTTTCTAATGATAAAAGTGGTTCCACTGGAACCACCGGGGGCAAAATCAAAATTCCGAAACCTTCATGCAAATCTAGAGAAGTTACTTGAACACATTAGCATAGTTTAAATGTTTCTAATTAAATACCCTGGGAGCCTTTCGATGAAAACCGATTTTCTAACGATAAAAGTGGTTCCACTGGAACCACCAGGGGCAAAATCAAAATTCCGAAACCTTCATGCACATCTGAAGATGTTACCTGAACACATTAGCATAGTTTAAACATTTCGAATTGAATACCCTAGCAGCCTTTTGATGAAAACTTATTTTCTAATGATAAAAGTGGTTCCACTGGAACCACGGGGGCCGAATCAAAATTCTGAAACCTTCATGCACATCTCGAGTTGCTACCTGAACACATTAGCATAGTTTAAGCATTTCGAATTAAATACCTTAGGAGACTTTCGATGAAAACTGATTTTCTAATGATAAAAGTGGTTCCACTGGAACCACCGGGGGCAAAATCAAAATTCCCAAACCTTCATGTACATCTAGAGATGTTACCTGAACACATTAGCATAGTTTAAGCATTTCAAATTAAATACCCTAGGAGCCTTTCGAAGAAACTGATTTTCTAACGATAAAAGTGGTTCCATTGGAACCACCGGGGGCAAAATAAAAATTCTGAAACCTTCATGCACATCTAGAGATGTTACCTGAACACATTAGAATAGTTTAAACATTTCGAATTGAATACCCTAGGAGCCTTTCGATGAAAACTGATTTTCTAATAATAAAAGTGGTTCCACTGGAACCACTGGGGGCAAAATCAAAATTCCGAAAACCTTCATGCACATCTAGAGATGTTATTTGAACACATTAGCATAGCTTAAACAATTCGAATTGAATACCCTAGGAGCCTTTCGATTGAAAACTGATTTTCTAACAATAAAAGTGGTTCCACTGGAACCACGGGGGCCGAATCAAAATTCTGAAACCTTCATGCACATCTCGAGTTGCTACCTGAACACATTAGCATAGTTTAAACATTTCGAATTAAATACCTTAGGAGACTTTCGATGAAAACTGATTTTCTAATGATAAAAGTGGTTCCACTGGAACCACCGGGGGCAAAATCAAAATTCCGAAACCTTCATGCAAATCTAGAGAAGTTACTTGAACACATTAGCATAGTTTAAATGTTTCTAATTAAATACCCTAGGAGCCTTTCGATGAAAACCGATTTTCTAACGATAAAAGTGGTTCCACTGGAACCACCGGGGGCAAAATCAAAATTCCGAAACCTTCATGCACATCTGAAGATGTTACCTGAACACATTAGCATAGTTTAAACATTTCGAATTGAATACCCTAGCAGCCTTTTGATGAAAACTTATTTTCTAATGATAAAAGTGGTTCCACTGGAACCACGGGGGCCGAATCAAAATTCTGAAACCTTCATGCACATCTCGAGTTGCTACCTGAACACATTAGCATAGTTTAAGCATTTCGAATTAAATACCTTAGGAGACTTTCGATGAAAACTGATTTTCTAATGATAAAAGTGGTTCCACTGGAACCACCGGGGGCAAAATCAAAATTCCCAAACCTTCATGTACATCTAGAGATGTTACCTGAACACATTAGCATAGTTTAAGCATTTCAAATTAAATACCCTAGGAGCCTTTCGAAGAAACTGATTTTCTAACGATAAAAGTGGTTCCATTGGAACCACCGGGGGCAAAATAAAAATTCTGAAACCTTCATGCACATCTAGAGATGTTAACTGAACACATTAGCATAGTTTAAACGTTTCGAATTAAATACCCTAGGAACCTTTCAATAAAAACTGATTTTCTAACGATAAAAGTGGTTCCAGTTTTAAACCAGGGTCAAAATCAAAATTCCGAAACCTTCATGCACATCTAGAGATGTTTCCTAAACACATTAGCATAGTTTAAACGTTTCGAATTGAATACCCTAGGAGCCTTCCGATGAAAACTGATTTTCTATCGATAAAAGTGGTTCCACTGGAACCACCGGGGGAAAATAAAAATTCCGAAACCTTCATGCACATCTAGAGATGTTACCTGAACACATTAGCATAGTTTAAGCATTTCGAATTGAATACCCTAAGAGCCTTTCAATAAAAACTGATTTTCGATAAAAGTGGTTCCAGTTTTAAACCGGGGGCAAAATCAAAATTCCGAAACCTTCATGCATATCTAGAGTTGCTACCTGAACACATTAGCATAGTTTAAACGTTTCGAATTAAATACCCTAGGAGACTTTCAATGAAAACTGATTTTCTAACGATAGAAGTGGTTCCACTGGAACCACCTGGGGCAAAATCAAAATTCCGAAACCTTCATGCATATCTAGAGTTGCTACCTGAACACATTAGCATAGTTTAAACGTTTCGAATTAAATACCTTAGGAGACTTTCAATGAAAACTGATTTTCTAACGATAAAATTGGTTCCACTGGAACAACCGGGTGCAAAATCAAAATTCCCAAACCTTCATGTACATCTAGAGATGCTACCTGAACACATTAGCATGGTTTAAATGTTTCAAATTAAATACCCTAGGAGCCTTTCGATGAAAACTGATTTTCTAACGATAAAAGTGGTTCCACTGGAACCACCGGGGCAAAATCAAAATTCCGAAACCTTCATGCACATCTAGAGATGTTACCTGAACACATTAGCATAGTTTAAATGTTTCCAATTGAATACCCTAGGAGCCTTTCGATGAAAACTGATTTTCTAACGATAAAAGTGGTTCCACTGGAACCACCGTTGGCCGAATCAAAATTCCGAAACCTTCATGCACATCTGGAGTTGCTACCTGAATACATTAGCATAGTTTAAGCATTTCGAATTAAATACCCTAGGAGCCTTTCGATGAAAACTGATTTTTAACGATAAAAGTGGTTCCACTGGAACCACCGTTGGCCGAATCAAAATTCCGAAACCTTCATGCACATCTGAAGTTGCTACCTGAATACATTAGCATAGTTTAAGCATTTTGAATTAAATACCCTAGGAGCCTTTCGATGAAAACTGATTTTCTAATGATGAAAGTGGTTCCACTGGAACCACCGGGGGCAAAATCAAAATTCCGAAACCTTCATGCACATCTAGAGATGATACCTGAACACATTAGCATAGTTTAAACGTTTCGAATAGAATACCCTAGGAGCCTTTCAGGGTGTGACGTACATACGGACGGACGGACAGATGGATGGACAGACAGAAGTATGGACGGACGTACGGATGGACGGAGATCACGACAATATCCCCGCATTTTTTAAAATGCGGGGATAATAAAGCTAGAGTTATTTCCCTTGATGCATTTCTTGGTGCAACAATTTGTTTACATCAAAATGTTCAGTTATACATCGAATGCAATCAGGAAAATTGGCATTAACAGGCCTGGTGGGGTGGTTTGAAGCAGAGTTTGAATAAGGAGGATTTAATAATGGCAATAAGTAATGATTAGGTGGATTTGTTTATTATCCCCGCATTTTCAAAAATGGGGGGATATTGTCGTGATCTCCGTCCATCCGTCCGTCCATCTGTCTGTCCGCCCATATGTCACACCCTAAAAGGCTCCTAGAGTATTCAAAACGTTTAAACTATGCTAATGTGTTCAGGTGACAACTCTAGATGTGCATGAAGGTTTCAGAATTTTGATTTTGCCCCCCGGTGGTTCCAGTGGAACCACTTTTATTGTTAGAAAATCAGTTTTCATCAAAAGGCTCCTAGGGTATTCAATTCGAAATGTTTAAACTATGCTAATGTATTCAGGTAACATCTCTAGATGTGCATGAAGGTTTCGGAATTTTGATTTTGTACCCCCTTGGTTCCAGTGGAACCACTTTTATTATTAGAAAATCAGTTTTCATCGAAAGGCTCCTAGGGTATTTAATTTGAAATGCATAACTATGCTAATGTGTTCAGGTAACATCTCTAGATGTGCATGAAGGTTTGGGAATTTTGATTTTGCCCCAGATGGTTCCAGTGGAACCACTTTTATCATTAGAAAATCAGTTTTCATCGAAAGGCTCCTAGGGTATTCAATTTGAAACGCTTAAACTATGCTAATGTGTTCAGGTAACATCTCTACATGTGCATGAATGTTTCGGAATTTTGATTTTGCCCCCGGTGGTTCCAGTGGAACTACTTTTATCGTTAGAAAATCAGTTTTCATCGAAAGACTTCTAGAGTATTTAATTCAAAACGCTTAAACTATGCTAATGTGTTCAGGTAACATCTCTAGATGTGCATGAAGGTTTCGGAATTTTGATTTTGCCCCCGGTGGTTCCAGTGGAACCACTTTTATCTTTAGAAAATCAGTTTTCATCGAAAGGCTCCTAGGGTATTTAATTCAAAACGCTTAAACTATGCTAATGTGTTCAGGTAACATCTCTAGATGTGCATGACGGTTTTGGAATTTTGATCTTGCCCCAGGTGGTTCCAGTGGAACCACTTTTATCATTAGAAAATCAGTTTTCATCGAAAGGCTTCTAGGGTATTTTTATTTGAAATGCTTAAACTATGCTAATGTGTTCAGGTAGCAACTCGAGATGTGCATGAATGTTTCGGAATTTTGATTCGCCCACCCGGTGGTTCCAGTGGAACCACTTTTATCGTTAGAAAATCAGTTTTCATCTAAAGGCTCCTAGGGTATTCAATTCGAAACGCTTAAACTATGCTAATGTGTTCAGGTAACATCTCTAGATATACATGAATGTTTCGAAATTTTGATTTTGCTCCCGGTGGTTCCAGTGGAACCACTTTTATCGTTAGAAAATCAGTTTTCATCGAAAGACTCCTAGAGTATTTAATTTGAAATGCTTAAACTATGCTAATGTGTTCAGGTAGCAACTCGAGATGTGCATGAAGGTTTCGGAATTTTGATTCGGCCCCTGGTGGTTCCAGTGGAACCACCTTTATTGTTAGAAAATCAGTTTTCATCGAAAGGCTCCTAGGGTATTCAATTCGAAATGTTTAAACTATGCTAATGTGTTCAGGTAGCAACTCGAGATGTGCATGAAGGTTTCGGAATTTTGATTTGCCCCCTGTGGTTCCAGTGGAACCACTTTTATCATTAGAAAATCAGTTTTCATCGAAAGGCTCCTAGGGTATTTAATTTGAAATGTTTAAACTATGCTAATGTGTTCAGGTAGCAACTCGAGATGTGCATGAGGGTTTCGGAATTTTGATTCGGCCCCTGGTGGTTCCAGTGGAACCACTTTTATCATTAGAAAATCAGTTTTCATCGAAAGGCTCCTAGGGTATTTAATTCGAAATGTTTAAACTATGCTAATGTGTTCAGGTAGCAACTTGAGATGTGCATGAGGGTTTCGGAATTTTGATTCGGCCCCTGGTGGTTCCAGTGGAACAACTTTTATTGTTAGAAAATCGGTTTTCATCGAAAGGCTCCTAGGGTATTCAATTCGAAATGTTTAAACTATTCTAATGTGTTTAAACCTGAAATAAAAGTAAAATTTAATTGATGATTTTCTTGCACACAAACTATCCATGCTTTTGGAACATTCAGTTTCAAGTTATGTTTGCTCTTAAATATGACCATTGGGGGCAGCACTGCTCCACTACTTGACACTGCTAAAACAAATGTCAGGTGCCTCTTTTCTGATCATGTAGAACGTAGATGAACTGATTTTACTCCAACATCTTTGAAAAAGTCCAGGAACTTTGAAGTTTTCTCCTCCAAATCCTTTGGCAGTCACTGTGCCAATGATGTTTTTGCTCTTAATGTAAAGTCATGGTGCTGCATGAATTTAACAGCCCATCCATAACTAGCCTGGAATTTTTTTGGGGGCATAGTGCCATCTGCCTTCTTCACCAGCTCTCTGGTGTAGGAGCATATTGATTCAACAGATACAGGCAGTTGAAGATCTCACTGTACCAGAAACCACTCTGCAATTTTGTCTTCGTTATCCGAGCCATAAGAAACAGGCCTTTCACTTTTTGTTAAGTGTCCTGCTTTGTTCCTTTTTGGGTTGGATCACTAAAATCTGTTCTGTACCACCTACTTAACGATGCTGGGTGTATCTTCAGTTTCACGGCTGCCTGTCAACCCCCTAACTGTTTTGCCAAATCAACAGTCACTTTCTTCTCCTTTGCCGACAAGCTATTACATTTTCCACGGATGGCTTGGAGTGGAGATCTCAGTATCTTTCTGTAGATGATCTGTATCTTCAGAGTTGTTGTTTGCCTTAGCTAATTTTTGGCAAGCACTTTGGGTGTCCGATACTTCATTAATCTTTTAGCTGGATGCCCAACTGGACGTTTAACGGTCTGTTTCTGTAAAATTTAGGCCTTGTCTCCTCAGCTGTCTTCTACTTAACTAGGAACTTGTCCATAATTGCATTTGATGTTGACTGCCAGTTGATGAATGAATGAAAAGTTTTGGTGCAAATGAAAAGTTTCAGTGCGAAACTGTCAGTTTGAAACACCCTTGAGGTTATATACAATTATATACAATTACAGGGGCTAAAAACACAATGAATGAACTCACTTTGATGTTTTACTTGTTTTTAATAATTAATGAATCCATATCAGTTAAAGAATAAGTGACGTTTTCCCACCATGCTATACGGTAACAGGATTTTCTACAAGCCTGTACATGCAGATACAGACATGGTTCCATAATATCACTGGCCCCTTTGAAAGGGAAAGCACATGTTTATAATGAATGTGATGTTTAATCAAGTACCCATGATGACAGTGATGTTTAATCAAGTACACACAAAATGGATACAACTGTTGATTGTGCATCAAATAAACACTCTTCCTTTTGACCCTTCACCCAACCTGAATAGCAGACAATATTCACAAAATGATTTATTTATGTGAAGTGCCAAACCCTCTTAGTTTAACTGTTTACCCAACCTGAATAGCAGACAATGCGTGCAAAATAATTTTCGAGTTGTCATTTTTGAACTAAAAAATATGGTTTATGACCTCTCAATGGCACGGATACAATTAGCTTGTTCTAAAGAGGGGTCATAAGCCATGTTTTTTTAGACAAAAAACAATAAAATCTGAATGACAATTTAAATGGCTAATGACACTTTTATCAGTTAGGGTCACACCTTTTGATGGATGGAGACAGCTGAGCACCGAGAAGCAACTGTCATGACTCCCCAACTTACTGACTCACCTTAGTAGACCTTTGTACATGATAATCACCACACCTCCAGGTGGGCAATCAGGATTAAGCGTCTTGCCCAAGGACACAACATAGTTACCGCAGGTGAGTATCGAACAATTAACCTTTTGGTTTAATGTCTAATGCCCTAACCACAAAGGCACTATGCTCGGAAGTAAAGGGTTAAAAGTCATCAAGATTATATATATATATCAATACATGTTTCAACACAGAAATCTGTTAATCTCTTGTTTTCATAATTACCTACAATATCAGGGAACAGACAGAAACTTTAGCCCAACCCACCCCAACTCATCCCAACTTCATTATAATAATAACACTTTGGCCAGCCACTGATTTGTCCTGGTTCTCGGGCGAGAAGGCCTTGGTTAGTTTAAACAATATTTTATTTCCGGTTAGCAAAAACATACAAGTACAAAAATATATATAGGATACAGATAACTGAGGGAAAATGGACCCAGCGGCAAGCTTAAGCTTATGTAAGCTGTCTCCATTGCTTTTAAGTACATTTAGCTGATTTGATATAGCAAGGTTGATTAAATATCAGAAAAGAATATTTGAATTCAAAAAGTAAATATCTTGTCTCTAGTAAATACTGGTGGTTGTTGGGGTGTAGGGTGCACAGTATAAGCTGAGATAAGCTGTAGGTCACTCACATGAGAAGTTAGCTCTCAACTGACCTCCGCTGACAATACCAAACCTGGACACCACCCCTCGTGAGTCACCTTGCGAGCTTCCCAGGAGATGGCACCCAGTCCCAGAACCATCGACAGAGTGAAATGAGAATGAGGCGTCTCAATTACTAACCCATAACTCACTCCTCTGGCACTGTACATTAGGTATTGGTCCAGTGCTATATGGACTCGACCGAATATGAGTTTATTTATTATTATTGTACTGGTGTTTGATGTTACTTTTCTGCGACCATGGCTAATTGCAACCACAGCAAGGTCCTAAAGTCAAGTTTAAACAGTCATATATACCAATATTATCCATTTTAGTGGACTTCCAACACAGGTATTAATGACCGGGTCCCATTTTTCCAACAAAATGAACTGGTTTACTGACGTAAACAAGCATTATTTCACTACGCAAGGTTCCCAGGCCTTGGTTACCCCTGTACTCCCAACTGCCTCCCTGTTCCCATGCTTCTTCTCTCCTCCCAACACCCGGAGACGAACTGCTTGATAACATCCCTTGTCCCGCACTTCCCATTCTCTCCGATTAGTATATTAACCCTCTCCTTTGAGTCTCTCACTAACCACATGCCCTTCATTCTCCTATCCTACTTCCCCATTATGCACCCAGTGAATCTTATTCTTTTAGACAGGTATTTCGGCATTCTAGAAGAAAGTGTTCCAGGGTCTCACCATGCCTAAATTACACATCTGGCGCTCCTTTTCACTGTTTTTCCCAATTTTTCCCCTCAGATCCAGGGACTGCGACCTCAGCTTGAACAACAATGACCCCCCCCAAAGGTGCCTCTTCAAAACCAGGCTTCTCTTCATCATGCAGGTCACCCAAAGACCGCTTTGATTTCTCTCGGCAATTAAGGTTACCATCCTCCATGACCCTTTCTCTGACAATTCTTTCACTCTGATTTTCCCTACGTCTAGGTCCGAGATCTCCAATGAGTAGTTCTCTATTAGCTCCCTCATTTGGACCATCCACCCTGTCTTGATATTTGAGTTGAAAATACTCTGGAACATTACTTTACAACATTGGCTGGTGGGGAGATTTACCAAATAATTAAGATAATTGAGTTTCAATAAGTCTATCCTGTCCTTGATCCTCTTCCATCCAAGTTCCCCCCTGATTGCTTTTAGTGTTGCGGCATTACTCGACCCCGTTATCCATCAACTTGCATCCCTCTGCAGGTTTTCCAAGCTCTTTACAGCTGTTTGGTTTAGGAGTACTACTTCTGTACCATATGTCATACTTAACAGACCCACCATTTCCCAAATGGTTTTCTCCAAGAAAACCTTATTGAAACAGTTTCTCCCTATAAGTTTCATCTGGTTAAGGAATCGCCTCCCCTTCAGAATCAATTTATTTATGTGATTTTGGTAGATGCCTCTTCCTGTGATGTTTATATTTACCCCCTGAAACTTGTACTCACCTGACTCTTCTAGACTAAGAAGTTTGCTGCTACCTTCCAGGATACAGAAGTCCCCCACTCTCCACTTTCGAGTGGGGTCCACTTTGCTTCCCACAGGTATAACTTTGCTCTTGCTTTCATTTAGTTTGAGTCTCCATTTGTTCCCATATTTCCCAACAATTCCCACCATTTTCGCTAGCCCCTCTGCACTTTCTAACTCTAGCACCATATTGTCTGCAAAAAATAGCCCTGGGATTGTCAAGCCCCCACCTGCTACCCCCCCCCCCCCCTCCCATCACTACGCAGGAGTTCATCTCCTAAAACTTTGATGTGCAATGCAAAAAGAATTGGCAAAAGGATACACCCATCAGCACATGTTTTTTTGTTATGTTACCCAGGCTTAGTTCACTCTGTAAATCTTTATATAATGCTTTCAGAATTCCAACAAACTTGCCTCCCAAGGCCAGAGCTTCAAGCTTTCACCACATACCCTCCCTTCATACTCTACCGTATGCCTTTTTAACATCAAAAAGGCCATAAACATCTTTTTCCTTTTTGCTTTCATAGATTCTATCATTTGGGATAGCGTGTAAAGATGGTCAGTGACTCTCCTTCACTTCCTGAAGCCATTCTGCATCTCTCCCAAAAAAACCTTCTTCTCATTATCACCCTGAGAAAAAGGAAAATATTGTTACAAACTTGAATTGCTGGCTCCAGTCATATTTGATGGGCAACTTGTGGTCCACTAGACTATCATTTGGGATAGCGTGAAAAGATGGTCAGTGACTCTCCTTCCCTTCCTGAAGCAATTCTGAATCTCTCCCAAAAAGCCCTTCTCCTCATTATCACCCTGAGAAAAAGGGAAAAAGGGAAATATTGCTACAAACTTGAATTGCTGGCTCCAGTCATATTTGATGGGCAACTTGTAGTCCACTAGACTAACATTTTTCCTTTATTTGGCAATTTTGGGCACAAGGTTCCCATCTTCAAAATGCTAAAACTGTTTTCAGGTCACCCACAGGATCTGCAGATGTGCAAAAAAAAGGTTTTGGAGTTTTGATTGCCCGCTAAGAGGTTATTATTGAATTATTATTATTGAATCTTATTAGATTTTTGTTAAACTGCTTTCTGTGACAGGCTTTTAAAATAAGTATTTCAGAATGCTGCATACACACTTGCACCGGTATTCCTGTAAGGTCTGTAGATGTGCATAAAGGTTATGGGCATTTAACCCTTAAAGGTATTTTCTGACTTTTATAACCTCAGAACAGGTGTCCTTAACAAGCTTTCTTGAAGAGGTCCTGCTAACAATAGACAATTTACCTAGGCTGTGGTTTCTAGTCAAGTCTTGGCTGCCTTAACAGGCAGCCAAGCCTTGATAAGAAACCACTGCTAAGCCACCAGACATATAGAGACTGTGGGCTGATGGGAATTCGTGAAACTGCCCAGGCCCCCGGGGGTTAATCAGTCAATGAGTGGTTGCATTGGTGTTTGACAATTTTTGACTTTCTTATGTTTCAAAAACTTATACATTGTTAGCTGGTAGAGTACCAAATTATTTTAGGGGTGGAAGAAACAAATTAATGCATACAGCATAAAGCCGCTAAGGCCACAATAAAAAAATTCCTAGATTTTCACCACTGCCCATCCCTATTTTTTCAACCTGTCCCATTTTTTTCTATTAGCATTTTAAAGAAAAATTGTCATCTCATCTCCTTTTAGGATAACTACTAGAAAATTACTCTTATAACAATTTTTCTTTTGTTGATAATTCCAACCCTTGACATCATTTCTTGGGAAGCTCTCATGGAGACCTTCCGAAAAAATTATGTCAAGTGTTGGAATTATCAACTGAGAGAAATGCGATCAAAATTTTCTTGTGGTTATCCGACAACTTATTTCTGTTGGTACTATATATATGATCCAAGTACCTTTTGGAGCCATTTATGGAGTCTTTGTATTCAAATGTTCTTCCCTTAAGCTGAATAATCTCTTGTTATAGGTTTTTTACCGATATCCCCCACCCATGCCCCCAACCCACCATTTCCTTGGGCTGTTCTAGATTACCCGGTCTCCGGGTGAAATAAAAATTAAAATTCAACTGCTTGTCCCAGTTTAAAAAAATGATGGATGAAAACCTAGAATTTTTTTTTATTGAAGCCTAAAGTAGCCTTCGCCAATACACTGGCATCAGAAAATTATTGTTTCCTCCCATTTCTTTTACCTTATGCAAGGTTAATTATGTCTATAGTCCACAGGTAATGAAAAATTTATATTTAAAATTTAACATTTCATGCCAATTGGAGCACTCTTTGTACTTTTTTGTATAGCTTAAGTACGGAGAAAGCAAAGGCATACCTATAACAAAATGATTCCAGAAAAATCAGGGTGAGAGTAGGCCAACATGAACCACTTTGAGCGTATGTGGGGAAGGCACAATTCTCTCCCCCCACCCTCCATGGTTGTGCCACTGATGTACAAATACTATAATTTCATGATCTCATGTCTGCATTTAGAATAGAGGCTACATCAGCAAGTACTGAAACAATATATACCTGTGCAGGAAAATCCAGACAGTGTCCAGTATGGTTGATTGTTTGCATCTATTGCACATGTGATAGTGCCATCCTTGCTTGCTTTGTAACCATTTTTACATTGTAACATGCAGTTACTACCATAGTGATTTGAACAATAACTTGGTTTAAAACTTCCAGTTGGTGGATTCAGTTGTGCACATCTCTGAACTGAAAAACAAATATGTATAATGTAATGGAGACAAATTTATTGGATATTTCTTAGTTGAATAACCCTGCTAATTGCATGTAGCTTCCAAATTATCAAACAATTCACCAGTCCTCATAAAATTTGGCCTGTTAATTGCTTTTTGGTTACACAATAAACTCCTGTTAATGTAACAAAAAAACCCTTATGATCCATCAAAGAAGTTCTCTCTGCCAATGACTCAACTCACCACACTGATAGATCTATTTGGCTTCAGTACATCTAATATAAGCATTTAGTCTATTATATCTTGTTGGAGAATGTTTTATGATCGGTATCACACAAGATATTACAGAATAAATATTATCCATCAAATAGCTCATTATGGAAAATATCATTCACCACACGTCTAATACGGAAATGAGGTCAAAAGTCAACATTGAGGTGGTAACATTGTGAGTGAGTTACTTTCGGAACTAGAAATGAATTTAATCTTCTCTTATTTTTTATTAACTGTCCCCCTAATACAAATAGCATATGACATTTGAATTGAATAAATCTTCTTTTATTTTTTATTAACTGTCTACCTGATACAAACAGCAGACTACATTTACAGAAAACAGTTCCTAAGCACAGGATATTGTCTGTCAAATTGTAATAAAAAGTTCAACTACCGGTTTCTCAAGGCCTTAAGGTTTAACAAAGTCAAGCTCACAATCAACTGTTCTTCCCCCCACAGGCACTTGAAATACACAGTTAATCCAAAGTTTTTTTGTGGTAAATTTCTGCTGCATTCCCAATTTAAAATAGGCAGAAAAATATTCCCACCTGAACTGAACAGATTTTGTTTGGTATTAAGCTTCCATCGATTATGTTTTTCACAGGGTTTAACACTTAAGGAGCCTAATTTTGAATTTAATCACACTTTTCTACTAAAAATAACAGTGCCTTAACATACAGCCTCTGGATGAACTTGCAAGTTACATTCAAAAGTGCCTTGGCAGTCGTTTCTAGGTATGTCATGTAGGCAGCCAAGACTTGCCTAGAAACGACTGCAAAATCACAGGATATTAACTATCAATGTATAACAAAAATGTCTAAAAAATCTCCTGGCCTTTAAGGGTTAATATAGGGTGAGCTGTCATGTTTGTTGCAAGTACCTCAATTTCAGGAACCTTAATATATCTCTGGTGCAAGAGAAATTGTCAGGCATCACAGATCTTTTAGGATCTCTAGATTTAAGATGTACTTTGCTTCAACTTAACAGGTTTTGATGACACTGGTGGGTCCTCACTTCTGAAGGGTCTTTTCACAATTTTCATGCATTAAACCCAGGAATAGGAAAATGTTGCAACTAACAAAAACCAAATCCCTTTTTGAGTTGATCTTGAATCATTTCACTGATGAGAATGAAATATATGTGGCTTTCTCACACTTTAAAATATATGTTATTTTTCATCCTCATTTGAGAAATACGTCCAAAACCCACTCAAGGATGGGAAATGAACATATCCACCACAAAAACATTGCTTCTGATATATTATTAACTTTTTACATATCATATTGGCCAAATCTGCCAAGTGCTATACATAAAATCACCTTTCCAACTTTGAGATTTCATAAAAAATTTTCCCTTCCAAAACATTCCAATGAGGGGTCATAAACTATGTATCGAAAACAAAATATAAAAATGTCATTCAAGGAAAAATGAAAAATTTATAGTAATTTATATATTTTTCATACTTACCAATGACCCAGACTTAGCTGGTGCTAACTCTAAATTATTTAGGGCCAAACACAAATTTTGCCCCCCCCCCCCCAAATCCCCAAAATTTACGTCCAAATCAAAAATCCAGTGTCCTATATGGTCCTCCATACTTTTGCCTACTGCACAAGTGCAGTGTCAAGGAAGTACCAAAATTGGCACCAAATCCTCATTCTTACAACCAGTGCTTGGTAAATGTTATATGATCAGCGGGGAGGTATGAGTTCCCAACTCATGGGAGGGCCATCCCCGTCTGGTTCATTGGTAAGTATAAAAAATATAGAAATTACTATAAATTTTGTCATATTTTTATACTGTACCAATGACCCAGACTTAGCTGAATAGAAAAAAGGCTGGAGGGCCTAGGACATAAAGGAAAATCCAATAGGCTCAATTACATATACAGAATTATCCCCTCAAGGAGAAAAGGAAAAACAGGATCTACATATATCTATCTTGTTTATACAAAATAAGAAAGACACATTACCAATCCGTAATTGAGCACAATAACAACAATGATCTCTATTAACATCCAGTATAACCCATTATACTAATTTCTTAAAGGAAAGCCAATAAATAAAGATAGTCCAGAGAATTAGACTCTTTATACTCATTTAAAAGTGTCCGAGGATCGTATATTAACGCTCGTATGACACGGGACATATACAAATGCTTCACACCGAGCTACACTTTAAAAATATTACATAAATGAGGTAGACATTAGCTTTACACTTTAAAACCATCCCAGCACCGACTCGGAATTACTGACTCAGGAGGAGGAATTCCCTTGCTTTTCACTATAAAGCCAGTGATATAAGGGAACACCATCCCCCCCCCCCCCCCCTGCTCTGGGTCAATCACCCCAGAACGAAGAAGGCAGCAGGACAGAGTCACTGCTGGAACAGAAAGCCTGCATAACTATAGTTGCAACTGTTTAGTGGATGACATTCTGAGCCACAGGTAATGGACCTAAACATCTAAGGTCGCCAGAAATAGACTCAATATTTCTAAGGTAAAAATTTGTGAACGTAGAAGGCTGAGACCAATATGCAGCCTCAATCAGATCCGTAATAGCAATACTATTAGCATAAGCCCAAGATGTAGACAGCGCTCTAACTTCGTGCGATGAAATCTTAAGCACAGACTGCTGAGTTGAAGATAATTTTTCATTTAAGCAGTACGAATAGGAATCCACCTAGAAATAGAATGGACTGTGATGTCCCTTCTATTTGGAAGCAGAGACAGAAAGAAACGTTTTCGTATCTTTCTGATCTTCGTTTGTAAATACACATAGCTCTAACTGGACACAGCAAAGGCCTATGGCCATCTGAGGACAGAAGAGCCCTAATAATAATCAGCTCCAGGTACTTATTAGGAGCGTGATTCTGAGCCAAAAATCCCACATTGGTAGTTAAAGTAATAGTATTACTAACACTACGATAGTAAGAATCATCAACAGATAGAGCATGAAGCTCACTAACTCTTTAGCGGAAGTGAAGGCTAAGAGAAAAGCTGTCTTATAAGATATTTGATAAGTATTTGAAGTCTACCGTGTCAAGGGGTTCAAATGGCACTTCTTTGAGCTTCAGAAGAACCCAAGCTAAATTCCACTTAGGAATTAACCTAAGGGTTCTAGGTCTATTTATCGAAAAGTTTTTAACTAACTTTGATAGAGAGACAATAGATCCAATTTGAAAGCTATCATGATGAGCATAAGTATCCGATAGCATAGACCTATAACTCTCAATAGTTACTGGCTGCAGTTTGATCTCATCAAACAAGTAGACCAAAAAATTGGCAATGTCTGGAATGGAGGGATCATAGATACCAATTGAATGATCCCTACACCAACGAGAGAAAACCTTCCACTTTGCTGCATAATTTAGGGAAGAGGAGGTCCTCCTACAGTTAGAAATTGCATCTACTGCTCATCCTGTAAATTGCTTGCCGTGCAAGAAGGACCGCACAACGGAAATACGTGAGGGTTGAGACCTTGCGGGTTGTGATGCAGTGTGCGCGATTTCCCCTGCAAAAGAAGGTCTTCCCATGGAGGAAGTTTCCGAGGAAAGTCCCATAACAGACACCTGAGTAGATTTATCCATGGTCTCGGGGCAACAGAGATGCTACCAACAGAATCCTACAGCGAGATTGCTTGATTTTTAGCAATATCTGTTGAATCAACGGAGCTGGAGGATATGCGTATCCTATCATTCCGTCCCAAGAGATTGAGAGAACATCTACTGCGAATGCTCGAGGATCTCGGAATGGCGACACATATGTCTGCGACTGATTGTTGAGATGCGTCACAAACAAGTGTATCATTGGACGATCCCATTGGTAGCAGATCTGATTGAATACTCACTTGTTGAGAACCATTCTGATGGCAACATACGACCTTTCCGAGAAAGGCAGTCTGCTAGAACATTCAGACGAGCTGGAATATGACGGACTGACAGAAGAACATGATGCTCTAGGACAAACAGAAGGATTCTTTCCATTAAGTTGAATAACGGAATGGAATGAGTGCCTCCCTGGTTCCGAATGTATGCTACTACTGTCGAATTGTCGGACAGTATTTGAATATGTGAATTCTGAATTATGTTCATCCAATGATGTAGCGCAAGCCAAACTGACATCATCTCTTTGATGTTTATGTGCTTGTTCAGAACTGCGGATCCCAAAGACCCTGGCACCTTGAATCTGTCGGGCTCAATGTCGTGCCCCAACCTGTTTGACTCGCATCTGTCATAATGGTAAAAACTGGATCCGGCAGTTGCAGTGGAACTCCCTGAGTCAACCACTGAATATCTGAATCTCGTTTTACTTGGTTCAACAAGACGATGTTCGTTTCGAGCGAATGAATCTTCACACTCCAATTCTGCGTGAAAAATATCTGGAGTGGATGAGTGCATAAGCGCCCCATCGGAATAAGGTCCGCGGCGGCTCTGCACAAACCTATCAGTCGCATAAATTCTCTCGCTGTTACTACATCTGAGTGTAGACAAAAGTGAGCATAACAACTGACTAATTTCACTCTGAGTAATGGAAGATGAACCAGATTTTGTGCATTTCGAAGAACGTCTTGGACAGAACTAGATCCGACTTCTTTTCACTTACTATGAAACCGAGACGTCGGAGCAATTGAAGCAGACTCTGAACATCGTTCTGAAGAGTTAATCTGTCACCATATCTCTGAAGAATGTCGTATCTCTGAAGAATGTCGTCCAAGTAGGCCAACGTTACCACAGACGAATAAGCTCGAAAATGAGTCATTACCAAGTTCATTATTCGAGTGAAAGCCCAGGGAGAAGGTACTTTCTGAATGTCAGATGTACCATGACGTGAAAGTACACATCCTTGAGATCTATGCTCACAGCATAATCGTTCACTCGAATGCTCACTCTCACCGATCGAATGGTCTCCATATAAAACTTCGGAGCCACGATCAGCTTGTTTATCCAGCTTAGATCAATAACTAGCCCTAGAAAGAACTCTCAAGGAAGTTTGAACATCCTGGAATTCTTTATCATCGAGACGTTGCGCTAACACTCTGGTAAGGTGATCTGAGTATGATAAAGCATCTAAACTGGCTCTGTTAGATGAGATTGTCATCTCCAACGTACTGGAGAGAATTGACAGACGCTGGCAAAGACAATTCCAAGTCTTCGGCCTGGTCATCTAAATGCAGAGGAACTCCCGGAACGCCCTTTCCTGCCATTTCAAATTTATTTCTATTGTTGATGAACGGCAGATGTAGAGCATGTTGCGATAAGAAAATGGATCTGCCTGTCTTAGAGGCTAGCCTAAAAATAGCGTCATTTATCAATTCAAACATCTGTGAGACATTGCTGGATTGGACCGGAAACTCCGGTACATCATCCTTAGTCCGGCCAAAAAAGTGTGCATCCAGTGACGCTATCAGTCTCTTATCTGGTATCACAGCTCCCTGATCCGATGGAACCTCTGGAAGGGTTTGACGGATAAAATCTACCGACACCTTCTGCTGTTCCAGAAGGGAAAAATCCAGCTCCACAGATTCCCTTTCACCATCCGACTGGACCAGATGCGAATCTCGGTCGTCCCTGTCTGACACTGCAGAGGAACGTACCGACACAGCTTCCTCCGACAGTTCCTGATCTGAAACCATTTCCGAAGGTTGCTGAGATGCTGCGATGCGTTGTGATAATGTGATAGCAAGTCCGTCATGGAGGCCTGTGGAACTGCAGTCTTACGTTGTTTAGCCACTGGAAGCTCCTGGGACGGTACATCTTGCATAATCCTTTTATGCATACGTCCCGACTGGTGAGGCCTCATATCTTTGGCTACCGGATGGAGTGACCTAGATGGCATGAAATCCTTCGTAGGTGAAGCAGGCTGGATATCTGAGGTCATGAAGCCAAGGTGTGGTCAGGTGTGCTGGCATGGGGAAGAGGAAGCCAACAGACTAGCCAACCCCGGCTGTCTATGCGACAGAGCGTCCCGAGCAGGAGGAGTGGACGTATGCTCCGGCTGACGAACGTTATGCACAACAACATCTGGCCCCAGATGTTGCTGTAAGAGAGAGGGGCCCCTCTCGCTCGCGGTCCGGGTAGACCTGAATGAGCAAGCTACTGGACTGACTGGCTTCCTCTGATCCATCCTCCGATCCGTCGTCGCAGGGTATGCGTGATCCGAGATTATAGTGCTCGCAACACCCTTTCTCCTCTCCTGGACCGCAACGGACATACCTGGCATCAAATCACCCACATTACGAGTGATAGATCCACAAGTCGAGCTAGCTGGCGACAAGGTCGTCAATCCTACTAAGAACCTAGGCACTTGTTGAATTTCTTTGAGCACTTTTGCTGCTAGCTCTTCATTTATTTGCGATGACGGAAGCACACTTCCGGAAGACATCACAGAAACATCACCCTGTTCTTGTTCCTCTGAAAAAGAGACTGAAAAACTAGAGTGACCCTGTGGTGAGAGGGCCGGCATCGACCTCTCACCACTAACAATATCCCATGACACAGGTCTCCAACGTTTGTCATCCCAACTGGCACAAACTGAACAAGAATTAGTTCGAGTACAGTGACTACAGCAAATACAATGAGCATGAGAATTGGAGTAAGACTTCCTCGACGATTTGAACAATATTCTTTCATGATTAAAAAATATTATACAGCCATAGGACTCGCACTAACCCTCTAAAATACAAAGATACATAATAATAATACAATCCATAACAAAATTTCGAAAAATAATTCAAAAGAAAATTTTTGAAAAAAATTTTGACATGAGCCCAAGTTCCCAAAGGGAACGATGAGCCCAAATGGATCAAATTTTAAAACATTTCTAAAAATTAATGTTACACTTACGGATAATATTAATGTATCTGACTATATAATAAACCTTACAGAAGACAAGGAATCACTAACAGAAAGTAACCATTGTCAACGTAAACAAAGTCAATAAAAACCGGAAATAAGACTCCAGGCACTGAAAAACATGGCCCAAAATCAGTAACTAATTTAAATCACTATCCGATGTAAAACAGAATCTTCCACAGAAGAAGCTGCAATACATCACATGGTAGATGCATGACCAAAACGCCTAAACACCCCAAGGGTAAGGACGTAACCATAAATAATGAATAAACATTCTGTAACTCAGCTAAAACTCCCAAGAAATTTCAATAAAAAAAATTTCAAAAATTATACCAAAAGCAAGGAAGATTAGCGAGGGGGGTTTCAAGGAAAGGGAGAGAGGAAACACTTAACAAACAGTGGAGATTTCATAGCAAGAATGAAAACAACAGGCCCATGCCCCAAAATTAGGGAACATGAAATAATTATATAAAAATTATAAGTTACAGCCCTGAACACATCCATCCACTGTTCCTTCCTCTCATCCTCTTATTTCATCCTTGGATCCACCATTTCCATCATGATTTTGTGTCTGGCATCATTTTAACTGAGATTATAAGCACAGATATCAGTGAGATGTTACTGATAGAAGGGCTAAACAAAGAATGAGGATTAGGTGCCAATTTCGGTACTTCCTTGACAATGCACATGTGCAGTAGGCAAAAGTATGGAGGACCATAGAGGACATTGTATTTTTTGATTTGGATGCAAATTTTGGGGATTAGGGGGGGGGGGGGGGGTTGGGGGGGTGCAAAATTTGTGTTTGGCCCTGAATAATTTAGAGTTAGCACCAGCTAAGTCTGAGTCATTGGTACAGTATAAAAATGAAAAAAATTTATAGTAATTTATATATTCTTTGTACTTACCAATGGCCCAGACTTAGCTGGTGCTAACTCAAAAATATCTAGGGCCAAACACAAATGTTGCCCCCAATCCCCAAAATTTGCATGCAAAACCAAAAATTAGAAGTCCTATCTGGCCTTCCATACATTTTACCCTCTGCGCATGTGCAGTCGCCAGGAAGTCACTGAATCTGGCGCCAATAAATCATTCTTTGGAAAAAAGATTATAATAATTCAGCGGGGAGGTATGAGTGCCCAGTACTGCCCACACATGGGAGGGCCATTCCTGTCTGGGTCATTGGTAAGTATAAAAAATATATAAATTCCTATAAATTTTTTCATATTTTTATACTGTACCAATGAACTAGACTTAGCTGAATCGTAAAAAAGTGGAGGGCCTAAAACTTCCAAAATAGTAGATCAACATAGATCAAATCCTTCAATCCATGATGAAGAAATTAGAATTTACATGTATGTCTCTTAATACCATAATAAAAGAGACATATCCTAATATGGATCCTAATTATGTAAATCCTAAATCTAAGCATAAAATCATATTAATTAGGATGTAACAAAAAATCAACAATTTTTGAGACTAGTCTGGACTAGGCCCTAAAATTATTATGGCATACTGAGAATGAGAGAAAATTGCCAATAAACCTACGCCACACAATAATACTGATCGGCGAACATAGTACGGATAAGACAGCCTCCGTAATAGTTACATACCCCATAAGGCAGAGAAGTGGACAAAATGACCCCTCCTTTTTTTGAACATATCTTCAAAAGAAAGAGGGGAGAGCTCTGGAATCAATAAGCAGAACCTGGAAACAATATAAATAAATATCGATCAGGCACTCAAAAAATTAATTCATGAATGATAAATGGTGCTCAACGCCACTTCACAAGCCATGGCTATAGCAATGATTTTGGTTAATAACATTATCCGCAACAAAATATGCACTGCAGACGCCGTATACAGGGACAACGAAATCAGTGGGAAATCAAATATAGCATATACATACAAAAGCGATCTTCAGAGAAAACACGCTTTAAGATCATTCACAGGAGGCCTCTGTAATATTAAATCCGATAAAAACACTCTCCAACGTGTACTATTTGGTATCTACAACTATAAACACGTGAGAATATGCGATTTGAGAACCGACAAAATAGAGATCAGGATCTAGAAATGGAGGTAGGTATGATTAACTGGCTCCAACACAGACTGCCCTCGAAATATATAATAATTTCAAGGTCCACCAAAGAAATAGCGTAATCACACATTGCACGAGTGCATAAAAATCCAGCCTATTAATCATCTAAAAAACACTAAATGGCTATGCCGTAACCTATGAGCTCAAATAGCGGCCATTATGATGATAAAATAAGTGCCTGTATATTAGAAATCAGAAAATAAATACCGGAAACAAATGCAACAGAAGTGCATATATGCCTATGAGGGCGCCATCCAACATGACCCAGACACAAAGAATGTATGTATTAAAATATATATACGCGACAGTGTGAGTGTGTGTGGGGGGGGGGGGGGGGGGGGGGGGAATCGAATATATGTCGAAACCTCCTCACCCACATTACTTATTTATTGCTGGTGCAGACAGCAATAATATAGTGGCCATAAAGCTCTTTCACGTCTGAAATACTCTGTAATGCCAGTGAGAGCGGAGAATGACACGTCTGAAATACTCTGTAATGCCACTGAGAGTGGAGAATGACGTGAAGAATAAAACTTTCCTTAAAGAAGAAAACCCTCTCTTGGCGAAGCTTCTGGCGATTGCTCAATAGCAGACCCCATAACCTCAATGAAATCAATAGAAACATATGAATTGAAGGATACACATATCCTATCATTCATTCCCATGAAAACATCTGAGTGTCAAATGTATGCGCTCAAATGCTTTATACTAGCAACACAAATAATGGAAACTATTATTCCCCTGCGCCGTAAATTTAACTATTTTGAAGTGATCCCACATAAGATCATGTAATAGCCATACAGTTTGAATAAGCGTCTATACGTATATCCTATCATAAATCCCATGAGACATTATCTAGTTCACAAAACAAGTGATCTAAAGAACTATACTCACTACAATTGCCGAACGTTCACTTTTCAACTGAAAGATAATCATAAATAACCTAATTATCCACTTCCAGTCAAAATCGGTCAGACCGAGCTCTATAAGAGCCTCAAGCCACCGGCTCAGGGGAGTCTGATCAGTAACTCCGAGGGACGAGAAACCCCTATCCAAGTGGCTGTATAGACAATCCTAAAGAAATATATATAGGAGAGATACCTATACCTTCGCTATGAGCCCTTATAGGCGAAATGAGTCTAGGACAAACTCTCCTACTCTTTCTGTTGGTGTGGTCGATTTGACCCCAACTTAAAGAGTCGAGTATTGATGCTTTCTTGTAGTTTAATCCTACAATAATAAAAGCTTACCATCAAAGACTTAGGTATACCTATACCTTCGCTATGAGTCCTTATAGACGATCTGAGTCTAGGACAACCTCTCGTACACTTTCTGCTGGTGTTGGTCCATTAGACCCCAACTTAAAGAGAATTGATGCTTCTTACCATAAAAGACTAGAGTTGGAAGACTAAAGCGACCAACAGCAAGTTTTCCACCTAGTCAAATGCAAAGATGAAGACACAAGGCTTCGTTACATCAGAATAACTCCTACTTAACATTAGTTAAGACCGAGATATATATAACAGGTCTGGAAAGAATTTTTTAAAAAGTACAAATGACCACAAAATTCCTTTCCATATAGACAATGTGTCACAGAACTTAAAATTTGAGTACATAAGACCATGAGACTACATTTGCTCCGACAAAGAAATTATTTTCTCAACTGTGTCCGAGTGAACAGCTAAATGATGAAGGTAAGGCTACAACTAGGATCTTAGCCTGCTCAATCAACGCAGAGGAACTCTCCACATCTTCCCCTGTTGTTTTTAAAAGTATGTGAACAATCACAAACGATTAAAAATACAGAAGAAGATAAGAAACCGAATTACTTTTTCCCGCAGGAAGTTAAATACGGTGTCATCTACACAATCGAAGACCTGTGACACCCGTGTAGACTTAACCAGAAAGAGATCTTATTACCCTGCTCTTTATCCGGATGAAGTCAGCGTCCAACTACGCTAGCAGTTTCTCATAATTGCTAGCAGCATTTTGATTCACTGGAACAAGTTCAAGGAAATGATAATGTATAGTATCTATATCATCCCAGAGTTGTTCCGGAATGGAAAGTTATCCTGTCCATCATTCATTTAAATCAGTTAGAATCACAGTCACCAGCATCTGAACAGGTGGGTGACTGGACCAAAAAAAGTACCATGTAACAGCTCAAGATTTGAGACTGATGTTGAGTGCTTCTGCCTTAGTAGGAATACTGTGATTAGCTGTGCAACTGTGACAGCAAGTCCTTTACAGAGGCCTGAGGAGCAGCGGTCATGAATAGCCTGTTTGCCGGCTGCTCCTACAACATTGTGTCCAGTACAGTTATAACTTCGGACGGCCCGATGAATGAAGCCTCATCTTCACAAAAGATGAACCTTTTGATGATGCACACTGGAAATCTTGAGTCACTTAGCCAAAGTGTGGTCGGCAGAGCTTGGTAGATGCTAAAGAAGCAAAATTGTAGCCTTCCCCGGCTAAGAATTGAACTAAGCGTACCGGACAATAGCTATGACTGACGCAAGTTCCTACCAACAACACCCGACTCCAGATGTTGTTTAATGAGAGAGAGGGGTCTCCCTCTTGCTCGCGGTCCGGGGAGAACAGGACGAGCGTACCTCAGAACTTGCCGTCCTCTTTCTTCAATCAACACTGGGTGAGCATGATTCGATTGAACAGTGCTCGCTACACCCTTATTCTCTCTCGACGCCACGTACATACCCGGCATCACATCACCCACATACGAGTGAGATCTACCGGTTGAGCTAGCTGTAGACAAGGGACGTAAACCTCTTTTGAAGCCTAGCCCGTGGCTAAAATCATTGAGCACTTATCCACTAGCTCTGAATACAATGCTATGCGACACATCCAGAGTCACAGTCCTCGTATTCAATCTTAACTGTTTCACCGGTGTCAGAGAACTGAAACCACTCATCGGGTTTTATAGCCCTGTGCAATGTAAAGATCACTTTGTCCATTATGTAGAGGAAACCATAAGACTAGCCGACCCCGGGTGCCTATGAGACGAGACAGGAGGCATGGACGTATACTCCGACTGACGCAAGTTCCTACCAACAACATCTGTCCCCGGATGATGCTGTAAGAGAGAGAGGCCTCTCTCTTGTTCACGATCCTGGATGACCTGGACGAGCGTACCTCAGAACTTGCCAGTTTCCTCCTTCCGTCATCGCTGGGTGAGCATGTTACATATCATAGTGTTCGCTTCACCCTATATGATCTCCTAGCCCAGATCGTATGCACCCGGTGTCACAGTTCTCAGAGGCCTGAGTAACTACTTCACCGGTCAAGCTAGCAGGTGACAACGGACTTGTGTGGTGCTGTTCGAACATAGAGGAAGCTAGAAAACTTGCCGACCACGGCAGTCCATGGAAGGAGTGTCCTGTGGAGATAAGTTCCACCTGACACAAGTTTCTACCAACAACCTCTGACCCCAGATGTTTTGTTATAAGAGAGGGGCCTCTCTCTTGCTTGTGATCACAGAAGACCTGGATGAGCATACCTCAGAACTTATTTACTTTCTCCTTCCCGTGCTTCCTCCTTTCTGTCGTCGCAGGGTGAGCATGTTCGTATCTTTATAGTGCTCACTACACCCTTATTCCTCTTCTCGACCGCTACAGACATACCCGGCATCACATCACCCACATACGAGAAAGATCTGCTGGTTGAGCTAGCTGTAGACAAGGGACATAAACTCGCTTTTGTTGCCTAGCCCTTGTCTAAAATCACTGAGCACTTTCCAGCTAGCTCTATAGTTTAATGCGACAATGTAAGCACCCTCCCTGATTGCGTCACGAAAACCACACCATGTTCTTGTTCCTCTGTAAATAGAAACTAAAAAACTATAGTGACATTTTGACGAGAGAACCAGCCGAGTCCCCTCATCCCCTCACCACGATAGGACTGATAGTGTCCACATGCCTAACACAAACCATGATGTCCGTCATTCAGATTATCAAATCTGACAAATGGAGTAGAATTAGAGGTAGTACATCAACTAAACTCATTACAATGACCAAGTAAATAAAGGAAAGGCTTCCTCTATTTGCCATACTATTAGATAAATATAATTACCTAAATACTAATATATGTCATTGTACCACCACCAAATCTACATATAATATAACATTAAAATATAATCAATGAAATAAATATATCCAAAAAAAAAACTCTTTCAAAAATAAAATAAAAAATTTTGGAAAAAAAATTTCTAATATAAGAGCCCAAATTCCCAAAGGGAACGATGATCCCAAAAAAGCCTAAGTGTGGACAAAGTTATAATATCTGAGTAACACGGCCCGAAGTCAGTAACAGAAATAAGACTATCCGATATAAAGCAAGATCTTCTTCAGAAGAAAAAAACGATACATTGGATGCATGACCAAAATGCCTAAACACCCTAAGGATGAGGACTTAACCCTGGGGATGTACAGAATAATCTTCTGTATAATACGTTAAACTCCCAAGAAATTTTATAAATTTTTTTTATTAAAACAAGCCAAAATACTTGGGAGCTTAACTGGGGGGGGGGGGGGGGGGGGGATCAAGGGAAGGCAGGGAAGGAACACTAAATAAACAGTGGATAGGGTTATCTCCCAAAACTTAGACATCCCATAACTTAGACATCCCATAACTCAGACACTCAGTAAAAGTAGTTAATTATGTTCACCCACTATTACAATGGAATAGACTGATATTATATAAATGAAAACAGGTTTATCCAAACAAGAGAATTACCAAAGAATTGATTATTATTTGTTAGTAAAACTTGTTCACACAAACAAAACATCAAATAAGTTGTTAATTATTATCATTATTATTATTTATCTTCTAATCAAGATCAAACAGAACATGTTTACAGTGAACTCAGTTATGTTATAAACGCACAGTCAAAAAAGTGCTCTATATAAGATGCCAGACTTTACTTGGGAATCATATCCGGAAAATGGCTACTGTTAAGAAAGTTGAGTTTGTAATGTCACAGAAGGGCACGCCACAGGTACTTTTGGACGGCTACAGATATAACAGAAATAAAATAAAACAGAGCTGCACTCACTGGAGATGTATACATTCTACTTGCAAAGGAAGGTGCACCACCATTGGAGACTTTGTCAGAGATATCTCTGATCATTCACATCCCCCAGAAGATAGTAACACTGTGAGGTTTATCAGCACAATGAGAAAGAGAGCAAGAGAAGAGACTACCCAAATGAAGTCCTTATATAATGAAGAAATAATTGGTAGAGACCAAGTAGAGTTACTGCCATCTTTTCCATCAATAAGTAGTGCCTTGTATAGGCACAGGCAAAAAAACATACCATCACTTCCCAAGACAAGGGCTGAGGTTAACCTTGACGGCACATGGTCTGAGACTTCAGATGGACGTCGTTATTTACTTTTAACTGATGGAGAGGAAGAAAAGATGATTGTCTTTTCTACTGATGATCAACTACAAGCTTTGCAGTCTGCTGAAACCGTGGTACATGGATGGTACATTTTCTTCATGCCCCGACTTATGGAGCCAGGTTTACACCATTCATGCAATGAACGGGACCAGTTCATATCCACTTGTGTTTGCTCTTCTACCAAACAGGCAGACATCAACATATACAAGACTGTTCAGGCAGCTGAAAGCTGAAATTCAACAGAGACTGAATAGACCATTTGTCCCCTAGTCGTATACTAACTGATTTTGAGATTGCTGCTATTCATGCGGTTACAAGTGAATTTCCAGATGCAGAGGTGAAAGGTTGTTTTTTCCATGTCTGTCAGGCCATTTGACACAAAACCCAAGAGCTTGGGTTTGTCTGTACAATATAGGGAAGACACAGCTATCCAGTCCTGGATTAGAAGAGCAGCAGGACTTGCTCTTCTTCCAGCAACGATTGTCCCAAGAAACTTGGATAGATGCCATGGAGTCAACCCCAGAAGTACCTACAGCAACAGATTTTAATGACTATATGGTCACAACATGGGTTGATGATGATGCAAGATTCCAAATCCCTCTTTGGAATCATCATCAGACAACAGGTCCCAGGACAAACAACCACCTAGAAGGCTTCCACAATCGCCTGAATGGAACACTGCCCCACAGACACCCAAATATCTACAGGTTTGTGGAAGTTATAAAGAAAATTGAAAATGCTGATAGAGCAAAATTCGCACAAATAAATTTTGGCGCAGCTCCACCAAGCAGGAAAAGAGTCTACAGGGAAGTTGAGAACCGACTTCAATGTCTAAAGCAAATGATGGTTGAAAGACAAAAATCGCCTCTAGAATTTCTAGATGCAGCAGGACATCTTCTAAGACTAGCTTAACCCTTTACCCAACGAGGACAATAGATGACACTTGCAAGAAATGTCTTAGCAATTGAACATTTTGTCTTAAAAACATAGCTGATGACCCCTTATTGAAACGAGCTCAATGAGCTCGGTCCAGTGGAGGGTCATAAGCTATGTTTTTGAGGCAGTTTATATTTTATATTTATATATATATATATTATGTAAATTTCAAAATTGGAAATAATACAGGCCGTTTTGGCAATTTTGTTGGGTTAAGGGATAAACGAGTGAACTATTGTAAAATATCTTGTGATTTTTATGTATCGGTATTATGTTTGTGTATTTTGTAAATTATCTTGTGTTTTTTATGTATCTGTATTATGTTTGTGTATTTTGTTTTTTGTCTGATGGCAACAAATCGCCTATAGATTAGTGTTTTTATGTTTCTGTAATGTGTTTGAGCATTGTGTGTTTTTGTTCTTGTCTTAGTTTGTTACCTAATTTTGAAATGCTTTATATTCTGTATTTTTATGTGATTGAAATGAATAATGATTGAATTTGAAATTGCAATAAACATTTTTCCATAAATCAGACTTTGTGTGCATATTTCACAGATTAGTCCATTAGAATAATGGGTAACAAGCAGGGGATTAGCTGTACACTAAAGTGTGAATGTTGTTGTTTTAAGCTGTCTAAGTTATGGGATGTCTAAGTTTTGGGAGGATACCGTCTAAGTTATGGGATGTCTAAGTTTTGGGAGGATACCGTGGATAGATCATAATCAATCAGTGATATTAGGGAACATGAACTAATTTTAAAAAATATTATAAAATTACAGTCCTGAATGTTTCAAACCACGTTTCTTCCTTCCTTTATCCAGTTCTGTCCTTGGATCCACCAATTTAACCATTGATTTGTGTCTGGCATAATTATTAATTGAGATTTAAAAGCACAAATGTCAGTTTGTTGTTATCTGACAAGGGTGCAAACGAAGAATGATTTATTGGTACCAGATTCGGTGACTTCCTTGCATCTGCACAGAGGGTAAAATGTATGGAGGGCCAGGCCAGATAGGACTTCTAATTTTCAGTTTTGCATGCAAATTTGGGGAATGGGGGGGCAAAATTTGTGTTTGGCCCTAGATATTTTTGAGTTAGCACCAGCTAAGTCTGGGTCATTGGTACAGTATAAAAATATATATGTTTTCTTCATTGAACAAAAAAAAGTTAAAAATGTCTTGATAATCTTTTACCTAAAATAATGGGCATATTCAACCAATGGTATTCATAACAATCGCCATTAAAATTATATTTTTTTTCTTCAAATATTAGCCTCGAAAACAAAAGATTATGACCCTTTATTGGAATGTGCTGTTCAGGAACAAATATTGTTTCATGACATTAGATATAGAGTTAAAACAGTCTTATTACCCCTTTACCCCATGTAATGGTCATGTACAATCTGCACTATTCACAAGCAATTATTCTCTTCATTTGTTTTTGCCTTCAAAATATAGCTGCTGCTGACTGCTCATCAGAATATGCTTATTAAGCTTGTTTCAATGAAGATCATATGCAATGTTTTGGACATAAAAAATTAAAATGTCTAGTTATTCAGTGCTAGGTAAAGGATTAAAAATTGTTTTTGTTCTACAGAGGAGACAAACAATATGTTTTGGAGCAAAAACTGAATCTTTCAAGCTATTATTTATTTATTTATTTATTTATTTATTTATTTATTTATTTATTTATTTATTTATTTATTTGTATATAGTGGTTTAACAACACTTTTGATAGCCAGGGTCATATCATGTCAGACAGTTTTTGTGGGTGGTGGAAGTCGGAGTACCCAGAGAGAACCACCATGTATTGGCAAGCAACTGTCATACTCCTCAATGTACTAACTCCACACAAGCAAGGTTAGCATTGGTTGAAAAGAAGTGCGCCATCAACATGCAGTACACCTTAGTACACTGTGCCATAGTGCTTCCATGCTTCAAGCTATAATAAATGAGGTAAAGGTAGAGCTGTCTGTAGTCATGTAGGATAAAGGTTTCAATAGTATAGTTAACTGAAATAATTGAAAACATACCTGTAACTGTGATCTTGAAGTTACATGAAGATGTAAGCCCTGAGCCATCAATCGCCATTACATTCACAGTGTGAACCCCTTCTCCTAGTGTAACAGGGCTCTGAAATGTCTGTGTTATGGTCGGTTTCTGTCCAGAGTTATCTGTAGCTGTAGGTTGAGTCCATGTTACCGTAGCAGTTTGAGAACCCTTACTAGTTGTTTGTGTAATGGCTGATGGACAGGTTACTTTTGGTGGTTGTGAATCTGAAAAAGATATCTGAGTAATGTATTCACAATATATTTCAATCAGGTAATCATGAAATGACCAAAAAGAAAGATTTCCTGTTTTAACCTTTTACCCAACAAGAAAGGCACAGAACACTTACAAACAAAATTCTTGAATAACTAAATAATTTAAGCAGTTTTACTCTCCTGACATTTGATTGGTTCTTTCTGTACAAGCTGACATTTGTCAAAATTGTATAACCTGAATGGATGCATAGGACAATATTTTAACCATACATCTATAACAGAAATTATTAGGGAATTTGCACTGAAGCTATCAAGTAAGCTCTGCCCATCTTGTCAGCTGAATATATATTAATATAAATATCAACTCAGCGAGTAACAAATATTATTTTATTTCAAGTAAACGATATATATTACTGTATTATAATTGAGGAAAACAAACTATGAGACCTAATAATTTAATATATAACTTTTCAAGTTTTCATGGAACCCATCTATCCCAGCATCTTCGTGTACCATCTGTTGATCTTATCATCTGCATTCAAGTATGGTAAATAATAAAAAGTAAACAAACCACCAACTGACAATTTACACAGTGCACTGCATTTAAGCAACCAGGATCCAAGCTATAAATGACGCAGATCTAGAACTCAGGCACATAATGCACACAAGTGGCCACTGTAATGAAAGTTCAGTGTGCAGTTACAACCGTGACTGCTCAGTTGACCCAAAAGAGAAAACAAGCGACACACTTGTAGCCATTGCTAGTCACAGCGCTTCAACGAGCTCGTTCCAATGAGAGGTCATATGCTATGCTTTTGAGGCAAAAAATTAACAAATTTAATTATTCAAGACTTTTATTTGTAAGTGTCATCTGCCTTTCGTGTTAGGTAAAGGGTTAAAGAGTACAGTTGGATGTCGAAGAAATATAATTATGTGGATAATGAAAATGATTATGTGGATAATGTGCACATTTTTCGTGGCAAGGCAAATTTCATATTTCCTACAAATTTCAGTCATTAGCTCTTTGATACTTTTGTACATCTTATGTCGTAAGAAATTAAACAGCACATTGAAACTTTGTGGTCATTTGTTTTCTTAATATTTTTCGATTTTTTCAAGCTTGAACCTCAATTCCTATTTTCTCCCGAATAGTGTTGAGCCAAATATTATTGCAACTTAAAATACTAATATAATCCTGCTGTCAAGACTTCTTAATCATTAATGTGAAAAATATCTTATTATTTGTACTTTTGACATTACGCAACTTAAAATACTAATATAATCCTGCTGTCAAGACTTCTTAATCATTAATGTGAAAAATATCTTATTATTTGTACTTTTGACATTACGTTTGACATCGCATTTTGAAAAATTTTGAAGAAACTGAATTCCCAGTGATGTTTGAACATCAGGATAATTAAAGTCTTAAAGGGTTAATGACATAAAACAAAAGCCAATATTGGAAAGTTGATACTATGTTACTAGTTTTACTGAGTTTAAAAAACCATGATATTTGAGAAGTGAAAGCTGTTACACTGTGACCCCAGTCACAGAGTAACAGCTTTTACATCATCAAACATCACCAATGAGAGTAGTTACCACATTGACCTGACACCCTCTTGGCTGGGCACAATGAGTTGTGATGTTTTAGGCTGACATTCTACCAATACAGTTTTATCGATATCAGTAGTTTCAACACATAAATATGAAAATAAAGAATTCCAGCACCTTTTGGGGAAATGAAATTGCAGTGAAGAATACTGAAATCCTACATTTTTCAAGACGTGGCAAGCCTAAATTCCTGGAGGAGGACTGAATTGACTTACCCTCCCAACAAAAATGAAAAGAAATCTACAGTAACACCCACAAATAAAGGGCTAACTTTCAAATTCAAAGGTATGCTATAGCAAGCATTGGCATGAATTGGTATGGAGTGCAAAAATATTTTTCATTATCAAAATTTGTTCACATACTCTTGCCTTGTTACACTTTATGGAAAGTGCCAAAAAGCATTCTCCCATCAATTGTATCAAGGCATTTGTGTACAAATGAAATAATATCTCTTCAAAGGCAATATAAAGCACATCTGCCAAGCCTTCAATATTTGTAGGGGGCCACAAGAAGGCCATGTACAATGAATTTTGAGACTGAATTTGGTGCAAAGGGGTATTCGTTTTAAAAACATGTGAAGCAAATGATCTAATATTTGTTGAACTTTGGGTTGTTTGTTTATGGGGCTGTTTGCAGGACTGATCATCCTCAGCCTCATGAAAAAGAAAAGCCTGATCCTCAGAGTATGAAGCCTTTATATTGAGGTATTTCACTTCAGAATGAAACCGAAATATAGGCTTCCCGCTCTCAACCAGTTAATGGGTTCATTCTGGGTTTGTACTATACTGTTTTATAAAACAAGTTGAATTCAAGGGTTTTAAGAGCTAGAGCTTCATGAACATAATGTATCAATGAAAAATAAAAATACCTTTACATATTACTGGGGCACCATAATTACTCCATTGACCATTTAACATACAAGTGAGTTTGTTTGAAGACAAAAGCTGGTATCCAGCCTTACATGACACTTGACATGAAACTCCATTGCTTTGTCTTGATGATGTACAGTTGGCCGGAGTTATCTGCCCATTTAGGGGGGCTTTGAGTGCTGCACATGCAATAGCTATAAAAAGAAAATGATAAAATAAAATCTTTGTACTGTTTTTCTTTTCACATCTTTTTCTATCATTTATGTGCAAGAGACCATTTCTGTTGTAGAATTGCTATATAATCCCCACACATGACATCATCAGAGACAGTCTGTGAACCAGGAAAGTCTTGCATTTATGGGCAAGAGACCATTTCTAACTCTAAAGCAAATCTACAAAAAATGCTGGAATCAAAAGAGAAAATGAATTGTCTGAATTGGTTAAAAATTGCATTATGTAAAAAAATTTTTCTTCAAATTTTGGTATTTTGACAACAGTTTGAAAAAGCTTAATCTTTTACCCAATGAATTGGCCGCATCTGCCCACGTAATATGAAAATTCAGTAGTTGAAAAAATCTTATTTTTCAAAAAATGTCAACAAAACCATATCATGTGACCCCTCATTGGAACAAGCTCATCAAGCTCGTTCCAACGAGGGGTCACATGATATGGCTTTGTTGAATTTTTTTTTTAAAATTAAAAAAAATGATATTTATTAAGAAAGTTAAAAAATTTATAGTAATTTATATATTTTTTATACTTACCACAGACCCAGACTTAGCTGGTGCAAACTCCATTAAATACAGGGCCAAACACAAATTTTGCCCCCCCCCCCCCCCCCCCCCCCCCATCCCCAAAATTTGCATCCAAAACTGAAAATTTGATGACCTGGTAGGTCCTCCATATTTTTACTCCACTGCGCATGTGCAGTGTCAAGGAGGTCTCGAAATTGGCGCCAAAATGTCATTCTTACAACCAGTGCCTGGAAGTGTTATGTACGCAGCGGGGAGGCAAGAGTTCCCAACTCCTGGGAGGGCCATCCCCGTCTGGGTCATTGGTAAGTATAAATGAAAGTGTCAATGACACTGTAGCTCAACTTGTCAAGACAAAGACATGTACATGTATAGTATGTGACACAGCAGTGACAAACATCTAGGTAATGACCTGATAACAAAGGTACATATAAAGTATTGTAACGGTCTGTACATAAATATTGACCGTTGCCTGTAACAAATGTATAGGTAAAGTATTGTAAAGGTGGGTGACAGTCAGATGCTAAACTAGAAAAAAATCTTTTGAGTCCCAGAGTGGGTCTGACTGAACCCCAAAATATTTGTTCTCATAGCACAGTGATAACAAAGGCACCCCAAAACACACTCGTTCCTGTCCCAAGGTCAAAACAAAAGTACCCAAGAAGTTTTGTGAAGATTAGTTCATAAATACGAGCTGTATAGAACTTGTGACAAAAAACTGATTGGACCTAATTTCGGTACAAAATGGCCACTGGCAGACATCTTGAATTTTAGACCGCACCCAGAAACACTCATTCTCGTCCCAAGGTGATAACAAAGGTACCCAAGACATTTCGTGAAGATCAGTTCATAAATACAGACTCTAGTCTGAGCCGTATTGACATGTGTACTTACTGTAAGTCGCACTGAAAAAATCAAAGTTCCATCTAATTTGCATAATTTCAGCACGAGAAAAAAACCCGTATTATATGTGATGTATCCAATGGTACTAAACATTCACACAAAAAATTATTCAAATCAGCGCTTTCATATGGAAGTTCTGTGCAAAAATCTGATTGCACCTAATTTTGTACAAAATGGCTGCCATCGACCATCTTGAATTTCGGACCGGACCCCAAAACACTTGTTCTCGTCCCACGGTGATACCAAAGGTACCCAAGAAGTTTCGTAAAGATCGGTTCATAAATACGGCCTCTAGCCCGAGCCGTATTGGCATTTGCACTTACAGTGCTGAAAGTAACCCCAAAAAACATCAAAATTAGTCTAATTTGCACAATTTACGCACGAGAAAAAAACCCGTATTATATGTGATGTATCCCATGGTACTAAACATTCATACAAAAAATTATTCAAATCAGAACTTTCATATGGAAGTTCTGTACAAAAAACAGATCTCTGCATCGTCGGTACAAAATGGCGGCTGGCAGCCATCTTGAATTTTGGACCACACCCAAAAACACTCGTTCTCGTCCCACGGTCATAACAAAGGTACCTAAGAAGTTTTGTAAAGATCGGTTCATAAGTACGGCCTCTAGCCCGAGCCGTATCCAATTGTTGACGTACGGACAGACGGATGACGGACAACGGGCCATGACAAAAGCTCAAATTTGGCTTTGCCAAAGTTGAGCTTAAAATATATAAATTAGGCCTCACAAAGTAGATCTTCTGTTTCTCAGGCCATTATTTGTGAAATTGCATGCGGGCAAGCGTTTTTTAATTTTATTTTTTATTTCTGTAATTATTTCTTTGCCATAAAAAGTTCATGTTCTTGGTTTATGTTTTAGGCCTCATAATCTACAGAATAGCATGGATGGTGGTGTATTTCGTCCCTTGAGAGCAAGAAGGCTTTGCAATGCTAAAGCATTGCAAAGCCTTCTTGCACTCAAGGGATAAAGTTATCAATTTTATTAACTCGGATAAAATAGCAGACATAAACCATTTAATTTTTATTTTTTTTCAAGTTTACATTGGTTATAAAAAAGAGAGCATGCGGCAGCCAAAAAGACCATGCGGGAGGGCCTGAGAAACAGATTTTTAATTTTTTTAGGCCTTGCTATAAATTTTTTAACATTTTTATACTGTAATAATGACCCGAACTTAGCTGAATAGTAAACAGGCTGGAGGGCCCAGGACAAAAAGGAAAATCCAATAGGCTCAATTACATATAACAGAATTATCCCCTCAAGGAGAAAAGGAGAGATAGGATTTACATGTATCTTTCTTATTCTTATCAAAAAAGAAAGACACAATACCATTCCATAATTGAGCACAAAAACAACAATGATCTCTATTAATATCCAGTATAACCCTTTATACTAATTATTTTTAAAGGTAAGCCAATAAATAAAGGCAGTCCAGAGAAATGAGACTCTTTATACTCATTAAAAGTGTTCGAGGATTGTATATTAAAGCTCGTTTGACACGTGACATATACAAATGCTTCACACCGAGCTACACTTTAAAAATATTACATGATATGAGTAAACATTAGCTTTACACTTTAAAACCATCCTGGTACCGACTTGGAATTACTGACTCTGGGGGAGGTATTCCCTTGCTTTTCACTATAAAGCAGGTGACCTAAGGGAACACCTGCCCCCCCCCCCCCTTCCCCTGGGTCAAATACCCCAGAGCGAAGAGAGCAGCAGGACAGAGTCACTGCCGGAACAGAAAGCCTACATAACTATAGTTGCAACTGGTTAGTGGACAATATTCTGAGCAACTGATAACGGACCTAAACAATGCAGATCTCCAGAAATGGACTCAATATTTCTAAGATAAAAATTCGTGAAAATGGAAGGCTGAGACCAATGTGCAGCCTTCATTAGATCCGTAATAGCAACACTATTAGCATAAGCCCAAGATGTTGATAGAGCTCTTACTTCATGAGCCGAAATCTTAAGAGCAGACTGCTGAGATGAAGATAACTTTCATAAGCAGTACGTATAGTTAATTGAATCCATCTAGCAATAGAATGAACCACAATGTCCTTTCTATTAGGCATCAAAGACAAAAAAAACCTGAGTAAATTTATCCACGGTCTCTGTGGTGACATAGATGCTACCAACAGAATCTTGCAGTGGGATTGCTTTATCTTGAGCAATATCTGCTGAATCAACTGCGCTGGAGGATACGCATATCCTATTATCCCGTTCCAAGAGATCGAAAGAGCGTCTACTGCAAATGCTTGAGGATCTGGACATGGCGACATGTATGTCTGCAATTGATTGTTGAGATGCGTCGCAAACAAATCTATCATTGGTCGCTCCCATTGGTAGCAAATCTAATTGAAAACCTGTTTGTTGAGAGTCCACTCCGACGGCAACAGGCGACCCCTCCGTGAAAGGGAGTCTGCTAACACATTCAGACGATCCGGAATATGACGGACCGATAGTAGAACCTGATGTTCCAACACAAACAGAAGGATTCTTTCTGTTAGCTTGAACAACGGAATGGAATGAGTGTTTCCCTGATTCTGAATAAACGCTACTACCGTCATATTGTCGGATAGAATTTGGAGGAGTGCATTCTGAATAACGTCCATCCAATGATGCAACACAAGCCAAAATTGACATCATTTCTTTGATATTTATGTGCTTGCTTAAAAACTGCAGATCCCAAAGACCCTGGCACCTCAATTCTGCCGGGCATAGTGTCGCGCCCCAACCTGTTTGACTGGCATCCGTCATAATAGTAAAACTCGGATCCGGCAATTGCAGTGGAACTCCCTGAGTTAACCACTGAATGTCTGCCCAAGTCTGAATCTCTTGTTTCACTTGATTTGACAAGAGGATGTCCGTATCGAGCGAATGAGTCTTTGCCTTCCAATTCTGAGTCAGAAAGATTTGGAGAGGACAAGTGTGTAGCCGCCCCATAGGAATGAGATCCACGGCAGCTCCACACAGACCTATCAGTCTCATCAGTTCTCTCGCTGTGACTTTCTCTGAGTTTAGACAATAGCGAGCATAACAACTGACTAACTTCGCTCTGGTTAACGGCAGACGAACGAGATTGTTGTGCATCTCGAAGCTCATCCCCAGGTGGGTGAATGACTTGAACAGCACCAGATCTGACTTCTGTTCGTTTACTATGAAACTGAGACGTCGGAGCAATAGAAGCAGATTCTGCACATCGTTCTGAAGCGTTAACTCGTTGCCGTACCTTTGAAGAATATCGTCCAGGTAGGCCAACGTTACCACAGACGAATGAGCTCAGAAGTAAGTCATGACCGAGTTCATTATCCGAGTGAAAGCCCAGGGTGCTACATTCAGACCGAAGCACATCGCACGGAACTGATATACGACACCTAGGACAGCAAAACGAAGATACTTTCTGAACGCCAGATGTACCATGACATGAAAGTACGCATCCTTGAGATCTATGCTCGCGGCATAGTCATTCAATCGAATGCTCGCTCTGACCGATCAAATGGTCTCCATATAAAATTTTGGAGCCACAATCAGCTTGTTTATCCAGCTTAAGTCTATTACTGGACGGAACGAGCCGTCTGATTTCGGAACCAGAAAAAGATGGCTGTAGAAACCTGGAGATTCCTGGTTTTCTCTGACCTCTATCGCATTCTTCAGTAAGAGAGACTGGACTTCTGAAAGAAGCGCATCTCTTTTTTGTATATTTGACGGAAGTTGAGTCCATCTTGGACTTCGAGTTAATGGAGGTTTTCCTTTGAAGGACAGTTTCAGTCCTTCCGCAATTACCCTTTGAACCCGTAATTAATTTCCAATTTTCTAAGAAACTCGACAATCTTCCGCCCACTGGAATGCGACAGGGGTCTACACCATCACTTCCTGGACCTGCGAGGCTTGCGGAAGGAGAAACCACGTCCTCCACGGCCCGCACCCAGAGTAGTCGACCTAGGGGCATCTGACCAGTTATTACGGCCAGCATTACGGCCCCTACTAGAGTCACTGCCTTGACGGCCTCTAGAATAAGGCCTAGAGGGCACGTACACACCTCTAAAGGAACTTCCCTTGGACGTACCCATCCCAGAAGATCCTGGCCTACTTTTCTCCACTGGTTCCAACTTATTAGAAGCGGACTTAAATAGCAGAGAGTCTGAAGCTTTCTTAGTTAACTGATCATAAATAGCAGAAAGAGACCGGAGTGACTCTAAGAGAGTTTTTCACCTTACTATCCAATCTCGTGGACGTAGTTAGGGCTTCCCAACTCCAGATTAGACACTGAAAGGGCGGAGTTGTACGTGGAAAAGGCAATAGCCCTTGACAGAACTCTTAAAGACTTTTGTACGTCCTGAAATTCTTGCCCTTCAAGGCGTAATGACAACGCTCTGGTAAGGTGATCTGCGTACGAGAGTGCATCTAAATTTGCTCTATTAGAAGATACTGTCGTTTCCAACGTAGAGCTTTGAATAGACATAGATGGCGGCATGGATAATTCAAGGTCTTCAGCCTGGTCGTCTAGATGCAGAGGAACTCTCTGAACGCCCTGTCCTGCCATTTCAAACCTATTTCTTGAATTAATGAAAGGCAGCTTGAGAGCATTAGCCAAAAGGAAGGCTGACTTACCCGTTTTACAAGCAAGTTTACTAATAGCGTTGTTCAAAAGCTCGAATGTCCGTGAGACATTCCTTGACTGAGACGGAAATTCAGGGATGGAGTCCCTAAACTGATTGAAAAATTTGGTGTCCAGTGGTGCTATAAGCCTCCTATCCAGCTGAGCAGCATCCTGGTCTGCTCGAACAACTTCAGGAAGGAAATGCCGGATTAACTCGACGGCGATTTTATGTTGTTCCGAAAGGGAGAATTCCAACTCGTCAACATCCTTTTCTCCATCCTGGCGGACCTCAGGACTTTCTCGGTCATCCGCTCCAGATCCAGCTGCGGAATGTACCGACCCAGCATCATCAGATACTTCCTGCTCGGACAGAACTTCTGGTGGCTGCTGGGATGCTGCTATGATCTGTGCTATCTGCAATAGCACATCCGTCAACGAGGCCTGCAGAGCTGCAGTCTTACAGGATTTGACCGCAGGAAGCTCCGTGGACGTTGTCTCCTGCATACTTCTTTTATCCAAACGTCCGGAAGAAGTTGGCCTCTATTCCTTGGCGACCGGATGGTGTGACCTGGCTGTCGAGGAATCTCTGGACGGCAATGCTGGCTGGATATCGGTGGTCACGTAGCCAAGGTGCGGTCGAGTGCGCTGTTGTGAGGACGAAGAAGCCAGTCTCTGTGGACTGTCTATACACCGGAGCGTCCCGAGGGGTGAACATAAGCTCCGACTGAGGAACGTTATGTACAACAACATCCGGACAGCGATGTTGTTGTACGAGAGAGAGACCTCTCTGGCTCACAGCCCGTGCGGAGCAAGACGAGCTAGGAACCGAACCCAAAGGCTTTTTCCGTCCTAATCTAAGTTCCGTCGTCACTGGGTGTGCCTGTGGTAAGTTTATAGTGCTCGCAACACCCATATTTCCTTCCTGGACCGCAACGGACGAACCCGGGTGCTGACCCATTTGGTGAATGGATGCGACACCGGGCGAGCTAGCGGACGTAGACGCCAACGCCGTTGACCCTAGTTTGACCCTACTAGGGGCCTCTTAGGCAATTGTTGTATATCCATGAGCACTTTTGCCGCTAGCTCTTCTCTAGATTGTGACGACGGATGTGCACTGGTAGACGACATCACGGAAACATCACCCAATTCTTGTTCCTCTGAAAAAGAGAGTGAAAAACTTGAGTAACCCTGCGGAGAGAGGACCGGCATGGCCCTCTCCCCGCTAACAACATACCGTGGCACACGTGACCAACATTTGTCATCCCAATTAATACACACTGAACAAGGATTAGTGTGAGTACATTGACTATAATTAATACAGAAATCATGAGAATCAGAGGAAGATTTCCTTCCATTACAATTTGAACAATAATCTTTCATTGTGAAAATAATCAGTCATAGTACCCACAATAAGCCTTGAAAACAAAGATACATGATATAATAATCCATTATAATAATACGAAAAAATTATTCAAAAAAGACAAAATTTTGAAAAAAAAATTTTTTCAGAAGAGCCCAAGTTCCCAAAGGGAACCCTGAGCCCAAATGGATCCCAAAAAAGCCTAAGTGTGGACAAAAATTTTAAATCATTTTGAAAAATTAATGTAACATTTACGGACAATATTAATGTATCTTACTATGAATTAAACTAGGTAGAAGACAAGCAATCACTATCAGAAGTAACCGTTGTCAACATAAACAAAAAGTGTAAACAAACCATAAACATGACTCCAGGCACTGGTAAACATGGCCCAGAAATCAGTGACTAATTTAAACGCTATCTGATGCTAAATAGAGCCTTCCCCAGAAGAAACTGCAGAGCATGAGATGGTAGATGCAGCCCAAAACACCTAAACACCCCTAGGGTGAGGATGTAAACATGGGGAAAAAACAGAAAATAATTCTGTTTCCAAGCCAAAACTCCCAAGAAATTTTAGTAATAAACATTACAAAAAATAAGCCAAAAGCATGGGAGAATAGCTAGGGGGGAATGAAGGAAAGGGAGAGAGGAAACACTGGTCAAATAATGGAACATTCATAGCAAGAATGACAACAACAGGGCCATGCTTGAAAATAGGCAACATGAATAATTTCATAAAAAAATTATAAGTTACAGCCCTGAACATCTGAAACCACTGTTTTTTCCTCTCCTCATCCTATATCCACTTCATATCCACCATTTCTCTCATAATTATGTGTCTGGCATCATTAAAACTGAGATTTACAGCACAAATATCAGTGAGGTGACACTGTTTTAAGGTCCAAACAAAGAATGACATTTTGGCGCCAATTTCGAGACCTCCTTAACACTGCGCATGCGCAGTGGAGTAAATGAATGGAGGACCTACCAGGACATCAAATTTTCGGTTTTGGATGCAAATTTTCGGGATTGGGGGAGCAAAATTTGTGTTTGGCCCTGAATTTAATGGAGTTTGCACCAGCTAAGTCTGGGTCATTGGTACAGTATAAATATATTTACTGGTGCTGTGCATGGTGGCATTTTAACCAAGGGATGCCCACAAATGTTGGTTTCATACATAACAATTACAGACAACAAAACAAGACTGAATTAGTTGAATTCCTTTCTGCATTATGGGCAAAATTTATTGCTGGATATTTTCAAACAAAACTGAATTAGTTAATTACTTGCTGCATTAGAGCAAAATATATTGCTTGTGATTTTGAAATATGACATCAGTGTCAGGTGGTAAAGTTTCAAATGAAATGTCAGGATTCAAACCCCAGTCTGGAAAGACTACAAGTTATCCCTTAAGTCGGGAGCATGGTGACTCAGTGGTAGAATGTTAGACTTCTATGCTGGAGGTCCCGAGTTTGATCCCCGTCCAGGACGACCCACATTGTATCCTTGAGCAAGGCACTTTTGCCCAGTTGCCTACATGGTGGCATGATGATCCTGTGTACTAAGGCATACTGCAGGTCGATGGTGCACATGGCTTCAGCCGCTATAACCCTGCTTGAGTGGAGCTTGAACAGAGCTAGAATGTTGAGGAGCTGACCATTGCTTGTCGATGCATGGTGGTTCTCTCTAGGTACTCTGGCTACCTCCACCCGTAAAACTGACATGGTCATGATTAGCCATTGTGCATAAGTATGTAACCTTAAACACCAATAAATAAATAAATATCCCTTAAGTCCCCACACAGCCACAAATAGCATTTCTTATACTGTCCTGAAAAAGTTGTCCCAAGTGTATTCTTCCTTGAGAACTCGACTGGTAGGATGCATTTATCTTGATGGTGTTTTTCCATCATTGTTGGCTGCCTGTACAGGCAGCCAACAAGAATGAAGAAACACTGTTCAATCATCTGCACCTGTATACATGTATTTATGGTAGTTATTAACTGGTGGAGAGCTGGAAGCCCATATTTGGGCTCTACTCTAAAGTGCAGGTACTGCAACTTAAAGGCTTTGAACTCTGTGAATGTTCTTCATATTATTTTTTGACCTAAATTATTTAATTTGCATGGATTTTCCTTGTTACAATTTACGCCTATCAGCACACTCCCATAAATTTTAACAAAGCAAAGACAGGTGAAGAAATTTCAATGACTAAAGATAATTCAGACCTCTACCGGTTAAAGTAAAATCAATCTGAAGACTTAAGGGTTATGCTGAAGAGTGTACATGGTTCAGTTCAGTTTTACTTGGTGAATTGGTTAAATTGCTAGTTGTATTATGGTGAAAAAACTGCTTTTTGAGATCAAATTATTTTAACATCAGTGAGCAGCTATTATATATAATCATGTAAGGACTAAAAAAATTACAAATCTGTTTCTCAGGCCCTCCCACATGGTCCTTTTGACAGCTGCATGCTCTCTTTTTATTAAATGGTTTATGTTTAATATTTTACCCAAGTTAAAAAAATTGATAAATTTGTCCCTCGAGTGCAAGAAGGCTTTGCAATGCTTTAGCATTGCAAAGCCTTCTTGCTCTCAAGGGACGAAATACACCACCACCAATGCTATCCCATACATTATGAGGCCTAAAACGTAAACCAAGAGCATGAACTTTTGATGGTAAAGAAATAATTACAGAAATAAAAAATAAAATAAAAAAAATGCTCGCCCGCAGGCAATTTTACAAATAATGGCCTGAGAAACAGAAGATCTACTTTGTTTGGCCTAACTTATTGACACTTTTTCCAGATAAATATGCAAAAATATTCAAGTTGTGTAAGGTCACATTACTGGATTTTGAAACCACACCTAGTAGTATATGTAGCACATGGAGTGTCAGTGTTCTGATTTTTACAGGGACAGCTCATATCAGATCAATGTTTTTTGTTGACTTGATTATAGGTATTCAATGTCACTTTCAGCATCTATGGCTACTTTGATTCTACAGTACAAGTATGAAGATAAGTATAGGAAATCATTTTATAATAATGCCCATTTTAACCCATGCAGTCATATTTGAGCTCTGTCAAACAAGACTGAGAAGGTAGAATTCCAAGTTGAAATTCTGATATTGAAACATCCGTGTGCAGAGGGTTAAAGGGGTCTGACCCCATGCATTGATTATGGAGTCCCAATAAGCAGGTAAAGCAAATGCTGCTCCCTTTCCAGGGTTCCAACTAAAATCAATTATGAATAAAATTCCCATGGAAGGACTAGAATCAATTTGAACTCTTAACCTGCTGAGTATTTTCAAGAAATTTTTCATCAAATCTAGTCATGGCTGCTGTGTAGTAGCCATGACTAGATTTGATGAAAAATCATATCATTTCAACTCAAGAAACTATTGTTGAAAACATTCATTCAATTAAACGGGGGGGAGGGGGGGGGGGAATTTGATTCAATGTGCCAAAGTTCTATACATTTCAGTGGCAAAAGAATCACAATCCTCGGAATGAATATCTGCCATCAGCATGCAAAGAGTTAAATGTACTATTATACTGTGGGATAATACAATGAAGATACTTAATTCACTTTATGTTATTTTTTAATTTTGTCAGTAATCAAATTATTAAAGGAAGTTTTTACCAAATTACATGTTCAAAACAAAATGATAGTAATGAACTATTTGACTTCAGACTGGATCAAAATTGGAAAACAAGACTGAACCATATTTTTGTATCTGATGATTAACGTGTTAAAAGAGTTGCTGATAGGAATGTATCCAAGATGGGTGATTCCAGATGGCACTGCCAAACACAAAAAATTTGCCATCAGTTGAAAGATTTTGCTTCAGACATAGTTTCAGTGATTGTAGTCCCCAGACTGTAAAATCTGTGGTGCTGAACTGTTTCCCATGAAATTGACAACCTGTCTGATTATGCCAACCTGTCAATATCTTAAGTAGTTTAAGTAGTAAGCCCTTTATCTAACACGAAAAGAAGACAACACTTGCAAATAAAAATGTCAAAACCATAACTTATGACCCCTCATTGGAACAAACTCAATGAACTTGTTCCAATGAGGGATCAATAGCTATGATTTTGAGTAAAAAAATGAAAAAAATAATGAAAATTGAATGGATTTTTGTGAATAATGCTAGTCATTTTTGGTTGTTACATTGGGTAAAGGGTTAAAGTCATTGATGTCCGTTTCTCATACAATTGATAACCTGTCTGATTATGCCAACCTGTCAATTTCTTAAGTAGTTTAACCCTTTACCTAACGAATTACCCGCATCCACCCGCGTAATATGCAAATTGAGCAGTTCAAAAAATTAAATTTTTCAAAATATTTCAACAAAACCATATCAGGTGGCCCCTATATTTCTATGAAAAGCTCCATAATGTGATGCAAAACATTATCATGCCCCTCATTGGAATGAGCTCATTCCAATAAGGGGTCACATGATATGGTTTTGTCGAAATTTAAAAAAAAATGTAAAAAAATTATATTTAAAATAATAAATTTTGATATCGTCTGCGTTGGGTAATGGGTTAAGTATTAAAGTCTTTGATGTATGGACGGACTCTGTTGTTATGCATTAATGTCATAAATTACTCTTGGACATGCTTGAAGGACTCCCACATGTCGGGTTTAATACTTGATATTGGAGATGGGCATCTCACAAAGTCTAACCTCACATCCTCATCATGCGAGATGGAAGCAGGTAAGGAATGCCAATGGGGCTCTGGAGAAGCATAAGTAGATAAAGTGGATTACAGAAATGCAGACAGATAGACATAGAACTATGGGAACAAATGGTCAAAGAGCCCCAACTCAGGGGAGAATGATGCTATCTGGCTAAATGGTCAAGGAACCCTAATTCAAGGGCGTATGAAGCTGTCTGTCCAAAACCTGTGGGAAACCAGCCAGCGAAATATCCTTACTACAAGAAATCCAATCAATTTTGGAACTTGGAATGTGCATACCATGTTCAAAGGAGGAAGAAGTGCAAAAGTAGCCAAGGAAAAGAGGATCTATGAACTTCATATTCTTGGGTTATGTGAAACAAGATGGATAAAATCTGGGAAGGTCTGTTTAATAGATTGATTTATTGGTGTTTAAGGTCACATACTGATGCACAATGGCTAATCATGACCGTGACAGTTTTACGGGTGGAGGAAGCCGGAGTACCCGGAGAGAACCACCGAGCAACGACGAGCAGCTGTCAGCTCCCCAACATCGTAACTCTGAACTCTGCACCGCAGCACAGGCAGGGTTAGATTGGTTGAAGACATGAGCACCAGCGACGTGCAGTACGTCTCAGTACACAGCGTCATCGTGCCCCCATGTAGGCAATCGGGGTGAAGTGTCTTGCCCAAGGACACAACGCGGTTGCCGCAGGTGGGATTCGAACCGAGGACCTCTCGGCTTGCAGCCTGCACCTCTACCAACTGAGCCACCGCGCCCCCGTCTGTTTAATAACAGGAGAGATCTTAATATATTCAGGTCATAAAGAGGAAAATGCACCACACACGAAAGGTGTGGCATTTATGCTTACTAACTAGTAGAGGGCTGGAAGCCCATATTTGGGCTTTATTCTGAAGCAGGTATCACAACTTGAAGGCTTCAAAGAAATTATTCAGCCTGTAGGATTTTGCTCTGTTGCAATTTATGAGAGAGTGCCTGATAGCATTCTCTCTTAAACTGTGACAATGCAAAGACTTGTGAACAAATTTTGATGACCAAAAATAATTTAGCAGCTAAGGAGGCAGAGAGAGCACTTGTGGGATGGGAACCAGTTAGCCCTAGAATCATCATTGGTAAATAGAGGACATCAAATAAGAGAACCCCACTAACTTTCATAATGGATTATCCACCAACAAATGATGCAAAGGAACAAATAAAAAGTATTTCTATGAAAAGCTCCATAATGTGATGCAAAACAAAACTGAAAGAGGGATAGTGATTTTGATGGGAGACCTAAACGCAAAGGTTGGCAATGACAACGGAGGCTATACAACAATTATGTGAAGACATGGTCTAGGCAAAAAAAATGATAATGGACAGCTTCTCATAGATTTCTGTGTGGACAACAACATTGGTGATTGGTGGAACCATCTACCCACACAAAGAGGTACACAAGATTACATGGGTATCTCCAGACAATAACACCTACAACCATATAGGCCACATACATGTAGGAAAGAAGTTTAGATGATCACTCCAAGATGTAAGATACAAAAGAGGTGCAGATGTTGGATCAGAACATCATCTGGTGATTGGTAAGCTTCAATTCAAGCTAAAGAAGAGGAGTGCTAACATCCACCTGAGAGTGAAATTTGATATACAATATGTAAATCTCAGTCAAGTCAGATACCGAATACCAAACCAATACCAATACTTCCCCTACCAATTCTGAAACCAAAACCATACTACAAATTCCAATACTGTCAATCTCTACTTGATATAAGTTTCTGTTCTGCAATATAATGCATGGATGTGTTTATTCTCATTCAACATTTACTCCCACTACTGCTGTAGCTGCTTATCCCTTTACTCAATGTAACAGCCAAAACCAGCCAGCGCCATTCACAAAAATCACCATTCAATTTTCATTATTCTTTTCATTTTTTGTCTGAAATATATAGCTTTTGACCACTCATTGGAATGAACTCGTTCCAATCAGGTGTCAGAAGGTATGTTTTTGATGCAAAAAATTAATTTATTTGAGAATTTTATTTGCAGGTGTTGTCTGCCTTTTGTGTTAGATAATGGGTTATACACACAATTTGATTGAACATTTTGTATTTTGTGATGTGAGTAAAAAAGCTTTTGTGTTTTTTTTATATATTTCGCAATAAAGTTGAAAGTCCTCAAAAACAATTGGTCAGTACATTACACACATTATATGTCGCTGTCATCATATTGGTCATGGTAACATTTCTTCCCATTGGCGAAAAAAAATAGGAGATCTGAGATGCGAGAAAAGTTTTTTTCTGGGTAGTGTTGATGGATTAAATCCATCGCAACCAGGTGTTGTTCCGAAAGGGAAGGATAATCACCCTCCGTATCCCTTTCATTTGTCTGAATCAGTTGAAAATCACGGTCAGTGGCATCTGAACTTGCAAGTGACTGGACCGACCCAGCACCATCTGACAGCTCAGGTTCTAGGACTGCCATTGGCTGCTTCTGCACTTGCTGGGATGCTGCGATGAGCTGCACAATCTGCGACAGCAAATCCGTTATGGAGGCCTGAGGAACAGCAGTCTTCTATTCTGGCTGCCGACTGCTCCCGGTACGGTGTGTCCGAGATGGCTCTTTTCTCCGGACGTCCCGATATATAAGGCGTCATCTCCTTAACTACTGAATAGTGCTACTTTCGAGCGGTCACAACATTCTGATTCTCAGGAACGAACTCAGGGAAGTATTGATGCATTAGATCCATCGCTACCCTGTGTTGTTCCAAAAGGTAAGGGTAATTCTCCTCCAAATCCCTTTCACCATCCAACTGAATCAGATTATACTCATGGTCATCGGCATCTGAACACGCAGATGACTGGACCGACCCAGTACCATCCAACAGCTCAGGTTCTGAGACTGCCGTCGGCTGCTTCTGCACTTGCTGGGATGCTGCAATCTGCGACAGCAAGTCCGTTACGGAGGCTTGAGGAGCAGCAGTCTACTGTTGCTTGGCCACCAGCTGCTCCTGGGACTTGTGTCCGAGATGGCTCTTTTCTGCCCTCTTTTCTGCCCAATGAATGAGGCCTCGTCTCCTTGGCTACTGTATGGTTTGACTTCTTTGACGAAGTGTGGACCTTCTCGATGATGCAGGCTGGATATCAGAAGTGACGTAGCCAAGGTGCAGTCGTGTGTGCTTGGTAGATGCTGAAGAAGAAGCCGTAACTATAGCCGACCCCGGCTGTGAACTGAACGGAGTGTCCCGGATGGGAGGCGTGGATGTATGCTCCCACTGACGCAAGTTCCGAACCGCAACATCTGGCCCCAGATGTTATTATGAAAGAGAGCTTCCCGCTGAACTTGCCAGCTTCTTCCTCTCCGTTGTCGCAGGGTGAGCCAGTTTTAATGTTATAGTGCTCGCTCTACCCTTTCTACTCTCCTTGACCACAACAGACACACCTGGCAACATGGTACCCATGGGCGGAGTAACCACTTCACCAGTCGAGCTAGCTGACGACAGTAATTAGAAACTAAAAAACTAGAGCGACTTTTTGTCGAGAGGACCAGCAGTGGTCTCTCGCTGTGAGATGACCGGCAGTGGCCTCTCACCTCTAACAATGTACCGTGACACCCACTCCAACGTTTTTCATCCCATGTGACACATGATGAGCAAGAATTAGTGGGAGTACATCAACTACAAGCAAGGCAAACAACATGAAAATCAGAGGAAAGGCTTCCTTGCCTTGCATTGAGCAATATGCTTTCATAATGAAGCAAAATAAAGTCGATTGTACTCCTACCAACTCCACATTAAATATTATAAAAAAATACATAACAAATAACATTCAAAATATAAATCGAAAAATAATTTACACAAAAAAAATTTTCTAAAAATTTTGACAAGAGCCCAAGTTCCCAAAGGGAATGATGTACCCAAATGTATCCCGATAGAGCCCAAGTGTGGACAAAAATTATTTTACTATCCAAAAAATTAATTGCTACACTACCGGAATATTTAATGTATCTTACAACAGTCCTACCATAATAATAAATAGGAAACTACATATATAAATAGAGCGTTGTCACTGTAAACAACATCAGAATGAAAACCAGAAACAAGACCCAAGGCAACAGGGCCCGAAGTCAGTAACAGAGTTTGAACTATCCGATGTAAAACAAGATCTTCATCAGAAAAAAAATGATACATCGGATGTATGATGCATGACCAAAATGCCTAAACACCCCAAGTGTGAGGACGTAACCGTGGGGATATAGAGAATAAACATTCTGTGAAACACGTTAAACTCCCAAGAAATTTTATAAAAAAAAATTTCCAATAAAACAAGCCAAAAAGCTTGGGAGTTTAACTGGGGGTTTCAAGGAAGGATAGGGAAGGAACACTTAACAAACAGTGGAAAATCATTAGCAATAATGATGACGTTAGACCCATGTCCCGAAATTGGGGAACATGAAATAATTTTTATAAATATTATAAAGTTACAGCCCTGAATGTTTCAAACCACCGTTTCTTCCTTCCTTCATCCAGTTGTGTCCTTGGATCTACCAAATTAACCATTGATTTGTGTCTGGCATCATTATGAACTGAGATTTAAAAGCACAGAAGTCAGTTTGTTGTTATCTGACTGCGGGCCAAACAAAGAATGAATTGGTGTCAATTCCAGTCACTTCCTGGCATCTGCGCATGCGCGGAGAGTAAATGTATGGAGGGCCAGGTAGGACTTCTAATTTTCGGTTTTTCATGCAAATTTTTGGGATGGGGGGTCAAAATTTGTGTTTGGCCCTCGATATTTTTGAGTTAGCACCAGCTAAGTCTGGGCCATTGGGTTATAGTATAAAAATATTGTGATAATTAAGAATACGTTAAGTTCTGTACCCTACATGCTCTGTTTTCAACAAGAATAATTTGAGGTGTAGACTGTAATAAAGAATTAAGGCATGGGTTGATGAGGGTCTCATAGTTAATGTATGTCAACCAAAGTTACCAAGTTACAGTAAAATCATTCCAAAAAAAAATACCTGTGGAAGAGAATTAGGTCTGAGCCCTGGGGCCCCATATAGCTGTCATGGTTGATCGATCTGAACCAATATGGGAAATTCATCCAGATATTCATTTAACCAAGCTGCAATGAAATCACCTCATCAATACAGCAGTAGGCTGTGTCAAAGGTTTTAAGAGCAAGGGCTTGTGAGGCCCTCACTATTGACAAATATGACCAGTTTAGACCAAAATAAATGTAGGATGTTTTCATCTACTCATCAGACCAAGTCATACTACCAAGTTACAATGAAATTGCTTCATAAATATGACCTGTAGACTGTGGTAAATAAAGATTTGAACCCATACACCTGTCACAATTGACAGATCATGATCAAACTAGGATGTTCTCATCTAGACATCATACAAAAAGAAAAGATGTTCCATGTTCATGAAAGGATTATTAAATAAGACAAGAATTGTGATGACTGAAAATATGTTAAGTTTTGTACCTTATAGTTTATGCATTCAACAAGAATAAGAGGTGTAGACTGTAATAAAGGAATTTAGACTTGAACTTGTGTGGCCAAAACAGGGCTACAGGATGAAATAACTAGATATCATACAGAGTCATCCTACTAAGTTACAATGAAATCCCTTCATAAATACGACTTGTAGACAGTGTTAAAGGAATCTAGGTCACATGCCCAAGTGGCGGTAATGGCTGACCAATCGCGACCAAAAACAGAAAGTCTCAATTTGACATCATACAGAGTCATTCTACCATGTTACAATGAAATCGCTTCATAAATATGAACTGTAGACTGTGCTAAACTAGAGGTACTGTGAGCAAGCTCACAAAGTGATATCCCCCGCACCTGACAGAACGGAATTATATTGCTTCATGCACATCTTCATATGGAGTTCTTCCATTGTGTAAAGTTTCATGAAAATTCTTCTAACAGTTAGGAGGAGTTGTGCTTATAAGGATGGACAGACAGACGGACAGATGGATGGGCGGACAGGGTGATTCCTATATACCCCCCCCCCCCCCCAAACTTTGTTTGCAGGGGGTATAATAAATCTAGGTCACATGCCTGTGTGGCCATCATGGTTGACCGATAACAATCAAAATATGATGTTCTCATCTAGACATTATCTTGAGTAAATCCTACCAATTTATAATGAAATCCCTTTACAAATGCAACCTGTAGACTGTGCTAAAGGAGTCCAGGTTATGCGTACCTGTGGCCGTCATTGTAGACTGAACCTGACCAAAATAGGACATTCCCATCTAGACATTATACTGAGTCATTCTACAAAGTTACAGTGCAATCCTTTCATAAATACAACCTGTATACTGTGCTAATGCTTTTAGGGTTTTGAACCCATGCAGCCATCGTGGTTGACCGATTGCCACCAAAATGGAGTGTTCTCATCTAGACATGACCTTGAACCTGCACATGAAATTTAGTGATGATTGGACAAGAACTATGGGATGTAGCCTGTACTAAAGAAAATGTGAATAGACTCACAGACTAACAGAGTTCGGTATGTGTGTTGGCAATAGGTTATCTTGACTTTGTCAAGTTAAGCTAAAAAAATTACTTGGTCTATCCCTAACTAATTAATATGGTCTCTTGCAACTGCTGACATTGAACTGACATGGAATATACCATCAGGGTTCAAAGGATTAATGCACTTCCAGAACAAGGATCATTGAGATCAAACATACATTATAATATGCATTTTAATATTGGTGTAGAACAAAGGGGTTGAATGGGGTGAAAAAGGAGTGAAAATATGTTATTTTCATCTAAAAAATATATTTTTCCATCCTTGAATGGGTACAAGAGGTCACAAGGAACCGTAATCACTCACCCGGTAAAATTGTTTACTCCTTTACCAAACATGAAGGGCAGATGATACTTTCAAACAAAATTCTTGAATAATTGATTTTTTAATTTTTTGTGTCAAAACATAGTTTATGATCTCCTCATTGGGATGAGGTCAACCAGCTCATTCCAATGAGAGGTCATAAATTATGTTTTTGAAGCAAAAAACAAAAAAATAATGAAAATGGAATGATGATTTTTGTGAATAGCTCTGGCCAGTTTTTGTCCTTTACATTAGGTAAAAGGTTAAAGAAAGATTTATGGTCTATAATCTAATGGGTTATAATCTAATTTTGCTAGGGGGGTAGGGGTGGTGGGAGAAGGGTCTATTGGGTGATATATTTTTTTTCCTTACATTGCGTAAAAGCAAAAAGAAACAATTGAAACGCCAATGGTAGCTATGCCCCCGCCCTCCAATGCCAAGCATGTGTTTCAATGGTGCCATAACTCAGATTAAAAATTATCACGCCACTCTCAAAATCAAAAATGTCTGGTATGTTGTCTACAATAAGCTCTATTCCAAGTTTGATTTAAATCGGACACCTATAACTCAAGCTACCATCCGGAACCCAATATCAACATGTCTTCTAAGTTGGAAAAGGACCATAACTCTGCCAAAAAATATCGGACCAAGCCCATTATCAATCCCAATGTGTATTATTTAGCAATAAACCTATGTATTCATTCAGGCAAACTAAAGTTATCGTCTGGAAACCAATATCAACATGTTTTCTAAGTCAGAAAAGTGCCATAACTCTGCCAAAAATATCGGACCAAGTCCACTATCAATCCCAACCTTGTGTTATGTGGTTATAAACCTATGCATAAAATTTTGTTTCATTTCGTTCAGTCAAACTTAAGTTATTGTCCGGAAACCAATATCAACCTGTTTTTGGAAAAGGGTCATAATTGATAACTCTGCAAAAAAACATCAGACCAAGCCCACTATCAATCCAACCTGTATTATGTGGTTAAAAACCTATGTATAAAATTTTGTTTCATGGACAGACAGACCAGGGTAACTCTTAATGCCCCTGCCAAAATTGGCGGGGGAACCAAAAAATCACCCAGCTGATCCGCCACACAACCAGCCACCCCCCCCCCCCCACCCCCCCACCCCCCACCACCACCAAGGGTGAAAGTTTGTTTATTTAATCAATTTAAATCCTCCTAATCTTCTTCTCAAGCAAAAAAAAAATATCCACCTCTCACTCCCTTGGGCCTCAAGTGGACTTGTGGAACCACATTTGAACAAACATAAACCTTATGTACTCATATTTACATCTAACTCAAGTTTACCAGCTCAGTCATTTGTTAGCACAGTTCATTAAAAGAAATAGGAAATTTTTCATCGGGTTCTGTGTTAAATTTCAAACCCCTCTGGTGCCCATTACAATCAGTCAAAAGTAACATATTGAACAAACTTTAATCGGGGAGTCAAATTTTATATACCAAATATTAAAAGATTCTGTCTGGTGGATCTGAAGAAGATCTTTGAAGAATATTCCTCATGCTGGGTTCCCATATGGAGCCCAAATATGAGTCCAGGCTTTGATTTGAACAAACTTGAATCTCACCATACTAAGAGTGTCAATATTATGTAAGAAAAGAATTGTGAATGCGAAGAAGAATTTTTTAAAGAATAGTCCATTTATTCCACTAAGTAAAAAGTTGGGAACCCACAGGGAGTCTAAATTTTAACCAAGAAATATAGCTGAACTAACTGAAATCTGAATTACCTAAGGTTGCTGCATCTCAAATATTAAAAGATTCTGACTGGTGGATCTGAAGAAGGAGATTTTTGAAGGAATTTCCCCATATTGCACGAAGTTAAAATTTAGGTTTAGCCCAAATATGAACAAAGGGACTTGACTGGAACAAACTGGTATCAGATCCCACACAGGAAACTGCAAACCAGATATCAAAAGATTCTGACTGGGAAATCTGAAAAAGGTTTTTAAAGAATATTCCTCATGTTGCAGGTTAAAATTCAGGCTCCCACAAGAAGCTAAAATATGACCCCAATCTGAACCTCCTAAGGATATTGCACACCAAAACATTCAGTCCGGTAGATCTGAAGAAGAAGATTGTTAAAGAATATTTTCATACTGCACAAAGTTAAAATTCCAAGTTCCCATTGGGAGCCAAAATATGTCCCCAGGGACTTGATGTGACCAAACTTGAATCAAGATACTACATACCAATCATCAAAAGATTCTGACTGGTGGATCTGATGAAGAAGATTTTAAAAACATTTTTCTCATAATACACCAAGTTAAAATTCTTGGCTCCCACAGGGAGCCCAAATATCACTCCTGGAACTTAATTTGAACAAACTTCAAGCTGACCCCTTAAAGATGCAGTATACCAAATATCAAGAGATTCTGACTGGGAAACCAAATATCAAGAGATTCTGACTGGAAAATCAGAAGAAAACGATTTTTAAATAAATTTCCTCATATTTCCCAAATATGAAGCTAGGGACTTGATTTGAACAATTTGAACCTCATGCTGTATATCAAATATCAAAAGATACGGACTGGTAGATCTGAAGAAGATTTTTAAAGAATATTCCTCACATTGCACTAAGTTAACCCCCTGCACACTGATGTCAGAATATCCAGATTTGAAGTAGCCATTTATCCCAGTTGGCAACTGGGAATTTGTCCAATTCAATCTTGTTTGACAGAGCTCATCGAGCTGTGTCAAACAAGATTGAATTGGATAAATTTCTAGTTGCATTATGGGAAATATTTCCACCCTGAAATTTAGATATTTCGACATCAGTGTGCAGGGGGTTAAAGTTCCGAGTTTCCATAGTCAGCCCAAATTTGAAGTGAGATTTGATTTAAACAAATTTAAATCTAACCCTCCTAAGGATGCTTTATGCCCATCATCAAAAGATTCTGAAAGTTGGATGAAGAAGATTTAAAAAAAAATTTTCTCAAATTACACTGCATTACAAAGTTAAAATTTGGGCTCCAAAGGGAACACAAAAATCACTCCAGGGACTTGATGTGAACAAACTTCATGTGCAACCCCTCCCCCCCCCCCCCCCCAAAAAAAGAAAGAAAGAAAAGATGCAGTATACCAAATACCCTATCCGACGATGGGGGGTAAGTTAGTGAGATAATGGGTGTAAGGGGCCCATTGGCTGGCTTGGATCAGGGTGGATACCCCTTGCTAATAATTTTTTATGCAGGTGTTGCGTGAGTGTATGTAGATACAGGTGTGTGTATGATAGAGTAGTATTATATTTTGTGATGTAGAGAAGGAGAGAGAGTGACCTGTTGGCTGCATGTGTACCAACGGACCACCTCCTATTGTGCGCCAATGGAAGTATGCGTGAGTTTATATGGGATGTCGATAGACTCATGTGTTCCAATGGGGAACCAAGTCAAAGTACTGGGAGTTATTTGTGGTGCGCATCAGTGTGGGCATGCGTATGACTGCATGTGAAAATTACGAGTATTTGGTGTAAGGGTAGAGCAAGATTGTGAGTTAGCTCTAAGAAAGAAGTGTGAAGGTGGACGTACACGAATGCTATCCCCTTGGTGTTTTTGGAACAACTGAGAGTATATTCCTTGGAAGAGGGTTGTCAAGGTGATAGCTAAAAGTTGCGATTTTGTTGTATAAAAGTGTATATATCTTTGATAATTTTTCTCGTTCTGGCCAAGGTACCAGAATGTGCATTTATATGACGGTCCCGAAAACCGAGGTATTCTTCTGTTGTCATTATCGGGGTAATTATGGCCAGTCAAAAGCTAATTATTGGGAAGCAGTACATCACACATGCTCTGGACACACTCCCATATTACGCATCTATCCTGTCTCCGAAATGTCAAAAGATACCAAAATTTGAGTCTTTCAGAGAAACTTAAAAGCGAGTATTAAATTAAGATAGATCTAAGCAGCCAAGTTCAAGAGAAGCGATTAACTGAGAATAAATGTTCTGGCTATCTAAATAAAAATTGGGTGATTTCTCAAAAAATTCATTCCAGACAATTCCAGTCGGAAAGTGTGTAAGGCTGTAGGTCGTTCCAAGTTGATGGGGAGGTCCCATGCTATAGGTTAGAGGAAGTGCCACATCGGTACGAGAGTATAGGCACGTTGTTATGTACGTAGGGGAGCCACAGAGCTCATATTTAGAATAGGAGCAGTTAAGGGCCAAGTCGGTGGCCATATATGAGAATAGGATCAGAAACACGAAGTCTGAGCTCAGGGAGCTAATTTGCAATTAGGTAAACAGCATTACCTGCTCTAGAAGGCAAGCCATACATAGGCAGAGTAGGCTTTGCCTGTATGAACATTGTTCTGAGACAAATGTAAAGGGGAGTTTAACCCCATTGGCAGCGACTGCTTGTGTGAAAAGCGTCAAGTAAAGTGACAATACACTAGTGGCTGTGCGGCGGCAGTGAACGGGTGAAGTGAAGAGGTGACCAAGGAACCAATACTAGCGAAGAGGAGGAAAAACCAGCAATAACAGAGAATGCGGGCCCGCAAGTGACTTAAAAATTGTGTGGGTAGGGGGTGATTGACGTTTTGTATTCCCATTCTTTTGGATTCCATGTAAAATTGTTTTTTTCAGTGAAACTGTTGATTTATGCTTTTCGAGGAAAAGTTATTAACCCTTTCAGGATAAGAACCACCCCAACAAAAGTGAAACAGGCGGGTTCGTCATGGTGTGAGACATACGTTCACGCACAGATTCAGGCGACACTCCTTGAGTTTGGCTGAATATGTGGCATGAATCTATTTCTTCCAGCAGTGACAAAGCCCCGGTTTCCAACACATAGGGAGTCTAAATATTAAACCAGGGACTTAAGTTGAACAAACTTGAATCTAAACCTCCCCAAGGATGCTGCTTATCAAATATGAAAAGATACTGTCTGATGGGTCTGAAGAAAAAGATTTTAAAAAATAATCCTTATATTACACTAATTCAAATTTTTGGCTCTCACAGAGAATCCAAATATGACTCCAGGGACTTGATTTGAACAAACTGGAATCTGAACCTCCTAAAGATGCTGCATATAAAATGATTCTGACTGATTAGTCCAAAAAAGATTTTAATAAAATAATCCTCATATTACACCAATTTAAATTTTGGGTTCTCACAGGGAGCCCAAATATGAAATCAGTGACTTGATTTGAACAAACTTAAAGGTGAACCTCCTAAGGGTGCTGCATATAAAATATGAAATGATTCTGATCTGTAGATTTGAAAAAGAAGTTTTTTAAATGCCATTCCTCATATTGCACTGTTAAAGTTAGAGGAGCCCAAATATGAGCCCAGGGTCTTGCTTTGAACAAACTGCAATAGCACCCCATTTTCAATGCTACATACCAAATATCAACAGATTCTGTCTGATGGATCTGAAAAAGATTTTTAAAGAATAATCCTCATATTACACTAATTTAAATTTTGGGTTCCCACAGGGAATCCAAATATAATTCCAGGGACTTGATTTGAACAAACTTCAGGCTGGCCCCTCTGAAAATGCAGTATACCAAATATCAAGAGATAGATCATGGTAGATGTGAAGAATATTTTAAAATAAATTTCCTCATATTGCACCATGTTATAATGTGGGCTCCCATAGGGAGGCCAAATATAAAAGCAGGGACTTGATATGAACAAACTTGAATCTGAACCTCCTAAGGATGCTGCATATTAAATATGAAAAGATTCCGACTGGTAGATCTGAAGAAAATTTTTACATAATATTCCTCATATTGCACTATGTTAAGGTTAGAGTTCCCATATGGAGCCCAAATATGACTCCAAGGGCTTGGTTTGAGTGAACCTGAATCTGCCCTTACCCCACCCCCTCCCACCCCAGGATGTTCTATATCAATCATCAAAAGATTTTGAGATTTTTAAAAAAAATTGTCATATTGGAATAAGATAAAATGTGTGTTCCCTTAAGGAGCCCACATATGAACCCAGGGACTTGATTTGAACAAACTTGAATCTTACCCACCTAAGGATGCTACATACCAAATATCAAAATATTGACTAATGGATGTGAAGAAGACTTTTAAAGAATATTCCTCATATTACGCTAATTTAAATTTTGGCTCCCACAGATAGGACTCCAGGGACTTAATTTGAACAAACTTCAAACTGACTCCTTCCCCCCCCCCACCCCCAACCTCCCAAAGATGCAGTATACCAAATATGAAGAGATTTTGACTGGTAGATCTGAAGAAGATGCTTTTAAATACATTTGTTCATATTGCACCAAAATAAAATTTGGGTTCCAATAGGGAGCCCAAATATGAACCCACGGACTTGTATTGAACAAACCTGAATCTGACCCCTCTAAGGATGTTGTGGACCAAGTATCAAAAGATTCTGATTGGTTGTTCAAGAGAATAAGGTTTTTAATTTTTTAAAAACATTTTGTGCTAACATAATTATGCCCCTTTTGGTGCCTCCTGTGGGCATGGCAACTTTATTTGAACAAACTTCAATTGATATATGTAAGAAACATGCAAACTTGGCTTCAATTTGGCACAGTGGTTTATGAGGAGAAGTCGATAATATAAAGTTCACACCGGACCAGATGGTTGATGGACAGAAAGTGATCATGTAAGCTCCCCCTGACTTTCAGTCAGGTGAGCTAATAAAAGCTAGATTTATCAATAGACTATAAAACAAGAGACCCCAGGGGGCCTGAGGGCGCTCACCTGACATGGTAGCCTAAATATCAACCCAGAGAATTGATTTCAACAAGTTACATCTGCTCCTCCTAAAAGCTTATACCAAATATCCAAAGATTCTGACCAGTGGATCTAAAAAAAAAAAAGATTTTTAAAGAAAATTCCTCATATTGAACTAAGTTATAACTCAGGCCAATATATGAACCCAGGGACTTGGCTTTAACATACTTGAATTTCACCCCCCTAAGGATGCTGCACACCAAATATCAAAACATTCCGACTGCGGAATCTGAAGAAGAAGATTTTTAAAGAAAATTCCTAATTTTGAACTAAGTTACAATTCGAGCTCCCAAAGTGAGCCCAAATATGGACCTAGGGACATGGCTTGAACAAACTTGAATCTTACACCCCCCCCCCCCCCCCCCCCTAAGGATGCTGCATAAAAAATATCAAAAGCATTCATCTGTTGGATCTGAAGAAGATTTTTAAAGAAAATTCCTCATTTTGAACTAAGATATCATTCGGGCTCCCACAGTGAGCCCAAATATGAACCAAGGGACTTGGCTTGAACAAACTTGAATCTCACCCCCTAAGGTTGCTGGATGCCAAATATCAAAACATTCCGACTGCTGAATCTGAAGAAGAAGATTTTTAAAGAAAAATTCCTCATATTGACTAAGTTATAATTCAGGCTAATAACAAATTTGAATCTCCACCCCCCCTCCCCCCCCCCCCCCCAGGGTGCTACACACCACATATCAAAACATTGCGACTGCTGGATCTGAAGAAGATTTTTTAAGAAAATGCCTCATTTTGAACTAAGTTACAATTCAAGCTCCCACAGTGAGCCCAAATATGGACCTAGGGACATGGCTTGAACAAACTTGAATCTCCCCCCCCCCCCCCCCCCCCCCTCCTCAAGGATGCTGCATACCAAATATCAAAACATTCCGACTGCTGGATCTGAAGTAGATTTTTTAAGAAAATTCCTCATTTTCAACTAAATTATCATTCGGACTCCCACAGTGAGCCCAAATATGGACTTAGGGACATGGATTGAACAAACTTGATTCTCACCCTCCTAAGGATGCTGCATACTTAATATCAAAACATTCCGATGGCTGGATCTGGAGAAGATTTTTTAAGAAATTTGCCTGAAATGCACTAAGTTCGAAATCAGGCTACTATACTGAGCCCAAATATGAACCCAGGGGCCGATTTGAACAAACTTGAATCAGATCCACACTACAATGTTGCATACCAAATATCAAAAGATTCTGCCTGCTGGATCTGGAAAAGAAGATTTTTTAATGTTTTTCCCATTGCCTACAGTGTTAAAAAGTGCTGACTCAGCACTTTTTCAAAGTCCCGAAACTGTACCCTATGATAAAACCGATGGCAGTTTTTTTTTATCAATCCTTTCTGTTGGTCCTAAGAAAGCTTCACACCAAATAAAAATTCTCGGTGCTGTGCAGTTTTGGAGATATGGGCGTTTTAATTTTTTTCTATTTTTAGCTCCTGCGGTTCCCACGGGGCTGCAGGAAAAATTTTTTTTTGCATAAATCAAGTACTTATAACCCAATAATACCTCATATTAAATTTGGTTCAAATCGGCCTCTGGGTTAAGAAAATAGAAATTTTGGGCAGGGCAAAAATTCTTGCCCCTCTCAGAACAAAGGCAAGTATTGCCCGTCAAACTTCTCTTGAACAAATTTGAGTCTACACCTCAAATGGAAGCTGCATACCACATATCAAGTCTCTGCTACTGGTGGTTCATTAGAAGAAGATTTTCAAAAAATTTGGCCATTTTTTCCCCACCCTTCTGCTCAATATAAGCCGAAACCTAATTTGCATAAAAATCAAAATGCCCCTATATAACCACTACTTACCTGAAATTTAATTAAAATGTGGCCAGTGGTTTAGGAGAAAGAGGCTCAAACACCACCTTCACGCAGGACGATGGACGACAGATGATGGACGGACAGACGATGAACAAAGAGTTATCAGAAAAACTCACCCTGACTTTCAGTCAGGTGAGCTAAAAAGACCAAATTCTTGTTAATTGAATACTTCTCTTAATTGCATATTTTTCACCAGAAAAATGGCTATTCAATTAACAGGGTTTCACTGTAGTTTGTATTTGTAGATGTTTATTACGTGCCCATATTAAGATGTGATAAGAGAGAAAAATGATTCTAGGAACCCATCAAGACTCAATGGAGCTCACCGAGACACAGGACCAAACTGATTCTTTAGAGGCTCACTGTCAGTCCTGGCTTGATTTTTATTGTAAGAAAACACACCTAGCTCAACAAAATGCTGAATCTTTTAACAGTATAAATGTGCTGTCTGCAGGTATGCACATTATATATTCATTTCACAACTCACCAACATTACATACTGATCCACCAGGCTGTAAACTGAGACCATCAGGGCATATGCAAACACGGCTTCCACCTGATCTTGGTAAACACATGTGTGAACAACCTCCATTTCCATTTGAACATAAATTAGGACCTAACAAAAAGAATGTGAAAATAATAATTCATCTACATCGTTAGCAACATGATATTGGTAGGTCTAAAATCAATGTATCAAGCTAAAAGTAGACAGGTGCACATCAACTCCAATTTCTTTCTATCATGAGTGTCAATACGTGAAGCCATGAACATTTATCAAAGTATGATGACCAAAAAATCCTCAAACTTTGTACAAATTCAAAGAAATTGTACATGTGCTCTTGTGAACAATATCAAGGTCATACAAAATCAAAGTCAATGTTGACCTTCTTAAGGCACTTGCATCACTAAAATTTCATGGTCCTGCTAGTTTAGTACTTATAATATTGGAATTTGCATACCAGTTCAGAAATCAGTTGGTTCCTTGTAAAGTTTATCAAGTCGGTTGATTCTATGTCTACAATGTATATTTATTTACAGGTATTGGTTTTTAAGATCATATTAAGTATCTATGTCTATATCATGACTTCAATGTTAACATAAGTATAAAATCATGTTAGTTTGTCAACTGTTTTCAGTAAGGATGCTCACGTTAACTCACACAAGGCATTGGTACTGGGTATTGTCACAATATAAAACAGAACTTTGCTACTAGAGTACTCATCCAGTAACCCTTTACCTAACATAGTGGCCAAAAAAGACCAGAAAATTAACCAGATTAAGCCTACTACAGCCTGAAGTATCTCAGAAATTTCTCAATAAAACAATAACAAATATGGATATGATTAGAACCAGCTCATGTTAAAAATACTGTGTTAGGTAAAGGGTTAACTGGAAAAGTGCTTTATTATTTCTGCTTTCCAAAATTTGTTTGCATGCCTTGGCCTTGTTAAAATTTATGGGAGAGTGCCCATATGTAAACGCACAGAATGTATAATACACTGTCATAGTATAGCAAAAAAAAAAAAAAGAATAAAATCACCAGCCACTAAGGATGAAGGCTTTTGAAGGCCCTATCAACACAAACCCTACACAATTCATATTCAATTGAGCAATGCTATCGGTGGATTTCAGTGTCTCAAGCAAGCAGAATCTCATAAAATTTTGAGTTTTTATCATCTAGTGATGGGGTATTTTAAATATTTATTAATTTGATGATTATTACGAACAGTTTTGTGTGTGTGTGTGTGTGTAGGTGGAGGGGGGGGGCAGTGATGGTGGGGGGGGGGGGGGGGGGTCAATCAGAAACATTTTGCGCCACATTTACTTCTTTATCTCCATGTACACATTTGCTGTGCTTACTTTATGCCTCAATTCAGAGTCCAGTTTACTGTATCAGGGAAACCTTATCAACTGTGGTCCAGTTTGGAATTGCAACCCAGTATGGGTTTGAACCTCATTAAATGTGGAGACATGATGGATTCTGGTATTTCCAAGTAGCTGTTATCACTTCTTGGAGAGGTTTTTTGGTTAAATAATTATTGTGATGGTAAGAAACACTTTTGCTTCCAAATTCAGGCTATCCTTCAATCCTCCATTGCATCTTCATTTACATAAAATTATACTGGTTTGTTTTGGTCTATGATTTAACACTCTGTATACTGAGGTCTATAAACAAATTTTCTTGTTTCTCAGGCAATTTTTTCCTCAATTTTATCTAGAGATGGGTGGTCAACCAAAAATTTGGTTCGGTTTCCGTTTTGTTATCAAAACCAAAACTGAAACAATTACAGAAAGCCCGTCATCGCAGTTTTCAACTTCACTGTTGAAAACTTTGAATCAGGTCTTCACTTCTCAGAAAAGAGAGAGAGAAACTGCCTAAAGTTAACCTCGTTTTCAAACTTCAAAGTCGCGATACCCCTTTTTCGTGCATGGCATTTACTGTGAAAATAGGTGACAAAATTACTTCTTACGCATCATGTTTGAAACGTTCATCTGTTTATCAAATGCGATTTCCTTTGCAGAACTGGCACTTGTCACTTGTTCCACATTTATGATGACAAAAATAATTATTTCTATACGTAATTTGGAAATCTTGAACTCCGAAGCCAGCGTCAAAATCACAGTCAAAGTTGGATGGAAATTTAGGGTTACAATGACCTATATGAATGACATTTACTTGATAAATTTGTTATGGTTGGCATAATTTTATAGGGTGTGTTGGGTTGGCCATAACACATATTGTGGGGGGGGGGGGGGGGGAGTAATTTTGCAAAATACTCAAGGCAAAACTCAGTTTTCTCAAACTTGAAATCTTGAGATAATTTATGCAAATACATTGTACTCAGGAAATCAGAGTACCAGTACAGGCTATTACAGCTGCGTTGCCCTGGAAAGGGAGCCCCTCTGACACTGACTGGTGCCAAATACATCTCGTATGCAAATGCAATGTATTGTTATGTTTGTACAATGAAAACTGAAACCAAAAACCCGACTCTTTGAATGAAACTGAAACCGAAACCAGAACTGACACGAAATTTGAAAACCACCCCTCTCTAATTTTATCATGAGAGAGGGAGGCTCTTCTGGTTTCTTTGCTTATTTGCAAAACAGTTCTGAAAATAGTTGGAATCAGAAATTTAACTACTTATGCTATTATGTGACAAACCAATGTTTTCAGAAGCAAAAATTTCCCATAATGCAGTTGAAAATTTAACCAACTTTATCTTGTTTGACAGCTCTTCTGTCAAACACGGTACAGTTGGTTAAATATTTGTCTTACAAGTGTAAAAGAGTGCCATAGAAGAGATTTCCAGGTAAAAAAAAGATGATGAGACAGATTTTGTATGATGAGAGAGGTGCATGAAAAACAATATTTTTTTTTAAATAGTCTAAGGCTGAAATATCCAAATTTCAAACTACAATTTTGTTCAACCCTTTGAACCCGAGCGGCCACTTTTCTGGCCTAGGAATATAATTTGGTATTATATCATAATTTCATAACTAGTATGGCTGCTAAGTGAATGTGTGGGGTAGACCAGTCAATATTTCCAACGTGCAGCCCTAAGGCTGCACGTTGAAAATATTAATTGGTCTATCCCAAATAATGAATATGGACCCTTCTGATTGCTGCCATTGAACTGACATGGAAGTTACCACCAGGGTTCAAAGTGTTAATAAGCAACAAATAATTATAAATATTCACACTTGTTTGACAGAACTTGTTGAGCTCTGTCAAACATAACTGTATTGGTTAAATTGCCAGTTGCAATTTATGAAAAATTTGCTGCTTCCATTTTTTGCATTTTGACATCAGTTTGCAGAGAGAGGGTTACTCTGAAGTCCACTGTCTTGAACTTGTAAAACTTCAGTAAGTGTGGGGCAAAATGGGATTTCTCAAAAGAGGTACATATGTATTAGCACTTAGTCAGTGCCTGGATATGAGGTGTATGTCATAAGCTCTTGTAAAATCTGAATGGCTATGAGATAAATAGAATAGATGTTTTCTCCCCCACTTCCTATGCAAGATATGCGTGGCTCATGTGAGAAGGCTATATGAGATAGATATCTATCTCACATGTCTCACGTGACCATACCTTATGTTTCATTGGTATTCAAAGTATTGTGGTTTGTTGTACTTGAAGTTAATATTAATAGTATATTGTATACAGTTTGTTCAATTTCTTAACTTAATTCCTATCACTACAGCATCCATCGATCAAGTGATGCATGCGCCCAACTGACATCATCAGAATGTGTCACCGTTAATTTTGCTAGAAATCTTTAATCCCTGTCTTGCTGGCGTTGCAATTTAATTTTGTGGTATATACCTGTGGTATATACATAACTTTTGTGTGCAAATAAGCAATAAGTTTTTTTCAGAAATGGACAACAAAATTGTTCGTTATTCCTGCACATGCCCCTGGATTACTTTTGATGATGGCAGAGTATTCTAATGGGGGAGAAAAATTATCCCTGATGGGTGTGGGTGTGAGATGGGCAAATCTCACCCTCAGGACAAGATATTTAGTCCAGACACGAGGCTTGCCCAAATATCTTGCCCTCAGGTGAGATTTCCCCATTTCACACCCTCACCCATCAGTGATAATAATAATCACTCAATGATGAGGATCAATCAATCTGGGTATGTGTGAAGGATGAAAAATGGAAAATTAGTCTTTGATTTTCCATTTGGCATATTTTATGGTCACATTAGTTTTTTGTTGTTGTCATGACAGTACTAACTGACGGTGGAGAATTGGGACATTATGTAGTTGCATTAAGTGAACCAGGTATCTTTTTGGTGTCACAACCTGGTTTATCCTCATAAAGTGGTTCTGTCCTCCCTTTGCCTGCTGAGATGAGAAACATAACAAGAGGCCCCACATGGCCCAAAGTGCTCACCTTGAACAGAACACAATAGAAATAGAGTCCAAGAATAAATCTACATTAAGCAATCCATCTCCTTAGGATATATTGTCAAACCTTGAGCCCCTCTGGAGTGACAAAAATAGCCTGAGCATCATGCCTTTTCTTTAGATGATCATAATGTAAAATGTAGAGCTCCCCTATGAAGCCCCTTGTTACAACCTATGTGGATTACACACGCCTCCACAGAGTACAGAATACAGAATTTCTAATTCTTCAGCTACATGGCCAATTCCGGTTCCCATAGGGAGCCCAAATATTAGCCCAAGCCCTTCAACAAAGTTGAATCTGACCTCCCTAGAGATGCTGTATACCAAATATGAAAGCATTTTGACTAGGGGATCTGAAGAAGACTTTCAAAGACATTTCCTCATATTGCCCAAAGTTAAAGTTTGGGCTATCATAGGGAGCCCAAACATTAACTTAGGGAACCAATTTGAACAAACTTGAATCTGACTTCCCTAGAGATGTTGTAAACCAAATATAAAAGGATTCTGATGCGTGAATCTGAAGAAGATTTTTAAAGAAATTCCCTCATATTCTTTTAAGTTAAATTTCAGGTTCCCATATGGAGCCCAAATATTAACCCAGGCACTCGAATTGAACAAACTTGAATCTGACCCCCCTAAAGATGTTGTATACCAAATATGAAAGCATTCCGACTGCTGGATCTGAAGAAGATTTTTAAAGAAATTTCCTCATATTGCACTAAGTTAAAATTTGGGCTACCACAGCGAGCCCAAATATATACCTAGGGACAGTATTTGAACAAACTTGAATCTGACCCCTTAGAGATGTTGTATACCAAATATGAAAGCATTCTAATTGGTGAATCTGAAGAAGATTTTTAAAAATTATCCCCCATATTGAAGTAAGTTAAAAATTTGGGCTTCCATAGGAAGCCCAAAAATTAACCTAGGAACAATCTTGAATCTGACCCTCATAATAATGATGTACACCAAATGTTAAAAGATTCAGACCTGTGGTTCTGAAGATTTTTAAAGAATGTTCCCCATATTGCCCTAAGTTAAAAATTTGGGCTCTTGTATTGAGCCCAAATATGAACTAATGGCCTTTATTTTAACAAACTTGTATCTGACCCCCTTATGAATGATGTATACCAAATATCCAAAGATTCTGCCCATTGGTTCCGGAGAAAAGATTTTAAAAATTTTTGCAAAAATGCTGACCCAGCATTGTTTTGATGCCCTCTATGGAACACCCTAACATAACTGATCACAATTTTTTTAACTGTTCAATTCTACTGGTCCTAAGGATGCTTCATACCACATAACAGCTCTCTGCTCCATGTGGTTTGGGAAATATGGGCATTTGAAAATATTTCTATTTTTAGCTCCTGGGGTTCCCATGGGGATGCAGGAATTTTTTTGTTGCACAAGTCAAGTACTCATGATCCAATAATATCACATACCAAATTTGGTTCAAATCGAACCATCAGTTCAGAAAATATAAATTTTGGACGGGGCCTAAAATCTTACCCCTCCCATTACAAAGCCAAATATTGCTTCACAAACTTCATTTGAACAAAATTGATTCTACACCTCAAAAGGAAGCTCCATGATAAATATCAAATCATTGCACCCACTGGTTCATGAGAAGAAGATTTAAAAAATATTTTGGTGCATTTTCCCCAGCCCATTCCTATGGGGCTGGGTATGTTGAGTTGAACAAAAATGCAATGCCCTTTTGGGACCATCACTCACACAAAGTTTCCCTTGAATTGGCTCAGTGGTTTTGGAGAAGAAGACCAAAACATGGTGTTGCCAGATGCCAGACGACGGATGTTGGATGCCGATTGGAGAGCGATGAGATTAGCTCAGCTTGACTTTGTTAAGGTGAGCTAAAAATCTATTACTTTTGACTGGTGCTGGCAGAAGATTGTGGCTAGTTTGTTCTTGTGGACTGATTTCACCTTATGGATAGTCATGTGATGATGCTTTCATCTGTTGTCTAAATACTATGTTAATTTAGAGTACAGTCTATTTTCTTTGTCATTGCTTTACAAAAGAAAACATCTCCTGAATATTGGAAACAAAAACCAAAAATAAGCAATGGTTTCAAAATATGTAGGATGATGCTAAATGAAGAATCAGAAATAGTTGTCTTGAATTCTACTTACCTTGATATGTAGCACTTCTTTTATATGCATGGATATCATTTAATCGACCAAATGCTGGTGGGCCAATAATTGTTGGGTGACTGCCATCACTATTGATACGCATTATGGTTCTGAAAATGAAAGTGTCAATGACACTGTAACTCAACTTGTATAAGACATGTACATGTATAGTATGTGACACAGCAATGACAAACACCTAGGTAATGACCTGATAACAAAGGTACATGTAAAGTGTTGTAAAGGTCTGTACATAAATACTGACCGTAGCCTATAACAAATGTGCAGGTAAAGTATTGTAAAGGTGGGTGACAGTTAGATGCTAAACTAGAAAAGAAATATCCATGGGGTTAATGTTACAATGGGGATCCTTGTATACTGTACCATAAGCCAAATGTTAGCAACTGTTTTGGACTGTTTGCTTCAAACCCTTCTAAGGTTGATTCATACTAATTAATAAATATTTGTCCAGTCCTTCTTAAAATATGAAAAAAATTATAGTAATTTATATATTTTTTATACTTACCAATGACCCAGACTTAGCTGGTGCTAACTCTTAAAAATTCAGGGCCAAACACAAATTTTGCCCCCCCAATCCCCAAAATTTGCATCAAAATCCAAAAAGTCAATGTCGTATATGGTCCTCCATACTTTTGTCCACTGCGCATGTGCAGTGTCAAGGAAGTACCGAAATTGGCACCAAAACTTCATTCTTACAACCAGTGCCTGGTAAATTTATATAATCAGCGGGGAGGTATGAGTTCCCAACTCATGGGAGGGCCATCCCCGTCGGGGTCATTGGTAAGTATAAAAAATATATAAAATACTATAAATTTTTTCATATTTTTATACTGTACCAATGACCCAGACTTAGCTGAATAGAAAAAAAGGCTGGAGGGCCTAGAACATAAAGGAAAATCCAATAGGCTCAATTACATAAAAACAGAATTATCCCCTCAAGGAGAAACAGGATTTAAATATATCTTTCTTGTTGATACAAAAAAAGAAAGACATATTACCAATCCGTAATTGAGCACAATAACATCAATGATCTCTATTAACATCCAGTATTACCCATTATACTAATTTTTTTAAAGGAAAGCCAATAAATAAAGATAGTGCAGAGAATGAGACTCTTTATACTCATTTAAAAGTGTCTGAGCATTGTATATTAACGCTCATATGACACGTGACATATATAAATGCTTCACACCGAGCTACACTTTAAAAATATTACATAAATGAGATAAACATTAGCTTTACACTTTAAAACCATACCAGCACCGACTCAGAATTACTGACTCCAGAGGAGGTATTCTCTTGCTTTTCACCATAAAGCAGGTGATATAAGGGAACACCATCCCCCTCCCCCCCCCCCCTTCCCCTTGCTCTGGGTCAATCACCCCAGAACGAAGAGGGCAGCAGGACAGAGTCACTGCTGGGACAGAAAGCCTGCATAACTATAGTTGCAACTGTTTAGTGGACGACATTCTGAGCAACAGATAACGGACCTAAACAACGAAGGTCGCCAGAAATAGACTCAATATTTCTATGGTAAAAATTTGTGAATGTAGAAGGCTGAGACCAGTATGCAGCCTTCATCAAATCGGTAATAGCAATACTATTAGCATAAGCACAAGATGAAGACAGCACTCTAACTTCATGCGCTGAAATCTTAAGCACAGACTGCTGAGGAGAAGATAATCTTTCATAAGCAGTACGAATAGTCAAATGAATCTACCTTGAAACAGAATGGACCATGATGTCCCTTCTATTAGGCAGCAGAGACAGAAAGAAACGCTACTACTGTCGAATTGTTGGACAGTATTTGAACATGTGAATTCTGAATAATGTTCATCCAATGACGTAGCGCAAGCCAAATTGACATCATCTCTTTGATGTTTATGTGCTTGTTCAGGAATTGCGGATCCCAAAGACCCTGGCACCTCGAATCTGTTGGGCTCAATGTCGCGCCCCAAACTGTTTGACTCGTATCCATCATAATCGTAAAAATCTGATCCGGCAGTTGCAGTGGAACTCCCTGAGTTAACCACTGAATATCTGCCCAAGTCTGAATCTCTTGTTTTACTTGGTTGGACAAGACGATGTTCATTTCGAGCGAATGAATCTTCACACTCCAATTCTGAGTAAAAAATATCTGGAGAGGGCGAGTGCGTAGAATAAGGTCCACAGTGGCTCTGCACAAACCTATCAGTCGCATAAATTCTCTCACTGTCACTACATCTCAGTGCAGACAAAAGCAAGCATAACAACTGACTAATTTCGCTCTTGGTAACGACAGATGAACTAGATTGTTGTGCGTCTTGAAGCTCATTCCCAAGTCAATGAATGACTTGGACGGAACTAGATCTGACTTCTTTTCGTTTACTATGAAACCGAGACGTCGGAGCAATTGAAGCAGACTCTGAACATCATTCTGAAGCGTTAATCTGTCGTCGTATGTCTGAAGAATGTCATCCAAGTAGGCCGACGTTACTGCAGATGAATGAGCTTGGAAATGAGTCATTACTGAGTTCATTATTCGAGTGAAGGCCCAGGGTGCTAGATTCAGTCCAAAGCACATTGCTCGGAACTGATAAATGACTCCTAGGACAGCGAAGGTACTTTCTGAATGCCAGATGTACCGTGACATGAAAGTACACATCCTTGAGATCTATGCCTGCAGCATAGTCATTCACTCGAATGCTCACTCTCACCGATCGAATGGTCTCCATATAAAACTTCGGAGCCACGATCAGCTTGTTTATCCAGCTTAGATCTATAACTGGACGGAACAAGCCATCTGGTTTTGGTACCAGGAACAGGTGACTGTAAAAACTGGGAGATTCCTGGTTTTCTACGACCTCTATTGCATTCTTCTCCAGAAGAGACTGCACCTCTGATAGAAGCAAATCTCTCTTCTGAAGGTTTGACAGAAACTGAGGCCATTGTGGACTTCGTGTTAAAGGAGGTTTTTCTCTGAAGGACAGTTTTAGACCTTCCGAAATAACCTCCTGAACCCATCGGTCGTCCGTAATTGACAACCAACTGGTTAAGAATCTTGACAGCCTTCCGCCCACTGGAGCGCAATAGAGGTACTGACCTTCACCTCCTGTACCTGTGAGGCTTGCGGGAGGAGAAACTACGTCCTCCCCACCTCGACCAGTCGACCTAGGGGCATCTGAGTGGTTGTCTCGGCCAGCATTACATCCCCTAGCGGAGTCGCTACTCTGACGGTCTCTGGAGTAAGACGTAGAGGCTTTCTTAGATCCTCTATAGGAACCTCCCTTGGACGTACTCGCCCCAGAAGTCCCTGACTTACTCCTCTCTGCTGAGTCTGGTTTTTCACGAAACGGACTTAAAGAGCCGAGAGTCTGAAGCTTTCTTGGTAATCTGATCATAGATTAGTGAAAGCTAACCATCGAAAAGAAATTCTCCTGAAACCGGAAAGACTGGAAGAGAGTTTTCACCTTAGAATCCACCCTAGTGGATGAAGCCAGGGCAGCATCATGTCTGACTAACTCCAAATTTGCCACTGAAAGGGCGGGGTTACACATGGAATATGCGATTGCCCTCGAAAGAACTCTCAAGGAAGTTTGAACATCCTGGAATTCTTTACCATCAAGATGTTGTGATAACGCTCTGGTAAGGTGATCTGCGTAAGATAAGGTGTCTAAACTGGTTCTGTTAGATGAGATTGTCGGCTCCAACATACTGGAGAGAATCGACATAGATGCCGGCAATGACAACTCCATGTCTTCTGCCAGGTCGTCTAAATGCAGGGGAACTCTCGGAATACCCTGTACTGCCGTTTCAAATTCATTTCTATTATTGATGAATGGCAGATGTAGAGCTTGGTGCGATAAAAAACTGGATCTGCCAGCCTTAGAGGCTAGCCTAAAAATAGCGTCATTCAGCAATTCAAACATCCGGGAGACAATTCTGGACTGGGCAGGAAACTCAGGCTCGACGTCCTTAGTCCGGCCGAAGAAGTCAGTGTCCAGTGATGCTATCAGTCTCTTATCTGGTATCGCAGCTCTCTGGGCCGGAGGAACAACATCTGGAAGGTATTGCCAGATGAAATCTACGGCCACCTTATGTTGTTCAAGAAGTGAAAAATCCAGCTCTGCAGATTCCCTTTCACCATCCGACTGGACCAAATGTGAATCTTGGTCATCCCTATCTGACATTGCAGGGGAGCGTACTGACCCAGCTTCCTCAGCCAGTTCCTGAAGGTTGCTGGGATGTTGTGATGAGTTGAGCTATCTGCGATAGCAAGTCTCTCACAGAGGCTTGTGGAGCAGCGGTCTTACATTGTTTAGCCGCTGGAAGCTCCTGGGACGGTGCCTCTTGCATAATTCTTTTATGCGAACATCCCGACTGGTAAGGCCTGTGTCCTTGCGTACCGGATGGAGTGACCTGGTTGACGTGGAATCCTTGGTCGGTGAAGCAGGCTGGATATCTGAGGTCATGTAGCCAAGGTGCGGTCGTGTGTGCTGGCGTGTGGAAGAGGAAGCCAATAGACTAGCCGCCCCCGGCGGTCTATGTGATGGAGCGTGCCGAGAAGGAGGAGTGAACGTATGCTCCAACTGACAAACGTTATGTACGACAACATCTGGCCCCAGATGTTGTTGTAAGAGAGAGGGGCCTCTCTTGCTCGCGGTCCGGGTAGATCTGATCGAGCTAGCTATCGGACTGACTGGCTTCCTCTGATCCTTCCCCCAATCCGTCATCGCCTGGTGTGCGTGATCCAAGATTATAGTGCTCACAACACCCTTTCTCCTCTCCTTGACTGCAATGGACGAACCAGCATCACATCACCCGCTCTACGAGTGATAGCTGAAAGAGACTGAAAAACTAGAGTGATCCTGTGGCGAGAGGACTGGCATGGACCTCTCACCACTAACAATATACCGTGACACACATCTCCAACGTTTGTCATCCCAATTGGCACACACTGAGCAAGAATTAGTGCCAGCACAGTAACTACAGCAAATACAATGAGCATGAGAATCAGAGGAAGCCTTCCTCGATTTACAATTTGAACAATATTCTTTCATATTTTAAAAAATATTAAACAGCCGTAGTACTCGCACTAACCCTTGAAAATAGAAAGATACATAATAATAATATAATCCATTACAAAAATTTCGAAAAATAATTCAAAAGAAAAAAATTTTTGAAAAAATTTTGACATGAGCTCAAGTTCCCAAAGGGAACGATGAGCCCAAATGGATCCCAAAAAAAGCCTAAATGTGGACAAAAATTTTAAAACATTTCTAAAAATTAATGTTACACTTACGGACAATATTAATGTATCTGGCTATATAATGAACTTACAGAAGACAAGGAATCACTGACAGAAGTAACCGTTGTCAAAGTAAACAAAAGTCAATAAAAACCGGAAACAAGACTCCAGACACTAAAAAACATGGCCCGAAATCAGTATCCAATTTAAAGCACTATCCGATGTAAAACAGAATCTTCCAGAGAAGAAGCTGCAGTACATCGGATGGTAGATGCATGACCAAAATGCCTAAACACCCCTTGGGTGAGGATGTAACCATGGGGATAATAGAATAAACATTCTGTAACTATGCTAAAACTCCCAAGAAATTACAATAAAAAAATTTCAAAAATTATACCAAAAGCATGGGAGATTAGTAAGGGGGGTATCAAGGAAAGGGAGAGAGGAAACACTGAACAAACAGTGGAGATTTCATAGCAAGAATGAAAACATCAGGCCCATGCCCCGAAATTAGGGAACATGAAATAATTTTACATAAAAATTATAAGTTACAGCCCTGAACACATCCTTCCACTGTTTCTTCCTCTCATCCTCTTATTTCATCCTTGGATCCACCATTTCCTTCATGCTTTTGTGTCTAGCATCATTTTAACTGAGATTATAAGCACAGATATCAGTGACATGTTACTGATTGAAAGGCCAAACAAAGAGTGAAGATTTGGCACCAATTTTGATACTTCCTTGACACTGCACATGCGCAGTGGACAAAAGTATGAGTGCACGTAATTACAGCACAAAATAGCCAGTGGTGGCCATCTTGAATTTCAGACCGTACCCCAAAACACCCGTTCTCGTTCCACGGTGTTAACAAAGGTACCCATATTTTAAAAAATATTAAACAGCCGTAGTACTCGCACTAATCCTTGAAAATAGAAAGATACATAATAATAATATAATCCATTACAAAAATTTCGAAAAATAATTCAAAGAAAAAATTTTTGAAAAAATTTTGACATGAGCTCAAGTTCCCAAAGGGAACGATGAGCCCAAATGGATCCCAAAAAAGCCTAAATGTGGACAAAAATTTTAAAACATTTCTAAAAATTAATGTTACACTTACGGACAATATTAATGTATCTGGCTATATAATGAACTTACAGAAGACAAGGAATCACTGACAGAAGTAACTGTTGTCAACGTAAACAAAAGTCAATAAAAACCGAAAACAAGACTCCAGACACTAAAAAACATGGCCCGAAATCAGTATCCAATTTAAAGCACTATCCGATGTAAAACAGAATCTTCCAGAGAAGAAGCTGCAGTACATCGGATGGTAGATGCATGACCAAAACGCCTAAACACCCCTTGGGTGAGGACATAACCATGGGGATTACGTCCTCACCCAAGGGGTGTTTAGGCATTTCATAAAGATGGGTTGATAAATGCGGCTTGTATCCAGAGCCATGTTGATGGATGAACAGATGGACAGACGGACAATGCACCATGACAAAACCGCAAATTTGCCTACATCAATGTTGAGCTAAAAATAAACTCATCAACTCTTTCCAAAGGAAAAGTCATCAATAAATATAGATGTTCTGTACAAAAAAAACTGATTGCACCTAATTTCGGCAAAAAATGGCTAACAGTAGCCACCTTGGATTGTGGATCAAACCAAAAAACACTTGTTCTTGTCCCACAGGTTACAACAAAGGTACCCAAGAAGTTTTGTGAAGATCAGTCCATAAATACGGCCTCTAGCCCGAGTCGTATTGACATGTGTTCTAACAGTGTATAAATAGCACTAAATAAATCAAAGTTCATCTAATTTGCATAATTTATGCATGAGAAAAAAACCCTGTATTATATGTGTACTCCATGTTACTAAACATTCATTCAAACATTTATTCAAATCAGAACATTCATATAAAAGTCTGTACAAAAAACTGATTGTACCAAATTTCAGTACCAAATGGCCATCGGCAGCCATCTTGAATTTCAGATCGCACACAAAAACACTTGTTCTCAACCCAAGGTGATAACAAAGGCACCCAAGAAGTTTCATAAAGATCGGTTCATAAATACGGCCTCTAGCCCAAGCCGTATTGAACTGTTGATGGACGGATGGGCAGTCAGATGACAGGTCATGACATAACCTCAAATTTGACTATGTCAAAGATGAGCTAAAAATACTGACAATTTTAATTTAGGAGTGTACATGTTTAGTTCCATAAATCACTTTGTCTTGAGTGCAGTGCCAATTTTCAAAATGCTCCTTGTTTTACAATATTGATAAAATTTAGAGCGGCCTCTCTCCAGATTTAAAAAAAATATTACTTTAAAGGCTCTTTTTCTCAATCAATTTTCAGAGAGGAGTACCAATATCTATTTAACCCATCAAAGCCCATTATATTTCTAGAATGTTATTCAGACTCCTCTTTCTCTACTGGATTACTACTGATTTCTAGGCAATTCTTGGCTGATTATTGAGACAGATAAAACTATGCATTCATGGTAATTCAGCAAAACTCAGTATTTTTTCAGCTAGTGAGTGAATATAAAGAAGGGCTGTTTAGTTTTGAAATAATTTTTATTTTCAAGTGGAATGCAAAGGTTTATTTTCAAGGCTCAAAGTTTATTATATTACAATTTATATATAGAATTCACAAGCTTGAGAAATTTATTCATAAACACTTAAAACATACTTTGATTTCTGAGAGGTTCAATTAGCTGTTCACTGTTTTTTCAACTATGCATATTGATACTCAAATGATATGATTGTTAGAAATCAAATCAAGTTTAGTTAAGTCAAGGAAAATACAAAAGTAGAAATGCAAACTCTCCCCTTCAGTGATTAGATTGTACTATTCAGAATTATTTAACATGAAAACAAGTGGCAATGCAAAAATTACAAGTATGTAAAAATGCCACTGAATGTGGAACGATAGTACTGCTCATTCATCGGATTGTCTAAAAACATCAATTTCAGTTTGAGCTGAGGTTGTGACACATGGGATGGATTTGTTGCCAGTACATGTACATTGGTTTATTGCAATGCTTATAATGGATCATGCTTCCTCCAAAGAAGCTCGAATGTGATGCTATATTTGGTTAAAACAATATTTATTCATTAATAACTGCATTAATTTTGTCCATCAAACAGGCTATCACATCGGTAATGTACACCAAACAGGATAAAATACAGTACAGGACGGGGTTCGAAAGACAGCTTATATTTATGAGTATCGTCTCTTTTGAGCAATTACATTTTTTGTGAAGTGGAAAAGCACGGTTCGTTGAGTAGGGCTGTTTAAACCATTGGCTGGTTGCTGCTTCTTGTTGTCGATACCAAAGTACACAGAGTGATTTTTGGGATCCTTCATTCAGCAGTCAACTTATATGTTGGGAGAGCCAATTACATAATTAAATAAGCTTGCAGCAATATACTCTCAGTAGGTGGCGTAGTTCATATATGACAAATGCACGTACATGTAAGCACACACACACAAATACATATGTATACAGCGGTATACACATAAACACGTGTATGTAACCGGGTGGTACAGGGTTGACTAGAATCTCTCAAAGATCCACTTCAAGCCCCTTTTATCCACAAAAGTTTGTTTGTTCTTGAACTCTGGCCACAAGGAATTCAGTAATAAAATAACACAGAAATGTGAATACTCAGTTTTATTTTAAAAAGATGTTCCAAGGGAGAGTGTGACAGATGGCGAAAATTACAATAAACTGTGTCAAACATTACCAGTATTAAAGTTCAGATACTGAAACAGGGAGACCACAAATAAAGCAATATATATTGTAATGTACAAACCATTCACAATGACTGTATGATGTATTACAAATGGACGGACAAGTGGTCCGACGATTCACCATTATGACAAATTTTCTATGAATTTTTAGGGGCGTCGCAGTAACTGGTTCTCATCAGATCACCGAAGTTAAGCAACATCAAGCCTGGTTAGTCCTCGGATGGGTGACCGTCTGAGCGATTGATTTGGACTCCCGCATTGTGTCCTTGGGCAGGGCACTTAACTCTGATTGTCCACATGGGGGCACAATGATGCCATGTACTAAGGCGAACTGCACGTCGATGGTGTGCATGTCTTCACCCAATCGAACCCTGCTTGTGCTGCAGTGCAGAGTTACAATGTTGGGGAGTTGCCAGCTGCTCGTCGTTGCTCAGTGGTTCTCTCCGGGTACTCCAGCTTCCTCCACCAGTAAAACTGTCATGGTTATGATTAGCCATTTTGCATAAGTATGTGACCTTAAACACCAATAAATAAATAAATAAATAAATAAATAAATAAATAAATAAATAAATAACTATGAATTTTTAAACCTCCATTTTACTTGTTAGAATTTATTCTCCATGAGACAGAAATAAATTAGACCTAGGTTGGACCATTATAGTTTCAGAGAAACATGTTTTGTCCTTTTGAAAGCCAAAGATTAAATTAAACTGCCAAAACAGAATATATTTAATAATTGCACGCAGCACACCTAACACCCACGATTGCGACTAAAGGTCCTTAGGAAGTAGAGGCAAACCTGTAGGTTCTTAGATCACAATCTAAGTGATTTAAGAAGGCTGAGACACGGCTTTTAATACATTATACAGCCAATAAAATCACTAGCTTAATTTACAGTACCGAAACCTTATGCAAACCAAATCTTCATTGGCCCTTGGCCCTGTCAAAAACACAGACCAATCAAAACTCGGTTTGTACAAAGTGTTCGGCTAAACTGCCAAAATGGTGAACAACCAAAAGAACACAGCAAAGCAAAGTATACAACTTCTTTCGTATTAAAATCTTACTAAATGGGATAAATTCCTAAAGGTTTCTTCGGACACAGAGGAAATAAGTGAAAAAAAAAATTCACTTTACGTAAACTATGCTTATTTTACCAGTGTATACTATTTGAACCAATATATAAGCTAAAATGAAATCTGTCACATGTGCATATGTGTGTGTGAGTGTACACACACACACACACACACACACACACACACACACACACAAAAACACACACACACACACACACACACACACACAGAGAGTCTTGTCCACCCTACATACCGAGGTACCCCATTGTTTGTCCTTTTTGTGGACTAACGGTTTCTACCTCGTTTTGCCGGTACAGTTCTGGGAAAACAACCGAGGTAAAGGGTTTCTTTTGTCTTTTGTACCTCGGTAAGGCGAAACACGCAAACTCTTTTGTCTAGTTACCTCGTCAAGTAGGTAAGACAAACCCACACACACACACACACACACACACACACACACACACACACACACACACACACAGTCTTGTCTACCCTACATACCGAGGTACCCCATTGTTTGTCCTTTGTGTGTACTAACGGTTTCTACCTCGTTTTGCCGGTACAGTTCTGGGAAAACAACCGAGGTAAAGGGTTTCTTTTGTCTTTTGTACCTCGGTAAGGCGAAACACGCAAACTCTTTTGTCTAGTTACCTCGTCAAGTTGGTAAGACAAACGCACACACACACACACACACACACACACACACACACACACACACACACACAGAGTCTTGTCTACCCTACATACCGAGGTACCCCATTGTCTGTCCTTTGTGTGGACTAATGGTTTCAACCTCGTTTTGCCGGTACAGTTCTGGGAAAACAACCGAGGTAAAGGGTTTCTTTTGTCTTTTGTACCTCGGTAAGGCGAAACACGCAAACTCTTTTGTCTAGTTACCTCGTTTAGTTGGTAAGACAAACCCACACACACACACACACACACACACACACACACACACACACACAGAGTCTTGTTTTCCCTACATACCGAGGTACCCCATTGTCTGTCCTTTGTGTGGACTAACGGTTTCAACCTCGTTTTGCCAGTACAGTTCTGGGAAAACAACCAAGGTAAAGGGTTTCTTTTGTCTTTTGTACCTCGGTAAGGCGAAACACGCAAACTCTTTTGTCTAGTTACCTCGTCAAGTTGGTAAGACAAACGCACACACACACACACACACACACAGAGTCTTGTCTACCCTACATACCGAGGTACCCCATTGTTTGTCCTTTGTGTGGACTAACGGTTTCTACCTCGTTTTGCCGGTACAGTTCTGGGAAAACAACCGAGGTAAAGGGTTTCTTTTGTCTTTTGTACCTCGGTAAGGCGAAACACGCAAACTCTTTTGTCTAGTTACCTCATCAAGTTGGTAAGACAAACCCACACACATCCACACACACACACACACACACACACACACACACACACACACACACACACACACACACACACACACACACACAGAGTCTTGTCTACCCTACATACCGAGGTACCCCATTGTTTGTCCTTTGTGTGGACTAACGGTTTCAACCTCGTTTTGCCGGTACAGTTCTGGGAAAACAACCGAGGTAAAGGGTTTCTTTTGTCTTTTGTTTTGGTTAACCTGTCTGGCACCAATGACCTAACAACCCAAGAGAAATCTCTTTTAGATCGCGGTTTAACTTTTGTACCTGCACCAAAGCCTAAAACTGATAACAAAACAAATTTACCATCATACAACTGTAATTTTCTTAGGCAAATGAAATTAGCAGACCGCTTTAGAAACTCCAGCGGTCGGAAACTTCCTTTTACAGAATCATCTGGTTGGTCACCTCCAGATAGTGAAGTAGATCCCGAAATTATTGAGGCTAGCAAACGAATCATCCAAAAGGTGTTCAGCATGAACATACTCTCCGATAAAGACAATTTAACAGCTGGTGAACGGAGAGCCCTCACGAAACTTCGAAAAAATAAGAAATTAGTAATTAAACCAGCCGACAAAGGTGGGTCGGTAGTTGTTCTATCTCGGGATAATTATATAAAGGAAGCCATGAGACAACTCAGCAATACTAAACATTATAAGAAAATAGATTCACTTATTTGGCCTAGTAATATCGAAAAATTCAATAAGATCTTAAAATTTCTCCTCGACGAAGGTCACATTACCAAAAAACAATTGAAATATTTAACGGCTAAGCTCAGTGCTCAAACAAGACAATTTTATATCCTACCAAAGATCCACAAGGACCGTTCTTCATGGACGGATGACTTAACTCCACCCGGGAGGCCAATTGTATCAGATTGTAATTCGGAATCTTATGCGATCTCGGAATTAATTGATTATCATCTGAAACCTATAGCAAATAGACATCCGAGCTATCTAAAAAATACACAGGATTTCCTGTCAAAAATTTCGAAATTGAAAATATCGAAAAATGCAATTCTGGCTACTTTGGATATCGACAGTATGTATACGAACATTGATATTGATAAAGGTGTTAAATCAGTTAAAAATGCATTTGAAAAATACCCGGATGCGAAACGCCCGGATGAACAAATTTTGGATCTTTTAGAGCTGAGCTTAAAAGGTAATGACTTTCAATTCAATGGAGAATATTTTTTACAAATAATGGGTTGTCCTATGGGCAAAAGATTCAGTCCTAATTTTGCAAGCATTTATGTAGCGGAATGGGAGGAAAATGCCTTAAGCAAATGTGCAAAGCATCCTCTCGTATATCTCAGGTATTTAGATGACATTTTTATTATTTGGGAACATTCAAAAGAAGATTTTGATGAATTTTTAGAAATTTTGAACAATCACGATCCAAATATTAAATTGAAAGCTACTATCAGTGAAACTTCTGTTGATTTTCTCGATGTGACCGTGTATAAAGGCAAGCAATTTCAGGCGTCCGGTCATTTAGACTATAAAGTGTATTTTAAACCAACTGATTCACATCAATTGTTGCACACAAAATCATTTCATCCTCAACATACATTTAAAGGTATCATCAAATCACAACTCATTCGTTTCCACCGCAATTCAAGTGATAAGGTAAATTTCAATGAGGCTTGTTCTACTCTATTTGGCGCCCTCAGATCGAGAGGGTACTCGCTGCGCCTCTTGCGTAGCCTGAAATCCCAAACCCTGAAAAAGCTCGAAAGTCCAGCTGAAACTACCGATTTCGAACCACTGAAGATTGAACACAACAGACCGTTGCAGAATGGTAGTGGCGCGGTATTTAATTGCAAAAAGCCTCGTTGTAGACTGCATACTTTTATGCCTGATCAGAAAGAGGAATTTTCCTCCGACCAAACGAAAAATCATTATCAGATCCGTAACCCCCTCCATTGTGATTCACCAAACATTATTTACCTTATCACTTGTAAGCGATGTCGGAAACAGTATGTTGGTCAAAGTCAAAATCCTTTTCGAGAGCGTGCTACTAGACACAAACAGGATATAAAACATAATGCTGATGCCCCAGTAGCACAACATTTTAACCTTCCTGGCCATTCTTTGGACGATTTCGAAATCCATCCTATTGAACAACCACCAATTAAAGACACATTAGAAGAAACGGATGAATTTAGAAAAAAACGTGAAGCTTTTTGGATCAATACGCTTCAAACCCTCTGGCCATTTGGTATGAACATATCAGAGGGCGAATGCGAAAGGAGGTCCATCATTCCTTTCACTTTAACGTACAACAGAATGAATATCGAAATAGCAAAAATGTTAAAAGATGAATTCAATTTTACCAATGCTAAATTAAATGAACCTTTGAATCTTCGACCTGTCATCGCCTATAAGAAAAACAAAAGCTTGCGTAACATCCTTGTAAGGACTAAATTAGAGCCCATCAATGAATAACATCAATTATTGCCAGTCAGTTTAACCAGTTCCTAAGCTCATCACTTAGTTTAAATCAATTTTGTGTCATGTTTGAAACCCATCAGGGTTCAGTAAATGAAAACAATCTTTCGGCGGCATATTAAAAAGAAAAAAACGTTTCAGTATGAAATGTCTGTGCCAGTGCGATTTTTTAACCTCAAACACACACACACACACACACACACACACACACACACACACACAGTCTTGTCTACCCTACATACCGAGGTACCCCATTGTTTGTCCTTTGTGTGTACTAACGGTTTCTACCTCGTTTTGCCGGTACAGTTCTGGGAAAACAACCGAGGTAAAGGGTTTCTTTTGTCTTTTGTACCTCGGTAAGGCGAAACACGCAAACTCTTTTGTCTAGTTACCTCGTCAAGTTGGTAAGACAAACGCACACACACACACACACACACACACACACACACACACACACACACACACAGAGTCTTGTCTACCCTACATACCGAGGTACCCCATTGTCTGTCCTTTGTGTGGACTAATGGTTTCAACCTCGTTTTGCCGGTACAGTTCTGGGAAAACAACCGAGGTAAAGGGTTTCTTTTGTCTTTTGTACCTCGGTAAGGCGAAACACGCAAACTCTTTTGTCTAGTTACCTCGTTTAGTTGGTAAGACAAACCACACACACACACACACACACACACACACACACACACACACACACAGAGTCTTGTTTTCCCTACATACCGAGGTACCCCATTGTCTGTCCTTTGTGTGGACTAACGGTTTCAACCTCGTTTTGCCAGTACAGTTCTGGGAAAACAACCAAGGTAAAGGGTTTCTTTTGTCTTTTGTACCTCGGTAAGGCGAAACACGCAAACTCTTTTGTCTAGTTACCTCGTCAAGTTGGTAAGACAAACGCACACACACACACACACACACACAGAGTCTTGTCTACCCTACATACCGAGGTACCCCATTGTTTGTCCTTTGTGTGGACTAACGGTTTCTACCTCGTTTTGCCGGTACAGTTCTGGGAAAACAACCGAGGTAAAGGGTTTCTTTTGTCTTTTGTACCTCGGTAAGGCGAAACACGCAAACTCTTTTGTCTAGTTACCTCATCAAGTTGGTAAGACAAACCCACACACATCCACACACACACACACACACACACACACACACACACACACACACACACACACACACACACACACACACAGAGTCTTGTCTACCCTACATACCGAGGTACCCCATTGTTTGTCCTTTGTGTGGACTAACGGTTTCAACCTCGTTTTGCCGGTACAGTTCTGGGAAAACAACCGAGGTAAAGGGTTTCTTTTGTCTTTTGTACCTCGGTAAGGCGAAACACGCAAACTCTTTTGTCTAGTTACCTCGTCAAGTTGGTAAGACAAACGCACACACACACACACACACACACACACAGTCTTGTCTTGAAAAATCATTATCAGATCCGTAACCCCCTCCATTGTGATTCACCAAACATTATTTACCTTATCACTTGTAAGCGATGTCGGAAACAGTATGTTGGTCAAAGTCAAAATCCTTTCCGAGAACGTGCTACTAGACACAAACAGGATATAAAACATAATGCTGATGCCCCAGTAGCACAACATTTTAACCTTCCTGGCCATTCTTTGGGCGATTTCGAAATCCACCCAATTGAACAACCACCAATTAAAGACACATTAGAAGAAACGGATGAATTTAGAAAAAAACGTGAAGCTTTTTGGATCAATACGCTTCAAACCCTCTGGCCATTTGGTATGAACATATCAGAGGGCGAATGCGAAAGGAGGTCCATCATTCCTTTCACTTTAACGTACAACAGAATGAATATCGAAATAGCAAAAATGTTAAAAGATGAATTCAATTTTACCAATGCTAAATTAAATGAACCTTTGAATCTTCGACCTGTCATCGCCTATAAGAAAAACAAAAGCTTGCGTAACATCCTTGTAAGGACTAAATTAGAGCCCATCAATGAATAACACCAATTTCTGCCAGTCAGTTTAACCAGTTCCTAAGCTCATCACTTAGTTTAAATCAATTTTATGTACTTTTTTGTCATGTTTGAAACCAATCAGGGTTCAGTAAATGAAAACAATTTTTCGGCGGCATATTAAAAGAAAAAAACGTTTCAGTAGGAAATGTCTGTGCCAGTGCGATTTTTTAACCTCAAACACACACAGGCGAGTGCCAGAGTTCATATATGCCCCAAAACAAAATAGGTTCCAATTTCAATCATGTGTATGTATTTCCTAAATAAAATTATTATTTATTTATTTATATATTTATTTATTGATTATTTTTAAATTATTTTTAATTTTTTATTAATTTTTATTTATTTATTTATTTATTTATTTATTTATTTATTTATTTGGTTGATTCATTTATTTAAATTATTATTATTATTATTTTTATTTTTATTTTTAATTTTTCATACCTTTCACACAATGTAGAGGTTCAGAAGGTAAAACACACAATTTTCTACGTGGTGTAAAATATTTTCCGTCATAAACCTCCGTCGGGGGATATTCATTCCAACTGATAACATTCGTGAGGCATCATGATCTTTGGCGTTATTTTTTCATTTATTTCTTTAGTCTCAATATATTTTATCAAACCATTTTTTCATATTATTTTCACATACTTCTGAAGCCAGTAAAGCAAACCGCTCCCGATTGGTTTTACTTAAATCAAAGCCAACCAATAGGGCTTCATGGGGTCAGTAAAGTAAACCACTCACTGACTGATTAAAATTCAATGGAAGCCAATCAATAGAGCTTCATCTAATTTGTTTGGACGACACAAACTGAGTTGTGAAAAACAAACTTGGGACATCTCAGATAGAAAAGAATTAATTAGATGAGTGACATTTGTTAGCTTGTTACCGAGTTTAATTATGTACTGAGCTGTGAAAAACACCCCCAGCCCACATATGGATATATACCATGCATGCCCTCCCAAAGTTGGAATCATTTTCCTCAAAGTCTCTTTGAAAAAGCCAAACCAAGCGAAACGCGTCGAGACAGACGGATTATTTTCTACCTTTGCTGAAGACTACAACCAATCCAGGTATCTTCTCTAATAGGTAATATCTAGATTTCATTTTAATTTATTTCATTTCTTCATTTTAATTTCATTTTATTCATCTACCTATTCTTCAAATGGCTCAAAAAAGACAGAATCATCAGGGAAAGAGAGTTGCCCAGTCTGGAAGAGGCCAGGAACAATCGTTCCAGGCCTATTCTAGATTGGTCAAGGCCCTTTTCCAGGTGATTCAGTGTATGCACCATATTGGGCTCCTAGAGCAGCATTTGGCCAAACGGGATTTCCCGAAGCAGTTGGAGAAGAAAGTAGATGAGTTAGGTGGCTTTCTAAAGCCGGCTCTTCCCACCCCACACATTTTTTCTGTTTTTCGACAGATTAGTGTGGGATGGGCCAACCAAACGTTAAATGCTTTAGTTGAGCATTACAAGATAAATTTAAATCAGTTGAAGTCTAAGATAACTTTGGCTATGCGACCACCTCCTGGACTCGAAAAAATAGACTTCAACAGCGCTTCGGCGCGTGCCTTGATCTGGGCTCAAAAAAACTTTAAAAATAAGTTGACAGATAAGACGATTTCGGCCTATCAGTCTTACATTTCGGAACTTCGCCCAGCGTCTGGAGTAAGGAACAATACGGGAGGGAGCAAGCAAACTCCGGCCCGTGTTGTCCCTCTACCCCAACGCGAAAAGCAAAATAAGAAAAGATCAAGGCAAAGCACTTCTCCCTCTTCTTTTCCGTCTACTTCTTCTTTCTCTCAGAGTAAGCGCCTCAATTTGCAAACATCTCCGGTCCATATTGTGACTGAAGATGCTCGCAAATTGAGTAACGCTGTCTCGCCTCGTCTTGCTCCTCTACCTCCTACTCCTCCTCAGCCTTTTTTCTCTGGTTCTCCTAGTGCTCTCACTAGAACTCCTCCTCCTCCTTCTGTTTCTTCTCCTGCTTCTGTTTCCTCTCCTGCTTCTGTTTCTTCTGCCCCTTCTCCTGCCTCTAGTGTGGTTCAACCAGGTATATCGTACTCAGAGAAAGTCAAATCACCGAGCCGCAACTCGGGCCGCTCATTTGATTCTAAATTCTCCCAGTTTCGGCATAAAAGCGGAGTTAATTTTGACAAAAGGAATTGGCGCCTCCCCGATGTTTGTAAAAACATCCTTATGATTGGAAGTTCAAATTTAGGACGCATTGATCGAAATCCCCATCCGGACATCCAGGTGGAGTGTTACCCCGGCGCCAAATTCAATCATCTGCGCTCTATGTTTAAAGGGCACAGGGGCCAGTCCAGTCCCCAAAAAATATTATTAAATATTGGCGTGAATTCTCGAAACGATAATTCTGATCTCGTAGTTAAGCAGTTGCGGAATATGCTTAGCGATATCAGGGTCAAGTTTAGATCAGCAAAAATTTATTTCGCTGAACTAAACTTTTCGCAAAAACTCCCTCAGGCTGAGAGGAGTACCCTGAGCATCATCAACGAAACCATTCGGAAAGTGAAGGACGTTAACGTGATACCAAAAATTGATGACGCGAAGTTTGATGTTGCTCAGGATTTAATCCATTGGACCACGAGAACCGCCAATATTATGTACGATCACTGGTTGAACCACCTAAATTTAAACTAAGTAAAGGCAAAGGTAACAGCCGCCTAACAGATGTGGGATTAGGAACTAATGTGGTTAACCTGTCTGGCACCAATGACCTAACAACCCAAGAGAAATCTCTTCTAGATCGCGGTTTAACTTTTGTACCAGCACCAAAGCCTAAAACTGATAACCAAACAAATTTACCATCATACAACTGTAATTTTCTTAGGCAAATGAAATTAGCCGACCGCTTTAGAAACTCCAGCGGTCGGAAACTTCCTTTTACAGAATCATCTGGTTGGTCACCTCCAGATAGTGAAGTAGATCCCGAAATTATTGAGGCTAGCAAACGAATCATCAAAAAGGTGTTCAGCATGAACATACTCTCCGATAAAGACAATTTAACAGCTGGTGAACGGAGAGCCCTCACGAAACTTCGAAAAAATAAGAAATTAGTGATTAAACCAGCCGACAAAGGTGGGTCGGTAGTTGTTCTATCTCGGGATAATTATATAAAGGAAGCCATGAGACAACTCAGCAATACTAAACATTATAAGAAAATAGATTCACTTATTTGGCCTAGTAATATCGAAAAATTCAATAAGATCTTAAAATTTCTTCTCGACGAAGGTCACATTACCAAAAAACAATTGAAATATTTAACAGCTAAGCTCAGTGCTCAAACAAGACAATTTTATATCCTACCAAAGATCCACAAGGACCGTTCTTCATGGACGGATGACTTAACTCCACCCGGGAGGCCAATTGTATCAGATTGTAATTCGGAATCTTATGCGATCTCGGAATTAATTGATTATCATCTGAAACCTATAGCAAATAGACATCCGAGCTATCTAAAAAATACACAGGATTTCCTGTCAAAAATTTCGAAATTGAAAATATCGAAAAATGCGATTCTGGCTACTTTGGATATCGACAGTATGTATACGAACATTGATATTGATAAAGGTGTTAAATCAGTTAAAAATGCATTTGAAAAATATCCGGATGCGAAACGCCCGGATGAACAAATTTTGGATCTTTTAGAGCTGAGCTTAAAAGGTAATGACTTTCAATTCAATGGAGAATATTTTCTACAAATAATGGGTTGTCCTATGGGCAAAAGATTCAGTCCTAATTTTGCAAGCATTTATGTAGCGGAATGGGAGGAAAATGCCTTAAGCAAATGTGCAAAGCATCCTCTCGTATATCTCAGGTATTTAGATGACATTTTTATTATTTGGGAACATTCAAAAGAAGATTTTGATGAATTTTTAGAAATTTTGAACAATCACGATCCAAATATTAAATTGAAAGCTACTATCAGTGAAAATTCTGTTGATTTTCTCGATGTGACCGTGTATAAAGGCAAGCAATTTCAGGCGTCCGGTCATTTAGATTATAAAGTGTATTTTAAACCAACTGATTCACATCAATTGTTGCACACAAAATCATTTCATCCTCAACATACATTTAAAGGTATCATCAAATCACAACTCATTCGTTTCCACCGCAATTCAAGTGATAAGGTAAATTTCAATGAGGCTTGTTCTACTCTATTTGGCGCCCTCAGATCGAGAGGGTACTCGCTGCGCCTTCTGCGTAGCCTGAAATCCCAAACCCTGAAAAAGCTCGAAAGTCCAGCTGAAACTACCGATTTCGAACCACTGAAGATTGAACACAACAGACCGTTGCAAAATAGTAGTGGCGCGGTATTTAATTGCAAAAAGCCTCGTTGTAGACTGCATACTTTTATGCCTGATCATAAAGAGGAATTTTCCTCCAAACAAACGAAAAATCATTATCAGATCCGTAACCCCCTCCATTGTGATTCACCAAACATTATTTACCTTATCACTTGTAAGCGATGTCGGAAACAGTATGTTGGTCAAAGTCAAAATCCTTTCCGAGAACGTGCTACTAGACACAAACAGGATATAAAACATAATGCTGATGCCCCAGTAGCACAACATTTTAACCTTCCTGGCCATTCTTTGGACGATTTCGAAATCCACCCAATTGAACAACCACCAATTAAAGACACATTAGAAGAAACGGATGAATTTAGAAAAAAACGTGAAGCTTTTTGGATCAATACGCTTCAAACCCTCTGGCCATTTGGTATGAACATATCAGAGGGCGAATGCGAAAGGAGGTCCATCATTCCTTTCACTTTAACGTACAACAGAATGAATATCGAAATAGCAAAAATGTTAAAAGATGAATTCAATTTTACCAATGCTAAATTAAATGAACCTTTGAATCTTCGACCTGTCATCGCCTATAAGAAAAACAAAAGCTTGCGTAACATCCTTGTAAGGACTAAATTAGAGCCCATCAATGAATAACACCAATTTCTGCCAGTCAGTTTAACCAGTTCCTAAGCTCATCACTTAGTTTAAATCAATTTTATGTACTTTTTTGTCATGTTTGAAACCAATCAGGGTTCAGTAAATGAAAACAATTTTTCGGCGGCATATTAAAAGAAAAAAACGTTTCAGTAGGAAATGTCTGTGCCAGTGCGATTTTTTAACCTCAAACACACACACACACAGAGTCTTGTCTACCCTACATACCGAGGTACCCCATTGTTTGTCCTTTGTGTGGACTAACGGTTTCAACCTCGTTTTGCCGGTACAGTTCTGGGAAAACAACCGAGGTAAAGGGTTTCTTTTGTCTTTTGTACCTCGGTAAGGCGAAACACGCAAACTCTTTTGTCTAGTTACCTCGTCAAGTTGGTAAGACAAACGCACACACACACACACACACACACAGTCTTGTCTTCCCTACATACCGGGGTACCCCATTGTTTGTCCTTTGTGTGGACTAACGGTTTCTACCTCGTTTTGTCGGTACAGTTCTGGGAAAACAACCGAGGTAAAGGGTTTCTTTTGTCTTTTGTACCTCGGTAAGGCGAAACACGCAAACTCTTTTGTTTAGTTACCTCGTCAAGTTGGTAAGACAAACCCACACACACACACACACACACACACACACACACACACACACAGAGTCTTGTCTACCCTACATACCGAGGTACCCCATTGTTTGTCCTTTGTGTGGACTAACGGTTTCAACCTCGTTTTGCCGGTACAGTTCTGGGAAAACAACCGAGGTAAAGGGTTTCTTTTGTCTTTTGTACCTCGGTAAGGCGAAACACGCAAACTCTTTTGTCTAGTTACCTCGTCAAGTTGGTAAGACAAACGCACACACACACACACACACACACACAGTCTTGTCTACCCTACATACCGAGGTACCCCATTGTTTGTCCTTTGTGTGGACTAACGGTTTCTACCTCATTTTGCCGGTACAGTTCTGGGAAAACAACCGAGGTAAAGGGTTTCTTTTGTCTTTTGTACCTCGGTAAGGCGAAACACGCAAACTCTTTTGTCTAGTTACCTCGTCAAGTTGGTAAGACAAACCCACACACACACACACACACATCTTTGTCTACCCCACATCCCGAGGTACCCCATTGTTTGTCCTTTGTGTGGACTAACAGTTTCTACCTCGTTTTGCCGGTACAGTTCTAGAAAAACAGATGAGGTAAAGGGTTTCTTTTGTCTTTTGTACCTCGGTAAGGCAAAACTCGCAAACTCTTTTGTCTAGTTACCTCGTCAAGTTGGTAAGACAAACCCCCCCCCCCACACACACACACACACACACACACAGTCTTGTCTACCCTACATACCGAGGTGCCCCATTGTTTGTCCTTTGTGTGGACTAACGGTTTCTACCTCGTTTTGCCGGTACAGTTTTGGGAAAACAACCGAGGTAAAGGGTTTCTTTTGTCTTTTGTACCTCGGGCCGCTCATTTGATTCTAAATTCTCCCAGTTTCGGCATAAAAGCGGAGTTAATTTTGACAAAAGGAATTGGCGCCTCCCCGATGTTTGTAAAAACATCCTTATGATTGGAAGTTCAAATTTAGGACGCATTGATCGAAATCCCCATCCGGACATCCAGGTGGAGTGTTACCCCGGCGCCAAATTCAATCATCTGCGCTCTATGTTTAAAGGGCACAGGGGCCAGTCCAGTCCCCCAAAAATATTATTAAATATTGGCGTGAATTCTCGAAACGATAATTCTGATCTCGTAGTTAAGCAGTTGCGGAATATGCTTAGCGATATCAGGGTCAAGTTTAGATCAGCAAAAATTTATTTCGCTGAACTAAACTTTTCGCAAAAACTCCCTCAGGCTGAGAGGAGAACCCTGAGCATCATCAACGAAACCATTCGGAAAGTGAAGGACGTTAACGTGATACCAAAAATTGATGACGCGAAGTTTGATGTTGCGCAGGATTTAATCCATTGGACCACGAGAACCGCCAATATTATGTACGATCACTGGTTGAACCACCTAAATTTAAACTAAGTAAAGGCAAAGGTAACAGCCGCCTAACAGATGTGGGATTAGGAACTAATGTGGTTAACCTGTCTGGCACCAATGACCTAACAACCCAAGAGAAATCTCTTTTAGATCGCGGTTTAACTTTTGTACCAGCACCAAAGCCTAAAACTGATAACCAAACAAATTTACCATCATACAACTGTAATTTTCTTAGGCAAATGAAATTAGCCGACCGCTTTAGAAACTCCAGCGGTCGGAAACTTCCTTTTACAGAATCATCTGGTTGGTCACCTCCAGATAGTGAAGTAGATCCCGAAATTATTGAGGCTAGCAAACGAATCATCAAAAAGGTGTTCAGCATGAACATACTCTCCGATAAAGACAATTTAACAGCTGGTGAACGGAGAGCCCTCACGAAACTTCGAAAAAATAAGAAATTAGTAATTAAACCAGCCGACAAAGGTGGGTCGGTAGTTGTTCTATCTCGGGATAATTATATAAAGGAAGCCATGAGACAACTCAGCAATACTAAACATTATAAGAAAATAGATTCACTTATTTGGCCTAGTAATATCGAAAAATTCAATAAGATCTTAAAATTTCTCCTCGACGAAGGTCACATTACCAAAAAACAATTGAAATATTTAACAGCTAAGCTCAGTGCTCAAACAAGACAATTTTATATCCTACCAAAGATCCACAAGGACCGTTCTTCATGGACGGATGACTTAACTCCACCCGGGAGGCCAATTGTATCAGATTGTAATTCGGAATCTTATGCGATCTCGGAATTAATTGATTATCATCTGAAACCTATAGCAAATAGACATCCGAGCTATCTAAAAAATACACAGGATTTCCTGTCAAAAATTTCGAAATTAAAAATATCGAAAAATGCTATTCTGGCTACTTTGGATATCAACAGTATGTATACGAACATTGATATTGATAAAGGTGTTAAATCAGTTAAAAATGCATTTGAAAAATATCCGGATGCGAAACGCCCGGATGAACAAATTTTGGATCTTTTAGAGCTGAGCTTAAAAGGTAATGACTTTCAATTCAATGGAGAATATTTTCTACAAATAATGGGTTGTCCTATGGGTAAAAGATTCAGTCCCAATTTTGCAAGCATTTATGTAGCGGAATGGGAGGAAAATGCCTTAAGCAAATGTGCAAAGCATCCTCTCGTATATCTCAGATATTTAGATGACATTTTTATTATTTGGGAACATTCAAAAGAAGATTTTGATGATTTTTTAGAAATTTTGAACAATCACGATCCACATATTAAATTGAAAGCTACTATCAGTGAAAATTCTGTTGATTTTCTCGATGTGACCATGTATAAAGGCAAGCAATTTCAGACGTCCGGTCATTTAGATTATAAAGTGTATTTTAAACCAACTGATTCACATCAATTGTTGCACACAAAATCATTTCATCCTCAACATACATTTAAAGGTATCATCAAATCACAACTCATTCGTTTCCACCGCAATTCAAGTGATAAGGTAAATTTCAATGAGGCTTGTTCTACTCTATTTGGCGCCCTCAGATCGAGAGGGTACTCGCTGCGCCTCTTGCGTAGCCTGAAATCCCAAACCCTGAAAAAGCTCGAAAGTCCAGCTGAAACTACCGATTTCGAACCACTGAAGATTGAACACAACAGACCGTTGCAGAATGGTAGTGGCGCGGTATTTAATTGCAAAAAGCCTCGTTGTAGACTGCATACTTTTATGCCTGATCAGAAAGAGGAATTTTCCTCCGAACAAACGAAAAATCATTATCAGATCCGTAACCCCCTCCATTGTGATTCACCAAACATTATTTACCTTATCACTTGTAAGCGATGTAGGAAACAGTATGTTGGTCAAAGTCAAAATCCTTTTCGAGAACGTGCTACTAGACACAAACAGGATATAAAACATAATGCTGATGCCCCAGTAGCACAACATTTTAACCTTCCTGGCCATTCTTTGGACGATTTCGAAATCCATCCTATTGAACAACCACCAATTAAAGACACATTAGAAGAAACGGATGAATTTAGAAAAAAACGTGAAGCTTTTTGGATCAATACGCTTCAAACCCTCTGGCCATTTGGTATGAACATATCAGAGGGCGAATGCGAAAGGAGGTCCATCATTCCTTTCACTTTAACGTACAACAGAATGAATATCGAAATAGCAAAAATGTTAAAAGATGAATTCAATTTTACCAATGCTAAATTAAATGAACCTTTGAATCTTCGACCTGTCATCGCCTATAAGAAAAACAAAAGCTTGCGTAACATCCTTGTAAGGACTAAATTAGAGCCCATCAATGAATAACATCAATTATTGCCAGTCAGTTTAACCAGTTCCTAAGCTCATCACTTAGTTTAAATCAATTTTGTGTAATTTTTTGTCATGTTTGAAACCCATCAGGGTTCAGTAAATGAAAACAATTTTTCGGCGGCATATTAAAAGAAAAAAACGTTTCAGTAGGAAATGTCTGTGCCAGTGCGATTTTTTAAACCTCAAACACACACAGGCGAGTGCCAGAGTTCATATATGCCCAAAATCAAAATAGGTTCCAATTTCAACCATGTTTATTTATTTCCTGAATAAAATCATTTATTTATTTATTTATTTATTTATTTATTTATTTATTTATTTATTTACACTGTATTTTATTTTTAATTTTTAATTTTTCATTATTTATTTATTTTCACTGTATTTTATATTTAATTTTTCATACCTTTCACACAATGTAGAGGTTCAGAAGCTAAAACACACAATTTCTACGTTATGTAAAATATTTTCTGTCGTAAACCTCCGTCGGGGGATATTCATTCCAACTGGTAACATTCGTGAGGCATCATAATCTTTGGCGTTATTTTTTATTTATTTCTCCAGTCTCAATATATTTTATAAAACCATTTTTCATATTATTTTCACACACTTCTGAAGCCAGTAAAGCAAACCGCTCCGATTGGTTATACTTAAATCAAAGCCAACCAATAGGGCTTCGTGGGGTCAGTAAAGCAAACCACTCACTGACTGATTAAAAATCAGTGAAAGCCAGTCAATAGGGCTTCATCTAATTTGTTTGGACGACACAAACTGAGTTGTGAAAACAAACTTTGGACACTCAGGTTGAAAAGAATTATCTTGATGAGTGACATTTGTCAGCTTGTCACCGAGTTTAATGATGTACTGAGCTGTGAAAAACACCCCAGCCCACATATGGATATATACCAGGCATGTCCTCCCCAAGTTGGAATCATTTTCCTCAAAGTCTCCTTGAAGAAGCAAAAACAAGCGAAACGCGTCGAGACAGACGGATTATTTTCTACCTTTGTTGAAGACTACAACCAATCCAGGTATCTTCTCTAATAGGTAATATCTAGATTTCATTTTAATTTATTTCATTTCTTCATTTTAAATTCATCTACCTATTCTTCAAATGGCTCAAAAAAGACAGAAGCATCAGGGAAAGAGAGTTGCCCAGTCTGGAAGAGGCCAGGAACAATCGTTCCAGGCCTATTCTAGATTGGTCAAGGCCCTTTTCCAGGTGATTCAGTGTATGCACCATATTGGGCTCTTAGAGCAGCATTTGGCCAACCGGGATTTCCCGAAACAGTTGGAGAAAAAAGTAGATGAGTTAGGTGGCTTTCTAAAGCCGGCTCTTCCCACCCCACACATTTTTTCTGTTTTTCGACAGATTAGTGTGGGATGGGCCAACCAAACGTTAAATGCTTTAGTTGAGCATTACAAGATAAATTTAAACCAGTCGAAGTCTAAGATAACTTTGGCTATGCGACCACCTCCTGGACTCGAAAAAATAGACTTCAACAGCGCTTCGGCGCGTGCCTTGATCTGGGCTCAAAAAAACTTTAAAAATAAGTTGACAGATAAGACGATTTCGGCCTATGAGTCTTACATTTCGGAACTTCGCCCAGCGTCTGGAGTAAGGAACAATACGGGAGAGAGCAAGCAAACTCCGGCCCGTGTTGTCCCTCTACCCCAACGCGAAAAGCAAAATAAGAAAAGATCAAGGCAAAGCACTTCTCCCTCTTCTTTTCCTTCTACTTCTTCTTTCTCTCAGAGTAAGCGCTTCAATTTGCAAACATCTCCGGTCCATATTGTGACTGAAGATGCTCGCAAATTGAGTAACGCTGTCTCGCCTCGTCTTGCTCCTCTACCTCCTACTCCTCCTCAGCCTTTCTTCTCTGGTTCTCCTAGTGCTCTTACTAGAACTCCTCCTTCTGTTTCCTCTCCTGCTTCTGTTTCCTCTCCTGCTTCTGTTTCCACTCCCCCTTCTCCTGCCTCTAGTGTGGTTCAACCAGGTATATCGTACTCAGAGAAAGTCAAATCACCGAGCCGCAACTCGGGCCGCTCATTTGATTCTAAATTCTCCCAGTTTCGGCATAAAAGCGGAGTTAATTTTGACAAAAGGAATTGGCGCCTCCCCGATGTTTGTAAAAACATCCTTATGATTGGAAGTTCAAATTTAGGACGCATTGATCGAAATCCCCATCCGGACATCCAGGTGGAGTGTTACCCCGGCGCCAAATTCAATCATCTGCGCTCTATGTTTAAAGGGCACAGGGGCCAGTCCAGTCCCCAAAAAATATTATTAAATATTGGCGTGAATTCTCGAAACGATAATTCTGATCTCGTAGTTAAGCAGTTGCGGAATATGCTTAGCGATATCAGGGTCAAGTTTAGATCAGCAAAAATTTATTTCGCTGAACTAAACTTTTCGCAAAAACTCCCTCAGGCTGAGAGGAGAACCCTGAGCATCATCAACGAAACCATTCGGAAAGTGAAGGACGTTAACGTGATACCAAAAATTGATGACGCGAAGTTTGATGTTGCGCAGGATTTAATCCATTGGACCACGAGAACCGCCAATATTATGTACGATCACTGGTTGAACCACCTAAATTTAAACTAAGTAAAGGCAAAGGTAACAGCCGCCTAACAGATGTGGGATTAGGAACTAATGTGGTTAACCTGTCTGGCACCAATGACCTAACAACCCAAGAGAAATCTCTTTTAGATCGCGGTTTAACTTTTGTACCAGCACCAAAGCCTAAAACTGATAACCAAACAAATTTACCATCATACAACTGTAATTTTCTTAGGCAAATGAAATTAGCCGACCGCTTTAGAAACTCCAGCGGTCGGAAACTTCCTTTTACAGAATCATCTGGTTGGTCACCTCCAGATAGTGAAGTAGATCCCGAAATTATTGAGGCTAGCAAACGAATCATCAAAAAGGTGTTCAGCATGAACATACTCTCCGATAAAGACAATTTAACAGCTGGTGAACGGAGAGCCCTCACGAAACTTCGAAAAAATAAGAAATTAGTAATTAAACCAGCCGACAAAGGTGGGTCGGTAGTTGTTCTATCTCGGGATAATTATATAAAGGAAGCCATGAGACAACTCAGCAATACTAAACATTATAAGAAAATAGATTCACTTATTTGGCCTAGTAATATCGAAAAATTCAATAAGATCTTAAAATTTCTCCTCGACGAAGGTCACATTACCAAAAAACAATTGAAATATTTAACAGCTAAGCTCAGTGCTCAAACAAGACAATTTTATATCCTACCAAAGATCCACAAGGACCGTTCTTCATGGATGGATGACTTAACTCCACCCGGGAGGCCAATTGTATCAGATTGTAATTCGGAATCTTATGCGATCTCGGAATTAATTGATTATCATCTGAAACCTATAGCAAATAGACATCCGAGCTATCTAAAAAATACACAGGATTTCCTGTCAAAAATTTCGAAATTAAAAATATCGAAAAATGCTATTCTGGCTACTTTGGATATCGACAGTATGTATACGAACATTGATATTGATAAAGGTGTTAAATCAGTTAAAAATGCATTTGAAAAATATCCGGATGCGAAACGCCCGGATGAACAAATTTTGGATCTTTTAGAGCTGAGCTTAAAAGGTAATGACTTTCAATTCAATGGAGAATATTTTCTACAAATAATGGGTTGTCCTATGGGTAAAAGATTCAGTCCCAATTTTGCAAGCATTTATGTAGCGGAATGGGAGGAAAATGCCTTAAGCAAATGTGCAAAGCATCCTCTCGTATATCTCAGATATTTAGATGACATTTTTATTATTTGGGAACATTCAAAAGAAGATTTTGATGATTTTTTAGAAATTTTGAACAATCACGATCCAAATATTAAATTGAAAGCTACTATCAGTGAAAATTCTGTTGATTTTCTCGATGTGACCATGTATAAAGGCAAGCAATTTCAGACGTCCGGTCATTTAGATTATAAAGTGTATTTTAAACCAACTGATTCACATCAATTGTTGCACACAAAATCATTTCATCCTCAACATACATTTAAAGGTATCATCAAATCACAACTCATTCGTTTCCACCACAATTCAAGTGATAAGGTAAATTTCAATGAGGCTTGTTCTACTCTATTTGGCGCCCTCAGATCGAGAGGGTACTCGCTGCGCCTCTTGCGTAGCCTGAAATCCCAAACCCTGAAAAAGCTCGAAAGTCCAGCTGAAACTACCGATTTCGAACCACTGAAGATTGAACACAACAGACCGTTGCAGAATGGTAGTGGCGCGGTATTTAATTGCAAAAAGCCTCGTTGTAGACTGCATACTTTTATGCCTGATCAGAAAGAGGAATTTTCCTCCGAACAAACGAAAAATCATTATCAGATCCGTAACCCCCTCCATTGTGATTCACCAAACATTATTTACCTTATCACTTGTAAGCGATGTAGGAAACAGTATGTTGGTCAAAGTCAAAATCCTTTTCGAGAACGTGCTACTAGACACAAACAGGATATAAAACATAATGCTGATGCCCCAGTAGCACAACATTTTAACCTTCCTGGCCATTCTTTGGACGATTTCGAAATCCATCCTATTGAACAACCACCAATTAAAGACACATTAGAAGAAACGGATGAATTTAGAAAAAAACGTGAAGCTTTTTGGATCAATACGCTTCAAACCCTCTGGCCATTTGGTATGAACATATCAGAGGGCGAATGCGAAAGGAGGTCCATCATTCCTTTCACTTTAACGTACAACAGAATGAATATCGAAATAGCAAAAATGTTAAAAGATGAATTCAATTTTACCAATGCTAAATTAAATGAACCTTTGAATCTTCGACCTGTCATCGCCTATAAGAAAAACAAAAGCTTGCGTAACATCCTTGTAAGGACTAAATTAGAGCCCATCAATGAATAACATCAATTATTGCCAGTCAGTTTAACCAGTTCCTAAGCTCATCACTTAGTTTAAATCAATTTTGTGTAATTTTTTGTCATGTTTGAAACCCATCAGGGTTCAGTAAATGAAAACAATTTTTCGGCGGCATATTAAAAGAAAAAAACGTTTCAGTAGGAAATGTCTGTGCCAGTGCGATTTTTTAAACCTCAAACACACACAGTCTTGTCTTCCCTACATACCGAGGTACCCCATTGTTTGTCCTTTGTGTGGACTAACGGTTTCTACCTCGTTTTGTCGGTACAGTTCTGGGAAAACAACCGAGGTAAAGGGTTTCTTTTGTCTTTTGTACCTCGGTAAGGCGAAACACGCAAACTCTTTTGTTTAGTTACCTCGTCAAGTTGGTAAGACAAACCCACACACACACACACACACACACACACAGTCTTGTTTTCCCTACATACCGAGGTACCCCATTGTCTGTCCTTTGTGTGGACTAACGGTTTCAACCTCGTTTTGCCGGTACAGTTCTGGGAAAACAACCGAGGTAAAGGGTTTCTTTTGTCTTTTGTACCTCGGTAAGGCGAAACACGCAAACTCTTTTGTCTAGTTACCTCGTCAAGTTGGTAAGACAAATGCACACACACACACACACACACACACACACACACACAGTCTTGTCTACCCTACATACTGAGGTACCCCATTGTTTGTCCTTTGTGTGGACTAACGGTTTCTACCTCATTTTGCCGGTACAGTTCTGGGAAAACAACCGAGGTAAAGGGTTTCTTTTGTCTTTTGTACCTCGGTAAGGCGAAACACGCAAACTCTTTTGTCTAGTTACCTCGTCAAGTTGGTAAGACAAACTCACACACACACACACACACATCTTTGTCTACCCCACATCACGAGGTACCCCATTGTTTGTCCTTTGTGTGGACTAACAGTTTCTACTTCGTTTTGCCGGTACAGTTCTAGAAAAACAGATGAGGTAAAGGGTTTCTTTTGTCTTTTGTACCTCGGTAAGGCAAAACACGAAAACTCTTTTGTCTAGTTACCTCGTCAAGTTGGTAAGACAAACCCCCCCCCCCCCCCCCCCCACACACACACACACACACACACACACAGTCTTGTCTACCCTACATACCGAGGTACCCCATTGTTTGTCCTTTGTGTGGACTAACGGTTTCTACCTCATTTTGCCGGTACAGTTCTGGGAAAACAACTGAGGTAAAGGGTTTCTTTTGTCTTTTGTACCTCGGTAAGGCGAAACACGCAAACTCTTTTGTCTAGTTACCTCGTCAAGTAGGTAAGACAAACCCACACACACACACACACACACACACACACACAGACACAGTCTTGTCTACCCTACATACCGAGGTACCCCATTGTTTGTCCTTTGTGTGTACTAACGGTTTATACCTCGTTTTGCCGGTACAGTTCTGGGAAAACAACCGAGGTAAAGGGTTTCTTTTGTCTTTTGTACCTCGGTAAGGCGAAACACGCAAACTCTTTTGTCTAGTTACCTCGTCAAGTTGGTAAGACAAATGCACACACACACACACACACACACACACAGTCTTGTCTACCCTACATACCGAGGTACCCCATTGTCTGTCCTTTGTGTGGACTAATGGTTTCAACCTCGTTTTGCCGGTACAGTTCTGGGAAAACAACCGAGGTAAAGGGTTTCTTTTGTCTTTTGTACCTCGGTAAGGCGAAACACGCAAACTCTTTTGTCTAGTTACCTCGTCAAGTTGGTAAGACAAATGCACACACACACACACACACACACAGTCTTGTCTACCCTACATACCGAGGTACCCCATTGTTTGTCCTTTGTGTGGACTAACGGTTTCTACCTCATTTTGCCGGTACAGTTCTGGGAAAACAACCGAGGTAAAGGGTTTCTTTTGTCTTTTGTACCTCGGTAAGGCGAAACACGCAAACTCTTTTGTCTAGTTACCTCGTCAAGTTGGTAAGACAAACCCACACACACACACACACACATCTTTGTCTACCCCACATCCCGAGGTACCCCATTGTTTGTCCTTTGTGTGGACTAACAGTTTCTACTTCGTTTTGCCGGTACAGTTCTGGAAAAAACAGATGAGGTAAAGGGTTTCTTTTGTATTTTGTACCTCGGTAAGGCAAAACACGCAAACTCTTTCGTCTAGTTACCTCGTCAAGTTGGTAAGACAAACTCCCCCACACACACACACACACACACACACACACACACACACACACACACACACAGTCTTGTCTACCCTACATACCGAGGTGCCCCATTGTTTGTCCTTTGTGTGGACTAACGGTTTCTACCTCGTTTTGCCGGTACAGTTTTGGGAAAACAACCGAGGTAAAGGGTTTCTTTTGTCTTTTGTACCTCGGTAAGGCGAAACACGCAAACTCTTTTGTCTACTTACCTCGTCAAGTTGGTAAGACAAACCCACACACACACACACACACACACACACCCAGTCTTGTCTACCCTACACACCGAGGTACCCCATTGTTTGTCCTTTGTGTGGACTAACGGTTTCTACCTCGTTTTGCCGGTACAGTTCTGGGAAAACAACCGAGGTAAAGGGTTTCTTTTGTCTTTTGTACCTCGGTAAGGCGAAACACGCAAACTCTTTTGTCTACTTACCTCGTCAAGTTGGTAAGACAAACCCACACACACACGCACGCACACACACACACACACATATATACATATGGAGGTTTAAAATTGCTTACTTAGTATAATATATTCATGGACTGCAGCAAAAACAGAAAAATTCTCTGTGCTAGTTGAGAATTCAGAACCATATAAAAGTGTGGAAACATCTGTGGTGATCGCACTTGGAACAAGACCACAGTTTTGAATATCACAGTAGACTGGAAGGCTTGATGGATGACTCCCGTTTTTTCAAAACTTATGGCATCCTAACTCCCAAAAGGCTTGATGGATGACTCCCAGTTTTTCAAAACTAAACTGTTGGAGCTTTCTCCACTCCTTTTCTGTAACCGCTATGGTCATATACCGGGGCTGCTACCAAACCGGCGTTGCTGTTTGGTTTTCTTTTCTCTTCTTCCCTTAAATTTGCCATCACATAACATTATATTCTGGCTCACTACCAAGGTGGGACTCAAACCTCAACCATCGCCAAGCTGGAACCGAATAGAGTCCACTCTCTAATAGTCTTAATGGCATAGAGGGTTCGATTATTGACAATCTATCACTCTAACGTAAACTGCCGCGAATTCTAACCATGTGCATACTCCCTCAGACCCCATTTGAGGCAATAGGAAAGCTTGGCCTGTGTGATCCAAGGGAAACAAGCAAATTCAGTGAATTTATGTCTCCCGCTGGGCAGCAGTTTCAAGGGGAATTAATGCATCCAGTGGAATATAGTTGAGTTGCAAGTGGAAGTTATTTAGAAGAGACAGAACAGACAGTGCTTCAGACAGTGGTTATCAGATTTATTTTCAAGGAGGTCACTGTCAAAGCAAGTGAAGTGATATGGAGTATAACTGTGAGAATCACTAAAAATTAAGACTGTATGATGATAAGACATATTACATTAAACTGATGTGAAAAGTAATCCATATATGAAATTTCATTGAAATCGGTTGACTTCAAGGAAAGTTAGAGTCTGGAAACCATCAGCCAATCAAATTTAAGCAACCTAATTAAATATGTGCAGAAAATTCCCATGTTCGAACTTGGACCCACAATTGATGAAAGTAATCTACTACTACTACCCAAATTTCATCGAATCTGACGGACTGTAAGGAAAGTTAGAGTCTGGAAATGAAAAACATGGAAGGTGTGCACTTACTGTGTATTAGTAGTAGCACTGAATAAATCAAAATTTCTTTAATTTGCATAATTTTTGCACGAGAACAAAACCCGTATTATATGTGATGTATTGCTTGTTACTAAACATTCATACAAAAATTTATTCAAATCTGAACTTCCATATAGAAGTTCTGTACAAAAAACTGATTACACCCAATTTCGGAATAAAATGGCCACTGGCGGCCACCTTGAATTTTGGACCAAACCCCAAAACACATATTCTGGTCTCACAATGATAACAAAGATACCCAAGAAGTTTCGTGAAGATCGGTTCATAAATACGGCTTTTAGTCCAAGGTGTGTTGAAGCACGGGGCAGACGGACAGATTTTCAGTACAAAATTTCCCACATTCGAATTTGACCTAGGTATTGATAAAAGTAATCCATACATGAAATTTCATCGAAATCAGTTGATTTTAAGGAAAGTTAGAGTCTGGAAACCATCAGCCAATCAAATTCCAGCAACCTAATTAAATATGCACGGAAAATGCCCATATTCGAACTTGGATACACAATTGATGAAAGTGATCTACTACCCAAATTTCATCGAAATCGGGTCACTGTAAGGAATGTTAGAGTCTGGGAACGAAAAACACGGAAGGACGGAAGGACACCCCAAATTTAATATCTCCCTTTTTTTCAAAAAGCAGGAGACAATAAAACAAGGTCACCCCAGGGCTTGCCTTGAGTAAAATGGCCGGGGCCTAGAAAAAAGTCCCCCAGATGTTGAGATTGGGGCCTGGGGTGGGCCTGAAAAAAGTCCCCCAGATATTGAGGTTGGGGCCTTTTGGGGTAATTTTATGTTGTTATATTCTTTCCAATGGCGATCTTAGTTGATTGCTTTTGCTTAGAAAAAAAAAATCTACTCAACTTTGCTTATATTATCTTTCACCCAGGTTATGTACCTATCCACTGTAAAGGCCGCGTTTCCCCTTGGTATACCGCGTCGAACATACTTCTCTAACTCTTTACAAATTTTACATCTGATTGTAGATACATAAATTTTATTCTCGAACTCCGTTGCGTCACATTCGTAGTTATCTTTGAATGGAAACTTATTAAATGTCGCTAATTGGATTGTCTTCTTTGGATCGACTGACGACATTCTGTTTTGTTGGCACTCAAAACGTATGGAAAACGAAAGTGCATGTGGTGCTTCTGGTCACACTAATACAGCTCCCCGTGAATAATGCCCGGGCAATGCGGTGTTAGATTGTTCTGTTCTGTTCAAATAATGCCCAGAGGTCACATACAGAATATAACTCTTTCATGATGATGTGAGTGTCTAGCTCATGTGGGGATCGGGTCGATTTATTCTGGAAACATTTCGTCCCCTATTGGTGGGATGATTTGTCCCCGGGACGATTCAGCCCATTTTTTGTGAAGAGCGAGTGTTATAAATAAGTAGCAGACAGGTTAATGTGAACATGTGACATGTGTCATTAAAACTGTTTTGGCAAACCATTTCTAAGGATGTGATCATGTCTTTTTACATCATGAAAAAAATCCAACATCCCGTATCATCTTAATGATTTGCTATTCAAGTGGGCGTATCGTCTCTGGGAGGGGACGAAGCATCCCACTCTGTCAGTGTCTCGATGCCGAAACGTCCCACTATGTTAGGGGATGGATCATCCCGGGGACAAAACAACTTGGACCCATCATGTGGGTGTTGGACGTTTCGTACATAGACATTTTGGATTTTTTGTTTATAAAATTTTAGGACGTTTCGTACATATTGTGAGGTGTGTATTTTCAATGCAAGAGTTGTCTCAAAGAAAAAAATTGAAAGAAAAAAAAAATTTCAGTTTAGTGTTTAAATAATTTCAATCTATGAAAATTCCCCACAGCTTTGGATATTTCAGAAATGGAATGCGCACCCCCATCCACCGCCACCCCCCCCCCCCCCCCCCCAGCCCCAACCTCTCCACGCAGACGCAGGTACACATTTTATTTTATTTCGTACATTTGTTTTGATTGCAGTTTCTGTGTCTAGTGTTGCATTTATTCAGATGTTAGAATCTGATGTACCCACGCATAGTATTGTGGGATTGAAGGGAATTCCCCCATTAGATGACAAGTGTGCTTTCGAAATCTCGTAAATGTGTTTGTTTTGTTTTTTTTGTTTAATCTTGGGATTTTCTCAGATTTAGGTGGATGTTAATTCGAATCAGACAAAAAGTAAAAACAGTTTGTATTATTATTTTATCTGTTATTTGCTGCTTCTATTGTAATCACACTTGCGTGAATGAGACATGAATGGAAAAATTAAGCTCGCAAAATTTTGTTGCCCAAACCTACCAACACTGAGATTTTGGGAGCCAGGACAGAAAAAAAAGTCGGGGCGAAAAAAAAGCCAGAGAAGGGGCCTCTCGGGGGCCCCCGCTCCTGACTCAAGTCAAGCTCTGTTAACCGGGTCACAAGGGATTTGGAAATCCCACATTGTTCCTGCGCACCTTTGGCAAGCTAAAACCTTTCATTCATTCATAACAAGAAATGATGGTGTGTGAATAAACTGGATGTTCAGCAGGAGACTGATGTGTGTTTTGCAATGTAAACAATTGTCTAGAAATAGCTGTATTTTGTGCGGCAGTTGTGCCTGTTGATAGTGTGAGGTTATTTGTGCCAGTCGTGCTACTTGCAGATGAAGAATTGGATAGAATGCTGGAAATATCTCTCTGTTGATGGCGATTGTGTTTGGAATGATTATTGATGCTGCTGACATTTTTGTGCCCTGATATCTGCATAATTTGAGTTGGTGGAATTTCACAATTGCCCAGTTTCTTAACAAAATGTTTCCGGGAGCTGTGGTTGGTAAGTCGCTTATCAATTGTCCATTTTCATATTTTTTCATGATACTGTTGATCCTGTTGATGCCTCTCCTTTGATTCTTAAACCATTTCTGTCCATGTTTAATATATATGCCTTTTTCAATTTCCTTCTGTGTATCGGAATTCACCGCAATATAAAATTGTGAATCTTATTTTGACATAGCTGCAGGGCATTTCTCACTGAATAATTTGTAATCAGTGCAGGATTTCTTTCAGGGTTAGCTGTTTCAAATGCTTTGGGTTTCAACCTTGTATTGAAAGGGTCTTCATCAGTGATAGTTTTAGTTTGTCGTTCCTAGTCAAAAACAACAAGCTGTCTGCCCATCTCATCTTCATAAAGCTTTATATCCCCCACTTCAAGTCATATTTCTCCTGCCCATCATGCATTCCACGGTGAGCTGAGGGTCAGCCACTGGCTGTTGATAATAGACTTTGGGGAATGAGGTCCTAAAACTTTTCTGTAATATAACTTTTCACTTTCATTGCCTGTTGTTTCCTCAGCTACATTTGGTTTATTCCCTTTCCCCATTGATTTTAATTGTTTTTGTTTTGTTTCCATTATTTGCCTTGCCTTTGAAAATATTGGGACATTTATCAGGCATGGTTAATATTCACTTTTTTTAAAATAATGTCTAATACTTGAATAAAATGTCATTAAGATTGTAGGCACATATTCACACTGGTTTTTCTTTCTAATTAACTGATATTGAAAAATCAAAAGTTTAGAAATGAATTGATGGACAGATGGCTGGAGCTCTTTGCTATATCCCTCCCTTGCGAGGGGGATAATAAAAAAAACCCACGCAGATGCAATTTTACAAAAAATGGCCTGAGAAACAGAATATCTACTTTGTGGGGCCTTTCTGTGAGCTGAATATTGCTGAAATGATTCTCTTCTGATCACCTGATATATGTTTTCAAACAATTTTCAGAAAAGATTAAAGTATTTTCCAGATCCCTGGCAAGAGTTTTCAAAATTCCTGCACTGAAAATCACACAAAAAGGCAAACATTAATTCAATATATGGTTACCTGTCCCCATTTTGTAGTCAACAAGATTTAAAACATGACACACTATGTTGAAGCATTTTGTGACAAGGTCTTTGCTGCTTAAATAGAAGCAAGATATAATTGGTAAAGATATGAAGATTGACAAGCTCTGTCAAACAAGACTGAATTAATTAATTTTCCTGTTGCATTGTGTGAAAATTTGCATCCCGGATTTTTAATATTTTGTCACTTGTGTGCAACTGTTTAAATAAAAAAGTAAATAACAAATACACTAATAACAAATATTCTCTAATACAACTCACCGTAGTGTCCAGTCAGTGTAATATAAATAGTTACTGACAAATGATATACCAAACTGATGAGACATGCCAAGTTGTACCAACTGCTGTCTATTTGAACCATCAGTGCCTATGACTTCTATAGTGCCAGTTTTACCATCACACCAATATATCTTTTGATCTGTAAACCAAATACCAATGATTGATTGTTAGTAAAAAAGGAGTTCATTATTACTGCTATACAGTCATATTGCGACAACTATTGACAGACAGAAATTAAATTTTCAACAAAACCAGTCCAGCGAACACAATGATGTACCCATTCCATTCTGACAGTACGATGATGTTGGGTAAGGATTGGTCCATGGTATGGACGCCTTCTTTGGATGCTGTGTTCAGTGAGTCTGTTGCATACAGTTTGTGCACTGATTCTATTGTTAGTTCTACCAGGAGTAATTGCTGCTGTCCTCGTCGCCTGAAGGAAGCGATCTCGCAAATGAGATGTCCTGATGTGTTGGTCTTGTGCAGGGGTTGTAACTCTTGGTTGACTTGAATGCAGTCAGTTGGCAGTAGATCCAGTAATATAACTTTACCTTCCAATGAGATGGTAAATCATCTGGAGGTATCCCAGCCTCATGCATACCAATGGCACACAACCTCTGATTCTCAGTTAACACTGGTATTTATTAAAATGTCGGAAGTAAAAAACTAGCATGTTTTCTCAATAACCCCGGCTCTCTAGCACAACATAACACAAAGAAAATCGTCGGTCACCCATTCAATTTGACATCCTCAGGTAGCACGTGCTATTTTGAAATCCATAGCAAAATTGTATACGGTTGGGTGGACAACAACAACATGTCATTAAACTCTTTGCACAACTTCTTGTCCACAAACATGTAATGTTAGAACAATTATATTTCATCCTTTATGCTATTTTTTCACATTTGTTTCTATTATACTTTCTTTTTTGACTCAGTATATATATAACATGAACTATTATTTATTTATTTACCTTTTTCCATACCACCAGTACAAATTTGACCTGCTAATTGAATAAAGGTTATAGAGTAAACTCCTGTTAATTGAATAAAAAAAACTTGTAATCTGTTGAGAAATTACCCTGACTCTTCCCAGTTTTTCTTTGTTTATAGACCTATTTGGCCTTAGTACATCCAATACAGGCATTTGATCTATTATATCTTGTTTGACAGAGCTCATGGAGCTCTGTCAACCAAGATATAATAGAATAAATATAATAATATAATAGAATAAATGCCAAGTTTATCTCTAGAATACTTGAAAGTGACACAATCTCTGTTAATTGAATACTTCAGTTAACTGAATAATTTCCATTGGCAAAGTGGCTATTCAATTAACAGGGTTTAACTGTGTCAACGATATACTGTAAAATAAAAAAATATCTCTGTGGATTTAGTTTTGTTATATTCGCGGTGATTAAAAAATAACAAAATTAAATCCCAACAAAATTTTGCAATGATTTTACTTAATTTTTCCAATTTTACCAGCCACTCATCTGTATTGACATTGACCAGATTGCTATAACTGGTGGGAAGATAAAGTAAAACTAAACATAATTAAATGAAAACTATAATTATTACAGAACATGTTTCAATTTATAAATCGTCATCACATGAATACATACCAATTACTCAGTAAACCCATTTCACCACAGGCCAGGTCACCATTTAATTAACATGAAGGGATTCACTAAAATGTTTATTTAAAATTAAGATTTAGATTCGTAGTTAACAGCAGACATTCAAAAAAGAATATACATATATAATCATTCAATTACATTGTCACATTTAAAAGAAAACCAAAAATGCAATATACACAATTTCAACACAGTCAGTAATGAATTGAATAACCGTTTATTTGATTAGTTTTTTTAATATAGAATGTATACTGTTGGGAGATGACAGAGCCAGGATGGCTGTCTACCTGTCATCCCCCATTACACCTGCTATTTTACCACTACACCTGCTATTCCCACAAGGTAAAAGCCATTCTCAATAATATTCAGTAATATACCCATTTACATAGCACCAAAATGAAAAAATTTAAAGTAATTTATATATTTTTTATAATTACCAATGGCCCAGACTTAGCTGATGCTAACTCTTAAATATTCAGGGCCAAACACAAATTTTGCCCCTCAAATCCCCCAAATTTGCATCCAAAACCAAAAAAACTGATGTCCTATATGGTCCTCCATACTTTTGTCTACTGTGCATGCACAGTGTCAAGGAAGTACCAAAATTGGTGCCAAGCCTCATTCTTGCAACCAGTGCCTGCTAAATGTATATAATCAGCGGGGAGGTATGAGTTCCCAATTCATGGGAGGGTCATCCGCGTCTGGGCCATTGGTAAGTATAAAAATATATAAATTACTTTAAATTTTTTCATATTTTTATGCTGTAAATCAATGGCCCAGACTAAGATGAATAGAAAAAAGGCTGGAGGGCCAAGGACATAAAAGAAAATCCAATAACCTCAATTATATATACAGGAATATCCCCTCAAGGAGAAAAGGAGAGAAAGGATTTACATACATCTTTCTGATTTATTAGAAATAAGAAAGACACAATACCAACTAGATAATTGAGCAGTATATCATCTATAATTCTCTATTAACATCCAGTATAACCCATTATACTAATTTAATAAAGGAAACCAATTCAAAAAGATAGTCCAGAGAAAAAGACTCTTTATACTCATTTAAAAGTGTTCGAGGATTGCATATTAGCGCTCGTATGACACGTGACATATACAAATGCTTCACACTGAGCTACACTTTAAAAATATTACATAAATGAGATATATATTAGCTTTACACTTTAAAACCATTCCAGTACTGACTCGGAATTGCCGACAACAGAGGAAGAATTCCCTTGCTTTTCACTACAAAGCCAATGATATAGGGGAAAACTGTCCCCCCCCCCCCCCTCCCTTTCCCCTTGCTCTGGGTCAAATCACCACAGAACGAAGAGGGTAACAGGACAGAGTCACTGCTGGAACAGAAAACCTACATAACTATAGCTGGAATCATTTAGTGGATGACATTCTGAGCAACAGATAACAGACCTAAACATCTAAGGTCACCAGAAATAGACGCTATATTTCTTAGATAAAACTTTATAAAGGTAGAAGGCTGTGTCCAGTAAGCAGCCTTCATGAGATCAGTAATGGCAATAGTATTACAATAAGCCCAAGATGTGGACAGCGCTCTAACTTCATGCGCTGAAATCTTAAGCACCGACTGCTGATTAGAAGATAAACTTTCGTAAGCAGTGCGAATTGCTAACTGAATCCATCTAGCAATAGAATGAACAGAAATGTCCCATCTATTGGGAATTAATGATAAAAAGAAGTGTTTTCTTCCTTTTCTGATAAATTCTGATCTGCATTTATAAATGATATAAATTATATCTGATGATGGAAGAGCCTTAACGATAATAGGCTCAGGATATTTATTAGGAGCCTGATTCTTCACCAAAAATCCCACATTAGTAGTTAAAGTAATAGTATTACCAACACTATGATAATGAGAATCATCTATAGATAAACCATGAAGCTCACTAACTCTTCTTGCGGAAGCAAAGGCTAAGAGAAAAGCTGCTTTATATGTCAAGAATTTGAACTCCAACGGTTCAAATAGAGCTTCTTTAAGCTTCAACAGAACCCAAGCTAAATTCCACTTAGGAATTAACCTAAGGGTTCTAGGCCTATTGAACGAAAAGTTTTTAACTAACTTAGATAAAGAAAAATTAGATCCAATTTCTAAGCTATCATGATGAGCATAAGTGTCTGATAGCACAGACCTATAACCCTTAATAGTAACTGGCTGCAGTTTGAGAACATCAAACAAATAGACCAGAAAGTTGCAATGTCTGGAATGGAAGGACCATATACATCTATCGACTGATCCTTACACCAGCAAAAGAAAACCTTCCACTTTGCCGCATAGTTTAGCGAAGAGGAGGCCCTCCTACAGTTAGAAATTGCGTCCACTGCTTGTCCTGCAAAGCACTTCCCGTGCAAGAAGGACTGCACAATGGAAATACGTGAAGGTTGAGACCTTGCAGGTTGTGATGCAGTGTGCATGACTTCCCCTGATAAAGAAGGTCCTCCTTTGGAGGAAACTTCTAAGAAACGTCCCATAACAGACACCGGAGTAGATTTATCCACAGTTTCTGGGCCGACAGAGATGCTACCAGCAGTATCTTGCATTGCGATTGATTGACCTGATCTGTTGAATCAATGGAGTTGGAGGATATGCATATCCTATCATTCCGTCCCAAGAAATTGAGCGTCTACTGCGTACGCGACACACATGTCTGCAACTGATTGTTGAGATGAGTCGCAAATAAGTCTATCATTGGTCGATCCCAATGGTAGCAAATCTGTCTGAATACTCGCTTGCTGAGAGTCCATTCTGAAGGCAACATGCAACCTTTCCGAGAGAGTGAGTCTGCTAGAACGTTCAGACGACCCGGTATATGACGGACCGATAGATGAACATGATGTTCCAAGACATACAGAAGAATTCTCTACGTTTGATCATATAACGGAATCGAATGTGTGCCTCCTTGGTTCGAATATATGCTACTAATGTCGAGTTGTCCGACAGTATTTGAACATGTGAATTCTGTATAATGTTCATCCAATGACGTAGCGCTAGCCATATTAACATCATTTCTTTGATTTTTATATGTTTGTCTAGGAACATAGGGTCCCAAAGACCCTGACACTTGAGTCTGTTCTCTGAACATTGTTCTGAAGAACCGTTTTGTTGCTGTATCTCTGAAGAATGTCGTCCAAATAGGCTGATGTTACCGCAGGCGAATGAGCCCAGAAATATGCCATTACTGAGCTCATTATTCGAGTGAACGCCCAGGAAGCTAGATTGAGTCCGAAGCACATCGCTCGGAAGTGATAAACGCCCCCTAGGATGGTGAACTATAGGTACTTTCTGAATGCTGGTTTTACTATGACATGAAAGTATGCATCCTTTAGATCTATGCTTGATGCATAGTCATTCACCCAAATGCTCGCTCTTACTGATTGAATGGTTTCCATATAAATGGAGCCACGATCAGTTTGTCTATCCAGCTCAAATCTATTACTGGCCAGAACGAGCTGTCTGGTTTTGTCACCAAGAACAGGTGACTGTAAAAACCCAGTGAATCCAAGTTTTCTACGACCTCTACTGCACCTTTCTCCAAACGAGATTTTACCTCTAATAGAAGGGAATCTCTATTTTGAGGGTTTGTTGGAAGCTGAGTCCAGCGCAGACTTCGTGTTAACGGAGGTTTCTCTCAGAATGATAGTTTTAGGCCTTCTGAGATTACTCCTCTGACCCAGAGGTCTTGTGTAATTGGAATCCAATTCATCAGAAACCTTGACAGTCTTCTGCCAACAGGATCGCAATAGAGATCCTGACCATCACCTCCTGGACCAGCGGAGCCTGCGGGAAGAGAAACTACGTCCTCCGCGAGCAGCGCCTCGGCCCGTCGACCTGGGGACGTCCGACCGGTAGTCTCGTGCAAACTCACATCCCCTATTTGAGTCGCTACTTTGACGATCTCTAGGGTAATTACCTGAGCATTTTTTGTATCCTCGATAGGAGCTTCCTTTGGACATACTTTGTCCTGAAGCTCCTCCTTTACCCTTCTCTGCCGTACCAGTATTACTTGAAACTGATTACAATAGCAGAGTTTCAGATGCTTTCTTAGTGACCTGCTTGTAGATGAATGAAAGCTTGCCATCAAAGAGAAGGTCACAAGATACCAGAGAAACTCGAAGAGAGTTTTTCACCTTGACATCCACCAGGGATGATGACGCTAGGGCTGCATCACGTCTTATTAACTCTAAATTAGCCACTGATAGGGCAGAGTTATATGTGGAACAAGCTATAGCCCTAGAAAGAACTCTTAATGAGGTACAAACATCCTCAAATTCTTCTCCACTGAGACGTTGTGCTAACAGTCTAGTAAGGTGATCTGCGTAAGATAAAGCATCTAGATTTGCTCTAGTGGAGAATAACGTTGTATCCATTGTATCCAAGCAAACAGAAAAAGACGAGGGTAAGGACAAATCTAAGTCCTCAGCCTGTTCGTCCAAACGGAGAGGAACTCTCGATATACCCTGACCTGCCATTTTGAATTTATTCCTATTATTGATGAACGGCAGATCTAGAGCACATGTTGATAAAAAAAACTGCCTCTCCTCGATCCTGAGGGTAGATTGAGTATATAGATTGGACTGAATCGGGTAAACTGGTGTATCTTCCTTAACCCGGCCGAAAATGCCGCTAGCAGTTTTTTATCGTTCGTTGCAGCATTCTGATCCAGAGGAACAACATCTGGAAGGTATTGCTGAATAAAATTAATCACTACCTTGTGTTGCTCCGAAAGGGAAAATTCTATATCACTCAATTCCCTTTCACCATCTGACTGGACCAGATTTGAGTCTTGGTCTTCCCTATCTGAACGTGCAGAGGAATGTACCGACCCAGCTTCATCCAACAGTTCAACATTGGTAACTTACGTAGGATGTACCGTAGTTTGCTGGGATGCTGCAATTAGCTGTGCTATTTTTAACAGCAAGTCCGTATTCGAGGCCTTTGGAGCAGCGTTTTTTTTGTAGTTTAGCCGCTGGTTGCTCCTGGGACGGCATATCCGACATACTCCTCTTATGCGGACGTCCTATATCATGTGGCCTTGTTTCCTTGGCTATTGGATGGCGTGACTTTCTCGAATTCTTCGTCGGCGATGCAGGTTGTATCTCCATAGTCACATAGCCAAGGTGTGATCGTGTGTGCTTTGAAGAAGAACTGGAAGCCGATAGACTAGCCGACCCCGGCAGTTTATTTGACGGAGCATCCCAGACAGGAGGTGTGGACGTATGCTCTGACTGACGATCGCTCTGAACAACAACCTCTTGTCCTAGATGTTGTTGAAAGAGAAAGGGACCTCTCTCACTCGCGATCCTGGAGGACCTGGACGAGTTGACCGCAGAACTGACTGGCTTTCTTTGTTCTATCGTCGCAGGGTGAGCATGTTCCGATATTATAGTGCTTGCAACACCCTTTTTCACTTCCTCGACCTCTACGGACTTACCTGGTGTCATGACACCCATATTCCGAGTGAAAAAAACACCGGTTGAGCTAGCTGGTGACAAGGACATAAATCGCATGATCAGTGATCTAAGTCCTTGTCTAATTTCCTTGAGCAATTTTGCCACTAGCTCTTTGTTAGATTGTGATGACGATAGCACAGTTTCTGACGGTATCACTGATACATCACCATGTTCTTGTTCCTCTGAAAAAGAAACTGACATACTAGAGTGACCCTGTGGTGAGAGAGCAGGCATGGATCTCTCACCACTAGCAACGTATCGTGACACATGTCTCCAACGTTCGTCATCCCAATTGGCACAAACAGAACAAGTGTTAGTGCAAGAACACTGACTACAGCACATACAAAAAACAGGAGAGTCGGAGGAAGATTTCCACGACTTACAATTTTAGCAATATTCTTTCATTATGCAAAAAATTACAAGTCCATAGTTCTTTCAGTAACCCTCATTATAATATGACAAAGATACATAACAACACAATCCAATACAAAAATTTCGAAAAATTATTCATAAAAAAAAATTTTCGAAAAAATTTGATATGAGCCCAAGTTCCCAAAGGGAACGATGAGCCCAAATGGATCCCCAAAAAACCTAAGTGTGGACAAAATTTTTTTACATGATTCTCAAAAATTAATGCTACACTTCCAGAGTATACAATGTATCTGATTACAGACCTAACATCATAATGAGTAGGAGATTACTTATCAGAAAGTAACCGTTGTCAGTGTAAACAAAATGCTATAAAAACTGGAAACAAGACTCCAGGCACTGAACAACACGGCCCGAAGTCAGTAACAGATTTTTAAAACTATCCAATGTAAGACAGAATCTTCATCATTAGAAACTGTGATACATCAGATGGTAGATGCAAGACCAAAAACGCCTAAACATCCAAAGGGTGAGGATATAACCATGGGGATATACAGAATAAACATTCTGTAACCAAGTTATACTCCCATGACATTTTCAATAAAAAAATTTCCAAAAAGGTCCAAAAAGTATGGGAGCTTAACAGGGAGGGGGGGGGGGGGGGGGGATCAAGGAAGGAGAGGGAGGAAACATTTAACAAACAGTGGCAATTTCATAGCAAGAATGATAACATCAGGCCCAAGTCCCGAAATTAGGGAACATGAAATAATTTTCAATAAAAATTATAAGTTTCAGCCGTGAACACATCCAAACACTATTTTTTCCTCTCATCCTCTTATTTCATCCTTTGATCCACCAAAATCAACATTACTTTGTGTCTGGCATCATAAAAACAGAGATTTTCAAGCACAGAAGTCAGTTAGTTGTTACTGACAGAAGGGCCAAACAAAGAATGAGGCTTGGTGCCAATTTCGGTACTTCCTTGACACTGTGCATGCACCGTAGACAAAAGTATGGAGGACCATATAGGACATCAGTTTTTTGGTTTTGGATGCAAATTTTGGGGATTTGGGGGGCAAAATTTGTGTTTGGCCCTGAATATTTAAGAGTTAGCACCAGCTAAGTCTGAGCCACTGGTTTACAGTATAAAAATATTTTAGTTAATATAATTAAATCCCCATGAAAATGTCGCAGTTCACACACAAAAAAGCGAAAAATTAACCCCAAGAAAATTTTTGGATATTACAGTATCAAATAATTGCTATGCCACTTCTCAGGCTTACCTCAGATCCATCTTGGTCACAGATATTAACCCTTTACCTAACAAGATGACACTTGCAAAAAAATTCTTGAATAAATAATTTTGTTCATTTTTTGTCTCAAAAACGTAGGTTATGACCCCTCACTGGAACAAGCTTGACAATAATGAAAATTAATTGCCACTTTTTTAGAATAGTGCTGGCCGGTTTTGGCCATTACTTTGGGTAAAGGGTTATTTATTTATTGATTTTTAAGGTCACATACTTATGCACAATGGCTAAACATGACCATGACAACTTTACGGGTGGAGGAACCTGGAGTACCTGGAGAGAACCACCGAGCAATGCCAGCTCCCCAACATCGAAAACTCCACACTGTAGCACATGAAGGGTTAGATTGGTTGAAGAAATATGCACCATCAATGTGCAGTACGTCTTAGTACATAGGATCATCATGCCCCCATGTGAACAATCAGGGTTAAGTGCCTGGCCCAAGGACACAACGTGGGAATCTGAATCGATCGCTCAGACGGTCACCCACCTGAGGACTAACCGGGCCCGACGTTGCTTAACTTCAGTGATCTGACAAGAAAGGTTACCACAACACCACCGTGACCCCTTGTAAAGGGTTAAGACAGAACACAATGAGGGTGGAGTACAGGAGTCAATGATCTGGGGTGGAGTCTATTCTGTATTTTATGAGCGCCGAATGCACTCATGAAATACAGAAAAAACTCCAAGGGTTGTTGATTTCAGTTCCCCAAACTCCACCAAAGTTGTAATCTGTAATTATACCATGATTAAACTTCAAGTAATTGAGTGAAACTGATCTATTTTAAAGAAAAATATCCCCTTTGAAGGTCTGATAATGTTCTTGTTTGATACTGTCTTGAGTCAAAGCATTTATTCATGTCATAAGGTCACTCAGATGCATAATGTCCTATCAAATGTGTTCTTACATGACCTTCTTACACTCAATCCCGATGTCTTGCATCATGTATATAGCACATGCCCCAATGACTCGATTGTATTGCGTAACACTGAATACGCACTGCAATGGTGGTATAATATGACCTCTATATCCACAGTGCTTTCTTTCAAGATGTCAAACCTATATCTAAAGTTATGCATATACTAATGTTGAAGAATATTTCTGAAAGCCAACTTTAATTTTTAACCGGTAGAGTGCTGGAAGCCCATATTTGGACTTTATTCTGAAGTGCAGATGCCGCAACTTAATGGTGTCATATTCTGCGTGTGTGCTTCATATTATTTTTGATTTGAAATTATTTAGTCTGTGAGGATTTGCCTTGTTATAATTTATGGGAGAGTGCCACTTGGCACTCTCCCATAAATTGTAACAAGGCAAAGAGACGTGGACAAATTTGAATGAGCAAAAATAATTTAACACTCTACCAGTTAAGAAATTATGACTTTCATTTTTGGCACAGTAACCCCTAAATAAAAAGCATTCTTCCTTTCATTATGTTCAACACAAATATGGAGTTAGGTCAAGATTTGTTGGTTGTGGTTGATCACAATTATTTTTAGATATGGAACAGAAATAATTTCTATGTTGATGGTAACTGTCAATAGAGTAATCCCCAAATAAATAGGGTCCTTCCTCCTAATGTGTCAAACCAATGTATGAAATTTAGTTAAAATTATGTTTTAGAAAAAAACAAATTAAACACCAAAGACCATGTGATCATGATCTTTTGTTGTTATCTAAAAATAAATAGGGTTCTTCCTCTCATCAATTCCAGCCAATATATACTATTCAAAAAAAGTAGGGGATATCCAAACTGATGTTGATATTTTTGGAAAATGGTATTGGATACATGTGATTAGACAGATGAATATGTTACCAAGTTTAGTGCAGATCATGAATTTCACCGGCCCACAAAAACTTTACTGGACAGGCCTTTTCGGAGGTCTCATCGTTCTTTTCTTGGTTTGGCATAAACTTGTTTATCAATAGTTTCTGGTCAAAACGTAACTTTTGAAGTATGTGAAGACTGATATGTGATGAACGTTTACGTGCTGTTGGCATCTTGGAAGCTGGCAACAGACAGACTGCAGTGGCTCAAATTCTCAATGTTACTCAATTGGTGATTAGCAGGTTGTGGTCATGCTACTGGCAGACAGGCATCGTTGAAAACAGACGTCAGTCAGGTCATCTAAGGGCAACAACTGCTAACCAGGATCATTTCATTCGAACCACAGAATTATGTAACCACCATCAAAGTGCCTCAGAAATTGGACAGCAGCTGCACCGAGTGACAGATGTGTGAGTCAGTGGTCAGACTATCTGAAATTGCCTACACAGCTGGAATTTGTATGCTCGACAACCTCAAATAATACCACATTTGACTGAACGTAACAACGCAGCAAGGCGTAATTAATGTGAAGCATGACAGTGATGGGACAATCGTCGGTGGAGCAACGCCATGTTTTCTGATGAATCAAGGTTCACTCTCGACTTCCACGACAGGTGAAACAGAGTGTGGCAGCAGTGGAATGAACAATACCATGACGTAAGTGTTAGGCAGCACAATCGTTTTGGTGGTAGATCGGTTATGAAACGGGGAGGCATAACCATGACAAGCAGAACAGAATTACATGTCATCCAAGGGTGTGTCAAAGGCCAGTACTACTATGACAACATGTTAGCAGCTCAGGTGGTGCCATTTGCACGATGTCACGGCCATTGATTCATTTTCCAAGATGACAATGCAAGAGCACACAGGGCCTGTGTCACTACAGAGTTCCTCCAGGAGCAAAACATCACAACACTGCCTTGGCCAGCACTAAATCCAGACCTTTCACCAAACGAGGAAGTCTGGGACAAGCTTGGCAGGTGCCTTCGACAATGCCAACAGCCACCTACCAATGTCCAGGAACTCACCGCGGCACTGCAGAAAGAATGGAATAACATCAGTCAATCTGATATTGGATGTTTTGGTGAGGAGTATGTCATATCAGATCCTCGCTTGTCTCGTGAACCGAGGAGGATTTACAAGGTATTGAGGTTTTGGACTGAATGTGGTAAATTCTCTGACTGACCATCCATGTCTTCTACAGCTCAGTGCGTGGAATGTGTGCTTGACAGACACCCAACTATTGCTGAAATCATTCACCAGATGTCACAGTGCAATGCCTCAACTGTCTTTTTGATGAAAATATAAATATATTTCTTCATATATCTCACTTTTATAAAATATCCCCTACTTTTTTTGAATAGTATATTAAATTTGGTGAAATCATTTTACATTGTGAAAAAGAATAATTCAAGGGAACAGTGACCTTGACTTTTGTTGCAGAAATAAAAACAGATAAGATTCTTTTTCTCATCACTACCAACCTAAAGGTAAGCTCAGGTTCTTAACTGGTGGCAAACAATATTTAGATATGAAGTGAAAATCAAATTTAAGGGCATCAACACTATGATGTTGACCATTGTTTGTGTGAATAAAAAATAAATAAGGCTCTTCCTCTCCTCATGACCAGTCATTGACCATTGTTTGTTTGTTTGTTTGTTTGTTGGTGGTTAACGTCACATATTTATGCACCATGGCTAATCGTGACACAACATGGAGATGAAGTCAAGTTTAGTCAATCGTTGATCAACATGTTGCCCATTTTAGAGGACTTTCACCCCAAGCATTGGTGACTGGGTCCTATTTTACTAGTAAAGCGGAACTGGTTTACCACAGTAAACAAGTGCTGCTTACTTCCCGGGGTTTCCACGGGGAATTGACCATTGTTTGTGTGAATAAAAAATAGATAAGGCTCTTCTTCTCCTCATGTCCAATCTCCATGAAAGGATATATTTAAATCGGCCTCGGACTTGAAATCACAGAGCAGGAGGTAGAGCTAGACAGACACTTAGAAATGTTAAGTGAAAATCAGGAGCAATGATTTTGGGTGTGGTAGCTAACCCTACAATCTTCTGTGACTCCCTGCAGCCCTAATACTTTTGACAATGTTATGCCTAAAAATCTGTTTCTTGGGCCCTCCCGCATGGTCCTTTTGGCTTCCGCATGCTCCCTTTTTTATTAGCAATATAAATTTAAAAAATAAAAAAAATTAAATAGCTTATGTCTGATATTTTACCCAAGTTAAAAAAATTGATAAATTTGTACCTTTGATTCAAGAAGGATATGTAATGCTAAAGTATTGCAAAGCCTTCTTGCTCTCAAGGGCCGAAATACACCTCACCAATGTTATTCCATAGATTATGAAGTCTAAAACATAAACCAAGAACATGAACTTTTGATGGCAAAGAAATAATTACAGAAATAAAAAATAAAATAAAACATGCTTGTCTGCAATTTTACAAATACTGGCCTGAGAAACAGATCTACTTTGTGAGGCCTTAATCCTGCTCTGAGATAGTCAGAGTTGTAATCCTACACTTGCAAACACATACTTAACATTAAATGTGTTTCACTGGCTAAAAAAGGACTCACAGGTCTTGATTTGTATAAATATAGTAAGGTAGTATACATTTATGGGGCACAAACAAATTGGAGACACATAACACATGGTTTTTACAAACAAAAAGCCACACATGCCCAACTTTGTGAGTGCAGATATGCACACATACGGAGCGGTCTTCAAATCATCCTTTGAGTAAACCAGTAATTATATATACCTAAGAATGCTCATATAATAAATGTGTATGTGGTCTATGAACTGCACAATTTTTTGATGGTTCTTCATGTTTGTTCTGGACTACCTTACATACAAGAGGCCCATGGAGCCTGTGGAGCTCACCTGAACATAGTTGTTTAAACAAGAGGCGCCAGGGGGCCTGAGGGCGCTCACCTGACATGGTAGTCTAAATATCAAACCAGGGACTTGATTTGAATAAGCTGCATATGCCCCTCCTAAGAAAAGCATATACCAACTAGATGAAGTAGTTGTGCCCACACAATACACAGGATTTTTCCTTCTATTTCAGTTCCTGTACTTTTACGTCCCAAAATTGAGATAGACGCATAAAAAACAGATTTTTTTATATTTTTGTTTGGAAATTTTCGAAGCCCCAAACAAAATATTTTCAGCCTAAATTTTTTTTCCTTTCTTAAAATTGACCAAAATACATAAAAAAAACAAAAAATAGGTGAATGAAATCGTCAGATGTGTACCCATACGTGCAACTAGTAGAAAGCTTCTGATGGAGGGCCACCACGGATGCCGACATTATGTACACCATACATGGTAGGGTATATATAGAAATAGATTGGAGGAGTGTCTAATTTGATGGATAAAGGGTTAATATCTCCAGATCAAATTATCAGATTTACATAAAAAACTATACAGCACAGCACATCAATAACCAAAAGGAGTGGAGGAATTTTCAAATTGAAGGATAAAGGGTTAATATATCAGAATCAAAATAACAGATTTACACCAAAAACTATACAGCTCGGTACATCAGTAACCTGAACACAAATATAAAGTAACTTGACAATCCAAGCAATATTTTTCAAGTTATCGAATGCCAAAGGTATTAGAGGAATTTTCAATTTGAAGGATAAAGGGTTAATATCTCAGGATTAAATTATCAGATTCACACCAAAAACAATAAAGCTCGGCACATTAGTAACCTGAACACAAATATAAAGTAACTTGACAATCCAAGCAATATTTTTCAAGTTATCGAATGCCAAAGAAATGGATACAGATGCCGGATGGACAGTCAGATGGATGGACATTCTTACACGTTCTTACTTGTGGGGTTTTTCCCATGTTAAACCCTAACCCAACAAGGTCAAAAAATTAATCCCACAGTGCAAAAAATAACCCCACAAATAGCCTCTGTACTAACCCAACTCCCACTGACCCTAAATTGTAAACTCCACAATGTACCTCTGCTAAGCCTGGACAGACAGACGGACGCTCCAACATTTTGGGTTTATGGGCTACCAAAAAACATTTTGTATGTCCAAAACCTTATTTTACCCAGAACCCCACCCCTCCACCCTAGAACTTATATTTAACCCTAACCCCACCCCTCCACCCAAAAAACACACCCTAACCCTACCCCACCCTGACCTTAAACCCTAAAAGCCCACCCCCAGCCCCTAACCTCTATCCACTCCAGGACCTAACCCCCAACCTTAAGCCCTACTCTGGGGCTACCCCTAACCCTAAAACCCCACCCCACCCCACCCCACCCCTGACCCAACCCCACCCTAGCCAAACCAATAGAATTAGGAGCTATTTTTTGGTTTAGGGACTACTAAAACTAAAACCCCACCCCTGATCCCAACCCTAACACCCCCAGGACCTAACCCTCCCCAACCTTAAGCCCTACTCTGGGGCTACCCCTAACCCCACCCCACTCCCTAACCCTAACACTACCTTAAGTTAGAGGTAGCCCCAAATAATAATATCCCCTAAACCCCCCAATGTTGGCCCGGACAGACAGACGGACAGACAAAGGATGGACAAACGACGGATGACCACCCCGGATTTAATTTCCGGATTTTGATCCAAAAAGTCCCACCCGGCCCCCAAATTTTCAGTGTAAAAAAAAATCAATTTTTTTGTCTTAAAATTGACCAAAACGCATAAAAAACAAAAAAAAAATTCCAGATTTTAAATTTTCAGTGTAAAAATTCCTTTTTTGTCTTAAAATTGACCGAAACGCATAAAATACAAAACAAAAATTCTGGATTTTGGTCAAAAATTCTTTTTTTGTCTTAAAATTCACCGAAACACATAAAAAACACAAAAAAAATTCAGGATTTTGGTCCAAAATTTTCTAGGTCCAACCTGGTCCCCAAATTTTCAGTGTAAAAAAAAAAATTTTTTTTGTCTTAGAATTGACCAAAATGCATACCCCCCCCCCCCCTCCCCCCCCCCCCCAAATTTCAGGATTTTGGTCCAACCTGGCCCCCAAATTTTCAGTGTAAACAATTTTTTTTTTTGTCTTAAAATTGACCGAAGCACATAAAAAACAAAAAAAAATTTCAAGATTTTGGTCCCAACTTTTCGAAGTCCCACCTGGCCCCCAAATTTTCAGTGTAAAAAAAAATATTTTTTTTGTCTTAAAATTGAATGAAATGCATAAAAAACAAACATACAAATTTCTGGATTTTGGTCCAAAATTTCAAAGTCCAAAATGGGAAACCAATTTTCAGCCTAAATATGAACCCAGGGACTTGGCTTGAACAACCTTGAATCTCACCCCCTAAGGATGCTGCATACCAAATATCAAAAGATTCTTATTGGTAGATCTGAAGAAGAAGATTTTTAAAAAATATTCTTCATACTGCACTCATTTAAACATTTGGGCTCCTATAGAGAGCCCAAATATGGACCCAGGGAATTGATTTCAATAAACATGTGAAACAATCTTCCAAAGATGTTATATGTGAAATTTGAAAGCTTTTGGAGCAGTGGTTTGGGAGAAAGGTAGTCTTATATGTTTTTCCCATTACCCACAGTGTTAAAAAATGCTGACTCAGCACTTTTTCAAAGTCCCAGAAAAGTACCCCATGATAAAACCGATAGCAATTTTTTTTTTATCATTCCATTCTGTTGGTCCTAAGGAAGCTTCAAACCAAATAAGCATTCTCAGTGCCGTGAAGTTTTGGAAATATGGGTGTTTTAATTTGTTTCTATTTTTAGCTCCTGTGGTTCCCATGGGGCGACGGGAAAAAGATTTTTTGCATAAATTAAGTACTTTTTACCCAATAAGCCCTCATATCAAATTTGGACCAAATCTGCCTCTCGGTTTGGAAAATAGAAATTTTGGGAGGGGCAAATATAATTTTGCACTATGTTAAAGTTTGAAATTTGCTACCTCCCCCCTCCCCCCCATAGGGAACACAAATATCAACCCATGAACATTATTTTAATAAACTGAATCTGAACACTCGAAGGATGCTCTATACCAAATATCAAAAGATTCTGATTTTATCTCAAAATGCAGATTTTTAAAGATTATTCCATATATTGGCCTAAGTTAAAATACAGGCTCTAATAAAGAGCCCAAATATTTACCCAAAGACATGATTTCAACAAACTTAGATCTGACTTTCTTAAGGATGCTGTATACCAAAAATCAAAAGATTCTGATAGATGGCTCTGGAGAAGAAGATTTTTAAAGAAATTCCCTCATATTCCCCCAAGCTAAAATTCAGGCTCCCAAATATTAACCCAGGCACTTGATTTTTAACAAATCTGATTGAATCTCACTACCCCCCCCCTCCCCCTCCCTCCCCCCCCCCCCCCCCCCCCCCACCACCACACGTCCCTAGAGATGTTGCATACCAAATATGAAAGTATTCGGATAGGTGGATCTGAAGAAAAAGATTTTTTTTAAAATCTCCTCATATTGCACCAAGTTAAAATTTGGGCTACCATAGGGCCCCGATTTGAACTAACTGGAATCTGAACCAGGTAGAGATGTTTTATAACCAAATATGAAAGGATTCTAACTGGTGAATCTGATGAAGAAGATTTTTAAAGAAATTCCCTCATACTACACTAAGTTAAAATTCGGGCTCCCAAGACCAAATATTAACCCAGGGATACGAATTGAACAAACTTGAATCTGACCCACTTAGAGATGTTGTATACCAAACATGAAAGCATTCTGACGGGTGGATCTGAAGAAGATGTAAAAAAAAAAAAAATTCCTCATATTGCAATAAGTTAAAACTTGGGTTACCATAGGAAGCCCAAATATTAACCCAGGCACTCGATTTGAACAAATTTCCCTCCGATTGCTCTTTGTGTAATATTCACTTGCATTTCATCTAAATGTTCACTTTCACGTTGTCATTGTGTGTCAATGTTATGTAATGTCTGTATTTGTCCTGTAGGGTTTTGTCTGGTATGAATGAGGGAGTGGGATCCCTAAATTGTATATTTATGTAAATAAATAATATTCCTAGTTCTTGAAATTAATAAATAATAAGTTTGACATACTCTTTTATCATTTAATCTAAATATAGACCTAGTCTACTGGTGTCGGAATCCTGACAGGAGTTATTTTGATTTATTTGGACATTCGGTATGTGGGATAATTTTCCTACTTTAGCTTGGCAGTTATTCTTGAATGGTGGGATACAAGGGTCCGTGTCCGATTTTTCAAGAATGAATGCAACCTAAATTGAAGTATCAAAACATTAATACAATCTTTTTAGTAGTCATAGATAAAAGGGGTGGTTTGTACCAAAGTTACTTCTTTTCTTCCCTATATTTCCACGCCCAAATCAAATCCATTCCCAGCTCTAGTTATCTCTCTTAATATCCTTGCATATTCAACCTTCCCACTGCCATTGTCCTAATCCCTGCTCCTACTAGTGTAACTGTTCGCATATTTAACTTGGCCTTATTTAAGTGGGTGGTTGGTAACTAGTGTATCAGTGGAACAATCACTGAGGATGATGACAGGGGTTAGCTGTTATCATTCTCTGGGTCTTAACCATAGGTATACTGTTGCACTGGGTTTGGGTTTGGTCTGTAATGGCTTGTAATAATTGGTCTATCTGTGGGCTGGTCACTGAGAAGAGATGGCAGAGGTCAGTCATCATGGTCCTCTGGGTCTGGACCGTAGCTTTTCCATTACAATATCCAAAATACGTTAAATTAATATGATTTCTACATAATGAAGCCTATTTTGTGCCCACTGGTACAGTGTATTGTTTTGAGATTGGAATGACAAATACACTGGTGATAATTTTTAATGACAATTTTGGAACTCGAAAATATGATTGCAAATTTTCTAGTAATATAAAAATAATACACTTTACTTGGAAAATCAGCTGCTAGACCATTAGGCCAGGTTGTTCCTGAGCTCACAATAACTTTTCTGTTGGTTCCATCATAGTTTGCTCTCTCTATTTTGGGAATACTTCCCCAGTCAGACCAGAATACAATTCTGCAAAACAATTATTTAATAAAATGTAAAACCTTTCAAGTTAACTGAGTGAGTGCTAGAAGCCACTATCATGACTTCACTGAAGAGTGCTTGAGACCACTTTGGTGGCTTTACACTGGATGCATTAGCTTGTTGTTTGCTCAGCAGTAGAAGGACGACATTTATATAAAATTAATTGTTTGGTCACAATTTAATGGAAAGTGTCTCTACTCTTGCTGGTAGCTTGGTATCTTTGAAAAAAATACCCATAGTTTTAAATCACATTTGAAATGTAATTTAGCACTCAACTAGTTAAAAGAGTCTGTGTAAAATAGCATTTTGACAGGACAAATATCTACAGACTCTATTTTAAATATTAGTATTTGCAAGAGTGAAATATCTCATAATTCAATAACGGAATTAACTCTTTACCAAGTGCAATTGCTATAACAGGCCTGTACTATTCACTAAAATCTAGAGCTGGGTGGTTTTCTCATTGTGTGGTTTGGTTCTGGGTTTTGCGACAGACTGGAAAACCAAACTGCAAGACCTGCAAATAAACGGCTGGACGCTTTTACTGTGTTTGTGCATAATCTAATCAAACTATTTTACTGGGTGGGAATTGGTCTATTGGCCACAACGAACTCTCATCACTTAGTCTATCTAACAAAGGAGTGAATATACAGTGTTTTCACTGTCACATTTTCTCCCTTATTGACTCGTTCAATGGACAAGTCAATAAGGGAGAAAGTGTGGCAATGAGAACACAACATAGATCAGATGAACTTTTATTCTTTTAATACCATAATTTAGTTTTTTCTGGCTCAATAGGCTTAGCAGCTGATCCCCTAGAACTCCTAAGATCAATCAAAGGGAAGTTAGACTGATCCCAATGGAGATACTTACAGACAGGGACAGTTTTTGTGGTGAGGGATGACGTACAAACTATTACAGATATTTCCCGAGTTAAGGAGTCTTTTAAGTTAAGAAGTGTTATTTACTATATGTTCTTAACACATAAAAAAAACTAAACTGTGACCAAGGTTTTTTTCTGAAGCCCAAACCGAAACTGAACCTGAAAAATTTATACCAATTTGTATATTTTTATACTTACCAATGGCCCAGACATAGCTGGTGCTAACTCTAAAATATCTAGGGCCAAACACAAATTTTGCCCCCAATCCCCCAAATTTGCATGCAAAACCGAAAATTAGAAGTCCTAACTGCTCCTCCATACATTTACCCTCTGCGCATGCGCAAACGTCAGGAAGTGACTGGAATTGGTGCCAACACCATTCTTTGTAAAAGAGAGTATTACATAATAATTCAACGGGAGGTATGAGTGCCCACTCATGGGAGGGCCCTTCCCATCTGGCCCATTGGTAAGTATAAAAATATACAAATTGGAATAAATTTATCATATTTTTACACAGTATACCAATGGCCCAGACATAGCTGAATCGTAAATAGGTGGAGGGCTTAAGACTTCTGAAATAAATCCAATCCTGCAATCCATAATGAAGGAACTTACATGCAGAACAGCTAGGAATTACATGTATGTCTCTCTATAACCTCACTGCCAAAATCATAACGGATAGGTCAAAATTCTCGCACTCTACAGATGCCTTGCAAGAGTGCCAATTTCTCCCAATCGCAGTTAGATATCAACTTAAAGTCCTTGTAATAGTCTTTAAGTGTCTTATTAACATGGCACCTGAATATTTGGCAAATTTGATTACCTTCTCCACCAATACTTATGCCACCAGATCTAGCACTACACTCAAATTGGCACAACCTTTTAATAGGAAAATTACTTTTGCAGACAGAGCTTTTAGCTATGTAGGCCCAAATCTTTGGAATTCCTTTCCAGGTTACATAAAAATGAGCCCAGACATGAAAACATTCAAAAAACTATTAAAACAATATCTATTTAAGAAAGTTTTCAAAATTCACCACACTTCTGTTAACTGAATACTTCTTTTATCATCCTTTAAATATGTATGTGTAATGTTTAAATATGTTAAATGTGTATTATATGTTTCTGTGAAGCGCCATAGAATGTGGCCCTGTCCCTAATTATTTGGGGCAGTTGTACAAATTTGAGCGCTATACTAAATGTCTGATGTAATGTAATGTAATGTAATAGAAGAGACATATTCTAAACAAGGAGCCCATTGAAGTAATTTCTTAATGTAAGTATGAAGACAAGTTCCTAATTTTCCAAGGCTAGCCCAGACTAAGCCCCCAAATTTAGGATGGCGAATCTGAGAATAAGAGAAAATCTCCCACAAGCATACCCCTTACAGTAACATTTCAGCTGTATGCAGGATATAAATATGGATAAAAACAGCCTCCTTCAAAGATACTTACATTTTAAGCCAGATTATGGGTAAAAACACCCCCCACCCTTTTTTGAAGAAACCTTCAAAATAAAAAAGGGGGAGAGCTCTGGAAACAATAAGAGCGGTACCCAACAACAATATAATTAATTGTCGAACACGCACTCAGGTATTAATTCAAGATTAATAAATGGTGCTTAACTTTACTTCAGAAATTACGGCTATAGAGACGATCCTGGAAATTAATATTGCACAGTAAATAGCATACACTGCAGACAATGTACATAGATACGTCGAAAACCAGTGATATAAAATATAACATACACATATCTAATCAAGCCACACTGAATGATTCCTGAAGAGAAAGCACACTTCCTACATGATCCATAGGCGGCCACTGTACAATAAATTCCAGTAACAACACTCTCCAACGTGAATAATCCGATATCTATGACTGTAAAAGCATGTGTAATATGAGTACCAAACAAAATAGAAACTTGGATCTAGAGATGTACAAAGATATGATTAACAGGCACCTACACGGACCGCCCCCAAAATAAATTATTATTTCAAGGTCCATCGAATACAATAAAGTGTTAGCCTAATAATAATACTGCGCATTGTGATGATTTATAAATAAACGCTTGTATATAACAAATCAACCAAAATAATAGGGCATTAATTCAGCGAAAAAGCGGATGAGCCCATGAGGTTGCCACAGAACACTACATAAATGCATAAAATGCATGTATTACAATAATAAAGCTTGCAGGAAGAGAACAATGTCTTGCCCGGTAATTGCTTATAAAACATAAGGAAGTGTCTGAGTGTGTGTGTGTGTGTGGGGGTGGGGGGGGGGGGAATTCAAAGTCATAACGAAATCCCCTCACCCGTATTATTTAATCGTACCTGTGTCAGTTAAGATAAAAAATATAGGAACCGAAATGGTTCCCTCACATCTAACTTACTCCATATGCCACTATGGACGGAGAGGAACGTGAAGAATAAAACATCCCCTGAAAGAAGACCCTCTCTGGGAGAAAGCTTCTGGGGAGCATCACATAACCGACACTTGAGAATATTGATCCAATATTCTTGTGACAACAGAGGTGCTACCAGTAGGATTCACTGTTTAAACATAAGCTATTGAATCAAATGAATAGGAGGATACGCATATCCTATTATTCCTCCCCATGAATTTGCAGCGCGTTTACTGCCTGCTCTCAATAATCTGGGCATGGCGACACAAATGACAGTAACAACTGTTCCGGTGCGTTGCAAACTAAAGAATCATGGGGTGATCCCACTGGTAGCAAAACTGTACAAATAAACGCATGTTGAGCGTCCATACATATGAAACAGGCGACCTTTCCGAGGAGCGAGTCTGCTAGTATGTTCAGACGACCCGGTATATGATGGATAGAGAGACATGAAAATGATTCTCCGTTAGGTGTTATAACAAAAGTGAATGGGTGCCACCCTGGTTCCTGATGTACGCTACCACTATTGAGTTGTTCAACAAACTCTGAACGAGGATGAACGCATCTCCATCAGTCGCATAAAACTAATTCGTTCTGGATAATGGCAGACAAACCAGATTGTTATGAGACATTACCAAGTTAATATTCGAGTGACAGCGCAGGGCGCTATCTCCAGACCAAAGCTATCCTTAGATCTATGCTTATAGCATAGTCAATCACTTGAACACTCATTTTAACCGACTAAATGATAACCATAAATAAACTTTTAGAGTTTTGATAAACTTGTTAACAAGCTCCAGTCTATTATCTGTCGGAACAAGCTCTTAGGCTTCGGTACGAGTAACAGGTGGCTACAAAATTCCAGAGAATCTTGATTCTCGATGACCTCTATTAACATCATTGTCAAGAGAACCTTCACTTCCGATTGGAGAGACTCTTTTTGCAAGGATAAGACGAAAGCATTGTCCATCAGACCTTAATTTAGTTGTGGTTCTCTCAGAAAGATAGCCACAGGCCTTCCGAAACCACACTTCTGAACTACTAGTCTCTGTAACAGTTATCCAGATTGATGCTCATCTTGATAACCATCTGTCAACCGCAAAACAACAGAGGTCCTAACTCACACCTATAGCACCTGCGAGTCCTACGGAAGGAGGAACTGCATCTCATTCGCGAAGAGCCTCGACCCAGCAGTTTAGGGGTGTCTGACTGAAAGTCTCAATCCGACGTAAGCCCCATATTCGAGTTGCTATATGATGATCCCTAGAGTAATTATAGGAGAGTAAACTATACCCTCACGAGGAGTCCTTATAGGCGACCTTCTGTCTAGGACGTCCTCCCTTACTCCTTTCTGCTAATGCGTGTCGAATATACGTCGACATAAGGAGCAGAGTATTGATGCTTTCTTTGTAGCTTGTTCATAAACCAATGAAAGCTTATCGTCAAAAACTTTGTGTCCGGAAACCGGAGCAAATCTAAGAGTTTTTCACCTTGTCATCTATTAAGGATGACGACGCAAGGACTCTGTCACATTTATTTAACTCCGAATTAGCAACTTGTTAAGACAGAGTTAATATGTGATAAATATATAGCCCTGGAAAGGACTCTAAATGAGGTACAAACGTCCTCCAATTCCTTTCTGTAGAGACGTAGCGTCACAGTTCTTAAAGGTGATCTGCGTAATACAGTGAGTCTAAATTCGCTCTGAATGAATAAATGTTGTCTCAATTGTGACCAGACGAATAATGAATAATGAAGGTAAGGCCATAGCTAGGTCCTTAGCCTACTCATTCAAATACAGAGAAATTCTCAATACATCTTCACTGTTTTCAGACCAGCGGAACTACAGAAGAAGATGACAAGAAACCGCCTTACTTCTTTCCACTGGAAAGTTGAATGTGGAGTCATCTAAAGAGCGTCATGGTACCCTCAGGTGGTGTACCGCTTCACCAGTCGAGCTAGCTGGTGACAGGGATTTGAAATCACACTGTGGTTTATTGCCCTGTCTAATATTCATGAGCACTTTTGTCGCTAGCTCTGATTGACTAATTAATGTGATGACGGAAGCACACTATCTGACGATGTCACGTAAACATCACCATGTTCTTGTTCCTTTGTAAATATAAACTAATAAACTAGAGCCACCTAGAGCGAGAGGACTGGTGGCAGCCTATCATTACGAGAGGACCAGCAGTGGTCCCTCGCTAACAACGTACCCTGACACCCATCAGCAACGTTTGTCATTCCATGCGACACATATGAGCAAGAATTAGTAAAAGTACATCGACTACAAGCAGGGCAACCTACAAGAAAATAAGAGGAATGACTTCCTCGCCTTGCTTAAAGAGCAATATGCATACATAATGAAGCAGACAAAGTCGATTGTACTCCCACCAAGTCTACATTAAATACAAATAAAAAGATACATAACAAAAACATTCAAAATATAAATCGAAAAATAGTTTGCACCAAAAATGTTTTTCGAAAAATCTGACAAGAGCCCAAGTTCCCAAAGGGAACGAAGTGCCCAAATGTATCCCAAAAGAGCCCAAGTGTAGACCAAATTAATTTTTTCCTCCCAACAATTAACTGCCATACTACGGGACTGTATAATGTATCTTACAACAGACCTACCATATCAGAAATAGGAACCTACACATAAATAACAAACATTGCTAATGCAAACAACGTCAAACTGAAAACCGGAAACGAAACCCCAGGCAACACAGTCCAAAGTCAATCACAGATTTTTGAACTATCTGATTTAAGGCAAGATCTTCATCAGAAGAAACAAGAGGCCCCAAGGGGGTGCTCACCTGACATGGTAGACTAAATATCAACCCAGAGAATTGATTTCAACAATTTGCATCTGCTCCTCCTAAGAAAAGCTTATACCAAATATCCAAAGATTCCCACAGGGAGCCCATATATGAACCCAGGGACTTGGCTTGAACAAACTTGAATCTCACCCCCCTAAGCATGGTGCATACCCAATATCAAAAGATTCTGCCTGCTGGATCTGGAGAAGAAGATTTTTAAAGAAATTTGCCTGAAATGCACTAAGTTCGAATTCGGGCTTCTATAATGAGCCTAAATACGAATCCAGGGAGCCGATTTGAACAAACTTGAATCAGATCCACCCCACAATGTTGCATACCAAATATCAAAAGATTCTGGATCTGGAGAAGAAGATTTTTTAAGAAATTTGCCTGAAATGCACTAAGTTCAAATTCGAGCTTCTATAGTGAACCCAAATATGAATCTAGGGAGCCGATTTGAACAAATTTGAATCAGATCCACCCCACAATGTTGCATACCAAATATCAAAAGATTCTGCCTGCTGGATCTGGAGAATATTTTTTAAGGAATTTGCCTGAAATGCACTAAGTTCAAATTTGGGCTCCTATACTGAGCCCAAATATAAACCCAGGGGGCCGATTTGAACAAACTTGAATCAGATCCACCCCACAATGTTGCTTACCAAATATCAAAAGATTCTGCCTGCTGGATCTGGAGAAGAAGATTTTTTAAGAAAATGCATTAAGTTCGAATTCGAGCTTCTATAGTAAGCCCAAATATGAATCTAGGAAGCCGATTTGAAAAAATTTGCATCAGATCCACCCCACAATGTTGCATACCAAATATCAAAAGATTCTGCCTGCTAGATCTGGAGAAGAAGATTTTTAAAGAAATTTGCCTGAAATGCACTAAGTTCAAATTTGGGCTTCTATAATAGAAGTAAGCCCAAATATGAATCTAGGAAGCCAATTTGAACAAATTTGCATCAGATCCACCCCACAATGTTGCATACCAAATATCAAAAGATTCTGCCTGCTGGATCTGGAGAAGAAGATTTTTAAAGAAATTTGCCTGAAATGCACTAAGTTCAAATTCGAGCTTCTAAAGCGAGCCCAAATATGAATCTAGGGAGCCGATTTGAACAAACTTAAATCAGATCCACCCCACAATGTTCATACCAAATATCAAAAGATTCTGCCTGCTGGATCTGGAGAAGAAGATTTTTTAAGAAATTTGCCTGAAATGAACTAAGTTCGAATTCAAGCTTCTATAGTAAGCCCAAATATGAATCTAGGAAGCCGATTTGAACAAATTTGCATCAGATCCACCCCACAATGTTGCATACCAAATATCAAAAGATTCTGCCTGCTGGATCTGGAGAAGAAGATTTTTAAAGAAATTTGCCTGAAATGCACTAAGTTCAAATTTGGGCTCCTATACTGAGCCCAAATATAAACCCAGGGGGCCGATTTGAACAAAGTTGAATCAGATCCACCCCACAATGTTGCTTACCAAATATGAAAAGATTCTGCCTGCTGGATCTGGAGAAGAAGATTTTTTAATCTTTTTCCCATTGCCTACAGTGTTAAAAAGTGCTGACTCAGCACTTTTTCAAAGTCCTGAAAAAAGTACCTTGTGATCAAACCGATAGGGATTTTTTTAAACCATTCTATTCTACTGGATAAAAGTGAGCTTTATACAAAATAAGAATTCTCTGTGCCATGTAATTTTGGAGATATGGCAGTTTTAAGGTTTTTCCTATTTTTAGCTCCCGAGGTTCCCATGGGGCAATGAGAAAATTTTTTTTTGCATCAATCAACTACTTATGGCCTATTATCATCTCATATCAAATTTGGTTCAAATCGACCTCACGGTACAGAAAATAGAAATTTTAGGCGTGGCCAAAATTTTTGCCCCTCCCATAACAAAGGCAAATAATGCCCGGCAAACTTCTCTTGAACAAATTTGATTCTACACCTCAAAAGGAAGCTGCATACCATATATCAAGTCTCTGCTACTGCTGGTTCATGAGAAGAAGATTTTCAAAGATTTTGGTGCCCCTTGGGGGCGTGGCCCCACCCAGGAGGAGGGGCAACTTCATTTGAACAAATCTGAATTGACATTAGGTAATAAATATTTACCCAACATTTGAAAAATATTGGGCCAGTGGTTTCTCCGGAGAAGTTGGTTTTGTAAAGTTTACTCTGGACGACGACGGGCGATGGACGACGACGGACGGGCGACGGACAGAAAGCGATCAGTAAAGCTCACCTTGAGCTTTGCTCAGGTGAGCTAAAAACGATACATTGGAAGTATGATGCAGACTAAAAATGCCTAAACACACTAAGGGTGAGGACGTCACCCTGGGGAAATACAGAAAAAACTTTCTGTATAACACTTTAAACTCCCAAGAAGTTTTATATAAAAAATTAAAAAAAACAAGCCAAAAAAGCTTGGGAGTTTAACAGAGGCGATCAAGGAAGGTTAGGGAAGGAATACTTAACCAACAGTGGAAAAATCATTATCAACAATGATGACGTTGGGCTGATGTCCCAAAATTAGGGAACATGAACTAATTTTTATAAATATTATAAAATTACAGCCCTGAACATTTTCAAACCACTGTTTCTTCCTTCCTTCATCCAATTGTGTCCTTTGATCCACCAATTTAACCATTGATTTGTGTCTGGCATCATTATTAATTGAGTTTAAAAAGCACAAAAGTCAGTTTGTTGTTATCTGACAAGGGCCAAACAAAGAATGGTGTTTGGGCCAATTACGGTCACTTCCTGATGTCTGCGCATGCGCCGAGGGTAAATGTATGGAGGACCAGTTCTAATTTTCGGTTTTGCATACAAATTTTTGGAATTTGGGGGCAAAATTTGTGTTTGGCCTTAGATATTTTAGAGTTAGCACCAGCTATGTCTGAGCCATTGGTATACTGTGTAAAAATATCAAAACCTACCAGCTCTACTAAAAACACCATTCAAGTTTCATTAAGTTTTCAACTTTTGCCTTCAAAACATAGCACTGACCCCCTCATTGGAATGAACTCATTAGATGGTTGAGTGCAGGAAGCCTAAATTTGGGCTTTGTTTATAAGTGCAGGTACCACAAGTGAAAGGCTTCATATTCTGTGGATGTGCTTCATATCATCATGCAGTGAAATTACTTAGTCTGTTGGTTGGTATTTATGGGATAGTGCCCATAGACACTCTCCCACAAATTGTAACAAGGCAAAAACACGAGAACAAATTTTGCTGACCAAAAAAAAACAATTTAGTACTCTACCAGTTAAGCCCATTCCAACAAGGACTCAAAGGTTGTTCTTTTTTGTCAAAAAATGAAAACTTTTTGTTGTTCAAATATTTGTTAGCAAAGGTCCTCTTCAATTTCTGTTAGGTAAATGGAAAAGTAATCATATCTTGTTTGAAAAATCTCAGTGAGCTCTGTCAATTAAGATACTATTGGTTAATTATTTGAACTTTTCCAGACAATATACTATTGCTGAATTAAATATTTTTTTGCTAGTGTACTGAAGACTGCATCATTTGACACTACACAGTGAGCTTCACAGTAGATGTACATGTACTAATTTAATCCTTTACTTAACATGAAAAGCAGACAACACTTGCCAAAAAATTCTCGAATAAATAATTTTTTTCATTTTTTGTCTCAAAAACATAGGTTATTAACCCTCATTGGAACGAGCTCAACGACTTCGTTCCAATGAGGGGTCATAACCTATGTTTTTGAGACAAAAACAACAAAAAAATAAAATTAATTTATTTTTGAGAATAGCGCAGGCAGGTTTTGGCAGTTCCGTTGGGTAAAGGGTTAAGCATATGTACTGTCCAAGTGTTCAGATGGGTTGATTTATTACTGGATTGTGTTTAATAAATTAATAGATCTATTATTGTACTGGTAATAGTCCTGGGGTTAAACCCATATTTAATTATTTAATGATGTTCCACTATGAATTTACTTACTTACACGTTCAGCTTGTGCATACTGCAAAATCATTTATTTTGGAGTTTGTGCATAGTGTTTACACAAGATACTCATGTTTGTATATCTAAATACAGTGGAGTACTGCTAATTGAATAGCCACTTTGACAATGGAAATTATTCAATTAACAGAAGTATTCAATTAACAGGGATTGTGTCACTTTCATGTATTCTAGAGATAAACTTAGCATTTATGCTATTATATCATGGAGCTCTGTCAAACAAGATATAATAGATTAGATGCCTGTATTGGATGTACTGAGGCCAAGTAGGTCTATAAACAAAGAAAAACTGGGGAGAGTCAGGGTAATTTCTCAACAGGTTACAAGATTTTTTATTCAATTAACAGGAGTTTACTCTATAACCTATATTCAATTAACAGGTCAAACTTGTACTGGAGGTATGGTAAATTGTTTCATGTTGAGAAATTATATTCAGTTAACAGGGTTATTCAGTTAAGAGATATCCAATTAAGTGGGCTCCACTGTATAAATATATTCAAAACAATTAATTTTTTTTTTATTGTAATATTACATCAACTTCATCTGTTTTCTAATTCATCTTACCCATTTTTAGTATCTGGTATAATCGCCCTGGGCTGATCTAAACCAGAATTCACAATAACTTTGTGTGTTGAACCATCCATTGTCATGACAACGATCACATCATTTCCTGTGTCTGTGTAAAACAACAATCTTGAAACTGGATCCACGGCAATACCATCTGGGACTGCAGCTAAAACAAAAATATTTTAAAATGTACTAAAAATATAGCAAGGTGAAACCAAACAAGACTAATGGTGACTGTCCATCCATAGTTGCCCCAAGCTGTGGCCAAATGCTCTATAATACTGGAAAGATCCTCTGTGATCCAGCAGTGGAATAGTAATTTTATTACACGCTAAACGATGGATTATCAAAAAAGTTGCAGAAAGATAGAAATCGTATCGTTCACAGTGAAGATACAGAAATTCTATCAATGGTATCAATGAAAATGGCAGCTTCAAAGCATCACTTCAAGCTGAATAGACGTCAAATTATCACTCGAAATGATCAATTTGTTCTAAAAACATATAATAAAAAGAAAATAAAGTTTTTCTGAGTGGATACTGATCATTTCCAGCAATAACTCAACATGTATTCACCTTGAATTGATGCATGAAACCCGCCAGCTGAATAGACCGCAAGACACTACCTGTTCAGAGTATCAATCAAACCACTTCCTCATATCAATACGCAAAAGCTGCTGACTTTAATGCATCAATTCAAGGTTGAAATGAGTGGAATTATTGATAGGAATGATAAGATTCTTATAAAAAGCATATATTACAAATATCAACCGAGGCTCCTGATTTGAATAAACTTGCATCTGTCCCATTAAGAAAACCATATACCAAATATCAAAACATTCTGCCTAGTGGATCTGAAAAAATATTTTTTTAAATATTCCTCATATTGAACTAAGTTATAATTTGGGCTCCCATATTTCAATATATTCAAATATGAACCCAGGGACTTGGCTTTAACAAATCTGAATCTCACCTCCCTGATGAGTCACTATACCAAATATCAAAAGATTCTCACTGGTGGAGGTGTAGAAGAAGATATTTAAAGAATGTTCCTCATATTGAACTAGGTTACAATTCGGTTTCTCACAGGGATCCCAAACATGGATTCAGAGACTTGGCTTGAACAAACATGAATCTCACCCCCCAAGGATGCTGCATACCTAATACCAAAAGATTCTGATGGGTGGATCTGAAGAAGAATTTGAAAGAATATTTCTCACACCCCACTAAAAAATTGCAGGTTGATATATTCATCTTTCAGCTTCACTTTTTAGAGGGTTACCCTTTGTTTTGTGTGGTATTGTATGGTGTGGTTTGGTAGATTATGATCGTAAGGAAAAACAAGAGCACCACCAGGGAAGGCTAAAGATGCCTGTTAGCCATAACTCATGTCAAAATAATTGGACGGTACCCATATTTGAACTTGGCATGTATAATGTCATTAGAAATACCCATACCAACTTTGGTTGAGATCAAATGATCCAAACTGAAGTTATGAGATGAAAACCAAAAAAGTTAATAGCTGTTTGAATTCTAAGTTAAAAAAGGACCATAACTCATGCAAAAATAATTGGATGGAAACCATATTCACACTTGGCATGTATCACTAGCTGGGTAATACACATACCAATTTTGGTTGAGATCAAATAATCCAAACTGGAATTATCAGTCAGAAACCCAAAATGTTAATGGATGGGGCAACAGACATACAGACAGATGGCCAGACAGATTGATTACATTTTTCAAACAGGCATATAAAAATGTCAGTCAAAGCCTGGAGTGTTAATTTCTTTCTGTGGGCGATAATATACCATAACACACTAAACAAAAGATCAATATATTTTTTATTGCAATGAATATCAGGTTTGGTGTTTTGAGATGAGCAAGCACTATCATCCACCTAATTTTCCATACAGGTGAGTGCCTCTGCTATCGCCGCACTGGACAATGTATAATTCACACTATTTTTCCTCTGAAAAATCAAAGGGCCCTCAAAGTAAGGGTGCATCTTATAATCAATAGAATAGATTATGCAATTTGGGGCTAACAAATTTGTGCGATGTACTGGGCAGCTGACTTTGTTAACCAGTGTTGATGGAAACGTTTATCAGCCTGGTTTCAGGTTATATCTCTTTCTCAGATGGATAGAATAAATAAACAAACACTCCCTAAAATGATTTTGTGAGTACTTATATTTTGTAGCACTTCTCTTTCCTATACACAAAAGTTAAAAAATTTATAGTACTTTATATATTTTTTATACTTACCAATGACCCAGACTTAGCTGGTGCTAACTCCAACAAAACCAGGGCCAAACACAAATTTTGCCCCCCAATCCCCAAAATTTGCATCCAAAACAAAAAGAAATCATGTCCTAAAGGACCTCCATACTACGCCTCTACTGCGCATGCGCAGTGACGCAGTCGTCCCGAAATTGGCGCCAATTATCATTCTTACTGGCAGTGCCTGGTCAGCGCTATGTACTCAGTGGGGAGGCAAGAGTTCCCAACTCCAGGGAGGGCCATCCCCGTCTGGGTCATTGGTAAGTATAAAAAATATATAAATTACTATAAATTTTTTAACATTTTTATACTGTACCAATGACCCAGACTTAGCTGAATAGTAAACAGGCTGGAGGGCCTAGGACATAGAGGAAAATCCAATAAGCTCAACTATATAGTAAAGAGGTAACCCCTTAAGGAGAAAAGGAGTATTAGGCTTTACATGTATCTTTCTTATTTAATATTAAATTAGAAAGATACACTACCCTTAATAATTGAGCACAATAACATTCATGTTCTCTATTAACATCCAGTATAACCCTTATACTAATTATTTTTAAAGCAAGCCAATAAATAAAGTAGTCCAGAGAATTGAGACTCTTTATAATCATTTAAAAGTGTCCGAGTATTGTATATTAAAGCCCGTTTGACACTTGACATATACAAATGCTTCACACCGAGCTACACTTTAAAAATAAGACATGATTGAATTTAAACATTAATATTACACTTTAAAACCATCCCGGAAGCGACTCAGAAATACAAACTTGGAGGAGGCATTCCCTTGCTTTTCACTATAAAGCAGGTGACCTAAGGGAACACCCGCCCCCCCCCCCCCCTTCCCCTTGCCCTGGGTCAAATAGCCCAGAGCGAAGAGGGCAGCCGGACGGAGTCACTGCCGGAACAGAAAGCCTGCATAACTATAGTTGCAACTGTTTAGTGGACGACATTCTGAGCAACAGATAACGGACCTAAACAATGCAGGTCTCCAGAAATGGACTCAATATTTCTGAGATAAAAATTCGTAAATGTGGATGGCTGAGACCAATAAGCAGCCTTCATTAAATCTGTAATAGCAACACTATTAGCATAAGCCCAGGAAGTAGAAAGAGCTCTTACTTCATGAGCAGAAATCTTAAGCACAGACTGCTGAGAAGAAGATAAATCTTCATAAGCAGTACGGATAGTTAACTGAATCCATCTAGCAATAGAATGGACTGAAATGTCCTTTCTATTAGGCATCAAAGACAGAAAGAAACGTTTCCGTCCCTTTCTGATAAACTGAGATCTCTGTTTATAGATACGTAGTGCTCTAACAGGACAGAGTAAAGGCCTACGCCCGTCTGAAGACGGAAGAGCCTTAATAACAATAGGTTCCGGATATTTATTAGGAGCCTGATTCTTAGCTAAAAAACCCACATTAGTAGTGAAGGTGATAGTGTTCCCAACACTACGATAATGAGAATCATCCACCGATAGTGCATGAAGCTCATTGACTCTTCTGCCAGAAGAGAAAGCTAAGAGAAAAGCTGTCTTATAAGATAAGAATTTGAAATCTACTGTCCCAAGAGGTTCAAATGGCTTTTCCTTCAATTTAAGGAGAACCCAAGCTAAATTCCACTTAGGAATTAATCTAAGAGTTCTGGGTCTATTTATCGAAAAGTTTCTAACCAACTTCGATAAAGAGACATTAGATCCAATTTGTAAACTATCATGATGTGCATAGGTATCAGATAACATAGATCTATAACCCTTTATAGTAACAGGCTGCAGTTTGATTTCGTCAAACAAGTATACTAGAAAGTTTGCAATGTCTGGTATAGAGGGATCAAATATATCTACAGAATGATCCCTACACCAACGACGAAAAACCTTCCACTTAGCCGCATAGTTTAGCGAAGAGGAGGTCCTCCTACAGTTAGAAATCACGTCCACTGCTCGTCCTGAAAAGTGCTTGCCATGCAAGAAGGACCGCACAACGGAAAAACGTGAAGGTTGAGACCTTGTGGGTTGTGATGGAGTTGGCGCGATTTCCCCTGCGAAAGAAGATACTCTCGTGGAGGAAGCTTCCGCGGTAGGTCCCACAACAGACACCTGAGTAGATTTATCCACGGTCTCTGTGGCGACAGAGATGCTACCAACAGAATCTTGCATTGAGATTGTTTTATCTTTAGCAATACTTGTTGAATTAACGGCGCTGGAGGATACGCATATCCTATCATTCCGTCCCAAGGGATCGACAGAGCGTCTACTGCAAATGCTCTTGGATCCGGACACGGAGACACATACGTCTGCAACTGATTGTTGAGATGTGTCGCAAATAAGTCTATCATTGGCCGTTCCCATTGGTAGCAAATCTGATTGAATACTTGTTTGTTGAGAGTCCACTCCGACGGCAACAAGCGACCCTTTCGTGAAAGGGAGTCTGCTAGCACATTCAGACGACCCGGTATGTGACGGACTGAAAGAAGAACGTGATGTTCTAACGCAAACAGAAGGATTCTTTCCGTTAGATTGAACAACGGAACTGAATGAGTGCCTCCCTGATTCCGTATATACGCCACTACTGTCGTATTGTCGGATAGGATTTGGACATGATCATCGTGAATAATGTCCATCCAGTGACGTAACGCAAGCCAAATTGACATAATTTCCTTGATGTTTATGTGCTTGCACAGGAATTGCGGATCCCAAAGACCCTGGCATCTCGAATCCGTTGGGATTAATGATGCACCCCAACCTGTTTGACTGGCATCCGTCATAACGGTAAAACTCGGATCCGGCAACTGCAGCGGAACTCCTTGAGTTAACCACTGAATGTTTGCCCAAGTCTGAATCTCTTGTTTCACTTGATCTGACAAGAGAACGTCTACATCGAGCGAATGAATTTTCACACTCCAATTCTGAGTCAGGAAAATTTGAAGAGGACGTGTGCGTAGCCGCCCCATCGGAATGAGATCCGCGGCGGCTCCGCACAGACCTATCAGTCTCATAAATTCTCTCGCCGTGACTTTGTCTGCGTGCAGACAATAGCGAGCGTAACAACTGACTAATTTCGCTCTGGTTAACGGCAGACGAACGAGATTGTTGTGCGTCTCGAAGCTCATTCCCAGATGAGTGAATGACTTGGACGGCACCAGATCCGACTTCTCCTCGTTTACTATAAAACCGAGACGTCGGAGCAATTGAAGAAGATTCTGAACATCGTTCTGAAGCGTTAACTCGTTGCCGTACCTCTGAAGAATGTCGTCCAGGTAGGCCGACGTTACCGCAGACGAATGAGCTCGGAAGTAGATCATTACCGAGTTCATTACCCGAGTGAAAGCCCAGGGTGCTAGATTCAATCCGAAGCACATCGCTCGGAATTGATACACCACTCCCAGGACTGCAAAGCGTAGATACTTTCGGAATGTCGGATGTACCATGACGTGAAAGTATGCATCTTTGAGATCTATGCTCGTAGCATAATCGTTCACCCGAATACTCGCTCTGACCGATCGAATCGTCTCCATATAAAACTTTGGAGCGACGATCAGCTTGTTTATCCAGCTCAAATCTATGACTGGACGGAACGAGCCGTCTGGTTTCGGAACCAGAAACAGATGGCTGTAGAATCCCAGAGATTCCTGGTTTTCTACGACCTCTACCGCGTTCTTCATTAAAAGAGACTGCACCTCTGATAACAGAGCGTCTCTTTTCTGTGGATTTGACGGAAGATGAGTCCACTTTGGACTTCGAGTTAATGGAGGCTTTCGTTTGAAGGATATCTTTAGACCTTCCGAAGTCACTCCTCTCACCCAAGGGTCGTCCGTAATCGACGCCCACTCTTGTGAAAAACTCGACAACCTTCCGCCAACCGGAACGCGATAGAGGTTTAAGCCATCACCTCCTGGACCTGCGAGGCCTGCGGTAGGAGAAACCACGTCTTCCACGACCCGCACCTCGCCTCGTCGACCTCGGGGCGTCCGACCGATTGTCCCGGCCTGAAGGACGTCCCGAACGAGAGTCGCTATCCTGACGGTCTCTCGAATAAGACCAAGAGGACGCACCGGAACCTCTATAGGAACCTCTCTTGGGCGCATTAGACCCAGAAGTGCCTGTCTTATTCGTGTCTGCTGTATCCGACTTTTTAGGAGCCGATCTGAACAACAGAGAATCATTAGCTTTCTTTTTAATTTTATCATAAATAGCGGAAAGCTTGCCGTCAAAGAGAAGTTCTCCTGAGACCGAAGCGACTCTAAGAGAGTTCTTCACCTTAGAATCCACTAGTGTGGATGTAGCTAGGGCTGCGTCACGTCTAACCAACTCCAGATTTGCCACTGAAAGGGCGGAGTTACACGTGGAATAAGCTACTGCCCTTGAAAGAAGTCTTAAAGAGGATTGTATATCCTGAAACTCTTCCCCTTGAAGGTGCAGTGATAACGCCTTAGTAAGGTGATCTGCGTAAGATAAGGCATCTAAATTGGCTCTGTTAGACGCAATAGCTGTTTCCAACACCGCGGTTGGAATAGAAGCTGACGACGGTAATGATAGCTCTAAGTCTTCCGCCTCATCGTCCATACGCAGAGGAACTCTCGGTATACCCTGTCCTGCCGTATCGAATTTATTCCTTGCATTAATGAAAGGCAGGTTGAGAGTATTAGCGGACAAGAAACCTGCTTTTCCCGTCCTGGAAGCAAGTTTAAATATAGCGTCGTTCAATAATTCAAATGTTCTAGTAACATTATTGGACTGCGACGGAAACTCGGGAGCGATGTCCCTGAACCGCTCAAAAAATTCAGAGTCCAATGACGCTATAATTCTCTTGTCCGGAAGCGCAGCAGTCTGGCCCGACGGAACAACTTGAGGGAGAAAGTGCCGGATGAAGTCCACGGCAGCTTTATGTTGTTCCGAAAGGGATAGCTCCAAGTCATCCGTATCCCTTTCACCATCCGGTCGGACCTCACGATGTTCCCGGTCGTCCGCCCCCGATGCTTCGGCGGAGCGTACCGACCCAGCGCCTTCGGATAATTCTCGATCCGACACCGTTTCTGTCGGCTGCTGGGATGCTGCGATAAGCTGTGCTATCTGCACAAGAATGTCCGGCGTCGAGACCTGCGGAGGCGCAGTCTTTCGCTGCTTCGCCGAGGGCAGCTCCGCATCAGATGGCTCCCGCATACTTTTCCTATGCGAACGTCCGGAGTCCATCGGTCTCGAATCCCTGGCTGCCGGATGGTGTGACCTGGTCGCCGAAGAATCCTTCATCGGCGAAGCTGGTAATATATCGGCGGTCACGCAGCCAAGGTGCGGTCGTGTGCGCTGACGAGAAGAGGAAGCCTTAACAGTCTCTGTGGACTGCTTATACAACGGAGCGTCCCGAGCGACGGACGTATGCTCCGCTAAAGACACATTTTGTACCACAACATCTGGTCCCAGATGTTGTTGTACGAGAGAGGGACCTCTCTCGCTCGCGGCCCGGCTGGACCTGGACGAGCTAGGAACCGGACTAAAAGGCTTCCTCCGTTCTCGCTTACTATCCGCCGTCACTGGGTGTGCATCTATTATGTTTATAGTGCTCGCATCACCCAAAATTTCCTCTTGGACCGCATCGGACGAACCCGGCTGCCGAACCATTCGGTGAATGGACGCTACACCGGGCGAGCTAGCGGACGACATCTGTCTAATCTCCATGAGCACTTTTGCCGCTAGCTCTGAATTCATTTGTGACGACGGACGCACACTTGAAAAAGATAACATGGAAACATCACCCTGTTCTGGTTCCTCTGAAATAGAAACTGAGAGAGTAGAGTGACGTTGTGGAGAAAGAGCCGGCATCGCTCTTTCTCCAGAAACAACATATCGTGACACACGTTTCCAATGTTTCTCATCCCAATGTTCACATATAGGACAGGGATTAATGCGAGAACACTGACTACAATTAATACAATGATCATGAAAGTCAGAGGAAGATTTCTTCCTATTACAATTTGAACAACGTCCCTTCATTGTGAAAGAACAACAATAAGTCCTAGTTACTCGCAAAAAACCCCTGACACAAAGATACATAATAACATGATCCATTAATAAATGAAAAAACAATTGCAAAACAAAATAATTTTGAAAAAATATTTTTTCAGAGAAGCCCAAGTTGCTGAAAAGTAACGTTGAGCCCCGATGGATCCGATGGCAAAGTGTGGTCAAAAATTTTAAATTTATATAAAATAATTAATGAGACACTTTCGGATAATATAAATGTATCTTATAATGAGATAAACTACCACAAAGGCAAACAGTCCCCCTCAAAAAAGGCCGTTGCCAATGAAAACAAACAGTGTAAACACACTAGAAAACATGACTCCAGGCACTGAAAAAACTGGCCCGGAATCAGTCATCAATTACACTCTATCTGATGCAAAACAGAGACTCCCAGGGGAGAATCTGTAGAACATCAGATGGAAGATGCAGAACACAAACGTTATACACCCATGGGTGAAAACGTAACTATGGGGAAAATAACAGAAAACATTCTGTAACCAAGCAACTCTCCCAGGAAATTTTAGAAGTGAAATTTCTCAAAAATATGCTAAAAGCATGGGAGAATTGCCAGGGGGGACTTTAGAAGGCTAGGGGAGAGGAAACACTGAATAAGTAGTGCAACAATTAGCAAGAATGACAACAAGAGGCCCATGCCTCGAAAATAGGCAACTTAACATAATTTCATCAAAAAATTTTAAGTACAGCCCTGATTATTTTTTGCCACTTCTTTTTCCTCTCCTCCTTCTATCCTCCTTAGAATCACATTTTCTCCAAAAATTACGTGTCTGGCATCCTTTAAACTGAGATTTACAAGCACAAAGATCAGTGAGATGAAGGGCCAAACAGAGAATGATAATTGGCGCCAATTTCGGGACGACTGCGTCACTGCGCATGCGCAGTAGAGGCGTAGTATGGAGGTCCTTTAGGACATGATTTCTTTTTGTTTTGGATGCAAATTTTGGGGATTGGGGGGCAAAATTTGTGTTTGGCCCTGGTTTTGTTGGAGTTAGCACCAGCTAAGTCTGGGTCATTGGTACAGTATAAAAATATATGAGATTATGTACACAAATGTGTCAAAGTATTCATTCCCTGAATTCGCTGCACTCCTGTAATTATTTAAAAACTTTAATATTATTGTCTGTTGTTGATCTCAGGTAAGACAAAACAATCAAATGGAATGGACCTTAATGACTGCATGAAGTTTTATGACTGCACAAAAGATTCTGAGTTAAGGCTGAGACATGACTTTTGACCTGCAACATATGGCATCCAATTATGACCTTGACCTTGAAAATTCACAAGCAACTATTATTCCCTACACATTTCCTGACTGTCCTTAACATTTATATATAAAGTTTGATAATTGCTCTCTGATTTATTTCTGAGTTACCCACCTCCCTCTAATATACTATTAAAAAAAAGTAGAGGATATTTGATAAAAGTGAGATATATGAAGAAATATAGATATTATCATCAAAAAGACAGTTGAGGCATTGCACTGTGACATCTGGTGAATGATTTCAGCGATAGTTGGGTGTCTGACAAGCATCATTCCACACACTATGCTGTAGAAGACATGGACGGTCAGTCAAAGAATTTACCACATTCAATCCAATACCTCAATACCTTGTAAATCCACCTTGGTTTGCGTCTAATATCAGCTTGACTGATGTTATTCCATTCTTCCTGCAGTGCAACAGCGAGTTCCTGAACATTGGTAGAGGGCTGTTGGCATTGTCATAGGTGCCTGCCAAGCATATCCCAGACGTGCCTGATTGGTGAAAGGTCTAGATTTAGTGCTGGCCAAGGCAGTGAGGCAGTGTAGTGATGTTCTGCTCCTGGAGGAACTCTGTAGTGACACAGGTCCTGTGTGCTCTTGCACTGTTAACTTGGAAAATGAATCAATGATTGTGATGTCACACAAATGGCACCATGTGGGCTGTAATACATGTTGTCACAGTAGTACTGCCCTGTGACATGCCCTTGGATGACATGTAATGCTGTTCTGCTTGTCATGGTTATGCCTCCCCACACCATAACTGATCCACCACCAAAATTATCATGCTGCCTGACGGTTACGTTTCACCTGTCATGGAAGTCAAGAGTGAACCTTGATTCATCGGAAAACATGATGTTGCTCCTCTGATGACTGCCCCAGCATTGTCGTGCTCCACACCAATTACGCTTTGCTGCAAGGTGATGTTCAGTCAAACGTGGAATTATTTGAGGTCGCCGAGCATACAAATTCCAGCTGTGTAGGCGACTTTGGATAGTCTGACCACTGACTCACACATCTATTGATTGGTGCAGCTGCTGTCCAATTTCTGAGTCACTTTAATGGCAGTTACGTAATGCTGTGGTTCAGATGAAACGATCCTGGTCAGCAGTTGTCGCCCTTGGAAGACCTGACCGATGTCTGTCATCAACATTGTCTGCCTGACAGTAGGGTGACCACAACTTGCTAATCACCGATTGAGTAACATTGAGAATTTGAGCCACTGCAGTCTGTCGGTTGCCAGCTTCCAACATGCCAATGGCACGTAAACGCTCTTCACATGTCAGTCTTCGCATACCTCAAAAGTTATGTTTCGACCAGAGACTATTGAACGAGTCTATAGAAAAGAATGGTGAGACCTCCGAAAAAGCACGTCCAGTACAAATGAAAATTTCAAAATGTACCCCACAGATATTAATGCGGCGCTTGAGTGAAAAACCTGCACAGAGTTTTCGTGAGTGGTGACATTCATGATCCACACTAAACTTGGTGACATATTGATATGTCCAATCACGCATATCCAATACCATTTTCTGAAAACATCAACATCAGTTTGGATATCCCCTACTTTTTTTGAATAGTACATTTATATGTACATCCCAGTTACTAATCCTTAAGGGTGCGCGGTGGCTCAGCGGTAGACTGTTGGACTTCTATGCTAAAGGTCCAGAGTCTGATCCCCGTCCGGGATGACCCGTGTTGTGTCCATAGGCAAGGCACTTTATCCTGGTTGCCTACATGGGGGCACGATGACACCGTGTACTAAGGCAAACTGTACTAAGGCAAAAGCTTCAACTGAGTTAGAATGTTGTGGAGCTGTCAGTTGCTTGTTGATGCTCAGTGGTTTTCTCTAGGTACACTGGTTTCCTCCACCCATAAAACTGTCACAGTCACGATTAGCCAATGTGCATAAGTATGTGACCTTAAACACCAATAAATAAATACTAATCCTTAACCCTGTACTAATGTTAACAAACCAAAACTTGTCAAACCTAATGCTAACAGGAGCACTGCCTAGTGCTGCAACATACGCCCATCACAATTGAAACATGCACAAGTTTCTTTGGGGTGAAGTTTGAATTTTTTGTTGACTCGACTATGTCTGCCCCCCCTCCAATCATAGCCCATTCCCCTTCCCTGTCTGGGGTAAAGGGTCTCAAATTGTATGCTTGTGTGCACACATTTCATATTGTTTGACAGGTTAACTTCATTGATAAAGATTGACGATAGGTGACACTAAGGAAAAGGACATTTTAAGGATCATAAGCACTATAAGCGGCGAGGATTATCTGCTACTGTCACATGCACAATGACAATTGATGATCAACATGGGTGCAAAGTTTGAACAATAAAGCAAGTAAAATGTTGAAGGAGGAGGCGACACAATAGTGTAATGTTTCAAGTACAAAAAGGGAGCATAAATCTGGAAATATTAAACAGAGTAAACTGTTTAGGGGCACAACTCTGGAAATACAAAACAGAGTTACCTGCTCTTGTCACATGCACAATGGCAATTGGTGATCAACATGTGTGCAAAGTTTGAACAATATAGCATGTAAAATGTTTAAGGACAGGCGACACAATACTGTGATATTTCAAGTACTAAAAGGGGGCATAACTCTGGAAATACAAACAGAGTTATCTGCTCCTGTCACATGCACAATGACAATTGGTGATCAACATGTGTGCAAAGTTTGAACAATATAGCATGTAAAATGTTGAAGGAGTAGGCGACACAATACTGTAATGTTTAAAGTACTAAAAGGGGACATATCTCTGGAAATACAAAAGAGTTACCTGCTCTTGTCGCATGCACAATGGCAATTGGTGATCACCATGTGTGCAAAGTTTGAACAATATAGAATGTAAAATGTTGAAGAAGTAGGTGACACAACACTGTAATGTGTAATGTTTTAAGTACAAAAACGGAGCATAAATCTGAAAATACTGAACAGAGTTACCTGCTCTTGTCACATGCACAATGGCAATTACTGATCAACATGTTTGTAAAGTTTGAATAATATATCATGTAAACCTTTGGAGGATTAGGCAACACAAAAATTGTTTATGGACAGACAGACAGACATACAGACAACGCCATAACATAATACGTCCGTCAAAAAATGACAGGCATATAAAAATGGACTTTCAAAATTTATTACTTTTTTCAATTTTTGCCTCAAAAACATTGCATGTGACCTGTTATTGCAATTGTGGTTGATAAGCTATGTTTTGAGGCATCATAAGCTATGTCTTTTAGGTAAAAAATGACAATTTTTGATTTTTCAAGTTTTTTATAGATGTGTTTACATCTATACTCTCCCAAAAAAGAAAGTGTGCATGCTAAAAATAACACTAAAAAAAGATATATATCATTTTCATTCATGGAAATTTTATTCAATCACAGATGAATCAATTTTTGATCAACACGAGAAATTTCATTACGCTACGACGAATACTCTTCCTGCCATGGAGAGTCAAAGACACTAAGGGTCAAACACAAAAGTCACACACTCACTATCTGGTATGACCTCCGTCTGCATCGACTACTGCTGTGCATCTACGCCTCATGGAAGCGAACAAGTTAGCATGGAAGTGTTGTGGGATGTTGTTCCATATTCTGATAAGCTGTCTTTGGAGTTCTACAAGCGTTGACGGTGCATGGGGAAGCCGGAGTGGCTGACGTTTCATTTCGTCCAGTACGTGCTCAATGGGTGAGATATCGGGCGAATTTGCGGGCCAGGGAAGAACATCCACTTGTTGCTGCAGATACTGTTGAACAACACGAGCTGCGTGGGGTCGGGCGTTGTCCTGCTGTAGAATAACGCCGGGGCCGTGACGTTGCAGAAATGGGACAACAACAGATGTAAGCACTTCATCACGATATCTGGCTGCATTGAGATTGCCATCAATAATGACCAGCTCAGTTCTGTTACAGGCAGTGATGCCAGCCCACACCATGAGAGGCCTCCCCCATAACGTTCGTTTCGACGTCTGTACACTCTCTGGCAGCCATCTGATGATGAAAGATGGAAACGACATTCATCTGTGAATAAAACACGTCGCCACCACTGTAAGGGATGCCTGAGATGTTGTCTACACCACTGCAGTCGAGCACGACGATGACGTAATGTCAAAATCGGACGAATTGCAGGTCTTCGAGGATGTAAGCTCTATTCTCTCAGCCGGTTGATTACTGTTTGAGGATGTATCCGTCTCAGGTTACGGATGTTCCTGGCTGTCGTTGTTGCCGTTAGTTGCCGGTTCTGGAGATGGACGACACGGATATACTGATCTTGTGCAGGGGTGGTAACTCGGGGTCTCCCGGAGCGGGGTCGGTCTCGAACGTCATCATGCTGTGCATGTCGATGGACTAGCCTGTCTACAGTGTTACGGTGGCAGTTCAAATGCTGGGCAACCTCTCTGTGTGTTCTGTCAGCTCTATTCATACCCAGGGCAAGGAGATGATGATTCATTGTCAATCTTGGCATGCTAATGTGGAGTCGTTTTAACAGCAGCGCAAGTTTGAATGTGAACGATAGGAAGGTCTTACTTTAGTGTTTAAATACCCAAGGATTCACACTGCTGCATGAATTTTCAGACTCTCCACGTGCAAAACATGCCTTTTCACAAACGTGCAGCACGTCATTTAACGTTAATGCAATTTTAACGGGGAAAGCTGTTTTTGTGTTCAATATAACTTCTTCATGAACAGGTTAACACTCTTTACACCTACAAAATTATTTTTTTGGAGTTTGATCAATTTCTGCAATGCACACTTTCTTTTTTGGGCGAGTATATTTAGGTTTGGCAGAGGGTTGCACATATATTCCAAACCAATTATACAACAGTTTATAAACACTAACTTGGATCAAATTAAGTGAAGAAATACATTTATCAAGGACTTCCCATGACATTTACAAATAATGTCCAATTTTCAAGCACTTGCAAGGTTTGGGAATCTCAATTTAAAAATCCAAGCTCTTTCAAGAACTTTCAAGGACTATTCTGTCTGTGAAACAGAATACTGAAATATGACAAGAGGCAACTCCGCCTAGATAGCTCTTCCAAGGGGCACTACTTTTAGGTGAAGCTAAATATAAGACAAAAATCCAAGTGTTACTGCTTGTGACCTTAACCTTCATGATATGACAATAGGTCAAGGCCATAACACAAGGTTAGGTTATGGGAAACAATTGTGTGAAGTATGAACAAGATCTGTCACACACATTCAATTATACAGACCAGACAATAGCTATATAACAATATCAAAGTTTTGCAGCCTGTGACCTAGACCTTGATATGACCTTGAATAAAAGTCATGACACACCTTTGAGTCATGAGTAATAGCTGAACCAATTATGAATAAGATCTGTCAATCACAACAAGTGGCTGTATAATAATATCCAGTTTTGCTGTTTGTGACCTTGACCATGATGATATGACCTTGGATCAATGCTGTGACACACCTTTGTGTCATAAGCAATAACTGTACTAAGTATGAAAAAGATCAGCAGATTAGATCAAATTATATTGACAGACAGATGACAGATGGATGGGCAGATGGACAGATGGGCAATGGCCATCTTATCATTAGAAAAGCTCCACTGACATTCTGTGAGGTCGGAGCTTATGTTCAGTGGTTAAGCCATTATGGCCCAGACAAACAAATGTCAAAGTTTTTCTAAGCGTCACCTTATCATTGGATCAGTGACCTTGACCTTAAGGGGCACATACAATATTATAATTTGCGAAACACTGCCATTTGATATTACATATTGTTATAAAGTTTCATTAAAAAATATTCAGTGCCTAAGAAATTATGGCCTGTACAAACAAATGTCAAAGTATTTCTAAGTGTCACCTTATCATAGGACCTCGAACTTGTGGGGCACATACCATATTATAATTCATGACACACTGTCTTTTGATATTACATATTGTTATGAAGTTTCATTAAAAAATATTCAGTGGTTAAGAAATTATGGCCCAGACAAACAAATGTCAAAGTTTTTCTAAGTGTCACCTTATCACAGGGCCTGTGACATTGACCTTGATGGGCACATACCATATTATAATTCGCGACACACTGTCTTTTGATATTACATATTGTTATGAAGCTTCATTAAAAACTATTATTCAGCAGTTAAGAAATTATGGCCCAGACAAAGAAAAGGTTGATGATGACGAATGGGCAGATGGACAGACAGATGGACAGGTGATGGACAACATAGCACTGAAAAAGCTCAGCTGACATTTTGTCAGGCAGAGCTGAAAAAAATGTACACTGAAAATGTAGTTGAAATGTCTCATGTGGAGTGTAAATCAAACAATTCAACTTCTGGTGACCCAGTGAGAATATACAGTATTGTGATCAGCAAACGACAATTTCAACCAGATGGAAACTGGGGTTACATACAGTAGAAGAAATTCTCTCTTCTTTCCTCCCAACAGCAACTCACTTCTTAAAAAAGAAATTTCCTTTCTTATTATACCTACTACAATTGTTTACATGGAGGCCCTCCCGTCTTCTTATTCAGGTAAGAAGGTAAGAATCCTTCCTCCCCGCTGATCACATAACTCCAATGTTGCCGGATTCCTACCTCAATTCTTTACTACAGACTTGCACTACAGTGGAAGTCCCTAACTTGAAAAATATACTCTCTATTTTGATCTTTCTCAAGCGATTTGGGAAAGAAAAGTGGTGCAAATGCCCCACAACATATAAGCCGAAACTGGGTTGAGTGCTACTGGCGCCCATCTAGTAGGGGACGCTCTTCTCTTAGTACAAATCCATGGCTTCCAGCAACCAGTGTGCAGGCAGTAACTGAAGAATCATTCTTTTGAATCCGCGGAGCTGATTGATCCACACCGCTGAGGCGACCAAGGAGCGATCAGAATGATTTGACAACTGCAGGTTCGTATCTTGGCTAGAACCTGAGGCAGAACCGGCAGGAAGGCATAGCCAACAAGACTGTTCCAATTGAGTTACAGAGTGCCCACGGCAAAAGCCAGAGGATCTGGACACAAAAGTGTCCACCTGATAGTTCCAATGAGTCGGGATCGATGTGGGGACGACCCCAGCGATCACAAAACGATTGCAACACTGCCCTGTGGAGCATCAACTCGGTGAAAATTACCCTGCCCCGTTGGGATAGGGAGTCGGCTAGGACAATCAATCAACCGGGAATGCGATGAACCACCACTCCGGCATTGACATCCTGAGCGAGCAGAAGATCCCAAGCCAATTCATACATGGGAACCGAGTGTGTGCTGCCCTGGTTCTGAATGTAAGCAACCACTGTCGAATTGTCGGATAACAGAAGGACCTGGAGATTCAAAAGGTGGGGGATCCACTGCTGGAAAGAAGAAGAGAAAGAATCTCCTTCTGGTTGATGTGAAGTGCTGCCTGATCCTGGTCCCATGCCCCTTGAAGGGAAAGACCTAGAGGATCCAACATTGCACCCCATCCAAGATCGCTGGTGTCTGCCATCAGAACAAGATCAGGCGTGTTTAAGTCCAATGGAACATAATCCACTGAACATCCATCCAGGGGAGAAGGTGACGATGAAGAGACTCCGGTAACTGAAGCACCAGATCCAGAGGATCGACATTCGGCCTCCAACGACTGAGCAGAAAGTGTTGGAGAGGTCTGACATGCAGCCCACCTAGAGGAATGAGATCCGTCACCGAACCACAGAGACTGAGCAGCCGGAGAAGACACCAAGCTGTCGCGGACGTGGACTGGGACAGAATCAGGGCAAAAGCTGAGAGAATCACAGCCCTTGCCCGGGAACCGCCACCATATTCAGATGAGTATGGAAGTCCATCCTCAGATGACAAAATGACTGAGAAGGGACCAGGTCCGACTTCTCCTCGTTGACTCTGAACCCTAGCGACGTGAGCAGGATCAATAGTGTGTTGACATCGGACTCCAGAAAGGCAGCATTGGAATGCCTCTGAAGGATATCGTCTAGATATGCCAAAGTAGTCACCCTGGACTGGGTGTGATGTAAGGCTAACACATGCGACATCAGTCGGGTGAAGGCCCAAGGAGCCAGGTTGAGGCCAAAGGGCATGGCCTTGAACTGGTAAACTTGCCCCAGAAAAGTGAACCTGAGATACTTTCACGATGTTCGATGAATCGGAACATGAAAGTAAGTGTCTTGCAGGTCGATGCTGGAAGCAAAAGCTCCCTGGTGAATGGAGCAGCGAACTGACCTGAAAGTTTCCATGCTGAACTTAGGAGCAATGATAGACTGGTTCAGGATACTCAGATCGATAACCGCTCGGAGTTGGCCGTCCTTCTTTGGCACAAGGACAGGAGGGAATAAAATCCCACTGAATGAATGTTCTTGATGACCTCGATCGCCCCCTTTGACAGGAGATTGTCTATCTCATGATCAATCCAAAGTTCCCAATGTGTAACGTCTAAAGGAACTTGTGTTGGAAGAGGCACTCTTGACAGAGATGGATGGATGCCCCCAAAAGGATATCTGCAGCTCGGACCGAACAACATCTAACACCCAAGGATTGGATGTGATTGTGGCCCAATGGTCTGCGAATTCTGATATCCTTCCTCCAACCTGGGATGAATTGGGGTGAGGACCTTCATTTCGAGCCTCGGCAAGGCCTGCGAGAGGAGAAACCACCTCCTCTACTATATGAAGAATCCTGAGTCCTCCCTCTAGTCTGCCGATGCTTACCCTTACCCCGTGAGTAAGTAGAAGCCGCGGCAGGAGGACCAGCCCTTGGCTTTGCACAGGAAGCAGAAGGGTGCTTGTTAAGCTCTGGACGTCCTCTGCCTCCAAAAGAAGGTTGATCAAGCTGACGATGCAGCTGCTGATCTATGGAATAATGCAGGATGTCAACCCGGACCGTCGCCTCAGAACCATGGAATAGTTGCGGACCCGCCAAAGTAGCAGATTGAAGAGGACTGCGCTGCCCCTCAAGAAGGGAATGGCATATGTCCAACACAGCGTCCCTGAAAACTAATTCCAAGTTAGCCATGTTACAGGCATGCGTGTGCATGAGCGCCTTGGAAAGCACACACAAAGGAGCCTGTACGTCGTCAAACTTATCTGGAGGCAGATAAGCAGCTAAAGCAGAGACGACGTGATCGGAGAGAGAAAGCATGCCCAGCAGGGACTCCAGAGTCGCCATAGGAATAAAGGCTGACTTGGGCTTGGAAAGCCCAAAGGAGGTGGAGTCCTGATCCAAGACCGTCAAAGTCTGGCAGACTGACAGATTGGCAGAATCGTAGGAACGATAACACACTGGAGGCAAAAAAGTGTGAACCCTGGTGAAGAACAAAGTCTTCATAGCCTTGGAACTCAGCTTAGAGTCCAAAGCTGTAAATGCTTCAACCACCTGTACCGACTGGCACGATCGAAGGTGCCCAGATGTGGGTTGCTCCACAGGCTGTAGGCGTGTGACTGATGATCGTAGCCTGGCTGACATTGTTGACTGGTTTGACGGTTTGAGATCTGGAAGGAACCCAAACATAAAGTCAAGAGCTGCCCCCAAGTCAAAAGACTGTTGGCTCTAGACGTCAGGTATGTCTGACTCGTCCTCTGAGTCAGAAAACACATAGCCCATCATGGGCAAACCAGCCGATGCCTCCCATACACCCGACACGGAGCGACAGGTGGCAGCCGAAACATCAGAAGGCAGATGCGTATAGGGGTATGACATACCCCGAAGATCTACAGAGCGGGAACTCAGGAGAGTCGCTGCGGACCTCTAAGGAACAGAAGGTCCAGGCTGCACAAAAGGCGTTGGTCTCGCAAAACTCGCCATGGGACCAGAGTGCATGGACAGAAATGCTACGGAGTTCATGGTGGCCCCACCATGAACATCCGAATCCAATGAGAAAACTGTGGTGCTCGTCGGCTGAGAGACCACAGCAGGGGGTTCAGCCGGAAGCCCCTTCCGACTTCGCCAAGTTGAAGTCAGGGAAGGCTGAGGCCGATACCCTATGTCCACACTACCAGACATCTCTGCAGACCCCTGCAGGAATAAAAAAAAAAACTGCTGTGCTCGATGGCCAAGAGACCACAGCAGAGGGTTCGGTCGGCAGCCCATTCCGACTTCGCTGAGTTGAAATCAGGGAAGGCTGAGGCCGATACCCCACATCCACCTACAACAGATGCATCTCTGCAGACCCCTAAAGGGATAAGCTGTGGCTGGCTGAAACGGTAACCAATGACGTTGCAGACGGAACAGTGCAGACGGAACAGCAGTAGCAGCAGATACGACACGAGCTGTTGAAACTGGTGGAAAAGGGGGGAGAGCAACCGAGCTCGGCTCCAAAGGAGAAGTCACAACCCTAATGACAGCTTCAGATGTCGACTGGAGAGGGACAATGGTCCCGGAACCAGGCATCTCTTCACCAGACAACTCAACAGCTCCTGCAGTATCCACCACAGAAAAGACTGCATATCTTCCACGGAGGTGGTATAACTCTCATCAGACGTGGTCGTGTCGGGAGGCCCCGAATGACAGTGCCCCCCCCCCCTCCACACAGACACCTCCCCCAGCCCCCCCCCTCCCCTGTGGGTGTGGGAGGAACAGCCACAAGAATGCACTACAAGCTTGGGCAAAAGGAACTGCCGACAAGGAACAGTCCTGGGCATAACAGAGGTGAGAGCCGTAGAAGAAAAAGGTGAACTCAACAGATGGAGAAAGTAGAAGAACACCCCCAACTACGAGAGAAAGGTGGCAGAAAATAAAGGACCAGCGGGAACACAACTGAACCCAGATGGCCGACAGGAACCAAAAAAAACAGAAATTCTGCCCCCAACAGGGAGGTGAAATCCTGTCCAAAAGCCCCCCATTGACACATAACTCCAATAATAATAATAATAATATCCAAAAGGATAACATAAATTTATCAACCAAAAATTTTTATGTCCGAACCACACGGTACGCAAAAAACACAGAGAATATATAAAATACAATGAAAATGTGGTTGAAAAAAATAACGAGAATATATAAAACACAGTCCTGCTATTGTACGATTTTCAGATCCACAATTCCAGTCACAGGTAACCATTATCAACGGGTTGAATTCTAACTGTTTCTTAAAGCAAATATGAACATCTCGCCACATGGGTGGATGAAAAAAGAATGATTCATTAGTTACTGCCTGCGCACTGCTTGCCGGAAGCTGTGGATTTATACTAAGAGAAGAGTGTCCCCTACTGGGTGTGCACCGATAGCACTCGACCCAGTTTTGTCTTATTTTTTCTTGTGCGTTTGCACCACTTTTCTTTCCCAAATCGCTTGGGAAAGATCAAAATAGAGAGAATGATTTCTGAGTTAGGGACTTCCACTGTAGTGAAAGCCTGTAGTAAACAATTGTATGGTAGGCTGATAAGAAATGCCAGAACAACAAGAGCTCAAGAACTAGGGGGTGTGGTGTGTTGGTAGGTGCATCCTTCTTTACCAGGAGGCTAGTGTGGCAAGGAGTTAAGCATGTTCCCTTTTTCTCCAGAAGTGCACCAGTGGAAAAAACTCTTCTTTCCTTTCTGAGAACTATAATTGAGGAACTCTCGAGTATTCGTTTTCGCCATACTTTACATATGCCAATGCCAATGTATGAGGGTTATCAGGTATAATAACAGGCTTTGGTTGATAATCACCAAACAAAGAAGCTATACAATCAGCAGGGGGAATAGAAGCTATACAATTGGCAGCTTATCATCCCTTGAGTGGAACAAGGTGTCATCAGTGATGCTTCAGCATTGCAGATGGCACCTTGTTCCACTCAAGGGATGATATATGTGTATAATGTCAATACTTCATATTACAATTTATGATAATGTTGTAAACTCTCAGCCTTAACTCATACCGAGAGTCAAGTGCCCTTTTTGATATCTTTGCCCTCCTTGCCCTTGGGTGCTTCTGGCAACTCGGAGAACACTGAATCTTGAGAGGCTATTTTCATTCGATTTTCTTGATGTGCTCTTGATCTGACTGTGTTTTATTTTGGAAAATCTTGACCCTGCATTGCTGCAAAAATGTCACTTTCCAAATCGTGATCTGATCATGAAGGAGACTACTTTGGTGATCACAGTACTCAAGTCTTGTGATATATGTCAAATTCTGTTAGGCATTCAACGCTGTTATGAGCTATTTGTTTGAATACTTTTTGTAGAATTTGTGCACCAACTACAGTTGATTTAATGTGATGTCTTCATTATTCACAAAGATATATAAATATTTTTTCATGCTCCAGTTATTGATATTCCAATCAATAAGTATTTAACTCTTAACCTGCTGCGTATTTTCAACACATGTTTTGTTAAATCTAGTCATGGCTGCTGTACAGTACAGTAGCCATGATAACATTTGATGAAAAACTCATCTAAATTTATTTCAAGAAATCATTTATGAAAAAAACAATTCAATTTACAGGAGGAAATTTGATCAAATTTGCCAAAGTTCTACTTATTTCAGTGACAAGAAAAATCTTGTCTTAGGCAGGCATATATGCCAGCAGCATGTGAGGAGTTAATTCACCTTGAAAAAAAATATTATTACCACTTTAGCATGCATTATCTAGTATATTAACACAATTTTACCTTTACAGTAAAAGTGCATAATGCACAGACTCAAACTGGAGGTTGTGTGTTAACATGGTTAACAGTCCGCTTCTGGCTAAATGTTTTGTTACCAGCCCGGCTCCAGTTACAGTTTATGTAATCCGTCACACCAAACATGCCACTGGTTCCGAGATGATGAAACGCGCTTAACTGCAAAGAATGTTAAAAAAACACAGGAAATTTGTGTGATTTCCCCATTACTTTGGTGATGAAGCATTCAAATTATCAAGGTGAGTGTATTTAATTTATCACGGTAGGTTTTTGTTAGCAGATTTTGAGAGAAGGCCAGTTTTTTGTGTCATATTTTGGTGACAAACAAAAATATTTAAATTAAGCTATCATGTGATTGATCACGTGACGTTTTGTTTATCTAGAAACAGTTGACAAGTGTGTTTTGGTTAAATGTCATTGTGAAAACTCCGGATGTCACAATCAAGTGAACTTGATGAAGAATCTTTGGATTTAACCATTTTAGAAGTGGTAACAATAGTAATAATCATGTTATTGGTATATTAAAATGATTAGTGGAATTATGTGGGGTAATCATGAAACTAAAGATGTGATGAGAGCCCATTTATAATGGTAATGCCATCAAAGATTCTGACAAACTGAGTCTTGATTGAGGAACATTTCTTGTGCTGATTCAAAGAAAATGAAATTTTATAGTACTTTTTAGATTCAATCAGCCTGAATCAACTGAAATATTTAATTTAGTTGGAAAGCGGACCATCAGTTCGCTTTTCTAACACAGAGAAATATTGCTGCCGATTGGACTCTACAAATAGGTGATGGACTATTTAAGGGTTAATGTGGTTCCAGGTCATAACAGCATCAGATCTGTTGGTGGCTTGAGAGCTTATATAAACCCATGCGGATAAACACAAATAAAAACCTCACCTCTTGAGAGCTGCCTCACAACATTTTCATTTCCTCCACTAATACTAGCAGATCTAATCTGGTGGCTGCCAACATCAGTCCAGTAGATTTTACCTTGTTTTGGATCATAATCAACGGCTATAGGATTGTTATGACCTGTTATTGGAATGTGAATGTAGCTTTGGGTCATCATATCCATTCGATATATGAGTTTATTGGTGGTATCTGTGACAAGGAGAAAGTTGTCTGGAACAGTAGCTGAAAAAGAATGAAAGATACTCATAAACATCCCTTAATAGGATGAGAGGATGATAAGTTACTCCTTTTAACACTTAAAGGCATATTTCTGACTTTGGTAAGTTTTTACTACCTTTGAATAGAAGCTTCAACATGCAGTCTATGGGTAAGCTTTCAACGTAAATTCTCTGTACATTGGCAGTTGTTTCTAGATCAGTCTTGACTGGTAAAGGCATTCACAACTTGCAGAGACACAGTTGTAAAGTCACAAAACATGATCTGCCATAGTGTGGGAAATATACAACTAACAGGACTGTTTTATTAAGCGGCCCATTTCAATAGGCTTCATTGTACTGAACCTAAAAATGAAATCTGGTTGACAAAACAAGAAGGTACACAACTGCTTGGCAACTGAAACATATGGACTTCTATGCAATCAAGAAAAGACACCTCAGCTATCCAAGCGAATAAATAGATGATACTTCTGTTTTTGAGTAGGTAAATGGGTATCACTTCTGTTTTTGAGTGGGTACCTTAATTATCTCATTAGTGACAGCAAGGAAATATTTTCTTTTCTGATTTCCATGCAGTCACACATGACAAAATTCTGATACCTATTCAGGCAGCCAAGACTTGACCAGAAGTCACTGTCTAGGTAATTTATCTATTGTCAGCAGCACCTCCTCATGATTGCATGTTAGGTCATATAAAAAATACTTAATTTCTCAGGGATTTGTTTTTAAGTGATGAGGGAGTAGATATTTATATTTATTATTTATGGCAAGTTTTTCGTTAGGGGAGGTAGGTATTTATATATAAATTATTTTTCATTTTTAGCAGACACTAAAATATGCTATATAACATTTTCCCTATTCAAAGTGGTTTGTCAGTTAATCCCATTTTGTTTTTTTTCGTTCACCCATGCAGAATTTTTCACAAGAGAAACAGTACCGAGGGCTGACATTTTGAAATCTCGCAAGATCGCAAGACTGCTAATCTACTTTTGTTTCCTTTCGCATTTAATAATTTCCTGGTTCAGTCATTTCTTCCATCATTACAATGTTCAGAAATGCAGTTTTTTCCATCATATTTTTCAATACACATGAAGTCACCGTCCCAAGATTGTGTGCGGCAGATTATATATTTCTTTTATTTAAGGGAGGCAATAAATATGTTAGAGGTGCATGTTTTTCAGTCCGATCAAAACTATAATCGCAGGTGCACAGGTAGTGAACATCCATACCAAATGAAATTGACCCATAAACATCTGAGAAAATCTCTGGACAAAATTCTAGGCAATTCAGGCATTCTAAGACAAAAACGGGCATAACTCTTGCAAAAAAAAATGGTAGACAATCAACATGGGAGGTGTGAAACTATTGTCTTTGTTTTACAGCAAGAAATTAATATACCCCCATTCCGAAATGTACCTGTGAAGGCCACAAACATTTGTAACTGAAGTCTAATGATGATTGGACCATTCACATAAGTGATATAGAACAAAGACATAATGCCACATGTTGGGAGCGATAAGGGGGAGGTTACAAAAAATTATTAGAGACTCATGTGAAAGCCTTTTCCATAAACAATCTTCATTACAAATTTCATTGAGATCTGATAACCCAAAGCTGAGATACAAGACGAACAAACAAAAAATTGGCTATTTTGTATTTTCAAAGGGCCATAGCTCTCAGAAAAAATATTCCGACAGCAAAACGGCTGATGCACCTGAAAGATCTCATGAGAGTTAACATCTGTAAGGTAAGAAATTTTATCAAAGTCTGAAAAATAACATTCAATTTATAACTCGAACACACATCAGAGCTACATAAAATTTGAGAAGTCACTTAAAAATATAAGCCACATAACTATTGGTTAGAAAAAGCAGCCATTTAATTTGAGAAGCCACATAATTACTTACAGCCACATAACTATTTAAAGCCATATATTTGATAGCCACATATCTACCGATCTGTACGATGGATGGACACATGGATGGATGGACAAACAGTAGGACAGATGGATGGACACTCTGCGGAATCAGGTTTATGTGGATAAAATATTTGAGGAATTTAAAATGCATGGACAATCACTAAAAACTCTTTTTTAAGTCTAATTTCTGGGTGGTAGCAAACCCTAACCCTTTCAGTTTACTGATCCTAACCATAACCCTTATTCTAACATAAAATGCCTAACAATACAATACCCACATTTTGTCACTTTTTCGGCACATAAACCATTTTAGCCACATAAAAAACAGTTTAGCCACGTAACTCACTTTTTTAGACACATAAATGCCATTTGTGACATAAATCAGGGAAGACACATAACAGTGCTGTGTACAAACAACTAAACACATAAACCTGATTTTTTGGCTCGGACGGACGGATGAATGGATGGACACACAGGTGCAATCCAGTATACCCCACTTTTAAAAACAAGAGGCCCCAAGGGGCCTGAGGGCGCTCACCTGACATGGTAGCCTAAATTTATATCAACCAGAGAATTGATTTCAACAAGTTGCATCTGCTCCTCCTAAGAAAAGCTTATACCAAATATCCAAAGATTCTGACCAGTGGATCTAAAAAAAAAAGATTTTTAAAGAATATTCCTCATATTGAACTAAGTTATAATTCAGGCTCCCACAGGGAGCCCATATATGAACCCAGGGACTTGGCTTTAACAAACTTGAATCTCACCCCCTTAAGGATGCTGCACACCAAATATCAAAACATTCCGACTGCTGGATCTGAAGAAGAAGATTTTTAAAGAAAAGTCCTCATTTTGAACTAAGTTACAATTCGAGCTCCCACAGTGAGTCCAAATATGGACCTAGGGACATGGCTGAAGAAGAAGATTTTTAAAGAAAAGTCCTCATTTTGAACTAAGTTACAATTCGAGCTCCCACAGTGAGTCCAAATATGGACCTAGGGACATGGCTTGAACAAACTTGAATCTCACCCCCTAAGGATGCTGCATACCAAATATCAAAACATTCCGACTGCTGGATCTGAAGAAGATTTTTAAAGAAAATTCCTCATTTTGAAAGTTATAATTCGGGCTACAACAGTGAGCCCAAATATGAACCCAGGGACTTGGCTTGAACAAACTTGAATCTCACCCCCCTAAGCATGGTGCATACCCAATATCAGAAGATTCTGTCTGCTGGATCTTGAGAAGAAGATTTTCAAACAAATTTGCCTGAAATGCACTAAGTTCAAATTTGGGCTCCTATACTGAGCCCAAATATAAACCCAGGGGGCCGATTTGAACAAACTTGAATCAGATCCACCCCACAATGTTGCATACCAAATATCAAAAGATTCTGCCTGCTGGATCTGGAGAAGAAGATTTTTTAAGAAATATGCCTGAAATGCACTAAGTTAAAATTTGGGCTCCTATACGGAGCCCAAATATAAACCCAGGGGGCCGATTTGAACAAACTTGAATCAAATCCACCCCACAATGTTGCTTACCAAATATGAAAAGATTCTGAAGCTGGATCTGGAGAAGAAGATTTTTTAAGAAATTTGCCTGAAATGCACTAAGTTCGAATTCGAGCTTCTATAGTGAGCCCAAATATGAAACTAGGAAGCCGATTTGAACAAACTTGAATCAGATCCACCCCACAATGTTGCATACCAAATATCAAAAGATTCTGCCTGCTGGATCTGGAGAAGAAGATTTTTTAATAAATTTGCCCGAAATGCACTAAGTGCGAATTCGGGCTTCTATATTAAGCCCAAATATGAATCCAGGGGGCTGATTTGAACAAACTTGAATCAGATCCACCCCGCAATGTTGCATACCAAATATCAAAAGATTCTGCCTGCTGGATCTGGAGAAGAAGATTTTTGAAGAAATTTGCCCGAAATGCACTAAGTTCGAATTCGGGCTTCTATAGTAAGCCCAAATATGAATCCAGGGGGCCGATTTGAACAAACTTGAATCAGATCTACCCCGCAACGTTGCATACCAAATATCAAAAGATTCTGCCTGCTGGATCTGGAGAAGAAGATTTTTTAAGAAATTTGCCTGAAATGCACTAAGTTCGAATTCGAGCTCCTATAGTGAGCCCAAATATGAATCTAGGGAGCCGATTTGAACAAACTTGAATCAGATCCACCCTACAATGTTGCATGCCAAATATCAAAAGATTCTGCCTGCTGGATCTGGAGAAGAAGATTTTCAAAGAAATTTGCCTGAAATGCAGTAAGTTCAAATTTGGGCTCCTATACTGAGCCCAAATATAAACCCAGGGGGCCGATTTGAACAAACTTGAATCAGATCCACCCCACAATGTTGCATACCAAATATCAAAAGATTCTGCCTGCTGGATCTGGAGAAGAAGATTTTTTAAGAAATTTGCCTGAAATGCACTAAGTTCAAAATCGGGCTCCTATACTGAGCCCAAATATGAACCCAGGGGGCCGATTTGAACAAACTTGAATCAGATCCACCCTAAAATGTTGCATACCTAATATCAAAAGATTCTGCCTGCTGGATCTGGAGAAGAAGATTTTTTAATGTTTTTCCCATTGCCTACAGTGTTAAAAAGTGCTCACTCAGCACTTTTTCAAAGTCCCGAAACTGTACCCTATGATAAAACCGATGGCAATTTTTTTTTACCAATCCTTTCTGTTGGTCCTAAGGAAGCTGCACACCAAATAAAAATTCTCAATGCCGTGCAGTTTTGGAGATATGGGCGTTTTAAATTTTTTCTATTTTTAGCTCCTGCGGTTCCCACGGGGCTGCGGGAATTTTTTTTTTTGCATAAATCAAGTACTCATGACCCAATAAGCCCTCACATAAAATTTGGTTCAAATCAGCCTCTCGGTTTGGAAAATAGAAATATTGGGCGGGGCAAAAAATTTTGCCCCTCCCATAACGACGCCAAGTATAGCCCCACAAACTTCTCTTGAACAAATCTGAGTCTACACCTCAAAAGGAAGCTGCACACCATATATCAAGTCTCTGCTACAGCTGGTTCATGAGAAGAAGATTTACAAAGATTTTGGTGCCCCTTGGGGGCGTGGCACCACCCAGGAGGAGGGGCAACTTCATTTGAACAAATCTGAATTGGCATTAGGTAATAAACATTTAGCCAACATTTGAATAAAATTGGGCTAGTGGTTTAGGAGGAAAAGTCGATAATGTAAAGTTAACGCCGGACGGACGGACGACGGACAGAAAGTGATTAGTAAAGCTCCCCTTGAGCTTCGCTCAGGTGAGCTAAAAAAATGTGGTGGTATAAAAATAAAAATAGGCCGATGAAATCGTCAGATGTGTACCCATACGCGCAACTAGTAAAAAAATGTATGACGAAGGGCCACCCTGGATGCTGACATTATGTATACCATACATGGTATGGGTACATAAAGAAATGAATTTGAGGAGTTCCTAATTTGATAGATAAAGGGTTAATATCTCCAGATCAAATTATTAGATTTACATAAAAAACTATACAGCACAGCACATCAGTAACCTGAATACATATATAGGATCAAAGTATCAGATTTACACTAAAAACTTTCCAGCTCAGCATATCAGTAACCTGAACACATATATGAAGTAACATGACAATCGGATTGATATTTTTTGAGTTATCTCATGCCAAAGGGATTGGAGGAATTTTCAATTTGAAGGATACAGGGTTAATATCTCAGGATCAAATTATCAGATTTACACCAAAAACTATACAGCTCGGCACATCAGTAACCTGAATACAAATATAAAGTAACTTGACAATCCAAGCAATATTTTTCAAGTTATCGAATGCCAAAGGGATTGCAGGAATTTTCAATTTGAAGGATAAAGGGTTAATATCTCAGGATCAAATTATCAGACTTACACCAAAAAACTATACAGCTCGTCACATCAGTAACCTGAACACAAATATAAAGTAACTTGACAATACAAGAAATATTTTTCAAGTTATCAAATGCCAAAGGGATTGGAGGAATTTCAATTTGAAGGATAAAGGGTTAATATCTCAGGATCAAATTATCAGATTTACAACAAAAACTATACAGCTTGGCACATCAGTAACCTGAACACAAATATACAGTAACTTGACAATCCAAGCAATATTTTTCAAGTTATCGAATGCCAAAGAGATTGGAGGAATTTTCAATTTGAAGGATAAAGGGTTATTATCTCAGGATCAAATTATCAAATTTACACCAAAAACTACACAGCTTTGCACATCAGTACCCTGAACACAAATATAAAGTAACTTGACAATCCAAGCAATATTTTTCAAGTTATCGAATGCCAAAGGGATTGCAGGAATTTTCAATTTGAAGGATAAAGGGTTATTATCTCAAGATCAAATTATCAGATTTACACCAAAAACTATACAGCTTGGCACATCAGTAATCTGAACACAAATATACAGTAACTTGACAATCCAAGCAATATTTTTCAAGTTATCGAATGCCAAAGAGATTGGAGGAATTTTCAATTTGAAGGATAAAGGGTTAATATCTCAAGATCAAATTATCAAATTTACACCAAAAACTACACAGCTTGGCACATCAATACCCTGAACACAAATATAAAGTAACTTGACAATCCAAGCAATATTTTTCAAGTTATCGAATGCCAAAGGGATTGGAGGAATTTTCAATTTGAAGGATAAAGGGTTAATATCTCAGGATCAAATTATCAGATTTACACCAAAAACTATACAGCTTTGCACATCAGTAACCTGAACACAAATATGAAGTAACTTGACAATCCAAGCAATATTTTTCAAGTTATCGAATGCCAAAGGGATTGGTGGAATTTTCAATTTGAAGGATAAAGGGTTAATATCTCACGATCAAATTATCAGATTTACACAAAAACTATACAGCTTGGCAAATCAGTAACCTGAACACAAATATAAAGTAACTTGACAATCCAAGCAATATTTTTCAAGTTATCGAATGGCAAAGGGATTGGAGGAATTTTCAATTTGAAGGATAAAGGGTTAATATCTCAGGATCAATTATAAGATTTACACCAAAAACTATACAGCTCGGCACATCAGTAACCTGAACACAAATATAAAGTAACTTGACAATCCAAGCAATATTTTTCAAGTTATCGAATACCAAAGGGATTGGAGGAATTTTCAATTTGAAGGATAAAGGGTTAATATCTCAGGATCAAATTATCAGATTTACACCAAAAACTATACAGCTTTGCACATCAGTAACCTGAACACAAATATAAAGTAACTTGACAATCCAAGCAATATTTTTCAAGTTATCGAATGCCAAAGGGATTGGTGGAATTTTCAATTTGAAGGATAAAGGGTTAATATCTCAGGATCAAATTATCAGATTTACACAAAAACTATACAGCTTGGCAAATCAGTAACCTGAACACAAATATAAAGTAACTTGACAATCCAAGCAATATTTTTCAAGTTATCGAATGGCAAAGGGATTGGAGGAATTTTCAATTTGAAGGATAAAGGGTTAATATTGCAGAATCAAAATAAAAGATTTACACTAAAAACTACACAGCTCGGAACATCAGTAACCTGAAGATATATGTAAATTAACATGACAATTGGATTGATATTTTTTGAGTTATCTCATGCCAAAGGGATTGGAAGAATTCTCAATTTAAAGGATAAAGAGTTAATATCTCAGGATCAAATTATCAGATTTACACCAAAAACTATACAGCTCGGCACATCAGTAACCTGAACACAAAAATAAAGTAACTTGACAATCAAAGCAATATTTTTCAAGTTATCGAATGCCAAAGAAATAAATACGAACGCCGGCCGGACTGACAGACGGATGGACAGACAAAGGATGGACGAACAACGGATGGCCACCCCGCATGCCAATTTTTTAGAATAACGCTGGCCGGTTTTGACCATTACTTTGGGTAAAGGGTTATTTATTTATTGGTTTTTAAGGTCACATACTTATGCACAATGGCTAAACATGACCGTGACAGTTTTACGGGTGGAGGAAGCCGGAGTACCCAGAGAGAACCACCGAACAACGTCAGCTCCCCAACATCGTAACTCCACACTGTAGCACAGGAAGGGTTAGATTGGTTGAAGACATGTACACCATCGACGTTAAAATTTAAATTTGTCTCAAAAACATAGGTAATGGCCCTCACTGGAATAAGCTCAACAAGCTCGTTCCAAAGAGGGGTCATAACTTGTTTTTGAGACTAAAATAAAAAAATAATGAAAGTGTCAATGACTGTAGCTCAACTCGTGTAAGACATGTACATGTATAGTATGTGACACAGCAATGACACGCATCTAGGTAATGACCTGATAACAAAGGTACATGTAAAGTATTGTAACAGTATGTACATAAATACTGACCATAGCCTGTAACAAATGTATAGTAAAGTATTGTAAAGATGAGTGACAGTTAGATGCTAAACTAGAAAAGAAATCTTCATAGGGTTAATGTTACAATGGGGATCCTTATTTGGCGCACCATAAGCCAAATGTTAGCAATTGTTTTGGCCTGTTTGATTCAAACCCTTCTAAGGCTGAGTCATACTAATTAATAAATATTTGTCCAGTCCTTCTTAAAATATAGGTATTTGAATTTTTTATCTTTAGCTCATAAGGTTCCCACGGGTGAGGAGGTTTTACTTTTCTCATTGTAAATAGAAAATCGGGTTGTGCTAATAATGTATACCGCCCCCAAACAACACCAAATATTAACACAGGAACTTGGCTTCAACACTTTTGAATATACACATCCTAGGAATGCTGAATTCAAGAAACATTTTTTGTCTGGTGTTTTTGGAAAAGATTTTTAATTATCTCCCTTTTTGAGTCACCAAGTGGGTCTGAAAGAACTCAAAAATATTTGTTCTCATAGCACAGTGATAACAAAGGCCCCCAATAAATTTATAGCAAATATTAGTGACATAAAAAATCTTCTTTAGAGGTTCTGTACAAAAAATGTAATACACAGAATTCGCATATCGATAGATACCTGACATATTATTTTGTTGTTTATTTTCTTAAACTTACTTAAAGAACACGTCACTCCAGCATCCTCATCATGACCACAATCATTAGTTCCCCAAGGATTAGAATGACACAGAACTATATTGGGCTCTTGTCCAGAACAATTAACTTCATCAAGCCAGATCTTGCCAGTACCCTGTCCAAAGGTAGCCTCTTTTAATGCAGCTGCTCCGCTCCTAATTGAAATAAAAAAAATTATGCTAGAAAAAACAAACTTCTCTCACTCAATAAAAATATTTCCTGATGTTCTTCCTCCTTTATTTTAATCTTTCACAAGCCTAAGATATAATATGGAGAAGAACATAATTGCAACTGCATTCAGATAAACTGCAAACTGAAAAACAATTTCGACTGATTTGTCTTCATGTTTTTTTGTCTTTTGGGTGTTTGAATTGCAGTTAAAACTTATTTTGATTCCAATTAGAACATCGCAAACATGTATAATAATAACAAGAGGTCCCAAGTGGCCTTAATTGCTCACCTGCCAAAGTGGTTCAAAGAAGTATTTAGGTTCACATTCAGTTACACATGGTTCATCAACACTACAAAGGAATGAAGTCATGAAAGGCAAATTTTAAGGAAAAACACTGAGGAATAGATTTGAAAAAACCTGAACCTAACACGCACCCCCTGCTACCTCCTCACCCCACCCACAGAAAGCCCAAATATTAAGCCAAATATCAAATTTAATAAACTTGAATCTATACCCCATGTCCCCCTCCCCCATCCTCCCCCCCTCCCCACCCACCTCCTGGCACCTGGATGCTGCATACAAATATCAAATGATTCTGATTGGGGGATCAGAAGAAGAAGATTTTTAATGAATATTTGTCAAATTGCACTAATCTGAACATTTGGGCTCCCATAGAGAGACAAAATATGGATCCAGGGATTTGATTTCAATAAACATGTAAATGAATCTTCCAGAGATAGTGTATGTGAAATATGAAAGCCTTTGGAGCAGTAGTATGGGAGAAGAAGATTCTTTAATGTTTTTCCCATTACTCACAGCGTTAAAAAATGATGATTCAGCATTTTTTCAAAGTCCTGGAAAAGTACCCTATGATAAAGCTGATAGCAATTTTTTGGGACTATTCCATTCTGTTGTTCGTAAGGAAGCGCTTCACACCAAATAAAAATTCTCAGTGCCATGTAGTTTGGGATAAAACCGATGGCAATTCTTTTCTTGGACCATGTCTTTCTGCTGTTCCTAAGGAAGCTTCACATAAAATACAAATTCTCAGTGCCGTGTAGTTTTGGAGATATGGACATTTTAATTTTTTCTATTTTTAGTTCCATGGGGCGACCAGAAAATTGTTCTTGGCGTAAATTAGGCAGTTATGACCCAATTAGCCCTCATATCAAGTTTGGTTCAAATTGGCCTCTCAGTTCGGAAAATAGAAATTTTGGTAGAATTCGGGCTCCCACATGAAGCCCAAATATGAACCCAGAGACTTGGCTTGAACAAACTTATATCTCACAGTAGATATATATATATACTGTACACCAAATATCAAAAGATTCTGACTGGTGGATGTGAAAAAGATTTTTTAAGAATATTTCTCTTATTGAACTAAGTTATAATTCGGGCTCCCACAGTGAGCCCAAATATGAACACAGGCACTTGGCTTGAATATACTTGTGCTGCATACCAAAGATCAAATGATTCTGATTTGTGGATCTGAAGAAGAAGATTTTTAAAAAATATTCCTCATACTGCACTAATTTGAATATTTGGGCTCCCATAGAGAACCCAAATATGGACCCAGAGAATTGATTTCAATAAACATGTGAAACAATCTTCCAAAGATGTTATATGTGAAATTTGAAAGCTTTTGGAGCGATGGTTTGGGAGAAGAAGATTTTTAATGTTTTCCCCATTACCCACAGTGTAAAAAAATGCCGACTCAGCACTTTTTCAAAGTCTCGAAAAAGTACCCCATGATAAAACCGATAGCAATTTCTTTCGACTATTCCATTCTGTTGGTCCTAAGGAAGCGCTTCACACCAAATAAAAATTCTCAGTGCCGTGTAGTTTTGGATATATTGGCATTTTAATTTTTTTCTATTTTTAACTCCTGCGGTTCCCATGGGGAGACAGAAAAATGTTTTGGGCATAAATTAACTACTTATGACCCAATAAGCCCTCATATCAAATTTGGTTCAAATCAGCCTCTCAGTTTGGAAAATAGAAATTTGGGCAGGGCAAAAAGTATTCCCCCTCACATAACGACAGCAAATATAGCCCCTCGAAATTCTCTTGACATTACGTGTACACTCCATATAAAATCGCACTTCGCGTGTACCCCACTTTTTGTGTAGATAAGTGGGATACCCAAGTGCAGTTAGGAGAGAAGCATTACATAATCAATTAGCACTCGACGAGAAATTTCTTCCAGAGTCTGAACCTGATTAGCAATATTAGTCTCCAGTCAGCGAATTTCTAAAACCTCCATTTCATAAAATAATGACATAAAAATACCATATCTGTCTTTTCCAGATCATTGTACCCCGGAATAATGTCCGATTTTAAACAATTCGCCCAGTATTTTTCGAGATATTGAACTTGTTTCCGTATTAAAATAAAATGTTTTGCTGATATGTATATCATTGCAGATAAGCTGCTTCACGTTTACTTCAGTAATTAATACTAAGACACCCACAATGGAATTTTCTTGTCACCTTCCAATATCTGAAAAAAGGTATGAAAAATTGATGGCTTCACTGGGGGCCGGGGGTAGGCATTTGCCCCTTAAACGTGGATTTTGCCCACATTTGCTTCCCACATCCATAACACACACACTCTCTCTCTCTCTCCCCCCCCCCCCCCCCCCCCTCCCCCTCGTAACTCTGGAGTATTTACGCCTCTCGTGAGTCAGCGATCGACAGTATGGTCTCTCCACTTTTAAATCTGATCTGCCGCGCCTGGAAAAATTCTCCCTTAAAATTTTATACATTTTCCTTTTTTTACAGCTTGTGGCCCTTATTGATGGGGGAGGGAGAGCATTCCAATGAGGGACCATAAACTATGTGACTGAGACAGAATATGGAAATTCACTATAGCCCTACATCCAATGCCAATGGTCAAATTTGGCCAGCACTCAGGCTATACAAAAATCTGCATTCAACTTTTATTATGTTTAAGTTTTTGTTTCAAAAACATAGCTTATGACCCTTCAATGGAACGAGCTAGTAGATATTGAGTCGTTCCATTGAGGGGTCCTAAGCTCTGTTTTGAGGCAAAAAATTTCAAATTTTTAGGTTTTATTAAAGAATTTATCTTGCAAGTGCCACCTGGTCCTGTAGGCCGGTGGAGACTAATGGATCACCGGGTTTATCTTCCAAGCATTTGGAACGTTTTTTCTTGGAAATAGTATGTTTATTTTCGTGGCTGGAAACTGGGTAGACTGATAACATTTTGGCCAGATGCTGTCATCCGTATGTTGGTGTTTTGGTAATAATAATTCTCCCCAGCCAACATGGGTTTCTTTTCAATAGATGCGTCAAATGCTTCGGCCCTTTGACAGATTAATAAGTAAATTAGCCTTGGAAAGGTGTTGAAGATATGACATACCAGTATACAATTAAGCTCAATTAGTTACTTCTGTTCAGTGGCGTGTGAAATTAAATCCTTTGTTTGTTGTTAATCCCCAAAGCCTACGCCAAAATTGACATTTAAAAAGAATCTATATATTTTTTGCCGGCAAAGCACATCTGATGCACTTTTGGGCGTGAAATTTTTATTAAAATAATAAATATTTCTGTTTTCTATGAGCTCAAAAGGAGAAGGGACATTTTGAATACGGCCACTAACAAAATGAAATTCAAGGAAACCATTAATTTACTGTCATCTCTTCACGAAGAATGGAAAGGCCTCTCACCGTCAAAAAAGGAAAAATACAGAATATGTTTTCTAATGAAAAGGTGAAAAGTAAAGCATTATTCAGGGAAAAGGTTAAAAGAAACGAAACACTTGCTATGTATAATCATATCACACCCTCCAAATATAAAAATATTCACAGGGAAACATTTTTAAAATCTCCTAAAATTTAGTGCTTGCGCGGTCTTGAGTCCAATGATATTAGCTACAAATACGAGACTTCATTAGTCGAAACTTTAGATATTTAGTGCTTATCACGATGTCTTGATCAAGTAGTCTAATAATATTAGCTATGAACACGCATCTCATCAAGCTTTATTTATTTTTATTATTTGTGGCTAATATTATTGGTCGACTCTTTCATTGTACATTGAAGGGGAGGGAAGGGGAGGGAAGGGGAGGGTAGGGGAGGGGAGGGGAGGGAAGTGAGGTGGGGTGGGGGAGCACACATTGTCACGCATATGTCATGCATACAGAACAAAATTAAATACAAAATTAAATGCGGCTCCGGAAGGGAACACATGTGCACGGCATGTTTTACCATAGTCAAAGCTTGGACTCAAATTCCATAATATAATTTTTGGGTTTGGTACGTCCTTTGGACATACCAAACCCAAAAATTATATTATGGAATTTATGGAATTTGGGTCCAAGTTTGGACTAGTTTACCAAATCCCCAAATTATATTATGGAATTTGGGTCCAAGTTTGAACTAGTTTTATTAATACTATAGTTTGTACTTTTTATGACTACTTGCGAAGTGCAATATCTCACTAAAATAGTGGGGATGGTTCGGGTTCCACTGGTCAACTGGAGCATCAGGCCCGGGGGATGGGTTGGGTAAAACAGTTGGGGATGGTTTGGGTAAAGTAGTTTGTGGACGGTTTGGGCAGGGGACAGTTTGGGTGGTATCGGTTGTGAGTACTCTCAGACCACCACCACCACCCATCCCTCTTGCACACACCGCCCCTCTCCATTTGTGTGCTAAAATGTGCTACATGACTGTTTTGTTTAAATGTTTTTTACATACAACTGTAAATATTTGTATAAATATTCATGTTAAGATATTGTGCTAAGATAACATGTGCTATGATTGTGTGCGAGAAGTATTATTGTTTTTATTTGCTAAATAAACTTCAGTGAAAAATAAATATCATTCTAGTTACTCGAAATATTCACTCCTTCATGTCTGAACACCAATTCCACTTCCAGTTCCCATCACTGAAACCAGCAGTGTTATAATTAGTCAGCTTTTCCAAACTTCATCCACGCCACTGTTGAGGCACGTTGCAGCTGCACATCCTCCCAAGTACGGGGAGAACGAAGTACTACAAGTATCATTTAACTGACCATTTTGGAATTTCTGTTTGCCTTTTAACCAACATCAAGGATAAAATCCGTCCCACACTTTTTACAAAAGTCTCCATACAAATTTTATTACACTTCCAATTTTTCTCTCAAAAAAAACCATAACTTATGACCCCTCGTCGGAATTAGCTCGCTAATCGTGATTCGCTGTTTTACTGGTAAATAAGTAAATAAATCACGAGTTGTTCCAATGAGGGACCACAAGCTATGTTTAGAGGCAAAATTGGAAATTGCTAGTTGTAATCCTAGAATTTATTTTGTAAGTGTCACCCGTGGGTCCACGTTGGGTTAAGGGACAACCGGAATGATCCTGTGGTTCCCCGCAGTTGCAGTTCATGAAGTTCTTTAAAAAAAGAAGGAGGTGGGGTAGTAGCATTAATTATCCACATCATAGTATGATGCTGCAACATTATCACCGAGTTAGGGCGGGAATGGTTTGAGTTTGGCCGAATTGAATAGAGCATGTGTTTTGGTCCTAATCTTTTCAAAATCCCCCCCCCCCCCCCCCACGTGCCCCCCCCCCCCCAAAAAAAAAAACAACAAAAAACAACAAAGAATGGGATCCAAAACTCGTTTTGTCACTTATATCAGTCACCGCTGATATGACCGATTCACTGGGTTGAATAAGATGTCACGACTGTGTTCTCGTGGCCATAAACTCAAGTAATGTATTCCTGGGTGGCGTCATTTCATTCTCGTGGGGACACACTTCATCAATCACAATGGTCCTGAGTTGAATTTGATACCGTGTTTTAAAGTAGCTCCGGGAAAAAGATAAGAGAAGCACAGACTGGTTTTACCTGAATTGAATCTGATCCGTGTTTTGAAGATAATCTCCGCCGTGCCTGGAGTTAAATAGTGTTTTAATTTAACATTTGGGCGGATTATGATATATCCCGGGCGAAAAGCAGATAAATTGCTAGTATGTTCAAAAAGAAAAATTTGTAGTTATCTGTACCCATCCGTTTCAGTTGAGAATCCGGATGTTTTTTTCAACAACAATGACCTCGATTAAGGGAATTCAGACTATTTTATGCCATGTAAATCCAATAGATGGAAGAGCCACACTGCTTCACGGGATCGTCATTATTCGCATTTTTTTTCAAGATTTATTAGAACACAAAACGTGAATTATTGGACTGATTTTTACATTTAACTGGTAGAGTGCTGGAAGCCCATATTTAGGCTTTATTAGAGCCATAATTCAGCGGGCCCATATTCCGTGCATGTTCTGTGTATTGTCTTTGATGTAAATTTATTTAGTCTGTAAGGATTTGCCTTGTGAACAATTTCTGATGACCAAAAATAATTTAGCACTCTACCAGTTAAAGGATTTTTCTGATACAGAAAATTCCCCCAAAAAATATTTCAGGCACAGAAAAAGGATTTAGTGAAGAGAACTTATTATGTAAATTGCTAGGTGTTTTCCCAATCAAAACTGATTAGTGAGTAAATACCTGCTGTAAAATAATCATACATAACACACTCACGTCGATATTGGGATAATTTTTTTATATGGAGTGTACACGTAATGAACAAATCTAAGTCTACTCCTCAAAAGGAAGCTGCACACCAAATATCAAGTCTCGGCTACTGCTGGTTCATGAGAAGAAGATTTTTTAAGATTTATGCACACTTTTTGGGTGTGTCCCTACTGAGGGGCAGGGCAACTTGATTTGAACAACCTTGAATTGACAAATGATAGGGAACATGCACACAAGATTTGGTTCAATTTGGTAGAGTAGTTTGTGAGAAGAAGTCGATAATGTAAAGTTAACACTGGACGGCAGATACCAGATGGACGACAGACAGAAAATGATTAGTAAAGCTCCCCTTGATCTACACTCAGGTGGACTAAAAACTTTATGGTGTTTGTCCCAATGAGACCAAGAAATCCCCCCCACATTCCACATTAACTCCTTGCATACTGCTGGCGGGTATTCCTGCCCAGAACAATATTTATCTTACCACTCAAATAAGTATAATTTGGGCATATTTAATAAAAATTTTACCTCTGTAAATTGTATACAGTTTTTCACTGATGATTCCTGGAGTTAAATTAAGATGAATTTTTCATTAAATCTAGTTATGGCTACTATATAGCAGCCATGACTAGATTTGATAAAAAATATTTAGAAAGTATACTCAGAGGGTTAAGAGTTAAGGAGATCGCAAAGTTACTGTAAGTTAAATAAGGAAAATAACTCTGCAAAAATAAGTGTGGCCGATCTCAAAATGACAGGGGCACAGGTTTCAATGCTGTTTAATCTCTGTGCTAAGTTTTAAAACATGACCAAATAGGTAGAGGTGCAGGCTGCAAGCCGAGAGGTCCTCGGTTCGAATCCCACCTGCGGCAACCGCGTTGTGTCCTTGGGCAAGACACTTCACCCCGATTGCCTACACGGGGGCACGATGACGCTGTGTACTGAGGCGTACTGCACGTCAATGGTGCGCATGTCTTCAACCAATCTAACCCTGCTTGTGCTGCGGTGCAGAGTTCAGAGTTACGATGTTGGAGAGCTGACAGCTGCTCGTCGTTGCTCGGTGGTTCTCTCCGGGTACCTCCACCCGTAAAACTGTCATGGTCACGATTAGCCATTGTGCATAAGTATGTGACCTTAAACACCAATAAATAAATATAATAATATGACCAAATAAGCACAGACATAATGATGAAGATTGTAAAAAAAATCTAAAGTGAAAAAAAGGGCAATAACTTTAACAAATTGAGCCTGGACAATCTCAAAACCTTAGGAGCACAGGTTTCCATACTGAAGAATCTCTGTGTCAAGTCATACAAAAATTCACTGAAAAATGAAGGAATGCAAGCCCAGAAAATGAAGATGTGAAAATATTCCAAGTCAAAAAGGACAACAACTCAGCAAAAATGAGTCGGAGAATCTTAAAATTGCAGGTGCACAGGTTTCCAGGCTGATTAATGCCCTGATAAATCAGCATGGAAACTTGCTGATTAATGCCCTGATACATCAGCACAGCGCAAGTTCCAAGAAAAAACGCTGGCCACTGCTATTCTCAAAAATCTCCAATTAATTTTCATTATTTTTTTTCATTTTTTGTCTCAAAAACATAGTTTATGATCCCTCATTGGAACGAGTTCGTCAAACTCATTCCAATGAGGGGGTCAAAATCTATGTTTTTTGAGACAAAAAATTATTTATTCAAGAATTTTCTTTGCGTCATCTGCTTTTCATGTTGGGTAAAGAGTTAAAGGTTACTGTAACCTTGATCTTTGGCACGATGACCCCAATAATGAAAGTGTCAATGACAGTGTAGCTCAACTTGACAAACTTGATATAGCATATGATTTGAATTTTGTAATTGATTCTCACATGTATAACATATTGCTCTAAAGCCATGCAATGTAACCTATATTCTTGAATGTTTATTTCATACTCTGCCGTGTTCCTAAACAATCCATACATAAATATGTCGAAATGGGTGTGCAAAAGGGATAAGTTGCTGCACTAAATTCAAAGGTTGGTGCCAACAAAATTTTTTTTATGGAAATGAAATAAAATCAATAGCTCCAATCTAGAGGTAACTCAAAACAAGCAAACCAAGTTTCAATGCAATCTATTCATAAATGTGCCCTCTAGGGAATGCCAAAAAAATATGCTGATGCATAAATGCACCAAGTTCAAAGGCTGTTGCTACAGCAATGTTTTCTTTTGACGAAACATGAACCAAGTTTCAAAGCAGTCCATTTATAAACATGCCCTGTAGGGCATCCTAAAGGAATGTGTTGATGCACAAATGCTCTAATTTTAAAAGTAACTGCTGAGGGCTATTTTGTTTTTTTGATGGAAATGGAAGAAAGGAAAATCGATAGCTCACATCATGATGTTACCCCAAACATGGATACCATGTTTCAAACTGATCTATTTATAAATTCACTCTGCCGGGCTTGCCAAAGGAAAATGCTGATGAATAAATGCAATGAGTTCAAAGGTCATTGTTAATGACAACATTTTTCAAGAGAAATGAATGAAATTCAATGGCAACCATCTAGATGTTGCTCCAAACAAGCACATGTTTCAACGTGATTAAATCATAAACGTGAACTGTGCAGTGTTCCAAAGGAAACTGCCGACAGACAAAATGGCAGAGTTGAAGGTCATCGTTAATGGCAACATTTTTTGAGAGAAATGTGAAATAATACCAATAGGTATAGAACTCGCCGAAAACAAGCATAACAACTTTCAAATTGATCCTGTCATAAATGCACCCTGCAGAGCATGCCAAAGAAAAATGTTGATGCAAAGCCAGAAACGTTCAATGACCATTGCTAACAGCGACATTTCTTGATGGAAATAAAGAAAATCAATAGCTAGCATCTGAACATTGCTCCAACCCAGCACACCAAGTTTCAAAGCAATCAGATCATAAATGTGACCTGTGTGGTGTGCCAAATAACATTGTGGACGTACAAAATGGATAAGTTAAACTTTGTTGCTACTTGCAACATTTCTGGGCAGAAAAAAAAAGAAAATTGATAGTTCCCATCTAGAGGTCATCCCAAATAAGCATACCAAGTTTCAAGGCAATCCTTTCATAGATGTGCTTTGTAGGGCATATATTAATGCACAAAGTTCAAAGGTTGTCACACATGACGTTTTTTGAAGGAAATGTAATAAAACTGATACCTCCTATCTAGAGGTCAGCCCAAACAAGTTTCAAAGTGATCCAATCATAAAATGCGGCCTGTGTGGCATGCCAATGGAAATTGTGGACATATGTAGGTATGCTGACGGATCAGAAGTGATGGCAATAGCCCAGCTTGAATTCATGAAGTTGAGCTAAAAATAGTGTTCTTCCTCTTCTCATACCCAGCCAACATGTCAAATTTAGTTTCCAGCAAAACTGTAGAGAGCGGAAAACAGGAAAATTTGAAAGTTAAAGGTCACTATGACCTTGACCTTCAGAGCAATGATCTTAAAATAAATAGGGTTCTCCTCTCATCATAATCAATCCAAATGTCAAGTTTTTTTTCGGTTGGTTCATTGGAACTTTAATTAGGGATTGGAAACCATGAAATTTTGTAAGGTACAGATTACTGTGACCTTGACATTTGGCACAATGACCCAACCATAAATAGGGTTCTTCCTCTCAACATACCTAACCCATATCTCAAGTTTGGTTTCCATTGGCCCAGCAGAACTTTAATTAGAGAGCAGAAACAAGCAACATTTGTAAGTTAAAGTTCACTGTGACCTTCAACTTCGGCACAATGCCCTAAAATAAATAAGGATCTTCCTCTTATCAATCCAAATACTGGTCAAGGTCACTGTGATCTTGACCTATGGTGCAATGGCATCGAAATAAAGTGATTTCTTTCACTCATCAGACCCAACCCACATGTCAAGTTTGGTTTTGATTGGCCAAGTTGAAACTGAGCACTGATGTCAAATATCAAAATTTCAACAGCAGATTTTTCCCACAATGTAAATTGAAAATTAACCAATTCATTCTTGTTTCACAGAGCTCTATCAAACAAGACTGAATTAGTAAAATTCCTAGTTGAATTATGAAAATGAAAGTGTCAATGACACTGTAGTTCAAAATTGTGTAAGACATGTACATGTACAGTATGTGACACAGCAATTACACACATCTAGGTAATGACCTGATAACAAAGGTACATGTAAAGGTCTGTACATAAATATTAACCGTTGCCTGTAACAATGTACAGGTAAAGTATTGTAAAGGTGCCTCTAACCACAGCCATATTGAAATGGGCAATTACTGTGTATAAGAAGCATTGAATAAATCCAAATTTGTCTCATTGGCCACCGGTGACCATCTTGAAATTCTGCACCGCTCCCAAAAACACTCATTCTTGTCCCAAGGTGATAACAAAGGTACCCAAGAAGTTTCGTGAAGATCGGTTCATAAATACAGCCACTAGCCCAAGTCGTACTGACATGTGTACGAACTGTGTATAAGTAGCACTGAATAAATCGAAGTTCATATAATTTGCATAATTTATGCATGAGAAAAAAACCTGTATTATATGTGATGTATTCCATGTTACTAAACATCATTCATAGAAAACTTTATTCAAATCAGAACCTTCATAAAGAAGTTCTGTACAAAAAACTGATTGTACCTAATTTCAGAACAAAATGGCCACGTCTGCAATCTTGAATTTTGGACCGCACCCCAAAACACTCGTTCTAATCCCAAGGTGATAACAGAGGTACTCAAGAAGTTTAGTGAAGATCGGTTCATAAATACAGCCCCTAGCCCGAGCCGTATCTCATCCCACGGTGATAACAAAGGTACCCAAGAAGTTTTGTAAAGATTGGTTCATAAATACAGCCTCTAGCATGAGCCTTTTCAATTGTTGACGGACGGACAGACAGACGGGCCATGACAAAACTTCAAATTTGACTATGTCAAAGTTGAGCTAAAAATGCGCCTCTTGGTGAGTTATACTCCTTGTTTAATGTTATTTCCAGAACTTGTTTATATTTTATTGGAGAATTAATATAAATATGAATTCATTTTAAGCATAGAAATGAAATTTTCTATGAACAAGGTTTTAGTGATTGATAACGGAGATGTAATAATTAACAGTGCTGTTCAGTTAAAGGTTAGTCCTCTCAGTTTGTCATCCAAATTAATCTACTAAATCCCCCACGTCATCCAAGCATCCGAAGGATGTGCTGGATGTGGGAGATTCTTTGAATACAAGTCTGTAGGCTTGGAGGATGTAACACTGGCATATTGTCTCGCACGAGATAGTCGTTCCACCTCATTTCAAACAAACAAAAGAACAAAGGAGACGCACACTATAAAGGCAATACTCAGGTGTGGAGAAGTGTCTCTTAAAAGCATACCATATTCAATGATGAAGTTGACGCTGCCTACTAGGGTATGGCAAGAAGATATATTGTTCGTATATGTTAAAAGAAACATAGGGTGGGTGCTACATCCTCCAAGCCTACAAGCTTGTATTCAAAGAATCTCCCACATCCCGCACATCCTTCGGATGCTTGGATGAGGTGGGGGATTCTTTTCCATAAAGCCTTCAAGCTTTGTCGAATGTAACACTGGCATGATTTCAAAGCCTTTAGCATTGAATATGGTTCATTGGAAGCCCCATGATAAACATGAATAAGTCTGGTAAAGTAATACGGAGTTTAAGATCACTGATAAACAAGTGTGTTCAAGTTCCTCTGATCAGGAAAAACATGCTCTGTTATGGAAAAGAGTCTCCATGAAACGTTCAAATTGCTGAAGAGTCATCGTCAGTGTGAACAAATGTCACCACAAAAGTCTATGAGTTTATAAATCAAAAAATGTCAATTACTTTCAGGACACAGCACCAGCAAGCAGCATGAATCAAGTTAGAATAGCTGTGGAAAGCGTATCATGTTGCGTATATGTACCAACATTTCATCAAAGCGATGAGAAGCGTTAACAAATCCTCAATCTGCAGCCTTTAGTACCTGATGCAAAGAAAACTCTTCCACATTGCAGTAGAAGTTGCAGCCCAACTATTGGAATGAACTTTGAAGGATTATTGGATGCCAGCTTTTCAAAGCAGTTGGAAACCCACCATGCAAAAGTAGATGGTGTAACAGAATGTTTGAAAAGAAATAAATTATCAGATTTTCTGATGTGTTGTGTTGTATTGGAATGAACTTTGAAGGATTATTGGATGCCAGCTTTTCCAAGCAGTTGGAAACCCACCATGCAAAAGTAGATGGTGTAACAGAATGTTTGAAAATAAATAAATTATCAGATTTTCTAATGTGTTGTGTTGTATAAATAAATTATCAGATTATCTAATGTGTTGTGTTCTCTTTAAATATACTTGCAATGAGGAAAAGTCACAAAGAGTCTTATGATATTGAAATAATTTCACTGTAGCTAAAAGATGACCTGGTCAGGAGATATTTTGTAATGAGGAATTTGTAAAAATGACCTTATTAGTATGTATCTGTGTATCACTTAGTTTTAAAGAAACCAATGTCTGTGCTCTTTGGGGAGAGTCCAGAGCCATTAAACATGCCAATTTCTTGGTCAATAATTGTAGCTGCATTTTTGGCAAAGGATATAATGTTGTGAGATAGGCTAGAACCTGAAAAACATCTCATGTTGCTGTAAAGCTTGGTTTGGGCAGTTTACATTTAAAAAAACCCTTCTTAAATCTAGAAGTTAGTGGTGAAGTGGTAAATTTTTATCTCTCAAGAGTCTGAATCAACATACTTCTATGGGTAGTAATAACACTGTAAGATAACCTGAGATCAGATAAATCATTATAATCGGAATGTCAGTTGACTGAAAGTGATTAATTTTGTGTCCAGTACACCACATACATTATTTTTGCCATGCATAACCATATTGTTCGATGGTTGATTTCAGCCATGATGAAGTAGGTGTCTAGGAAGCTTTTACCGAAATACTCTTACATTGGAGGAATTGCCGAAAACAGTACAGGCGATTAATTTTTAATGCGGCAGTAGAAGATGAAACATATCTAAAACTGGGTTTACTGGTAACTTCCTGTTTTGTGGCAGATATTCTGGGTAGGAGGTCAGCAGTTGTAGCAATCTTGGGAAACCATGGCTTCATGGCCACGTGAGGTACAATCAATATGGCTTGTTGCACTTTTTCTTCCTCTATTGTTACTAGCACCTCTCTGAGCAGATTGAAAGGAGGGAAGTGATTGGCCCAATAGAAGGAATAAGCATCAACCATGGATGCAGAACTATCAGAAAATCAACTATGATATACAGGCAACTGATGAGTGACCTTAGAAGCAAACATGTCGTTAGTAAGCTGGTAAAAATGATGACATATTTGATGGAAGACACTGGGTTGTAATTGCCATTATGCAGAACTTTTGAAATGCCATTGAGAGATAGCAAGAGTGCTCGTTTGACCTGGAGTATGAACAGCTGAGATGAGTGTGTTTTTGGCAAAACATCAAATATTGTGAAAAGTCTTGAAGAGAGAAGTCTTCTTACTGCCATGATTATTGAGATAAGATACAGCAGCGGTATTATTAGTTTGAATACAAATATGACAAGGGCTTGTATCAGCTAAATTCAGGAACGACTTCTTGATGGCTTGAAACTCCAGAAATTTGATATGTTTTAACTTGAATGTTACAAACCATTAGTCCATAAATTGCCTAAATATCCTCCATAGCCATAAGAGAAGTCTGTCAAGAAAATGTGGTCAGTTTGACGGTAACTAAGAAGGCAACTCTTCATTAATGAAAAATGGGTCACCCATCATAAGACTTCATCCTACTTGACAATTATTTCCTCATATGAGAGTGGGATTTATATATTTGGAGAGCTTTCGTTTTATCTCTGTCCAGTGATCAATAAAAGAAAATGTCCAATCATAATATCCACAAATGTTGAAACATACATCCCAATTAACCGTTCAATAGGTCATATGGTTGGTTTGCCATCTGACCAATTTGTTTGAAGAAACCGAGAATCTGAGTTACTGTATCATGTGGTAACCATAGAAGGAATTGGTGTGAGTCTATCACATGACCCAGATATTGAATTTATTGTTGAGGTTTAGGCACTGACTGCCGTCATATGGTTGTTTAGTTTTGTGAAAAATTTGTTTGGAGAAACCGAGAATCTGAGTTACTGTATCATGTGGTAACCATAGAAGGAATTGTTGGGAGTCTATCACATGACCCAGATATTGAATTTATTGTTGAGGTTCAGACACTGACTGCTTACAGCTGATAACAATACCCACATTGCTAGGTGTGTGTAACTGAATTTGTCTCTACAACAAGTTTTTGCCCAGAGTTGTTCATACCTAGAGAAGCATCTATATGATGCGTACATTGGATGTTGTTGTAGTGAAAAAAAGGCAAACACAGGTTACATGATGTAGGTGAACAGGCGGGAAGCAGAATTCCATGCCAAAGAAATGTCAAATATTTTTGATAAAGATCATAGGTGGAAATGCTGAAATATGCATCCGTCAAGTCAATGGATGTGAAACAAAAGTGTCAATGACACTGTAGCTCAACTTGTTAAGACATGTACATGTATAGTATGTGACACGGCAATGACAAACATCTTGGTAATGACCTGATAACAAAGGTACATATAAAGTATTGTAATGGTCTGTACATAAATACTGACCGTAGCCTGTAACAAATGTATAGGTAAAGTATTGTAAAGGTGGGTGACAGTCAGATGCTAAACTAGAAAAAATCTTTGAGTCCCAGAGTGGGTCTGACTGAACCCCAAAATATTTGTTCTCATAGCACAGTGATAACAAAGGCACCCAAAAACACTTGTTCTTGTCCCAAGGTGATAACAAAGGTACCCAAAAAGTTTCGTGAAGATCGGTTCATAAATACGGTCTCTAGCCTGAGCCGTATAGAAGTTGTGTACAAAAAACTGATTGGATCTAATTTCGGTACAAAATGGCCACTGGCAGCCATCTTGAATTTTGGATCGCACCCAGAAACACTTGTTCTCGTCCCAAGGTGATAACAAACGTACCCAAGAAGTTTTGTGAAGATCGGTTCATAAATACAGCCTCTAGCCCGAGCCGTATTGACATGTGCACTTACTGTGTTTAAGTAGCACTGAATAAATCAAAGTTCATCTAATTTGCATAATTTCTGCACGAGAAATAAACCCGTATTATATGTGATGTATTCCATGTTACTAAACATTCATACAAAAATTTATTCAAATCAGAACTTTCATACAGAAGTTCTGTACAAAAAAAACTGATTGCACTAACTAAAGTACAAAATGGCTGTTAGTGGCCATCTTGAATTTTGGACCGCACCCAAAAACACTCGTTCTCGTCCCACGGTGATAACAAAGGTACTCAAGAAGTTTCGTAAAGATTGGATCATAAATAGCCTCTAGCTCAAGCCGTATTGAATTGTTGATGGACAGACGGACGACTGGCCATGGCATAACCTCAAATTTGACTTACATCAAAGTTGAGCTAAAAATCACCTTTTCGAATTAATGGTAGTACATGGGACAAAGTATCCATCTGGAAATGGGAATATTCCATGTAGTTTTTTCAAGGCCTTCAAATTGATAATTGGGCATATGGCACCATTTTTTCTTTTCTCATAAGAAGAGATTTGAAATAAACTGCCCTGGATCATGATGGCAAAGAACAATGGCATCTTTATCCAACAGACACAAGACACCTGTCTGAACAAGTTGTGATTCCGAAGGAGAGAAGTTAATCAGTGGAGGAATATTGTGCTGCACTGATGAAGATACAAATTCAATCCTATAAATGGTAACCGCTTGGAGGTTAAATTGATCACTGGTTAAGTTTTTTCAATTGGATAGAAAGGTTTGACTCTACCAGTTTTAGGAAAATCACAAACAGTTATGACTTGGTTTGGTAAGTGTTGAACTACTGATGGCTTTGATAGGGTTTCTTGAAGCCTGGCCAATAGCACTCTCCAAGAAATTGTAACCAAACAATTTTATATGTGAAATTTTTCTTCTACTGCTGAGCAAACATCAAACTAATGCATACAGTGTAAAGCCACTAAAGTGGTTCCTAGCACCTTTCAATAGAGCACTCAACCAGTTAAGACCAGGAATTTAATCTATGTTCATATTAGGAAAGACACTGTGAAACTCCTAAGTATTAGAGGGGATATCACTTACATATAGGGGTTGGTAATACAACCTTGTTAATTGTTTTTATCTTACAACAAGAATACAAAAATTAAAAATGTCAGAACAAAATACAAATCTGAATTGAGGAAAGCAAACGTGCATGTAATACTTTGATTCAAAAAGAGAATGTTTTCTACCTGCACTCAAATGGCATCAAGCTATTGTACAGGTTGAGACCATCATTTTGATTAGCAGTAAGTAAATGCTAAATAAATCACCCGCCCAATGAAATGAATTAAACTAGATAATTTTTGCCATTATGCTATTTTTTATATAGGCCTATCATGCAGTAAACACAAAGAAACAAACAGCCAAAACATTACTATAAACTTCGGCAGTTATAGTACGAGTAGAACAAATAAATGGGGGTTATTTCAAGCACACTTCAAGAACACTCTACCATGATGTTCTGATCTTCATTTATAAAAAGTCACTTCACAGAAGCTAAATGATTGTTAAAAAAGATGTCATTAAAAACAGTACAAAATCCCTTCATTATGTGAAGAAGTCAAGAAAGGGAGGAATATTGTAAGATAAATTAGTTATTACCACCATGAAGATTTCCGAGATGGTGCTGTGAAGTCTTGATCTCACCTCTGGGTCATATATCGACTTGTCCTACACAATGGGGGTGATCGGCACTTACAGAATCAGTTTGTTTCGTGTTTTTATGCTGATTCATTCTGACAGCGTGCAGATTCATTCACGATTTTCAAAATGTTCGGAAGCTCTGTTTTTTCAAAAAGATGACAGAAATGTGAATATAAAATGGGTATTTTGTCAAACATTGGTTACAGATGCCATTCACCTGACTAAAATTATGTTAATAACTTTATTTTAGCATCCTAGAATAGTTTTATGGCATATAATACAGTGCATGCAGAATGTGTGCATTTTCCACAGGGAATCTGTAGAAATGATTGCTGGATATTCATAGCACATGCACGGTTCACATAAATTGTATTCTGTGAGTATGAAGCGTTTGAAATTACGTATGATGAACGTGCGAATTCGTTTGCAATTTTATGGTTGTGATCACATTCGCTCCTCTCTTTCTGAGTGCTGATTCATAGGCGATTCACCACTGATTTCATTTCATAATCTATATACGATAGAAGGTTATGCATAAAAATCAACAATCCTGACAATGATATACATTTTGCTGTTATTAACTGTTCATCCGCTGAGTATTTTCCAGGTATTAAATCTAGTCATAGCTACTATAAAGCAGCCATGACAAGATTTTATGAAAAATTCATATAAATAAATTTAACTCAAGAAATCATTTGTGAAAAAATCCATTCAGTTTACAAGAAGAAAATTTAATTAAATATGCCCAAATTATACTATACTTATTGCAGTGGCAAGAGAAATTCTGTCCTGGCAGGAATATCTGCCAGCAGCATATAACGGGCTACGAGTAAAACCTGTCTTGAGAGACCACTGTCATGAGAGACCACCTATCTTGAGAGACCACTGTGACCTTGTACAATTGGGTTGTTTTACTCTATAATGGACCTGCCATGAGAGACCACCTGTTTTGAGAGACCACTTTTCCTTGGCAAAAAGGGCGGTCTCTCAAGACAGGTTCTACTGTAATACATGTTATATGGAAGAGCCATGTTGATGCCGGTTTACTTGCTGGTGATAAATTTCAACAGTACACTGCTGTACAGTACATGTTGGTAGACTGTCACTAAATAGTGGTGACACAGATTTTCCACTAGTAAAATTTGTATAATTTTGCATCAAAATTTAAAAATCACAAAGAAAATTACATCTCATAGACCATCGGGTTGCACCTGGTGGTCGTCCATTGGATGAAATCTAACTCACCAAGATTTAGCGACAATCCAACCTCCTCGTACCATACCTGGATAATTATGTTCATTGTTATGCCCCGAACTCAAAAGGAGGATTTGGGGGGGATCTAATGAAGACCTCCATCTGTCCATCTGTCTCACAGTCCGTCTGTCTGTTCAGACAAAATGATGTGGATTGTAATTTCAAAGCCATTAGTCGGATTTGAATATCATTTGTTATGCTGACAGACCCGCATGGGGAATGGACATGCACAAGTAACAGGGTCTGTCCAATAAGATTTTGAGAGTTGTGACCCTTTTTCAGTCTTTCAATTTAGAAAATTTCCCTGACCCACAACACCTTTAAGGCTTTCGAACATGCCTACAGGGCAGGGGCAGTAGCTCAGATTTCATAGCCCTTGTTAATATCGTTTCGCTCAACTCCTTGTAGTTTAGGCTAATCTGAGCTTCCTCTGACAATCAACCCTTTAAACCATCTGGGAATCAGCCAGGTGTTTAAAGGGTGTGTCAGAAGAAGCTCTGGTTAGATAGTGACACACACTGATTACTTTTATTCTGCGTCATATCTCACACCCAAGTATACACATGTCAATTTTAGTGTTATGGACAGACCTATTGGAGTACTGTCGGATGGGAAAATAGTGAACATATGTTGTCTTACAGGTACATATTACCTGCATCTTTTGAAAAAGTGTTGTTTCTATGATCCCACCAACCCACCCCATAAAGGTGCAATATTTAGAGTTGGATTATAAGTACACAATGTCGACTTTTAGACTTTTAAATGAAGCTTTTAGCCATGCAAACATGAATGAAACATGTCTACATTTAGAAGTCCACCGCTGTGTGATGAAAATTACTATAAAAGTTCATGACTCAAGGTGCAATGACCGTTCCGTTCATTTCTCAATGGCCCACACACACCAGGTGGTAATCAATAAATCAATCAGTCAGTAAATCAATAAAGGGTGCAGATGATAAGAAGGGATAGCTTTGTGAGAATCACCTTTGGGAATTCGCGTACTTTGTTGAATTTCTCTTTCGGTCAAAATGCAATGGCCACTGTGGTGGGTGTCAGGTTTTGATTGGGGGTTGAGCTACTAAAGGGAACTCCCAAAGGTGGCAGGTCTGAGCTATGGGGGTATGGAAGGTGTGCCTCCCCCTCCCATTAGTGGAGGGTCTGGGGATCTCTCACATGAAACAAATTCATATATGGACACTCTGGAATCGATGTCTGAGCATTTCTACAACACCTAGCATGGTCTTCTAAGCCCCCAAATTGTGTTTAAAATTGGGTTCACATCATTATTTGTAAACGCTTCCACGAAAATCACAGTGGATTTTTGGGGAGGTATGGGAGGGAAAAGTGGAGGGGGTGGGTACCTATGAGGCTGCCATTTAACCCCCTTCACTCTGATGTCAAAATACCAAAATTTCAGGAAGATGTTTTTCCCATAATGCAACTAGAAATTTAACCAATTCAATCTCGATCAACAGAGCTCAATGAGCTCTGTCAAACGAAATTGAATTCGTTAAATTTCTAGTTGCATTATGGGAAATTTTTTCTGCCTGAAATTTAGATATTTTGACATCAGTGTGCAGGGGGTTAATGAATACAATGGATCTGCCATTCATTTCTTATAACACCTATAGTTTACAGTTATCTGAAGGATTGTCAGAGCCATGACATGGTGGAATAAGAAAATTTGTGTGCTTCACTGGATGTGTTCGTATTGAATGGGTAATTAATTCCTTGTCTGCAAAACACCTAAAGTTCATTTCATATGTATGTTGAAAAGAAAGCACAGGAAGTTATATGGGTGTTCATTTCATATGTATGTTTAATACAATAACATGTGATGTATACCACTCAACCAATGATGACTCAAACTGATATACTTCATAAACTGTAATACTTCTATTGGCATAGTATTGTCAGGAAGAATTATTTCTTGTTCTTGACTGAACCGAATTACATGTGATACTGATCATTTTGTGAGAAATATTCTGAGAAGTCTCAGTTATTTGCTTTGCAATGACACTGAGCCCATCAAATCTGTCTGCCTATGAATCTGTGCCATTGATGGAAAGAATAAGTGTCATGACATGTCTCAAAAGTTCCTCACTGGCTTCAAAACTACGCAAGATAATATTACTATTTAATGTATGAGTTATAGAATTGAAGATTTTGTGAGTAATTGTGTTTCTCTGTTATGTTTTTTATACAACAATCTTGTTCGGAAATCAGGTTTTATAGAAAAGTTTCACACAAATGAAAAAAAAATATGTTCTCATTTTGTAACTGGAGATTCTTCTCGAGGGTCAGTTGGACCCAGAGCAATTGTGATAACCCCCCTGTGTTCTTTTCTGGTTAAATACTATCCATACTTATATCTTTTGTTGTTGATAAGCACACATCTTCTTGTTAAAATCAGAAGGAGTCTGCACAAAAATTGTGAATGAATCCGAGCAGAAGTACTGAACAAACTCATTCTGTAAGCACCAGTCACCCCCAGAGCTAATGGACTCATCGATATATCTATGCCCAGAGATGAGGTCTTGACTTTAATAAATCATCTTGGAAATCCACATGGTTGTTATAACCTATGTATATCTCCTATAATCCATAAAAATTTGGCCTTGTAGTTTAATAGTGATTATAGAAATGAAAGTGTCAATGACACTGTAGCTTAACTTGTGTGTTGTGTTTGATGAAAAGGATAATGTTCAATGTTTATGAAAGGATTATGAAATAAGACAAGAATTGTTATAATTGGGAATATGTTCATTTCTGTTCCCTGTATGCTAAGTTTTTAATAAAAAATAATATGAGGTGTACACTGTACTAAAGAGCTGAGGGGTGGGTTAATATGACCTCACAGTTAATGTATGTGGCCCTCACAGTTAACATATATCAATGAAAGTTACCAAGTTACAGTGAAATTATTCCAAAACGAGTCATCCTATCAAGTTACATTGAAATTCCTTCATAAATATGGCCTGTAGACTGTGCTAAAGGTTTTCGGTCTTCGGGCCCCTAATAGCCGTCAGTTTCCCAATTGCGTCCAAAGGGGACGTTCTCATCTAGACATTATATGAAGTCAATCTCTTCAAAAATATGACTGTAGACTGTGCTAAAGGTTTTTGGGCTTTGGGCTCGGGCAGGCATCATGGTTGAATGATCGCAACCAAAAGGGGACATTCTCCTCTGGGCATCATCTGGAGTGATCCTACGAAGTTACAATGAAATCCCTTCACAAATATGACCTGTAGACTGTGTTAAAGGTTTTCGGGCGTCAGGCTCGGGCAGCCATCATGGTTGAATGATCGCAACCAAAGGGGACAATCTCATCTGGGCATCATCTGGAGTGATCCTACAGAAATACACTGAAATCCCTTTATAAATATGATCTGTAGACTGTGCTCAAGGTTTCAGGCTTTGGGCACCTGTAGCCATCACAGTTGACCAATCATGACCAAAAGGGGATGTCATCATCTAGCCATTATATGGAGTCAACCTAATAGGTTGCAATGAAATCCTTCCATAAATATGACCTTTTGCCTATGCTAAAGGTTTTTGGCCTCGGGCACCCTTCAAGCTGAATGATCGCGATCAAAATGGGACGTTCTCATCTAGACATTATTTGAAGTCATCCTACCAAGTTACAATGAAATCCCTTCATAAATATGACCTGTAGACTGTGCTAAAGATTTTTGGTCTTCGGGCCCCTGTAGCCATCACAGTTGCTCAATCAGGACCAAAAGGGGACTTTCTCATCTAGACATTGTATGAAGTCAACCCACCAAGTTACAATGAAATTCCTCAATAAATATGACCTGTAGACTGTGCTAAAGATTTTCGGGTTTTGGGCTCGGGCAGTCATCACGGGTGGCAGATCACGCCCAAATGGGGAAATTCTCATCTAAAGATCATAAGGAGTCATCCTACCAAGTTACAATGAAATCCCTCCATATTACACATGACCTGCAGACTGTGATAAAAGTTTTTGGGTTTCGGGCTTGGGCAGCCATCACGGATGAAAGATCGATAGATCATGCCCAAAAGGAGACGTTCTCATCTAGGCATTATACAGAGGCATCCTACCAAGTTACAATGAAATCCCTTCATAAAAAAACAGCCTGTAGAGTGTGGTAATGGTTTTCGAGTTTTGGATTCGGGCAGCCATACCAGTTGTCCAATCGCGACCAAAAGGGGATGTTCTCATCTAGACATGACCCCAAACTTGCATAAGAAATTTTGTGACGATCAGACAAGACCTGACTATGTCAAGTTAAGCTAAAAATCTGATTAAAAAACCTGTTGACTGAAAAACCTGTTAATTGAATATCATTTTATGAATTTTCTCCAAATTTGTGTGTAAAATACTTTCATAAATATGGTAAAAGATAGCTTTTATGCCAAAGAATCAACTGTTAAAAACTACAGAAGTAATCATGATCATTTTAGAGCAGACTACATCAAATGTTATCATAATATCACATCTTGATCTTATACGACATTGATACTCTTGTCAAATTTGGCTACAATGCTGCTAATACATTTGAAATGTCATACAAGTGGCAGAAAGTTGTGACACAAACCTAGCAAATCCCAACATTCCACACACAACACTGGCATCAGCTGCTGTCCAGTGATCATCACAAATTGTTCCAAACACTCCATTATTGTAAACCTCTACACGACCATTAAAGCCAGTTGTTCCAGATACAAGTCTTATAAAAACACCTGCTGGGTTCGGAGTAGTTCGAGGTGGAGATGTACTGGAAGGACGAGCTGTTGTGTGACCTGTTTTTTAAAAAATATAAGAAGAACATTAACTTGGATCTCTCTTAATTTTATAACTTTGTTAATTCTTACAGGCCTAATTTCGGCTTTGATCACTTATAATTGCAACAACACAGGTGCCACAATATGCAGTCTCTAATTAGCAAGTTACATTCCTAGTACCCTGGCAATTATTTCTAGGCAAATATTGGCTGCCTATATAGGCAGCCAAGACTAACCCAGAAACAACTGCAAAGCAATGGGATGCAGACAAAGGTGTAGCAGAAAATGTATATAAATCTCCAAGCCTTTAAATGGCTGAGTGCTAGAAACCACTATCATAGCTCTACTGAAAAGTTATGAAAGCCACTTTAGTGGCTTTATCCCAAGTGTATAAGTGTGATGGTTGTTCAGTGGTGGAAAAAGCAAATTCAAAACAAAATTGCTTTATTACAATTTATTTAAGAGTGCCAATAAGCACTCTCCAACACATTATAACAAATCAATTATTTATGAACAAAGTCTTATTACACTAGGACTCCCCATGCTGAGTGCAATAGAATCTTTAAAAAAACAAAACTACTAAAAATGTTACTAATCACCATTGAAAAATAATTACTCTACAAGTTTTTTTTAATATTGAATATTTAATTATGAGTCATTTGAATATAGCTTTCCAAACACCAAACAATTTACCATATTTTCATTACAAATTTGACCAGTTAATAGCATTTAGGTTACAAAGTATATTCTTGTTAACTGCATAAAAAACATGTGTTTTAAGGAAAGATTACTCTGATAGCTACTGAATTCTCAATGTTTGTCGACATCTTTGGCCACAGCACATTCGAGATAAGTATTCAATTAATTATATCCTTCGAGTTCCAAGAAATAACAGAATAAATGCTCATTTTATCACTACAATACTGAAAATTTACCAATTTTCTGAATATATTTTCACTGGCAAAGTTGTTTTTCAATTACTAGGGTTCCACTGTATCTGAAACAATACTAGAGCATATTTTGGTTGCAAATAAGTTCAACTTTTAACTGTATAATTTCCATAAAAATGTAATGTGTTTCATTTAAAAACTGAAAAAGATTATTTACTGCTTCTGATATAATAAAAAACATGAGGCCCCAGGTCACCAGATAAAGAGGTTCAAAGAACAATTTGGGGATCACATTCAGTTACACATGGTTTATCAGCACTACAAAGGAATGAAATCATGGAAGACAAAATTATGGAAAAACACTAAGGAATGAATCTGAACAAACTTGAACACAACCTGCTCCCTTCCCACCTGCCCCCCCCCCCCCCACTCCCACCCATAGAGAGCCCAAATATTAAGCCACTCAAATTGAACAAACTTGAATCTGATCCCCTTTGAAATGTTATATGCCAGATTTGAAAGAATTCTGACTGGTGGATCTGAATAAGGTTTTTAAAAAAATGTCCTCACTTTGCTCTAAGTTAAATTTTGGGCACCAATAGAGAGCCAAAATCTTAACCCAGGGACCCGACTGGAACAAACTTGAAACTGATCCACCTAGAGATGTTGTATAACAAATATGAAAGTATTCTGACTAGTGGATCTCAAGAATATTTTTAAAAAAATTTCCTCATATTGCACCAAGTTAAAATTCAGACTCCTGTAGTAGCCCAAATCAATAATCCAGGGGCTCAATTTGAACAAATTTGAATCTGATTCCCATATAGATGTTGTATACTAAATATGAAAGGATTCTGACTGTGGAACTGAAGAAGAGGATTTTTAAAGAAATTCCCTCGTATTGCACTAAGTTAAAATTTGGGCTCCCATAGAAAGTCCAAATATCAACCCAGGGATTTGATTTTAACAAACTTGAAACTTGAATGTGACCCCTCTAGAGATGTTGAATACCAAATATCAGAAGATTCTAACTGATTGTTCTGGAGGATATTTTTAAAGAAATCTTTCGTATTGCACTAAGTTAAATTCAGGTTCCAATAGAGAGCCCAAATATCAACCCATGGACCAAATCTGAACAAGCTTGAAACTAACCCACCTCAAGATTTTGTATACCAAATATGAAGGATTCTGACCGATGGATCTGAAGGAGAAGATTTTTAAAGAAATAACCTCATATTACACTAAATTATAATTTGGGCTCCAATAGAGAGCTCAAATATATACCAAGGGTTTCGATTTGAACAAACTTAAATCTAAATCATTGATTTATTTATATGTATTTAAAATCACTTTCAGCGTCTACCACTACATCATGAACACATGACAAGAGGCCTTATGGAACCTTAGGTGCTCACCTGACAAAATTGTTCAAAGAAGAATTTAATTAGCATCTATGGCTAGAGAACAATACAGAGGAATGATGTCATGTAATTATTCATAACTCTGTTGTCCAAGTAAGATGATTTTTTCGAGGTTAAAATTTGGGCTCCTATAGAAAGCCCAAATATTAATCGAGGGACTCGGAATAAACAAACTTGAATTTGCCCCCATAAGTATCTTGTTTACTAAATATCAAAAGATTCTGACTGGTGGATCTGAAGAAGATATTTAAAGATTTTCCCCCATATTTCACTAAGTTCAAGTTCAGTTTTCCACTTGATTTGAACAAACTAACATACTTGAATCTGCCCCCTTCCCCCTTCAATGCCAATGATGCTGTATACCAAAAACCAAAAGATTCTGATTGATGGTTCTGGAGAAGATTTTTAAAGAATATTCCCCATATTGCACAAAATTAAAATTCAGGCTTTCATAGGGAGCCTAATATTAACCCAAGTATTTGATCTGAACAAACGCGAATCTGACCTCTCTAAGGATATAGTATACCAAAAGATTCTGACTGATGTATTTGACCAAGATTTTTTCAAGATTATTCCTTATATAAGATTAAGTTAAAATTCAGGCTCCCACAGAGAGCCCAAATACTATCACAGGGACTTGGTGTTACCACACGTAGATCTGACCTCCATGGGAATTTTGAGGCTTTTTTATCCTTCATTTTCAGAAACCGAACTTCTATTCTATCTGGAAACTCAAATTCTATTTGTAGTATGAGACCTAGACCTTTAATCTACTGACCCCAAATAAATTGATAATAGCATAGCAGTGTCCTCGACCTTTGACTTGTGGACACCAATTGCAATACCAATCACAACACCTTACAGGCAGTCTGTAAATAAAGTTATAGTTTGTATGCCAAAGGAAACTAACGTTACTTCCTGGAAATCAAAATTTTATTTATAGTAACAGTACCCTAATCTTGGACCTGGATATCCAAAAGGCATTTCTAACCAATGTTCCATTATGAGCAACCTATGTATGAAGTATGAGGATTGTGCGATTAGGGGGTACAAAAGTTATTGTCTGGAAATGAGTGGTATGGGTGGATGGATGGATGAATGAATTGAAGTGATTAGTATATACTACTAAAAAAAAGTAGGGGATATTTGATAAAAGTGAGATAATTATATGAAGAAATATATTTATATATTCATCAAGAAGACGGTTGAGGCATTGCACTGTGATATCTGGTAAATGATTTCAGTGATAATAGGGTGTCTGACAAACACACAATCCACACACTAAGCTGTAGAAGACATGGACGGTCAATGAAATTACCACATTCAGTTCTCAATACCTTGTAAATCCTCCTCAGTTCACAAGACAAGCGTGGATCCGACGTGGCATACTCCTCACCAAATGCCCAATATCAGCTTGACTGATGTTATTCCATTCTTCCTGCAGTGCAGTGGCGAGTTCCTGGACATTGGTAGGGGGCTTTTGGCATTGTTGTATGCACCTGCCAAGTGGCAGTGTGGTGATGTTCTGCTCCTGGAGGAACTCTGTAGCAACACCACATGAGCTGTTAACATGTTGTCACAGTAGTACTGCCCTGTGCCACACCCTTGGATGACATGTAATGCTGTTCTGTTTGTCATGGTTATGCCTCCCCACAACTTAACTGATCCATGACACAGCTTAACTGATCCATCACCATCGTGAAGCCTAACGGTTATGTCATGGTATCATTCGTATTCCACCATGGAAGTCGAGACTGAACCTCAATTCATCGGAAAACATGACATTACTCCACCGATGACTGTCCCAGTGCTGTCATGCTCCACACTAATTACACCTTGCTGCGATGAGACATTCAGCCAAACATGGAATTATTCGAGGTCGTGGAGCATACAAATTCCATCTGCATAGGCGATTTTGGATAGTTTGACTACTGTCTCGCACATCTGTCACTTGGTGCACCTGCTGTCCAATTTCTGTGGCACTTTGATGGCGTTTACGTAATGCAGTGGTTCAGATGAAATGATCCTAGTTAACAGTTGTCACCCTTGGATGACCTGACCGACACCTGTCATCAACATTGCCTGTCTGACAGTAGTGTGACCACAACCAGCTGACCACTGATTGGGTAACGCTGAGAATTCAAGCCACTGCAGTCTGTCTGTTGCCAGCTTCCAATATGCCAACAGCATGTAGATGTTTGTCACGTGTCAGTCTTCGCATACCTCAAAAGTTACTTTTTGACGAGAAACTATTGATGAATGAGTTTATACCAAGAAAAGAATGATGTGACCTAAAAAAAAACCTGTCTAGTACAAAAGAAAATTTCAAAATGTACCCTACAGACGTTAATGTGGCACTCATGTGAAAAACCTGCACAAAGTTTTCATGATCCACACTAAACTTTGTAACATATTGATGTGTGCAGTCAGGTGAAAATATCAACATAAGCTTGGATATCCCCTACTTTTTTGAATAGTATATATTCCATTTTTGTAAAGGGAGAGAGTATTTTAACCCTCTGCACTCTGATGTCAAAATGGCAAAGTTTTCAGCAGCAAATATTTCTCATAATGCAGCTTGATATTTAACAAAATATATCTTGTTTGACAGAGCTCACTGAGCTCTGTCAAACAAGATATAATTGGTTAAATTAATAGTTACATAACAGAAAAACAGAGTGATTGGCAAAACTTCAGTTGCACTACCAGAGTGCTAGGGGTTAAAAACCTCAAAAGATGTGTAACAAACACAAGTATTAGTCATTTATCAATGCAAAACTTACTGTCTGTGCACACCACTCCCACATCTTCACCATGATCACAGTTATTCTGGGTCCATGGATTATGCCTACACTGAATGAGGGATTGCTCAGTTCCACTGCAGCGCACATTGTCCAGCACGATTATACCTGTCCCTTGTCCATATTGTGCTCTTGATTTTGCATAAGCCCCATGACTGGAAATTAGAAACAACAATGAATAGTATCAGAGAGCTTAGAAATTGAGATTGTGGAAATATAACTTTTATCAACTTTATGCAGTCAATACTTCTAAACAGTTCAAACGCTTTAGTGTCAAGGCAAAATAAGTAGATCAAATGATCATTCTGGGATTTTCTTACAAAACATAACGATAAAAAAGTCATCAACAATACAACTAAATAACCAGTTAAATGTATTTCAGAGCTCAGATACTGAGGTTTGTAATTGCACCTGCACACTTTTCAAATGCCTCACTCAATCAAAAGGTGTGCAAAAATGAGCACTCCTCAACCCTTCCGATTCACACCTCTGCAGGGGACATTGGTGTGATTGTTGATCACTTTACCAATAAATGCCTTCTAATCAAATGTTACTATTCATGGCTACTGATATGATAAAAAACAATGACGCCTGAGATGATCACCTGACAAAGTTGTTTAAAAAAGGATTTCCAGTAATATAAAACTAGGATCCTCAAATATTAACCTAGGGACTTAACTTGAACAAACTTGCCCCCCCCTCCCACCCCCCACTCCCCCCCCCCCCTCACACACATCAGAATTTTGACTATTGGATTCGAAATTTATTTATTTATTGGTGTTTAAGGTCACATATTTCTGCACAATGGCTAATCATGACCACGACAGTTTTATGGGTGGAGGAGGCCGAAGTACCTGGAGAGAACCACCGAGCAATGGCGAGCAACTGTCAGCTCCCCAACATACTAACTCCACACAAGCAGGGTTAGCATTGGTTGAAGACAGGTGCACCATCAACGTGCAGTACGCCTTAGTACACAGTGTCACCATGCACCAGTGGGGGTGAAGTGTCTTGCCCAATGACACAATGCGGTTGCTGCAGGTGGGATTCGAATCGATTGGATTTGAAGAAGCACATAAATGAAACTTTATTTGCAGCATACACAAGTACAATAACAATTTACAAGTAACAAATAACAATAAGTGTATGCTGCATGGAAATGGCATAGCTGGAGGGGTGGTCTTTCTGCCACTCCCATACACAAGATTTCTTGACATCAAGGCATTTTTCTTTTATCTTCTCCCTGGGGTGGTGGAGGGGGTAGTTATTTATATTTATTATTTATTGGTGTTTAAGGTCACACACTTCTGCACAATGGCTAATCATGACCATGACAGTTTTATGGGTGGAGGGAACCACCGAGCAATGGCGAGCAACTGTCAGCTCCCCAACATACTAACTCCACACAAGCAGGTTAGCATTGGTTGAAGATAAGTGCACCATCGACGTGCAGTACGCCTTATTACACAATGCCACCGTGCCAGCATGTGGGCAATGGGGTGAAGTGTCTTGCCCAAGGACACAACAGGGTTGCCGCAGGTGGGGTTTGAACCGAGGACTTCTCGGCTTGCATCCTGCACCTCTACTTACTGAGCTATGAACGCTCCCGGGCGGGGGGGAGGGGGGGGGGGTTGCCTAAATAAAATAAAATGAATACCATGGTACAACTGGTAGAAAACAATAAAATAAAAAGTGAAAAAAGACACAAACGAAAAATAACTTGTAATTTTAAACCTGCCAGAACATAATTGAACGTTTCTAGAGTCTAATGTTTAGTTACAATACCAAATTTTGGTGTGGTATAAACCACCCCCCCCCCCAATCCCCCCCCCCCCCTCCCCGGTGGATCCATTCTATGTATGTAATAACTCCATACTTGATTACAGGGTCTTGATTTTAACAAACCTGAATCTGACTTCCTGACTTCTCTAGGATGGTGTGTGGCATACATAAAAAAAACTCTGGAGGCTGGGGGCGGGGGGGGGGGGGGGGGGGGGTTCTAAAGAAGAAGATTTTTAAAGAATATTCCTCATTAGTTTGTCCATATATCATCCCAGGGACTTGAATTGGACAAATTTAAATCTGACACCCCAAACAAAGGATGTTAAATACCAAATATCAAAAGATTCTGATTATTGGTTGTGGAGAAGAAAATGTTTAAGGAAAATTCCCCATATTGCACTGCATTAAATTTCAGGCTCCTATTTTGAGTTCAAGCATCGGTTCTAGGACTTGATTTAAACAAACTTGGATTTGGCATCCTCAAGGATGCTCTAGATCAAATATCAAAATATTTTGACTGGGGGCTCTGAAGTAGATTTTTTAAAGATTCTTTCTTATACTACACTAAGTTAGAATTTGTGCTTCCTATCTGGGGAGCCCAAACATTAATCAGAGGACCTGATTTGAACAAATTTCAATCTTCCCACCCCACCCCTCCCCAAGGATGCCCTATACTAAAAACCAAATGATTCAGATTGGTAGTTCTGGAGAGGAAGATTTTTAAAGAATATTCTCCATATTGCATTAAGTTAAAATTCAGGCTTTAATAGGGTTCCCAATTATCAACCTAGGGACTTGATTTGAAGAAACTTAGATCTGACCTTCCTAAGGATGCTGCATACCATCAAAGATTCTGAGTGGTGAATCTCAAGAAGATTTTTAAAGACTCTTCTTCATTTTGCACTATGTTAAAATTTGGGCTTCCATAAGTGGACTAAATTTTAACCAAGAACCTTGATTTGAACACATTTGAATCTGACTTCCCTAACGATGCTGTATTCCAAATACAAAAAGTTTCTGACTGGTGGTTCTGGAGAAAAAGACTTTTAAAGAATATTTCCCACATTGCATTAAGTTAAAATTCAGGCCTACATAGGGAGCCCAAATATTAACCCAAGGACTTGATTTGAACAAACATGAATCTGACCTAGCTAACAATGTTGAAAACCAAATATCAAAAAAGTCTTCCTGGTGAATCTGAAGAAGATGCTTTTTCAAGATTTTCCCTCATATTGGACTATCAGGCGTCGACAGGGCACCCAAATAAAAAAGATGGGTCTTGGTTTGACCAAAGTTAGATCTGACCTCCATAAGGATGTTGTAAACCAAATATTACAAGATTCTAACAGGTGGATCTGAATAAGAAAATTTTTAAAGAATATTCCTCACACTGCACTCAGTTCATATTTGAGTCCCATTAGGAAGCCCAAATATTAACTTATAATTATTAATATATTAACAAATTTGATTTGAACAAACATGAATCTGACCGCTGTAATGATATCATAACACAAATATCAAAAGATTCTGATTGGTGGTTCTGGAGATGATTCTTTGAGTTGTACTTCTCATATTGCACCAAGTTAAAAATTTTTGCTCCTGTATTGAGCCTGAATATGAACGGAGGGGATTAATTGTAATAACCCTGTATTCATTGGTTCTGGAGAAGATTTTTGTAATTTTTGCAAATAAGCTGACTTAGCATTTTTTTTATTCCCACAACAGTACACTCTGACACAACTGATGGCAATTTTTTTACCATTCCATTCTACTGGGCCTAAGGATCCTTCATTACAAATACCAGGCCTCTGTTCTTTGTGGTTTGGGATATAGCGGTGAATAAAAATTTTCTATTTTTCACCCCTGGGGTTCCCATGGGGATGCGGGAAGTTTTTTTGCATGAATAAAGTACTTATGACTTAAAAACACCACATATCAAATTTGGATCAAATTGGCCAGTCAATTCAGAAAAACAGAAATTTCAGGCCAAACATCTTTCACCTCCCATTACAAACACAAATATTGCACTCTGAACTTTGCTTGAACAAGCTTGATTCTAAAAGCCTCAAAAGGAAGGTCAATACCAAATATCAAGTCACTGTATCCGTCGGTTCATGAGAAGAAAATTTTTGTTTAAATTTGGGAGCATTTTCCCCCGAACCCCTCCTTATGGGGAGGGCAAGTTGATTTGAATATGTTGGAACCTTAAATTTAACTGAAAGCAGTCCAGCAAATTGTGAACATCCTGTACATAGAGGACAGGCAATGGATGGTGAGTTATCACTACAGCTAACCTTGACATTCAGTAGGGTGAGCTAAAAACTAAAAAAAGCAACTTAAACTGCTGAACCACCAGTAACTACCCCCACCCCAGACCACTCTGACTCAAATATATACGAAGACACTTTAGAGAGCCTACACATTGGACTGATATACTGAAAAGTCCAGTCATTCTCACACTGAAGCTGTTACCCACCTCTCCAGTAAGCAATGGTATGAGATGAACATTCATTCTCTTCACACTTCTATCACCTTATTCACCTACCAACCATAAAAGTACTAAAGTGAACTTGAATGTTAAATGCTGTGGACTGGAAACCACCTAACAATAACTACCAACCAAAAAGGCAATATATAGAATCTTTAAAAAGTAACTACAACTTGGTGGGATGATTCTCTAGAATCACAGACTTTTCCTTGGCCTTGGAAACAATTTGACACTTTGAGAGACTTGTGGGTAAGCAATAATCTACTACATGTTGAACTCAGATTTTAAACTTTGTTTTGTGAATGAAGCCCAATGGGTGAGAGTGGGTGTGATAGGTCCCACCTCTCCTTAACTATCTCATATGCAGTGTTTGAAGCAATGCTCGTTGTAACTTTGTCATGAAGATTCATTGGGAATTCAGAGCATGCTAGCATCTGCCCCCAAACTGATGAAGACTGTCATCGGAGTACAGTATCTCAGTTTGGAAGAAACATCTTGAAGCAGTGTGTAATCTGTTGTAATTCCACTGAAGACTGTAAGACAGGAACATCTCTTTTCAAGAAATCATACAAAGTTGTTCTGCACAGATTTGACTCTTTTTGGCAGCCATGTTGAATTCATGAATAGAGATGAATTGTTTTGGGGTACAAAATGTCCCCTGCTTTGGGTACAAAACATCCAGTAATTAGGATCCAAAATGTCAAACAGGGTACAAAACATTTTGAAAACATGCATCATTGGTGTTCTGTTAATCAGAGACCTGAGACTGTTGATCAAATAGCCACATTTGATGCCTGTTTTTGAATGTTCAGAAAAATTTGGCTGTAAAAATTACTTTTGGTAAACTTTCATTAATAGTTAATGATGGAGAAGTGTATTTCTGAGAAGTCTGCACAAATATCAAGTCATTCGCGTTTTGATCAGGCGATATTAGTCAATAAATATTTGGGCAGTCTTGTGTGTTTTGGGTAATTTTTTGCATGAAAAAGATTTTATCACTTGTGAAAAATTCATAAGACCAGACATTTGTACCCCCATAGCTCCTTGCAAAGTCTGAAAATCACCAAAAAAGACATCTTGAAAAAATTTGTACAGACTCATCCTATACATAGAGTACATGTTTGGGTGGCCATTTTGGGCTCATTATGGATAGAACCAGACATTTGTTTTGCATTTATGATAATGACATATTGCTTTCTTACTATGTAGTCATCAATGTTGGTCTTCTAATTTATAGACCCGAGATTGTAGACTAAAATGGCAAATTTTTACACAGAATTATTACCAGGCATGTAACTGAAAAATGAGATGGAAACATATCACTTTTTTCCCCACATTTTAGAAACAGAGGATGATATGTTCCAGGGGTAGGTAAGTGTGGATAGTGGGAAAATTCGGTTTTGGAGACTACTAGGTGGCTGAAAATGACTGGTTTTAGGCATTTTTCATGCAATTTTCCAGGCTGAAGCCTTGCATTGACAGGAAATTATTTCACTCACGTTGAGATTGTTTATTTCTTCCAATTAGTGCTGTATGTTTTTAGTGGATTTGGAAAATGTAATACATGTTATGGGTTAGATAATTAAGTTAAAACAATATTCGCATTTGAAGAGGGTGTATGGCATGTCATTTTTGGAAATGCCTGGAAAATTGTGGAGCAGAACTTTGGCTATAGAGAACATATGTCCCAACTTTGGTTAAATTTGTCCCAGTAGACAAGTATTTGGCCTGTGATGTGATGTGTTGTGCTGCGACATGATATGATGTGACACAATGTGATGTACTGTGCAGGATTCACAAGGTCAAAAATAGATCAACAACCGTTTACCTATCATATTAGGGAAAAGCCACTCAGTGCTATACACAAACATCACTATTAAACTTTTCTTCTCTGATTTTTTCACATCGAAATCATAGTTTATGACCTCTCAGTGGGACATGCATGTTCAGTTTGTTCCAACGTGGAGTCATGAGCCAAGTTTTGGAAATAGAGAGTGAAAACAATTAAGGAACATATTTAATTTTTTGTATTTATTTATTGGTATTTAAGGTCACATATTTCAGCACAATGGCTAATCGTGACCGCAATATGGATATGAAGTCAAGTCCAGCCAATCCTTTACACTCATCTTGCCCATTTTAGAGGACTTCCACCCTAGGCACTGGTTACCAGGACTTAATTTATCAGTAAAATCGAACTTGTTTACCATAGTAAACAGGCATTGCCTCATTTCTCAGGATTCCCATGTGGAATAATTTTGTTTGAAAATACAATTCTTTTAATACCTACTATAGAATAACGCTTCCTTGAGTGTCTTTTCAACATTGACCAATTCAGAAGTTTCCCTAGAGAAAAGGGCTTTGAAGAGAATATAACTGTAAAAAGACAAAAAAATGCATGCCCAAACCAAGTTGCAAGGGTCCAAAAGTACATAGTACACAATCCTGGAACTCAATCAAATAATATCAAGTCCAGATTCATCTCCCATATGGCCCACACTTGCTCAGCCAGTCCCATCTCAATTCAAGAATTCATTTTCAAGCCAGCACAGATATGTTTGAAGTGAGGGGAAAAAATCAGTTTCTAACTGATGGGGAGGGACCTATTTCATTAAAGTATAGTAGGCCTGAAAAAATCAAGTGTTACAAGAAAGATTTAATTTCCTTCCAACCTCACATACTATAACAAATGTTAGACAAACAATAAAATATGGAGCATACATATGTATGTGTATGTATTTCAACAAAACCACATCATGTGACCACTTCATAGGAACAAGCTCATACCAATGATGGGTCATGTGATATTAGTCTGGCAGTCAATGCACCATTGCATGTTTTAGCATCTAAAGTATTTTCTCAGTGGATTATGGTTGTCCACAACACCTATTTGAAGAATCAATTGGGTCAGCTAACCTTTTGTCACTTTGAGGAGTTTGTGATATTTCAGTTTTTAAAAACGGCGGTCAAAATGGCAACCATTTTTACAAACAGAAGGATTTTAATCAATGTGGAGTGCTAATTGAAGCAAACTAGCATCTTTCTTATCATCATCCTTCTTATCCAACAGATACACCTTTTTAATTTTGTGTAAAAGTCAGACTGCCTAAATCCAATATGGTGGATGGCCAAAAAAAAAAATAGAAAAATGAAAAAATTTAAAGTAATTTATATATTTTTTATATTTACCAATGGCCCAGACTAGATGGTGCTAACCCAAAAATATCTAGGACCAAACACAAATTTTGCCCCCCCCCCCTCCCCCCCAATCCCCAAAATTTGCATGCAAAACCAAAAATTAGAAGTCCTATCTGGCCCTCCATACTTTTACCCTCTGCGCATGCGGAGACACCAGGAAGCCACAGAATCTGGCGCCAACATCATTCTTTGTAACAAGATTATAATATAACTAGACTTTATGATTCTGGAGAATCATGGCTTTTCCCGATGAGATTCCTTGATTTTTCATGCCCCCACAGTGTCTGTTGAATTGTTTTTAACTGTCTCACTGAAGTTCCTTCATTGATGTTATGAGAGAGGTGATTATAGTAGTCTCAAATGACTCAGTTGATAAAAAAATTGTTTAGGTAAAAACCATCATTAACGGTAGAGTGGATTAATATTAATATCGTCGTCCCACAAGTCAATGACCGACAAAAGGAGTTGTGTTTGTTTGACACATACCCACTGAGAGCTCTGTCTATTTGAAAATGGTCCATTAAACCTCAAATGTATCCAAAATATTGATGTTTGGCAGTTTCTGCCACAACTATCCATGAACAACGAGTGAAAATTTCATGGAAATCTGCCTAGAATTGGCTGGGATATAGCGATTTGAAGAGAGGAGGTAACTGTTTGAATTTGGTCCTTCCTTTTCAAGCCAGTTCGAGAAAAGACGTTGTGAATGGGCGCAGACTCCTTTAGTGCCCCCCCCCCCTCCCCTGGAGTAAGTCCACTTAAATGTTACAATTGTGTGTGACTGGTGGAGAGTTGGCTGTAAATGGAAGTTGCTTCTTTAAGACCGCCACCCAGGGATCCCAACACAACCTTTCTGTAGCGGTGGGGGGGGGGGGGGGGGGGGGGGGGGGGGGGTGTAGTGCTGGGGGGCAGGGGAGGGATATCCTGACACTATCTTTAAACCTTAGATAATCGGCAGAAGTTGAAGTGAAAAGAAATCGGCGGTGAGTAGGTTTTTTTGTCGGGAAACGATTAACAAAAATTTGCAAATAAGACATTAAAATTGCACTTCTCACAAACACGAACCGTGTCCAGACCGCTGAAGGGCAGCGACTTCTAATTTTCAGAACTTGTTCTATGCACCCTCGCCGACATTTTGGCATCTGTCGCGTGGAAAGTGAGAGTACTATTCGTCCTGACTCTATTAGTTTGGAATGGAATTGGGCACTATTGTAGACTACTGTAGAGCAGCGATTGAGCATAAAGTCGGAGTTTTTTTGTGCCAAATTGCCTAACCGGCTCCATGGTATGATCTTTCGTCTGTACGTCGCCCAGACCGCCTGTAGTTTATACCGTTTCCATACGCTGAAGTAGCCTTTTGTCATTTTCGTCACTTTCGACCCAGATTTGAGGGTACCTTCCTTCAGCGAAATCTAGCCATGCTCACAACCACGCCCTCTCCCCATCGGCCCGGGTGCTTCTAAAGATAGAAAGGTCAATGGGGAGGGGCCCATTAGCAAACAAACGAGGGCAGGTGTACTTGGTGAAAAAACAGCAGGGAGGCACGTGTCCTAGGTAAAAGAAACAGCAGGGGGGCAGGTGTCCTAGGTAAAATAAACAGCAGGAAGGGGGAGGGGGCAGATGTCCCTGCTAATTAATTTTAATAGCAGGCAGGTGTTCATGGGGCAGGTGTCCTATCCCACTGCTCAGTGTTCCAAATTTTCTATGGTACTTGGCCTTGAGGGAAACAACATTTCAACAAGAAACAACGGGAAACCTATTTGCAGTAAAGCTGCAAATATAAACATGATATTAGGACCATTCCATGGACAGTTTAAAGCCTACTGCGATATCAGCGTTTCTTACTCTCGTCCTTTCACTGCATCACCGCAGTATTTCACCCGAGTCGAGTTCTGACGTCATGCAAGTTTGACGGACATGCTTTCAATTTTGTTATTGACAACAACATATTTATAATTTCGTGATTACTGATCGGAATTTTGAAAACGACACATGCAATTGCAAAAAGGAGTTTTCTGAAAAACACGATTCTGCAAAAGGTTTTAGTGAAATTTGATTATTTTTTTTATTTTCAATTTCGATGGCTCTTGCTAATCCCTGATCATCCCAAACCAGATCAAAGACTGAAACTGTATATTAATAACACACAGAGAATCTTATAAGAATATACATGCGCAATCCTAGGATGCAATAAATCAAGTCTTTTTTTCAGGTTTTACGAGAGAAATATGATTAGGTATATGTGGGCGAGACATTTTCTATTCGGACAAAATACAGACTAAATAAAATATTTGCCATCATTTCCCGCTGACGTATTTTTGTCTTTGCTTCTTGGGGAAATCCATGCTGCTAAATACAACGAAGGAGTGTTATCTAATGAGGTCAGAAGGGTCAGGTGGTCGGGTCCGATACCGCACCTCGAAGTAGATTTAGTGGGGGTGTCGATTTTACAAGTAATGTAGGCAGCGTACACGGCATGGGCTGTCTGTCTTTAATCCTATAAACAGGGTTAAGGCTTGGTTTTTTGAATACCCTTATTTATTTATTTATTTATTTATTTATTTATTTATTTATTTATTTATTGGTGTTTAAGATCACATACTTATGCACAATGGCTAATCATGACCGTGGCAGTTTTATAGGTGGAGGAAGCCGGAGTACCCGGAGAGAACCACCAAGCATCGACGAGCAACTGTCAGCTCCTCAACATTCTAACTCTGTTCAAGCTCCGCTCAAGCAGGGTTACAGAGGTTAAAGACATATGTACCATCGACGTGCAGTATGCCTTAGTACACGGCGTCATCGTGCCCCCATGTCGGCAACCGGGCTAAACTGCCTTGCCCAAGGATACAACGTGAGTCGTCCCGGACGGGGATCGAACTCGGGACCTCTAGCATAGAAGTACAACAGTCTACCACTAAGCCACCACGCTCCCTTGAATACTCTTAACACTATCATACATTATCCCTCATGAATTCTGAGTCTGATAAAAGAGTTTATGTTTACCTATTACATACCCATTTGCTGCCCTAAAACAGACGATTTTATCAAAATTTTGACGTTTAGCAGCCTGTAGCGGGATTAACAAATGACTAGCGGAATATTCTATCTATGCAATTTGTAAGACCTGCCAATGTCCAATTGTTCTTGAAAATCGCCAACAAGCAGTTAGTGAAATCCACAGAAAATGTAAATTTTAAGCTTTTAAGGGGCATCTCTCCTTATCCAGTCTAAAATGGGTTAAGTTTCATTCTTTTAAATACCCTTACTACTTACAAAACTGATCCTCTGTGAATTCTACGCGCAGTAAAAGAAGTTATGTTTCTCTGTTACATATCCATTGGGTGCTCTTGGTGTTTGAAAACAGTCCATTGCTTACTGGAATATTTTATCCATGCAACCGGTAATGTGACTCCAAGACCTATCAATGGCCATTTTCTGTTGAAAACTTACAAGATGTTTGTAACGAAATCCACAGAAAATATGATTTTTTTTAGCTTTTGATGGGTATCGCTATTAACCACCCCAAAAGGGATTAACGCTTGGGTTTTTGAATACCCTTATTACTTACAAAAATGGTCCTAAGTGAATTCCACTTCCAACAAAGGAGATTATGTGTAACTCTCGGACAAACATTGCGTGCTGTGTGTCCGAAAACAGCCTATTTCAAAAAAATTATGATGCTTGGCATTCTGTAGAGGGTTAATAAACGCTCAGCAGAATATTTTGTCCATGCAACTTGTAATGTCACACAAAGACCTGCAAGTAGTCAATTTTTCTTGAAAACCTATGGAATGTATTTAGAGGAATCCACAGAAAATGAGACTTTTTAGATTTTAAGGGGTCTCTCTCTTTAGCCTGCCCAAAATGGGTTAAGACTTCGTTTTTTGAATACCCTTACTACTTACAAAAATGTTTCCGTATAGAGTGTGGGCTCGATAAAAGAACACACTTTTCTTTGTGGCGTACCCATTGGGTGCCGTTGGCGTCCAATAACAGCCCATTTTATCACAATTTTGACTTTTAGTAGCCCGTGGAGGGTTAACAAATGCTCACCGCAGTATTTTGTCCATGCAACTTCTATTGTCACATCAAGGCCTGGGAGTGACAATTTTTTCTTGAAAATCTACAAGACTCGTTTAGAGAAATCCACGGAAAACCTGAGTTTCTTAGCTTTATGGGGGTATTGCTGTTTAACCAGCCCAAAACGGGTTAACGATTGGTTTTTTGAACACCCTTATTACTTACAAAAATGATCTCTGGTGAACTCCACTTCCAATAAAGGAGGTTATGTTTATCTCTCGTGTATCGTTTGGGTTCTCTGGGGGTCTAAAACCGACCCATTTCATCAAAATTTCGATGTTTGGCAGCCTGTGGAGGGTTACCATATGCATCGCCAGATATGTCATGTGTATCAAAGGTCGTGGCACAGACAGGTCTATCAATGATAAAGGTTTAAAAAATATCTACAAGACATGTTTCGAGAAAGTGCCGATAAACCCCAATTTTGACATTTTTTTGCCAATTCTGACGAAATAAGGGTTAAATCGAAAATTCCGCTTCGGTACATTTTTAGATTTTGTGCCCCTCTATGCGTGTGCAAAATTTTGTGAAAATCGGTCCGAAAATGGCTTCGGAATCGTGCGGACAAAATGTGTGGAAAAAAAACAAAAAACAAAAAATAAAAAAATAATAATGCGTAGAAAAACAATAGTCTTTTCCAGAGGGAAAAGCCTAATAATTCAGCAGGGAGGTATGAGTGCCCAGTGCTGCCCACTCATGGGAGGGCCATTCCCGTCTGGGCCATTGGTAAGTATAAATGAAAGCATCAATGACACTGTAGCTCAATTTGTCAAGACATGTACATGTATAGATTGTGACAGAGCAATGACAAACATCTAGGAAATGACCTGATAACAAAGGTACATATAAAGTATTGTAACGGTCTGTACATAAATACTGGCCGAAGCCTGTAACAAATGTATAGGTAAAGTATTGTAAAGGTGGGTGACAGTCAGATGCTCAACTAGAAAAGAAATCTTTGAGTCCCACAGTGGGCCTGATTGAACCCCAAAATATTGTTCTCAAAGCAGAGTGATAACAAAGACACCCCAAAACTCACTCGTTCCTGTCCCAAGGTGAAAACAAAGGTACCCAAGAAGTTTCGTGAAGATCAGTTCATAAATACGAGCTGTATAGAAGTTGTGACAAAAAACTGATTGGACCTAATTTCAGTACAAAATGGACACTGGCAGCCATCTTGAATTCTGGACTGCACTCAGAAACACTCGTTCTTGTCCCAAGGTCCCAAAGGTACCCAAGAAGTTTCATGAAGATCGGTTGATAAATACAGCCTCTAGCCCAAGCCGTATTGACATGTGCACTTACAGTGTATAAGTAGTGCTAAATAAATCAAAATTCATCTAATTTGCATAATTTCTGCATGAGAAAAAAACCCGTACTGTGATGTGTTCCATGTTACTAAACATTCATACAAAAATTTATTCAAATCAGAACTTTCATACAGAGGTTCTGTACAAAAGACTGATTGCACTAATTTTGGTACAAAATGGCTGCTGGTGGCCATCTTGAATTTTGGACCACACCCAAAAACACTCGTTCTCATTCCACGGTGATAACAAAGGTACCCAAGAAGTTTCGTAAAGATCGGTTCATAAATACGTCCTCTAGCCTGAGCCGTATAGAAGTTGTGTACAAAAAACTGATTAGACCGAATTTCGGTACAAAATGGCCACTGGCAGCCATCTTGAATTTTAGACCGCACCCAGAAACACTCGTTCTCGTCCCAAGGTGATAACAAAGGTACCCAAGACATTTCATGAAGATCAGTTCATAAATACAGACTCCAGCCCGAGCCGTATTGACATGTATACTTAGTGTAAGTCCCACTGAAAAAATCAAAGTTCATCTAATTTGCATAATTTCTGCACGAGAACAAAACCCGTATTATATGTGATGTATCCCATGGTACTAAACATTCACACAAAAAATTATTCAAATCAGCGTTTTAATATGGAAGTTCTGTGCAAAAATCTGATTGCACCTAATTTTGTACAAAATGGCTGCCATCAGCCATCTTGAATTTCAGACTGCACCCCAAAACACTCATTCTCGTCCCACGGTGATACCAAAGGTACCCAAGAAGTTTCAGAAAGATCGGTTAATAAATACAGCCTCTAGCTTGAGCCGTATTGGCATTTGCATTTACAGTGCTGAAAGTAACACTAAATACATCAAAGTTAGTCTAATTTGCATAATTTACGTACGAGAAAAAAACCTGCATTATATGTGATGTATCCCATGATACTAAACATTCATACAAAACATTATTCAAATCAGCACTTTCATATGGAAGTTCTGCGCAAAAATCTGATTGCACCTAAGTTTGTACAAAATGGCCGCGAGCGGCCAACTTGAATTTCGGATCGGACCCCAAAACACTCGTTCTCGTCCCACGGTCATAACAAAGGTACCCAAGAAGTTTCGTAAAGATCGGTTCATAAATACGGCCTCTAGTCCGAGCCGTATTGAATTGTTGACGGACAGACGGACGACAGGCCATGGCATAAGCTCAAATTTGGCTTTGCCAAAGTTGAGCTAAAAATATATATACTACTTTAAATTTCTTCATATTTTTATACTGTTTTCCAATGGCTCAGACTAGCTGAATCGTAAAAAGGTGGAGGGCCTAGAACTTCCAAAATAGTAGATCAACATAGATCAAATCCTTCAATCCATGATGAAGAAAATTAGAATAATTAGAATTTACATGTATGTCTCTAGATACCATAATAGAAGAGACATATCCTAATATGGATCCCAATTATGTGAATCCTAAATCTGAGCATGAAATCATGCTAAATAGGATGTAACGAGTTCACAAATATTTAAGGCTCGTCTGGACTAAGCCCTACAAATTAGGATGGCATATTTGAGAATGAGAGAAAATTGCCCATAAACCTATGCCACACAATAATACTACAGCTGAACGCCGAATATAGTACGGGCAAAACAGCTTCCTTCATAGTTACATACCCAATAAGCCAAAGAAGTGGAGAAAATGACCCCCCCCCCCTTATTTTGAACATATCTTCAAAAGAAAGAGGGGAGAGCTCTGGAATCAATAAGCGGTACCAGGAAACAACATGAAAAAATATCGATCAGGCACTCAGGAATTAATTCATGAATAATAAATGGTGCTTAACGTCACTTCACAACCCAAGGTTATAGCGATGATTTTGGTAAACAACATTATCTGCTACAAAATATCCACTGCAGATGGCATATACAGGTACGACAAAATCAGTGAAATAATAATAGAACATACACATATTAAAGCGAGATACGATGAACAATCTCTGCATAGAAAACACGCTTCAAAGGATATGTTTCCGTGGGCCATTCCACATATATTCAGAATTCACCAGACTAATGTGTCATGGGCAGTTCAATTACAGAATGTTATTCTCAAGGAAACGTTCATTTGACGTTACAGGTTATTCAGAATAATCGATGTTGTTCAAGATTGCACCGCAGAATAAAATGATGACACGGAATAAGTTGGTTGTGTTATCGGCAGCTAACATGAATTATTCTGTGCACAGGCTCTTGACGAATTATCAGATTTTATCATTCTTAATAAAATGTATAGTACATTATCAATACTAAACAAACTGGGTATTGATAATATAATATACATTTTATTAAAATTAATAACATTAATACTAAACAAACTGGGTATTGATAATATAATATACATTTTATTAAAATTAATAACATCTGACAATACGTCGAGTGCCTGTGAATGAAAGTAGATTCGACACTTTATGTTACTGCAATATGCAAAACTTTTGGAAGCTTTGAACCTTGCAATAACCTTCAACAATGTTTTATTTTATAGTAGAGTGAGGTGTGGCTTATACAAATTGGTCTCAACACCGACATGGAATTATAAAGATAGTCTCAATTTATTTTTCTATGAAATTAGAGAACCAAAGGATAGGCCAAGGTATAAGGCCTCGTCTCACAGAAACTTGGACCGCGTATATATGTGGGGCCAACAGGCATCGTGGGTTACGGCTTATTTCTAAAAAGGTCAGTGGCGACGTGTGCATTCGGGGGCAAGAGGGGTGGGGGAGTTCCAGTCAAAATGGCAAGTTGCATAATTTAATCACCTACTGGATGAAAATTTTATGCAGGTGACTGGCTTGTGCTGTAGAATAGGGGAAATTTAAGAGTCCGAAAGATTTCCCATATGATAAAAGTCGCAAGAAGAAACGGAGGTAAGGCGCGCTTGTTTGGACACCAGTCTAAAGTAGACAACTGAGTCGACTGAAAGATGAGGTGCATGGTTGTCAAATGTTTGGGCCCGGTGTATAAAGTCGGTAGAACTACATGGGGTTTGCCGCAAGACCTCACATATTAAAACAAATGGGCAGTAGCAGTACAGTGTTACATGGGGTAAAGCATGATAAAGGCCATTTGGGTCATACGCAGTTCTGCAGTCACTGTTGAGTTAAAGAGGCATTATACTAGAGTAACGTCGCAAAAGAGCCATGCGCACAAGCGTCGTCAGGATGGCTGTGCACTGAGAATGTTCCAGTCATTGTGACAACAGAGGTGTGTCTGTGTGTGTGTGTGTGGGGGGGGGGGGGGGTACAGTGTTATATCGGTTAAAACAGGCTATGGAAGAAGCCGTTGTGCAATAGCTTCAGTAAACGCGTATGGTCACTATACATGCATTTTCAAACCCTTGGCGGACGATTTGGGTCAAACTGCAAGTGGAGGAAAGATCCATAATCCCCAAAGTAGTTAAGGCTCCACTAACCGATAGTCAACATCTTGGAAAATTCAACGGATTTCTTGGCGTGAATAAAACGTTTCCAGTGGCCATTGACCTTCTTCAGAGACCCTTACCATAGGCATGGGGATACACGTGGGTCCTGGCCCTATAATGTACCAACACATACCGCTCTACTATACATGGTCTATACCCAGTCACATAAGCCTTGAATTCCCATTCTAATACCATATCCGATAGTCATGAAGGTTTTATTTGCTCAATCGCGTACGACAGGATGATGGTTGCACAGATGCTGGAACTTCTAAATCCTTTTCTTAAATTGCACAAGTGTAACATGAAGGGGATAGGAGGCAGACAAAACATCCCCAAATCACCTTTATTTGCACACAGGCGAGCAGTTTTACGAATGGATGAAGCCAGAGCACCCAGGGAGAACCAATGTACAGTGACAAGTAACTGCTAGACTCTCCAACGTACGGTACTAACCAGACATAAGTCAGATGAGTATTGGTTGAATGCACTCATGCCACCAACTTTCCACACATCTAAGCTCACTTTGCAGCTGTGCCCCTATGCGAGCAGTTAGAATTAAGTGACTTGCTCAGGGTCACCACGCAAGTGGCATGGACCACTTTCAAACTGTCCAACGCACCAGTCAATGAACCACTGCCCATTAGTTGGTTTTAAAACATTACTATAACAGATCATTAATTGGTTAAAAACTGTACAAGGCAGTGTGCATGTCCAGAATAATGTTTATTCCTCCTCATGAGGTGGATTAACAGAATGCATTCCAAATAGAATTCCAGAATAAGTCCACTTGAACAAAACGACATGACTTGCATTCTGCCTTATCTGCGCATGTCCAGAATAACACTAATATTCTCGAATGGCCCACGCAAACGTACCCAAAGATCATTCACAGGCGTCTCAGTACAATTAAATCCGGTAAGAACACTCTGCAACAATACAATTTGGTATTAACAACAATAAACACGTGAGAATATGCGATTTGAGAACCGACCAGGATCTAGAAATGGAGGTAGGTATGATTAGCCGGATCCAACACAGACCACTCCCGAAATATACAATAATTTCAAGGTCCACCAAAGTGATAGCGTAATAAATATATTGCGAGTGCATTAAAATCCAGCCTGTAATCATCTAAAAAACCACTAAGTGGTTATGCAGTCATCTAAGAACTCAAATAGCAGCAATTATGATGATTTAAACAGTACTTGAATATTAGAAATCAGAAAATAAACACTGCAAACTAATTCAACTAAACTGCGAATATGCCTATGAGGGCGCCATCCAACACGACCCAAACGTAAAGTATGTATGTATTAAGATATATATATGCGACAGTATGTGAAAGGGGGGGGGGGGGGAGATTCAAATGTATGTCGAAACCTCCTCATCCACATTAGTTAATCATTGCTGGTCCAGACAGCAAAAATATAGTAACCAGAAGCTCCCTCACGTCTGACATACTCCGTTATGTTACTGAGAGCGAAGAATGACGTGAGGGGAAGCTTCTGGTGAATGTTCAATAACAGTCCCTTAACCTCAATGTAATCAATAGAAACAAATGAACTGAAGAAAACATATATCCTATCATTCATTCCCTTAAATACATCTGAGCGTCAAGAGTATGCGCTCAAGTATCTAATACTGGCGACACAAATGATGTAAACTATTATTCCTGTGCACAACAAACTTAACTGTCCTGAAGCAATCCTACATAAGATCATGTAAAAGTCATACAGTTAGAATAAGCCCAAGATGCTGCCAGCACTTTTACTTCCTGAGCTGATATCTTAAGCATTGACTGCTGATTGGATTCACATTTTCCTAAGCAGTACGAATAGCTTATTGAATCCATCTAGCAACAGAATGAACCGGAATGTCTCTTCTATTGGAAATTAAAGACAAAAGAAGAGTTCTTCTTTTCTGATAAACTCTGATCTGCATCTATAAATACATGATCACCATATATAAATTCAGTGATGTAGCGTAAACAATAAGACATCATTTCTGAATATGTGGACTCGAAGATCGAGGATCCTAAGAATCCTACAGAGAGAGACCATCGGACTCAGGATTGTAACCCAATATATAAACTCACATCCATCATAATTGAGAAAAACCGGTAAATATATGCCGAAACTTGACCTTACGTAAAAAGATTCGTTAAAACAAAACAGGTCTAGATTGAAGAACGTCTACCACTCCAGTTAAGAAAAACTGGAGGGGATGTGTGCGTAAACGACCCATCAAAATAACATTCATAGCCACTTCGCACAACCCCATCCGATGCATAAAATCTTCCACTGCTAATGCGTCTGATAAAAGATAAAAGCGAGCCAAACAACTGGCTAATTTGCTCTGTGAAACAACAGACAGACCAGCTTGTTGTAAATGAATAGTAGGATACGTGTATATTATCATACATCCCATGAGACATTATCTAGATCATTATTCCAGTGATCTATAGAACTGTACTTGCCGCATCGTCGATCATACGAATGCTCGCCTTTCGACTAAAAGAATATCATAAATAACCTAATCCAGTTCAGTCGAAATCGGTCAGACTGAGCTCTAGAAGAGCCTCGAGCCACCGGCTCAGGGGTGTATGATCAGTAAACTCAAACAGACTTAAACCCCTATCCAAGTGGCTGTATAGTTAATCCCTAAAGTAATATATAGGAGGAATACCTATACCTTCTCTATGAGTCCTTAAAGATGATATTAGTCTAGGACAACATTTCTTACTCTTTCTGCTGGTGTTGGTCGATTAAACCCCAACTTAAGGAGTCGAGTATTAATGCTTTCTTGTAGAATAATCCTACACTAATGAAAGCTTACAATCAAAGACCTAGTGTCTGGAAAACTAAAGCAACCTGAAGCAAGTTTTCCACCTAGTCAATTGTAAAAGATGACGAGGCAAGGCTTCGTCACATCAGAATAACTCCCACTTAACATCTGTTAAGACAGAGATATATATATGATAAATAGGCCTGGAAAAATTCTTTAAAGGTACAAACGACCACAAAATTCCTTTCCATATAGACGTTGCGTCACAGTACTTAAAATTGAAGTACATAAGACTGTGAGTCTAAATTCGATCTGAATCAGACATGTTAACTCTCCCGGAATGCCCGGGATTCTCCCGGAATTAGCTATCCCCTCCCGCCCTCCCGCCCGGGAGTCAATTTGGACCAAAAATCTTCCGGAAAGTCGACATACCAGACAAAAATTGAATCCACCAGCTTTTGTTTACAAATACAAAAGCATGTGCTCTACTCTCAATGGCAAGGTCATTAAGTTTGTGTGAAACGTCATCACTTACGTAAGAACTGATGACCAATTCTCATTTCTGTCAATGGCCGTGTTGTGATACGTTTGACAGGCGGATTAAATGAATTTGAGATGCGGGATAATTGCTGAAATTGATTATATATTAAAGGCACACCTTTGCTTGTATACAGGTAGCAGTCAAATCGAAAAATAAATTCCAGACATATAAAATCTTGTCCAATCGAAAAATGTGCAAAAATACGCACAAATTTATTGTGCATTTTGGATTTCACTTTCAGATAATTATAGCCAATTTTGGAGACAAACGACTCAAACATATGAGTTGCTGTAATTTTCAATATATTGGGAAAAATTTCCGATTCGCAATTTTATAAAGCAGGCTGTGAAAAAATTATGTTTTTGGTGAAAAAAATCTCTAAAAAGTTGGTAATTTACGGCACTTGCACGTTTTTTCATTCGTAGTGATAAATGGACAACAAAATATCCCCGAGATGTTTCGTCCTGGGCTGGCTGTGGCATAATTTTCACGTTTCACTGAAAAATGATCACCCCATTCCAAATCCCCTTCGTAAATGACCAACTACTTCCAGTGAGTAACCGATGTGGTTAGGTGGGGCGCTGGGCTTTAGAAGATCGAATTACCACAACAACCGGGCTCTGGGATGTGCCTAAACACCACAGATCGTCGCAGGTTACCGCAGGTCGCCGCAAGTACCCATAATTACCCAAATGGATCCAAAAACTTTCAACACAGCACCATAACTGATATAGTGCTGAAAAGGTCGAAAATATCTCCAATCATTTCGTACATAAAACCATTGAAATATGGATGTCATTGGAACAAGCTCAGATATTGGCACATGACCAGATCCATATTTCTGATTTCTGTTTTTCTCTATATTTCTATGGTTTGGCTTTTGAAAGGACAAATTGTTGAAATAAAACACATTAGGGTGGAATGTTTAATGTATGTGTGTGTGTGTGTTGGGGGGGGGGGGGGGGGGTGGTAACATGGAAATTATTGATGTGCTGCCCACGTGCAAAAATCTCACTGACAAGCATCCGAGTCTCACTGGGAGCTCATCAAAATCTCACTGACAGTCACCTCCAGAGGTTAACAGGTCTGGGTCACTCACCACCAGTTAGTAGAACGTTGACGTATGTTCCTTTGATGTATTGTTGTTGGGCTGTTTCCTGTTATGTGTGTGTGTGGGGGGGGGGGGGGGGAGGGGGTATTTGGTATTAATTTATATTTAAAATTGATCGATCCACACATGGTTTCTACGCGCAAAAAAAAATCTTCCTGAAAATCATTTTTTTAAATGTATGTGATCAAAAAATGATTAAAATACAGAAGATGATGATAAGAAACCGTATTACTTCTTCCCACAGAAAGACAAATATGGCATCGTCTACATAATTGAAGACCTGTGATACCCATGTAGACTTAACCAGAAAGAGATCTTATTATCCTGCTCTTTGTCAGGATGAAGTCAGCGTCTAACAATGCTAGAGTTTTCTCACAATTACTCGCAGCATTGTGATTCACTGGAACAAGATCAAGGAAACGATAATGGATCGTATACATATCATCCATGAGTTGTTCTGAAAGGGAAGGTTATCCTTCTCCGTATCCCTTTCATCATTCGTCTAAATCAGTTTAGAATCATGGTCACCGGCATCTGAACAGGCAGATAATTGGACCGATCAAGCACCATTCAACAGCTCAAGTTTTGAGACTGACAATGAGTGCTTCTGCCTCAGCAGGAATACTGCGGCAGCAAGTCCGTTACGGAGGCCTGAGGAGCAGTGGTCATGAATTGCTTGTCCGCCAGCTACTCCTGGGACAGTATGTCCAAGATGGTTCTTACTATGGATGTCCTGATGAATGAATCCTCATCTCATTGGCTACTAGATGGTGTGACTTACTTCACAAAAGGTGGACTTCTTGACGATGCAGACTAGACATCCTAAGTCACTAAGCAAATGTGCGGTTGGGAGTGCTTGGTAGACACTGGATAAGCCAAATAGTAGCCGTCCCCGGCTAAGAATTGAACTGAGCATACTGGACAATAGGTGTGTGCGTAAGCTCTGGACTGATGCAAGTTCCTACCAACAACATCTGTCCCCAGATGATGCTGTAAGAGAGAGACCGCTCTCTTGCTCGCGGACCTGGCTGACCTGGACAAGCGTACCTCAGAACTTGCAGGCTTCCTCTTTCCGTCATCGCTGGGTGAGCCTGGTTGTATATTATAGTGCTCGCTCCACCCTATATCATCTACTAGCCCGGAGTGGACACACCGGGTGTCGCAGTTCTCAGAGGCCTGAGTAACCACTTCATCGGTCGAGCTAGCTGGCGACAACAGACTTTGTGCGGTCATGTGTGCTTTTTGAATGTAGAGGAAGCTGTAAGACTAGTCGACCCCGGCGCCCTATAAGAAAGAGCGTCAGGAAGGCATGGATGTAAGCTCCAACTGACACAAGTTCCTACCAACAACCTCTGACCCCAGATGTTGTTATAAGAGAGAGGGGGCCTCTCTCTTGCTCACGATCATGGTAGACTTGGACGAGCATACCTCAGAACTTGTCTGCTTCCTCCTTCCCATGCTTCCCCATTTCCGTTGTCGCAGGGTGAGCATGTTCGTATTTTTATAGGGTTCACTACACCCTCATTCCTCTTCTCGACTGCTACGGACATACCCGGCATCACACCACCCATATTATGCATGATAGATCTGTCGGTTGAGCTGGCTGGAGACAAGGGATGTACACCTTCGTTCAAAAGCCTAGCACTTGTCTTATATCATTGAGCACTTTTCCGCTAGCTCTAATAGTATAATGCAATGACGGAAGCACACTCCCTGATGGTGTCACAAAACCACACCATGTTCTTGTTCCTCTGTACATAGAAACTAAAAAACTATAGTGACATTTTTAGAGAGGACCAATAGTGTCCACTCGCCTAACACAAACCATGACACCCATCATCAACATTGTCAAAACCTGATACATGGAGCAAGAATTAGTGGTAGTACATCGACTATACGCAAGACAAAGACTATATAAATAGAGGAAAGGCTTCCTCTATTTGCCCTGCCATTAGATAAATATTATATCTAAAATCTAACAAAAGTCAATTGTACTACCACTAAATCTACATAAATATAAGATAACATTAAAATACAATCGATGAAATAAATACATCCAAAAGAAAAATTCCTTCAAAAAATACAAAAATTTTGAAAAATTTTTTTCTTATATAAGAGCCCAAGTTCCCAAAGGGAACGATGAGCCCAAAAAAAGCCTAAGTGTGGACAAAATTATAATAATATGTCATAAAATTAACCACCACACTATCAGGTTATTCAATGTTACTTACAGCTGTTGTTCCTTAAAAATAATAGGTAACTACCTAGAGTAATGTCAATGTAAACAACTTCAAAACCGGAAACAAGACCCCAGACAACATGGCCCGAAGTCAGTAACAGAAACAAGACTATCTGATGTAAAGCAAGATCTTCATCAGAAGAAAAAACGATACATCGGATAAATGATGCATGACCAAAATGCCTAAACACCCTAAGGGTGAGGACGTAACCCTGAGGATGTACAGAATATCTTCTGCATAATACGTTAACTCCCAAGAAATTTTACAAAAACATTTCAATAAAACAAGCCAAAAAGCTTGGAAGCTTAACTGGAGGGATCAAAGGAAGGAAGGGAATGAATACTAAACAAACAATGGACAGATCATTATCAGTGAATGATGACGTCAGGCCCATGTCCCAAAATTGGGGAACATGAACTAATTTTTATAAATATTATAAAATTACACCCCTGAACACTTCAAACCACCATTTCTTCCTTCCTTCATCCAGTTGTGTCATTGGATCCACCAATTTAACCATTGATTTGTGTCTGGCATCATTCGCTGGTTCTAGCTCAGTTTGGGCCATCATTTCCACTAATCGTTTCACTTAGGCCCCCATTTTGGCTCATCATTATTAAATAGGAATTCTTTCAAAAAGGTGGGAATCAACACAGGGAGGCGACTATGTCAAGTTTAGGACCTGGCATTGTGGCTTCCCGGCGTTGACTCACACAGTCTAAATCAACTTCTCACTGGGTGGATCGATCGATCGATCAATTATTGATTGATTGATTGACATTAAAAGTCTACCCATAATGTTATCAAGGAAATCCTACCTCAGGTACCAGTATTTGAGCCCCCAGTCTATTTCCAGTTTTCATTGTACCTTTGCATCCACAAATGAATTGAAAAATGTGTACCATAAACATTGCTCCAAAGAATGTATGCCATTTTGAACCTCAATAAAGAATATATGCACTTATATCATTAGTTCTCTTGGTTGATAAATGTTAAGGAAATAATGCACGTATTTCCGCGGGTTTATCAACCTTGAGAACCTGCATGGTACCCCTGTTTGTCTGTAACAGCTAAAACTTCTACAGGTCGCATTGACCATTGCAAGTTGCTGTTATCGTGGTATGGGTAATCTAAATATAGATTCACAGACACTTGTAGGTACCAATACTCAGTTGTACACCTACATGTACATGTAGGCTTATGTTACATTATGCCCTGCGCAGAATCCAGTATCACTGACCAGCCCAAATTGGACCAATCGATAGCCAGGATTATTCTGACTAATGATACCCACAAGCCTTCATCACAAAAACTTTGGAAGAATCAAAGAACAGCAGCATTTACAATTCTCACCCACCACCACCCCCTCCACCACCCTATCAGATGTCACCTAGGACTGGGGTTTCGAATACTGGAGGGCCATCCTAGGCCATGGGCCATCATTTCCACTAATCATTTCACTTAGGCCCCCATTTCGGCTCATCATTATTAAATAGGAATTCTTTCAAAAAGGTGGGAATCAACACAGGGAGGCGACTATGTCAAGTTTAGGACCTGGCATTGTGGCTTCCCGGCGTTGACTCGCACAGTCTAAATCAACTTCTCACTGGGTGGATCGATCAATCGATCGATCAATTATTGATTGATTGATTGACATTAAAAGTCTACTCATAATGTTATCAAGGAAATCCTACCTCAGGTACCAGTATTTGAGCCCCCATTCTATTTCCACTTTTCATTGTACCTTTGCATCCACAAATGAATTGAAAAATGTGTACCATAAACATTGCTCCAAAGAATGTATGCCATTTTGAACCTCAATAAAGAATATATGCACATATATCATTAGTTCTCTTGGTTGATAAATAGAGATTTAAAAAGCACAAATGTCAGTTTGTTGTTATCTGACAAGGGCGTCTGGCCAGATAGAACTTCTAATTTTTGGTTTTGCATGTTAATTTTTGGGGATTGTGGGGCAAAATTTGTGTTTGGCCCTAGATATTTTTGGGTTAGAACCAGCTAGTCTGGGCCATTGGTATATAGTATAAAAATATCAATTTTTTTTTCACTAATTTTACCATTTGTTCCAGATTACTAGTGCAAAGATAGTTGTAGTGACCAGTGTTTGTGATGCACAATCACAAAATAGTAATGTTTAGGCATTTGCGTACAACTGTACAAGATGTATTAATTCAGGTATGAGGTTCGGAATTGGTACTATTATATCGTCCATAAATTATCAATTATAGCATTGATATTAAAAATATTAGAAACAGAGAGTCCTGGTATATGGTACCACAAGAAAGATTATGTAGACCACTAGGAAGTTTCAAAAATTGGTAAGTATCCTAAAGTAAAACAAAAAGACAGCCAAATGTAATGTCCAATATGGTATTTTCTAAAATTTTAGGCAAAAATTAGTCTTCATTTTCCACAGACTCACCAGTAGCCCAGATCGTCTGTTCATTACAGCACTCAGTTGTTGTTTGGCAAGTACAGAAAACAGTGCTTGCTAACCGCGAGGCAACACAGCTGCACATTGACACATTGTTGGTGAACTGCTGGAACATGAGCATTGAATCAGTTTTAAGATATTGTCAGATGCTAGCAATATATTGTGAGGCAGAGTCAATGGGAGAAGTGACTTCGCATTCTCGTCTCTAACAAACACATAATTTGTAGGTTCCATTTTGGGTAGGTCAGAATACAGTGCATGTTTCCAAATGCATACTTGCATGTGGCCTTGTTTGACATTCTCTTCAAACAAAAGGGGAGGGTAATAGTTTAGAGACTTTTGTTGCTCCTAGTCGTCCTACTTTGGATGTCCAACTACTGACTCTTGCATCTGACACTGATTTGGATGTAGGGCACCCATAACAGGCAGTCATAAACTGTGTAGCATCACGCAAGACGTCCTCCCAAGGATCATCGATTTTTCCAACTAACTCTTGCGATATACAACTTTCTTTCAATACATTAAGGACCCGATCTTTACCTATTCTAAAGCACTGTCAATGGTATCACACCCAGAGATAGCATGCAGGGCAAGAATACTTAGGATAATGTCATGATGCTTCTCAACAGTGGCACCAATTTCTATCACAGACCTATCCCTAATGGGTGACTCCATAAACATGGGAGATGTTATATTCTGTTCCAGATAATGGTGAAGGAGTAGGGTTTTCACATCTGTGTCGACTGCAAGGATGACAATCTGCTTTTAGTCATCCATAGCAAGTTTCACTGCCTGTTGAACTATAATATTATCAGCTTCTTTGTGACTGGTTTTCATGTCATGCCTTTTTACGAGGACACCTTTGTTAATTTCAGTTGGAACATTGTCTTGGACAGTAATGACAATTTGTGCCCCATGGTACTTTCACCACCAAACCTCTTATGGGATTTGAAATACTGACAAATTATAATGATGAGCTGCCTTTTATTCTCAGTGATGGTCAGCATAAGTTTCTGAGACGGTAATACTGATGTTGCGCTCAATCTGAATTCTCAGCAACAGCTTTCAGTACTCCTGTAAGTTCTTGTACAACTATTCGTTTCTGTCGAAAATAAGATAAATGTCGCCCAACAACAACTTCTTTTTCACAGATTCTTGAAGAATGTTTTCAATGAATTCAGCACAATAGGACTGCGAAGTTTATTTGGTGCTGGTCAGAGAGGAATCCAGAATAGGGCACATCCATCAATTACTGTGCAAACATCTGCGCCTGGATTTTCTTGCCGATATTGTACATGCAGTTCTTGTTTTGAGGTCTGATGCCGATTTTGGTATATTCAAATCATCAGCTTCATTGAACAGTGCAGTTGGAACTGGCACCAGCTCATAAGAGATCACTTCCTTAATGTCAATATTTCTCATACTTGATTGAAGACCTATTACCATTGAATAAATCAAGTTGCAATCATAAACGTGAGTCACCTACTTTTACCACCTTTTTTATAATGGACATCGTCACCTCTGGTGTGTTATAAAACCCGGCTGGTAACTGCCTCCTGAAACTCAACCATCTCCTCTTGACCCAGAGCTATGGCATTGTAAACATTTATGGATGCATGCTAGCCCAATCCTACCATTGATGATATTCACAACTTTGCTTGGTTGTTGCTTCGGATTCAAAACTATGTCCAATTTGCTCCTGAGGTCATCTCAATCAAGTTTATCAGCGGCAATTCTACTCTTGGATTCTTCTTTGTGAAAATGCTTTAAACTCGAATTCACACCGGAAATTTCACTCACTGAATGGCTGCATGTATGAAACTGACAGCCCAGACTTTGAGAGTTTGTGGTTTCAAAGTGATACTGATTATTCCAGATTTACCATGTCCATAATGCATGAATGTGGTTTCAATGTACATGCTGCTCCTAATTCCATTCCAAATCCATCTATATGTTTCATTACTTGATTCCCTTTCAGGAAATGTTTGAGAATGCCTTGGAGTGGAGCTTGCATCTCTCGTAAACATTAAAGGCCATATCTAGAATAGTTCACACTCTTTATGTAACAATTTCCATGTTTGTGCAGCATAGTGTTGATCAGGAAATGATATGGGTGGGTTCTATGCCAGTTTGGGTCATGAAATTCGTGTTAAATCTTTCAAATGTTCGAAACGTGATTTTTTGGGTCAAATTTGCAGACATGTTTTTCGGGCTTAATATTTAAAATTCCTCAAGGCTGACACGAAGCCAGCCAAGGGAATATTGATGTGGGATGTCTAAACTATCAGAAACCATCGAGAAAAAAACTTCAGATGCCAAAGCACACACAAGTAAAAAAAAGTGGGTCTGGTTGCGGGACTAATAGTTCTATTGAAATTTTTGGGGAAAAATTTGAAAAAATAAATAAATAAAATAACAAATTTTCATATTGTATGTATTAGATAAAGGGTTATTTTCATTATTTTCATGTAAACAATGCAAACAGCTGTCTGAATCCAATCTGAAAAGAATTCAGAGATGTCTTTCCGGTGGTAATTTAAGAATCTCATTATGCCTTTCCTAATGAATAGTGTCCTTCAAAAGAAAAAACAAGCAAATTCAGTGAATTCATGTCTCCCGCTGGGCAGCAGTTTCAAGGGGAATTAATGCATCCAGTGGAATATAGTTGAGTTGCAAGTGGAAGTTATTTAGAAGAGACAGAACAGACAGTGCTTCAGACAGTGATTATCAGATTTAATTTCACGGAGGTCACTGACAAAGCAAGTAAAGTGATGTGGAGTATAACTGTGAGAATCACTAAAAATTAAGACTGTATGATAAGACATATTACATTAAACTGATGTGAAAAGTGTTAACCCTGTAAAGCTTGTGATTGGAAGTTAGTGAAACCTAGGAAGTGATGTCCAGATAATATGGTGGTCTGTATATGGAACTGGGAGAGTCTGACTTTGTAGAGTTGCAAAATAAGTAATGATGAAGTCCAAAATGTTGCCATGAAAATGAGTAGGTTCATTTACAATCTGCAGAAAATTATACCGATGAAGAAAAGTGGTAAAATGTGAATTTGACGGATCCATGTTGAAGTTATCAAGAATCAGTAGATTGGGAGACTGTGATGTCAAATGATTCATAAGATTGTCCAGTTGACAGAAGTTGGAATTTTGTGCTGTCAGCTATTTATAAAGCAACACTTGTACAACAAGAGGCCCCAGGGGGACCTGAGGGTGCTCACCTGACATGGTAGTCTAAATATCAAACCAGGGACTTGACTTGAATAAGCTGCATACGCCCCCTCCTAAGAAAAGCATATACCAACTAGACGAAGCAATTGTGCCACACAATACACAGGATTTTCCTTCTATTCTCAGTTCCTGCACTTTTACTTCCCAAAATTGAGATAAACGCATAAAAAACAGATTTTTTTTTATTTTTGTTCGGAAATTTTCGAAGTCCCAAACAAAATATTTTCACTATATTGGCATGGCGGGGGTTCGAACCCACGCCGAGAGAGTTTCCTTCGGCACCAACCGCCTAGCGAAACTATACTGAACCACGCACACCACTCGGCCACCGACAGACACCATAAAGGGAATGCTAGTTAACCAAGTATATACGAGGCCAGTACAGAACACACGGAATACTCAATTATTTAATTATTCATCGGATAGTTGCATCTAAGCACTTAATTCTACGAACTGCACCTCAGAAGAAATCAGCGACAGTACTTGTCTTTTTCAAATTTCTCGGATGCCATAGAATTAAGAAAGGACGCTGGTTTTGTTTACATTGGCATGGCGGAGGTTCGAACCCACGCCGAGAGAGTTTCCTTCGGCACCAACCGCCTAGCGAAACTATACTGTGCTTAGATGCAACTATCCGATGAATAATTAAATAATTGAGTATTCCGTGTGTTCTGTACTGGCCTCGTATATACTTGGTTAACTAGAATTCCCTTTATGGGGTCTGTCGGTGGCCGAGTGGTGTGCGTGGTTCAGTATAGTTTCGCTAGGCGGTTGGTGCCGAAGGAAACTCTCTCGGCGTGGGTTTGAACCCCCGCCATGCCAATGTAAACAAAACCAGCATCCTTTCTTAATTCTATGGCATCCGAGAAATTTGAAAAAGACAAGTACTGTCGCTGATTTCTTCTGAGGTGCAGTTCGTAGAATTAAGTGCTTAGATGCAACTATCCGATGAATAATTAAATAATTGAGTATTCCGTGTGTTCTGTACTGGCCTCGTATATACTTGGTTAACTAGCATTCCCTTTATGGGGTCTGTCGGTGGGCGAGTGGTGTGCGTGGTTCAGTATAGTTTCGCTAGGCGGTTGGTGCCGAAGGAAACTCTCTCGGCGTGGGTTCGAACCCCCGTCATGCCAATGTAAACAAAACCAGCGTCCTTTCTTAATTCTATGGCATCCGAGAAATTTGAAAAAGACAAGTACTGTCGCTGATTTCTTCTGAGGTGCAGTTCGTAGAATTAAGTGCTTAGATGCAACTATCCGATGAATAATTAAATAATTGAGTATTCCGTGTGTTCTGTACTGGCCTCGTATATACTTGGTTAACTAGCATTCCCTTTATGGGGTCTGTCGGTGGCCGAGTGGTGTGCGTGGTTCAGTATAGTTTCGCTAGCCGGTTGGTGCCGAAGGAAACTCTCTCGGCGTGGGTTCAAACCCCCGCCATGCCAATGTAAACAAAACCAGCATCCTTTCTTAATTCTATGGCATCTGAGAAATTTGAAAAAGACAAGTACTGTCGCTGATTTCTTCTGAGGTGCAGTTCGTAGAATTAAGTGCTTAGATGAAAATATTTTCAGACTAAAATTTTTTTTTCTTCTTCTTAAAATTGACCAAAATGCATAAAATACCAAAAAACTAATTTTCTGGATTTTGGTTCAAAAATTTTCAAGTCCCACCTGGACCCCAAATTTTCAGTGTAAAAAAAAAAAAAAATTTTCTGTCTTAAAACTGACCAAAATGCATAAAAAACCCAAAAAATAATTTCCGTATTTTGGTCCAAAATTTTTCAAGTATCACCCGAACCCCAAATTTTCAGTGAAAAAAATTTTTTTTTTTGTCTTAAAACTGACTGAAACGCATAAAAACAAAAAAACACTCATTTCTGGACCGGGACCCCCAAATTTTCAGCCTAAATATGAACCCAGGGACTCGGCTTGAACAAACTTGAATCTCACCCCCAAGGATGCCGCATACAAAATATCAAAAGATTCTTATTAGTAAATCTGAAGACGAAGATTTTTAAGGAATATTCCTCATACTGCACTAATTTAAACATCTGGGCTCCCATAGAGAACCCAAATATGGACCCAGGGAATTGATTTCAATAAACGTCTGAAACAATCTTCCAAAGATGTTTTATGTGAAATTTGAAAGCTTTTGGAGCAATGGTTTGGGAGAAAAGTAGTGTTAAATGTTTTTCCCATTACCCACAGTTTTAAAAAATGCTGACTCAGCACCTTTTCAAAGTCCCCAAAAAGTACCCCATGATAAAACCAATAGCAATCTTTTTTGACCATTCCATTCTGTTGGTCCTAAGGAAGTTTCACACCAAATATGAATTCTCAGTGCAGTGTAGTTTTGGAGATATGGGTGTTTTAATTTTTTTCTATTTTTAGCTCGAACGGTTCCCATGGGGTGACAGAAAAAAAATTTGGGGCATAAATTAACTACTTATGTCCCAATAAAACCTCAAGTTAAATTTGGTTAAAATCAGCCTCTCAGTTTGGAAAATAGAAATTCCTCATATTGAACTAAGTTATAATTCGGGAACCCAGGGACTTGGCTTGAACAAACTTGAATCTCACCCCCCTAAGGATGCTGCACACCAAATATCAAAACATTCCGACTGCTGGATCTGAAGAAGACGATTTTTTAAGAAAATTTCTCATTTTGAACTAAGTTACAATTCGAGCTCCCACAGTGAGCCCAAATATGGATCTTGGGACATGGCTTGAACAAACTTGAATCTCACCCCCTCTAAGGATGCTGCATACCAAATATCAAAACATTCTGACTGCTGGATCTGAAGAAGAAGATTTTCAAAGAAAATTCCTTGTTTTGAACTAAGTTATAATTCGGGCTCCCACAGTGAGCTCAAATATGAACCCACAGACTTGGCTTGAACAAACCTGAATCTCACTCCCTAAGCATGCTGCATACCCAATATCAAAAGATTCCGCCTGCTCGATCCCGAGAAGAAGATTTTTAAAGAAATTTGCCTGAAATGCAATAAGTTCAAATTTGAAAGTTGGGCTCCTATACTGAGCCCAAATATGAACCCAGGGGGCCGATTTGAACAAACTTGAATCAGATCTACCCCACAATGTTGCATACCAAATATCGAAAGATTCTGCTTGCTGGATCTGGAGAAAAAGATTTTTTAAGAAATTTGCCTGAAATGCACTAGGTTTGAATTTGGGCTTCTATAGTGAGCCCAAATATGAATCCAGGGGGGCGATTTGAACAACCTTGAATCAGATCCACCCCATAATGCTGTATACCAAATATTAAATGATTCTACCCAGTTGTGCTGGAGAAGAAGATTTTTTAGTAATTTTGCTAATATACCCAGGGTGCTATCAGAGTTATGCCCCCTATGGAGCTCCAAGTGGGCATGTCCATTTCATTTAAACAAACTTGAATTGACATATGGTAATGAACATCCATACCACGTTTCGACCAAATCGACCTAGTGGTTTCAGAGGAGAAGTCGTTTGAAAAATGTTCACGATGCCAGACGGACGACAGATGACGACAGACTCAAGTGATAAGTTTAGCTCCCTTCAGTGAGCTAAAAAACTGATTACACCCAATTTTGGAACAAAATGGCCGCTGGCGGCCATCTTGAATTTTGGACCAAACCCCAAAACACATATTCTGGTCTCACAATGATAGCAAAGATACACAAGAAGTTTCGTGAAGGTCGGTTCATAAATACGGCTTTCAGTCCGAGGTGTGTTGATGCATGGGCAGACGGACAGGCAGACGGACAGATTTTCAGTACAAAATTTGCCGCATTCAAACTTGACCTCGGTATTGATATAAGTAATCCATACATGAAATTTCATTGAAATCGGATGGAAACCATCAGCCAATCAAATTTAAGCAACCTAATTAAATATGCACAGAAAATGCCCATGTTCGGACTAGGACCCACGATTGATGAAAGAGACCTACTACCAAAATTCCATTGAAATTGACTGACTGTAAGGAAAGTTAGAGTTTGGAAATGAAAAACACAGAAGGTGTGCACTTCCTGTGTATTAGTAGTAGCACTGAATAAATCAAAGTTTTACTAATTTACATAATTTTTGCATGAGAACAAAACCTGTATTATATGTGATGTATTGCATGTTACTAAACATTCATACAAAAATTTATTCAAATCCAAATTTTCATATAGAAGTTCTGTACCAAAAAAACTGATTACACCCACTTTTGGAACAAAATGGCCACTGGCGGCAATCTTGAATTTTGGACCAAACCCCAAAACACATATTCTGGTCTCACAATGATAACAAAGATACCCAAGAAGTTTCGTGAAGATCGGTTCATAAATACAGCTTTTAGTCCGAGGTGCATTGAAGCACGGGGCAGACGGACATGCAGATGGACAGATTTTCGGTACAAAATTTCCCACATTCGAACTTTACCTAGGTATTGATAAAAGTAATCCATATATGAAATTTCATCGAAATCAGTTGATTTTAAGGAAAGTTAGAGTCTGGAAACCGTCAACCAATCAAATTTCAGCAACCTAATTAAATATGCATGGAAAATGCCCATATTCGAACTTGGCCCCACAATTTATCAAAGTGATCTACTATCCAAATTTTCATCAAAATCTGGTCACTTTAAGGAAAGTTAGAGTCTTGAAACAAAAAACACGGAAGGGCGGAAGGACACCCCAAATTTAATATCTCCCTTTTTTTCAGAAAGTGTGAGACAACTAATCACCCAATCTGAATGAAACAAGGATGCACCTCTGAATATAAATCAACTGGTGCAGTTTCTAGTGCAGATAACATACAAATCTTTTTGAATAAATCATCTTGCTGAAAACATACATCTCAAGTAAATAATGCTAGATAATCTAGAACTCTCACTGATGGTGATCAATAACCTCACTTTTAGCTTTCCAGAATGCAACTTTGAAGGTGGAGCTTCAATATAACAATAACATGACTTTGTCGGGCATTGTGGTTTATTAACGCCCGACAAAGTCATTTTATTACTATTATTACCACTGCAATTCTGAGAAAGTTTTGACCCTGTACCTTACATGGCAGCTACAAAACGCCAATTGGTCTTCATTCAATTCACTTGATTGAGACATGTTTAACCTTTTAGATAACATGAAAAGCAGACGACACTTGCAAAAAAAATTCTTGAATAAATAATTTCTTTATTTTTTAATGTTTTTGAGCCAAAAAATGAAAAAAATAATGAAAACTAATTGACGATTTTTGAAAATAGCGCTGGCCGGTTTTTGCTGTTTCGTTGGGTCAAGGGTTCAATTTTTCAATTTTGGCAGATGATATTATCATCTGTTCTCAAACAAACTGGCGTGACATGATTATCACGCGATCGGCACCGGTACTCTTTCAACTGCAACAAAGTTAGAAAACTTAAAAACAAACCCGATATTTACCGCTTTTAAGTCAGGAATAAAGGCTTAAAATGTCTGCAGACTCACTATATGCAGCTGCTTGTTCTTATGGGACCAACTTTTAAATATTTAATAATTTGAATAAAAATCATACTGTTTACTAATTGAAACCATATCTGGAAACTGTTTCCATTTTCAAGTCTACGACAGCGTGGAACAAAAGTCACTTGACATGTCGGGCTGTTAACAGACATGTTAACCTCCCAAAATTTTTTTCAGGGAGATTGAAGAAAATTTTCAGGGAGATGACATGATTTTCAGGGAGATTTTTTTTTGCGCGTAGAAACCATGTGTGGATCGATCAATTTTAAATATAAATTAATACCAAATACCCCCTCCCCCCCCCCCCCCCACACACACACATAACAGGAAACAGCCCAACAACAATACATCAAAGGAACATACGTCAACGTTCTACTAACTGGTTGTGAGTGACCCAGACCTGTTAACCTCTGGAGGTGACTGTCAGTGAGATTCTGATGAGCTCCCAGTGAGACTCGGATGTTTGTCAGTGAGATTTTTGCACGTGGGCAGCACATCAATAATTTCCATGTTACCCCCCCCCCCCCCCCCCCCCAACACACACACATACATTAAACATTCCACCCTAATGTGTTTTATTTCAACAATTTGTCCTTTCAAAAGCCAAACCATAGAAATATAGAGAAAAACAGAAATCAGAAATATGGATGTGGTCATGTGCCAATATCTGAGCTTGTTCCAATGACATCCATATTTCAATGGTTTTATGTACGAAATGATTGGAGATATTTTCGACCTTTTCAGCACTATATCAGTTATGGTGCTGTGTTGAAAGTTTTGGATCCATTTGGGTAATTATGGGTACTTGCGGCGACCTGCGGTAACCTGCGACGATCTGTGGTGTTTAGGCACACCCCAGAGCCTGGTTGTTGTGGTAATTCGATCTTCTAAAGCCCAGCGCCCTACCTAACCACACCGGTTACTCACTGGAAGTAGTTGGTCATTTACGAAGGGGATTTGGAATGGGGTGATCATTTTTCAGTGAAACGTGAAAATTATGCCACAGCCAGCCCAGGACGAAACATCTCGGGGATATTTTGTTGTCCATTTATCACTACGAATGAAAAAACGTGCAAGTGCCGTAAATTACCAACTTTTTAGAGATTTTTTTCACCAAAAACATAGTTTTTTTCACAGCCTGCTTTATAAAATTGCGAATCGGAAATTTTTCCCAATATATTGAAAATTACAGCAACTCATATGTTTGAGCCGTTTGTCTCCAAAATTGGCTATAATTATCTGAAAGTGAAATCCAAAATGCACAATAAATTTGTGCGTATTTTTTGCACATTTTTCGATTGGACAAGATTTTATACGTCTGGAATTTATTTTTCGATTTGACTGCTACCTGTATACAAGCAAAGGTGTGCCTTTAATATATAATCAATTTCAGCAATTATACTGCATCTCAAATTCATTTAATCCGCCTGTCAAACGTATCACAACACGGCCATTGACAGAAATGAGAATTGGTCATCAGTTCTTACGTAAGTGGTGATGTTTCACACAAACTTAATGACCTTGCCATTGAGAGTAGAGCACATGCTTTTGTATTTGTAAACAAAAGCTGGTGGATTCAGTTTTTGTCTGGTATGTCGACTTTCCGGGAGATTTTTGGTCCAAATTGACTCCCGGGCAGGAGGGCGGGAGGGGATAGTTAATTCCGGGAGATTCCCAGGCATTCTGGGAGAGTTAACATGTCTGGCTGTTAATGAGATGTTTAACTCATTAACGGCCACACACATCACGTGACTTTTTAAGTTGAGCGTTACATTCTTGTAATGCCCTGTTAAACTTTGTTAATGTACTATGGAATGCCCTATAAAGTGGTAATAATAATGTTTTAATATGATATTCATTTGCTTGTATGTCTGAGAAGTTTCAGCAAAATAAGTTCGTAAATGAAGGAGGAGATGTCACCCCAAGAAATTTGTATACATGAAGGGGATCTGGTGTATTCGAGTGAATACCCAAAATTACCTCATGTGTGACCAAGACAAATGTTGAGTTTCTGAAAGTGGCTTGCAAGATTTTCTTTTCATAATTAGTTTTTCAGAAGGTGGTAGTTTCAGTGACAAATCGGCAGTATTCATCTTGCTTAGGGTTGAAACTGAAGTGTGAAAGCTCACAGCTGATAGTTGCCCATTTCCTCAGTATAGTCCACAGTGATAAATATAGTTCCCAAATTTTGCGTTGGTATTCCTCATAAATATATCAAATTTTAACATATAGTATATTAAATATAACTACATAAAAAAAACCTATAACATATTTCATCATTTTTAAACAACAATAGCACTGATACATAGAACGGAAGTGATTTTGTTGTGTTCTCAGTGCAGTGAAAAATGCTTATATCTTCAGTGTGGATGATACAATTATTATTTTCCTACAATGTTTTTTGTAATATATAGTTGAGTGTGTAATAGAAATTGGTTCTCCTAAATACCAGATCACACAGAACCCCCCAAAACCCCCTCTAAATTACATTTGCACAGTGTTTTATCGTGACACATGTTTATTTTATGTAATAATCCTTACAGGAAAGGACAGAAGTAAATTCATTCTTATAGTCGCCTTTGTCTAGGCAGTTCTGGTATTTAGTATTTAGACCAGAACTGCCCAGAACCTCTCGGAATTTCCTCTAGAACCTCCTCAAAGTTACATTTGGGGGCGCGGTGGCTCAGTTGGTAGAGGTGCAGGCTGCAAGCCGAGGGGTCCTCGGTTCGAATCCCACCTGCGGCAACCACGTTGTGTCCTTGGGCAAGACACTTCACCCCGATTGCCTACATGGGGGCACGATGACGCTGTGTACTGAGGCATACTGCACGTCGATGGTGCGCATGTCTTCAACCAATCTAACCCTGCCTGTGCTGCGGTGCAGAGTTCAGAGTTACGATGTTGGAGAGCTGACAGCTGCTCGTCGTTTCTCGGTGGTTCTCTCCGGGTACTCCGGCTTCCTCCACCCGTAAAACTGTCACGGTCACGATTAGCGATTGTGGATAAGTATGTGACCTTAAACACCAATAAATAAATGAATAAGTTACATTTACACTTTTTTTCGAAGAAAAGATTCCATTTCCAGACTGTTTTAGCATTCTGTGAAAAACTAAAACATGATCTATTCTGGAATTCGATCTCATTTCAGCTGAACAATGAAATTTACTTAGATATGAGTCTTCCATGGAAGACGTGTGTCACCTGCACTATATTTTAATAGCGTGTCTTTAAATATTTACCTCAAACCTTGTTAATCAAGTTCTTCTATGTAAGTTATATGGAATTCCAAGTCGAAAAAGGGACATAACTCTGAAAAAATGTGTGGATGATAACGGTTGTATGTGGATATCCTTTCCCCCATCCTGGTTCATGTGCATACCAAATATCATTAAAATCTGCCTGACAATGACTGAGATATATACACTCCAAGGCGTTTCAGACAGAATTCTAAGTTGAAAAGGGGCATAACTCTGGAAAAAATACAGCGGATCAAAAAATAAAATAGGAGGTGCACAATGCCATTATGTGATAAAGAATTACTGAAAGTTTCATCAAAATCCATTCATAGGTTAAAGAGGAGTGGCGGATAAGAGACACTCCAAGGCGTTTCAGACAGAATTCTAAGTGGAAAAGGGGCATAACTCTGGAAAAAATACAGCGGATCAAAAAATAAAATAGAAGGTGCACAATGCCATTATGTGATAAAGAATCACTGAAAGTTTCATCAAAATCCATTCATAGGTTAAAGAGGAGTGGTGGATAAGAGACACTCCAAGGCGTTTCAGACAGAATTCTAAGTGGAAAAGGGGCATAACTCTGGAAAAAAATACAGCGGATCAAAAAATAAAATAGAAGGTGCACAATGCCATTATGTGATAAAGAACCACTGAAAGTTTCATCAAAATCTATTCATAGGTTAAAGAGGAGTGGCGGATAAGAGACACTCCAAGGCGTTTCAGACAGAATTCTAAGTGGAAAAGGGGCATAACTCTGGAAAAAATACAGCGGATCAAAAAATAAAATAGGAGGTGCACAATGCCATTATGTGATAAAGAATCACTGAAAGTTTCATCAAAATCCATTCATAGGTTAAAGAGGAGTGGCGGATAAGAGACACTCCAAGGCGTTTCAGACAGAATTCTAAGTGGAAAAGGGGCATAACTCTGGAAAAAATACAGCAGATCAAAAAATAAAATAGAAGGTGCACAATGCCATTATGTGATAAAGAATCACTGAAAGTTTCATCAAAATCCATTCATAGGTTAAAGAGGAGTGGCGGATAAGAGACACTCCAAGGCGTTTCAGACAGAATTCTAAGTGGAAAAGGGGCATAACTCTGGAAAAAATACAGCGGATCAAAAAATAAAATAGGAGGTGCACAATGCCATTATGTGATAAAGAATCACTGAAAGTTTCATCAAAATCCATTCATAGGTTAAAGAGGAGTGGCGGATAAGAGACACTCCAAGGCGTTTCAGACAGAATTCTAAGCGGAAAAGGGGCATAACTCTGGAAAAAATACAGTGGATCAAAAAATAAAATAGGAGGTGCACAATGCCATTATGTGATAAAGAATCACTGAAAGCTTCATCAAAATCCATTCATAGGTTAAAGAGGAGTGGCAGATAAGAGAAAGTGTGACGCGGACGACGCAAGACGACAAAAGTAATCTCTATATGTCGCTCCCCACTTCGTGGGGCAGGCGACACAAAAATGTAGTCAAGAGAGTTAACTCAGTATTTTGCATTCACTACTGATTGATTTGGCTAATCAAACTTGAACCTACATCATTGCTCAATCTAAACTCGTGGAAAGATGTCATAAAATAATAGCATTGAGGCCAAGAGGGTATGGCTTATCTGAATGAATGAAAAGTTTAAGCGCAACGAAGGTGCACAGGGACGACGCGAGATTGAAATTCCTTGCGACCCGAATAAGCTTACCTGTTCAGAATTTACATAGCATTTGAATGAATAATAATATAAATATTTCGAAATGTTGAACTGTTTTACAGACAATCTGTTTTTGTAGTTGAAATAGTATATATGCTGCAATCAATATTGAACTATAACCCTAACTGATTTTGTATTATCTATTTACAGTACCAGTGGAAATAAGTGGAAAGGTTGAATTGCTAACGCAGAAAATAAGTCCCGATAAAGGGAAAGCGGTATTTTTATTAACCTTGCCACTTCCATCCAATAAGGAGTCATGAGTAGAAATACTAAACTCTTGAACAATCAAATCAAATGGAATAAATTTTGACTTCTTTCAGACTTAGGCTGTTTCTTTTGACCTTGTTTCTTGATAGTAATTTGGTGTAAATGGAGCAGTAATTGGGTAGTAAATGGGTGTAACTGGGTGAAATGATGGATCGCCAAACTGAACTTATTAAACTTATTGGGTAGTATTGGGTAAATCGAAGTGCCCTTACATGACCACGTCACCAAGCAAAATGCTGATCGCAAGCTGCAATCAACATTTTGCTTCGTCAGGTGATCACTTAAAGGACTGTTGAGTTTATATTTAAATGAACAGGTTTCTCATAACTTTTATATTTGTACAGGTTTTTTGTATAATATTATATATTTTTTGTATATATCATGTGCCAGTCTCCAGAGAAATAAAAAAAATTGTTTTTTTAAAGTTTTGGTAGGTTTGCCGCGATTATGAAATTCCATAGTCGATTAATTAGAGCCCAAAATCGACGATTAGTCGACTTTTTTGACCACTTTTTTTTAACAAAGGGTCAACTAAAATGAGATGGTTGAATGGTCCTAAAGGTAGGTACAACCAGGTGTGTGGCCGTGTACATTTCAAATAACATGGTGACATAGTCAACGATCCATCATTCCGACATTATAAGGCTTGGTGAACGTCGGAATGAATGTTTCGATGACCATATTCTGTTAAGTTGGTCGATCGTCTGCCATACCGTTAAACAGTAATACACCCTGATGCCCGAAATTCAGATGAAACATAACAGTGAGCAGCCAGAAGGAACTAGGCCTGATCCGAGGGAGAGGGATTTTACAACTTGCAAGGACTATTCTGTTGGACCCTTTAAGGGCACTAAGGATGTAAAAAGTCACCCCCCCCCTCCCCTTCCACACACACACTCACGATAATTTATCACTGGTGGGAAATGTGATTTTCGGATTTCCAACATGAAAGAGTGACCCAAGGGAGCTAATTCTAGTTTTGTGATGCAAAATACTGAAATTTCATCAAACGCAGCGAGTTTCATTTTGTGTTGTTCAAAATAAGATTTATGAGCAAAGAATGGTTATTGGAAACGATGTTGTTTAAAATACGGACATGTTGTTGACATGACGAGAGCAGTAACACTTGAAAATAACTTTCATATTTTCCACAAAAAAAATCATTAAAGTGGGAAGTAATTACTGCAAACATTTCCGAATCAGACTTATTAAAATGACGATTTATTGGAAGGGGGGGGGGGGGGGGGGGGGGGGGCTGAGGCCGCCCTCCTTTACCTCCATATGGTCTACCAGTGTTGTTTGTACATCTAGAAAAGTTCCCATCATGTATATACAGCGTGATCACGTTCTGGCAAGGCAGTAGTGTCGTTATACATGCGGGGGTAAAAAAAGTCGAAAAAGTCGACTTTCAAATTTAAAGTCGATCAATCAGCATGACCGATGATTAGTCGGCTTTTTGCATAATCACGGCAAGCCTAAGTTTTGGACTTAATTTAGAAATCCCAGAAATAAATTGACAATGAGATTTCTGTGGGTCAATCACATAAATAGCCTGATTGTGATCAGCCAAGCGCCAAGCAAATGCCGACACAGGTATGAATTTGAATAAATTCAAATTCAGTTTCCTTTTGAATGCTAAGAGCAATGTGCAAATGTCATTTAGAAGGTGGTTCTAGGGAATTCTGTGTGGTTCTAGGGGTTCTGGTATTTAGGAGAAAAATACTAAATACCATTTTCTCCTAAATACCAGAACCCCCCAGACAAAGGCGACTATAAGAATGAATTTCTTCTATTCTTCTTTCCTTTAAGGATTATTACATAAAATAAACACATATCATCATAAAACACAGCGCAAATGTATTCATGTAATTTAGAGTGGGGTTCTGGGGGTGGGGGGCAGGGGTTCTGTGTTTAAGAGGAAAAAACTGATCTAAATTGTTGCAGCTTGAAAATTTTGGAATCTACACATGTCCACTTGCAAGTCATCATGTATAAAATGTTTTTTTTCAATATCCCATCTGGTATGAGTTGCGCACACAAACATCTCATGTAGGAATCAATATTAAATCTAAGTTCAAGAGGAGATAAGTTGTTACAACTACCACTGCTTGATATGTGCACATGTTTGCTTGTAAGTGGTCAAATTAGAGAATTTTTACTGAATTAGCTTCATAAATGTAAGAGGAGTTTCAGACACAAGAATATCATCTAGAAAATATATTACATCTTGTGAGATGAAGAGAAGATAACTTGGTTAAAATTGTCATAGGTTAACACGTTCGCTACAGTGCAATTTAGTAATATCCTGTGCTGAAACAATATTGAGGGAAAAGAGTGTTTTCCATCTGTTCCAAATACCTTTCCACAAATTTAGCACCCATTTGACAAACATTTTTTCAAGTCATATGTCCATTTCAAACTAAGCATGTTGTGGTTTGCTCGGGTATTTGCATAAAAAATGAAAAATTGTGGAAAAAATGGATAATATCACTTTGTCCATTTCTTACATTTGTTACACTGTGCTTTACATTATATTGAGAATAACACTGTGCTACAGAGAGGTTGCTGGGGGTTGGGTGGGGGGAGCTAAAAATTACAATGCCCCCCCCCCCCCCCCTCCCCCTCAAAGTGTTATGTGTAATTATATAATGTCAGACGTCCACTCACTAATCAGTGTTGATTCGACTGTATTGGGAAAAGATTCGTAAATTAACATATTAATTTCTGTTCACTGAATCCTTTTTTTGTACCTGATACATTTTGTTTGGGAATTTTGTATATCAATTAAAATCTTTAAAGGTGAAAATCGGTTTGGTAAATCCCGTTATTTTGTGTGATAAATTTGAGCCAAAAAATGAGAATTTTGCCGATCACGTGCAACAGTGTGGCTCTTCCGTCAATTGGATATACATTGCATGAAATATTCTGAAGATATAGGAGACTGGCGAACAAACTCAGGGGGGGAATCCAAATCATATATCAGCGAAAATTTTATTTTAATATGAAAACAAATCGAAAATCTCATGAATTAACGAATGGATTTTTTCAATTCCTATATTAAACTGCAGTACAGAGTTCTGGAAATGAAACATATGGCATTTGTATCTGAATATTTTATTAAATGTATGTTTTAGAAATTTTCTGACTGAACAATATAATTGCTAATCAGGGACAGTCTCTGAAAGATTTTTCTCGTGAAACATTAATTGGTTATGGAATCCTTCTCACATGACCACACTAAAATAGCTTTTCATACACGGTTGTTTCTACACAAACAACGGGGTATTAACAAGTGCGGTTTTGTATGCAGTGTACACGTAATGAAGATTTTCTCAGGAGCGTTCCCCCCAATAATGGAGGATACAATAGGCCTGAGGTGGAGTGGGTATGACCCTCCCATTGGTGGGGGTTTGTGGGAGCCCCCCGAACTCCCACCAATGGGAGGTACCCACCCTACCTCAGGCCTATGGACTTTGGATATGCTTGTGGTATCATATATCAACCTGGCTCTCCCCACAAAATTATCTCCTATAGGAAATCCTAGCAATGCCCCTGCAACACTATTCATTCCCTGTGTATGGGATCCTTGTACTCAGTACGGATTTATAGTACAGGACATCCAAATGCAAGTTTGTACTCTATACTATAAAGTATTCCAGCACTGAAAGCAATTAAAAGTTTGGGAATATGCACATGTACAGTTGTTAGTGATCATATTTGAAAAGTTTAATTGAAATGGGTTTATAAATATAGTAAAGGTAGAAGTTGCGCACACAGGAATCTCATATAGAGATGTAAATTCATTTTTCTAAGTTCAAGGGAGATAACTTGTTTAAAATTGCTGCAGACTGAAAATCTGGTAATGTGCACACATGTTCATTTGTTAGTGCTTGTATTTGAAAGGTTTGATCAAATTGTGTTCATATATATAAGATGAATTGTGAGCAAAGTAATTTTACATGGATGGACAGAGAGATGTATTGAAATTCAGACATTAGGAAATATAATCATATAGAAGTACAGGGTGGTGACTGTGCCCCTGTTTTTTCAAACTGACAGGATAATAAGGTGAACAATATGCTGTTAGACCTGGAAGATGCCAGAGGCCTAAAGAGTAGATGTCCTCCTGTTCACGAGAAGATCCATATTCATACCAATCCATGGTTTAAATGGGGCTAACCTCTATCCCCCACCTCCCTTCATACACACACACAAGAAGGATATGAACCCAAGACAAGATACACTCAGTTCTTAAAATGCACATCTTAGGTCCATTGAGGGGTCATATGAAAAATATCTGGTCTACATTCAGGTATTTTCTGCAAAGTCCAAAAAAGAGAAAAATAACCCCAATACATCTACATCTACATCGTACTCCTAGCCTTCAAAGAATTGAAGATTATAAGGAGGCGCATGAATGATTTTTTTTTTTTTTTTTTTTGTAAACTGATAAAAGATTTGTTTAGATGACTATTTGACTTTGAAAAAGTACTTGTAGTAGGTGGATTTGAACTCATCTAGATCTGTTAAGCTTGCCAATGAGTATGGGATCTTATTCCATGCGTTGATAGTTAGAGGATAGAAGGAATTTGAGATATATTTGGGCACTGCATGGGGTCTAACATACTTGTGATCTCTAGTAGGAGTAAGAGGAGCAGTGTCTTTTATTTTTACAAGGTCATGGTGGATTTTATACAGTAAGACCATGGATGTATATAATTGGCGCTGCTCAAGAGTTGGCCAATTTAGGATGGTAAGCATGTCAGTAACACTACTAGGGTGTTTATATATGTTCATGACATAGCGTGCTGCACGATGTTGGACCATCTCAATGTGGTGTGCGAGATCTTTTTGCCAAGGATGCCACACAGGTGAGCAGTATTCAAGTTGTGGCCGAACATATGTCTGATATGCAAGTGCTTTGATGTTTCTATTACTTGTTCTTATGTTTCTTTTGATGAATCTTAGCGAGGTGTTCGCTTTATTTACTATATGATTTACATGACATTTCCATGAGAGATCTTTTGTTAGCGTTACACCGAGGTATTTGGCTTTATTTGTATTTTTGAGGATTTTATTGTGCAGTCTGTATTCATGTTTGATGGGGTTTTGTTTTCGAGAGATACTTATTATTTCACATTTGTCAGGATTAAAAGCCATTTGCCATGCATGTTCCCATTTTTCAAGTTTGTTTAGGTCTTGTTGGAGAGTACTGCAGTCAGAGGCTGAAGTTATGGTGCAGTATACGATAGTATCATCAGCAAACAGGCGGGCTGGGCATTCCAAGTTTGCTGCGAGGTCATTAATGTATATCAGGAAGAGACAGGGGCCAAGAACAGAACCTTGAGGCACTCCAAACTATCAAAGTGTTTGGAATGCACTTTTTCTCAATCATGAAAGGGGTGGGCATTAAGACTAATTCTAAGTGGGGGTGTCTCAGTTTCACAAGGACTGTAATTTTTCTTGTGTTTGTTTACTTTTTAGGAAGTTCACCAAGAGTCAAATCCACACTATTCACAAGAACGATTGTGGAGTTCGAAGTGTGTTCATCAATGTAAAATGAAGAATGTCCAATCTGACTTCTTAGCAGTTTTCAGTGATGGATGTATTGTTTTCAAGTTATCGTGTGGACAAACAAGTTAACGGACAGAGAGATGGATGGACAGAAAGACAGATAGATGGACATTGATGCTGGTTATCGACAGGAACCATCCTCTAGTCATGACTAATCAATCATAAAAAAATGTATCTTTTGGATCATCACATGGACAAACAAACGTCCCTGAAAATCCAAGATGGCTGCCATGGTGGCCAGATTGGATACGCCAGAATGTTGGTTATCGAGAGGAAGAACCATCCTCTAGTCATACTTAATCAACCATAAAAAAGCAGTATCTGTTGGATGTATTGTTTACAGGTTATCATGTGACACACAAAAGTTAATGGATGGACAGATGGACAGACACTGATGCTGGTTATCGAAAGGAACCATCCTCTAGTCATGACTAATCAACCATAATAAAACAGTATCTGTTGGATTATCACATGGACAAAAAAAGTTCCTGAAAATCTGAGATGGCTGCCATGGTGGCCATTTTGGATAAGCCAGAATGCTGGTTACCAAAAGGAACCATCCTCTAGTCATGCTTAATCAACCATAAAAAACAGTATCTGTTGGATCTATAGTTTTCAAGTTATCGCGTGAACAATCAAAAGTCCCTGAAAATCCAATATGGCTGCCATGGTGGCCATATTGGAAATGCCACAATGCTGGGTATCAAAAGGAACCATCCTCTAGTCATGACTAACCAACCATAAAGAAACAGTATCTGTTGGATGCATTATTTTCAAGTTATCGTGTGAACAAACAAGTTAACAGAGGGACAGATGGATGGCCGTTCTTACTTGTGGGGTTTTTCCCATGTTAAAATCCTAACCCAACAAGGTAAAAAAATTAACCCCACAGTGCAAACAAGAGCTGGACTTTCGTCCGGTGCATACCCCCACATGGTGTACCGCATAGTGTGGGCATACTTATGACCAACAAATATTATTTATGAATATTCTCGTATGGACTGACTAATAAATAATAATTTACTCAAGTTATGAATATTCTCGGACTCACACATGGACACACAGACAGAAGGATGCACGGACGGATGCAGGTAATCCAGTATATCCCCATTTTCTTTGAAAGTGGGGGTATAACAATGACCCCACAACTGACCACTGTACTAATCCAACACCACAACTACCACTGACCCTAAATTGTAAACTCCACAATGTACCACTGTAAAGCCTAGACAGACAGACAGATGGAAGGACACTGATGCTGGTTATCGAAAGGAACCATCCTCTAGTCATGACTAATCAACCATAAAAAAATAATATCAGTTGGATTATCACATGGACAAACAGAAGTCCCTGAAAATCCAAGATGGCTGCCATAGTGGTCATATTGGATACACCAGAATGCGGCATATCGAAAGGAACCATCGTCTAGTCATGCTTAATCAATCATAAAAAAGCAGTATCTGTTTGATGTACTGTTTTCAAGCTATCGTGTGGACAAACAAAAGTTAACGGATGGACAGATGGATGGATGTTCTCACAGGTTCTTACTTATGGGGTTTTTCCCATGTTAAACCGAAAACCCACAAGGTAAAAAAAATTAACTCCAAAGTGCAAACAATAACCCCACAAGTGGCCACTGTACTAACCCAACCCCACAACTATCAATGACCCTAAATTGTAAATCCCACAATGTACCTCTGCTAAGCCTGGACAGACAGACAGATAGACGGACACTGAAGCTGGTTATCGAAAGGAACCATCCTCTAGTCATGACTAATCAACCATAAAAAACATTATCTGTTGGAATATCACATGGACAAACAAATAGCCCTTAAAAACCTTTTAGCTGTGCCAGAATGCTGGTTATCGAAAGGAACCATCCTCTAGCCATGCTTAATCAACCATAAAAAAGCAGTATCTGTTGGATCTAAAGTTTTCAAGTTATCGCATGGGCAATCAAAAGTCCCTGTAAATCCAAAATGGCTGCCGTGGTGGCCATATTTGATATGCCAGAATGCAGGTTATCAAAAGGAACATCTTCTAGTCATGACTAATCAAACATAAAGAAACACTGTATGTTGGATCTATTGTTTTCAAATTATCGTATGGACAAACAAAAAAGTTAAATGATGGACATACAGAGAGAGGGATGAACAGATGGACAGACAGATGGATGGACAGATGGACATTGCCATACAATAATATGGCCCGCCAATATGAGCGGCCGTAAAAAAATTGGCAAAAAAGATGAGGCTGATACATCAAAAAGGACATGCTACCAAATTTCCTTATTTGGTATCACATGTGACAATTTCTGGTGTTGCATAACCAATGACAAATGCCAATATATATATAATAGAATAAATGCTCTTATAAAAAAATAAATGCTTTATATAACAGAATAAACGCTCAATATAATAGAATAAATGCTCTGTTTAACTCAGAATACAAGAATATGACCGAATCCCGATTAACACCTTTTAGCTGTATAAACAAGAGGCCCCAGGGGGCCTGAGGGTACTCACCTGACATGGTAGCCCAAATATAAAACCCAGGGAATTGCTTTCAACAAGTTGCATCTGCCCCCCCCCCCCCCCCCCCCCCTCCCACAAAAAAAGAAGCTTATACCAAATATCCAAAGATTCAGACCAGTGGATATAAAAAAATATATATTTTTTAAAGAATATTCCTCATATTGAACTAAGTAATAATTCGGGCTCCCATAGGAAGCCCAAATATGAACCCAGGGATTTGATTTTAACAAACTTGAAACTTGAATCTCACCTCCAGTGGGAAGCTGTTTTCCAAATATCAAATGATTCTGACTGGTGGATGTGAAGAAGAAGATTTTTGAAGAATATTCCTCATACTGAACTAAGTTATAATTCAGGCTCCCACAGGGAGCCCAAATATAAACCCAGGGACTTGGCTTGAACAAAATTGAATCTCCCCCCCCCCCCCCCCCCCCCCCACCCACCCCCTAAGGATGCTGCTTGTCAAACATGACAACATTCCGACCGCTGAACTTGAAGATTTTTAAAGAAAAAGTCCTCATATTTGAACTAAATTATATTTTGGGCTCCCACAGGGAGCCCAAATATAAATCCAGGAACTTGGCTTCAACAAACTTGAATCTCACCCTCCTAAGGATGCTGCATACCAAATATCAAAACATTCTGACTTCTGAATCTGAAGAAGAAGATTTTTAAAGAAAAATTCCTCAAACTGACTAAGTTATAATTCGGCTCCCACAGAGAGCCCAAATATAAACCTAGGGACACCAAGTATGAAAACATTTTGATTGCTGGATCTGAAGAAGAAGATTTTTTAAGAAAATTCCTCATTTTGAACTAAGTTATAATCCAGGCTCCCACGTTAAAGTTGTGTAGGTTTATGGCCTATTTTTAACCAGTCTGCACAGGAAGGGCGAGTTTTTCAATCAACATTCAAAAATTATTGTATTCCAGATCTGAAGAAGAAGATTTTTAAAGAAAATTCCTAGTTTTGAACTGAGTTACAATTCGAGGTCCCACAGTGATCCCAAATATGAACCTAGGGACATGGCTTGAATAATCTTGAATCTCACCCCATTAAGGATGCTGTATGCCAAATATCAAAACATTCCGACTGCTGAAGAGCGCAAATATAAACCTAGGGACACCAAGTATGAAAACATTTTGACTGCTGGATCTGAAGAAGATTTTTAAAGAAAATTCCTCATTTTGAACTAATTTATAATCCGGGCTCCCACGTTAAAGTTGTGTAGGTTTATGGCCTATTTTTAACCAGTCTGCACAGGAGGAGCGTGTTTTTCATTGTTTATTTAGCCATTAGGCTAATATGAACATGCATGCAGTTTGCTAAAACAAGAAAAGCTGTGGGGTGTTGTCAGTTGAAATATTCAGGAGACAGTTTGACTCGGGGATGGGTGGGGTGAAATTGTTTGCCAGCTTTATGGCCTAGCTGCTGAAAGTTAAAAAATTTATAGTAATTTACATATTTTTTATACTTACCAATGACACAGACTTAGCTGGTGCTAAACTCTTTAATTCAGGGCCAAACACAAATTTTGTCCCCCAATCCCCAAAATTTGCATCAAAAACCAAAAATTAGATGTCCTATATGGTCCTCCATACATTTACTCCTCTGCACATGCACAGTGTCAAGGAGGACCCGAAATTGGCGCCAATTATCATTCTTACAGCCAGTGCCTGGTAAGCGTTATGTACTCAGCGGGGAGGTATGAGTTCCCAACTCATGGGAGGGCCATCTCCGTCTGGGTCATTGGTAAGTATAAAAAATATATAAATTACTATAAATTTTTTAACATTTTATACTGAACCAATGACCCAGACTTAGCTGAATAGTAAATAGGTTGGAGGGCCTAGGACATAAAGGAAAATCCAGTAAGCTCAATTATCTATAACAGAAATATCCCCTCCAGGAGAAAAGGAGAGATAGGCTTTACATGTATCTTTCTTATTTATATTAAAGAAGAAACACACAATACCGATCAGTAATTGAGCATAACAATCATCAATGATCTCTATTAACATCCAATATAACCCTTTATGCTAACATTTTTAAAGGTAAGCCAATAAACCCTTCCCCTTGCCATGGGTTAAATACCCCAGAGCGAAGAGGGCAGCAGGACAGAGTCACTGCCGGAACAGAAAGCCTACATAACTATAGTTGCAACTGTTTAGTGAACGATATTCTGAGCAACTGATAACGGACCTAAACAATGGAGGTCTCCAGAAATGGACTCAATATTTCTGAGATAGAAATTAGTGAATGTGGAAGGTTGAGACCAATATGCAGCCTTCATTAAAACAGTAATAGCAATACAATTAGCATAGGCCCAAGAAGTAGAAAGAGCTCTTACTTCATGAGCTGAGATCTTGAGTGCCAACTGTTGAGAAGAAGATAATTTTTCATAAGCAGTATGGATAGTTAATTGAATCCATCTAGCAATAGAATGAACCATAATATCCCTTCTATTAGGCATCAAAGACACAAAGAAACGCTTACGTCCCTTTCTGATGAACTCAGATCTACGTTTGTAAATACGTATTGCTCTAACAAGACAAAGTAAAGGCCTACACCCATCAGATGATGGAAGGGCCTTAATAACAATAGGTTCAGGATACTTATTAGGAGCCTGATTCTTAGCCAAAAATCCAACATTGGTGGTAAAGGTAATAGTATTACCAACACTACGGTAGTGAGAATCATCCACAGATAGTGCATGCAGCTCGCTAACTCTTCTAGCAGAAGAGAAGGCTAAGAGAAAAGCTGTCTTATATGTTAAGAATTTGAAGTCCACTGTGTCAAGAGGCTCAAAAGGCACTTCATTTAGCTTAAGAAGAACCCAAGCCAAATTCCACTTGGGAATTAATCTAAGGGTTCTAGGTCTATTTATCGAAAAATTTCTAACTAATTTAGATAAAGAGACATTAGTTCCAATCATTAAGCTATCATGATGTGCATAGGTATCGGATAGCATAGACCTATAACCCTTAATGGTGATAGCCTGCAGTTTAATCTCATCAAATAAGTATACTAGAAAGTTTGCAATGTCTGGAATGGAAGGATCATAAATATCTACAGAATGATCCCCACACCACTGACAAAAGACCTTCCACTTAGCTGCATAGTTTAGTGAAGAGGAGGTCCTCCTACAGCTAGAAATCGCATCCACTGCTCGTCCTGTAAAATGCTTTCCGTGCAAGAAGGACCGCACAACGGAAATACGTGAAGGTTTAGACCTTGCGGATTGTGATGGAGGATGCGCGATTTCCCCTGCGAAAGATCTTCCCGTTGAGGAAGCTTCCTCGGCATGTCCCACAACAGACACCTGAGTAGATTTATCCACGGTCTCTGTGGAGACAGAGATGCTACTAACAGAATCTTGCATTGCGATTGTTTTAACTTGAGCAATATCTGCTGAATCAATGGCGCTGGAGGATACGCATATCCTATCATTCCGTCCCAAGAGATCGAGAGAGTGTCTACTGCGAACGCTCGAGGATCCGGACAAGGTGACACATATGTCTGCAACTGATTGTTGAGATATGTCTCAAATAAATCTATCACTGGCCATTCCCACTGGTAGCAAATCTGATTGAATACTTGCTTGTTGAGAGTCCATTCTGACGGCAACAGGCAACCCCTCCGTGAAAGGGAGTCTGATAAGACGTTCAGACGACCCGGAATATGATGGACCGATAGAATCTGATGCCTCCTTGGTTCCGAATATACGCAACTACCGTTGTATTGTCGGACAGAATTTGCAAGTGTGCATTCTGAATAACGTCTATCCAATGACGTAGAGCAAGCCAAATCGACATCATCTCTTTGATGTTGATGTGCTTGCTTAAAAACTGTGGATCCCAAAGACCCTGGCACTTTGAATCCGATGGGCTCAGTGTCGTGCCCCAACTTGTTTGACTGGCATGCGTCATAATCATAAAACTCAGATCTGGCAACTGCAGTGGAACTCCCTGAGTTAACCACTGTAGGTCTGCCCAAGTCTGAATCTCTTGTTTCACTTGATTTGACAAGAGGATGTCCATATCGAGCGAATGAATCTTCACTCTCCAATTCTGAGTCAGATAGACCTGGAGAGGATGAATGCGCAGCCACCCCATTGGAATGAGATCTGCGGCAGCTCCGCACAGACCAATCAGTCTCATGAATTCTCTCACTGTAACTTTGTCTGAGTGAAGACAATAGCGAGCGTAACAACTAACTAATTTCGCTCTGGTTAACGGCAGACGAACGAGATTGTTGTGCATCTCGAAGCTCATCCCCAGGTGGGTGAATGACTTGGACGGCACCAGATCCGACTTCTCCTCATTTACTGTGAAACCAAGACGTCGGAGCAATAGAAGCAGATTCTGCATATTGTTCTGAAGCGTTAACTCGTTGCCGTATCTCTGAAGAATATCGTCCAGGTAGGCCGACGTTACCGCAGACGAATGAGCTCGGAAATAAGTCAATACCGAGTTCATTACTCGAGTGAAAGCCCAGGTCGCTAGATTCAGACCGAAGCACATCGCATGGAACTGATAAACAACACCTAAGACAGCGAAGCGAAGATACTTTCTGAACGCCGAATTTACCATGACATGAAAGTACGCATCCTTGAGGTCTATGCTCGCAGCATAGTCGTTCACTCGATTGCTTGCTCTGACCGATCGAATGGTCTCCATATAGAACTGTGGAGCCACGATTAGCTTGTTTATCTAGCTTAAATCAATTACTGGACGGAACGAGACATCTGGTTTCGGAACCAGAAAGAGATGGCTGTAGAAACCTGGAGATTCCTGGTTTTCTACGACCTCTATCGCATTCTTCTCTAAAAGAGACTGGACTTCTGATAGAAGTGCCGTTCTTTTCTGTAAATTTGACGGAAGCTGAGACCATCTTGGACTTTGAGTTAACGGAGGTTTGCCTCTGAAGGACAGTTTTAGTCCTTCTGATATAACCTCTCAAACCCAAGGGTCCTCCGTAATTGATTCCCAGTTGTTTGAGAAACTCGGCAGTCTTCCGCCCATTGGAATGTGACAGAGGTTTAAACCATCACCTCCTGGATCTGCGAGGCTTGCGGGGGGAGAAACTACGTCCTCCGTGACCCGCACCTCGCCCCGTCGGCCTAGGGGCATCTGACTGGTTATTTCAGCCAGCGTTATGGCCCCTACTCGAGTCGCTACTCTGACGGTCTCTAGAGTAAGACCTAGAGGACGCATAGGAACCTCTATAGGAACTTCCCCTGGACAAACTCGTCCCAGAAGTGCCTGGCCTACTCTTCTTTGCTGGTTCCGACTTTTTGGAAGCAGACTCAAATAGCAGAGAGTCTGAAGCTTTCTTAGTTAATTTATCATATATTGCAGAAAGCTTGCTGTTGAAGAGAAATTCTCCGGAGACCGGAGCGACTCTAAGAGAGTTTTTCACCTTACTGTCCACGTGAGCGGAAGTAGCTAGGGCCGTGTCATGTCTAACTAAATCCAGATTCGCCACTGAAAGGGCGGAGTTATACGTGGAGAAAGCTATGGCTCTGGACAGAACTCTTAAGGATGTCTGTACATCTTGGAATTCTGGTCCTTCAAAGTGTAATGACAATGATCTGGTAAGGTGATCTGCGTATGAAAGAGCATCTAAACTGGCTCTGTTGGACGATATTTGTCGTTTCCAACATTGACGAAGGAAGTGACATAGACAACGACATGGATAATTCAAGGTCTTCAGCCTGGTCGTCTAAACGCAGAGGAACTCTCTGGATGCCCTGACCTGCCGTTTCAAATTTATTCTTTGGGTTGATGAAAGGCAGCTGTAGAGCAGATGACAGTAGGAAGGCTGACCTGCCCATCTTGTTGGCAAGTTTGTCAATAGTGTCATCTAATAATTCAAATATCCGTGAGACATTCCTGGACTGTGACAGAAATTCTGGGACAATGTCCCTAAACCGATTAAAAAAGTCGATGTCTAGTGATGCTATCACCCTCCTATCTGGCTGTGCAGCATTTTGGTCCGGCGGAACAACTTCTGGAAGGTAATGCTGGATAACTCCACGGCTATTTTATGTTGTTCCGAAAGGGAAAAATCTAACTCATCGGAATCCCTTTCGCCATCCTGCCGGACCTCTTGCAATTCTCGGTCGTCCGCACCAGCGGCGGAACGTACCGACCCAGCTTCGTCTGAAACTTCATGTTCCGACAGAGGCTCTGCCGTTGCTGGGATGCTGCAATGATCTTTGCTATCTGTGATAGCACGTCCGTTACGGAGGCCTGGGGAGCCGCGGTCTTACTGGATTTAGCCGCCGGAAGCTCCCTGGACGTTGCATCTTGCATACATCTTTTGTGTGAACGACTGGATGTAGAAGACCTCGTATCCCTGGCTACCGGATGATGTGACCTGGTCGCCGTGGAATCCCTGGTCGGCGAAGCTGACTGGATATCACTGGTCACGTAGCCAAGGTGCGGTCGTGTGTGCTGCCGTGAGGATGAGGAAGCCTTATAGGCAGCCTCGCCGGACTGCCTATATACCGGAGCGTGCTGAGTGGCGGACGTATGCTCTGACTGCGTAACGCTACGAACTACAACATCTGGCCCCAGATGTTGCTGTATGAGAGAGGGACCCCTCTCGCTTGCAGCTCGTGCAGAGCTGGACAAGCTAAGTACCGAACTATCTGGCTTCCTCCGAACCATCCTCTGTTCCGTCATCACTGGATGTGCACGTGGAAGGTTTATAGTGCTCGCAACACCGGACTCTCTCTCCTGGACCGCAATGGATGAACCCGGGTGCTGACCCATTCGGTGAATGGATGCGACACCGGGCGAGCTAGCGGACGTCAACCCCTTCAATCGAACTTGCAAACTCCCGGGTAATTGACGGATTTGCATGAGCACTTTTGCCGCTAGCTCTTCGCTTGTTTGTGACGACGGAGGCACACTTCTGGATGACATCACAGAAATATCACACTGTTCTTGTTCCTCTGAAAAAGAGAGTGAAAGACTAGAGTGACTCTGCGGAGAGAGGACCAGCATGGCCCTCTCCCCAGTAACAACATACCATGACACATGCTTCAAATGTTTGTCATCCCAATTGATACACACAGAACAAAGATCAGTGCCAGTACATTGAGTACAATTAATAGAGAGATCATGAGAATCAGAGGAAGATTTCCTCCTATTACAATTTGAACAATAATCATTCATTGTGAAAAAGGTAAACAATCATAGTACTTGCACTAATCCTTGAAAATAAAGATACATAATAAAACAATCCATTATAATCATTACGAAAAAATGATTCGAAAAGAAAAAAGTTTTTGAAAAAAACATTTTTCAGAAGAGCCCAAGTTCCCAATGGGAACCCTGAGCCCAAATGAATCCCAAAAAAGCCTAAGTGTGGACAAAAATTTTAAATCATTTTGAAAAATTAATGTAACACTTATGGACAATATTAATGTATCTTGCTATGAAATAAAGTGATGCAGAAGACAAGTAATCACTATTAGAAGTAACTGTTGTCAATCTAAGCAAAAGTGTCAACAAACTGGAAACATGACTCCAGGCACTGAAAAAACCTGGCCCGAAATCAGTTACCAATTTAAAACACTATCTGATGCAAAACAGAGGCTTCCAGAGAAGAAACTCTAGAACATCAGATGGTAGATGCAGACCAAAACGCCTAAAAACCCCTAGGGTGAGGACGTAAACATGGGGAAAAAACAGAAAAAAATTCTGTTACCAAGCCAAAACTCCCAAGAAATTTTAGTAATAAACATTACAAACTAGACTTTATGATTCTGGAGAATCATGGCTTTTCCCGATGAGATTCTATGATTTTTCATGACACCACAGTGTCTGATGAATTGTTTTTAACTGTCTCACTTAAGTTCCTTCATTGATGTTATGAGAAAGGTCAGTATAGTAATCTCAGGTGACTCAGTTTCATAAACAAATTGTTTAGGTAAAAACCATCATTAATGGTGGAGTGGTTAATGTCAGTATCGTCGTCCAACACGTCAATGACGATGAAAGGAGTTGTTTGTTTGACACATACCCACTGAGTGCTGTGGCTATTTGAAAATGGTCCATTTTATCTCAAATGTATCCAAAATATTGATGACTGGCAGCTTGTAGAGGGTTAACAAGTGCTAACAGGAATATTAATTAATGCAACTTGTAATGTCACACCAAGAACTGCGAATGGCCATTTTTTCTTTAAACTCTACAAAATGTTTTCAGAGAAATCCAGGGAGAACATGAATTTTAAGCTTTTCATGGGTATCATTGTTTATCCAGCCCAAAACGGGTTAAGTGTTGTTTTTGGAATACTCTTAATACTTCCAAAAATAATTCGCAGTGAATTCTACTTCCACTTATTTTGATCTCTCCTCTCAACTTTGGGTGCTGTGGGTACGCAAAAACAGCCCATTTTATCAACATTTTGATGTTTGAGAACCTGCATAGGGTTAACAAATTCTTACTGGAATATTTTGTACATGCGACTTGTAATGTCACTCTAAGATCTGAGAATGGCCATGTTTTCTTGAAAATCTACGAGATGTTTTTAGAGAAATCCTCGGATAACATGAATTTTTAACCTTTTGAGGGGTTTCGCTCTTTAACCAGCCCGAAACGGGTTAATGCTTGGTTTTGTGAATATCTTCATTACTTACAAAAATGATCGTCGGTGAATTCCACTTCCAATGAAAGAGGTTATGTTTATCTCGCCGGTACACATTTGGTGTTATGGTTGCCCAAGAACAGCCCATTTTCTCCAAATGTCTATGCTTGGCAGCCTCTGGAGCGTTAACAAATGCTTACCGAAATATTTTGTCCATGCAACTTGTAATGTCACTCCAAGACCTGCGAATGGTCAATTTTTCTTGAAATTTTTGTTTGAGAAATCCACAGAAAACTGGAATTTTAAGCTTTTAAGGGGTATATCTCCTTAACTAGTCAAAATGGGTTAAGACCTCGATTTTTGTATACACTTACTACTTACAAAAATGTTTCCCTGTCAGTTTTGCATCTGGTAAAAGAAGTTACGTTCCTCTGTTGTATTCCCATTTGATGTTGTTGTTGTTCAAAAACAGACTATTTTTTTCAAAATTTTGACATTTAGCAGCCCATGGAGGGTTAACAAATGCTTACCGGAATAATATATCCAATCAGCTGGTAATGTGACACCATGACCTATCAATGGCCATTTTCTCTTGAAAACCCTACCAGATGTTTGTAAAGAAATCCAGGGAAAACTTAAATTTTTAAGCTTTTGATGGGTATCACTATTAACAACCACAAAATGGGTTAACGCTTTGTTTTTTGCATACCCTTATTACTTACAAAAATGGTCTTCGGTGAATTCCACTTCCAACAAAGCAGATTATGTTTATTTCTCAGGTACACGTTGGGTGATGTGCGTGCCTGAAAACAGCCTATTTCAACAAAATTACCATGCTTGGCAGCCTCTAGAGGGTTAATAAACCTTCACCGGAATATTTTGTCCATGCAACTTGTAATATCACACAAAGACCTGCGAGTAGTCAATTTTTCTTGAAAACCTACAGGATGTTTTTAGAGAAATCCACAGAGAATGGGAATTTTAAGATTTTAAGGGGTCTCTCTGCTTAGTCTGTCCAAAATGGGTTAAGACTTCGACTTTTGAATACCCTTACTACTCACAAAAATGTTTGCGTATAGAAAACTTTGATACACACGACATATCAGGCGATGCATATGGTAACCCTCCAAAGACTGCCAAACATCGAAATTTTGATGAAATAGGCCAGTTTCAGGCCCCCACTGCACCCAAACAATACACGAGAGATAAACATAACTTCTTTTATTGGGATTGGAATTCACCGAGGATCATTTTTGTCAGTAATAAGGGTGTTCAAAAAACCAAGCGTTAACCCATTTTGGACTGGTTAAACAGCAATACCCCCATAAAGCTCAAAAATTCGTATTTTCCATGGATTTCTCTAAACGAGTCTTGTAGATTTTCAAGAAAAATTTGTCACTCCCAGGCCTTGGTGTGACAATAGAATTTGCATGGACAAAATACTGTGGTGAGCATTTGTTAACCCTCCACGGGCTGCTAAAAGTCAAAATTGTGATAAAATGGGCTGTTTTTGAATGCCAACAGCACCCAATTGGTGTACCACCGAGAAAGGTTCCTTCTTTTATCGGACGCAAATTGATGGGAAAACATTTTTGATAGTGGTAAGGGTATTCAAAAGTCGAAGTCTTAACCCATTTTGGGCTGGTTAAAGAGAGATACCCCTTAAAAGCTTAAAATTTCCATTTTCTGTGGATTTCTCTAAAAGCAACTTGAAGGTTTTCAGGAAAAATTGACTATTCGCAGGTCCTTGTGTGACATTACAAGTTGCATGAACAAAATATTCTGGTGAGCATTTATTAACCCTCTACAGGCTGCTAAGCATCGTAATTTTGTTGAAATAGGCTGTTTTCAGACGTGCACAACACCCAATGCATACCCGAGAGATAAACATAATCTACTTTGTTGGAAGTGGAATTCACCGAGGACCAAATTTGTTAGTAATAAGGGTATTCAAAAAACCAAGCATTAACCCCTTTTGGGATGGTTAATAGCAATACACATCAAAAGCTTAAAAAATCATGTTTTCCAAGAATTTCTTTACAAACGTCTCATAGGGTTTCAAGAGAAAATGGCCATTGATAGGTCTTAGAGTCACATTACCAGTTGCATGCATAAAATATTCAGATAAGCATTTGTTAACCCTCCATGGGCTGCTAAATGTCAAAATTTCGAAAAAAATAGTCTGTTTTTGGACACCAACAACATCAAATGGAGACGCTGAAGAGAAACATAACATCTTTTACTGGACGCAAAACTGATAGGGAAAATTTTTAGTAAGTAGTAAGGGTATTCAAAAATTGAGGTCTTAACCCATTTTTGCCCAGTTAAGGAGATGTACCCCTTAAAAGCTTAAAATTCCCATTTTCTGTAGATTTCTCTAAAAAATCTGGTAAGTATTCAAGAGAAATTGACCATTTGCAGGTCTTGGAGTGACATTACAAGTTGCATGAACAAAATATTCCTGTAAGCATTTGTTAACCCTCCAGAGGCATCAAATTTTGAGAACATGGGCTGTACTTGGCCACCCATTACAACCAATGTGTACCTGCGAGATGAACATAACCACCGTCATTGGAAGTGGGATTCACCGAGGATCATTTTTGTAAGTAATAAAGGTATTCATAAAACCAAGCATTAACCCGTTTAGAGCTGGTTACAGGGTGATACCCCTCAAAAGGTTAAAAATTCAAGTTATCCGAGGATTTCTCTAAAAACATCACGTAGATTTTCAAGAAAAATTGGCCATTCTCAGATCTTAGTGTGAATTACAAGTTGCATGTACAAAATATTCTAGTAAACATTTGTTAACCCTATGCTGGTTCTCAAACATCAAAATGTTGAAAAAGTGGGCTGTGTTTGCATAACCGCAGCACCCAAAGTTAAGAGGAGAAATCAACATAAGTGTAAGTAGAATTCACTGAGAATTATTTTTATAAGTAATAAGCATATTAAAAAAATGATCCTTAACCCGTTTTGGGCTCGATAAACAATTATACCCATCAACAGCTTAACATTCATGTTCTCTCTGGATTTCTCTGAAAACATCTCATAGATTTTTAAGTGAAAACGGTCATTCACAGTTTTTGGTGTGAAATTACAAGTTGCATGAATAAATATTCCTGTTAGCACTTGTTAACCCTTAACAAGCTGCCAGACATCAATATTTTGGATACATTTGAGATAAAACAGACCATTTTTAAATAGATACAGCACTCAGTGGGTATGTGTCAAACAAACATAACTCCTTTTGCCGGTCATTAACTTGTTGGACGACGATATTGATATTAACCCTCTCCACCGTTAATGATGGTTTTTGCCTAAACAATTTTTTTTATCAAACTGAGTAATTTGAGACTTCTATACACATATTTTTCATGACATCAATGAAGGATCTTCAGTGAGACAGTCAAAAGCAATTCATCATACACTGTGGGGTCATGACAAATCATGGAATCTCATCGGGAAAAGCCATGATTCTCCAAAATCATAAAGTCTAGTTGGTATTTGGATTTTTTATGGTGATTTTACAAACAAATTTATGCAAATTTTCCAAGTCAAACGAAGTCTCGTCCCCACAATTCAACCCCGCACCGAATAATTCATTTAAATGACGATTATATCTGATTTGGCAGTGACTTTGACTTAACTGTCTGGGTTTCTTGTGAAAATTAAAACAGGTCATTTCGACACTTTTTTTCTGTGTTTTTTTTCATTCACTGTCACCACTAATTTACCAGGCGAACCTGATTCAAAATGATATCGATGGATGTTCAAGTCCAGTTACAACACACGTCTTTTCCTAATGATATGTGTCGGAGATCAAAGTTAATGACCTCGGGAATAGCACACTACATTTTGCATTACATAGCACATGTACATGGAATGACCACATTGACCATATCTGCTCCAAAGCCTGGTCTCGTTTAGACTTGTTGAGGAGGCATAAATTTAATCTTGATCGCAGTGTCCTAGAAAAATAAATTTTGCTTTTATTAGGTCTCTTCTTGAATATGTGGATACTGTATGGGATAATTGTTCTGTGACAAATGCAGCTGAACTTGAAAAAATACAGAGTGCAGCAGCAAGAATCATTATGGGAGCAACAGTAAGTGCCAGTAAGTCTTTGCTATATTTGGAAACATGATGAGACTCCCTGCAAGATAGGCACGCCTTTCTTAAAGTTAGAGAGCATTAATTTTAATTCTCTGTTATGCAGAGTTTTGTATGCTTTATTTGTTTGGGAACTATCACCCTTCTGTAATACCTGTCAGAGGAGGCTTGACGGCTACTTGCATCAGTAAATTTAACAACAATAACAACTGATCTGTTAGTCTATTCCAATCTAACAAAGGCAGTGCATTCAAGGCCTGAACAAGATTGCAATTAGTTCAATTATTTAATTTATATTATGTGAAAAATGCAGTGACATTTGGGTTTGAATTTGGTAATTGATGTGATTTTGTCATGAATTGTTTTGATGCTATTGCCAGAAACATAGTTAACACAATAATACAGCCTTTTGGTGCCAACATCGATAAAAAATCGACATGGATTCAATTCTTACATTCAGTGTGATTGCATGAGAATCATATTTAAATGGTACTAAATTTCACTATGTTTGGAGAACAGAAAAGCACTTTCTCAAGATTTGGGAGAACAGAAAAGGAATGTTCTCAAGATGATGATCTTCTTTTTTGATAGCAGACTCTCAAAAGCCACCTTTGCAGCAAGTCTGATTACAAATATAGTCAGAAATCAATCAAATGATATTTTTGTAAATGTACAATTGTAAAGACTGCAATGTATGTTGATGTTAGAGATGAGCCGATTAGTAAAATGCCCCATCAGACGAATGCTGATTATTTTAGACAACAATCTGCCAATATTAAACTTATTGCACCCAAACCTCTCACAGTTAACACAGATTACCAATAGGGAGGAATTATCTGTCCAATATGGGAATAAAGGATGCCATTATATATTTAATGAGACGATGAGCGTGGTGGAAAGAAATATTGTGACATTTTGCACAATGCAGCACAGTTTGGGCAGTGAAGAGCGTTTGTATTCACATGATGGATAAACAAGAGGCCCCAAGGAGCCTCAATCGCTCACTGGCCAAAGTGGTTCAAAGAAGTATTTGGGGTCGCATTCAGTTAGACATGGTTCATCAACACTATAAAGGAATGAAGTCACGAGAGACAAATTTTATGGAACTAGTGACATGGCTTGAACAAACTTAAATCACCCCCCCCCCCCACTTCCAAGGATGCTGCATACCAAATATCAAAAGCATTCATCTGCTGGATCTGAAGAAGATTTTTAAAGAAAATTCCTCATTTTGAACTAAGTTATCATTCAGGCTCCCACAGTGAGCCCAAATATGAACCTAGGGACTTGGCTTTAACAAACTTGAATCAGATCCACAATGTTGCATACCAAATATCAAAAGATTCTGCCTGCTGGATCTGGAGAAGAAGATTTTTTAAGAAATTTGCCTGAAAAGCACTAAGTTTGAATTTGGGCATCTATAGCGAGCCCAAATATGAATCCAGGGGGCCGGTTTGAACAAACTTGAATCAGATCCAACCCATAATGCTGTATACCAAATATCAAATGATACTGCCCACTACTGCGGGAGAAGAAGATTTTTTAGTAATTTCTGTAATATACATAGGGTGCTATCAGAGTTATGCCCCCTATGGAGCCCCAAGTGGGCATGTTCATTCCATTTGAACAAACTTGAATTGACATATGGTAATGAATATCCATACCAAGTTTCGAGCAAATCGACCTAGCGGTGAAAAATGTTCACGACGCCGGACAAACGACGACGACGGACGGCAAGTGATAAGTTTAGCTCCCTTATGTGAGCTTAAAACAACTCGGTACACAGTTACACAATCAAAATCTTTAATATGATATTCTGCCGTTTCTTTCAAGAACCATCACTTACCTGATATCAGTAAAGACGAGTGATGTACCGATCACTTGCCACTGGTTATCCCACGAAGGGGAAGAAAGTTCATTACAGATCATCCATAAACACTTTCACTGAGCTTCAGACAATCGGTGAGGGCCGATGTTGAATGACTGAGTGCCAATGGTTAACTGATGGGCGCTTATCAGCCGAGTGCTGATATTACACCGATTAATCGTCTCATCTCCAGTTGATGTGCATATATTTTGGTTCTCAACCATAATTTTTCAGTTTCATGTTTTACATACAGACAACAATGAAATTATAGTAGCTCAAAACAGTAGCTTATTAATCGAGTTTTTAGAGTCGGCACTGTGACTGAAGTCTTTCTCTCATGGATGTTTTTTTTTTTGTTCTCTCTTTTTTCTTTTTTCAATAGGGTTTCAATGGACACTTTTGACAGCTAGAATCACCTTGTGGTGGACAGTTTTATGGGTGGAGGAAGCCGGAGTTCCCAGAGAGAACCACTGAGCAGCAGTGGGCAACTGTCAAGACTCCCCAATGTAATAACTTCACACAAACAGGGTTAGCATTGGTTGAAGGCAAATGCACCATTAATGTGCAGTAAACCTTAGAACACAGCAACATCATGCTCATATGTGGGCAAACAGGATTAAGAGCTTTGCCCAAGGACACAACACAGTTACCACTGGTCAGGATCAAGCTGTGGATCTTTTAGTTTGAAGTTCAATGCTCTAAACACTGAGTCCATTGTGAGCATGGCATCCTCCAACACAGTTATATTTCTTTTTCATGCATTTTCCAATGTCGAGTTTTTAACAATTTGAGACCTATATGGTGAATATTCTTTCTCTGACTCTGCAGTGTCACGTCTCTTACTTGAAATACAGACATCAGAATTAATGATCTATTCATAGAAAAGTTCATAAATTCAGTCGTGTTGTTTTTGGATGGAACAGTCAATCAGGCAAATAACAGCCTGTGAAAAAATAAATCATTTCACCTCTCCTGAACATATGCTCGCATTTAAGAAGATAAAATGTGGTGTCTATGAGACTTTAACTAACAATCACATAGATTTTGGCCTGAAAACCATGAGAAACGGTATCACATAAAGTGTTCCGATTCCGTATCATATGGATGACTTATTCTGATTCCACATCATATAGACAACTTGTTTCCATTAACATAACAGGCTATCATATCAGACGCATAAATACATTCTATGTGCGATTCAGTGATCAATTCAATTGATTGCTTACAAAATAAAATCCCATACATTTAGCGACAGAACTATTAATAGCCAATGCCTCCCTCCCCCCCCCCCCCCCCCCGCCCCAATAAATTGTAACTGATCAATTCAATATTACACCTACCCGGTTCCGAAGGATATGTCCACATTGCACACTCATAAATTCAAGCGGATAATCAAAGGAAGTGACACTGAGGGTGAATAATTTGACAACACAACTTTGAAAATTGTGGTGACCACGTTACTCATTGTTTGTTAAAGTACACAATATAGTTCTATAAAATATGTTTTTTTTAAATCATTTTTTCGCCCAACATTATGTCCCAAAACTGTACAAATAATTTAAGATTTAATCTGTTTATGTGACAGAATTGTTAGATAAATGAATTATTATGAGAATGTGCATGTCCAGTGATTTGCATCAGATTCTCGGTGGTGTCTAAAAATGGGATCACAACTTGCAAACCCAGCTCGTAGAGATATCATTCTGGACACCACCTTGAATCTGATACAAATCATAGAACATGCACATTATCATGATAATCTGTATGTATCACTTTTGAAGGATCATGAATAGGCTGAGTGCAATGCTGGCTGGAACTACCATTGTGATGAAAAAAAGGATATATGACTCATCATATAAAATCACAATATGCATTATGATGGGATAATATTACAGTGGAACCCTGTTAACTGAATAGCCACTTTGCCAATGAAAATTATTCAATTAACAGGAGTATTCAATTAACAGGGATTGTGTCAATTTCCTGTATTCTAGAGATAAACTAAGCATTTATTCTATTGTTTGACAGAGCTCCATGAGCTCTGTCAAACAAGATGTAATAGATTAAATGCCTGTAATGGATGTATTGAGGCCAAATAGGTCCTTAAGCAAAGGAAATCTGGGGAGAATCAGGGGAATTTCTTGACAGATTACAAGATTTTTTATTCAATCAACAGCAGTTTATTCTATAACCTATATTGATTTACTTTATGTTTGCTTTGTTGTTGTTCATTTTATTGTGAGACAGAGTTGAAATGTGTCATATATACGAAAACTAAACATTTCAGCGACGATAAATGTTTAATAAATGTTGGTTCATTTTGTCTCCCACAAACATAAAACAGGTCATGACAACATGAATGCGGTAGAGGTCAGAGGCCAACACTATAGGAATAAATAACATTTTTCCCCCCATCACTAAGGTACTGAGATATATAATGTTGTGTGGGATAGCTGGGAGAGATATGCCTGTCTCACCCCACCCATGTGACAGCTATCTCACCCCACCCATGTAACCAATCTATTTGCATATTTAATTGGTACTAGAATTATTTAATCATCACAAATCATATCTGCTCATGTATAAACAAACAAAATGGAAGGCCATTTTGCTTCCGTAAAAACGTCTAACTTTATAGACGAAAACTGAAACCAGAAGACTCAAAGGGGCCTGAGGGCGCTCACCTGACATGGTAGCCTAAATATCAACCCAGAGAACTGATTTCAACAAGTTGCATCTGCTTCTCCTAAGAAAAGCTTATACCAAATATCCAAAGATTCTGACCAGTGGATCTAAAAAAAAAAGAAGATTTTTAAAGAATATTCCTCATATTGAAGTTATAATTCCGGCTCCCACAGGGGGCCCATATATGAACCTAGGGACTTGGCTTTAACAAACTTCAATCTTACCCCCCTAAGAATGCTGCACACAAAATATCAAAACATTCCGACTGCTGGATCTGAAGAAGAAGATTTTTAAAGAAAATTCCTCATTTTGAACTAAGTTACAATTCAAGCTCCCACAGACAGAACAAATATGGACCTAGGGACATGGCTTGAATAAACTTGAATCCCCCCCCCACCCCCCCCCACCCCCCCCCCCCCCCCCTAAGGATGCTGCATATCAAATATCAAAACATTCCAACTGCTGGATCTGAAGAAGATTTTTAAAGAAAATTCCTCATTTTGAACTAAGTTATAATTCGGGCTACCACAGTGAGCCCAAATATGAACCCAGGGACTTGGCTTGAACAAACTTGAATCTCACCCCCTAAGCATGGTGCATACCCAAGATTCTGCGTGCTGGATCTTCAGAAGAAGATTTTCAAAGAAATTTGCCTGAAATGCACTAAGTTCGAATTCAAGCTTCTATAGTGAGCCCAAATATGAATCTAGGGAGCCGATTTGAACAAACTTGAATCAGATCCACCCCACAATGTTGCATACCAAATATCAAAAGAGTCTGCCTGCTGGATCTGGAGAAGAAGATTTTTTAAGACATTTGCCTGAAATGCACTAAGTTTGAATTCCAGCTTCTATACTGAGCCCAAATAAAAACCCAGGGTGGCCGATTTGAACAAACTTGAATCCGATCCACCCCACAATGTTGCATACCTAATATCAAAAGATTCTGCCTGCCGGATCTGGAGAAGAAGATTTTTTAAGAAATTTGCCTGAAATGCACTAAGTTCGAATTCGGACTTCTATAGTGAGCCCAAATATGAATCCAGGGGGCCGATTTGAACAAACTTGAATCAGATTCACCCCACAATGTTACATACCAAACATCAAAAGATTCTGCCTGATGGATCTGGAGAAGAAGATTTTTTAAGAAATTTGTCTGAAATGCATTAAGATCGAATTCAGGCTCCTATAGTGAGCCCAAATATGAATCCAGGGGGCCGATTTGAACAAACTTGAATCAGATCCACCCCACAATGTTGCATACCAAATATCAAAAGATTCTGCCTGCAGGATCTGGAGAAGATTTTTGAAGAAATTTGCCTGAAATGCACTAAGTTCGAATTCGAGCTTCTATACTGAGCCCAAATATAAACCTAAGTGCCGATTTGAACAAACTAGAATCAGATCCACCCCACAATGTTGCATGCCAAATATCAAAAGATTCTGCCTGCTGGATCTGGAGAAGAAGATTTTTTAAGAAATTTGCTTGAAATCCACTAAGTTTGAATTCGAGCTTCTATACTGAGCTCAAATATAAACCCAGGGGGCTGATTTGAACAAACTTGAACCAGATCCACCCCACAATGTTGCATACCAAATATCAAAAGATTCTGCCTGCTGGATCTGGAGAAGAAGATTTTTAAAGAAATTTGCCTGAAATGCACTAAGTTCAAAATCGGGCTCCTATACTGAGCCCAAATATGAACCCACGGGGCTGATTTGAACAAACTTGAGTCAGATCCACCCTACAATGTTGCATATTAAATATCAAAGGATTCTGCCTGCTGGATCTGGAGAAGAAGATTTTTAATCTTTTTTCCATTGTCTACAGTGTTAAAAAGTGCTGACTCAGCACTTTTTCAAAGTCCTGAAAAAAGTACCTTGTGATCAAACTGATAGGGATTTTCTTTAACCATTCTATTCTACTGGATAAAAGTAAGCTTTATACAAAATAAGAATTCTCTGTGCCGTGTAGTTTTGGAGATATGGCAGTTTTAAGGTTTTTCCTATTTTTAGCTCCCAAGGTTCCCATGGGGCAATGAAAAAATTTTTTTTTGCATCAATCAACTACTTATGACCCATTATCATCTCATATCAAAGTTGGTTCAAATCGACCAGACGGTTCTGAAAATAGAAATTTTAGGCGTGGCCAAAATTTTTGCCCCTCCCATAACGAAGGCAAATAATGCCCGACAAACTTCTTTTGAACAAACTTGATTCTAAACCTCAAAAGGACTCTGTATACCACATATCAAGTCTCTGCTGCTGGTGGTTCATTAGAAGAAGATTTTCAAAAAATTTGGCCATTTTTACCCCACACCTCTGCTCAATATGAGCCGAAACCTATTTTGGATAAAAATCAAAATGCCCCTATATAACCACTATTTACATGAAATTTAATTAAAATGTGGCCAGTGGTTTAGGAGAAAGAGGCTCAAACACCACCTTCACGACGGACGACGGATGCCGGACGAAGAGTGATAAGAAAAGCTCACCCTGACTTTCAGTCAGGTGAGCTAAAAAACTCAGGATACCTCAAATTGCTCTATCAGTTTATCGGAGTGAAATATATGTTTGATATCATTGCGCACTGTCAAACTGAAGTACAAGTGTGGAAATGACATGTACAGGCATGTCCATTTCATTTGAGGTTGTTTCAGTGCATTAACATTCACCATGCAGTGCTAATCTGCGTGTTTTGAAGTATATACCTTTGGTATATACCACACTTCTTGACATGCTTTCCGAATATTTTATTGGTTTTCTCCTAGATTGAACACACTAAGAAATATTTTTTCCTGGAAAATATGGTATTTTCTTATTAATGGCGTCGCACCTCTAAAATGGTGGGAGAAAAATCATCCTGGATGGGTATCTGGGTGGGACGGGTAAAACACACCCTCAGGGAAAGATATTTGAGCCAGACACTTGGCAAGCCTCGCGTCTGGCTCAAATATCTTGCTCCTTGGGTAAGATTTCCCCATCCCACCCAGATACCCATCGAGGATAATAATAATATGGGTATGAAAAGCTTGGATTTTGAAACATTTCTTTACATGCAGATGTAATTTCGGTTTATTTAGGTTTATTTTATAGGAATACAATCCCATCTGTCTATTTGAGGGCTTAACTACTTGCCTGCTTTATCTAAATTTTGAGCTCTTTGCAAAGTGGAGTCGTAAGCTATGTTTTTAAGGTAAATGCTTGTTTGTTATCCAAGAAACTGTTTTGCAAATGTCATCTGCTAAGGGGGAGAAATGGAACTTTTTTATAAACCTCTTACGAGTTCACAAATGGAACGTAACCAGTCAGGTTACCAAAAAGCAGAGTCAGTAAGGTCTAAGAATCTAAGCACACAGGCAAAAGCCTCAGAGTGCATACACCGCAGAGTATCAATCTCAAATCAATTTATCGCTAATTTTTACATTGCATGTTAGGTAAAGAGTTAATTAAGACGCTTTCCAACGAACGCATTATCAAAATTTGTTATTTTAATTAACTATTTTTTTAAATTCACAAAATTTAAAAAAACCCACATTATCTGACACATCATTAGAATGATCTCATTGAGCTCATTCTAATGAGGTGTCACAAAATATGGTTTTGTTGAAATTTTGGTAGAAAGCCTTTTTTTTCAATTGCTTAATTTGTAAATTACATTGGTGAATGCACGGATTCATTCTATAAAAGGTTAAGAGAAATGAAAAATAAAATAGAAGTATCTTACTATGGATATCCAAGCATTTTACAGACAACCTTTGCAGCATTAGATGAGAAATAATCATCACAAACTGTTCCCCATGTTCCATTATAAAGAACTTCCACTCTCCCCTCATGAATTGTTCTGCCTCCGGTTAAGCGTACGTTAACAGTTTCTGAAAGTTCAAAAACGATATTATAATTGTTGTTCATCAGTAACTAATTTAGAACAATGTTTTATTCTAGCACATGTTTGGGTAACATTTTTTCCTGATAAAATATTATTTCCAGTAAAATTTGTTCCTTCATCATACAATCATACCCAAACAAACTAGCTCTTGCTTTTGGTGGCACAGTAAACAGTCCTAAATGTGTCCTCAATAAATACATGTGAGAGATAATAATGAGTGCAAAGGCACAAAGAAAACCTAAATGAAAGTGTCAATTACACTGCAGCTTAACTTGACTGTGTGTAGTGTTTGATGAAAAGGATAATGTTCAATTTTAATGAAAGGATTATGAAATAAGACAAGAATTGTGATAACTGAGAGTGTGTTAAGTTCTGTACCGTACATGCTATGTTTTCAACAAGAATTATGTGAGGTGCAAACAGTGAGACTGTACTAAAGAATTTGAGGCCTGGGTTGATGTGGCCCTCCATGTTAACGAAGATCAACCAAAGTTATTAAGTTACAGCAAAGTCATTCCAAAACTGGTAATTGTACAAAGTTACAACAAAACGTCCATTCATAAATATGACTCACAGACTTTGCTGAAGGAATCTAGGTCACATGCCCATCTGGTGGTTATGGTTGACTGATGGTGAACAAAACAGGACAGCCTCATGTGGATATCATACCGAGATAGCCTACCAAGTTACAATGAAATCCCTTCATAAATACAGTGCTAAACGAATCTAGGTCATGTGGCCGAGCAGTGGTAACAGCTGACCGTTCATGACCAAAATAGGACAGTTTCATCTAGACATCATACCGAGTCATCCTACCAAGTTACAATGAAATCGCTTCATAAATATGATCTGTAGACTGTACTAAACAAATCTAGGTCACATGCTTGTGCAACCATCACGGCTGACTGATCACAAGTACTGAAATGGTTAGCCAGTTTGCAACCAGTTATCAGCATAACTGATTGAAAAAGCTGTCAACGAGATAACCACTATACCTATTGTTTACGGGATAGCATCGGGTAAATAAATAGGATTTGACTGTGAGATGTTAGAATTCTTTTGTTGATGCAAGCATTGTCAAAGCCATCAAACATTTGTAGATTTACAATGATGTATACCTGATATAACATGAAAGGTTAAGGTGTTAGAATGTTCCATGAACAGCTATTTTGGTCACTTGGGCTGCCAAGTCTCAGATAAATGTTTTAACAAATTGTCAACAGTCGAGTTCACTACAGGTTATTTTCTGCGTGGGCAGCAGAGAGCATGTTCCTGTCAATGTTAACATAATCTTCTACAGACAAATTTGACATTCTCCTGTTTGATGAGATGTTATTACTTGCAGATTATAAATCTAAAAAAATTCCTCAGTGCAAGATTATGGTGCTTCCAAAATAAATTTACTGTTTTCTTCTTTACCAACGTGTTTCAGAAAAACCATGTTTTGATTTTATTTATTACTTTCCAAAGTGTGATTCACTGGGATTGCCAGGTTTGATTATAAATAATAACTTCACAAGTGAATTATGCAATCAACAATTGCGGCATGTATCGGTGAGCACAACCGAAGACGCTTTGCCATGGATGCAATGGGGACTTCATTGCTTTTTGTTTTTTTTAACCCTTTACCTGATATGAAAAGCAGACGACACTTGTAAAAAATTCTTGAATAGCTATTATTTTCATTTTTTGTCTCAAAAACATAGGTTAAGACCCCATCATTGGAATGAGCTCGACAAGCTCGTTTCAATGAGGAGTCATAACCTATGTTTTAGAGACAAAAAAAGAAAAAAATAATGAAAATTAATTGATTTTTTAGAATAGTGCTGGCCATTACGTTAGGTAAAGGGTTAAATAATATAATTACCATTAATAATGAAAAGTAATAAACAGAGTAATCACTTGACTGGACTGGTTACGTGAAATAATTCATTCGAGGTGAGGGGACTATATTGTAAAACACTCGTGCACATTTGCTCACTCGTGTTTGTACCACGTCCCTCACCTCTCATGAATTATTTCATGCAACCAGTCCAGTCAAGAGATTACTGTCTATTGAACTGTTTTAAGCAATAAAACAACAGAAGGATTGGAATGGATTATATTTGTTTTTATTTAAAAAATGTCATATTGGGAATCAAATCATATCATACTGTTGGGATTTGTTAGGGTTGATGTGTAGCCTAAAGACACTCTCCAATAGTTTGTAATAGGGCAAACCTATGTAAACATAATATATATGCATTTGACAGAATAGGAAAAAAGAGTAAGAATAATGCCGGCTTTTACATTGGTACTCGGGTTATCAGCTGGTGAGGGCTAGATTAATTTTATATTGTGAATTTGTTTTGTTTGAATTTACCTATCTTCTTAATTTAGATATGTAACTAATCTATGATGTCATAGAATGATAGCTTTTTGTAACAGAACTATTTTCTTGCGGTCTTTTGAAGAGCACCTGCAGAGACTCTCCAGTGAACACTGAATGAACAGACATTCAAACAGCTACTGAATAAATCCCTGAGCAGTTCATTTTGCATTTTTGCTCTAGCATTCCCTACTTACCTATCTTATAATGATGCCCAGGGATGAACCTTCGGGCATTCAAATATTTCCCCCCCCACCCTCCCATTTTTTTTTGGTGGGCATGAATAGATGCATTATGTTCTGCCTCTCCCAACTTGAGGAAATTTTTCACCCTCCTCCCAAACTCCTATTTCTGTATCATTGATGAGTTGATCTCTTGTCTCTTCCCCACTCTCTCCCCTTTCACTTAACTGCACAGACTTTTTCTCTAGCTCTCATCTACGCTTCTCCCAGTCTGCCGGTAATAGGCCTATATTAGTCTCACACCCCAATATAGGAATTATATTTTGCTCTCAACCAACTGAAACATTTTTTCCACCTTGCTTTTGACACAAATTCACTCAGTATCCTCATAATATCAACTTGTTTACTGAGATTCAGTCACCAGTACAGACATCCTCTGATAAGGGTGACATGGCTATGAATGAATGACTATACTCAATTTTGCCACATGTTGCGATCGCAACTAGCCATTGTGCTGAATGTTTTGCTCTGCACAAAACTGTGCACAATGGCTGGTTGAGATCGAGATTGCATCATGGGGATTCAGTTAGCAGGCTAATATGTCTTCAAACCTGAGCTGCTGTGATGCAGTAATGACCTCAAAATCCTCCATTCCATAATAATAAAGTAAATTACCTAATTAAACCAACTATTGCCAGGCACCACTTAATGTTTGTATCCAGTCGCTTCAAATACCGACAAGGAAACCACTACCGTGACCCCAAATATTACCATTCTAAATAGCACAGTTATCTTTTTTCTGTAAATATGTTTTGTATTGTTTTTGTACATTACCTTTTGACTTTACTGTATACACTCATTGTGAAAACAATTTGAACCACCTACAAGCACATGGGCTGAATGTTATATACACTCTCTCGTATTCCCATTCTGATCTCTCTGTTCCATTGGTAATTGTACTCTATTCCAACTCAGCTGCCCAGGCACAGGTAGCATTTGAATCGGTGATGTCGAGCTCTACCCCCAGCTAGCAGGCCTGACAATTTAAGTCCATTTACTCTAAAGGGATGTTCTTCGACATTAGCCAACATTTTAACATCTGTCTCACAAATTCTATATTTCCACACCAGTGGAAAAGGGCAAAAAAGATTCTCATAACTGAGTGACAAATTACCGCCCAATTTCACTCTCAAGCTGTGTTGGCAAGGTGTTTTAAAGTTGTATAGCAAACAAAGTTAGAGAGTTTCTTGATGCAAATAGCATTTTGACAAAATTTCAGTCAGGTTTTGTTTTTAAAGACTGAAATTTACCACACAATTAGCTCCGCTCTTGTCGAAGGAAAGGAAATAAAATTTGTCTTCTGTGACATCTGTAAGGCTTTTGACAAAGTATGGCATCATGGCCTTTTGTACAAACTCGAAAAGAATGGTATAACCAGTCATCTTTTGTCCTGGTTCAAGTCGTACCTTAGTCACAGGCACCAGCGGGTCATTGTTAACTCTGAATTTTCTACCTGAAGAAACATCAGAGCTGGTGTTCCATAGGGATCAATTCTAGGACCGTTACTTTTCCTTATCTACATAATTGACATAACTGCCAGACTGGTGTCTAATATTTGACTCTTTATTGACGATACATCTCTCTTCCTCACAATTGAAGACCCTGTCCAAATTGCAAGACTTTTGTACGATGACCTTCAAAAGATTGAATCGTGGGCATCCCAATGGCTGGTTGACTTCAATCCCGCAAAAACCAAGTCACTTATAATATCACGCAAGTCCACTAAACCAGATCACCCCACTCTAAAGATGTCTGGTTCTGACATTAGTGAAGTCACCCAGCATAAACATCTGGGCTTAATCCTGAATGACTGTGGATGATGGGGCAATCATATCTCAGAAATCACAACTAAGGCCTGGAACAGGATATCACTCCTCAGGAAGTATAAATTTTTCCTTGATCATAGAACACTGGACAAAATATTTTTCTCTTTTATACAACCACTACTGGAATATGCTGACACTGTTTGGGATAATTGTAACAATTACGAATCCTCTGAACAAGAAAAAATACAGCTTGAGGCGGCTCGGATAGTTACTGGTGCTACACGAAGTGCAAGTAGAGCCTCATTATATGCTGAAACAGGTTCGGAAACCCTCTGTACACGCAGAGAAAGAACAAACTTATACAGTACTACAAAATGGTTCATCATCTTGTCCCAGGTTATATATCATCTCTTGTCCCCTCGATAACATCTGCTACTCACGAATGTTAAAAAATTTATAGTAATTTATATAATTTTTATACTTACCAATGACCCAGACTTAGCTGGTGCTAACTCTTAAAATTTTAGGTCCAAACACAAATTTTGCCCCCCCAATCCTCAAAATTTGCATCAAAATCCAAAAAATCAATGCCCTATGTGGTCATCCATACTTTTATCCACTGCACATGCGCAGTGTCAAGGAAGTACCAAAATTGGTGACAAATCTTCATTCTTACAACCAGTGCCTGGTAAGTGTTAAGTAATCAGCGGGGAGGTATGAGTTCCCAACTTATGGGAGGGCCATCCCCGTCTGGGTCATTGGTAAGTATAAAAAATATATAAATTACTATAAATTTTTTAACATTTTTATACTGTACCAATGACCCAGGCTTAGCTGAATAAAAAAAGGCTGGAGGGCCTAGGACATAAAGGAAAATCCAATAGGCTCAATTACATGTAAACAGAATTATTCCCTCAAGGAGAAAAGGAGAACAGGCTGTACATGTATCTTTCTTGTTTATACCAAAAAAGAAAGACACAATACCATTCCGTAATTGACCACAATAACATCAATGAACTCTATTAACATCCAGTATAACCCATTATACTAATTTTTTAAAGGAAAGCCAATAAATACAGATAGTCTAGAGAATGAGACTCTATACTCATTTAAAAGTTTCCGAGGATTGTATATTAACGCTCGTATGACACGTGACATATACAAATGCTTCACACCGAGCTACACTTTAAAAATATTACATAAATAAGATAAACATTAACTTTACACTTTAAAACCATCCCAGCACCGACTCGGAATTACTGACTCCAGAGGAGGTATTCCCTTGCTTTTCACCATAAAGCAGGTGATAGAAGGGAACACCATCTCCCCCCCCCCCCTGCTCTGGGTCAAATACCCCAGAACGAAGAGGGCTGCAGGACAGAGTCACTGCCAGAACAGAAAGCCTGCATAACTATAATTGCAACTGTTTAGTGGATGACATTCTGAGCAACAGATAATGGACCTAAACAACGCAGGTCGCCAGAAATGGACTCAATATTTCTAAGGTAAAAATTTGTGAATGTGGAAGGCTGAGACCAATATGCAGCCTTCATCAAATCGGTAATAGCAACACTATTAGCATAAGCCCAAGATGTAGAAAGCGCTCTTACTTCATGCATCGAAATCTTAAGCACAGACTGCTGAGTAGAAGATAATTTTTCATAAGCAGTATGAATAGTTAATTGAATCCACCTTGCAACAGAATGGACAGTAATGTCCTTTCTATTAGGCAGCAGAGACAGAAAGAAATGCTTACGTCTCTTTCTGATAAACTCAGATCTACGTTTGTAAATACGCCTAGCTCTAACTGGACAACACAAAGGCATATGACTGTCTGAAGATGGAAAGAGCCTTAATAACAATAGGTTCAGGGTACTTATTAGGAGCCTGAGTCTTAGCCAAAAATCCAACATTAGTAGTCAATGTAATAGTATTACCAGCACTACGATAGTGAGAAACATCAACAGATAGTGCATGAAGCTCATTAACTCTTCTAGCAGAAGAGAAGGCTAAGAGAAAAGCTGACTTATAAGATAAGTATTTGAACTCCACTGTATCAAGAGGCTCAAATGGAGCTTCTTTTAGCTTCAGAAGAACCCAAGCTAAATTCCACTTAGGAATTAACCTAAGGTTCTAGGTCTATTTATCAAAAAGTTTTTCACTAACTTAGATAAAGAGACATTAGATCCAATTTGTAAGCTATCATGATGAGCATAAGTATCCGATAACATAGACCTATAACCCTTAATAGTTATTGGCTGCAGTTTGATATCATCAAACAAGTCGACCAGAAAATTAGCAATGTCTGGAATGGAGGGATCATAAATATCAACAGAATGATCCCTACACCAACGAGAGAAAACCTTCCACTTAGCAGCATAATTTAGCAAAGAGGAGGTCCTCCTACAGTTAGAAATTGCGTCCACTGCTCGTCCTGTAAAATGCTTGCCGTGCAAGAAGGACCGCACAACGGAAATATGTGAAGGTTGAGACCTTGCAGGTTGTGATGCAGTGTGTGCGATTTCCCCTGCGAAAGAAGGTCCTCCCATGGAGGAAGTTTCCGCAGAATGTCCCACAACAGACACCTGAGTAGATTTATCCATGGTCTCTGGGGTAACAGAGATGCTACTAACAGATTCTTGCAGTGAGATTGCTTGACTTTAAACAATATCTGTTGAATCAACGGAGCTGGAGAATAAGCATATCCTATCATTCCGTCCCAAGAGATCGAGAGGGCGTCTACTGCAAACACTCGAGGATCTGGACCTGGCGACACATACGTCTGCAAATGATTGTTGAGACGCGTCACAAATAAATCTATCATAGGATGATCTCATTGGTAGCAAATCTGATAGAATACTCATTTGTTGAGATGGCAACATACGACCTTTCCGAGAAAGGGAGTCCGTTAGAACGTTCAGACGACCTGGAATATGATGGACCAATAGAAGAACCGGATGCTCTAGTACAAACAGAAGGATTCTTTCTGTTAAGTTGAACAACAGAATGGAATAAGTGCCTCCCTGGTTCCAAATATCCGCTACTACTCTCGAATTGGCGGACAGAATTTGAACATGCAAATTCTGAATAATGTTCATCCAATGACGTAGCGCAAGCCAAATTGACATCATCTCTTTGATGTTGTTTAGGAACTGCGGATCCCAAGACCCTGGCACCTCGAATCTGTTGGGCTCAAAGTTGTGCCCCAACCTGTTTGACTCGCATCCGTCATTATCGTAAAAATCGGATCCGGCAGTTGCAGTGGTACTCCCTGAGTTAACCACTGAATATCTGCCCAAGTCTGAACCTCTTATTTCACTTGATTCAACAAGACAATGTTCGTTTCGAGTAAATGAATCTTCACACTCCAATTCTGAGTAAAAAATATCTGGAGTGGACGAGTGCGTAGTCACCCCATCGGAATAAGATCCGCGGTGGTTCCGCACAAACCTATCAGTCGCATGAATTCTCTCGCTGTTACTACATCTGAGTGAAGATAAAAGCGAGCGTATCAACTGGATAATTTCGCTCTGGTTAACGGCAGACAAATGAGAATGTTGTGCGTCTCAAAGCTCATTCCCATGTGGGTGAATGACTTGGACGGCACCAGATCCAACTTCTTTTCGTTTACTATGAAACCGAGACCTCGGAGCAGTTGAAGCAGACTCTGAACACCGTTCTGAAGCGTTAACTTGTTGCCGTACCTCTGAAGAATGTCGTCCAAGTAGGCTGACATTACCGCAGACGAATGAGCTCTGTAGTAGGCCGACATTACCGCAGACGAATGAGCTCGGAAATGAGTCATTACCGAGTTCATTATTCGAGTGAAAGCCTAGGTTGCTAGATTCAGACTGAAGCACATTGCTCGGAACTGATAAACGACTCCTAGGACAGAGAAGCGATGATACTTTCCAAACGCCGCATGTACCATGACGTGAAAGTATGCATCCTTGAGATCTATGCTCGCAGAATAATCGTTCACTCGAATGCTTGCTCTGACCGATGGTCTCCATATAAAATTTCGGAGCCACGATCAGCTTGTTTATCCAGCCGAGATCTATAACTGGACGAAACGAGCTGTCTCATTTTGGAACCAGGAACAGGTGACTGTAGAGACCTGGAGATTCCTGGTTTTCTACGACTTCTATCACGTTCTTCTCCTGAAGAGATTGGACTTCTGATAGAAGCGAATCTCTCTTCTGAAGGTTTGACGGAAGCTGAGTCCAATGTGGACTTCGAGTTAACAGAAGTTTTTCCTTGAAGAACAGTTTTAGACCTTCGGAAATAATCCCCTGCACCTGTGGGTCATCCGTAATTGACAACCAATTGGTTACGAATCTCGACAGCCTTCCGCCTACTGGAACGCAATAGAGGTTTAGACCATCACCTCCTGGGCTTGCGAGGCTTGTGGGAGGAGAAACTACGTCCTCCACGACCCGCACCTCGCCCAGTTGACCTAGGGGTGTCTGACCAGTTGTCCCCTACCTGAGTCCCTACTCTGACGGTCTCTAAAGTAAGATGTATTCGCCCCAGAAGTGCCTGCCTTACTCCTCTCTGCTGAGTCCGACTTTTACGAAGTGGATTTAAACAGCAGAGAGTCTGAAGCTTTCTTAGTAATCTGATCATAGATTATAGAAAGTTTATCGTCGAAGAGAAGCTCTCTGGAGGCCGGAGCGACTCGAAGAAAATTTTTCACCTTACTATTCACTCTTGTGGATGCAGCCAGGGCAGCATGATGTCTGACTAACTCCAGATTTGCCACTGAAAGGGTGGAGTTATACGTAGAATATGCTATGGCCCTCTAAAGAACTCTCAAGGAAGTTTGAACATCCTGGAATTCTTTTCCCTTGAGACATAGTGATAATGCTCTGGTAAGGTGATCTCCGTAAGATAAGGTATCTAAACTAATTCTGTTAGACGAGAGTGTCGTCTCCAGCATACTGGAGAGAATCGACATAGACGCCGGCAATGACAACTTCAAGTCTTCTGCCTAGTCGTCTAAACACAGAGGAACTTGCGGCACGCCCTGTCCTGCCATTTCAAATCTATTTCTATTATTTCTATTATTGATTAAAGGCAGCTGTAGAGCATGAGATGATAAGAAACCGGATTTGTCAGTCTTAGAGGCTAGCTTGAATTTTGTGTCATTAAGAAGTTCAAATGTCCGCGTGATATTTCTGGACTGGGCCGGAAACTCAGGCGCAAAGTCCCTATTACGACCGAAAAAGTCTGTGTCCAGTCATGCTATCAGTCTCTTATCAGGTAATGCAGCATTTTGGTCCAGAGAAACAACTTCTGGAAGGTGTTCCCGGATGAAATCTATGGCCACCTTATGTTGTTCGGAAAGAAAAAATTCCAGCTCCGCTGATTCCCTTTCACCATCCGACTAGACCACATGAGAATCTCGGTCGTCCCTTTCTGACTCTGCAGGGGAGCGAACTGACCCAGCTTCCTCAGACAGTTCCTGTTCTGAAAAAGTTTCTGATGGCTGCTGGGATGCTGCGATGAGTTGAGCTATCAGTGATAGCAAGTCCATCACGGAGGCCTGTGGAGCCGCGGTCTTACGCAATTTAGCCGCTGGAATCTCCTGGGATGTTAATTCCTGCATACTTCTTTTATGCGAACGTCCTGACTGGAAAGGCCTCGTGTCCTTGGCTATCGGATGGCGTGACCTGGTCGACATGGAATCCCTGCTCACCGAAGCAGGCTGGATATCTGCGGCCACGTAGCCAAGGTGTGGTTGTGTGTGCTGATGTGAGGATGAGGAAGCCAATAGACTAGCCGCGCCGGACTGTCTATGTGACGGAGCGTCCCAAGCAGGAGGAGTGGATGCATGCTCCATCTGACGAACGTTACGTTGTAAGAGAGAGGGGGCCTTTCTCGCTCGCGGTCCGGAGGACCTGGACGAGCTAGCTACCGGACTGACTGGCTTCCTCCATTCCATCCTCCGATCTGTTGTCGCCGGGTGTGCGTGATCCAAGATTATAGTGCTCGCAACACCCTTTCTCCTCTCCTGGACTGCAACGGACGAAACCGGCGTCACAACCATTTCGTGAATGATTGCTTCACCGGGAGGAGCTAGCGGGTGACAAGTGACCGTCGATCCTACTAGGGACCTCTTAGGCACTTGCCGCATTTCGTTGAGCACTTTGCCGCTAGCTCTTCATTGCAATGACGGAAGCATACTTTAGAAGACATCACGGGAACATCGCCTTGTTCTTGTTCCTCTGAAAAAGAGACTGAAAAAACTAGAGTGACCCTGTGGCGAGAGGACCGGCATGGACCTCTCACCACTAACAATATATCGTGACACACATCTCCAACGTTTGTCATCCGAATTGGCAAACACGGAGCAAGAATTAGTGCGAGTACACTGACTACAGCAAATACAATGAACATGAGAAGCAGAGGAAGACTTCCTCGATTTACAATTTGAACAATATTCTTTCATTTTGAAAAAATATTAAACAGTCATCATACTCGCACTAACCCTTGAAAACAAAGATACATAATAATAATATAATCCATTACAAACATTTCAAAAAATAATTCAAAAGAAAAATTTTTTCGAACAAAATTTCAAGATGAGCCCAAGTTCCCAATGGGAATGATGAGCCCAAATGGATCCCAAAAAAGCCTAAGTGTGGACAAAATTTTAAAACATATCTAAAAATTAATGCTACACTTAAGGACAATATTAATGTTTCTGTCTATGAACAGAACCAATAAGAAGACAAGGAATCACTGTCAGAAGAAACCGTTGTCAACATAAACAAAGGTGAATAAAAACCAGAAACAAGACTCTAGGCACTGAAAATATGGCCCGAAATCAGTAACCAATTTTAAACACTATCCGATGTAAAACAGAAGTTTCATTGGATGGTAGATGAAAACACCTAACCACTCCTAGGGTGAGGACGTAACCATGGGAAAAAACAGAATAAACATTCTGTTATCAAGCTAAAAACTCCTGAGAGTTTCAGTAAAAAAATTACAAAAATTATGCTAAAAGCATGGGAGAATAGCAAGGGGGGTATCAAGGAAAGGGAGAGAGGAAACACTGAACAAACCGTGTAAATTTCATAACTAGAATGTAAACATCAGGCCGATGCCCCGAAATTAGGGAGCATGAAATAATTTTGCATAAAAATTATAAGTTACAGCCCTGAACACATCCTTCCACTGTTTCTTCCTCTCATCCTCTTATTTCATCCTGCGATCCATCATTTCTTTCATGATTTTGTGTCTAGCATCATTTTAACTGAGATTATAAGCACAGATATCAGTGAGATGTTACTGATTGATGGGCCAAACAAAGAAATGAAGATTTGGCGCCAATTTTGGTACTTCCTTGACACTGCACATGCGCAGTGGATAAAAGTATGGAGGACCACAACATTACAACATTCACCATTCAAAAACACAAACCTCTGTTATATAATCAAACCTCACTTTTCAGATTACCACTTTACAGGTTCGAGAAAAAGTGATCTTCGGGCATTCATACTCCAACATTTAATCCTAAGGTGGAGACAACTTACATAAGAATTAGCTTTCTGCTGGATCTATTTTCCAATTCACAGTTTATGTTATTATTGTGTAATCTCTGTTTCCTGTACTTTTTATATTGTTTGTTTGGAAATAAAATATTGTCAATCAATCAAATCATATTTGTACATTAGATAAAATCATATACATCTTTTGGCCTTATTTGAGGGCAATTTGGTCTGCTTCACAAATAAAATTTAGACTGGATCAAACATCATGAGGTGACCAATGAAATGCTGTCCGTCGTGGACATGACAGACATCTGACGAAAGGTCAGAGATTTTGAAATCATTATGATGCGATCAATGAAAAGCTGTCAGATAAACTGAAAAGTAAGAAAACTGATTGATTGATTACTGGGTTGCAAGATCCACCGTTGGTGAATGAAGATTTGTATTGCAGACCAGGTAACTGACTGAATTGGGGAGGCAAGGCTGAGAACACATGGTGTTCTTTGTCCTGTCACCACTACCGCAAGACAGGAAGCAAACCAAACCACCAAACAGCTAATGAAACAACCTGAGGAAAGAACAGGGAACAAAAAGAGAACAGGATGGCACAGAAGAGGAAAAAGAGGTGCGAGAAGGGGATAGTGGGTAGTTTAAGAAAGCACACTGAATACCAAGACACTGTGCACACATTTGAGTAAGACTAAGATAATGGGTAGTTTCTTAGCATATTAACAGTGGAGCTTTCAAGTTCTTGTGCTATATTTGATGAGGACTTAAGGGTTTTTCCTGGAAATTTAGCTGTGACACACAGCATGAGACTGGAATGTCATTATCAAAAACAATATAGCCCAAGAACATTAGGTTTCACTAGGGAAAAAAATCGGAGAAAGCTGATTTTTTCAGGGAATGTCGAGTACATGTCACTGAACGATTAGACAAAAGTCCCCTAAAATCCCAGTTGAGCTTTTTTTTTCTACAGCCTTTTTTCGAAAATGCGTTTGAAAAAAATTAAAAAAAATCGCACGAACTTTGTAACCTCGAATTGATCCAACTGTATTTTTTGTTTACGCGTATTTCGAGCTACATAATGTCTAATATACATTTACCTAGAGGAAAATGTGCATTCTGTGACAATTTCTGCGAAAAATTATTGAAAATTCACAAAAAAGTATCGGATTTACGCAAAAAATGACGATTTTCATAACGGATTTGCCCAAAGGGTCGTAGTACAGAACGGGATGTTAGTTGGACAGACGATAAAAAATCCATCACCATTTGAAGACTTTTATCATTGCTTACAAAATAGACATTACGGAAGACCCCCTCTGCTTCTGGCCGAGTTCCCCTTTTGGCATAAAATTCGTCAGCATGAGAACTCAACTATTTTCGTGCTTGGGACCGAACAGACACGTCTGTGTCTGGCAGCATTAGATCAATAAATAATATTTACAGAATGTACAAAAATCAATAAATAATATTTACAGAATGTATAAATCAATCAACATGGATTAAGTTACATTGACTATTATCAACGCTATATACAGAAATGACATGACCTATATACATATTATTCATCGAACTCAGAAATTTCCGACAGGACAGTGTTTCTGTGGTTGTTACAAGAATCCGAACTGCAATTACACAAACCTGAGCAAGAGAGTCCTGCCTTCTTACACCCACGCCTTTTTGTATAAGCACTCTTGCAACCACAACTGATCAGATTCATTAGGTTATCGGGGGCACATGGCTTTGTGGCTGCAGTCGGTACAAGAAGTCCATTGTCTAGCGACCACCCCCAATCCGTCGGAGGAAGCGAAGTGCCCAGCCATTGTTGGACCTGGAGATAACATCTGTAGACATGTTGTTGTGCAGCATCGCTGCTTGGTGGGAGTGAGGCTAGGTCGATGGGTTTATTCAGTTTAGATTTTGCTACATAACGCTTGTAAGTGACATATCTATATTGGTCGAGAGAGGAAACAGTTTTACTCCCGTATAAGATCAGGAGAAGTTGTTCCCCGGCAGCGGCTACTGCACTTGGTATACTGTCATCCGCCAAAATTGTGTTGACATACTGTTGTGAGTTGCTAGTAACATCGGAGACAATTGTACTGAATACTTTCTTCTTACCAACTCGAAAGAGTGCAGAAGTAATGTCACAACCACTTATAGAATGTGCTACAAGGAGGTTGCTTCTATGGTCACCCATTTTGGTTGCTATTTCACTAACTGAAACTAGTAAGTTTGGGGTAATGGAATACATCATGTGAATATTACATCCCGGTTGAACTCGAGAGGTAAGAATGACTAACAAGTCTGTGTCTGTTCCCACAACGACAACATTGTTGTCATCTTGAGCGATGTCAAGTGCAGTTTCGGCTATCAGTACATCAGCATCAGCCTCGGCCTGCTTGGACTGAATATTGATAGCAGATAGCTTCTGCATTAGAAGATCGATCAGTTGGGTTTTGTTCTTGGCATTTGCAAGGCAATCGGATTGGGGTGTGGTGGCTGGTAACTCGGGTGAGATATTGATATCAATGGAATACCTGTCTTTAGATCTACGGGCTTGTTCCATGCCCTTTGTCGACATTGTACAAGCATAACCATCAAAAACAACCACGACGTTCGCCCCAAAATGTCTCACTAGATAATTGGAATATGATGTACATATGTCCTTATATGACGACTGTTTAGGCCATACAACTGCCCTCAATAAAAATCCACCAACTACAACAAACAGAGAATGTTCTGGGATTTTAGTTTGCTCGGAACCATATGTTTTGAGGATCTTACCAAGCGTGCTTTTCTGTGTCTTCCTCATTCCAGCAGAATCAAACAATGCTGGTGGTTTCGGGGCGAGTTCATATTTGAGATACTCTTCCATCTCTGCTTGTGACTGAATAACACATGTGATGCGGTTGAACAGAATTGTGGGGTCAATCACTACCTTACTTCCACAGACTTTGATGCTATTTGCCATCAATGCGAAAGACTTCACAGTGTCAACACGTCGTAGTTTGATGCTGTTGAACGTTTTGCTTACAACATTCGATACGCAACATTCACCAATTTTGCGAACTTGGTCACAGTTCACAGTTTCGTCGGCCACAAGCCCGGTCGCTATAGAGACTAATTGTAGTGGATCTCTATTCTGAAAGGGGGAATGCACTCTGAGCCAGTTCAATAATTTGGTGATATCATTGGCATCAGTCAATTGTGAACTTTGACGGAGATCCCGATGTTGTTCGCCATGACCAGTGTGAACATGAACAAAATTTTCGAGAGCATTACATATCGGAAGGCAAAGAGGTAGTCCATGTACCCATTTCGCAACAGTGCTATCGGTTATTCCCCTGCCATGTGTGAGACCACCAGGGAGCTTGAACATTCTCATTAAACACTGCTCTATGGTCTGATCAGAATATATCCCGTCCCAGAATTTATCTGAGCGCCTTATGGTAAAGTAACCTTTCTCAGTGAACAACTTCAAATCATCCTGTTGCATTATTTCTGTTAGCTCATTCATCTGCTGCAAATAGAGATGAGAACTTTTTGCGTATGCAAAATGACCACCTGCGTGAAATACTGGAATCATATTGCGAACACAATATGTGTGGAGTTCCCAGTCGCCTGTGTGCTCTGCTCTCAAGAACAACTGGAGAAGACCTATTTGCTCGTAGTATTGTACCCAAAGCTTTCCTGTGCATCCTACGGACGCATTCTGGAGCAGTTCGTGTAATTTTGACAGTAGATGGTTGACACTTTCTTGATTGACAGTGTCAGCTGTTGTACAGTCACCTCTGGCAAGTCCACAGAATATTTCATTGACTTCTGTGCAGTCTATGTTATCTAGTGTTCGGCTTTCTTCAAACACAAGTTTTGTGATGGCAATTTGTGTTAGCAAATGGGCACGAACTGCTCTTGAATATGCATGACCACTGATCAAATGATGGATTGACCCACCAGCATAAACAGTCCCCCAAAGTTCATCCAAGCCGCTACCAGCCATGATCGAGCCAATTGCCCCTAAATATGACATAATCATATGGAAGCCGCTGAGTCTAACGAAAACTTTTGTCAACTTATCTGGCGAAGACACAATCTCCACTGCTTTGATATAAAGTGGTTGGTCAAACTTCACTGGACAAACATTCAGTCCCTGTTTCTCACATTCAGTTTGCATCTTGAGTGTAGGCGAACACCACATTATGTGATTTAATCGAACATGGAAATTGAAACAATGATGCTATAATACGGTATTTGAATGAGAAAAGTCGATGCCGTTTGAATTTGAGTTTAGGGGGTATGGTTAATATTTCACACGTTTCACCAGTTCATTATGGAATAAATGACTATTGTTATATATCATTATAAAGCCACTGCTTTTCTGCAATTTTTGATATATAATTTAACTCCCAAAGTAGTCGTAGATTTGATTTAATGGACATTGTGTACCGTTGTGTGTATGAAAACAATAAATTTTTTTTCGTAATTTTGTACATTTTCGTGAATATTTCACCATTGAGTGTGAGGATTGGTACAAAGTTGGCATTTTCTGTTGGGGATATGTATTCTCAATATAATTCAGCACGATATTTATGATTCTCACCCTACTAAGGCGAATAAGAATGAGAAATATGGAGCTGGGTCAAATTTTTTTGAAAATTTTTTTTTTCATCAAAAAAACGCTATAACTAAAAAAGCTCAACTCGGATTTGCGGGGACTTTTCATACTTTATCCGCAATGTGTGTCCCGGAAACATATAAAAAAATCAGCTTTCTCCGATTTTTTTCCTTACTTTCTCATTTTTATGTCTAATGTGCCTGGACTAATAACCTTAATTGATCATGGCAGTGAGCCAGCTGAAATGATTCAGGTCTTGGATAGTAGTTGCTTGTGACCCATATACAGACTGGCATGTTACTGCAAACTCTGTCCTAATTTAAAACAATAAGCTCATTCATTCATTAAAGTTGCGTATTTATAATCTTCAACCTCCCAGATACCTGAGCAAACAATGAGGCTAAAGATGACAAATACCACCATGAAATGTGTTTTTTCTAGAGAATGAGTTTATATTACTCAAGTATGCTTCAGACACAACTATGATAGCAAACTGAGGCCCCCTATGGGAGTAATTAAAGACTTCCAAGACTTATATTTTCTTGTACATGTATGTTGTTGGATATAAAACAGGTAAATATTCAGAACACTGATGCCTGTTTATGGTGTGCAGGATCAAGGAGAACTTTCTTGGCAAAAACTATTGTTTGTTGTTATCTGACAGAGGGCCAAACAAAGAATGATGTTGTGCCAATTCTGGTCACTTCCTGGCTTCTGCACATGCGCAAAGAGTAAGTGTATGGAGGGCCAGATTGGACTTCTAATTTTCGGTTTTGCATGCAAATTTTGGGGATTGGGGGCAAAAATTGTGTTTGGCCCTAGATATTTTGGAGTTAGCACCAGCTAAGTCTGGGACATTGGGTACAGTTAGAAAAATATACAGAGATTTACACACATATCTGACGCCTTTGGCCAATCTTACACAGCAGTGAAACTGGCAGAACAGTATTCAATTTACCCCCATCCTTGCCCATAGACGCAATCCCTCCTTGAAAGATATCCTTACACGAGCCAAATTACCTCCACTCCACCAAGTGAGTGGGAAAATTATACTAAATCCACGTAACCATTGCAAGACACAGAACTGCAGCATTTCCCTCCAATTACCTAAAACATTATGGTTTCATAGCACAATTATGAAAAAGCACTTTAAAGGTCCACGCAGCACAAACTGCATGACCAGGAGTTGCATTTACCTCTTGCACTGTCACCATTGCGACAAACAGTACATTGGTGAAACTATAAAAGCTATTTCCAATCCTCATCAGAGAACACCTGGCAGATATTAAACACACACAAGACACCCCTATTGCCATCCACTTCAATAGCAACAATTACTCCATATCCGACATTCGCTACTGTATTATACAGGTACTATACTCCGATCCAGAACTACCTACCGCTACTGAACAGCACCACCTGAGTGAAGTCCATGGGATCTTCAGTCTCAAAACGCTACAACCATTTGGCCTCAACAGAAAGGACTTTTAATTAAGTTGATTATATTTGGATAATACTGTAGTAGTTGAATAGAACAGGAAATACAACAGCAATATAATGTTACATAATGATGTAAGAAAACAATGTTACAGAAAAGGTACCAAGTGACTTCTAGAAGACAGATGTCCTCTAGCTGAAACTAATTCCACAACTGCAAGTGACGAAAAGCCACTCCTTATGTGCTTAAGAAATATGACATAAATAGATAAAGGTAATTTATATGTACATATATAACATATCTGTCGACAGCAAAATCATACTGTACACACTTTCCATCTGTACCCGTGTAGAGGGGTGGGGTCAGGGGTGGTGGGGGATCTACTTAAGGCCTATAAAAAAAAGGATTATCATCAAAAAGTACTTAGGATACCTTAAAGTAAAGGATACTCCTAAAAGTTTATAATGTCTGCAGAAGAAATTGTTTATAGTCTCATTTTATAAGCACAGACCCATACCTGTGAGACAAAGTCCACTGCCAAGATTATAAAATAAATATTTCAACGAAATGAAGAAACACAATTGTGGTAGGTATAAAAAGAAAGAAAAATTTACTATAAAATTTAAATTTCTTATCAACCTACCTTACAATTGTTTACTACAGGCTGAATAGACAATAGGATGGAGGGAATCACATAACCAACCCACACATAACCCAATTGCACTGGAACCGTGGATAGAGGAAGAGGTCCCCAGGCCTTTCATAGCCTCACAAACATTAGCAAAAGACAATGAGAGATGAGGCATATGGTTCAGGGCAATGCACAGACAGAAAAGAACAGTAACAGCACAGAGCTGGAACTGACCATGTGACTAGCCTAATGGCTTGGGAAAACAACAGGCTGAGCAGAAGAAAGAGGGCCCAAAGCAAAAAGGTCCTCCGACTGCTCCTGCAACTTATGCAGAAGGTGGAGAAAGTAGAAGCATTTCTCCAGTAGGCTACCTGTATAACATCCGACAACTTGCCGGAGTTAGAAAAAGCCCAAGAGGTAGACAATGCATGCACCTCGTGGGCAGAAAACATGATTGGCAAGTCAATTCCCAGATGCTAGACGAGTGTAAGGCATGCGAATAGCAAGACAAATCCATCAAGAAATGGAGTAAGGAGAGATCTTCTGTCAACCAGGAATAAGAGACAGAAAAAATTGTTTCCTGCCTTTCCTAATGAACTGCGTCTGATTGAGATAAATGCGAACTGCATGAACCAGACAGAGCAAAGGGTGGTTACCCTCAACAGAAGGAAGAGCCCTGATACAGATAGAAGACGGAGTAGTTTCTGGTGTTTGATTCTTGGCCAGAAAGGAGCAATCAGTGGTAAACATAACAATGTTGGGAAAGCTCCTGAAAAAGGCCAGGTCAACTGAGAGGGCGTGGAGCTCATTAACCCATCTGGCTGAGGCAAAAGCCATCAGAAAAGCCATCTTGTATGTGAGAAAATGCATATCCACCTGGGATAAAGGTTCGAACGGCGCTCCCCCCAAGCAAAGCAGCCCCCAAGAAAGATTCCATCTTGGGGTAAGCTGCAAAGTCCTAGGCCTTTTCAAGGAAAAGTGCCGAACAAACTTGGAGAGGTATGGATTAGTGCCGATACTACGCTGTCCCACATACGAAAAGGTCTCCGAAGCATGGACCTGTACCCTTTGATGGTAACAGGATGGAGACCCCGCGAATCAAACAGATATACCAGAAACTCCACAATCTGTGTGATCGGAGAATTGACATAATCAACAGAGTGATCTGCACACCATCGACAGAAGACCTTTCACTTAGCCGCATAGGCTAAACCGGTTGAGTGTCTCCTTGAAGAAGAAAAACACTCCACTGCTCGAGTTGAAAACCTCTACAGAGGAGACAGGACCTGACAAAAGATATGCGCGAAGGCACAATGAAGTCGGGTCGACATTTCGAAACCTCCTTGGGTGACCTTGGCAAAGAAGGTCGCGACGGGAGGGAGACGTGCCGAAACCACCGCCAACAGAGGGCAGAGCAGATTGATCCAAACCCACTGAGGCAACAGGTGAGCGATCAAAATGATGTGACAACTGCAGGTTCGTATCTTGGTTAGAAACTTGGGCAAAATCAGAACCGGCAGGATGGCGTAGCCGACGAGACCGTTCCAATCGAGTGACAGAGCATCCACGGCAAAAGCCAGAGGATCTGGACACGAGGACATGAAAGTGTCCACCTGATGGTTCCAATGAGTCGCAAAGAGATCGATGAGGGGACGACCCCAGAGATCGCAAAGCGACTGGAACACTGCCCTGTGGAGCATCCACTCGGTGGAAATGACCATGACCTGTCGGGACAGGGAGTTGGCTAGGACGTCTGGGAATGTGATGAACCACCACTCCGGTGTTGACATCCTGAACAAGCAGTAGAAGATCCCGAGCCAAATCGTACATGGGAACAGAGTGTGTGCCACCCTGGTTCCGAATGTAAGCCACCACTGTTGAATTGTCGGACAACAGAAGGACCTGGCGATCTGAAATGGGGGTTCCACTGCCGGAAACTCAGAAGAAGAGCAAGAACCTCCTTCTGGTTGACGTGAAGAGCTGCTTGATCCTGGTCCCGTGAAGGGAAAAACCTAGAGGATTCAACATCACCCCATTCGAGATCGCTGGCGACTGCCGTCAGAACACGATTGGACGTGGGGAAGTCCAACGGAACTCACTGCATAATCTACTGAACATCCACCAGGGGAGAAGGTGACGAGGAAGAGACTTCAGTAACTGAAGCACCAGATCCAGAGGATCGACATTCGGCCTCCAACGACTGAGCAGAAAGTGTTGGAGAGGTCTGACTTGCAGCCAACCCAGAGGAATGAGATCCGTCACCAAATCACAGAGACCGAGCAGCTGGGGAAGACTCCGAGCTGTTGCGGACGTGGACTCGGACAGAGTTAGGGCAAAAGCTGAGAGAATCACAGCCCTTGTCTGGGAAACCGCCACCGTTTTCAGCTGAGTACGGAAGCCCATCCCTAGATGACAAAACGATGGAGAAGGGACAAGATCCGACTTCTCCTCGTTGACTCTGAACCCTAGCGACGTGAGCAGGCTCAACAGTGTGTCGACATCTGACTCCAGTAATGCATCATTGGAATTCCTCTGGAGGATATCATCTAGATATGCCGAAGTAGTCACCCTGGACTGTGTGCCATGTAAGGCTAACACATGCGACATCAGGCGGGTGAAGGTCCAAGGAGCCAGGTTGAGGCTGAAGGGCATGGACTTGAACTGGTAAACTCGCCCCAGAAAAGCGAACATGAGGTACTTTCGCAATGTCCGATGAATCTAATGAAATTAAGTGTCTTGCAGATCGATGCTGGAAGCGGAAACTCCCTGGTGAATGGAGTGGCGAACCGACCTGAAAGTCTCCATGCTGAACTTAGGAGCAATGATAGACTGGTTCAGGATACTCAGATCGATAACCGGTCATAGTCGGCCTTCCTTCCTCGGCACCAAGAACAGGCAGGAATAAAATCCCACTGAATGAATGTTCTTGATGACCTCGATCGCCCCCTTTGACAGGAAATTGCCTATCTCCATGATCAAAAGTTCCCAATGTGTAACGTCGAAAGGGACTTGTGTTGGAAGAGGCACTCTCGACTGAGTTGGATGCCTCAACCTGGGACGAATCAAGGTAACGACAGCCAATGCCTAGTCTTATTCTGTGAGTAAGTAGAAGCGGCAGCAGGAGGAACAGCCCTTGGCTTTGCAGAGGAAGCAGAAGGGCGCTTGTTAGACTGGACAGCCCCTAACTCCAACAGAAGGCTGATCAAGCTGACGAAGCAGCAGCTGAACTATGAAATGACATAAGGCGTCATCCCGGACTGTCAACAAGGAACCATGGAATAGTTGCGGACCTGCCGAAGAAGATCGAAGAGCAGCGCGCTGCCCCTCAGGAAGGGAACGGCTTGTGTCCAGCACAGCGTCCCTGCGAATCAATTCCAAGTTAGCCATGTTACAGGCATGTGTGTGAGTAAGATGCATGAGTGCCTTGGACAGCACACAAAAAGGAGCCTGTATGTCGTCAAACTTACCTGGGGGCAGATAAGCAGCAAAGCAGAGACAACGTGATCTGAGAGAGAAAGCATTCCAGCATCTCTCTCGATAAGCCCAACAAGGACCCCAGAGTCTCCATATGAATAATGGCCGACTTGGGCTTGGAAAGCCCGAGGGAGTTGGAGTCCTGATCCAAGACCATCAAAGTCCGGCAGACTGATGAATTGGTGGAATCGTAGGAACGATAACACGCCAGAGCAAAAAAAGTGTCAACCCAGGTGAAGAACGACGTCTTCATAGCCTTGGAACTCAGCTTAGAGTCCAAAGCTGTAAATGCTTCAACCACCTGTACCAACAGGCACAGTGGAAGGTGCCCAGAAGCAGCTTGCTCTACAGGCTGTAGGTGCATGGCTGACTCTGTTGGATGGTTTGACGGTTTGAGATCTGGAAGGAACCCAAACACAAAGTCAAGAGCTGCCTCCAAGTCAGAAGACTGTTGGCTCTTGACATCAGGTATGTCGGACTCATCCCGAGTCGGAAGACACATAGCCCATCATGGGCAAACCAGCCGACACCTCCCATGGTGCAGGCACACCAGGGGGAACAGAAAGCGGCCTGTTTCCAATCCTGGGAGGCAGCACCACAGGGGGCACCTGGAAACCACTCAGCCTCACTGGAAGCAACGGGAAGGCTCTTGGACAGAACCTGAGTGAGCAAGGAGAGCGCCTCCCTAAGCTCACTGCCCGTGTCGGCCGTTCTGACAGGGGAACGAACTGACAAAGTGGCTTCACTCCTGACCCTTTTAACCAGCGAAGGGCAGGATCCTCAAATACACCCGACGCAGGGCACCAGGCTGCAGCTGAAACATCTGAAGGTGGATGTGTATAGGGGTATGACATACCGTGAGGATCTACAGAGTGGAAATTCAGAAGAGTCACCCCGGACCACTGAGAGCAGAAGGTCCAGGCTGCACAAAAGGCATTGGTCCCACAAAACTGGCCATGGGACCAGAGTGCATGGACAGAAATGCCACAGAGCTCATGGTGGCCCCACCATGAACATCCGAATCCCATGATAAAACTGCGGTGTTCGACGGCTGAGAGACCACAGTAGAGGGTTTGGTTGGCAGCCCTTCCGACTTCACCGAGTTGAAGTCAGGGAAGGCTGAGGCTGTTACCCCACGTCTACACTACCAGACATCTCATCTCTGCAGACCCCTGCAGGGATAAAACTGCTGTGCTCAACGGCTGAGAAGCCACAAAAGGGGGTTCCGACTTGAAGTTAGGGAAGGCTGAGGCCAATACCCCCACATCCACACTACCAGACATCACTGCAGACCCCTGCAGGGATAAGCTGAGCCCTCTGAAACGGTGACCGATGACTTTGCAGACGGAACAGCAGTAGCAGCAGATACGATGGGAGCGTTTGAAACTGGTGGAAAAGGGGAGAGAGCAACTGAGCTCAGCCTCGAAAGGAGGAGTCACAACCCTAGTGACAACCTCAGATATCGACTGTAGAGGGACCATAGTCCCTGAACCAGGCATCTCTTCACCAGACAACTCAACCGCTCCCGCAGTATCCACCACAGTTAAAAACTGTACATCCCCCACGGAGGTGCTATAACACTCTCAGACGTGGTCGTGTCGGGAGGCCATGAAACGACAGCAGTCATCCCCCCAATGGGTGTGGGAGGGACGGCCACGAGAATGCACCATAAGCGAGAGCAAAAGGCATTGCCCTAAACAAACTGAACTGGACATAACAGAGGTGAGAGCAGTAGAAGAAAAAGGTGAGCTCAACAGATGTAGAAGAACACCCTCAACTATGAGAGAAAGGTGGCAGAAGAAAGTACCGGCGGGAACACAACCTAACCCAGATGGCTGATTGGGACCCAAAAAACAGAAATTCTGTCCTCAACAGAGGGGAGAAATCCTGTCCATACAGTCCCCCATTGACGCCTAACTCCAATAATAATAATAAAATTTATCAATCAAAAAATTTTATGTACGAACCACATGGTACGTGAAAGTCACATGCGACATGGAAAATATATAAAATACAATGAAACTGTGGTTGAAAATAACAATCAAAATATATAAAACACGGTCCTGTTATTATACGATCCTCAGATCCATAATTCCAGTCACAGGTAACCATTATCAATAAGCTGAATTATCACTATTTCTGAATGCATAAATGGACACCCGGCCACATGGCGGACGAAAAGAGAATGAGTCAATAGCTGCGTGCCTGCGCACTGGCAAAGGAAGTCATGGAATTGTAGTAAGATAAGAGCATCCCCTACAGGGTCTGCGCCGGTAGCACTTGACCCAGTTTTGGCTTATTTTTTCTTGGTGCTTTTGCACCACTTTTTTGTCCCAAATCTCTTGGGAAAGATCAAAATAGAGAGTATATTTTCCGAACTAGGGTCTTTCACTGTAATGCAAGCCTGTAGTAAACAATTGTAAGGTAGATTGATAAGAAATTGCAATACACTACATGTACCATGGATCAGATGTGATTCTCTGTTGATTTTCTGCGCTAACCTAACATGCTATTATTTCAAATTAGTGCAGAACTTTTAGTTTTAACTGTACAAACACACAGCACATAGAGAAGTGAAATAAAAAGTAAAACACACCACCAATGCCAATTGGTTGTGAAATATCAAAAACAAAACACAATGAAAAAAATTGGTAATAAGAACTTACGGACAGAACAAATTACACCAGCATCTTCATTATGTCCACAATTAGATTGGCCTACATGTCTAGTGGAGCACTGCAAAATGTTACTCTCCTGTCCAGTACATCGTACGTCATCCAACCAAATTCTTCCACTCCCACGCCCAAAGAAAGCACTATGTTTAGCAATGGCATGTGTTCTGGTAAAAGAATAAAAGCTCTATGAGTAACTTTAACAGTAACATCCTATCTATCTAACTATATAAAACCTGGGAAATGATGTATGTGAGCATTTGTGTGTGTTTGTGTCAGGGGAAGACTGGGCCAAGAAAAGATACTGTGAAATGCACCTCAGGGATCTTGGACATGGAGAAAATTCTGATTTTTCTCCCTGAAAGAATGCTGCTTCCTTTCATCTGTACAATCAATGGCAGTCCACATAAAGGACATTTTGATGGCATTTTTGTACCATCTTCATTGTAGATTTGGCAACAATGGCAGCATTGTGGGTAAGAGAACCTAACAGACCAACCTTAACTGGGCCCAATGGGAGAAAATTTAGATTTTTCAAAATGAAAGAACACCATTTTCTTGTACCTGAGCAATCAATGGCAGATTAGACTACTGGTATATCTAAATGTCCTCTAAGTGGACTGCCAATGGTAGTCCACATAGATAACATTTTGCTATATAGGCAGATGCAATCAGATCTATTTCACCTTTTCGAAATTTTTACAAAATTTGTGTGGCTGCATCAGTTTGGGCTACCCCAATAGGAGACCCACTGGAAATTTTACAGTTCAACTATACGGCCAGTCTACCTCTAGTGTGTGGCATGTATTGAGTGTATCTGCACTAGCACTGCCGTCTGTTTGAGGACCTGACTTTTTTTACAACTTTACTTTCAGGACCAATACGCTTTTCAAGGACAAAATCATAGTCCTAAAAAAATCATTCTTTGAGATTATTAACCACTATTTTTTCACACCATGTGGAAATCAGATAACATGATCTCACAGATTCCAATGTGCATACATATAAGTACATTTGAGAATCAGTGGTATGTTTGATAATATAGGGCCAATCTCAGTGAGGGAGTGCATCAATAATCAAGATACCAGAATGCTCTCCAACTCATCCACAATCATCAAAATCCATTACAAAGTTACCCATATTCAGTGAAAAAGAACAAGAAGCACAAGTAAAGTTTCTGTCAATGAACCTTTAGGTTCCAGTGGGAGGACCATTGGCTGAAACTTTGCTTGTGGATCTTTTTGAAGAATTTCAGGTTTATTGTGTTAAGTACACACTCCAATTGATTAGTGTTTCAATGGTAACAAGAGCAGGACTTTCGTCTGGTGCCTACCCCCACATGGTGTACCACCTAGTGTGGGCATACCTATGACCAACAAATATTATTTATGAATATTCTCGTACAGACTGACAGACGGATGTACAAATGGACGGAAGCAATCCAGTATAACCCCCTCCCCCCCTCCCATTTTCTCGAAAATTTCCAACAATTTCTAAGTCAAAATGCTTGGTAAATTGTTCGGTGTTTGGAAGTTTTATGCAATGAGGCAGAAGTCTTTGTCATAGGCAAACTGCATGCCATATTTCACTGAAATCCGATAACCCATACCTGAGATACCGGCTGAACAGACAAATAATGTCTATTTCCTACAATTTCTAAGTCAAAAAGAGGGATAACTCTAAAAAGGAGAATGTGAGAAATATCGTTGAATCCTTTTTTTCAAAGGCTAAACCATAAGCAGTGTTCATTGCAAATTTCATTAAAACAGAACATTCAATACCCGAGATACAGGCTGAACAGACAAAATTTGGCTCGGACGACCACAATTTCTAAGAGAACAAGTAATAAAAAAAATAACTAGTGTGGGCATACCTATGACCAACAAATATTATAAAAAATAATAATTTACTTAAGCTATGAATATTATTGGATGGACTCACACATGGACGCACATTTTTATGGGACTACAATAAAATGCATGTCCATTATATTAAAACAAGTGATTTGGGGTGGCAGCAAACCCTGACCCTACCCTTTACTGACCCTAACCCTACTCCCCCCACGCCCAATTCTAAATCCCACCCTAGACTAATGAAAATTCTATATATTCCTAGTCTATTTTAACTAAAATGCGTGTCCACTGTATTAAAACAACTTTTGGGGTGAAAAACTTTTGGGGTGGTAGCAAACCCTAAACCTACCCTTTACGGACCCTAATCCCACCCCACCCCAACTCTAAACCCCACCCTAGAATAATGACATTTAACTATGTGACTAGTCACATAAATTGCGGTCGTCACCCAACCCCCATTTCTACCAACAAATAGCCACCTAAAACCCCATATGTCTGTCCGGATGGATGGACAGACGGACGGATGCATGGACGCATGTAATACAGTATACCCCCATTTTCTCCGAAAGTGTGTGTGTGTGTGGGTGGGGGGGGGGGGGGGGGGGGGGGTAATAATTGCTCCATACACTGGGTAGTAAAAAAAAATTAAAAAATATATAGCAGAAATCTATGTTGTTTTAGTGAATATCACGATATTCTCTAAAACAGCGTTATTTTCTTTTTATTATATGCTTCATGACATTTTACTGCACAATATTCAGCCCAATTCGATGGCAAATAGTTTCAAGACAACAAAAAACTGCTGATCATTCCTTCAAGGCACCGTTCAAGGCAATGTTTAGTGTTGAAACAATTAATGCTAATTTGGATTTTTACTAACCGACTAATCGCTGGATAGTAGTCAATGATCAATCGACTAGTCAGGTATGCTATGTCAGATGCTAAACCAAGCTATAAATTCTACAAAACTGTGGTTTTGTAGAATTTATAGCTTGGTTTAGCATTTATTAGCTGGAGTGGCTTCCAAATTATGATACAATTAATGGGTCTACCTGCATGACATTATGGAAGCCGATGTCTCTATGTCCTTACAACCAAACAACCGGTGCCGCAAAAAATAAATTGGTCTAATAATAAATCTTTGGTGTTCCAATATTCGGTTCGGTCAAATATTTTTAAGCGAAATTGAACTTTTCCCTCAAAATTCCCTTGTATATTGTGGTATAATAAGAAATTTCTGCACTTTGTTATTGTGCTAAAAAACTTGGAAAGCAGAAACAGGTCACTGAAGAAGTGTACTCTGATGAAGCTGAAGCATAACATCACAGCTACTGAAAAAATTCATTGCGTGGATCTGAAAATTATAAATTCAAAGTAATTTGTATATTTTTTATACTTTCCAATGGCCCAGACTTAGCTGGTGCTAACTCAAAAATATCCAGGGCCAAACACAAATTTTGCCTCCCCAATCCCACAAATTTGCATGTAAAACCGAAAAAAATTATGTCCTATGTAGTCCTCCATACTTTTGTGATCTGTGCATGCACAGTACCAGGAAGCACTGAAATTGGTTCCAAGCATCATTCTTTCTACAGTGCCTGCTAAATGTTATAATCACCAAAATTGGCACCAAGCATCATTCTTTCTACAGTGCCTGCTAAATGTTATAATCAGCAGGGAGGTAAGAGTGCCCACTCATAGCAGGGCCATCCCCGTCTGGGCCATTGGTAAGTATAAAAAATATACAAATTACTTTGAATTTAAAATATTTTTATATAACAACCAATGGCCCAGACTTAGCTGAATTGTAAAAAGGCTGGAGGGCCTAGGACATAAAGGAAAATCCAATTACTCAATCACTTCTTAAAGGATATCTCCTACAGGAGAATAGGAGAGAAAGGAATTATATGTTTTTCTCATTTAAGCGAAGTAAGAAAGACAAAACACCAACAATGTAATTAAGCATTACATAATATATAATTCTCCGTTTTAATGCCAGCATAACCCATTATGCTAATTCAGTGAAGGGAAGTAAATATATAAAGATAGTCTAGAGAATGAAACTCTTTATACTCATTTAAAAGTGTCTGAGGATTGTATATCAACGCCCATTTGACATGTGACATATACAAATGCTTCACAGTGAGCTACACTTTAAAAAATATTACATAAATGAGACATATTAATTGCTTCACACCGAGCTACACATTAAAACCATCCCAGCACCGACTTGGGACTACTGACAGGAGGTCTTCCCTTGCTTTTCACTATAAAGCTAGATGACATTAGGGGAAAAACCTCCCCCCCCCTCCCTTCCCCTTGTTCTGGGGTATGTAATCGAAGAACGAAGAGGGCAGTGGAACAGTGTCACTGCTGGAACGAGTTGCCTAAATAACTATAGATGTAATCATTTAGTGGACAACATTCTGAGCAACAGATAGAGGACCTAACCATCTAAGGTCGCCGAGGATGGACTTTAAGGTAAAACTTGGTAAATGTAGAAGGCTGTGTCCAATACGCAGCTTTCATGAGATCAGTAATGGCTATACTGTTAGAATAAGCCCAAGAAGTGGACAGCACTCTAACTTCATGAGCTGACATCTTATTTACAGAACGCTGATCCAAAGATAGACTTTCATAGGCAATGCGTTTTGCCAACTGAATCCATCTAGGAACAGAATGAACAGATACGTGTTTTCTGTTAGGAATTAATGATAAAAAGAAGCATTTTTTTCCTTTTCTAATAAACTCTGATTGGTGTTTATATATGCGCATAGCCCTGACTGGACATAGCAAAGGTCTACAGTTGTCCGTAGACGGCAGAGCCTTTATGATAATAGGCTCAGGCCGTTTATCTGGAGGCTGATTCTTAGCCAAAAATCCCACTTGTGTAGTTGAAGTGATGGTATTTCCAACACTACGGTAGTGAGATTCGTCAACAGATAAAGCATGGAGTTCACTAACTCTTCTAGCGGAAGCAAAGGCTAAGAGAAATGCTGTTTTATAGGTCAAAAATTTGAACTCTACAACGTCTAACGGCTCAAATGGAGCTTCCTTAAGATTCAACAGAACCCAAGACAAATTCCACTTAGGAATTAATTTGAGGGTTCTAGGTCTATTTATAGAGAAATTTCTAACTAATTTGGATAATGAAACATTAGATCTGATTGCCATGCTATCATGATGAGCGTAAGTATACAGTAGCATAGACCTACAGTCCTTAATAGTGATGGGCTGCAGTTTGAGAACATCAAACAGGTAGATCAGAAAGTTGGCAATATCCGGTATGGACGGATCATAAACGTCTATCGACTGATCCTTACACCAACAGAAGAAAACCTTCCACTTTGCTGCGTAATTCAATGAAGAGGAGGTCCTCCTACAGTTAGAAATTGCATTCACTCCTCGTCCTGGAAAATGCTTGCTGTGCAAGAAGGACCGTGCAACGGAAATACGTGAAGGTTGAGACCTTGCAGGTTGTGATGCAGTGCGTGTGACTTCCCCCAATAAAGAAGGTCCTCCTGTGGAGGAAGCTTCCGGGGAATGTCCCATAACAGACACCTGAGTAGATTGATCCATGGTTTCTGTGATGACAGAGATGCTACTAACAGAATCTTGCAATGCAATTGCTTGATCTTTAACAAGATCTGTTGAATTAACGGAGTTGGAGGATATGCGTATCCTATCATTCTGTCCCATGAAATTGAGAGAGCGTCAACTACATTCGCTCGAGGATCTGGGCATGGCGACACGGAAGTCTGCAACTGATTGTTGAGGTGTGTCGCAAACAAGTCTATCATAGGTTGATCCCAATGGTAGCAAATCTGTCTGAACACTCGCTTGTTGAGAGTCCACTCTGATGACAACAGGCGGCCTTTCCGAGAGATCGAGTCTGCTAGTACATTCAGACGACCTGTTATATGACGGACCGATAGATGAACTTGATGTTTCAAGACATATAGAATTGTTCCCGTTAGTTCGCATAATGGAATCGAATGCATGCCACCCTGGTTCCTTATGTACGCTACTACTGTCAAGTTGTCTGACAATATTTGAACATGTGCGTCCGCAATAATGTGAATCCACTGTTGTAGCGCTAACCATATTGACATCATTTCTTTGATGATTATGTGTTTTTTTCAGGAACCCAGGGTCCCAAAGACCCTGGCACTTTGAGACTGTCAGGCTCACGGTCATGCCCCAACCTGTTTAACTTGCATCCATCATAATCATGAAAGCCAGATCTGGCAGCTGCAACAGAACTCCCAGAGTTAACCATTGAATATCTGCCCAAATCTGGACTTTTTGTTTTACCAGGCCCGTTAAAACAATACTGGTTTTGAGCGAATGCATCTTCACACTCCAGTTCTGAGTAAAGAATATTTGGACTGGATGTGTGCGTAAGCGACCTCATCGGAATAAGATCTGCAACTGCTCCGCACAACCCCATCAGTCGCATAAATTCCCTCGCTGTTAATACGTCTGAGTGTAGACAAAAGTGAGCATAACAACTGACTAATTTCGCTCTAGGTAACGGCAGACGAACCAGATTGTTGTGAGTCTTGAAGCTCATTCCCAAGTGAATGAACAACTTGGATGGAGCTAGATCTGACTTTTTCTTGTTTATGATGAAACCGAGACTTCGGAGCAATAATAGCAGTCTCTGAACATCATTCTGAAGAGTAGTTTTGTTGCTGTAACTCTGAAGAATGTCGTCCAAGTAAGCCGACGTTACCGCAGACGAATGAGCCTGGAAGTAAGACATTACCGAGTTTGTTATTCGAGTGAATGCCCAGCATGTTAGATTCAGACCGAAGCACGGCGAACCGTAGGTCCTCTCTGTACCAGGACATGAAAGAATGCATCCTTTAGATCTAAGCTTGCCGCATAGTCATTCATTCGTATGCTCATCCTTACCGATCGAATGGTCTCCATATAGAACTTTGGAGCCACCCGTCGGAACAAGCCATCTGGCTTCGGTACGAGGAACAGGTGACTGTAGAAACCTAGAGACTCTTGGGTCTCTACGACTTCTATTGCATCCTTTTCCAAGAGAGACTTTACCACCAAAAGGAGAGACTCTCTTTTTATAGGATTTGACGGAAGTTCTAATGCGGACTTCGTGTTAGCGGTGGTTTTGCTCAAAAAGATAGCCGTAGGCCGTCCGAGATCACACTTTTCACCCACTGGTCTTCCGCAATAGTTATCCAGTTTCTCACGAATCTTGATAACCTTCTGCCAATTGGAACACAATAGAGGTCCTGACCATCACCTGTAGGACCTGCGAGGCCAACGGGAGTAGAAACCACGTCCTCCACATGAAGAGCCTCGACCCGCCGGCTTGGGAGCGTCTGTCCGTTGCCTCAGCCAGACCCAAGCCCCCTTCCTGAGTCTCTATATTGACGATGTCAAGAGTAAAAATATGAGGATCTCTTACATCCTCGCGAGGAGTTTCCTTTGGACAATTTTTGTCCTGAACCTCCTCCTTTACTCTTCTCTGCTGATGTGAGTTTATTAGACACCGACTTAAGTAGCAGAGTGTCTGACACTTTCTTTGTAGCTTGGTCATGGACCAAAGAAAGCTTGTCGTCAAAGATATCATGACTGGATACTGGAGTGACTCAATTTTTCACCCTGTCATCTATTAAGGATGATGACGCAAGGGCTCCATCACATCTAATTAACTTCAAATTAGCCACTGTTAAGGAGGAGTTATACGTGGTAAACATAATAGACTTGGAAAGAACTCTTAAAGAGGTACGAACGTTCTCAAATTCCTTCCCACTGAGATGTTGCGCCATAGCTCTCGTAAGGTGATCTGCGTAAGACATAGCGTATAAATTCGCTCTGTTAGAAGAAATTGCCATCTCAATTGTGTCCGAGCGAATTGTGAATGACAGAGATAAGGACATGTCTAGGTACTCGGCCTGCTCAGCCAAATGCAGAGGAACTCTCTTAACACCTTCCCCCTACCGTTTTAAATGAACGTGGTTCAATAAACGGTAGACATACAGAAGATGACGATAAGAAGCTGCCTTTCTTCATTCCACTGAAAAGATTAAATATGGCGTTGTTTAGAAGACCAAAGGTCTGTGACACCTGTCTAGGTTGTACCGGAAAGGAAAGGCCCACCTCCTTTGCCCAGATATAGTAAGCGTCTAACAATGCTAGCAGCTTTTTATGAGCAGATTCTCAGCAATGAACTCAGGGATGTATTGATGAATTAGATCCATTGCCACCATGTGTTGTTCCGAAAGGGAAGGGTCATTCTCTTCCAAATCCCTTCACCATCCGACGGAATCAGATAAGACTCCCGGTCATCAGCATCTGAATGCGCAGATGACTGGACTGACCCAGCGTCATCCGACAGCTCAGGTTCCGAGACTGCCATAGGCTGCTCCTGCACCTGCTGCGCGATTTGCGACAGCAAGACCGTTGCGGAGGCCTGAGAAGCAGCAGTCTTCTGTTGCTTGGCCACCGGCTGCTTCGGGACAGTGTGTCTGAGATGGCTCTTTTCTGCGGACGTCCCGATGAATGAGGCCTCATCTTCTTGGCTACCGGATGGTGTGACTTCTTTGATGAAGAGTGGTCCTTTCTCCGCGATGCAGGCTGGATATCCGAAGTCACGTAGCCAAGTTGCGGTCGCGTGTGCTTGGTAGACGCTGAAGAAAAGCTGTAACTGTAGCCGACCCCGGCTGTGAACTGAAGGAGCATCCCAGACGGGAGGCGTGGACATAAGCTCCAACTGACGCAAGTTCTGAAGCACAACATTTGGCCCCAGATGACTCTCTTGTTCGTGGTCCTATCAAACCTCGCCAAACTTACCGCTAAACTTGCCAACTTCTTCCTCTCTGTCGTAACAGGGCGAGCCTGTTTGTATTTTATAGTGTTCGCTCTACCCTTTTTACTCTCCTCGACCGCAATGGACACACCTGGCATCACGGTACCCACGGACGGAGTAACCGCTTCACTGAGCTAGCTGGCGACAGGGATCTGAAACCACGGGTGTGTGGTTTATTGCCCTGTCTAAAATTTAAGAGTACTTTATCCACCAGCTTTGATTGACTATCTAATTGCGATGATGGATGCACACTCTCTGACGGTGTCACGTAAACATCACCATGTTCTTGTTCCTCTGAAATAGAAACTGAAAAACTAGAGTGACTCTGTGGCGAGAGGATCAGCATTGGTCTCTCACCGCTAACAATGTACCGTGACACCCGTCTCCAATGTTTGTCATCCCAACTGACACATGTTGAAAAGGAATTAGTGCAAGTACACTGACTACAGGTGATACAATTATCATGTGAATCAGAGGAAGACTTCCTTGAGTTGCAATTTGCAATAAGCTTTTATTTTGAATAAAATTAAAGTCAACAGTACTCGCACCAACTCCCAATAAACATCGGAAAAAGATACATAATGATATTATTCAAAACAATTCGAAAAATAATTCACAATAAAAAAATTTTCAAAATAATTCTGACATGAGCCCAAGTTCCCAAAGGGAATGATGAGCCTAAATGGATCCTGATAGAGCCTAAGTGCGGACAAATTTTTTTTTTTATTATCCAAAAATTAATGCTACACTACCTGAATATATAATATATCTTACAATAGTCCTACCATGATTAATAAATAGGAAACTACACATATAAGCAGAGCGTTGTCAATGTAAACAAGGTCAACTGAAAACCGGAAACAAGACTCCAGGCACTGAATAACACGGCCCGAAGTCAGTAACAGATTTTGAACTATCCGATGTAAAGCAAGATCTTCATCAGAAGAAAATATGATACATCGGATGTATGATGCATGACCCTAAACACCTAAACACGCCTAGGGTGAGGACGTAACCATGGGGATACACAGAATAAACATTCTGTGAAACACGTTAAACTCCCAAGAAATTTATAAAAAAATTTCAATAAAAATAGCCAAAAAGCATGGGAGTTTAATTGGGGTTTCAAGGAAGGATAGTGAAAGAACACTTAACAAACAGTGGCAAAATCATTAGCAAGAATGATGACGTCAGGCCCATGTCTCGAAATTGGGAGACATGAAATAATTTTGTCAAAAATTATAAAGTTACAGCCCTGAACACTCAAAACCACAGTTTCTTCCTTCCATCATCCTATTGTGTCCTTGGATCCACCAAAATCACAACTGATTTGTGTCTGGCATCATTAAAACTGAGATTTAAAAGCACAGTCAGTTTGTTGTTATCTGACAGAGGGCCAAACAAGGAATGATGCTTGCCGCCAATTTCTGCGCTTCCTGGATACTGCGCATGCGCAGATCACAAAAGTATGGAGGACCACATAGGACATAATTTTTTCGGTTTTACATGCAAATTTTGGGGATTGGGGGGAAGGGCAAAATTTGTGTTTGGCCCTGGATATTTTTGAGTTAACACCAGCTAAGTCTGGGCCATAGGTTGTTGAATAAAAATTTATATTATTTTTCACTTGTGCAAGTGCTCGTGAAAAATAAATCTTTCAGATCCACACTTCTGAGATAATTCCTAATACTGACTAAAATAGAGTAGATTTTCTTTTTTATTATATGCTACAAGACATTTTATTGCATGGTAGTCAGCAATTTTCAACCCCAAATGCATATGTTTCAAAACAATAACAAAGATCAGCTGATCGTTCCTTCAAGTTGATATGATGTGGCATAGCACAACATCATTTAGGAAGCTACTCGATGGATATCGAGAAATATCTTTTAGATAATTTGTGATACTTCACAGGCTTGCAAAAAAATAAAAATTTATAAAATCATTTGTCTCTGTAGATACAGTTCACTTGTATCCTTTACCATCTGCCAGAAAAATTACCTTGCATATCCAAGCATTGAACATATTACTCCTGCATCAGTAGAATCAAACAAGTCATCACATACTGTTCCCCATGTACCATTTATCATGATTTCCACCCTGCCTTGATTAGGCTGACTACTCCCAACAAGCCGAACTTGAACTGGGGAGCCAGAAGCTGGAAAGTAGAAAAGTTTTAGTCAGCAAGTTTTCTCCAGATTGTCTTTTCTTTTTTACCCATAATATATTACATTATCAGGGATCATGTCTCTTCATAAATACTTAAATCCATAATAATTTTTAGTAAATTTCAAGAATACCACATTTGAAGAGCAAAAATTTAATTTATTTGTTCATGACGATACATACATGATTATTTATTATTTTTTTACAAATCTGGAAGATGCTTTTGTCTTGATAAGATGATAGAATATGATGTGGCAAAATGAAGGAATTGGCTTGTTCAGCTTTTCAAGTGCATGTCACATGACTAAGCAATGTCAAATATGAGGCCTATGCTCATGTCTTGACCTGATCATAGACTTTTTATTTAACCCTTTACCCAACGTAATGACCACAACCCGCCGGCTCTATTCTCAACTAGAGGGATGTCACGCATGCAGCCCGACTGTCCCAGCAATGGCAATGCTTAGACACAAAATAGTCCGAGCCATTTTTTGTTAACCGTTTACCTAACGAATCTGCCATATCTGCACTTGTGATATACAAAATTTGCTATTCAAATTTTATTTTTTCATTTTTTTACTCCAAAACATACCTCATGACCTATTAATGGTACAAGCTTGATGAGCTTAATAAGGACTATTAAGCCATGGTTAGAAGTAAACTAGAGTGATGTCAAGCATTTACCCCGACTGTCCCAGCAATGGCAATGCTTAGACATAAAATAGTCGGAGCCATTTTTTGTTAACCGTTTACCTAACGAATCTGCCATATCTGCACTTGTGATATACAAAATTTGCTATTCCAATTTTATTTTTTCATTTCTCTACTCCAAAACATACCTCCTGACCTATTAATGGGAGAAGCTTGATGAGCTTAATAAGGACTAATAAGCCATGGTCAGAAGTAAAAAAAAAAATGAAAAAATCTGATGTTTCAGAAAAATAATTTGTACTGTGGCTTCAACTTGTGTTTGGATGCAGTACATAAAGCACTGTTGGGCTATAGGAGTCAATTTTCTTTTTTGCATGTAATATCTCCCAATTCTTCAAAATGCATTTTGGGAACAATTGTCTAAGTGACGTGTGTGTCTGTGTGTGTATGTGTGTGTGTGTGTAGGGGGGGGGGGGGGGGGGGGGGGGGGATAGTTGTGCAACCTATATTCAAACCTGGCCTGTATTACTAGCTGGAAAATACACATTTCAATTTTGGTTGAAATCAAATAATCCAAACTGGAGTTATCAGTCGGAAACCAATTGTTTACAGACAGATGGATGGACCGACGGATGGACAGATGAAAGTCATGACGAAAGCCCTGACTGTAAACAGTCAGGCTTTTTAAAAATGCATTTTGTACCAAAGAAAAAATATTGCTTAAATGGTCCTGGGTGAGGAGGTGGGGGTGGGGCGGTGAGAGTGTGTGTGAGTGTGTGTGTTTGGGTGTACGGGAGTCCTTTTTTCTGCATGTGGTCAGACTAAATCCTTCAGAATGCATTTTGAGCATAGATAAAGGGTGGGGGTGGGGGGGTGGCGGTGTTTGACTGGGCTTTTAACCACAAACTTCAACCAAAACTGTAAACTAGAGTGATGTCACGCATGCAGCCCGACTGTCCCAGCAATGGCAATGCTTAGACACAATGGATTTTTAACCCAAAACTTTTAAGCAAAAATATAAAAATGCATTTTTGACGAAAGAAAAAAAAAAGTACCTAATTGGCACCCCCAGGAGGGGGGTTACATGAGTTTAAAAAAAAGTTCTGCATGAAGTGACTGTAAATAGTTAAAAATGCGTATTGGAGGAAAGAAAGAAAAAAAAAATGCCTAATTGGCAGGGGCTGGGCAGGGCAATAACTTCAACAATTTTCACTGGATGATTGTGATCATCAAACTTGACCTAGAGGCATGTACTGAAAAGAATTGAAATCTGTTAACTTTTGTTTAAGTTATGGCATAAAGAATGTTTGGACAGACAGATGGACTGACGAATGGACAAATGGACTGATGGATGGACTGACTGATAGATGGAAGGAGCGAGCTCTGTGCTATATCCCTCTCTTGTGGGAGGGGATAATGAAAGTGTCAATGACACTGTAGCTTAACTTGTGTATGTGTTGTGTTTGATGAAAAGGATAATGTTCAATGTTTATGAAAGGATTATGAAATAATTCAAGAATTGTGATAATTGGGAATATGTTAATTTCTGTTCCCTGTGTGCTATGTTTTTAACAAAAATAATATGAGGTGTACACGGTACTAAAGAGCTGAGGGGTGGGTTAATATGACCTCACAGTTAATGTATGTGGCCCTCACAGTTAACGTATGTCAATGAAAGTTACCAAGTTACAGTGAAATTATTAAAAAACGAGTCATCCTATCAAGTTACAATGAAATCCCTTCATAAATATGGCCTGTAGACTGTGCTAAAGGTTTTCGGGATTCAGGCCTGTGTAGCCATGACGGTTGAACGATTGCAACAAAAAGAGAACGTCCTCATCTCGACATTATACTGAGTCATTCTACTAAGTTACAATGAAATCCTTCACAAATACGACCTGTAGTCTTTACTGTTTTTGGGGTTTTGGGCTCGGGAAGCCATCATGGTTGAATGATCGGGACCAAAAGTGGGCATTGTCATCTGGGCATAATCTGGAGTGATCCTACAAAGTTACAATGAAACCCCTTCATATATATGACCTGTAGATTGTGCTCAAAGTTTTGGGGCTTGGAGCCCCTGAAACAATCACAGTTGACCAAACACGACCAAAAGGGGATGTAATCATCTAGGCATTATATGGAGTCAACCTAACAAGTTACAATAAAATCCTTCCATAAATATGACCTATAGACTATGCTAATGGTTTTGGGCCCGGGTGGCCATCAAGGCTAAATGATTGCAACCAAAAGGGGATGTTCTCATCTAGACATTATTTGGAGTCATTCTACCAAGTTACATTGAAATCCCTCCATAAATATGACCTCTGGACCGTGATTAAGGTTTTCAGGCTTCGGTACCCTGTAGCCATAACAGTTGCCCAATTGCATCCAAGAGGCGTCATTTTCATCTAGACATTATATGAAGTGAACCTACCAAGTTACAATGAAATCCCTCCATAAATATAACCTGTAGACTGTGCTAAAAGTTTTGGGGTTTTGGGCACGGGCAGTTGTCACGGTTGATAGATCACGCCCAAATGGGGAAAGTCTCATCTAGACATCATACGGAGTCATCCTACCAAGTTAAAGTGAAATCCCTCCATATTAAATATGACCTGCAGACTGTGCTAAAAGTTTTTGGGTTTCGAGCTTGGGCAGCCATCACAGTTGACAGATCATGACCAAAAGGGGATGTTCTCATCTAGGCATTATACAGAGGCATCCTACCAAGTTACAATGAAATCCCTTCATAAATACGACCTGTAGACTGTGCTAATGGTTTTGGGCTCGGTTGACCGATCACGACCAAAAGGGGACGTTCTCATGCAGACATAATCTAAAACCTGCATATGAAATTTCGTGATGATCAGACAAGAACTACCGGGTGTAGCCTGTAATTGAAGGTTGAATAAAAAAAACTTTAACCACAAACTTTAACCAAAACTCCAAATGTCAACTAAACAGGGAAAAAAACCCACTTGAACCTTCAGTAAAAAACTTTAACCACAAACTTTAACCAAAACTCTGAATGTTAACAGAGAGACAGACGGACGGACGGGCATCCTATCAAATTGGTAGTTATGTGGCTATTTTTATGGGACTACAATAAAATGCATGTCCATTATATTAAAACAAGTGATTTTGGGGAATATTTTTGGGGTGGTAGCAAACCCTAACCCTACCCTTTACTGCTCCTAACCCTACTCCCCCCACCCCCAATTCTAAACCCTACCGTAAACTAATGAAAATTCAATATATTCCTAGTCTATTTTAACTAAAATGCATGTCCATAGTTTTAAAACAACTTTTCAGGTGGAAAATTTTTGGGGTGGTAGCAAACCCTAACCCTACCCTTTACTGACCCTAACCCCACCCCACCCCAACTCTAAACCCCACCCCAGAATAATGACATTTAACTATGTGACTAGTCACATAAATTGCGGTAGTCACCTAACCCACATTTCTACCAACAAATAGCCACCTAAACCCCGATATGTCTGCCCGGACGGACGGATGGACAAAAGTCATCACTATAGCCCTCACTGTAAACAGTCCGGCTAAAAAGCATTTCTGACGAAAGAAAAAGAAAAGTGCCTAATTGCTCCGGGGGGGGGGGGGGGGGGGGGGACCGTGAGTTTAAAAAAGGTTCCGCATGCAGTGACTGTAAATAGTTCAAAATGAATATTGGAGAAAAGAAAAAAAAAATGCCTAATTGGGTTGGGTGGGTGGGTGGGTGGGTGGATGTTTGTCTGGGCTTTTCACCATGAACTTTAACCAAAACTATAAAAAAGCATTTTTGACGAAAGAAAAAAGTGCCTAATTGGCCCGGGGAGGGGGAGGGGGGATTTACGTGAGTTTAAAAAAAGGTTCCGCATGTATTGATTGTAAATAGTTCAAAATGCTTATTGGATGAAAGAAAAACAAAATGCCTAATAGGGGGGGGGGGGGGGGGGGGGCTGGGCAGGGAAATAACTTCAAAACTTTTCATTGGATAATTGTGGTCATCAAACTTGACCTAGAGACATGTACTGAAAAGAATTGAAATTTGTTAACTTTTGTTTTAGTTATGGCAATAAAGAAAGTTTGGACAGATGGATGGACTGACGAACTGATGGATGGACTGACATCCCACTAAACTGTTTGAAGAATTAAAGGTGTAATTTTAAACCCCTCTCTCAAAAAAAACTTTAACCAAAAACTTCAACCTGGAAGTTGTAAGTTAAATTGCCAAACAAAAAAGGGTTAAATATTTCCCAACATAATATGAAACATAAAAAAAATAAAAACAAACTGAGATGATGAGTGATGTAACTAACGCATGCAGCCCGACTATCCCAGCAATGGCAATGCTTAGACACAAAATAGTCTGAGCCATTTTTTATGAACTGTTTACCTACCGGATCTGCCATATCTGCACTCGTGATATACAAAATTTGCTATTCAAATTTTATTTTTTCATTTCTCTTCTCCAAAACATACCTCATGACTTATTAATGGAACAAGATTGATGAGCTTGTTCCAAAAAAGGGGGGGGGGGGGGGGGGGGGGGGGGGGGGGGGGGGAGGGAGTTATGGAACCTATATTCAAACCTGGCTTGTATTTCTAGCTGGAAAATACACATATCAACTTTGGTTGAAATCATATAATCCAAAGTGGAGTTATCATCTAAAGTGGAGTTATCAGTCGGAAACCAATTGTTTACAGGCAGATGGATGGACCGATAGATGGACGGACATGCCTTGACTATAAGCAGTTAGGCTAAAAATGCATTTTGTACCAAAAGAAAAAATATTGCTTAAATGGCCCTGGATGAGGAGGAGGTGGGGGTTGGGTTGGGGGTGGGGTTTGTTAGGGGAGTCTATTTTTTTCTGCATGTGGTCAGTTTAAATCCTTCAGAATGCATTTTGAGCAAAGAAAAAAAAATGCCTAACTGGGTAGGTTGGGAGGGGGGGGAGGGTGGTGGTGGTGTTTGTCTGGGTTTTTAACTGGACAAACTGTAAAAAAAAAAGCATTTTTGACGAAAGAAAAAAAAGTGCCTAATTGGCATGGGGAGGGGGGGCAATAGGGGGCTGGCAGAGGGGGGGGGGGGGGGGGTATGAGAGCTTAAAAAAGGTTCTTCAAGTAGTGACTGTAAATAGTTCAAAATACATATTGGAGTAAATAACTTCAAAAAAGTTCATTGGATAATTGTGGTCATCAAACTTGACCTAGAGGCATGTACTGAAATGAATTGAAATCTGTTAACTTTTGTTTAAGATATGGCATAAAGAAAGTTTGGACAGACAGATGGGTGGATGGACTGACAGATAGATAGACGGAGCGAGCTCTGTGCTATATCCCTCCCTTGTGGGGGGGGGGGGGGATAAAAAGTAATAAAGTATGCAGAAGAAGCCTAATTTGAAATTTAGAGAAACAAAGTTCGAAAAGCATTGTGAAAAGGGTTAAATTAATGCCAACATTATTTGAAACTACTGTGTACAGCTTCAGTAGACTTTGCCCGAAATAAAAAAAAGAAAATGACATTGTAACAGTGTGTTTGGAGAATGAAAGGTAGAACCTTGAAAAGCAGAACTTTAATCTGAAACTTAAAGCTGGGAATACTAAGTAAAATTGATTAGCAAAAAAGGGTAAAATATTCCCTAAAAACGATAAAAGAAATAATTGATGTAAATGGAATAATTAAGTTGTATTGACCATGCAAGAATTAGAGTAAGAAAGTATGTGGCAAAGTCTAATTTCAAATACAAAGAAAGTAAGTCTGAAAACATGTTTAAAAGGGGTTAAAATCATGCCGGTATTAATGAAAAAAATCAGTGAAGAAATGTTCAGTAGATAGTAGACATTGTCCCAAATAAGAAACAGTGGTAATAAAGAAAGTTTGGACAGATGGATGGACAGACGAACTGATGGATGGACTGACATCCCACTAAACTGTTTGAAGAAGTAAAGGTGTAATTTTAAAACACCCCCCTCCAAAAAAAAACTTTAACCAAAATTACTTTAACCTGGAAGTTGTAAGTTAAATTGCCATACAAAAAAGGGCTAAATATTTCCCAAAGTCACATAAAACATAAAAAAATAAAAACAAAATGAGAATGATACAATCAATAGTAATATCAATTTAAAAGAAAGAAAAAAAACCTAAAAAACTTTAAGGTTGACTAAAAAACTTTAACCACAAACTTTAATCAAGACTCCAAATGTTAACAGACAGACAGAAGTCCTGACTAAAAAGGGGAAAAAAACCCCACTTGAACCTTCAGTAAAAAACTTTAACCACAAACTTTATCCAAAACTGTAAATGTTAACACACGGACAGATGGACAGATGGAGGGATGGACAAAAGTCATAACTATAGCCCTCACTGTAAACAGTCGGGCTAATGATACAATGAATAGTAATATCAATTTAAAAGAAAAAAAAACAAACAAAACTTTAAGGTTGACTAAAAAACTTTAACAGACAGATGGACAGACAGACGGACGGACAGACAGACGAAAGTCATGACTATAGCCCTCACTGTAAACAGCCGGGCTAAAAACCGCCAATTAATTTTCATTATTTGTTTCATTTTCTGTCTCAAAAACATAGGTTATGACCCCTCATTGGATGTGTAACATTTTTGGAAAGGAGTTTATCTCTCACATAAGTTTGAACTATTGAACCAACAACACCTGCCCTGTCCATTCAGAAAATCAATAATTAATCTTCAACAAATAACACATTTTGTCTATAATTAGAAGTAGTCATTCCCTCTTAATTTCGGCATGTTTAATCATCAGCCAGGACTTATCACTACATGCTAGGCAAATGAATGGCAGTGAAGGGTTTAACTGGTAATTTCCCTACAAACTGCACTATTTGTTATTGGTTAAATTCTTAGTTGATTTACAGGTAAAAATATCTGTTCAAAATTTCAGTATTTTGACAGGAATGTGTGCAGTGCTAAATTGTAAGATATAAGATAATGAATTACTTCTTCCAATATTACAAAAAAGAAAGAAATGAAGAAAGAAAACAAGAGGCCCCAAGGGGCCTGAGGGCGCTCACCTGACATGGTAGCCTAAATATCAACCCAGAGAATTGATTTCAACAATTTGCATCTGCTCCTCCTAAGAAAAGCTTATACCAAATATCCAAAGATTCCCACAGGGAGCTCATATATGAACCCAGGGACTTGGCTTTAACAAACTTGAATCTCACCCCCCTAAGGATGCTGCACACCAAATATCAAACATTCCGACTGCTGGATCTGAAGAAGAAGATTTTAAAGAAAATTCCTCATTTGAACTAAGTTACAATTCGAGCTCCCACAGTGAGTACAAATATGGACCTAGGGACATGGCTTGAACAAACTTGAATCTCACCCCTAAGGATGCTGCATACCAAATATCAAAACATTCCGACTGCTGGATCTGAAGAAGATTTTTAAAGAAAATTCCTCATTTTGAACTAAGTTATAATTTGGGCTACCACATTGAGCCAATATGAACCCAGGGACTTGGCTTGAACAAACTTGAATCTCACC